>CM028129.1:946498750-947799375 GCA_016271365.2 Neoceratodus forsteri
TTCCCTGCTTCATTTTGCTTTAACTGATACCATTCTCTGTCCTGCTCCTTCTGTGATTCCTTGTACTTCCTGAATGCTTTCTTTTTCTCCCTAACTTTCCCTGCCACCTCCTTTGAGAACCATAGTGGTTTCTTACATCATTTTGTTTTATTTGCTTCACACAAAGACTTGTTGCCTCTGTGATGGCAGTTATAAATATTCCCCATTGTTCTTCCACCCCTCCTTCCTGCCCATTTGCTAGTGCATTCCTTAGGCACTCACCCATTTTAACAAAGTCAGGCCTCCTAAAGTCCAGTAGCTTTGCCTTAGTATGGATTGACTCTACTGCGGTGTTTATCATGAACCATACTGTTCAATGGTTGCTAGTTCCCAGATGGAATCTGTGATCCTCTCTCCATCTCCATTTGAGAGTACCAGATCCAAGATTCCTCCCTCTCAGCCTTCAGCTACCTTCTTTTACCCAACCTGGTTTAGAGCTAAGTGAAGGCTGAATCTGGACCAGGCTGACAGAAGTTCAACTTCAGATTGTAAGGCATCAGAGATAACAGTGAGGCTGTGACCAGATATTTATAGGATGATACCATCTGCATACATAAGTATATTGCCAGATGTTGCTGTCCATGGTAGGTCATCTACAAAAAATAATAAAAAGTATTGGCCCCGGAACAGAGCATTGGGGGATGCCCTAGTAATTTATCTTGGTCTGAGAGGGAAGTGTAGCCAGAATTGCTTGAGGAGAATCAAGAAAGAAAAGAGCAGCTGAGACCAGATGCAGACAGGCTAGTGAGATAAGTGTGGTCTACCGTGTCAAAAGCTTCAGCCAGGATGAACAACATAACACCAGTAGATAAGCTATTATCAGTGTCAGTCATAATATTTTCAGTTAGTCTTGGAAGGGAGATGGATGTTGAGTGAGCCACTCAAAACCCAGACTGATAGACAAAAAAAGCAATTCTTTCAGTAATAGATCAATATCTGTCAGTGGCCATTCTCTCAAGGATTTTGGAGACAATATGCAATTGGGAGATTGGTTGCTAATTTGTAACATAGAAACATAGAAACATAGAAGTTGACGGCAGATTAGGACCGCAAGGCCCATCCAGTCTGCCGTAATGTAAGAACATTTTTGGAGTCACCTTTGCACAGTGAAATTAAAATAGCATGTTTTAATACTGAGAGGAAGACCCCAGGGGTGAGGAAGCAGTTAAAAATGCATGCCAGAGGGACAGCAAACTTTAAGGCAGCCCATTTCAAAAATATGGGGAAGTACCATCTGACCCAGAGCAAGAATTAGACATACTGCTTACCAGATCACAGATAGTCACAGAAGATGTAATGTTGGAGAAGACAATACAAGGACCACTGGATTTGTGGTTGCCATACTGAGGACTTGAGCAATAGAAAGGAGTGGGGTTGGGTAAATTGCCAGAGGCCTTTCAACAAACTAGGTATTTAGGACATAGGTGTTGCATGAGGGTTGGTGACTCACTAGTGGAACAAGTGAGGTTACAATGCTAGAGTGAGAGAAAGAGGGCTGTAGCAGTTCATTACTACATTCTAGACTTAATAGGCATTTTAGTAATACAATATATGTTATGTTTTAACCCTTCCAGGGACACAGACTGATATATCAGCCCAAAATTCCTTTACGTTCTAATTCTGTTGGTTGCCTAAGGATTAAATGTGTGAATTAGAATACTAAAGCACTTTATAATAAAACTCAGAGTATTATCTGTTGCTCTCAACATTTCATCAGTTGCTATAATGTAAAATAGTTCAAGCCAGATAAGTGAGACCTGCTTAAGCATAGTGACCACTTAAGTGAGACATCCCTTTGGCAGCGGTTTTTCTTAATTAATGTCTATGGGCAATTCTTTTGGTTTATTGAGACAGTGATAATAACCAGCTCCACTTTTGAGGGACAATCAAACCTGATCCCACCCATGCATATCTCTCTCTCTAATCCCCACCTCACTAATCCTTTTTTTAAACCTAAAAGTGTGTAAATGTATTCTTCCCCCTTCCTCCCCTGTTCTGCATTGTCTCTCTCCTGTATCCTCCTGACATTTGTCTGTTGATCTTCTCTCCTGCCTCCACCTTCTCTTTGCAGGTTTGAGAAGGATTTACACCACATCACATGTAATTCAGCATACAGAACATAAAACAGAAGCAAAGTAACATCAGTAACTTTAAAACTAAGCTCACCACAGTTCACCGTGCCACTCTGATGCACCACACCACCACCACTGATGCTTCAATGAAGAGGGGCAAGCCATAAGTTACAGAACAGTACAGACCATACACAGTACAATATCAGAAGCTAAACCACAGTAATTTGTGTAATGTGTTTTCACAGTTCTATATTGTGCTTATAAATATGGCAAACCAATACAGTACTGTACTTTCAATCAGGAATTGCGTGGTGTGTGACAAAAACCTGAGACAATGGGCCTCTGTTAAATGAGATGGTTACTTAATCAGGATGAAAAGCCAGCCACTGGGGCATCCTGATTAAGTGGCTTTCACTGTACATGGATACTGGCCATAATACTATCAGAAACCATACAAAATAATCCTCAATATACTAACACTGGAATCCATCGATAGTATTATGAGATCTCATAACACTATTGATGAACCTTGAATGATAGTATTACAAGATGGAACTCAGCTCACACCACAAGTGCTCCTCACACTGAGCACAAGCTGACTTTTATTGTAACTGTCACGGACAGCAAAAGCCGCCCAGCTCTTCAACTGAGTAGAAACACTTAATCGGGAGCAGTAGGTGACAGGTGCAGCAGAGGCAGCAGGAGCAACCAGTCAGCTCAGCCACATTGTGGCTATTAGTAAAATGCCCCAAATGGCTTTATGTGAAGGATGGGAGAGGATGGCATTAGCAGAGGTTGCATGAGCCACCAGTCAGTAAAACTGCTCTCGTGACTGTTTGTTAAAATGCCCTGCAACAATTGAAATGCAGGTCTGTGGCTGGGCAGCAATGAGAGGTGGAAAGAGTCACCAGATGGAAGCCGCATGATGGCTAAATTTAAAGTGCACGAATGGCCTTAATTTAATTAAATAAGCTCAGATCCACATATTACAAAAAAAATAAATAAATAAACAAACAAAATAAGCAAATAGGGGACTGTGATTACTCACCTAAAATACAATTTCAAAGTTTAAATGACATGTTGGAACCTCTCAAGCTTTGCTCTTAAGGTGCACATGTCCCCAGAATCTCTAATGGTATTATAGCATCCGAATACATGATCTCCTATTTAGTACTCCATCTGTAGTGCACTGTTTGGACAACACCATTTGTAGCATTTAAAAATGTACATTTCATTAGTGAACAATTCACCTGTGGAACTCCCATCACCATGGGTTTCTGATCTTTGCAAACCAACAATGCCTAGTATACCATTACCATTACCATATAATTCTGGTAATTGATTGGAATGTTGTCTGATATGAAGTTATACAAAAATTCAAGGTCATTCATGTATGAAAGGATCTATATTCTCATAATGCAGTACTGATAAGCTATAGAGAAGAGAATCGGGTACATCACTGAAATATGTTAAAGTTCTTTCACTTAACACTAATTCAGCATAGCAGCATTACCTTACCTATACTGTTGAAAACATGCACAACAGCTTTTAATCCCTCTGTACCAAAAGCAAGGGTGATTTCTGAAAGGGACAATTAATTAGTCACAGCCAAAGACATGGCTAGATGTTTCCTGAAATGTCTGTGATATTTCTAGAGAATTCTCCTGCTTTCTGTATTTCCACAGTAGGGGCAACAGAGAGAAACCCTTTAGAAATGTTGTGAAATATCTGACCATGTCTGTAGCTACTACTGTAGCAATTAGCCAGATCTCTGACAGTGTACTATGCTGCAGTGTTGTAGAATCTCGTTTGAATGTGATCTTTGATCTCTTGCCCCAAGATCTGGTAAAGAGTGAATGCATCATTCATGGGTTTAAGGTGTTCACTCTCTAAGAGGAATGTGTATGATTAATATATCATATAGCAACCGCTACAGGATGGATCAGAGAACCAGGATTTGGAGTCAGACTCTGAGAATGCCATTTGCTTAAGGACTGAGAGAATGAAGTCTGGTGCCAGTGACAAGAATAGGAAATAAGTAGAGACATCAGGGTGTTGTGAACAAATTGGGGAAATCAGAGTGTTAAAAAACTGCAAGCTACATCAGGCAATATCACAGCAACCTCAAGCAACTGGTCATGGAACCAACTAGGCAGAAGGCAATACTGGACCTTGTGCTCACAGACAGGGACAGTGTGATGGGGGTAACAGTGGGGGAGCACCTGGGGAACAGTGACCACCAGTCATTGTGGTTTAAAATCACAGAATGAGCAGAAGCAAACCACACAAAAACACGTATCCTGGATTTTAGGGGGCAGACATTGGGAAAATGGGGAGATACTTGAAAGAGGCATTAAGGGGAATGGGACAGGAATCAGGGGTTGAGGAACAGTGGGCAGTATTTAAAATGGGAATTACAAGAGCAACAGAGTTATGCATTAAGCAGGTTAGCAAAAGGAAAAGGAAGAGGAGACCATTATGGTTTTCCAAAGAGGTAGCAAAGAAAGTGAAAGTCAAAAAGATTGTATTCAGCAATACAAAAAGACACAGGCAGAATGGGATAGGGAGAAGTACCAGGAGAGGCAAAGGGAGGCAGGGAGGTTAGTAAGGGAAGCCAAAGCTCAGACAGAGGAACACATTGCAAAATCAGTGGGTAGAGGGGACAAAACCTTTTACAGGTACATAAGTGAAAAAAGAAAGGCAAAGGGAGAGATAGTGAGACTGAAGGGGGAGGATGGGGGCCACATGGAGGATGACAAGAGTAAAGCTGACATATTGAACAGGTATTTCTGCTCAGTCTTTACTGAGGAAGAGGAGGGTAATGGGTCTGAAGGGAGTACAAGGGGTGAGACTGGTGCAGAAATGGACACAAGTCCCTTCACACGAGAAAGGATCCTGAAGGAACTGGAAGTAACAAGAGTTGATGAAGCAATGGGCCCAGATGGGGTGCACCCCAGGGTCCTTTAATAACTAAGAGAGGTGGTGGCTGAACCTCTGGCTATCCTGTTTAGCCAATCACTGGAAACAGGGGAGGTACCCAAAGACTGGAGGACAGCAGATGTAGTCCCCTTATACAAAAGTGGGAACAAAGAGGAAGCTGGGAACTACAGACCAGTCAGACTTACCTCAGCAGTGGGGAAGATCATGGAAGCACTACTGAAGGAGAGATTGGTGGAACATCTGGTTGTCAGTGGTCTATAGGACCCAAGGCAGCATGGTTTTATTAGGGGGAGGTCATGTCAGACCAACCTTGTTGAAGTTTTTGACTGAGTGACTAGGGCAGTGGCTCAGGGGAGGGCAGAGGACATGGCCTATCTGGACTTCAGCAAGATCTTTGACACTGTGCCACATAGAAGACTATTACACAAACTGGGGAATATGGGTGTGGGCAGGACAGTAGTGTAGTGAGTAGGTAACTGGGTGGGTGGCAGGACACACAGGGTGGTGGTAAATGGCTGTCACTCCACAGAGGGAAGAGTGACCAGTGGGGTACCACAGGGATCAGTGCTGGGATCGGTCCTATTCAACACGGTGACATTGCGCAGGACCTAGAAGGCAGAATTTCACTGTTCGCTGATGACACAAAGCTCTGTAACAGAGTAGACACACCAGAGGGTGTAGACAGAATGAGAAGGACCTGCAGAAACTTGAAGAATGGTCAGGGTTTGGCAGCTGAAATTCAATGCAAAGAAGTTCAAGATAATGCATATGGGGCACAAAAACCCTGGCACAATATATCAGTTGGGGGGTGAGGATATAGCATGCACCAAGCAGGAAAGGGATCTTGGGGTTATCATCTCTGATGACCTCAAGGTAGGGAAACAGTGTGACAAGGCAGCAGGTAAAGCAAATAGGATGCTGGGATGCACTGGCTGGGGCATCACCAGCAGGAAAAGGGAGGTCATAATTCCACTATACAAGACACTAGTGAGGCCCCACCTGGAGTACAGTGTACAGTTCTGGAGACCTTACCCAGGTAAGGACATAGACAGGGTAGAGAATGTTCAGAGGAGGGCAATGAAGATGTTACATGGATTGCATCACAAATCCTATAAGGACAGGTTGAAGGAACTGAATATGTACTCCCTGGAGCAGAGGAGGGAGAGAGGGGATATGATGGAGACATACAAGTATCTTACAGGGAGGAACAGGGTGCAGGAGTACACTATTTTTAAGCAAAAAAGATGTTCCAGAACTAGAGGGCATGGGATGAAGTTGGAGGGAGGGCGATTCAGAGGAAACATGAGGAAGAATTTCTTCACAGAACGGGTGGTGGACAAGTGGAACACCCTTCCAGAGGAAGTGGTGGAGGCTGAAACAATCACAGAATTTAAGAATGCATGGGATAGACATAAAGGAATTCTGAAGGTCAGGGGTAAGGGGCAACAGTCTTCTAGGAAAACATAAACTGAACTTACAAGCTCAAATGGGCAGACTGGGTGGGCCATAGGCCCTTATCTGCCGACACTGTCTATGTATCTATGTAACTTTTTTGCAAAAAGTTCATTCTTTATTGAAACTTTCTTATTTCTTCTAAATGGAGCTTTCAAGGTAAAACAATAAATCATTCTGTTTTAGACAGGATCAACTGAATGTTAGATTTCCAATGCTCATATGATTTCTGCAGATAGGTAAGTAAAGTATGTTTTAGGAAAGCTCAAATGTTGCCAACTGCAAAATAGACAATACATTTATTTTAATCATTTGTGTTCCCTAATGTTTTCTCTTACAAATGGGGGGACAGGAACTCATTCAGTGGATCACAAGCACTCTGATCCATTGAATTACCAGTGCTGTCCAAGTACCTTCTCAGCCACATTAATTTCTGATTAGATTTTACTCTTCCCTTCAGTCATTGGTAGTGATGGGTGAAGTGGCCCCAATTCGCTCCGCGAAGTGATTCACAGAGTGAAGGCGAATTCGCGGAGTGCCCCGCAATGCGAAGTGGAGTACTTTGAGTTATAATGGGCAACGTGAAGTCGATTGAAAACAATGACTTTGCGTTACTCCGCCTTCCACTTCGCCTCACTTCGCCTTGTTTTTAAGCTCCAAAGATGAATTTTGCAGCAATTCATGGGATTTCAGGTCACATGGGCTCTAGATTGTTCTGCACAGCCTCATTCTGGGGTAGTGTGTGTAGGAAGCTGTAGGAGACAATCTGCTCTGAGAGCTCTCTGCGATTCAAACCTTCAAAAAGCTGTTAAAAAAGCCTTTTTGAGTCATTTTTTTTGCTGAAACTTTAGTTCATAAATTATAGGAAACCCTCCTGTGCTCATATCATCGAGCGTTTATTGTTTGTGTATGGATTTTGAATGTTAATGTACAACATTCAGCCTGTGTACTGAGAGAAAGTGGAAGTGTGCTTTTGGGGAAGGGGTGTATATGTGGTGTAGGTAGATTAGCTTGAAGAAAAAGACAGTGCTTTCTGTTTTGATGATATTTTTCTTGTTTAACTGTGTTGTACACACAGTTATATTTCCAATATTTTTTGCCATTTTTTTTTGCTGATTGCTGTGGTGCAGCAGTGTATAATTTTAGTTTATTTAAAATATGTGGTTATATTACTGAAGTTTTCAATTTGCTATGCATTACTTAGTGTGTGTGAGAGGCTGTGTGTGACACGTATCATCAAATCAGACACCTTTTATTGTGCCACATAATAATTTCAGCAATGTAAAGTGGCTACCCACTGCAGCTATGTAATTATTGTACTTCTTTGTGGTATCTGTACTGGTACTAATACTAGTGACTGTTACTGCTGCAGTGCATAATTTTAGTTTGTTTAAAATATGTGGTTATATTACTGAAGTTTTCAATTTGCTATGCATTACTTAGTGTGTGTGTGTGAGTATGTGTGTGATGCATGTCATAAAATCAGACACCTGTTATTGTGCCACATAATAATTTTAGCAATGTGAAGCTGCTATACACTGCAGCTGTGTAATTTTTGTACTTCTTTGTGCTCTCTTTACTGGTACTAGTACTAGTGACTGTTACAGCAGTAGTGCAGTACACTGCCCCCCCCCCGTGGCCAACCCCAGCTGGCAAAGGTATTCTTTTCCAGATTTGAATTTCTGATGGTGAACACTGGTTAGGTGTTGTGCCTTTGTGTCTGCATCTCTTCAGTGCACAGCGTAATCTTAATCTGTCTGTGCTTTTGCATCTCTTTAGGGCCCAATCTCCATCTATAACTTAAGTCACAGTTGTTTCTTTGGCTTCCCTTCAGAGTACTGGACAGGTGTGGTGCTTAATTCTGCATGAACGTTGTACTCATTAATATGCATTTTTAATTCAGGACCATCATCATGAATCACTCATGATACAAATCACGTTCTTCATCATCACGGTCACAAATGCAGTCACAAATCACGATTCACGATCATTCACGTTATGAATCACAACATTAATTTTTTTTCTAGTTACTTGGATGTATTGTAAGCCTGTTTTGTAGTATCTCTCCAGGCTTCACCACACCACCATTGTACTCATTAATATGTGTTTTTAAGTCTGGGAGTTTTAAGCTACAGCTCATAAGGGAAGTACAGCCGTAGGTGGTAGGCATTCACGTTTCTTCATCATCACAGTCACAAATGCAGTCACAAATCATGATTCATGATCATTCACATTACAAATTACATCATTAATTTTTTTTTCTAGTTACTTGGATGTATTGTAAGCCTGTTTTGTAGTATCTTTTCAGGCTTCACCACCACACCATTTTACTCATTGATACATGTTTTTAAGTCTGGGAGTTTTAAGCTACAGCTCATCGGAGCCCGGGGAAGTACAGCCATAGGCATTCACGTTTGTTCATCATCACGTTCACAAATGCAGTCACAAATCACATTTACGATCACGTCATGAATCACAACATTAATTTTTTTAATAGTTACTTGGATGTATTGTAAGCCGGCTGGTCACGGTGCTGAACAGGGATGGGATCCACACCTAAGCCCGGCGGAACAGGCACATCCTGCTCCAGAGGACCTGGTGCTAGACTTGGTGGTTGTGGTTCAACTGTATCAGAGTCAGGACGGGAGGCGGTGCTGGTCCTGCTTCGGGGGGGCACTCACAAGTTTTGAGTGGTCCAACAGGAATGGGCACCCATGCCCTTCACACATGCACGTGGTACGATGCTTACCATTACCACGCTCTCGCAGAGCTGCCCCATCCCAGACATTCCCTCACCCTGGTCCATCTGTCCTACTGAGCTTCCTCAGTCCAAGCAATCACTACTCATACTGTCACACACACACACACACACACACACACACACACACAGTCACATAGACACAGACGAACAACTTACTACTTATAAAGGTAAGAAAAATAAAATGTACAGAACAAATTAAGTAAAAAAAGTACAGAAAATAAAAAAAATGTAGTTTTTACAAAAGCTGTTGGGTCTAAATCAAAGTTTAAATCTCCTCCTCACTCTGATCTAAAAGTATCAGCAGTCACAAAACACACTACTCTCTCTCCGTCTGCACAGGAGAAATTAAAAGTGTACTGCTTCTATGACTCACTTTCTTCCTGTCTAGCTAAAGAACATATGACTTACAGTACTGTAAGCCATGTGATGTGTGCCAAATCTGAAACACCAAGTGGATCACTTAAAATCATAATGAGGAACGAGTAGTCCATTAAAAATTATGACTTTACCTTACTTTGCATTGTTATTCCACCTTAACGCGAAGTGGTACTGACAAGGCGGAGTGAACACTTTGCATTGCCCACTTCGGGTTCACTTCGCCTGTGGAATTTAAATTCGCTGCATCTCTAGTCATTGGTCCTTTTTGATTTTTGCGTACTCTGTACTCTTTCTCTCAGCCAGCTCAGCCAGTATCATATGCAAGCTACAGTGAGCTGGGTTCCTCAGAGGATCTATTTATTAAATGCCCACCCCAGAGTTGCTAATAAAATTTCCTAACCTGCATACTCTGGGGAAACAGGGAAAGCCCTCTGTTCAGGAGTCTGTAAAAAAGGATGGAATGCCCATTTACAGTACATGGCATAGTGGAAGTTGGCTGCATCATCTGTGGGGCCCCACCGTTTTTCTCCAACTCACTCCTTGCCCTTCTGATAATGACGGTCGATGCTACACTATGCACACTCTATAAACACAGTTATGGCGAGGGATGAAAGGCTGAATATATGAATTGCCAAGATCATACTGGTAGATAGGATTAGAGGTGCTATGCAAATGAGCATCCTGCTTTGTCTTTCCTTCCATCTACTCTCCTCAACTCTCGTCTCCTTGCCTTGCATCTCCTCTCTTCTCCAGCATTTAAGAGTGCTAACATCACAGTACTTGTAGAGCTCCACTGTCCCAGAGAAAAAAGCTGGGATTGTGACAAGAAAGAAAAATAAAACCACGGTGTTCACTATGGCAAGAACGAAGCTGCTGAATAAAAGGTTTAGTAACCAATAAATGCCAAAACAAAGAAAAACAACCCAATCTATCAACTCCATAGTTAATAAACCTTTTGTTTAGCAGTCTCATCTCACTGTAGTGTGCACAACTTTTTTTCTTTTCTTTACACATTCTAACGGTCTCAAACGATTGCAACTTAATTGGTTGGATGCACAGTCTCTTTGTTTTGGTCATGGGATCCTGACTAGCCTGGTCCCGTGAATGGTAACACAGTTTCAATTTTCAATTAAATTTTTTACACTGGAAAGTATGCGAGCATAAATAGCCATTTTCACAAATGTCCAGTGGTGCATAAATTCAATGATACAGAGAAAAAGGTAAAAATAATATTTGCAATAGTTTACAATATTTACAATAGGGAACACTATATATGACAGGATCATCTAGATTGAAAAACAAACAAACAAAAACAAATACAGAGCACACAATAGATCCTATATACAGATACATATACATTGTAAGGTAACTCTGGGGTTTGGAGGACATTCAGTGGGGTTGCCTACCAAGGCAGGCACAGGTGGTGGATTTGAGGAGGTGGTCCTTGAGGCAGGAAGTGAAAGGGCCAATTGAGCTACAGGCCTGAAGTTTAGGGGGCAGTTTATTGTGAACTTAGGGCCCTTGTACATGATGGAGTTCTGCTCATGCTTAGTGTAGTAAAAAGGGGTGTCAAAGATATGACAGGAGGCCCCTCTTGCACTGCACTTGGGCACCAATAAGGGAAAAAGGGAGTAAATGCTGATCGGCAGCAGGTTACAGTGAACTTTGTATAGGAAAGAGAACATTTTAAGTTGGAACCTGCCTTCAAGTGTGAGCCATTTGAGGGAGACAGAGAGGGTACAGTGATGGGTCATCCAGAGGAGGCCAGTCACAAAGCATGCAATATTATTGTATGTAGTCCTGAGTTTGGAGAAAATGAAGAATGTGTTGGGGGGGAGTAGACAATAGAGCCATAATCAAGAAGGGGCAGGAGTAGGGAGCTGGTGAGGCATAGTCTGGAGATGGGAATAAAGAACTTTCTAATTCGGTATAAAAGACCTAGCCTCATATGGATTTTCTTGATGAGGTTGGTAATATGGATACCGTAGGTCAGGAGAAGGTCTAAGTACAGCCCAAGGTATCTGAATGCGTAGACTTGTTCCATGATGTTACCAAGATTGTCTGAGAGGGATTGACCCATAACTGGGGCTTTTCTTGTGCCACATTTCATTATGTTTCACATTTAATTATGGTCACTGTCACTGGGCAAGCCATAAAAATATATTTTATAATGAATTCCACCCCGGTGATTAAAGCAGCAGTGCAACAATCTGGTGAAAATTTTGACCTATACTTTTTTATGCTATTTTAGATTGCTACTTACCTCCTGACTTGTATGATACCCTTCTTTTCACAATTTGTGTTTGCTTTAGTACTTTTTCTCATGTCTGAAAAAATAAAAGGAGCACTCCTTTTAATATTGCATGGACCAGGTTTTTGCCAGTATTTGCAGCTGTTTTTGAACAAATATTGTTCTGTAAAGTCAGCAAACACTGCCTGCTGCATAACTGTTAATTTTAGTCACAACAGAAGTGATCTATAAACAACTGATTAAGAAGAACAGCTGAAAATACTGACGAAGACCTGCTCCACACTTTATTATAAGGACCACTCCATTTATAATTTAAGAGATGAAAAAATGTACTAAAACAGACTAAAATAGTGGAAAGAATGGTATCATACAAGTCAAGAGGTAAGTGGAAATGTAAAATAGCGTAAAAATGTATATGTCAAAATTTTCACCAGATTGTTACACTGCTGCTTTAAATTGCACTAATTTGAAACCTTATGACATTCACTTGGAAGTGCTTAGTTCCATCAAAATATTTTTGAAATATGAATTAAAAGTTATTTCTTTTAATATAGATTTGATAAATTGACACATTTAGTTTAGGTAGAAAACTGTAAACTAAGGGAATTCAGCCAAGAGATTTGAGTACAAAATCTGGACTAGAAAACATAGGTTCTGATCCTACCAAAGTTACATACTGAGTGTGTAACCTAGTCCAAGTCATTTAAATTCCAATTGCTTTAATGAAAAAAAAAAGCATGTGACTTCACTTAAGCTGTTACATACTGTATAAGGTCAAGTCTACTGTGTGTATAGATTGTAAACAAAGCTGCATAGGTTTAGTGTGTGTCCTCATGATACTGTGGAATAGTAGTTTCTTTTTCATGGAATTTATTAATTGGCAAATAGATTCCTATTTAAGAATTGCAATTTTTGTTTGCTTTCTCTTACTGTGAACTATGAAAATAATAAAGTCTTTATAGTACCTCTTAAAAGACAAGAGTATATATTATTTTGACTTTTTCATCTGGCTCTCAGTTAAGGTATGCAGCTGATAAGGCCAGAGAGGAAGGTAACGTAAGTAGATAAAAAAAGCAGACAGACTGAATATATGAAGAATGACTTTTCTTTGCTGATTTGACACTTCCATTCATATGGAAAATTCAAAGCCAAGGATTCATCTATTCAAGATCTGAACATTTTGATTCATCCATTGTAAAAAATCAATATGTCTCCATTTTCTGTATGTCAGCTATGGCTGATTGGAGGACAAACTTTAAAACACAGGTCAAAAAGCCACTGAGGAATTCCAGCAACCTTTATTGGTAAAGAAAGATGCAAAATGTCAGAGAACAACAGATTTAGATGCACTTTAGTGCCATGACATACAAAATGTTTATGTATTTGTTAAGGAATTGTATTGCATACATTTTGAAACAACACTGCTGAAATATGTCAGAAACTATTCCAATAGCATACATTATTTACATTATAGATAAGTTATTGCCTCTACTAAAAGTTCATTATAACTGAAGTTAAAAATCAAACAAAAAAAAAAAATTCATAACTTGAAATTCTCACTGTCCCAGACATGAATACCTTTTTGGGTTATAGGATTCAAGTTGCATGGCAGAAATGTGGAAAAAGAACTTTGTGTGAAGCAAGATAAAAATAGAATACAAAGCTCTGTTGATATTCTGACCTTTCTTCATGACTAGCGCATTTGTGAAAATGGCTATACTTACTGTAGCTTGGAAACAGTAAGCATGGTCAAGATATAATGCAAGCAATGAAACAGAACGTTAAAAAGGAACTGTATGAGATATAAAGGTCAAATAACTGTATGATCAAGATTGAAGAATCTCATATTTTGCTGGCTGAACTTTACAGCTGTCATGATCTATTAGTACTTGTGATACAGAAAGTTTCAATTGAAGAAAACAATTCTGATACATGATTGCAGCACTGATACAGTATTTTGTGCCATCAGAAGTCCTTTTATGACCTGTCTTTCTGTCATTCTTTATGGTTTTATTTTCATGAACACTGTCTCACAAAATTATTTGTAAATGCAGGAGCTGGTAACTGCATATGACATCTTAGAACAGACAGAAAATCAATGAGATGTAAAGCAACCTTTTTATATTTAGAATGAGTTCAGTATCATGTGTGAAATCTTGATAAAAACATTTTCCCCATATAAAAACTATATTGATTCAAAATATTGATTGATTGATTGATTGATTGATTGATTGATTGATAAAAGGGAGTTTATAAGCCCAGTTTTCAGTCATGTATTTAGCTGCAATTAGTATCTTAATGTTATATGGAATACAATTTATAGTCTGATGCTGTTTCAGATTAAGCCAAGCCAGTGAAAGCAAGGAAGATTAAAGGTTGTTAGAGAAAGTATTAAAGTACAGTACTTGGGTGGTCATGTTGAATGCAAGGATCCTAGGTAATAGAAAGTTGAGCAGCAGGCTCTCTTGGCAGTGAGATGGGTGGACGTTGCGGCCATCACAGAAAAATAGGCTACCCAGTACCTGGACTGGGATATGATGATCCTCCACATCTGTGGGGGACAATCACATTGGGCCTTGCACCTTCTTTTGCCCAAATAAATCCAGTAAATCCAATAAATCCCAGGGTACAGAATATTCAGGAAGGACAGGGCTAAAGGGAAATGGGGGCATGGTAATCTCTGTATGAGAAGGGATAAAGTGTATAAGGGAGGAGGGAAGGAAAGCAATACAGAGGCCTTATGGATGCAGTTTCAGAACTCAAGAGGGAGGGCACAGAGAATGGGGTTAGTATGCAGACCGCAAGTGCAAGAGGAGGACCTGGACAGAGAGCTAGCTGAACAAATCAAAAGAGTCTGTAGGAAGGGGAGCACAGTGGTGGTAGAGGATGTCAACCTACCTGGAGCACTCCAGCCACCATGAGTGCAAGGGTGCAGGTCATAGTAAAGGCATTTCAGGACAGCTTCCTGGTACAATCAGTACATGAGCCAACTAGATTGGAGAGGACTCTGGACCTGGTACTTTCAAATGGGGAGGCTATAAGGGATCTGGGGGTGGAGGACCCTCTGGCTAGGAGCGACCACCACTCGGTGTGGTTCACGCTCAATATTAGTAGGGAAACAGGGGATATGGGGACCAGGGTGACAGATTTTAAAGGGACAGACTTTAACAGGATGGGGGAAATTTTGGGCAAGCATTTGGCAGTCATTTGTCAAGACATGGATGCTAGTCAAAAGTGGGACATTATTAAAAGAGGGTTGAAGGAGGCAACTGGGACATGTACAAAGACACGGAGTAAGAAGAGAAGGGCAAAGAAGTTCAGCTGGTTGACTAAGGAGGTTATGGAGTGAGTAAGGGCCAATAGAAGGGAATTTCAGAAGATGAAGAAATTGGGGTGGGGGTGGGGGTTGAAAAGGATTAGTATACGAAGAAGTACATGGAGGTTACCAGGCTGGTCAGAGTGGCCAAGGCCTCAAGAGAACTGAGACTGGCACAGGGTATTAAGGAAGGAGAGAAGGACTTCTTCAGATACATTAGAGAAAGAAGGAAGCACAAGGACCAGATTGTGAGGATTAGGAAGGATGGATGGTGAGTGGAGAAGGGGGAGGATAGGCAGAGGCATTAAATGAATACTTCTGTTCTGTGTTCACAGAGGAGAAAGGGGTAGATACCCCAAGGGGGTAGGGTGGGTAGTGGGGTGAGGATGACTGATGTAGGGATTACAGAGGACAGGGTTAGGGAGGGCTTGAGGGCACTAAGGGTGGACAAGGCACTAGGACCAGATAGCATCCACCCTAGGGTACTCAAGGAGCTAAGATGAGATCCTGGTGGGACCACTGACTGACCTGTTCAACACCTACCTGGACACAGGATGCATACCACAGGACTTGAGGATGGCCCATGTAGTGCTCATTTACAAGAGTGGCCCAAGGGATGAACCAGGAAACTATAGGCCAGTGAGTATCATATCAATTGTGGGGAAACTGATGGAGACAATCCTAGAGGAGAGGCTGGTGACCTCCTTGGAGGACAATGGCCTCCAGTAGGGTTATCAACATGGGTTTGTTTCAGGCAGATCCTTCTAGAAAAATTTTATCAAGTATTAAGACGGGTGACCAGGGAACTGGGCAAGGCCATGCGGTGGATATACTGTATTTGGACTTCAGCAAGACCTTTGTTTCCATGCTGCATGGGAGACTGGGGGGGAAGCTGGAATACATAGGGGTGGGAACAAAGATGGTCCTATAGATCATCAGCTGGCTAAATGGAAGGCAGCAGAGGGTAGTGGTAGGGGTGGGATCTCTCATCACCAAGGGAAGTGTCAAGTGGGGTGCCACAGGGATCAGTACTGGTACCAGTTCTGTTTGGGATATTCATAGTTGAGATCTCGCACTGGGTCCAGAGTAGGATCAGTCTGTTCACTGATGATACAAAGATGGCAGCAGTGGTAGATGACATTGAAGGGTGGAAGGGGCTGCAGGAGGACCTGATCAAACTACACTACAGGAGTGGTCAGAAACATGGCAGCTGGGGTTCAACACCAAGAAGTGCAAGGTACTGCACTTCAGAGCGAAAAACCAGGGGATGAGATATCTGCTGGGAGGGGTGCCGCTGGAAAGCACAGAACATATGAACATATGAATATAGAGGAGGAAGAGTATCTAGAGGTGGTTATAACAGGCAGCATGAACAACTCTGCTTAGTGCAGGAAGGCAGCAGCAAAGGCCAATAGGATGCTGGGGAGTATAGCGAGGGGAATCTCCTCCAGGAATAGGGGAGTGATCCTTCCCCTATACAGGTCCCTGGTCAGGCATCATCTGGACTACTGTGTGCAATACTGGTGCCCATTCCTGAAGAATGATCTCAAATTATTGGAGGGGGGTGCAATGTAGGGAGACAAGGATGATCCAGGGATTGGAAGGAAAGTCCTAGGAGGATAGATTGGGCGAGCTGAACATGTACTCCCTGGAGGAGAAGAGGGATGGGGGGATATGATTGAAACCTTTAAATACCTGAAGAGGATAAATAAGGTTAATACTGAAGGGATCCTCAAGATTAGAAGAGGGAGGGATACAAGAGGGTATCAGCTGAGGTTGGAGGGGGGGAATATTCAGGAGGGGCATCAGGAGACATTTTTGCATGGAAAGAGTGGTGGACAGGTGGACTACTCTACCCGAGGAGGTGGTTTCCTGTAGAATGGTGGGTACATTTAAGAGGGCTTGGGACAGGGTAAGGGGGGTAGCAAGATGAAGGGAGGGAGGAGGGTGGGGTAGCTACAAGTTGAGGGGCCATCTGCACATTTGGGCAGACTCGATAAATGTAATAGGCTTGATTCTGCTGGGCATTTTCGTATGTTTGTATTAAAGGGACAAAGTCAACCCCTCAAATTATCCCAGGATTAGAAGCAGGCCGTATAATTGTTTACATTCTTTAGAGACTATGGATATAGCTGGTGGTTTGATTCTGGTTCTTTTTTCCTTTTCAAAAGTAAAAAAAAAAAGACTACCCACCATGCTGGTGTTACCACATAAAAATGTGATTACATTATTTGATCAACTTCCACTGATTCTTTCCTGGACTTGGGAATGCCCCTAACAATCTAGCCACTCATAATGTTTTGGGATGAGAGGAGACTATTGCATCATGAGTAGCTGCACTGTTTGTTTTTTGTTTGTTTTTTGGTGGGGGGATATTCCTAATGTCCAGGATGTATGCAGTAAGAGTACAGCAAGGATCTGAAACAAAACAAGGTTGGTTATAAATATGCCATAAGCACGAAATTCAGTTCTACTAAGAAAGGAAGCAGATGCAACAGCCAACAACTTCAATTAGTTTTTGAGAAGTTAAGCAATCATAAAAGATGGATTTTTAACTAGAAATAATATGGTACAAAAAGGGGTTGACAGTGTCCCTTTAAACTGGTTATATGTAAAAATGTCTCAAAATACTGAAAAACATTGTTGATTAGTATGAAATTCAGCCAACATTTCTTAATTTTTTTAAGGTTTCACATTTAAAAAAGACTGGAATGGGAGGTTTGACATTAAAAAAAACTGCAGTCGGACTGTTTATATTAATGCAGAGAGGCATCACATCAACAGGAAGTGAGAATGTGGTCAACATGAATTAGGACTGCACTGAAGTACATTTACTTCCTGTCAATGTAAATTGACATTCCTTTTAACACACGTCACTTTGAGCAGATAAAACATGATTTTGATGCTACATATGTATGACTTTGATGCAGCAATGAGTTTGGTTCAATATAACCTGCCTTTATGTCAGGAATGATCTACAGCTATGCCATGCTCCATTCAACCCCTCGTACCAGCAATGTCACAAAAGAAAAACATTAAAAAGTGTTTCAGTAAATCCCTTCACTTCCACTACCTGACACACCACACCCCTAATTCCTCTACATTCAAACCCCACCACAAAGTCTCTGCTACCAAATACTGTACCTCCTGGCACTGCTTTCTCTGGCAGGGTTGGAGACAACATGGGGGGGGGGGGCTTTTGGGGGGCTTTCCAAAACTTGATCCCTACCTGGCAGTCATGGCCCACAAATTACCATTGTTTCATTGCTGATTAATGTGCACTCTTCCCCTCACTGCATGCACTCTTATGAAATCCTGCCAAAATATTGCTGTATCTGTACATAAGATAACATGAGAGTTTATACATTCAGAGGTTGTACTCTGATCTGTGACAGTGGTAACTTTAGTCTCTAGCTTGCTAGCGCAGGCAATGGTGTAGCTGATGATCTCTGTGGGAGGCTTTCTGAATGCTAAATCTACACCTTAAAGGGCAGGCAGCATCAGGGAGCAGTGTAAGGCAGTGGGAAGGACTGAGAGCAGCACTGAGTAGTCAGTGGTAATTCACTCAATACTGCCCCACCCCTGTCAAAACAGGAAGTGGCAGGTCAGGGTACTACTGAGGGCCTCATTGGCATTACCCTCTATTGCTGTCTCCACTGTTACTATAACAAGCTGGGTCAGGGAGTATTTCTACTGTTGGTTAAGGAAAACCAGTTTGGCATGGACTGTCAGGCTAGGCTGTGGCATTCTATATTAATTTTGGGGCCATCAGATGGCTCCCATATCAGTCAACCATAAGCCTCCTAGAGCAGACAGTGGCAAGAACAAAGCATTATTGTTGGGTGGATGGCATCGTGACAGTTTGCCAGGATAGTCAGTGGTAAGTCAGAGGAATGCTGGGGTGGGGGGGCCAGACACGTGAAGGTTTCCCATATTTAGAGGAAAAACAAGATGCATGCAGAGGCAGGCAGTGGAAGGGTGTTGTGGGCTCAGGACACTAGGGTCTCAATCCTCAAACAGCCTCCAAGGCCTTGATCACTGATGTAGGAGTATGTGACATGAACAGTGTTGCACAGAGGTCCTGCACACACTTGCATACATTTCCATGAATCCACAGTGCTGTGTGCATTCCCACTCCACACCTTATAACAAGTTGCCCTCATGTATATGCAGGCAGCTTGGTCAGAACTGTGGACTGGGATAGAACCATACATAAGCACAATATCTGACATTGTGCATCTGAGCCTGGTAGAATGCAGAGCCTGACACTGGTACGCAGCCCAAGAAGCTGCCATACCAATGATCAGTCAACCACACTACTCCTTCCCAGCACCCATTCTTCTATGTTAGTCTAGGATCAGCCCTGTTAGTGCAACCCATAACCCTCCAAACTGGCATGGAGGGCTGTGTTGTAGTTAATTTTGTTTTTAGAGTATTTTTCCTTGCTTTTAAAGGGATAAGGAAGTCCTTGGAAGACTACTATATCCCATGCTCCTCTGCTTCATAAGGGCATGTGACCCACCAAGGAACTGCCCCAGATATAGAAACATAACAATATAGAAGGTGACAGCAGATAATGACCATGTGGCCCACCAAGCCTGCCCCTTTTCCCTACTTAATGCAATACTGCAGAACCTGGTTGATCTACAGCTTAATCTCTCTTGCCTATTGTGAGAGTACTGTTATGTGTATCCCATGCATTCTTGAATTCCTCTATTTTTGCCCCCACCACATCCACAGGGAGGCTGTTCCAAGCACCCACTACTCTTTCTGTGAAAAAGTACTTCCTCACGTTGCCCCTGAGCCTTCCCCCTCTAGCCTCATATCATGCCCACGTGTTCTTGTACACATTCATTTCTGAAAGATGCTACCCTTCTGTACCTTTTTTATACCCCTGAGGTACTTAAATGTCACTATCATATCCCCCCTCTCTCTCCTCTCATCCAGGAAATACATATTGAGGTCCTCTAGTCTTTCCTCATATGTCTTTTGATGCAGTCTTTGCATCATTTGTGTTACCCTTCTCAGGACTGCCTTTGTTTTGTCTATGTCCATCCAGAGATGTAACCTCCAGAACTAGACACAGTACTCCAGATGAGAACTCACTAGTGATCTGTACAGTGGCATAACCACCTCCTCTTTTCTGCTGGTGATACCGCTTCCTATAAACCCTAGCATCCAACTGGCTCTTCCCTCAGCCTTCTCACATTGTTTGGTTACTTTTAGATCACCACATATGATTACCTCCAGGTCCCTTTCTTGACTGATGACTGTCAGTACCTCATTGCCCCAAACTTGTACTCCTCCTTTGGATTTCTGTGCCACAAATGCATGATGTTTTACTTCTTTGCATTGAATCTTAACTGTCACACTGTTGACCACTCCTCAAGCATGTTTAGGTCCTTTCTCATCCCCCCCCCCCGGAGTGGTGACCCTGTTGCAGATCTTAGTGTCATCTGCAAAGAGGCATACGTTCCCCTCCAGACCCTATGCAATGTTGCTTATGAAGACATTAAAGAGGACTGGCCCCAGCATGGATCCCTATGGCACCCCATTGGTCACTCCCCTTTTCTCGGATTGAACACCATTTAACACCACTCTCTGTGTCCTGTCACTCAACCAGTTTCTGACCCCTTTTACCACCTTGGGGTTCCTACCAGGCTGCCCAACTTATTTACCAACCTCCTATGTGGGACAGTATTGAAAGCCTAGTTGAAATCTAGGTAGGCCACATCCACTGTACCTCCCTGATCTACCACACTGGTCACCCAGTAAAAGAAATCTATCAGATTTATTTTAAAAGACCTTCCAGCTGTGAATCCATGCTGCCTCAGATCCTGCGCGCCCCTGGATTCAAGAAATATCATAGTCCTTTGCTTTAGCAATGACTCCATTAATTTCCCCACCATTGAATTCAGGCTGACTGGCCTGTAGTGGCCAGCCTCCTCCCTGTTCTTACTTTTGAGGAGAGGGACTACATTTGCCCTCCTCCAGTCCCCTAGAACCACCCCTGTCTCTATCTATTTGTTGAATAGGGCTGTTAGTTCTGCTGCCAGCACCTCTCTAAGTTCTTTTAATATTGTGGGATGTAGTCCTTCTCCTTCTCCTTCCCATTCTTCTGAGAATACAGAACAAAACTATTTATTTAGGATTGTTGCTTTTTCTAGGTCCCCTTCAGCACACTCCTTCCCTCCCTTTTTAATCTCACAATCCCACTTGCTAATATACCTGAAAAAGGTCTTCTCTCCTTTCTAAATTGCTTGGGCTATTTTTTCCTCCATTTGTGCCTTTGTATTCCTGATTGTTTTCCCCACCTCCCTCTGCTTTTCCATATACAGTTTCCTGTCTTCCCCCTTCTGAGTTTCCTTGTACCTCCTGAAAGCAAGCCCTTTCTCTCTCTCTTACTTTCCCAGCCCTGTCCTTTGATAGTCATAGTGTTTTTTTCTTTCTCTTTGTTTTCCTTAGTTGCCTAATGCAAAAGCTAGTTTCCTCTGCTATGGCTCCCTTACAGTTAGCTCATTGTTACACTAAATCCCCCTCCCCTTCTTCTTTTCCTGCCTGGGCTTTCTTGAGACACTCCCCCATTATTGCAAAGTCAACCTGTCTGAAATCCAGGACCCTTGCTTTTGTGTGGTTTGACTCCTCCATTGTTCTCACATTGAACCACACCATATGATGATCACTGGACCCTAGGTGGCAACCCACCATTACATCGGTGACTCTTTCCCCATTGGTGAGTACCAGGTCCAGTATTGCTCCCTCTCAGGTGGTTCCACCACAAGCTGCTTGAGGCACGCCCCTTGCCGGGTATCCAGGATGCCTTTGCTGCTGGCTGTGGCTGTGACCTGGGTGCTCTGAAGTCCCCCACCAGCAGCAATTCACCTTTGGCTGTCATTTTGTGGATGGCTTCCACTAGTACCCTGTCCATCTCCTCCTTTTGTGCTGGAGGTCTGCAAATCACATCAGTATGAATGGCAGTGCCATTTCCTGTCTCCAGGGTGACCTACAGTGCTTCTGCTCCCTCCTGCATTCCCTGAATCTCACTTGCTTTAATTCCCTCCCTAACATAGATAGCCACCCCTCCACCCTTTTTTCCTCACACTGTCTTTTCCAAATGGAGTGTAACCTGGTATGGCTATATCCCATCCATGGAATCTGAAACAGCGACATGCCAAATCTACCTCTGCCATCAAGCCCACTAGGTCCTGAATTTTATTTCCCAGGCTGCAGGGTTTTGTGCAAGTGGCCTTCCAAGTTTTGCTACCTCCCCTTCTAGTAGCTCCCTTCTTATCCCCATGCCTTCCCTCCCTTCCCCTCCTGTTTTTCATCCCATTATTCCTTATCACTGCCAATTCTACCTATCTCGGTTTTAGGTTTTAGTGTCAATTTCCCAACCTTGGGTCCTCCCTACTGACAGCTTTTTGTGGTGGGGGCATTTAACTTTTTCCTGCCTACTTTTACCTCCCCCCTTGGCTAGTTTAAATGCTTGCCAATGAAACATATAACCCTTTCACTGAGGATCTTGATTTCCCCAGGATAGATGCAGTCCATCCCACTCGTATAGGCCTCCATCCCTCCGGGTGGGAACCCAGTCCCCAATGAAGCTGAATCCCTCTGCTCTGCACCAGTCCTTCAACCATGTGTTGAAGCTCGTGGTGCAGAGTGCTCTATCCTGCCCCTTGTCATTAACTGGTAATACCCCCAAAAAGGTTACAGTGTGTGCCACTTGCATAAGGCTCCTCCCCTGCTCCCTGAAGTCCTCCTGCACTACCCTAACATCATAACCAGCCAGATCATTCATCCCAGGTGGAGAATGGTGTCTAGCTCTCCCTCCTGTCCTGCTGCTCCAGCAATCCTCTGGATGCGCTTTCCATCCTTCCAAGTTGTGGCACCAGCTAGGCACTTAACCTCCCTCTCTCCCATTCCATCTGCCCCCAAGTCTACCACCCTAACAATAGAATCTCCCTCCAGGAGTTGCTTCATCCTCCTCTGGGGTCCTATGCCTCCCCCCAGGGTCTCCACCATAGAGGACCCCCACATCCTCCTCAGTCACCACTGCAGTGTGCCTCCTTGGGACACTCCCACCCTGCCAGCACAGCATAGGAATTGTGGAGTGGAACCATAGGTGGGATATGCCTCTGCCCCACCACTGTCACCCTTCCTAAGCCCACTGTAGTCCAACCACTCCTCCACCTAGGTGACATTTGAAGTAGCGGGGGGTGGACTTAGTGGTTCTGGACAAAGGAGGAGGTCCCCTAAATCCTGGCGATCTCAGCCTGGAGATGATCAACCTCCTCCCTCAGCTAAGAGAAGTGCCTGCAGATGGGATAGCACCACATCCTCCAGAATGTCTCCAGGAAGACTGCCACCCCACAGCCGCTGCACTGCTCCACTCACATTTTGTCTTATTTATGGCCCTTTCTTGTTGCTTTGTATGCTTATTCTCACCACACTTTGTTTTCTTTTCTCCCACCTTTCCCACTGCCTTTCTGTCCTTACAGCTCCCATCCTCCCCGTTCTGGGACAAGAAGTTCCTGTTTTCCTCGGGACTCTCCTTCTTCCTTGCTCAGAATCAGACCTCAACCAGCTAGGGGAATGGAGAGCTACTCTTTTCCTTCAAGGATGGTGAGTTTTTTGTGTCTCAGTGATCCTTCCCTTCCTGCTCCCAAACAGGAAGTTTCTGTTCTCAGTCAAATCCAGTGCCTATAAAAGTTGAACTGGCTAAGGGTGGGAGAGTGGAGGGGTGGGTGTAAGGGTGCAGGGGTGGGTGGAATGGTGGAGGGGCAGGTAGGAGGGCAATAACATCATGTAACAAGCTCTGACTCTCTCTCTATCTCACTAGAAATTGAAGATCCCAATTTCCCTTGCAGACCCTACACTTCTAATAAAGTATCTGTGTTTACCTCCTATTCAGAAGTGTAATAGTGGTAAAGTTCTAGCTCCTTAGTCAGCCTCCTCCTTGGTCTTGCTCTGATAGCAAGATTGCTCTCTAGGCATCTGATTTGATTCCCAGTATGTCTAGGAAGCTATGTCCTCAGGGAACCCCAGCACACACATGCAGATCTGCACTTGTAGAGAGTGGTGGGCAGGAGTTGCAAATGCCATCTGATATGGACAAACATTGGGATGGAGAGCACCATTGCCTTGGATATGCATACACTGTAGATGTCAATGTCTGCTTTGTGCACCATGCCCTTAGTATTGTTCCCTAATGTCACAGCACAAAGTGACAAGGGGTAGCATGGTTCAAATAGCCAGGAGCTCCCCCCATGTACAGTAGCTCAAAGGTACAGGAATTGATGGGGAGTGTATGTTGAATTGGAAGACAGTGGTGGTGTTCTGTAAACATGGCCAACACAATTATCTAGTTAAACAATATTGTTACAGTACAACTGACATTTTATAAGTGTCATAGGTTTCAATCCAAACTAGTCAAGTAATATTTTAATCTAAACACTATCTGTTACATACAGACATCAAAAAACACAAGATCAAGTATTTAAAAGGCACAGGTATTTTCCTCTTGCAATATGGGCTGTTGTGAGCAGATACTATTCAGATGGTCTGCTCAGACCTCATGTCATACACAACATAGGTACTGTAGCTTCCATCAGATGAAATGGGGGTGGGGAGGTAGCCAAATTTGTATGTAAAAGCAGGCCATTTAGTAATGTGGCAGGGCTGCAGATTTGGCAGTGTCTGTTTACAAAGAGGATATTAACTCCAACCTTTGTAACCACCAGGTAGAATGTATGAGGCAATTAACAAAGGGCATTTCAGTCTTCAGAAAATGTTTAGTTTGAGAAAAGATAGTCAGCAGCTTCATTAAGGGGACAGCATGCCAAACTAATCTGGTAGGATTCCTTGAAGAAGTAACTGATCTGCTTAAAGAAAAAACAGCAGTTATATATCTAACATAGAGGAAAGCCTGCTAAGTACTAAATCAAAAGCTTTAATAGAGTGTATGAATCATGAGGTTGGGGAACATTGAGAGAAACATATATATGACTTGGAAGGAAGAAGGTAATGGTCAAGTGGAGTCTATCCAATATATTATGTATCTTGTTTAGGTGTGGGGAGATTACAAATAGAATAACCAAGAGTCATTTACAGGACAATTTCTGTTCAACAACTATTTATAAAATTTGGATAAAAGAACTATAAGGAGTGAAACAATTTGTGGATACCATAAAAATGCTGACACTGATGGACTCTAAAAGGGAGAATACTACACACAGAAGGACCTTGGAGAAACAGTTAGGCAGGTGACAGATAAAACATCTATGTACACTAATAAAGGTCTGGAATAAAAATAAAATGCACAACACTAGCAGTAACAGACCAGGAACAAGTCTATTTACCTTACTTAGGACCACACATGATGGTGGGTGACCTGCCATGTCAGTCAAGCTTGGGCCTGCAGGGTGTGCCAGTTCACACCAGGGGTAGTTTTACTCCAGTTTCTCCCCAGGGTGCTGTCATGGTATGATGTGCATGCATGCATGCATACATGCACGCGGTGGCATGACTATATGCATGGCATCTTATGATAGACCCTTCTGTGCCCTCCACCAGGTGGCAGTCAAGAGGCAAGACACTGTATTCCCCTCACCTTGAGGGAGGATAAACAGCTGTCACTGGGACACTTGATCCTTCTCCCCCTAGCCAGCCCCCCATGACCTAAGTTCATCCCTGAGCCCAAATCACCAACATCATGAGTGGTAGCCCTACCACTGCACTAACGGGCCATTATAGGAAAGAGTCTTGAAGGAAGTAGATGAGATGCTTATTCTTGAGCACCACTGACTCTCATCTTCAATTCTCAAATGTCTCCTCTCTGTTATTCTCAGTGATCAAATGTGAACAATTTATTACAGCCTGTATTCTAAAACAAACATTATCCACAAAAAAATAAATAAGCTAAACTAATTGATTCTACCCTCTCATGCAATACACTCCCAACCTCATCCCTAGATTTTGTTCCCTCCCTTTATGCACCCCTTCCCTTTTCCCCAAACCTCCTCCTTTTTCCCCATACCTATCATGTTTCCCCCATAGTATCTACCACAGTCTTCTCCGAACTCATCCAGTCCATGACCCACAGTACAGTATGCTTACCTTCTTTACCCTATTCTTCTTCTTTAATTACTTTTTACCTTCAGTTTTTACTCCAGCACCGTAACTTGCTGCTATCTCTAACTACTCTGTTTCCCTGACACCATTCCAGATACCTTCCAGAATGATGCACTTGCTTTCCTGCTGAAAAACCCTTATTTGCTCCTTATGCCCTCCTTGACTATAGCTTATTTTCTGTCTTTTCATTTATCAGCCAAATCATTCTATGGTTCGTACAATGGATGATAAGGAGCAAGGGGCACTAGTACAAATTTATCATATGGTAACTTAATGCTTATAATATTGCAAATTGTTCCCACCAATATATAGTTATCAAGTCTATTTTTAAATTTGGACTTAATGCTTCTTATTATGATCTCTAGGGGTATATTATTACAATGATTACCTATTCACTGGTTAAAAAAGTATTTTTTTAGTGTATTGAATGTGTTATCGATAATCTGAAGTGGGTAACCTCTGATGTCTATAAGTGTAGTTTCCTTAAAATATAACTTCCTTAAAAATGTCTTTATCCAGCTCTCTAAACATCTCTCAACAAACAGCTTTACCACTTTCAATCTAACTGTCCCTACTTCCATAACACTAGCACTGCCTATATTACACATAATGGACCTGTCATTACTTGTAATAATGGCTTTGCATCTCTCCTCATCATTCCAGACTTGAGTAGAGAACTTAACACAGTTGACTTTTTTATTCTCTCTCAGATCATCATGACTATTGCGCTGGAGACACCTCTGCTGTCCGTTCCTGTTTCACTCCCATCTCTCTACCATTTTACTGTATGTTGTCTCCAGTAATGCACTTTCTTTTCAACATTTTCCCTTCTGCCCTTTATTCTTGGTCTGCCTTTTTTTTCTCATTACCTTCTACTCATGAGTCATATAATCTCCAACTTCAACTTTTAGGATTACATCTATGTTAATGATACCTGCCTGCATGTTGTTTTAGCTCCTAATCTGATCTTGCTCTACCTATCTTCACCTGCTGCCCTTTAATGTAATGCTGCTAAAATAGAGAATGGCTTCCTTTATGGAATCAATAGAATTTCCTTTCACAGTTTGAATTATGTTAATACAGTAACCTTGACAACTATTTCTGTGCAGACCTTTGGTCTTAAAATGTGGGAGTCTTCCTTAACTCAGAAATCACCTTTGTTTGCCATGTCTATGAAGTGTAAACATCTGTCTGCTGTTATCTCAGTTATATTACCCACATCTGTAATTTCCTAGACCCCACCTCTAATGAAACCCTTACTGCAGTAATTCTTTCATCTTCTTTTATATTTTGTTTATTTATTTTATTTATTTGTAATATCGGAAGACCTTTGAGCGTGATCTCTTTTACAAAGGTTCCACGTCAGGGTGGACAAATAATACAGGACACAAATACAGTGGTTACAGGTTCAGAACAAATACAGTTGTTACAGGGTTCAGCACATTAGACAATTTAAAGAGTAGTACATGAGAATTTTAGGCAAACAGTGGAAAACAAAGTGATTGTAAGTGGATTTAGGTTATGTCTTGAATGATTCTCTGGGTGGCTTAGCCCTGGAGACCGCAAAAAGTCCATTGATAGACTATGGTTGGGAAAGTGGGAGAAGGGAGGTTTGGGGGGGCAGTATGCAGAGCGGTAAGGAGGATTAATAGCTAACTAGTGCTCCTGGTCAGGTTGGGATGAGGGCAGGTTTTTCTAGGTATCTGTGCTGGGTTTAACTGGAGGTGTTGGTTAGTCTTTCAAGTATGGCCTGAGAAGCAGGTGTATTGTGAGCTAGACTTTAGGTGCTGTTTAAGGCCTGTTTTGAACTGTGGCAGGATATGTGTTTGTAGTTTCTGCGGGAGTTCATTTAGCCAGAGGGGGGCTCTGTAGGAGAAAGTGTGCTGCCCAAGTGAGGTTCACCAGAATGGGATGGACAGTGCTCCATTCTTCCTCCCTCTGGTGATGTGGGATGAGAGAGAGGCCTCGAGCAGGTTTTCTATGCAGGGTGGGGTTTTTCCAAGGAGTGCCTTCTTACCCAGTAGACAGGTTTGGTATTTGAGCCTGTCCTTTAGGTTAAGCCAGTTTGTACGCTCATATAAGGTGCAAGTGTGAGTGTAATGGTCTGCACACAGGGTCAGGTGGCATGCCTTATTCAATGTAATTTTGACCCTGTTGAGTGCAGTATCAGTGGCAGCTCCATAGACCACTAGTCCATAGTCTATCATGGGGAGTATTGAGCTGGAGACTGAGATTCGGAGTTCTTCTGGAGTGAGGAATTTCTTATGTCTATAGAGGACCCCGATCTTTGTATTTACTGATCTGACAAGGGAGTCAATATGGTTTGTATAAGTGAGAGAGAGTCATCAGTGGTGACCCCTAGGTACTTAAATGATTGTACCTGCTCAATCTGCTCACCAGCGTTATTGGTGATTTCGAGGAGAGTGAGCCAGCATTTATTGTAGGGGCTGGAATGGAGCATGGCCTTGGTTTTCTTGTAGTTCAGTAGTAGCTTTTTCCTACAGAACCAGTCCTCAAGTTTGTTGAAAGAGGTCTGTAGTTCTGTTTGTAGGGCAGTCTGGGAGGTGCCACTACTCAACATCAGAGCATTGTCTGCATACAGGATGAGACTGGTGTCACAGGCCATGGACAATTCATTAACAAAGAGGCTAAAAAGCAAGGGACCTAGGATTGATCCTTGAGGAACTCCTAGGAATACATCTCTGGAGCTGGATAATGTCTGCCCAATTTTGACTCGCTGATTCCTTTGTGATAGGTAATCATTGAACCAATTTAGGGCGTTTGGAGCCACTCCCAGTCTTTGGAGCTGGAATACCAGTAGAGGGTGATTGACGGTGTTGAAGGCTTTATTGAGGTCTATGAAGATGGACCCCACCAATTTGCCTTCATCCAGCGCCTTGTGTGCATAGTCAGAGTATGCCAGCAGTGCAGTGGTGATACTGTGTTTTGGCCGGAAACCTTGTTGGTTTGGGCAGAGCAGATCGTACTTGTTGAGGTATTCTGTGAGTTGGATTAACACAATTTTTTCCAGAGCTTTGGACAGTGGGGAGAGGATAGATATAGGCCTGTAGTTAGATACCAGTGCCTTGTCACCATTCTTGTGCACTGGAGTTAACAGAGCTTGCTTCCAAACTTCCGGGAATTGAGCTAGGGCCAAGGATTTGTTAAATAGCATTGTAACGGGTTTGATCAGAACATCAAGGGTTGGCTACTGTAATTCTTTTTCTGTAACTTCCCAAGTTACTATATTAAAATAAAACTGTTCAAGATACAGCTTCTCACTTGATCTCCCACTCTGAAACAGATATACATCCCTATTTTCTCTATCAACGCCACTGGTACTTTAACCAGTACTGCATACCCTGTACAATTGTCCTACATGTTTTCAAGCTTCACCATTGCTGTTCTGTAATCTTTGTTCTAACTCTATACTTGCTGTTCAGGTGGCACCAAGGGTTCATGTGTGTTGGACACCACACCTCGCTCCATGCTGGTGCATCAGGTCCAGATGCAGCCTTGGATCGCCAGGGGTTGACCAGATAGAGAGATTACTGAGTTTCCAGAGGACTGCTTTCCTCTACCCTGAGATGGAGGGTCTCAGTGCCTGGTTCTCGCTTAGCCACTAGTGTCAGCTGGGTGTTAGACTGATGACATGGGGAGAGAGTGGCAGCTGCACATGAAAGTGTGTGTGACATCTGGGTGGCAAAGCATGCAGAGGTGTGTGAAAAAAAACTTCCACTGGTGTAATTTTTGTGAAAATTGGACTTTCACTTCTGCAAAAGTGCGCGGAAATCAAATTAACAACTTTCACAGAAATTCTGACTTAGAACAGTGAAAACATGTATAAATTGTAGATTATTGTATTAAACTGCAGTGAAAAAAGTCTGCAGAATTGATTACTAAACTGCAGAATAATTGCATGTACTGATGAATAATGCATTAAACTGTGGGAAAAAAATTCCTCAGAACTGTTATTTTGCAGTTCATGTGTATTATTCTGCAGTTCAGGCAAACAATTCAGTGGAACAGAATGAAAATCTGCAAGACATTTGGATGATTCCAATCTTCCAATGGCGGAAGTTTGGAAAATTCTGCGAAGGTTCCGCGAAAGCAGATTTCACAACTTTTGCCCACCTCTAAATGCATGCTTCTTTTATGGGGGACAAAAAAATGCAAAAATGGTGGAGGCCTGATTCACCACTGATTCTGACCACCCAGTAGCACTGCACGTGTTGAATACTCAGGCCATGCTGCATCTGTGCATAGGTAGGTTCTGCAGGAAAAATGAGGGAGTGGGACTGTGGTGTCTGAGGTCTGAACAGTAGCTTGAGCTCTGGAAGAAAAAAGGATTAGCTGGAAAAAAATAACCTCTGTACACTTACTTACATCCCTCATATCTGCTTTATAAACAATGGTGAGTAGTCTGTCCACTCCTGTTATCTTAAAGAGTGTCCCATTCTATTAAATGTTTTGCTGTCAGGGGAATTTTACACCTCTATGCCAGGCATTTTTTGTAATTTTTGCACTGTATTATTTAACATTAAAATATCCATATTTTCCCTTCGAGGAAAAGTGGGGAAGCCATATATGATTTTTGTTGGCAGATGCTTACCTTTTTATAGGTAGCAACGTTTTGTTCATATCTGGTCATGTGCCCATGAAGCACTACCTGAAATGTAAACAAAATCCTATTTCTGCTCAAAAATGTTGCAGAAAAGACATCAGAAGGCTTATTATTTAACAGCAAATTGCAGAAAGCTATGTGTTGCTGAACTTCTCTTTGCTTGTATTATATACAAAATAAAGCATATTTTGTTTAGACAGAACCATGTTACAGCAGTGGCACTCTATTTACTTTGTAACAAATAAAAGGTGATAAAATTGGGAATGTACTCCTTTGATGTTTTAATAGTCTTTGTCTATGTGAAAAACAGGTTATGTAGAAAAACTATGATTTTTAAATTCTTCTGTCATGAAGATAACTAATTATGCAAAAGTTTGTAAGTTATTCCCTCTGATGTATATTTGCATTGTATATATTTTGCCATGTTAATTTCACATTTTTTTAATTTGGTTGCAAACAGTTTCATGTTACATCATGTTGCTACAGGAAAAGTATGTACTTTCTGAAATTACACAAAATACTGGTGTTAATCATGAGTAACATAACTCACTACCCAAATGTTTATATTTGTTGCAACTATGAAAAATAATTGAAATTTGCATAATATTCACATTTTATCAAAGCAAATGCTAAGGTAACATATGTGGTAGGTACATTAAAACATTTGTGAATTCTACAGGGAGCACTGGTTACAACAGTACCACATGTATGTACCTTTACTGCAGAACTCTGGCAGAAATAAGCCCTAAACACATAGGGCACTAAATGCATTTTAAAGGGAAAAAATGTGGGTCCATAATAGTGAATGCACAGCACTGATTCTCTTGCTTGTAGACATTCAGGACACTACGGTACCATAAGAAAAGTATACATTTTCTGACACTGCACAAAATACAAGTTTTAAATATGGTAACATTGCCCACTATCCAAATGTTTGCTACCCATAATCCTCCTTTACATTTGGTAAAGCTATGAAAAATGATGGACATTCATATAGTTTCCACACTTTAGCAAACCAAATGTCTGTGTAAAATAGGCTACAGGTATACAAACCCTACATTTGTGGATTCTACAAAGTGCACTAGTTACAATGATACCTTCCAATATCCACTCCTCTGCCTGGCATACAAGCTACTCTGCTCATCTGTCCCACCTAGCCTTGCAGCTACTATCACCCCCAAAAATAACCCTAGGGCCCTGAGGACCTCAGAGCAGACACTGCTGGAAACCCCCAGGGTATGGACCAATACAGGAGGCAAGTCATTCACCTTCACAGCCCCCTATCTGTTGAACAAGCTTCCACCCCTGTTACAGGAAGCGTCCACTCTCCCGAACTTCCGCACCAGGTGCCAGACCCACATGCTGGATGTCAGCACTTGTCACTGCCAGAACACCTGAAATTCCCCCACCACATTTATTCCCGAACCCACTTACTTGCCCAATCTTGGTTCAGATTGCCTCAAGGCATGCTACTTAACCAACATACTAGGGGTTCATTTGTTTCATCAACAATTTACAACTGGTACACCTTTGTGCTCTGTATCAAAACAAAGAATGATTGTAACTTATAACATACATGTATATATTCTGTAACCTTTTTTCTCTGCCTATACTTCTCCATGTACTGTATCTCTGGGTTGCCCCTGAAAAAGGGTTTCAGTGGGCCTAGCCGGTCATCAAAATTTAATAAATAAATAAATAAACAAATAATGGAAATGGACAGCATTGATTTTCTGGCCTGTAGACATTCAGGACACCATGGCACCATAGGGAAAGTATACATTTTCTGAAAGTACACAAAGTACTAGTCTTATGGCTTGGTAACATTGTAAGCTACCCAAATGATTGCTACCTATAATCCTCCTTTACAATAAAATGTTGGTGGAAATTTGCATAATTTTCCCACTTTAGCAAACCAAATGTCTATGTAATGCAGGTTGCAGATACAAAACTACTACATTCTGGATTCTACACAGTGTACAGGTCACAACAACACCTCATGTATGTACCTGTACCACACATATTTTGTTCTAATGGGCTTGAAACATATAGGGTGCTAACTATATCTTAAAGGGGAAAATTTGGGCCAGTAATGGAAAATGTACAGCACTGATTCTCTGGCATGTAACCATTCAGAACACCACAGGAAAAGTAAACATTTTCTGAAACTACTCAAAATACTGGATTTAAAAATCTGGAGCATGATCCACTATTCAAATGTTTGCTACTTATAATCCTCCATTATATTTGGTGGAACTTTGAAAAATGACTTAAATTTGCATTATTTTCCCAATTTATGCAAACCTAATGTCAACACAATTTAGGCTGGAGGTACACAAATACCACATTTTTGGATTCTGCAGAGAGTACAGGTTACAGTGATACACATTATGTACCTTTAACACAAAGGTTTGGTTGAAATAGGCTTGAAACACATAGGGTGCTAAAGAATAGTTTAAAGGGGAAAACTTTGGTCCATGATGGAAAACACACAGCAGTGACTCTCTGGCTTGCAGAAATTCAGGGCACCATGGTACCATAGTAAAAGTATGTATTTTATAAAACTACACAAAATATGGTTTCAAAAATGTGTAAAACTGCACACAATCCTAATTTTGCTACCCAATCCTCCTATACATTTGGTAGAATTAACAAAAATGATGGAAATTTGTGCAAGTTTCCCACCTTAGCAAACCAAATGTCTATGTAATGCAGGCTGCAGGTACATAAATACAACATTTGTGAATTCAGCAGCGAGTAGAAGTGACAATGATACTGCATTTATGTAACTTTACCACAAATGTTTCGCTGAAATAGGTCTGAAACATAAAGGATGCTAAGTGTATTTTAAAGGGGAAAAAAGTGTGCCTGTAATGGAAAATGCACAACATTGATTCTCTGGTCTGTAGCCATTTAGGACATGATGGTACTATAGTAAAAGTGTATATTTTCTGAAACTGCACACAATACTGGTTTTTGAAATGAGTATCAATGAATGCTGTCCAAATGTTTATTACCATAATCCTTTACATTTGGAAGAACTATGAAAAATTATTGAAATTTGCATAATTTCCCCACATTAGCACACCAAGTGTCTATGTAACGTAGACAGAAGGTACATAAATACTACATTTGTGGATTCTGCAGAGAGAACCAGTTACAATGATACCACATTTATGGACCTTTAGCACAAAGGTTTGATTGAAATAGGTTCCAAACATATCCTGTATGAAGTCTACATGAACGGTGGAAAAAAGTGTGCCTATAATGGAAAATGCACAGCATTGATTCTCTGGCCTGTAGCCATTTAAGACATCATGGTAGCATAGAAAAATATATTTTCTGAAATGGTACACAATACTGTTTTTTTTAAATGGGAAATAATGCCCACTCTTCAAATGTTTACTATTCATAATTCTTCTTTACATTCAGCAGAATTATACGAAAAATTATTGAAATTCGCATAGTTTTCCCACTTTAGCAAACCAAGTGTCTACATAACATAGGATGAGGTACACAAATACCATATTTGTGGATTCTGTCAAGAGTACCGGATACAATGTTACCACATTTATGTACCATTACCTCAAAGGTTTGGTTGAAATAGGTTTGAAACATATACTGTGTGAAGTATATTAGAAAGGTGAAAAAAGTGTGCTTATAATGGAAAATGCACAGCATTGATTCTCTTGCCAGTAGCCATTTAGGACACCATGGTACCATAGGAAAATTATATATTTTCTGAAATGACACACAGCACAGTTTTTTTGAAATAAGTAACACTGCCCACAGTCCACATTTTTACTTCCCATAATCCTCCTTTACATTTAGTAGAACTTTGAAAAATGATTGAAGTTTGCATAATTTTATCACTTTAGTAAACCAGATATCTAAGTAATGTAGGTTGGAGGCACACACATACCACATTCGTTAATTCTAATAAGACAACCAGTTACAGCAATACTACATTAATGTAGCTTTACCAAAAAGGTTTGGTTAAAATATGCTTGAAACATGTAAGGTGCCAAGTGTGTTTAAAAGGGGAAAATCTGGCCCATAATGGAAGATAGACAGAGTTGATTCTCTGGCCTGTAGATATGTAGGATACTATGGCACCATAGCAGAAGTATACATTTTCTGAAACTGCAAAAAAACACTGGTTTTAATCTTGAAAAACATCACTAACTACCCAAGTATGTGTCTACCATAATCCTCCTATACAATTAGTAGGACTATGAAAAATAATGTAAATTTACGTAATTCTTACATTTTAGAAAACAAATGAGTAAAATGGGATGCAGGTATATGAACACCTCTTTGTTAGATTCTAGAGAGAGAACTGGTTACAATGGTACCAAATTTATGGTACTTTAACACAGACTCTGGTAGAAATATGCCCAAAACACACAGTTTGGAATTCCCTCCCCCTGAAATATGACACTCCTCCTCCAACTATTCCCTTACCTTTGCCCTACACAATTCTCTCTCCCTCAGCTGTGCCTGCTTTAACCCTCCTTAATACCTACCCCCAGTTTCTGCATTCCTATACTGACTCCCCCCAGCATGTTCTCAACATCCGGAAAGGGGAATCAGGAAATGGCTACCCCTTCTCCTCATATTCTGTTCTTGCCTCTCCCCTCTCTTCTCCACCTGCCCTTCTAGGTCACCCATGTGCACATCCTACCCCATCCTTTTTACTCCAAGAGCACTTGCATACTACCTCGAGCCTGCTTCTGGTACACTTATGCACTATAATGGTTCTGTTGCATTATTACTGTTTTGTATGTTTATATCTTCTTTTGTATGATTTTGGACATATATTGTAATTTACCCAATGTTCCACTAATGTTTATTGTACAATACCTTGTGTTTCAACTTTGCATAATCTTACAATGTTGTATTATTTGTACTACCCACATACTATTGCAACTGATCATCCTTCACAACCCTATGTAACCCCTTACCCCAGGTCACACCGTGAGATGAGCAACTTGTTGTTCAGTGTGCCCTCCTGGTGAAACATTTCAATAAATAAAAAATAAATAAAGTTTGCTAAGTGTATTCTTAAATGGTGTACATGTATTGTTGATAAGTTTGGAGCATTTTGTGACAAGAATCCTTTGGTGGATGTACATGTTTGTGGTACTTATACTGTTAGTACACTCTGAGGAAGTTTAACGTGGGAGGATTTCATACTTGAAAAAATAAGACAGTCATATAATTAGGTAGAAAAAGGCCAAAATATTGTATTTGCTTCAGTATTTTTAGCTACAGAGCATAATTCAATGATGGATTATGGATAGCAAAACTTTGGGGGAGACTTTCAGATGCACCACTGAAATCTTCATTTGAGAAGTAGGCTGTGCCAGTCGTTGACTGGGTATGGGTGGGGTGGAGCGGGGTGGGCTGGCCCTGTCTGGTGGGGGGGTGAGGGGACACTAGGCTACCAGAGCTTTATTGAGTATGCCAGTTGCAATTGTTTTGTTTAGCAGTAACAGGGTTATAGGATGGCATTTTGAGGGTGGAGAAAGTGGATTGGTGATTAGGCTGGGGGAGTTAGGTAGACCACAAGGGCTTTTTTATGATAAATATTGGGATTTGTTACAGAGGGGGGTTGGAGAGCCCATAAGGACTTCTTTACAATAAATATTGGGGTTCAGGACAGAGCAGAGTAGGATAGTCCATAAGTGCTTTTTTATGATAAATTTTGGGGTTCATGACAGAGGGTGGTCAGATAGCCCATGAATTCTTCTTTATGATACATATCAGGATACGGGACTCAGAAGGGGTTCCACAAGCCTGTATGGGCTTAATGTACCAAATGCATGGGGAACAGGGCCGTTGGAGGCTGTAGCCCACCAGGGTTATATGTTGAGCCACAGTGGGGGCACATTGGCAACCCACAGTGGACAGCAAAGGACACTTAAGCCATATCATAGCTGGTGTAAATGTTCCTCCTCCAGGGGTTGTTTCTGAATACCAATTTGGGGACTTGGCAGCTGCCCTTCCTGAATAGGGCTCAATTGTTGCCATAAACCCCCGTACGCCATGTCACAAGGGGGTTTATGGTGAATAGGGCCACTTGAGCACAGGCAGCCTGCAACATGACATTGCTGAATCCCAAATGTCACAAGACATGTCACAAAAGTGCTACTTACACCATTTTCTTGGATGCAAGTCACTTTACGACATGCCTAGCCTTTTGTGAATTCTGCCCAGGATGATTTTGCCAAAACAATGTAAAATGACCAGACATATGGTTTGAAAAAAGATAATGTTGCACATTTTTTGTGTGTTTTATATTATTGTGCATATTTCATAGGACAATGATGGGTAGCAAACCTTTGGTGGGTGTGTTACTTTCTAAATATTCAAAAAATAAATACTCTTCATATAATGACATATTATCATCGGTTTTTACAGGCTGGAGAATTAATGCTGAGCACTTAACATTTTGGACCATATTTAGTAACTTTAAACTAGTATTTAAAAAAAAAAAGCTCTGTGTGTATCATATTCATTAAAATTTTTACTGTGAAAACATCAAATTGAAATATGTTTCACCATGAAATGACTTGCATTTGCTTGTTGGAAAATGCGATAAAATACAGTACAAGTTAAAAACATTGTATATTATTCCTGCACTTACAAACAATAGTCTGCCGGTCCCTTGAACAAAGGACTGGTAGTATAGCTTAGAAGTTAGAGTAACGAGCTGTGAATGAGTTTGGTACATTCAGCAGACCTGGGTTTAATTCCCTCAACCTTCCTAAGTAAGTTACTTAACCTCTCCAGTGCTCCTGGGTTGCCCCTGAAAACAGGCACTATACTTAGTGGGCACTGCTTGATTACCGAAATAATAATAATAACAAAGGTTTGTGTGTGCTGAGATAAGAAAATAACCTCTCCCAAAATGTTTTTAACCTAGAGACTTCTCTGGCCTTCACCTCCTGTACAGCATGAGTTTTTATATCAATTAGTCATTCCAGTAAAAGGGCTTGGTGTGGTATTTCTCATAAAATCCTCCAGGCAGATGCCTGGTTCTGTGGGGCATTGCGGACAATAATTTCTCATGTCTCTCCTGATGCCTTTCCTGTAATTGACTCTACATCTCCTTTGGGGTATAGCTTTCCTTTCAGTCAGTGGGAGTGTTCTGTAGAAATATCTTTCAGTCAGTCTGGCTATACGCTTATTTTTCCCATTTCAGGGACTTCTGTTGAATCAAACAGGAGAGACAAGATAACATCAGTTTGGAAATTTAAGAAGGATTTTAAAGGACCATGTGCATTTTCACAAGTACAGAATACAAGCATCATTCATTGCCAGTTGAAACAAGTGAACAGCTTATACCAAGTCATAGTTTTTAGAGTGGAATCACAGGACTCAGTCATCTGGTCTGTTTTGTCCACACCTCCCATGTGCTTGTTATAATCTGGGGCACACTGAGGACTGTTTATCAGTTTGTCCTCATCATGAACCATAACAGTTGCTGTAGATTCTTCATGAATTGTACTTAGGAGGTACACATCTTTTTTTATCTGTAAATTTTATAGCCAGCAGTTCACCACATTGGAGAACACTGGTCTCTTAATATTTTGATTTTTAATTTTTTTTAGCTTTTTGTTGACCGGGTAACTGCACTAGACAAATCCTACCTATTTTCAGGCATGAGCTGGGGAAGGGGGATAGAGATGAATGCCAAATGACCTTGAACTAGATTAAGCTGTTGGTGGTATTTTTATTGAATGAGGGAAATTTGGCCAGGACATTGAGGAAATTCTCCTACTCTTTTAAATAAGTGCCATGGGATCTTTAACATCCACCTGAACTACCACCAATCCAGGCAGATAGGACCTCAGTTTAATGTCTCATCTGAAAGACAGTACCTCAAAAGTGCAGCACCCCTCTCATGCTACACTACAGTGTCAGTACTGGGATATTAACCCAAGAGCCAGATGTGGGAACTGAACCCACAGCCCTCTGATCTCCTGGCCTCAGAGGTGAGTGTGCTACCTCCTGAGCCACTGACACTGCGTCAGTCAGACTTTTTGCTTTCTGGCTGCCAGCTGTTTGGGAAACCCCTGCCTGTTGGGCCTGACCATCCCACAAACTACTGTACTAGACTGATACAGGACATTAAAGAGAGGAATTCTGGTGTAGAAGTTATCTATGTAGAGGCTGTAGCCAGAGTATAACCAGGGAATAATTAAGTCCCACTCAATTTTTTGATTCATGTTTAGACGTGAGAGGCAACCTGGAACATCTTGTGAGGCATCCTTTCCTGTATAGATTCTGAAATGGTATGTGTACCCAGTGGAAATTTCACAAAGTTTGTACAGTTTAATTCTGTATCAGGCACATTTCAGAAGAAAGTATTGTTTAACTATTATCCTCCCCTTGAACAGCAGAAGGGATTCATCCAATGAAATGTTTTGCAATGGTGTGTACATTTCAGAAAACATTTTAAAGAGATGATCGATAATAGGCCTTCATTTAAAAAGTCTGTCGTTCTCTGAATGGTCCCTTGGCAAAACCTGAGTGTTGTCATTGTAATGCATAAACAACTGCAAAAGATGAAACTGGTTCCTACTAATTATAGTTGGAAATAGGGGGGGTAGAGTGAGTTTGGTGCATGGACCAGTACATGCTGATGGTGTTTTTTATTCACTATCCCCATTTCAAGTATCAGATGCCATGACCTTTTCATTTCCTCTACGTTTGTAGGACTCCACTAGGGATCAACACATTTCAAAATGGCATGCTAGTACAGGGACAACTGGCCTTGTCAAAAATGGTAGTCTCAGAGTTTACAGTGGTAGTCCAGTACATTTCCATGTAAGTTTTAAAATTTACTTAAAAAGAAATTACACGGTGTGGCCGGGGTTGTTGTATGCTATTATTTCATAGGATGGGATGTATATGTAGAAGAACTTCAGAAATCAGGAAGAATAAAATATTTCTTATATTTTTCAGTTAATACAGGGTAAGGGCAGGCTGAAGTCTGTATTAGAAGAGAAATGTTAGACAGAAGTAATTGGAAGGACAAGCTATTGAACTCACAATTATCATCAAAGACTAGGACAGGAAAAGATGATGGGACAGTGGTACCAGCAGCAGGATCAGCAGGAGAAGTAGAAGCAGCAGCACTAGTAGATGTCTAAGCAGCATGCCCATGAACATGTTGAGTGCCTGGACCAGAGAGCAGCCAGTGGTTAATTGCTGAATCAAGATCAAAGTTATGCAGTTCAGGACCTTCTACTGCTATCTGCAAGAGAGGCTGGAGTATATCATCAGCCAGCCGTGTCCTGATTTTTGTTTTGATTAGGTTCTGAATAGAAAAAAATCTTTCACATTCTGCAGTTGATGCACTCATAGCCATTAGTATTTTGATTAAGTCAAGAATATGACCAGTCTGGGGTGCTTTTTCTTTTAGTAATCTTGTATGCACCTGCAGATAGGGTTTGTCAACTACAGATTTCAGCAGTGTTTTAAAAGCAACATATTCTGACTTTATATGTTCTTGCTGCTCTTCTGTGAAAACAAGCAAAATATTTTGACAAGTTTTCCAACTCAAAGGACCCAAACACTGCTAGTTGGTCTCTTGGTAGATCAAACTGTTTAAAATGCAAACAGCTGAACCATTTGAGAGGAACCTCTGATTTGTTTTTAAATCTCTCATCAATGTAAGTTGCTGCATCTATTAAAGTCTGCAGTTATGCACCTGTTCCAAATTTGATTTCTGGGCAGTTGCCTCTGAATGGGAAAGGAAAAGTCTTCCCCTGACCTCCTTTCTTTGACACAACATACACCATACATTTCTGTTCAGGTATGCAAATGCTGAGGAAAGCAGCCATGCATTTCCCTAGCATGGTTTTCAGTTCTGTCAGCTGGAGTAGGCAGGTCTCAAAAAGTTTTAGAACTTTTGTTAGTATGTCATCTTGTTAAAACTGCAGTGACAGTTTTTTTTTCATATTGACAGGCAATCTTGCAGCATATAAAGATATTTTACAAACTGCACACTCTGTATTTCTCTTAAGAGGGCCTTTGTTTTTGAACCTTCATCACCAGCAGCTGAAGATACATGTTTCAGGTGCTGTGCAACAATAGGTAGGTTAACCTGAACTGCATGGCTTGAATGTGACCTACTGCCAAGTTAGCTCACCTGTTTAATTGCACTATAGTGAGCCAGATCAGTATCCACCACATTTGCAATTTCTTGGATCGGTCTCATTTTTGGAGGACTATAGTGATAACATTTAAATATTCCCTTGAAAGTACTCTCAAGCTTTCATACTAGGTTCTCATACTAGATGTTTAGAACAGTAGAAGACCTGATGTCTATATAAACTGTTCCCCACATCAGTGGGCACATATTAGTCTATTTTCCATTATATACTCATCAATTTTTTCTTTTAAACTGTTCCAATGTTTGACTTTTTACTATATCAGCTGGCAATTTATTCCATAATCTTGCTGTTCTATTTATAAAGGAATAGTATACATAATTTTTTTTGACCATTCTTAACTTAATCTGATTCATACATCTTCTTAATCCTTCTGGATTTTCTTGTAACTCTAAATTCAACTCACTTTTTAATTCTTTATCATTTAGTATCTTGAATAACATCATTAAATCTCCTCTCTCTCTCTCTCCTTCTCTCTAGACTCCACAGACCCGTTCATCTCACTCTCTCCTCATACCCATAGCTCCCCAAATTTCCAATCATCTTTGTATATCTTCTTTATACTCCCTCTATTCTTTTTATTTCCATCTTCTTATATGGGTTCCACAATTGTGACCCATAATCCAAGTATGGCCTAACATAAGATCTATACACTGGTACCATACATGCTAAAGATTTATTAATAAAGCTTCTTTTTATATTCCTCACCATATTATTAGCTTTCTGTATAGCCATTGTTCGATATTTGACAAAATTTAATCTATTATCAATCACTATTCCACAATCTTTTTCTTCGTCTACTTCTTTAATTTCCTCATCATTTAATAGATACCTGTTTTTCTTTTTATCTCTTTTTCCCAAATACATTACCAGTGATTTTCTATGTTAAACTTCATCCCATTTTGTTCTGACAACATCCCAATTTTTTTTAAAATCTTCATTTAGTCCTTCCTGTTGTTCTACCGTTTCTACTTGTCCTCCTAACTTAATTTCATCAGCAAATTTCACTATTTGATTTGTGATTCCATGATGTAAGTCACTAATATATAAGCAAAACAGAATGGGCCCCAACATGGATCCCTGTGGGACTCCACTCTCTACTTTAATCAATTTTGACATTTCACCTTTTAATCTTATAAGCTGTGTTCTATTGCTCAGCCAATTTTTAATCCATAATATAATTCAACTACCCAAGCTTTGTTACAAATAGATTTTTTTTTTCCATCACATCGAGAACTGTCAGCTCTAGCTTATGGGCAATGCCGTGCATCACAATTATTTGAGGACAGTACTCCAGCAACTTTGCTATGGTTCCTCCTCTTTTGCCCATCATGACACTGTCCCCGTCAAAACTGGCTGAACTAAGGAGTGTCCCTGGATTGTTCATATTTTGTAGGTTACTGAGGGAGGAGATTTACTGACAAAAAATGCAGTTGATATCACACTAAATACACCTTCTGCATGTACATGTTCCAGTGGCACAGCTTGGGTAAGCAATGTATGAACCTGCTTTGAGTTAGGTTCAACAGGCCATAAGAAAACATTTTCCCATTCAGTTATACTGCTATCAGTACTGCCATCAGCAAGAACCTTCAGATACTTAGCATTAGTAAGAGTCTGCATCTGGATTTGAAATATGACTGCTGATATAGCACTGCAATAGTCCCTGACTCGCTTATCATTGGTATAATTAGAGCCAAGCTTAATCCCATTTTTTCCTGTAATTCACAGAGTCACTCCATGTCTGAGAAAGGGTGCAGATTTTTGGCAATGGAGTATGCTGTGTTGAACAAGCATTGCACCTTGACCTCAGTGCCCTCATCCAACATCCAACTGAGTAAAGACTTGATGCAGTGGTGACTCAGTGATATCAAAATGTATTGCATACTGACCACTGTCCACAATATGTTTATTCATACACAGCACATGTGGACTGGACAAGTCATACACATGTAGCAACTCAATCCTAAAATTATTTGAGCCATTGGCAAACACATTTGCTTTCTTTGAAAAGGCTGATACTGCAATAGCTGGATATTTTTCACACACTGTGCAATACATCAGTTCCTTTTTTTCATCATATTTCAGCCACTTATAAAAGCTCAAGCAATGTCTTTGAAACAATCTGGACCTTTTTCTCTTGATGGTATTTTTTATCTTTACTTGCCCTCTCATCCTGCTCATCGAGCAGTAAAGTGCGTTTCTTAGGGAGTGAATGTGAAGTTTCAGTTAAGGCTTCATTGCTTAATTCAACAGATTGATCAGCAGTTATATTGCCCAACACAAATATAGGCTCATCATTTTCAGTGTTATTACTTTTATCCACAGAAATAATTGTGTTTCTTTTTTAGGTTGTGATCTCCTGCATGAGGTTTCTGCTACTGGAACTGCTAAGGCTACTGACCAGAGAGAAAAAAGAGTCTGCTGCTTACTACTACTCCTTTTCTGCATATTGTTGCACACTTTTTGTTTCAACACTAATAAAATGTATTTTACCAGTCACTGTGTAGTATGTGTGTGTTTCAGTGGGTGCTGGGGTGGTGTGGACTGGGTGAGAGCATCAAGGCTGAGTCAGACCGACACTAGTAATGATGTTTATCTTTATTTGCTTATCCTTTTCAATAACTGTCACTAGTATCTTGAAAGTTGTGATTGTGCAAACAAGGGAAGGCAGACAGGCAGTCACAGGAATACTCAGGACTATGGCAGTGAAGGGATGTGTAATTTAAAGAATATTTAGCAAGCCTGGATTCATTTTATAGGATAGGATAGACTAAAGTTTATTTTTTATTTTTATGTTTGCTTAGCTTAAACTTTTTGTTTTGAAACTGCAGTTTGTTCTGCCCTAGTGAGTCCCCGTGTCTCCCAGTGCTCCCACCCTCAATGACAATCCTGCCAGCACTGTCAGTCAGTCAGTTCCCTTCCTATGATACCACTACTCCAGCAGCAGTCAATCAGATCCAGCAGGTCACACTTTTTATTTATTTATTTTTAATTAGTTTTACAATCATTAGGCACTTTTTGCCTTTTTATTTTCCTTCTTGCTCACTTGCAACTGTTGTACAAATGTACACAGCTAGCAGAGGCTGGCCCACAGGCCCAATGCAATGTGTACATTTTTTTTCTCTTATCACTTCTTGTTTTTCTCTAACTAATTCTTCCTTTAACTTTTTTCCCCTGTGGTGGGTAGAGATGCAGCGAATGTAAAATCTGCCTGCGAAGTGAATGCGAAGTGGCCATTTTGCATTGGCACTTCGCTACGCAGAGTGCCCCATAGGAAAGGTTCACTTTGCCTTGTTATTATTACTTCACGTTGTCATTCTGCTTTAAATGTGAAGTAAGGTGGAGTGACAACAATATTGGCAGCACCCCACCCACACAGTCACCAGAATTAATGTGCATCCCCAAAGTGCTACTGTCTTGTGTCTAGAAAACTCCCCAGTGCTGATGAAGTGAAATGAGAGTATAACAAGAAATGCAAAGTATCTCAGAATTAATGGCGCACTCAGTCACGCGTGCACTGGTCACACACAGAGTCACCAGAATTAATGTGCATCCCCAAAATGCTAGTGTCTTGTGTCCAGAAAATTCCCCAGTGCTGATAAAGTGAAATGAAAGTGTAACAAGAAACGCAGTCTCCCAGAATTAATGGTGCACTGCAAATGCACAGACAGATTAAGATTGCACTATGCACTCAAGGGATGCATACAAACAGGCACAACACCACCTAACTAGTGCACACAAGTCACAAATCCAAATCTGGAAAGGAATACATTTTGCCAGTTAGGGGATTAGTGCACGGCAGTAACAATCCACTACCAGTAAAGATACCATAAAGCAGTATAAAAAATTATTGCAGGTGTGGTGGATAGCAGATTCATACTGCTGTGATTACTCTGTGGCACAATAAAAGGTGTCTGATTTAAGGGCACACATAGTACACACATTCACACACACTACAAGTAATGCGTAGCAAATTGAAAACCTTTAGTAATATAACCAAATGTTTTAAACAGACAAATTATACACTAAAATACAAAATCACACATGCCCCCACAATGCAAAGCATCATGGGCTGCATATGCAAATCACCACAGAATGTTATGCTGGTCCAACTTAAAGCAGAATTGCATGGTGCCGAAAGGCCTCTCACACAGTTTGCAAAGGGTGCTAACAGAAGACATAGACACGTGTTTCATCCTACCAGGAATCATCAGTATGCCTCATCTGTTTGACACCCCAGTGGAATGGACCAGCTACCCTTAAGGCAGTGTGCCTTGGATATATTGTGGTGAGCCCATTAAAATAAAAAACATTTAAAAGACAAAGAACCTCTGTGCGCAAACACTGAGGCAAGGGTTACCCCAAAGGGCATTTGGCTGGGAAGCCAAGTTTCAAGAAAATACAAAATCACACATGCCCCCACAATGCAAAGCATCATGGGCTGCATATGCAAATCACCACAGAATGTTATGCTGGTCCAACTTAAAGCAGAATTGCATGGTGCCGAAAGGCCTCTCACACAGTTTGCAAAGGGTGCTAACAGAAGACATAGACACGTGTTTCATCCTACCAGGACTCATCAGTATGCCTCATCTGTTTGACACCCCAGTGGAATGGACCATCTACCCTTAAGGCAGTGTGCCTTGGACATATTGTGGTGAGCCCATTAAAATAAAAAAACATTTAAAAGACAAAGAACCTCTGTCTGCAAACACTGAGGCAAGGGTTACCCCAAAGGGCATTTGGCTGGGAAGCCAAGTTTCAAGAAAATACAAAATCACACATGCCCCCACAATGCAAAGCATCATGGGCTGCATATGCAAATCACCACAGAATGTTATGCTGGTCCAACTTAAAGCAGAATTGCATGGTGCCGAAAGACCTCTCACACAGTTTGCAAAGGGTGCTAACAGAAGACATAGACATGTGTTATACACTGCTGCACCACAACAAACAGCAAAAAAAGTCAAGAATTACTGTAAATATTACTGTGTGTACATTAACACAGTTATACAAGAAAAATATAACCAAAACAGAAAGACTGCCTTTTTCTCCCAGTTAACGTACGTACACCACAAATAAGCCCCTCCACCAAAGCACACTTCACAGTACACAGACTGAGTGTTCTAAATTAACATTGAAAACCCACACACAACAATAATCACTCGATGATATGAGCACAGAAGGGTTTCCTGCAATCGATGTAGTAAATTTTGAGCAAAACAATAAAATGACTCAAAAAGGCATTTTAAACAGCTTTTAGAAGTTTTGAATCATAGAGCTCTGAGAGCAAACTGTCTCCAGCTACCACTATACATACACTACCCAGGCCAGAACTGAGGCTGTGCAGAACAATCTAGAGTCCATGTGACCTGCAATCCCATGAATCACTGCAGAATTTAATTTGGAGCTCAATTACAAGGTGAAGTGAGGCGAATTACATAGATTTCAATGTACTTCACCTTAAAATTGGTGGAGAATTGGATTGGGGAAGGCACAATAACGCAAAGTCATTGGTTTCAATGGACTTTGCATTCCTCATTATGAAGCGAAGTACTCCGCTTCACATTGTGGAGTACTCTGCGGGTTCCGCATTACTCCATGAATCACTTGTGGAACGAAATGGGGCCACTTCGCCCACCACTACTTATAGTACTGTAACTCACATGCTGTATAGGAAGGAATGCAAATGCCTATGGCTGTACTTCCCCGGTGAGCTGCAGCACAAAACTCCCCAACTTAAAAACACATATTAATGAGTACAATGGTGGGGTAGTGAAGCCTGGAGAGATACTACAAAACAGGCTTACAATACATCCAAGTAACTAGGAAAGAAAATGAATGTTGTGATTCATGACATGATCATGAATCGTGATTTGTGACTGCATTTATGACTGTGATAAAGAAGAACGTGATTCGGTGTCGATGGTGTGAGATAACCAGTACAAAACTATATTGGAAACGCAAATGCCTATGACTGTACTTCCCTGATGAGCTGTTGCTTAAAACTCCCCAACTTAAAAACATGTATCAATGAGTACAAAGGTGGGGGTGGTGAAACCTGGATAGATGCTACAAAACAGGCTTACAATACATCCAAGTAACTAGTAAAAAAATGTATGTTGTAATTCATGACCTGATCATGAATCATGATTTGTGACTGCATTTGTGACCATGATGATGAAGAACGTGAACTGTATCACGAGTGACTCGTGATGATGGTCCTGACTTAAAAACGCATATTAATGAGTACAATGTTCATGCAGAATTATGCACCACACCTGTCCAGTCCTCTGAAGGGAAGCCAAAGAAACAACTGTGACTTAAATTACAGATGGAGATTGGGCCCTAAGGAGATGCAAATGCACAGACAGATTAAGATTGTGCTACACACTGAAGAGAAGCAGACACAAAGGCACAACACCTAACCAGTGCTCACCATCAGAAATTCAAATCTGGAAAAGAATACCTTTGCGGATGGGGAGCTGACGGAGGGGCAGTGTACTGCACTGCTGCAGTAACAGTCACTAGTACTAGTACCAGTAAAGATACCACAAAGAAGTGCAAAAATCATACAGCTGCAGTGGATAGCCGGTGCACATTGCTGAAATTATTATGTTGCACAATAAAAGGTGTCTGATTTGATGACACACGTCACACACATACTCACACACACACTAAGTAATGCATAGCAAATTGAAAACTTCAGTAATATAACCACATATTTTAAACAAGCTAAAATTATGCACTGCTGCACCACAACAATCAGCAAAAAAATGGCAAGAGATACTGAAAATATTACTGTGTATACATAAACACAGTTATACAAGAAAAATATCACCAAAACAGAAAGCACTGTCTTTTTCTACAAAATAATCTACCTACACCACAGATACGCCCCTCCCCCAAAGCACACTTCCACTGTTTCTCAGAACACAGACTGAATGTTGTGCATCAACATTCAAAATCCATACACAAGCAATAAATGCTCGATGATATGATCACAGGAGGGTTTCCTATAATCAATGAGCTAAAGTTTTAGCAAAAAAAAAAGACTCAGAAAGGCTTTTTTAACAGCTTTTATAAGGTTTGAATAGCACAGAGCTCTCAGAGTAGATTGTTTCCTACAGCTTCCTACACACACTACCCCAAGCTGAGGCTGTGCAGAACAATCTAGAGCCCATGTGACCTGAACTCCCATGAATCACTGCAAAATTCACCTTTGTAGCTTAAAAACAAGGAGAAGTGAGTCAAAGTACATTGTTTCCAATGTGCTTCGCCTTAAGAATTGGTGGAGCAGTGGTTTGGAAAGGCGCAGTAATGTGAAGTCATTGTTTTCAATGGACTTCACGTTACCATATAACATGAAGTACTCCGTTTGCGGTTATGGAACACTCTGAGAAGTCTTCACACCGCGAATCACTTTGGCGGGAGGAACTGGGGCCACTTCACCCATATCTAGTGGTGGGAAAAGGCACACACACCTCAGGCTGCCCTTTGCTCCTCTGGGTAGCTGACTGCTGTTACACCTCAGATTTTTTTGTTAACATCACTAGCCACAGACACAGTGACCACTAGTTAGGCCAGAATGATTAGGACTCTTGTGCAGAAAGTGACTGTGTGGAGAGCAACCCATTACTCTAGGTTTGGTCCTACACCCCAAGCAAATAATAAAAAAAAAAAAACAGGATTGCACTTGGCAGACAGTGGCACTCTAGCAGTGGCATGTACACCACACCTCAGTCCTTTTCCAGTACTTGGCTACTGGCTTTGCAGTGCTCACCTGTTATTATTTAATCATTTAAGATTTTACTGTTTAATGTTTTTTTTTCTTTCCTATTTTTACTGCTTAACTGCAAACTGCAGATGAATCACTTCAAATAAGTCACTTCACTGTGCAGAAAGCAACCACCTTTAGTTAGGCAGGGAAGTTAGTACATTTCTATAAGAAGCAAGGCAAGTGTTATAATATTAATTAAAGTATATTAAATTTCTGAAAAACAAGAAGAAGCAAGACATGTGGCTTGCTTTGTCTATCTGGCAACTAGCACACATATTCCCAGTCCATAGGCAAAAAAAAAGAAGGAAAAAAGAGCAAATAAAAAAGAGAGTTCTTTAGTCTACTCTCCTTGTTTGTTTATCTTTTATTTGCACAGGCACTGGGAAAGAAGAAACAACGCACCAAGGCAGTAGGCACAAATAAACTAGCAACAGTTAAATGAATTAGAAAGAAGGCACAATGAAGGGACTATCTTTGTTTCTAGCTTATTATTATTGTTTAGTTTTTTCCCCTTTTCCCTCCCTACTGAACTTGTTTTGTACACCTGACCAAATCAGTCCTGGATGGATTATTTCCCACAATGTCATCAAGTCCCCAATGACTTTCCAGGATATATTATTTCTAAATGATTGTCTATTTCTGTATTATTTTTAGCTGCAGTGCTTACAATCCTTTCTTTATGTTTTGCTTACTTTTTTGTTCACAGTAGACCCAATCCCATGATCTCTGGCCACTCCCATCCCACTGCCCTGAAAGTCTTTCAAACTGCTTTGCCCTATTCCATCCCCCTTGTTTCTTTTTTTATACTTACTGTTTATTAATTTTTCCTTTTTATATATACAGATCATAAAAGTAAATATATATACATTCATACTTACAGAAATAAAAAGTGAATACTTTTATATCTTATATATAGCGAGTCTAGACCAATCAAGTGTGTGGGGGAAGGGGTATTTTTAAACTAATACATTTAAATCACAGATAATAACTGCTAAATTTAATAATATCAAAAATTGTTTTATTGGGATCTCAGTTCATCTCTAGGCTTCTTGTTTAATATTATATTGAATTTTTCTGGTGAAAGAATGGAAAAAAAAGGAAACATGTGCCCCCTTGCCCAAACATCCTACCCCCATTCGGAACACTTTAAACATATTTCTGAATCAGGTCAAACTTTTGTTAACTCTCTTAAACTTCACATATTCATCATTTCTTCTTCAGAAAGAGTAGGGGAGTCAATCTCACCATTCTTTCCATCCTTTTCAACATATTGCACCCTAATAGAAGATGTTACTTGATCTATATCAAAAATACATATTGTGTACCCTTAATATTAACTTTCAGTTTAGCTGGTGATAAAAGCTAAAATTATGCCCCCAACTCCAGTATTTATTGTCTGTAAGACAAAAAGCAATGACTACGCTGTTGTGTTGCGTAACAATAATCAGGGTAAACAGAAATCTTTTATGACTTATAGATCAAAGGTGCTTTCATTCTACATAATCTAGTTATGAAGTCTCTGTCAGTGTCAAGAGTGAATGTTACACTGCTACTAGGGGTGCTAACCAGGATGGCAGCTTAGACAACAGCTCCACAACCCAGAGGGACTTACCTGTTAAAATCCTTTCTTTTCCACCCATTAATACCTCTACAAACTATAGAAACTAAGGTAGTACTGTACAATGACTTTGAATATCACTTCATTTTTGAAGATAAACTTAAATCTTGGCATAGAAATCTCTTTAATCTGAGTGGCCTATCTTGGAAGGGATGGCCTGCAGCATGACTGAATAGCAATTACCTCAGTCCTGGGAGCAGCCTTCAGTAGAGGCAATGTTTGGTCAACTCATAGCACAGATGTTGCAGGTCACATTGGCGATGATCCGCAATACCCAGGTAATGCAAAATCTGGAGACCAGGAAGCTACATACCAAACGGAGTGTCTTGACGATGGTTTGACAAGTAAAGGACATGGCGGCAGCTCTATGTGAGCAGCAACACACCACCCAGTCAATGAGAAGCAAGATAGATGACCTTGAGAACTCAGGTCATCGCAATAACTTATTTATTTTATTTATTTATTGAAATGTTTCACCAGGAGGGCACACTGAACAACAAGTTGCTCATCTCATGGTGCGACCTGGGGGGAAGGGGTTACATAATGTTGTGAAGGACGATCAGTTACAATAGTATGTCGGTAGCACAAACAATACAACAGTGTAAGATTATGCAACAGTTGGAACACAAGGTATTCTACAATAGACAGTAGTGGAACATTGGGCAAATTACAATACGTGTCCAAAATCATACAAAAGAATATGTAAATGCACAAAACAGTAATAATGCAACAGAACCATTATAATGCATGAGTGTACCAGAAGCAGGCTCGAGGTAGTATGTAAGTGCTGTTGGAGTAAAAAGGATGGGGTAGGTTGTGCACACCTTAGATTCTTGGGATTTCTGGAGTGTGTGGAGGGGAGAAACACTGAAGGGTTTCTGCAACTAGCTATAGCCAAAATGCTACAGCTTGACCCATTGAGACCCCTTCAGGTGGAACATGCACACCATATGCTTGTCCCAATGCCTAACGCCCAGGGTAGGCCATGGCTCAATAGAGCCAGATTCATGGATTATAGAGAGAAGCAGAAAATCCTGACCAGAGCCCAGGAAATCCAGCAAGTAATGTGGAGATAAAACAGAATTAATATTTTTTAGGACTTTTCAAAGGAGTTATCTGATAGATGCAGGTCATACACTGAGGCGAGGCACACAATGCACAAAATCGATCTTCCGTTTTCCCAGTGGTACCCGGCTACAATGCAAGTAGTCCACAATGCGGTTCTGGTTACTTTTGATTCTCCCGACTCCCTCAATTACTTTCTGCACTGCAACTGGCCGAGAGAATCCAACGCAAATACACTGAAGTCCCCACCAGTTAAAGTATCTGCAGAGGAGTTAGACCGCTGCTCCCCACCTCAGATTAATTGGCCCGGGGACTGGCAGGATCTCAGGGAATGGAACTGGGAGCTCCCCCATAGGGCAAACTAAAAGAGGCAATCCTCTAAGAAACAAGCCCACCATGAACATCCCTCAGAGTGGGAGCAGGTTGACACCATGGGAGTCACCCACATGGATACAGCCACTCCTGACCCTCTTCAAGGTTTCCACACTGCTAACAGGTATGAACCCTTGTGACCCAGCTCTCCAGATCAACAATCAGACATTTCTTACACTCCTGTGGATTGCTGGCCTACTCCTCTGCTCAAACCAAGCTACATGACCCCTCCAATCTCTCCACACCAGATGAAGGATGGAGTCATGGATAACAGGGCACAACACTCATCGAAGGCCTCAAGGGAGGCCTCTCCCACTTGCAGAGATCCTGCTTCTTTCTTGGAAGAGCCAGAGCTAATCCAGTCCCCAGTTCTGAAGACCAGCGAGACCCCAGATGCATGGTCAGATAAGTAGCACTTTATTCCTTGTGTTTCTTGCTAAAATTTAGGAAAGCCAGGTCTGGGGAAATGCTGGGGTAGTTTATTTGGTGACTGCAGAGGGCGATTCCATTTATTTCAGTCTGGCCTAACCCATGCAGCTCTAGTTTGGTGACTGCCTGGACTCCCCCACCCTGGGCCTGGTCCTCGCTTTGTAGGCTATTTGCAGCTGAACCTGCTTCCATACTGAGAGTGGCTCAGGTCAATATCCTCCAGGTACTTTTGAAAGCCTAGTCCTTCTTTCTGAAGTGTAGGCAGGACCTTGCTCCCATGGGAAGGGGGGAAATCCTTGTGTAGGGGTCCTTTTAAAATGTATGTTACTACTGATGGGTTCTGACGTCCAGGTTCACTGTGTTTCATTGATGCCATACTGCATATCTACTAAGAGGCCCAGGCCATTCCCTGAGGGCAGCTTGTTTCCCAATCCGGGCTCAGCTCAAGGGTTAAAGGAGCCTGGGCCTCCCTTCCAGAATCAGGGGCAATGGTACCAGGTCCCTGATGTGGTGGTCTCCCTGAAGGGACCAGAACAAGCATTTCCCCTGGACCTACAGTGTAATCCCCCCCACCGGGTCATAACGTTGTATGCTTAATAGCGTAAGACATGATAGCTAACCTGAATCAGCGCTGTCCATGACAGCGAATGGTATAATACCGCATATACTGCTGTACATGGTATTGCACCATTCACACAATCCCAGGCAGAGGATAAGACCTCTGCTTGGAATGGGTTCCACCGAGCAGCTGCTGTGGCTCACTGGAGTGAGCCACAGCAGCAGGAACCCACGTGCTGTGGCTGGGACCAAGTTTGATTCCTGGTCCTAGACATTTTATTTTCCACACTTTGTTTGCTCCTGATTTGGACCCCCAGGTTGAGAATCTTTGGTGGGGTGGGTCCGGGAGGCCTAGCCCCCCATAACGGGAGGTGTGGGGGTGGAGCCCCCTACAAAAAAAAGACTTATGCCGCATGGCAATATCGTGCTGTACTGGCAGCATGATTTTGCCATGCGACATAATGTCTTGTGACATTATGACCCTGTGCCTAATCCTCCCCCATACTACCTTCTTCAGGGAGGGCATGGCTGGTCTCTTCAGAAGTAACTTCAGGCCAAGCCCTACTAGAGGACGTCTTTCCCCTCGTCTCACATCTCCCCCCTGAATCCATCCCATCTTTAGCTCTGTATAGCTCCCTCTCTAGTACTCCACTACCCACTAAGTAATGTTGGAACAGTTTCTAGCCTCCCTCTGAGGTTGCAAGGAGCACACCTGATCAAAGACTTTTATCGAGTTGATAACTTTATCCTGTTGGGGATACACCCCCTCCCTCGAACTCCCACTGATGTACAGGGGGTTTCACTACCACAGGATAGTGTACTGGGGAAAAAGGCTGGCCTACAGCAGGGCTCTGTGGCAGATGGGAAGCCTCTATTTCCCCAATATGCACGGAAGGCTGTGCAAACTGCATATAGTTGTTTTTTGTGCTATTGTTTGTTACTAATACAAGAGACACACACACAGGGTTATTGCTAGAAAATAGGATATGGTCAGTTGCTACTGTCAGGGAAGGCTTGACTTATTCTCTCTCTCTCTCTCCATGCCTAGTGCTGAATTACACTGACCTATCTCTCCCCTGGATGGACCAACCTCACTTCCAGCTTGCTGGCTTACTTTGACACATTTCCTATATAGATACTTGCTCCCCCTCACTAATAGTTGATACAACCTGTCTGACATGGAACATCAGGGGGCTTAATACCCCCAATAAAATGAAGGAAATTTTGCATCACCTTAAGAGGTTGGGATCAGAGGTTGCGTTCCTGCAGGAGACCAAGCTCATGGGGGGGACCATGATAGACTGAAATGGGAATGGGTGGGTCAGGTCATACATGGCTCTGCCTCTTCCAGAAAGAGATGGGTAGCCATACTGCTTCACAAGCAGCTACATTGGAAACTGGTGCATAAGGTGAGTGACGCTGAGGGTAGTTGGGTGGTTGTACTCAGGGACATAGGGGAGGGACCTCTGATACTGGGTAACGTTTATGCCCTGAATGAAGATTCTGCCCCCTTCTTCCATAAATTGACCCGGGTGCTGTGATCCTTGGCCCCCTGTGAGTCCCCTATATTAATAGGTGGGGACTTTATTCTCACTCTAGATCTGATTTTGGACAGATCCCCCTCCAATACAGAGCCCCACTCCAGGGCAGCATTGGCATTGGCTCAGTTACAGCAAGACATGGCCCTTACAGATATCTAGATGGTATTTCACCCCTCCAAATGAGACTACACCTTCCATTCCCCAGTGCACAGTTCCCACAATGGGATAAACTTCTTGCTCACCTCCCAAGATATTTCCAGGAATGCCATTGACAATTTCATTCACCCCCTGGTCATTTCAGACCATGTCTCTGTCTAGCTCTCCTTCACCTTTGGCCCTAGACCCCCTACCTCTCCATCCTGGAGGCTAGACCCCTTGCTGCTTCATGATCCAGACTTTACCCCCTGGCTTCGAAGGAAAGCCTCTGAATTTTTTCAGAATAATCAAATAGCAGATACCTCAGCAGGTACTACTTGGAAGGCATTTAAAGCTACCCTGAGGGAGGCAATAATAAGATTTGCTAGTAGGCACCAAAGGAGGATGGAACAGCATCTTAAGGGGCTTGAAAAACAGCTTCAGGAGGTGCAAGTTACCTTTAAGGCCCTCCACAGTCCATCCCTCATGTCGGAGGCAGGACAACAGGCGGCATCCTCGAAGATGCAAGTAAATGAACTCTTATCTAGGAAAGCTGAGATCTCTATTATTAGCCTTAAGCATAAATAATGGGAAGGGGGAGAGAAGAGGGGGTAAGGAGGACCAAAGACAGCCTCCTCTCCCTATCACTGGCAGCCCTCATGAAACTCCTGCTCTTTCTATTGCTCTGTATTGGTAACGTGGAAATCAACCCTGGACCCCCTGAATGTATCACCTCTCCATCAGACCTAACCTCAATTAAAGGCCTCAGTTTCCTGCATATTAATGTATGCAGTCTGTTGAAAAAACTTACACTGATACAAGCCTGGGTTGCCCATACCTTGCCAGACTTCTTCTGGTATCTGAGACATGGCTCAAACCCACCACAGCAGACAGGGATGTTAACCTACCTAACTACCAGCTATTCAGAGCTGATCGCCAAACAAGGGGAGGTGGAGTAGCCATATATGCAAAATCCGGTATAGCTGTATCCTGTATTGCTGCAACATCTATGCCCAAGGAGTTTGAATGCCTATCCCTAAATGTCTCTCTCCCCAATACAGCAGCTTTTCAGCTAGTTGGATGCTACAGACCCCCCTCTGCTGAACATAAGCTCTTATCCCACCTGGGGAACCTGCTCAAACCCAGCACTGAAGAAGTCATTATTCTAGGTGACCTGAATTTCAACTAGCTTACCCAGGCAGCTGCACCTCTGGTATCATTCTGTGATACATATGGGTTCACACAGCTAATTAATGAACCAACAAGAATTAATGCAAGGAATAATAATAACAGCACACTACTTGATATCATGCTAGTGAATAAACCACATCTATTCACACACGCTGGAGTGGTTCTCTGTGATATAAGTGATCACTGCCCCATTGCAGGGGTAAGATCCACCAGTATAACAACAAGCCCTGCAAAATTTCTCATGAGGAGATCCAAGAAAAACATCAATATTGAAGGATATTTGCATGATCTAGCTCACTCTCCACACTGGCAAGAGTTTTATCTTGCCCATTCTGTTGAAAGAGCTCAGCAGGTGCTAAATAGCATTATAATAAATGCCCTTAACACCCATGCCCAATCTCTAGTATCCAAATAAAAAACAAATCCTGTTGTTGGTTTACAGCTGACCTCAAAGCTGCACTGCTAGAGAGACAAACTCTGGAAAATGGCAAGAAAAACCAAGAATGCAAATGACTGGATGATCTTTAGGAAAGCCAGGAATAGATGCACCAAGAAAGTTAGGGATGCAAAGGCTGCCTTCTACTTGGCTGAACTCGACTCCTCCTACCATAATCCTGCTAGGTTTTGGGGCACCATCAAGGGTATGGTGGGGCAGGATGCTAACACCCCCCTTCCAACTCAATTACACAACAGTTATGGCCCTATCACTGGCAAAAATGGAAATTCTGGACGCCTTCAATAACCACTTCACAATGGCTGGCCTTGCCTTTGACACCTCTCCAGCTAACCTGCTGAGGGAACAATTAAGCTCCCATTACACTGGTGATCAGAGAGTTGACTCTTCCTTCAGCTTCAAATCTATACTGTTGAAACAAGTAGAGGATCTATTATGGCAACTGGATACCAAAAAAAGCGCAGGGGCAGACTCTCTGGACCCCTACTTTCTAAAGATTGCATGCCATGTACTTGTAGTCCCCCTAACACACCTCTTTAACCTATCCCTAAACTCTGGCTCTATTTCCACACTGTGGAAGACAGCCCAAGTGGTTCCCCTTCTAAAATCAGGGGACCCTATGGATCTTAATAATTACAGGCCCATTTCCATTCTACCAGTGCTATCCATGATGCTGGAGAAATTAGTGAATAACCAGTTAAGAGAGTATCTTGACAATGCTAACCTCCTAAACCCAGCTCAATCTGGATTCAGGGCCAAGCTAGCACTATCACTGCACTAGCCAAGGTCACAAATGACTGGCAATCTGAATTAGATAAAAAGAATAATGTCTGTGCAGTATTCCTGGACCTGAGCAAAGCATTCAATACTGTGGACCATGAGCTACTACTTTCAACCCTGCACTCCACTGGCCTAGATCCACCCTCCCCTTAAGTGGTTCAGATGCTATCTCACCGGTAGGTCACAACAGGTAAAAGCTGAAGGTGACCTATCCCCATTAAAACCACTGTCAAGAGGAGTCCCCCAAGGTTCTATTCTGGGTCCTATTCTTTTTGCCATTTATATAAATAACATTGATTCAACCCTTACCAATTCCTCTGTACACTTCTTTGCTGATGACACTGTTCTGTACATCAGCAACCCTTTGCCTGCAGCTGCTCATGAAATCCTACAAACAGAATTCTCCTTGCTACAATATCAGCTACTCGAGAAAAAGCTTCTGTTAAATGCAAAGAAAACTAAAGCAATGATGTTCACAAATCAAAGCTCCACCAGCACATCCTCTTCAATCATTCTCCCCCAGCTATGCACTATACTTGGAGAAAATCTGGAGTATGTAGAAAACTTCAAATACCTAGGTGTGTGGATTGACAACAGACTTGACTTCCCTCATCATTTAAAAGAACTGTTAAAAAAGCTTCACCAAAGGCTTGGCCTTCTCTATAGATTAAAACCCTTCCTAAACAGAGACTCAAAGATGAGGTTAGTCCAGGCCATTTTTCTATCAGTTGTTGACTATGCAGACTTCCTTTATAGTCACTGCCCCATCTCCTACCTTCACAAGTTGGATACCTTATATCATAGAGCAATAAGGTTCATTACAGATCTGCCATCTAATACCCATCATTGCTCTCTTTATGCTGCAGTTGGGTGGGTTTCCCTTCACCTCAGAAGGAACAGAAATGCAGCACTATGGATTTACAGAGCGTTATCAAAAAACTTCCAAACTATATCCTGGACTGCTTCACCCAGACCTCTCCTTGCTCCTATGCCCTAAGAAGCAACAACATCATCCTGCTCAAATTGTCCAAATTCAACACCAGGCTAGGAAGGGCAGCAATCAGCTATTCTCTAGCTATAGCACTGAACACCCTACAAAAATCCCTAAAACTGTCCAATATCATTCCATTTGCATCCTTTAAGCAGCATTGTACAGTCTTCTTCAAAGAGAAATGCAGTTGCTATCGCTAGAGCTAGCATTGTCATCTCACAAATCTCCCTTCCAAACCATATATGGTATATTCCTTCCAGACAGACACCCCATCTTATGGCATCCAGTAATACCTTCATCATCCTAGTATTACATTATGTTGAGTGTCTGCCATGGCCCCCCCACTGGGATATGTATATACTGTATATACTGTAAATATTAGCTTAACTTTCCTGTAACCGATTTTTATCATGTGAATTTACTGTACATCACTGTGTTTATAAACGTTATTTTCCCCTGTATGTATAACTGTCTTATATAAGTGTATGATGTATCTGTTGTGTATCAACTATTGAACCCTTGACCTTATCAGGTCCATCTTGTAAATGAGCCTTGCTCAATGATGTTTGCCTGAATAAATAAAGATTTGATTGATTGATTAATTGAAGTTCCTAGCACATCATCTGAAAAAGCAGCAAGCCGAAAGGCACATCGCTGCCCTAGTGGATGTAGGGGGTAAGATCCACACTTTGACAGAAGGAATCAATTGTATAATGGCGGACTTTTACTCAACTCTGTACAAATCCTCCAGATTACCTGACCTCAAAGGCATCCTTCCTTTTCTAGAATCCTTAAACTTTCCTCAAATCTGGGAGGTTCAGGCCCTGGCCTTAGATTCCCTGATTTCTCCTCAGGAGGTGGCCGAGACTATACTTCCTCTTAAAAAGGGAAAGCTTCCTGGAGGGGATGGTTTTCCATTCAAAATATGGCAGCCTTTGCAGCCCGCTATTTCCCCAATACTACAGCAGGTTTTCACAGAGGCACTGCAGGATGGTGCCCTCCTCCCTTCCCTCAGGGAAGCGACCATCACCATCCTGCCTTAGAATGGTAAAGACCTCCTTAAAGCATTCAGCTACTGGTCCATATCACTTCTGAATGCTGACAGCAAGGTGCTGGCCAAACTGTTAGCTAACAGATGAAATCCTAACCTTCCCAGTTTGATCCATCCCTCCCAGGTAGGTTTTGTTAAGGCCATTTTACTGCGAATCATATTAGATCGCTGGTGAACTTAATGCATAAGGCCAAAACACTGTCTTCTCCATCAGCAGCAATAGCAATATATTTTGAAAAGGCCTTTGTCTCCCTGGAGTGGGATTATGTCCAACAGTTGCTCCACATCATGGGATTGGGGCAGGGTTCCAGGCCTGGATAGGGGCCATTTACTCCTCCCCTGCAGCTAGGGTACTCACCAATTTGATGTTGTCCCCCCTTTCCTACTGGGAAGGGGCACCTGCCAGGAATGCCCACTATCTCTGCTACTTTTTGTCCTGTCAGTGGAACCCCTAGCTGTGGCTATTAGACAGAATCTATTAATCTTTGGGGTACAACTAGGAGAAAATGAATCTCCTTCTCTCATGTACGCTGATGATGTGCTGCTCCCCATAGTGGACATAGTTACTTCTCTCCCTCCATTATATAACACTCTGTCAGAATTCACTACCTCCTCAGTGCTCAAGCTTAATCAGTCTAAGATGGAGGTCCCCCCACTGAACTCTAAATCTACCTCCCAGATGGTTGCCCAACATTCATTCCGATGGGCCCCGGAGGGTCTCACCTACCTGGGGGCCAATATCACCGCTAATCTGCATAAACTCTAGGAAATGAATATGAAGCCACTTTTGGCATCCATTCGTACAGAGCTGGAGAGATGGGGGACTCTCCAACTCATCCTGTAAGGGAAAATTTCTGCAATCAAAATGGTCACTACACCTAAAATTATGTACCTCCTCTCCCACATTCCTCTGAAAATACCCCAGTATTGGTTTACTAAGCTGGACTCCCTGCTGTGATCCTTCATATGGGAAGATAAGAAGCCTAGGTACAGCAGAAACCAGCTGAGGGTGCACTGGACAGATAGAGGCTGGGGACTTCCGTGGCTCAAGGGGTATAAATTGATCCTTTTAGGTGGCTCAGACACTAAAGTGGTTTGCATCCCCAGAGCAAAATGCCCCCCAGTGGCTAGGTATGGAGAGAGAGGGGTATGTGAGTGGGCACATTTGTCTCTGTTGTTGTTCAATCACCCACCGAAGGGCATCCAGTTTCATCCTACGATAGGCGCTTCCCTGGAATACTGGGACAAATTGCACAAGAAATTGGGAACCTTCCCATCTTGTCTATGACTCACTCCACTGTGGGGCAATAGTGAGATCACTATCAACAAACAATTAGTTTCTTGGCCCATTTGAGAACTAGAAAGGCTTTCTTCACTCCTCCGGACCATGTTTATCTCTGGCACGGATACCTTGGAATCATTTGAAGGGTTGCTGAGAACGTATGAGATCCCCCCCGGGATTTCTGGCATTACTTCCAAATAAGCAGTGCGATCTCTGAATACACTCATAAGCATCCCCTTAGGCAACCAGTATCCCAGGCAGAGTCTTGGCTGGTACTAGAAAGAGGCCAGTCTAGTTGAATATACACTGCCCTTCTGGACACCATCCCATCCCAAGCAGAGGCTTCCAAGCATAAATGGGGAGCAGGCACTGCAGACCCATATTACAAAGTTGGAATGTAAGGCATGCCTAAGTTTAGCACATGGGGCATACCCAGATACAAGAAGCCAGCTAATACAGAATAAGATACTGCATTCATGGTACAGGACCACTGTGGTCCTTGCCAAGGACAACCTGGTTCAGTCCGACATCTGCTGGCGGTGTCAGGAGCTCCCAGGTGACCTAATTCACATAATTTGGCATTGCAGGCTGATCCAGATCTTATGGCTTGTGGCCTGCAAGTTGGGGTCCAAGAAACTTCAGAAACACATACCTATGTCTCCGTGGGCTGCTGATGCTAGGAATACAGACCTCTGCTCCCCCCACCTATGCCTCTCAGAGCTAAAGTTACTGTTGACCCTAAGCAAGAAGGTATAAAGACTCCTCTTGTGTAAATAGAGGACTCAGGTAATCCCTTCAGTAGGGGAGGTGCTTAAGTCTTTAGTTCAGGTTGCCAACTGGTCCAGAATGTTGCACACTGTGGCTGGTACCCTCCCTAAGTATACCAACCTGTGGAAACCCTTTATAATGTACATACCTACGAACATACAAAGAAGCCAGCAGAAGAAGGCCATTTGGTCTATCAAGTCTGCTAGTATTGCAGGGGTCACAGCTTGTACTAAGTCTCTGCCCTCCCTCCTCACTCCTCCCATCCTCCCTACCCATGATTCTTATCTTCCCCCATGCCTATCCCAGCAACTCTTAAAGCTGCTCACTATCTTTAGTGAGATGACCTCTTCCAGCAGCGCATTCCAAGTGTCCACCACCCTTTCTGTGAAGAAGTGCTTCCTGACATCCCTTCTAAACCTCTCACCCTCCAGCTTAAGACTGTGCCCCTCATGATATGGCACTTGAAACCCAGGGAAGGAATCAGCTAAATAAAGTGTAACACCACTACTGCAAACCTTCCTGTCATGTTTGGTTCTAGTGCTCGGGTTAGGAGAGATATTTCATGTATTTCAGGGAGCCCCTGAACTACTAACTTGGATCATTATGTGTAAGTGCATGTTTACATCACCGACAATCTCTAGGTAGATTTGCTTTGTATGTGTTCTCTTGTATCTTGTAGGTCCTGAGGAAAGCTGCCCTGGATCCTCTTAGAGCTTCAAGGTTCTGTCAGTACTGCAGGTACCATCGAGAATAGTCCAGGTAAGCCACGACATATGGTTATCACAAGACAAGGGCAGCAGCTGGTAATATTCTCCTATGTAGTCTCCCTGATGGGCAATTGTGAGTCCACTCAGGGAGAAATAGTCATTCAGGATCCCACTTGTTTATGTTCTGTTCCTCAAGAAATATAAGGCTTGCCCTCTAATTGGAATTTATGTAAGCATTAATCTCTGAGACAGAAGGGCATTTCCCAGGAATTAATGCTTGGTTGGGGTGTATGAGACCGCAGGCCGAGTGCTTCCCACCACCCAACCATGCATTAATTCCTGGGAAATGCCCTCCTGTCGAGGTGATTAAAGCACTTGTAATATGGAAGTGCTACAAAAATTGACTGCCAATATTATTATTTAAAACAGAAGCAGAGAAGTATTTTTGTTTGAGTTACTGTATGCTACTCAGCTCCATATGTTTTCGAACGTCTAAGATCAGTTCATACTGTGGCTGCAGCCTGCTACGAGTTCAACATTCAGACTGTTGATCTGTACTGTCATTCAGCCCATGTCTCACGGCTAGGTAAGACGCTGTTTGCACTGCTGCTCAAAACCACCTAACTATCATCACTGCTCAAAAACATTTGCAAAAATGTCTTTCACTAGCTCTCTGGTTGTCTGGAAATCTTTTTCAAAGGACATAGGTAAACCCAGAAAATGAAGATTTTTATACCACTATTGATTCTTCAAAGTCTCAATTTTTCAGGTAATTGTGTAATTGACCCTTGAAAGATTTGCTGCTGTAGCTTCCACATCAGTAATCTTGTTTGTAGATTTTTCCACTTCCTTTTTAACATCGGTGACCTCCTTTGTGATTTCCTCTATCTTTTCACAATTTTGTCTAACATCAGTTTGCAGAAAATCTATGTTTTGTGATAAAACAGTAAACTTTATTTTTTTTATGGCAAACTTATTTAACGCTTTGCTGCAGTGCCTACCGGTGGAGGCATCCAGCCACTGGCCCTGCCCATGGGGAGAGCAGCAGGCTCACTCGCATGATGGGGGGTCCAGCACAGCCATAGCCAATCCACTTGAGGGCTCTCCCATCTCTCACCAGCTGGACTGGCGCTGCACTCCCCCAGCGCGATTCCACGACAGTCCTCCCCACACCACAGGGCACGGCCATCAAGCTGCTCGGTTGTGCCCAGCCCTTTTTCCGCTTTCCTCTCCAATGGGAGCATGGACGTGCAATGACGTCCATGCACAAATGTGCAGATGTCTGCCATGCTCCCTCCCCTTTAAGCATGCTATTGTCTGCAGTGCCACCGGGGCATCCCCAGGAACCGTTAGAGCACGATGTGAGTCCCACCCTGTTCCCCAGGACTAGGAGACCTGTCATCGGATGCTCAATCCTAGTCCTCCCCTGCCAACCCCCGATGGCCCGGGCTTGTTCCTGAACCCAGGTCACCGGCATGGAGCAAGGTATGGCGTCCAGTGCCTCAACCCTCAGTGCCTCTGGGCCGGGCCAAACAGTAAACTTGAAATCAAATGACTGTGTCCACTGTAATAAATTTTCCAAAGCATCTCCGAGAGACTCCAATGAATGGTGACCCCCAGTGGCCATCTCTGGCTGTTGCTGCAGTGGAGGAATCTTGCTCCGATTCTCAGTTCCCTTGGTTCTGTCCACAGGTAGATCAGGTAAGGCAAACACACTTGTATTTTTAACTTCTTTTTGACCCAATCTATAATTAGTTTCATCCAACTTTGAAGATGTTTCAGCTCCACTCTTCTCCACTAGAAGCGTAATCAGGCTTGATTTACTAAGTGGAAATGCCAGTTTCTTGTTTACAAGCAGCATAGAGTGATAAATACTCACTTTTTTCACTGAGTCAATTTCTTTGTCTCCTGGTGAATGGGGAGATGGGGAGATAAGGATATTAAAGGTGTTTTAGTATATTCAGCTCTATTCATCTCCACTGAGTCCTTTGAGAGAGTCCCCTTGTTTCTGTTTTTTTTTGTATTCCAACTTACTGCTTGTCCCTCTCTATGCTTTCCAACCAACTCCCCCTTCAACTTCACAGTCCTTTCAGTAAAGGACAAGAAAACACACCTGCTTCTTGTTCCCTTTCTTTATCTCCTCCCTCCCAATTTAAGCCCCCAACTGACTGTACAGTCCCACCATGTTCAGGTCCATGAATAACTCCCCTCCACCCCAACTTCAGGCTTTTCAGTGAAAGGTCAAACCCTTGTTTTTCTTTCTTTTTTTGTCCCCCTAATTGCAGACCCCTACCCCTGACTGTGATAGACAGGCATTTTTCCCCCTCTCCAAGCATCTAAGTCAACAACCCCCCACCCCTGAAACTGCAGTCCTTTCAATAAAGGACAAACTAAGTCTTCCTTTATTTATATTGGTGTCCCCCCCTTGTTCCGATTTTTTTTTGTATGCTTGCTCTTTCTGCTAGGCAAGATGGGTGCTGGCCTGTAGTAACATAAATCTAAATAAAATGAGAAGCTGGTGACACACAGGAAAATCACTCCATCTGCTGCAATTACGATGAGTGAAATGGCAGTCTCAGAAGCAGTCTCCCGCTTCTGTCCCTTGAAACCTCCCACTCCTACTACTGTCGCGGCCAATTCCAAGGACTGATAGGTACTCTCCCACATCCAATTTGCTGACTCACCTGTCAGTCCTAGTTCCACCAAAGCTGCTTTGCTGCTGTGATGGGTGGGGAAAGATCTAATGGAGAGTCCTTGTTACCGCACACTGCCGCTCTTGCTCCTGGCAGTTCTCTCACTCAGCAACCACATGATGCTATTCTCATCACCCATGTGATTTAGCTGGCTAAGGAGGGATGATGAAGATGGGTGGTATCACCTAGTGGTCAATCAGCAGCCAATCAGCAAGGTTAAAAAAAAAGTTCTGAGTTGGTTGTCCATTGGTCAGTCAGCTACTATAATTATGCTCATCTGCCTGCATAAACTTTCAGCCCAGGACATTGGACTATTGGATTTGTTGATCCCTGTCCACTGGTGAGCACTTGCATGTGATTTTAGCTTGTCCCTATACTGAGCCAAGAGCTGCTCTACATATTTGTTTGCTCCACTATATAAGATAATATTCCATTGCTAAAAAATAACTGAAAATATTGTATGGGGGCAAACTCCTTTGTGTCAGTACGGACACCTAAATTACCAGTAAATGGGGGGGAACACATGGTTTTTCCATATTTGGGGATTTCCACTGGTAAACAACAGTATAATCACTGTGGTGACTGCCATGACCTGTTGCTAGCACTGGGACAGGCATGTCAGAGTCAGGCATTGCTGAGGGACCAGATTCATTTAAGAAAGTGACACTGCAGATGGATAAGGACTTATTTCGTAGCAAAGCATCAGGTTCAGACAATAAATGCTCAAGCTGAGTGTCTCCCTCGCATAAGATGACAAACTTGGGAAGACTGTCATTCTTGGGCAGAGTGTCAGGCTCAGGCAGGATACCCACCTCAGGAAGAGTATCAGGCTCAGGTAGGGAGTAATACAGAGGCTGAGAATCAGGCTCAGCTAGGGAGTCATGGTCAAGCAGGGTATCTTCTCTGGGGAGAATTTCAGGCTCAGGTAGTGTGTCAGGCTCAAGCAACTGCTTGCATTTTAGTTTGCACTTTTTTGTCTCAGGCTCTAATTTGGGCTCAGGCAGACGCTTGTGCTTTTTTTGGTGCTTTTTGCACCTATCCTCATCCTGTATTGCAAGCACTATATCATGAGACAATGCAGGCTCCCAAGGGGCTTGTTGATTGGGCAGCATTTGAGGTTCAAGCAATGTCTCAGGCAGGAGCCAGTGACTGCTCTTTTTTTGTTATTTTTTTTGAGTGCCCTGAGTCACAGGCTCAAAATTAGCTTCTTGTTCAGGCAAAATCTCAGGCTCTGGCAGTTCCATGGCTTTTATTTTCTGCTTTTTGTGCTTGACCTGAGTTGCAGATGCCGGGTCAAATAGAAATTCCTTTTCAGTCTCAGGCAATGTCTTTGTCTGACAGTTGCTTGTACTTGTATTTTTGAATCTTTCCTCAGCCTGCATTACTGCCTCCATCTCAACTGCAAGGCCTTCTTGGTCTGACAGGGTCACAAAATTAAGCAGGTGCTTTTGATTAAGCTTATGCTTTGTCTGACACCCCTCAGCCTGCACAGTAACCTCCAGCTCTTTCAAAGGCTCGGATGGGGCCTCTTTAGGGGGAAATGTCTCAGGATCTGATACCTGCACAAAATTAGGCAGATCCGTATACTTCTGCTTTTTATATTTTGATGCTTGCTTGGGCTGTAAATCATGCTGATGCTGTGTTTCTGCTTTTTCCTTTTAGACTTGGGCTGGCGATCACTACTGGACACACATGTGTGCTTACATCTATGTGAAGACTTAGACTTGGCCTTAATTTAGGCTTGGGCTGGTGCTCACTACTGGACAGACATGTATGCTTACATCTATGTGAAGACTTAGACTTGGCATTAAGCTGCACTGCACTGGACCATCCTTATCAGGTCACTTGATACTGTATTAACAGAGAGGGTACTGCTTGGACAATAGTCACTCCCAGCCTCTGGATCAATAAAATCATCCAACTCTGACTCAGAGCCAATGGTATTTTTCAAGATCTCCTCTGCTGTGTATTTCCACACCATGACTTGCAAGCAATATATCTTAGTGGTAGAGACAGTCTCTTGCCCCGCCCTTTCCTGAATTGTAATGTAAATGTCCTGCTTAGTGCTTGGAGCACACCGATGACAACCTAGAGGCTTAGGTTTAAATCCCCTTATAAACACTTACAGTGTGGTAGGGTGTAATTGCTGTATATTAGCTGACATTTTTTTTCTACCTTTTGTTTTAATTTTATTTATTCTTTGATAACCAGGTGAGAACCTAGAGTCCTGGGATTGCATCCCACTCTGGACACTGTCACTGTATAGTAACTGGCAAATAATTTTACACTATGTTTTATGTGATTTTTATTTTTAGTTTTTGGTAATCAGGTAAGACCCATTGAGCACAAAGCCCATTTACAGGAATGACCCGGGAGCACTAGGACGGAGTATACAAATAAGAGTAAAGTACAGCAAATGTAAGGTATGCCTTACATTCTGTCCCCTCCCTTTCCTGGATTGTAAAGTGCTTTGGGATAGTGCAATTAAAAGGTATTAAAAGTTTTGCCTAGTACTTGGTGCACACAGGTGTGACTGGGTATGGCAATTTTCCTTTTTTATTTTAATTTACTCACCAGTAACCAGGTGATAACCTACAGATCTTGGTTTGTATCCCACTACAGACACTTGCAGTATCACTATGTAGTAATAACTCTTCTATGCATTTTAGTCTTTGGTAACCACATAAGGTCCACTTGGCAGAAAGCTGGTTTACAGGGGTTACATGGAAGCACTTGGAAGGAGTACACAAATAATGGTAAAGTACAGCAAATGAAAAGTATGACTCAGTCTCAGAGACGTTTTCTCACTTCCCTCTCCTGGATTGAAAGAACTTTTGGATAATGCAATTAAATGGCACTAAATGCTTTGCCTAGTACTTGGTGCACAATGAGAACCTAGATGCCTTGGTTTGAATCCCACTATGGACACTTATAATGTGACTGGGCGTACTATCAGATAATTTTTTTTATTTACGCTTTAGCAACCAGGTGAGAACCTAGATCCCTAGGTTTGTATCCCACAACACACACTTACAGTGTTGCTGTATACTAACAAACACATTCTTCTGTGCTTTTTTTTTATTGTTATTCTTTTGCGACCAGGTAAGACCCACCGGGCACAAGGCCTGTTTACATGGGTGACATGACCTCAAAAAAAGTGCTGGAGCACATTTACTGGAACCTTATTTCTTAAAGCTAGGATATTACTTTATGTCCCCGCCTGTTACCTATTTGTTCAATCTGTAACTCTCCCAAGGTGCCTTGTCCTCCACTTGGAAAATAGCTCATGTCATTCCCTTGTTTAAATCTGGCGATGAAAGTGATCTTAATAATTACTGTCCAATCTCGCTTTTGCCTACACTTTCTGAGTTACTTGAAAAACTAGTTAACTCTCAACTTAGAGACTATCTAGAAGCTGAAAATCTATTGAATCCTTTTCAGTCAGGGTTCAGGCACAAGCACAGCACTGTTTCGGCCTTAGCAAAAGTTACAGATGATTGGCTAACATCCCATGATGCCAAAAGCATGTGTGCATGCTTTTTTTTAGACCTAAGCAAGGCCTTCGACACTGTTGATCATCAGTTATTACTGAACAAGTTAAACAACCTTAGTTTAGATGCTATCTTGCTAAAATGGTTTGCTTGCTACCTTACTGGCAGGCAGCAACAGGTAAAAGCTAATGGTGCCTTCTCTCCCCTAAAACCTCTTCTGAGAAGTGTGCCGCAGGGGTCTATCCTGGGGCCCCTGCTATTCACTGTTTACATTAATAACATCGATAATAACATTAGCACAGCAATTGTTCATCTGTTCACAAATGATACCTTGCTATATGTCACAAGCCCTCCCTACAGCTCGCTTGCCATGAATTACAACACGAATTTGACCATCTTCAACAAAACTTGCTCTCTCTAAAGCTTCTTCTTAATGCTAAAAAAAAAACAAAACTAAAGTTCCTGTCTCCCAACAAAAAAGAAGCACTTATTAATCCACTGGATGCAAACTACCATATCAAGACCATCCTTGGTGAGATGCTCGAACCAGTCGAGAAATGTAAATACCTCAGTTTCAGGACAGATTGCAAGCTATCCTTTGTGATGCATATTGAGGAAACTGCCAAAGGCTTGGCCTATTCTACTGAATAAAATACTTGCTCATTTATGATGCCAAACTCAGACTCATCCAAATGACCTTTCACCAGCTACTCAACTATGTGGACTTTCTGTGCAGTCACAGCCCTAAGACAGCCTTATCGACACTGGATGCACTTTATCACGGGGCCCTAAGATTTGTCCAAAATGGTCTTTTCAATACACACCACTGTTCCCTTTAACTGCAGATTGGCTAGCAATCTCTTAATACCAGGAGGTAGTAAAATGCATCCTCTGAGTGTACAGAGCCCTAACTGTGAAACTCCCTCTTTATATCTGCTCTATGTTTAAACATGTTCCCTGTGTGTATACACTCAGAAAACTTTCTTACATAACATTTGACATCCCCAGGATTAGAACCCGGTTTGGTTCCTCATCCATAAGTCATGCCTTGCCTTCTCTTTGAAACACCCTTCAAAAATCTCTTAAATTAAAGCATACCATTGGCCTGATTACATTTAAGTCCATGCTTAGACTCACATTGAAGGAAGAATGCAACTGCTATGCATGAATCCACATGTCTACCTTTGAACCATACCCTTTGACTGTTCTCTAGCACTTACACCTTTCCTCCACCATTACCCTCACCTTTTCTTGCCATCCTCCCAGTTCCTATCCCCTTGGTTTCTACTGGCTTCATTTCCCTCCTTCTCTCCCTCTGTACTCTACTTCTCTAGCATTTTCTTCCCTCCTTCCTTTCCACCCCTCCAACCTGTGCCTCCCCCCCATCTCACCATACTCTTGCTAACAGTATGTTTCCCTACTATGGATTCTTGTCATCCTGTGCCATGACTCTAGAGTAAACTGCATTGTCCAGCTCCTCTGTATTGTTTTCCCTCATTCCTTTTATCTTCTTTTATATTTTTTCCTTGTAATTTGCTGATTTGGCATCTGTGTATGCCCTTAGTTTTCACTGTATAAGTATAGCATCTGTTTGGTTTTAGTTTCATCTGTATAAGTATCTGTATGCATTGTATTTTGTTTTTCTGTATGCTATTAGTCTTATTTGTTATGTATATGTGTCCTCCAAGACCTCCTTGCAAATGAGTAGTCTCATGGTGTTATCCTGGTAGAGCAAAATTGAATTGAATTGAACATGGGAGCAGTGGGAAGGCCTATAAATGGGACTAAATGTTTTTATTATTATTATTGTTTTGTAACCAGATAAGACTCACTGGGCACAAGGCTCATTAACAAGGGTGACCTGGAAGCAGTGGGTTGGACTTTAAGTTACAGAAAATAATAGGCTCTATACAGAACAAAAAATCATTCAAACACACTCTAAATTAACAATTAGAAAAGCAAAATGAGCCCTAAAGCAACAGTAATCTGAAAAAAAAGTTTAAATTCCCAAAATACAAGGCACAAGCTGATAAAAAAAGTGAAAAAAGTAACTTTAAAAAACGAAACAAAATAACCTTGCTTAAAACACCCAAGCAGCTAAAAATAACAATAAAGCTGCAAGAGGCAACTACAGGTCCTTGACTTCATGCTTTTAGCTTTTTTTTTTTTAAACAATCGCACTGCTCTCCAACCTCTGTCTGCCTTGTTACTTTGTCTCTTCTCAACGGAAAGTGAAACCAGACATACCCCAGACATACCACGTGTTGCATTGCTCTCTGCAACCATGTGATGTCTGTTGCATCTCAGACCCCCAGAATTGCAAGACTAAGGGCTCCTCATGAGATCCCATAGGTCAGACATGGAAAGGACAGTGGGGATCCAGTGCCCCGGTGCCCTTTCTGGCAAGACATACAGTGTACATCTTTATGGTCATGAATATTAGTGTCCTGTGACATATGCTGTACGACACAGGGCACTAAAGGGGTTAATCTCACAGATTGCGCTTATCTCTTCAAATGTCACCTTAAAACCACCTCATTTAACTTGTATTTCAGTTCCAAGCACCTAATGATTTTTTTATTTTGCCATATAAATGATTCCTCACACTGTAACTTTGTTTACTGACCAAAGCAGTGACAAATTCCAGCTGCTTTTAATTATATTATTTTATTAATATTTCCAAGTACTCTGCAGAATATCATAGTTTTTTAGTGTTAATTGCAGTACTAATATTTATTTTCATTGTCTATGTTTCCTTTATGAATATATGAACATACGAATGTGCCAGCAGAAACAGACCACCCCGTCTATCTAAGTCTGCTCGAGTGTGCAGCCAACACCCCTACTTTGCAGCTGCCTCAACCTCCCTCCCTTTTGTCATCCTACTGTCACCTCCCAGTCCCATCCCCACCCTCATTGGGGGTGGGGGGTGGCAGTGGGATTGCTTATTGTTCTATTAAATTACATTTATTACACTAATGTTTTGTATTTATGTATCACTTTGAATGTTTACCACGTCCTCAGTTAATTTAGCTCATACTAGACATGTGCCCAGTAGACTTTCTATGGGGACTTTGGTTGTTTCTCCTCAGCAGTTTGGACCCTTTTTGTGAATTCAAATACATTGTCCTTAGTTATTTATGGCAGTCACAGTAAAAGCCACTCAGCCATGCAGTGGGCCTTCTTAATTGAGGCAAACAAACTAGCCAGCATAGTTGCACCACCCACTGCAGAAACAGTTCAGACTCAGAATGAGCATGTTTCCATATTTATTGTGAAAGTGAATACATACAGGTGTATTCATCCCTCCCATGACGATGTGCTGACATGCAAACCCAGTCAGAGATTCTGCTGTTCCTGTGGCATCTCTGGATGGGGTGACCTCTCTGGTATATATTAACCTTGTATCCACATACTTTGGCATGAATTTGCACAATAAATATGGAAATATTCAAGTTATGAATCTGTGAACTGTTTCTGCAGCAGTTGATGCTAGTCTGCTTGTGCTTTTCTTAGGTAATAATGCCTTATAATTTGTTGTTCTTAGTTATGTGCCTGTTCTCGCATTGAGTGATTGTAAACACATTGGTTCCTTACAGTTTTCCATCTTTTTTCTTGGCTTTCATGAAAATTCTGCAATGAAGTTGTTTAGCTTAAAATGCTCTTTTTCATTCATGCCACAATGTTTATTATACCATTCACTTAGAAAGGTCTGCACAATCACAAGATCATATGTGGTTTTCTTGGTTATATTGTTTTCATTCATCAGCATGAATGGTTCAAGTATGGTATCATTCAGATCTGTAATGTATGTGATATGGATTGACTTGCCCAGTTCCATCATTTGTTCAGAGGCAATGTCAGCTATTAAAACAGCAGTAGCTGTGCCACTGACAGTTGATGTTCATGTTCAAGTCTTTATGTTAAACATTACAAATATGATTCGTAGTTCTCTAGCACAGATACCATTTCCATTTTGGAACCACTTTCTGTAGGGAGTGTTTCTGTGGGTTGGTAATAACTCCGCTATTCGTGAAAGTGGAGGAACTCCATCCTGTCGGTGTGGAACACTGGGGATGGAGATAAGTGTTATTTTTTTTGGGGGGGCATTATTCCGTTAAAATTGCTCTATGCTAGAAATTAATTGATTCTGATGGGGATATTGTGGATTGGGAGGTGGGAGATAAATGCCAGAAAGAAGGCTGAGAGCAGGATCGAACCATGCCAGCCGGTATCATTGGAAGGGAGCAGAGCTATGTGGCTGCAGATGGCCAATAGGGTGCCTGCATCAACTCTAGTTTTTAAGCTCTTCAAGATGTAGTCCACTATCAATTGAGCAGAGGAATGCCATCAGGTAGGAGAAGAACAACAGGGACTGAGATACTTTTTTTGTGTGTTTGGGGATAGTATTCTGTTGAAATTGTGTTCTGCTGAAAATGAACTAATTCTGAGGATGATATTGTGAGTTGGAAGGTGGGAGGTAAATGTCAGAGGAGAGATGAGGGCAGGATCAAACCAGACCAGAAGGTTTAACTGGAAGGGAAGCAGGGCCATGTGGCTGTAGACTGCTAATAGGGTACCTGCAGTGCCTATAAATTACACAGAGGTCCAAACAACCCCAGTTGTGTGAGTAACCCCAAAGTGTGAGTGCAATGAAGTAGGAGTGTGGCACCTAGTGAAGACATGTCTGTGGCATCTGTAGGGTGTCTGCAGGGAGGACCAAATGTCCAACATGCTCATCACAGAAAGGAAGTGAGTTCACTGCAGGGGTGGTGAAAAGTTGTGTTGGAATACCACATATAGGGCCAACAATATAGAGACACCAATGAACCGGGTAAGGGGATACAGTAGCAGCAAATCCCTAGCCAAGACTGGACTTGTGTTTTGCAAACCAGAAGGTGGGGGGTAGTAGCTGAAGGTTCCACCTATACAGGGGCCCTGGCAGCAGTGTGCCTGGTTATTTGGGGGCCATGTCCCAATGTTGCTGTCCCCTTTTTTCCAGGGAGATGTGCTCCCACACTTCCCTCACTCCCCTCATTTCTAAATATTCTAACTCAGGGGGGATGAACCTCAGGGAGGGGGTGGCAAATTCCACTATGTGGCACCCTAATGCTGGGCACATTGCTGCTAGCACACAGATGGATGAAAGGGGCAGTTAAACTCTATCTAGGGCCAACCTAGTTTGTAGTAATCAACAGAAGAACAGGGCAGTTGGGGGCAGGAGTGTTTGCTAGCCAGTAGGTAAGGGGGTAGCAGCTAAACCCTATTTAGGATCAAACTAGTTTGTAATAATTAGGAGAAGAACATGAAGCAGGTGGGGGAGGGTGAAGAACAACAAAGAATAGGGATAGCAGTGTTACACGAGGTCCCTGCACCCTAATTGGTACTCTCAGAGGTACACCGTAGACAGCTACCATTTAAGTATATGTTACACTAACATATAGGGCTAAGGGCATCTACCGTACAAGAGTAGGTGTCAGGATATGAATGCATATTGTTGTAATACACTTTGCTTGCTAATACATGTATTCTTCTATGTAATTTCTGTGTATTTCTTACTTGTAAGATGCCAAGACATCTGTGTCCTTGGAAAAATTATAATATGTAAGTCGACATTGCCACCTTTTGGTAATTTATGCTACTACATTGAGTTATGTAAGACTCTGTATAAAAACTCTTTTGTTCACAAACTGATGACTATACAAAATTGTATAATGTTATCTTGGACCATGGAGCCACCTCTAATATAGCCAATAGGGCTCATCTCTGTAACTGGAAATGTTTCTATCTTACAGTAACCATAGTAATTATCATAGGTATATAATGTAATACATTAGTCTTGTACCTCGGTGATCCCAGGAGACACAGAGAAACCTTGATGTATAGGGAATGCTTAGCACTGGATCCCAGTTCGTATTGGTAAAAACTGCTTAGGGCAACTGTGATTTTATCCTTTTGGTAGGAATAAACGTGTGTATTACTTTTATGCAATGTGTCTGTGATTACTTGCATTCCCAATATTTCAAAGAACCTGAAAGTGAGGTTTAGACCCCCTAACAGCAGCAAAACCCAAAGGAAGACCTACCTTCCACAAAGAAGCAGTAAAAGGGGATTGCAGCAGTACCCTATCTTGGGTCAACCTAGACCGTAATAACCTGCAGGAAAACAGGTAGCAGGTAGGGTAGGGTAAATCAGGGGGACATTAGGAAAAGCAGGGAACATTCTTAATTTGAAGCCAACATACGCTATACTAACCTGCAGGAAAACAGGTAGCAGATGGGGGAGAGTGAAACAGGGTTAAATTAGGAAAAGCCAGGAATATCCTTAACTGGAAGTACATAGAACAAGAATCTGGAAGCGAGAGAGAAGAGAACAAAGAGAATGTGAAGGAATGGGGAATGTACAGGCAACAAGATAAGGCAGGAAAGGTAGGGTGCTGCAATAATTGTGGATCGGCCATCTTCTTGGGAACATTATGGAACACAGGGGGCTGTCCACTGTATTTAAGCATAAAGCAGCTATGGGCTGAAGGCCGGCAGCTCAGATGGGAGCTGAGCAGTATAGGGAAGTGGGCTAATGGAGCAGGGTAGTGGGGAGGGAGGCATGGGGCTGGTGTCCAGAGGAGTGAGGGTATCAGACAGGGGATCAGATCCAGCAGTATCACCCAGTCTTCAATGGTAACCCTTCTTCAGAAGACTAGGTAACCCAGAGAAGTAGAATGGCAGGTGGTGGGGAAAGGGATGGGAGCTCAAGAGTTGCAAAAGGAGTGAGAACACCAGAAATGAGTACCATTGACAAACAGATTTGAACTCCTATCAGTAAAGGGGAAAGGGGAAGTAAAAGGCAAGGTAGGAAGTCTTGGTAGGACTATGATGGTAGAGGAATTCCTGGAAGGTAGGGGAAAAAAAGCGAGACTAGTGGAGAGGAAGGAGACAGGGAGAAAAAGGTTTGGTTTAGAGGGACACAGGGGTTATTGGGGATAAGCACAGCCAAGAAGGATGGGAGGGGCCTAGAGAGGAAGGGAGGCACAGTTGGGGAGAACAGTGGAGAAGGTAGGTGGACAGTAGCCAAAACCCTGGACATAGAATGAGAGAAGGCACATTCTATAGTAGTATGGGAGGGAAAGGAGGGGGACATGGGTGTGGGAGACAGAAGGGTGATAATCATTGGGGATTCCATAATTAAGGGTATTCACAAAGGAATGAAGGGGGACACAAATGACAAAGTGAAAGTGGTGTGTATGCCAGGGATGAAAGCAGTGAGGGTGAGTCCAATAGTAGGGGCAGTTATAAAAGGTAGTGGGGGAGACCAAGCACAATCATACACCTAAGCACCAATGACCTAGTAGGAGAGGAGGTGGAAGTGGTAGAAAGTAGGTTCAGGTAATTGGAGAGGACTTGCAAGGAAGTGGTAAGATCACTGATATTCCCAGAGGATATCCCAGTTCCAAGATCTAGCAAATTAAGGAAAATTAGGACTGAGGAGCTCAACATGTGGCTGAAGGATTGGTGCAAGGAGGAAGATTTTGACTGAATAGGATACTTGGGGGAGACCTGGTTTAATAAACCTCTCTATGTACCTGACAGACTACATTTCAACAGAGAGGGTATGAGTTTTCTCAGGGACAAACTAGGGGGGAGCACATTACTCATAAGCTCAATTCAAACTATTGAAGGGGGGACAGGTGGGCCTAAGGGCACAAAGACCCTGGGAGGTGAACATGAATGAACTCACCCCCCCATAACAGTAGAGGGGGACTGGACGGGGAAGGGGGAGTAGGACAGTTTGAAAATGGGGAGAAGGAAAGCATATGGAGAAAAGGAAGAAATAGAAATCAAAGGAAAATTGGGGAGCAGACTTAAAGTGGAAGGTGGTGTCCCTGAAAGCACATAGTCTCATATACAAGACAGATGACCTGCAAGCATTACTTGCAATGGGAGAGGGAACATTGCAGCAGTAATGGAGACTCAGGCCACACATATCCATGACTGGGACCTCTCAATTCTGGGATATAAACTTTACAGGAGGGACAGAGCAATATGGAAAGGTGGAGGGGTGGCAGTATTCATTGGGGAGGGTATAACAAGTGCAAGGTAGGAGTTAGAAGATGAAAGGGCAGAAGCAGACCTATAGGGCAAAGAAGGTGAAGTTCAAAGTGGTTTACAGTCCACTCAGTCAGGATGAAGAAATGGACAAGGACCTGAGTTCACACATTCTGAAAGCTGCAGAGATGTTGGGGACTTCAACCTGCCCAGAGTGGACTCGAGTGTACTAACCACGACATGTATCAGAAGTCAGAGAATTCTGGAAGTGATTCAGAATGGGTCCCTGACTCAAGGTGTCACTGAACCCACCAAGGAATAGGCAATCCTTGACCTGGCGCTCATGAATGGAGATCATGTTCATGGTATAACAGTAAGGGAGTCACTGGGTGAAAGTGATCATTGTTCAATGTGGTTCCAGCTGGAAATGGGTAGGGAAAGTGTCCTCACTAAGACCAAAATCCTATATTTTAGGAGTGTGAGTGAGGTACTGAAAGGGCACCTAATAAAAATTAAAACAAGTGGAGGTGAATTGGAAATGGTCTGTTATTAAGGAAGAGTTAGGGGCTGCAATGTAGGAGTATGCTAGATACAAGGGGAAGAACCCAAAGGTAAAAGCACCCAGCTGATTCAGCTGTGATGTAGCTCAGGCAGTGATGAACAAGAGGCTGGCCTATAGGAAACTCAGGAGGACCAAGATAAAGGAGGACAGAGAAAAATGCCTTGGGATGACGAGGGAGGCAGGAAGGGTGGTTTGGAGAGCAAAGGCATGGAAATAATTGCAACTAGTGGAGGATATCAGGAGGGGTGAAAATGCTTTTTTCCACTACATAAGTGAGGACAGAGACAAGAACGATGGGATACTTAGACAAAGATAAGGACATGGTTGAGTGATGGAAAATTGAGAGAAGGTGGAGTTAATGAATGAATACTTCTACTCTGTTTTCATGAAGAAAAAAGATGGACTGGTGCCAATCTGGGAGAAATAAGACCAGAAGGGGTGAAGGGAACAGATGTAGCAATAGAAAGGGAAAGAGTGAAAAAAGGGATGCTAGCTTTAAGGATAGACAAATCAATAGGCCCAGATGGAGTACACCCTAGGGTGCTGAAGGAACTGATAGGGCAGCTTGTGCAGCCACTGGCAGACCTGTTCAGTTGTTCACTGGAGTCAGGGCTGGTGCCGCAGGACTGAAGAACAGCACATGTGATGCCCCCCCAGAACAGCTGTCCCAGGGATGGTCCGGAAAACTACAGACCAGTCAGTGTCACTTCAATAGTGTACAAGCTTATGGAGACCTTATTCAAGGAAAGATTGCTTTAGCATCTAGAGAAACATGGTCTCCAGGATGCAAGGCATCCTAAATTAATGGGAGGGAAGTCTTGCCAAATGAATCTGATCTATTTTTTTGACTGAGTAACCAAAACAGTGGATGGGTGCCAAGCAGTGAACATCTTCTACCTGGATTTCAGCAAGGCCTTTGACTCTGTATTTCACTGGAAGCCAATTAGGAAGCTAGTGTACCCAGAGTCGGAGAGAAGATGATTAGATGGGTGGAGAACTGGCTAAGGAACAGGAACCAAAAGGTAATGGTGGGAGGAGAGTTGTCTAGTACCAGGATGGTCACAAGTGGAGTCCCATAGGGCTTGGTGGTGGGGCCAGTGCTACTCAATGTTTTCATTAATGATATTGGGGACAGCATCATGGTCAACATGTGTCTGTTCACAGATGACAACAAGCTTTGTGGAAGGGTGGTATCAGCAGAGGGGATACATGACCTTAAAGAGGACCTTGAAAGACTTGAAAGGTGGTCCAGGATCTGGCAACTGGTTTTCAATGCAAGAAGTGCAAGGTTATGCACAGTGAAGCCAAAACCCACATCACAGAGTACTATCTGGAAGGGATCCTAGTATCTCCCATGGAAGAGGAGAAAGATCTGGGTGTGACAATATCTAGTAAGCAAGCAAACAAAATTTATTTATAAACTAGCACTATTCACAAGCAATCATAGTGCTAGCACAATAAGTCATAACACCACAGCTAAAATCCACAAATAAAATTAATAAATATCAGCATTAAAAAATTAATCAGAATCAGGAAAAGCAAGATTAAACAAATATGCTTTCAATGTAGTTTTAAAGCTCTCCACCATCAGGCTGTCTCTTACATGAAGAGGTAGAGGATTCCACAGGTTGGGGGCCACAAACTCAAATGCTTGGGCCCAAGAAGTCTTCAAATGAACCCTGGGAATCTCTAGCAATCCCTCATCAGCAGAGCGAAGTGGGCAGTGGGTGCAGTAGGGGCAAACAACTTGTTGCCGGTAGAACGGTCCCTGGCTGTAGGGCTTTATAGGTCAGCAAGCTGACCTTGAAGGTGATCTGCCTCTGAATAGCCAACCAGTACAGGACACAGCACAGGTGTGACATAACAGGCTCATGGAGCCCAGTCAACAGCCTGGCAGCTGCATTCTGCACTAGCTGCAGGCGCCGGATATCAATCAAGCCCTAGGTACAGGGAATTACAGTAGTCAAGGACAAGTGACCTGAAGTACTCCACAGAGTGCAAAAAGGCAGTGGCAAGAACAAACCAGATGTTGGGGTGCATAGCAAGCTAGAACAGCAGTAGGAGACCAGAGGTGGTATTGCCCTTGTACAGGTCACTGGTGTGGCTGCGTCTGGAATACATGGTGCAGTTCTGGCACCCTCACCTTAAAAAGGATATCAACCTGATGGAGCTGATCCAGAGGAGGGCACAAAGATGATTTTGGGGCAGCAGGGTAAAATGTATGAGGAGAGACTGAAGGTCTTAGACATGTACTCCTTGGAGGACAGGAGGGAAAGGGAAGACATGATCGAGACCCTCAAGTATTTGAAAGGGATTAACAATGGACAGTCATCAAGGCAGGACTGGCTGAAGCCCCTAAAACTTGTGTTAAGAGACAGATCAAGACAGCTAGGACAAAGAAACTAAGTTGAATGAGTAGAGAGGTTGTAGAGAAGGTGAGGGAAAAGAGGAATGCATTTTGAACCTACAAGAGATCCAACAGGGCAGAAGACAGAGATGAATATGTGAAGAAATCCAAAGTAGTGAGCAGAGTGGTAAGGGCAGCAAAGGTGGCTAAGGGAACAGAGGATAGGGCAGGGGATCAAAGAAGGAGAAAAGGATTTCTTCTGATATATCAAAGAGAAGAGGAAGAGCAAGGATCAAATTGTTAAGATCAGGATGGGAAGTGGGTGAGTAGAAAAAGGGGCTGAGCAGGCAGAAGTACTTAATGTATACTTCTGTTCAGTCTTCATCAAGGAGAGAGATGGGCCCATACCTGAGAAGAAGAGTAAGGTGGAACAGGGTGGGGGATAAGCAACCATGGATGGGGAAATCATGGTGGAAAGGGTGAGGGAAGGCCTTAAGTCCCTGAAGGTGGACAAGGCACCTGGCCCAGATGGAGTCCACCCCAGGGTGCTGAGAGAGTTGGCAGAGGTCCTGACAGGGCCATTGGTGGACCTGTTCAATACCTCTCTGAAGTTGGGGTGAATGCCCAGGGACTGGAGGGAGGCACAATTGGTACCTCTCCACAGGAATGGGCCCAAGGATGAACTGGGGAATTACAGACCAGTGAGCCTTACTGCGCTTGTGGGAAAACTGATGGAGATAATCCTCAAGGAAAGACTGGTGCAATTTCCAGAACAGCAGGCAGCACTGGTTTGTCTTAGACAAATCTTGCCAGATGAACTTGGTTGATTTTTATGACTGGGTTATGAGGGCACTGGATAGTGGACATGCGGTGGATGACCTCTACCTGTATTTCAGCAAGGACTTTGACTCGGTGTCACATGGTAGGCTGACCTGCAAGTTGAAGAGTCTGGGAGCAGGGAGGAAACTGGTCAGATGGGTCAAGAACTGGCTGCAAGGTAGACAGCAGAACGTAGTAGTGGAGGAAGGGGTGGCATCTGAAACCAGGGCAGTAACAAGTGGTGTACCATAGGGCTCAGTGCTGGGACCAGTTCCGTATAACATTTTCATAGCCGACATCGCAGTAGGGTTTAAGAGCAAAATCAGTCTCTTTGCAGATGACACCAAAATTTGTGCCAAGGTAGATGGGGGGGGGGGTAAAAGTGCTTCAGAAGGATTTAGCAAAACTGGAGGAATGGTCTCACACTTAGCAGCTTGGTTTCAATGCCAAGAAGTGCAAAGTGATACATTTAGGAGGCAAGAACCCAGGACACAATTACTGGCTGGAGGGTGTCCCGTTAACAAAATCCAAGAAGGAGAAGGATCTGGAAGTGCTGATAATGAGGGAGATGAACCACTCTGCTCAGTGTAGGAAGGCAGCAGTGAGGGCAAACAGCATACTAGGATGCATAGCAAGGGAGATTACTTGTAGGAGTGGGGAGGTCATCTTGCCCCTGTACAGGTCCCTGGTGGGACTGCACCTAGAGTGCTGCATGCATTTCTGACACCTCTACTTGAAAAGGGACATTGAACTACTGGAGGGGGTACAGCACAGGGCAACAAAAATTATCCTGGGGTTGGGGGACAGACCATACGAGGAGAGACTGAGAGAACTCAATATGTATACCCTGGATGAAAGAAGGGAGAGAGGAGAGTATTAGGATTACTAGGATATATAGGACAAAATGGAGCAGTCAATGCCCATTATTATTGTCCCCTGTGCCATGCAGGTAATTTAAACCATAATGCCATCATTATAATACTATGTATCTAAAGTGGGTTTAAATTGGCCAAAATCTTCAATTTCCACAACTGTTCTAGGAAGTCTATTCCAAGTCCTAGTGCTCCTAACTATGTAAAATGTACCTCCTTTTGTAGTGTTTACCCTTGGTATGATGAATTTCCTACAATGGGATCTAAGATTCTCTCGAGATTTACTAAATTCAAAACTGCAAAGGTCCAATAAATCTGGTGAATGCATTATTTTGTGGAGCAAAAGCAAATCCCCTCTCTGCCTTCTATGTTCTAAGGAATACAATCCAGTTTCTTTTAACCTAGAGTCATAAGGCAGTCCCTTTAAATGATAAAGCAGTTTGGTCACTGTGCGTTGTACCCATTCTATCATTTTGGTATCCTTAGAATAGTAAGCTGACCAGAATGGTGACCCTAAATCAAGCATGAGCCTAATATAACTCTTATACAATGGTATAACACACTGTTCAGATCAATTAACAAAGGAATGTTTGATCCTTTTAATGGGAACTCTTGCTTTAAAAGAAACCTGTCTACAATGTTCAGTAGAAGTAGAAGAGGTAGATATTATAACCCCTAGGTCATGTTCTGATGATACTTCCCATAAGATCTGGTCTCCCAATATGTATTTATATTTTGGATTTTATGTCCACAATGCAGGACTACACATTTTTCAGTATTAAACTGCATTCCATTTTCATTAGCCCATTCCATAATTTTGTTTAGATCATTGATCATAGATATATGCTTTTGAAAGGTGTCCACCTCCCCACCTAGTTTTAAATCATCCACAAATGTAATCATTTTATTATTAATTATATGATGGATATCACAAATATAGATACCAAAGAGGACCGGGACCAATACTGACCCCTAGAAACTTCTCTCCTATCAGATAATGAAACATTTAGTCTAATCATTTATGCACATTCTAGTAACCATTTTCTAATCCATCTGATAAGTATGCTACTGAACCCCAAATTTATACATTTTTTAACCAAGTTTATATGGGGTACTTTATTGAAGGCTTTGGAGAAGTCCATCAGAATCAAGTCTGATGCACATTTTCTCTCTAGACTAGCATTTATGTTCTCATAAAATGAGATCAAATTTGTTGTGCAAGACTTCCCCTTTTGGAATCCATGCTGAATATTATTCTTAATATTTAGTGTGACAATCTCTTGTTCCATTCGATTTTTGATCAGTCTCTCTATGATTTTTCAAGGGATAGAGGTTAGATTGATAGGTCTATAGTCATTTACAAGATTCCTATCTCCCTTCTTGAATATAGGGATCACAATAGGAAGTCTCCAAAATGGCACAGTCCCACTTTGCAATGATCTATTAATAATATTTGTCAGTGGAGCAGCTAGTATATGTGCTCCAGTTTTGAGTATTTTAGGATGTAAATCATCAGGACCAGGTGTAGCTGTTATTTTGACATTCTGAAGATTCAGACCTTCAAGTACCTGAAGTGTTTGAACAAAGCAGACATCATGTGTATGTTCAATCTGAAGGGCAGAAGGGGAAACTAGGGGGCACTCTATGAAGCTGGAAGAGGGCAGATTCAAGAGGGGACTCAGGATGCACTATTTCACAGAAAGGGTTGTGGCAGCGTGGAACACTCTGCCAGAGGAAGTCATATCGCAGCAGAGTATTGGGAGCTTGAAAAGAGGGTTGGACAGAGGCAAGGGGAGGTTACAAACGGGGAGGGGGTGAGAGATGGGGGCAGCTGCAGTCTAATGGGCTGCAGTGCTGCACACTAGAGCAGACTAGATAGACTGAGTGGTCTGTATCTGCTGGCAATTTTATATGTTCATATGTTTGTAAGGTGAACAAAGAGGGTCTCTTCAGGCAAAGCTGCAGCACAAATATGGGGGGGGGGGCACAGCCTTAAGCTGGAGAGGGTGTTTAAGAGGGAGATTAGGAGACATTTCTTCAATAAAAAGAAGGTGGCCAAGTGGAACATGCTGCCAAAAAAGATGATCTCCACAAGGGCAGGGGGGGTAACTTCAAGTGGGGTTGAGATAGATAGTGTAGAAGGATAAATGTCATAGGAGAGGAGGAGGAGAGGGATGGAGTGGTCATGGTGGGTGGAGCAGGGACAATAGCTTAAACTGTGAACCCTGCACAATGAGCAGACTTGATAGACCAGAGGGCCTAATTTGGTTGGCTGATTCATATAATTCTGTGAAAAGAGATTTAGTTATAGAAAACTGATGAAGTCAGAACAATCATGTGCAGCTTTTCTTTCTCAGCAGCACCAGTGCCATGACAGTTAGAATGTGGACTTTAATGCATTGATGTCACCTATACTTCCCTAAGCCATGGAAATTAGGTCTGGAACAAATGAGTCTCATGACCTATTTATGACAAACCCAAATCAATACAATACCAATGGGGACAAACTCAATACAAAATAGTGTGATAGCTGACAAGCTGGCTTCATCATTCATTCAGGTAGTAGTTTTTATCTTGATCAAATAAGGGCAATGCATATTGTATAAAATCACATGTACTAGACCAAATAACATGTCAATGTGCAATGCAATACTGTATGTATAGTATATCTGACTGAATTTTGAAACTGTAAATGAGTTCTGACAAGCATTTATATTTTTTTTAAAAAAGGAGAAATATGCTGAAGGAAATAAAAGTAGTTAAATAATTATTTTAATCTTTGTTTAATTATATATCTCATCATGGGAGTTATCCTAATTCAGAGAACAATGATACGTAGCATCACTGAAGCAATAATGCACTGTACATTTTCTATTGGGTATCCACAAATACTATCTCAGGTAAAGTGTAATGTGGTCTCACATGCCTGAATTCCTTTCTTTTAATAAACCTACTCATTGACCACAATAAAATCATTGCAATTAGTAATATTTTATATTGCACCTCTCCAAAAAGAGGCAGAGTTTAAAACAATCACCAACTTTTGTCATATGTTACCAAAAAAAGTAGGGGGTGGACATTAAAGGATGATTAAATTTGAATTGGTATGACAAGCAATCAATTGAGCCAAGGGTTTTACTGGTGGACCTGAGATTTCAACAGTTGTTACATGAAACTACATGGACTAACTAGGATCGTAGTTTTGGATCCATATTGAGCTCGGTGGCAGTAACACACGCTGTGAGAATGGTAGGCTCAGGAGTTTTACTGAACACTATCAGTGACTGCTGTGCTGTCTTTTGTAATTGGGTAGCCAAATGGATAAGTAGACAGCCTATATTTACGAAAACATGAAGGGTCAATGATTTCAATGTTGAGGCCATTATTGAGATGCTTAGTTTGGCAGACTAGTCTTTCTTAGATAATCTTGTTGATGTGAATGTAGTGTTTGAAATTTTTTGTCATACCTTTCTTTGTATTTGTGTCAGATTTCTCCCACTGAAACAAATAAGAATAAAATGGAATAAGAATGATTGGGTAACATGCAATATACTTAACATAATGAAAAAAACAGAAATAAAAAAATGAGTTTAATTCTGAGAACCTCAAAATCCTATAATAGGAAGGCAATAGTGAATCACGTCAAGAATAAACAGAGGCAAGACCATGGTAATTCCAAAATAATTTGGCAAACTCTAAATGAAATTGAAGGGAGGAAGGTCAGAACCTGTTTCTCTTGAGGTTGAGGGAAGGACTATTTGTGACCCTCAGGATAATAACAATTTCAGTGACTTAGAGAAATACAGGATATCTTTTTCCATCCCCCCTCACCTTTCATAAACTCTGACACACATTTATTAGGTCAACAAAATCAAAGACTGTATTTTCATATATTCACACCAGAAAAGGTTTAAAAGCATTTGAATAAAGCTAACCCATGACGTTCAACAGGCTTAGATAAGACTGATTTCAGGTTGCTCCAGCTGGTCAATGAAGTCACAGTCTATCCTGTCTGCAAAATATTTAACTACTCACTTTACTGGGGGAGGGGAGGGAATGGATGTCCTAGTATTTCAAAGAATGTCATCATAAGGCCAATACATAAGTAAAACATGGTTTCCACCTATTGCCCTACAGTATATCTCTGCATGCCCAACTCTTTAAGATTCTTGAGAGAGTAGTAGTAGTTGATTGAACTGCTGCGTTCTTACTCAAACATAAGCTTTTTGAGTCTCAGTATGGATTGTGGTCCAATTACAACATGGAGACTGCCTTGGTGAGGTTCACATGCCATCCAAAAGGCACTGAGAGTGGGACTTGTAGTTGCCTCAGTGTTTTTGGACTATGCAAAGGTATTCACCCTTGTTGACCATGACTTGCTGATTAATCTGCTCACTTGGATTAACTTTTCATAGGATGTTCTCCTATAGTTCACTGGTTATTTGAAGGGAAGGGCTCACAGAGTACTTATGTCTGGTGTCTATTCCAACTATTGTCAGATCACCTGTTATTGTGTTGTTTATTCTGACTATTGTCAAATCATCTGTTAGGTGCCACAAAGCTCCATCTTTGGCCCTCTGCTTTTTTTCCCTATCTTTGAAAACTATCTACTGGGGTAGGTATATCCCATGTGCTCACCCTTCCTGCTGATAATGGCATCATAGGCAAGGTATATTTCATTGCTCAATAAACTGACACAAGAAGGTTTTAATAGGCTTCAAATTTCATTCTTCTCCTAAATGCTAGTTTTAACTTCTAAAACAAGAAGACAATGGTGTTTGTTGGGCAAAGGAAAGCCATTGACTATGATTACGTGATCATGGACCTCACCAGTAAGACTACTGAATGGGTTAAAATTGTTAGATATTTTAGAGAAAGCTGGATGTTTAATATCCCCTTTGAAGCCTATGTTAATAATATGGTAAAAGCATTATACCATAGGTTAGGACTCCTTTTTCAGAGTGAAGCCACATCTTGTCCCAGAGTCCAGAAAATTATTAGCAAACTGAATTTTATTTTTGGTTCTTGACTGTGGGATACTGGTCTATGCATCAACTGCTGATATAGCTCTCTTTAGACTCAGAGTAACTTTTCACAGTATTAATAGATTTATGATGGGACTACCAAGGAGAAAGCATCGTCATTATTTATATGAAACTTAGGTGGTGTTTCTAATTTGAATACAGGTTCATTATTGGTCTACAGTGTATTTGCACAAATGACATTTAGCTTTTTGCATTAGTGTATATCTAAAAAACAATCTAAAAAAAACCAAAACATTGCAAACTAAATACCAGTGCAGATTCATTTACAAAACTCCATTTTGGTCACAGCTTTGGAACAAAACTCAATCTTATCCAGAGCATCAAAAGCCATACAAGAATTTACCCTTAGAAGATGGGCTTGACAAATCTTAAATCCTGATTGGCCCAGAGCTGTCTGTGGGGATACATTTATTTCTCTACAATGCCCACCAAATAACATGCCCTTGTGGCAATGAACACTTCCTTATCCTGTATCACTGCACCCTCTGAATCATAAAATTTGAAACTGACACACAAAGCATTTCCCACTTTTTAGTTTCAGTTTTACTTTATTAAGGTATGTATAAACCATTGTTAAGACATACACAAAACATTGATAGACTTTACATATATCATATAGTACAGAATTACTCTCAAATGTATCAAATAATATAAAATAACATATGTTAGTTAAAAACAGTTCCTGGTCTGTCTCAACCACTACACTCAAGTTCCTTTACTGGTTGTATAACATAGTCATTGCATAGCTTGCCATTGAAAAAATATGACTAGGAATATCACAAAACACCATACACTTAAGAAAGTCATTCCTATTATTACATCATATCTCCACATTTCCCCAAGCTAGAGTTGACCATGTTTCTCTTGGTTTTTATAATGCTGAACACTCATATATTGAATATTCTACAGTTAATCTCTCATTTGGGTTGCATTTACAGCAACTGTCTGACTTTCCAAATAATCCACCTCCTTTTCCCCATTATATATTAGAACCATCCCTGTTCTAAATATGAATAATGTATTCCTATGTTTGGCATTTTCACAGAAGTGTAGGTAATATTCCTTTTTTTCTCGGAGACTTCTGCTGGTAGTATACAGTGAAGCCCACCAGTATGAAGTGCAGCACTGCAGAATTCTGCAGTAAAGTTACAGTACTGCAGCAAACAATGCAATTCCAATGCGAGTTAATCCCTTTTGTTATGCAGGAAACCTGTGACACTGGGCTTCATCCTGGTGGGCTTCACTGTACTTTATTGTATTCAATATCTCTTAAGTTCCCAAATTCTGTTTGGAAAAATATATCCTCCATCCTCTGAGCTGCCATATGTACAAACACATCAGCATTATTTGTTGCCTGCTGCTCCCAAATTTCAGTCAATCCCATGCTTTTTACAGATTAATGTAATTGTTTTAACCATGTCTGTGGGTTCTCCCTGATTAGGTTTCCCTGCCAGCATTTTGCAAGAATTCTTTCATTTGATACAGTTACTATTCTTCCAGAGGTTTAGTGCTTTCAGCTGTGCCATAAGAATTATGGATTTTAAATTAAATTCACTTCTAATATGTGCTGTCAGGCTGTCTCTGCATAAATTAAACATCCGTCTTTAAAAAAAAACATTTTGCACATATTGCAAATCATTGGCCAGTTTACTGAAGTCCCATATTTCTGATCCATGTTGAAGGATACTTATAACTTTTGCATCAAATGCCTTTTTTAAAGTTGCAAATGAATTGCTCACAAATAATTTGCAGAACCTATTAATGGCATTTGTAGCCTGAACACCTTGTTCCCCTCACTTATTCTAGGAAAGGTGGTTATCCATTATTAATCCAAACTACTTATATCCTGTTTTTATATCAATGTTTATTTTTTACCAGTAACTCATGATTTAGTATCTTGGTACAGTGCTTTACCGAAGAATAGACTGCTGGCTTTCTCTGGGTTTATCTGCAAATCTAACTGTTGTAACAATCTAAATTAGTGAGTGCTCTTTTTAGCCTGAGTGGTGTGAGAAAACACAGCAAGACTCTACCAGTTAGACAAGAAAAACACCAACCGGCATCACAACACCAGGCTCCATGTTGACAGCGATTTGCAGTTGGCATAGAGCTGCACACATTGGTCTGTGTTTTTTCTGTGGGGGGGCTTCACCCTCAAACCCCCCATGAGGGGGGCACTGCTTCCTGCACCCCCAGTATTTTAGGATTCTAACTCCAGGTTAGTGTTAGTTTGGGGAGGGGGTGCAGGTCAGGGGAAGGGGGTTGCCCAGTCCCAGTGGCACATCTATGGTGACATGGTGCTGTTGTCGATATTGACACATGTCGCCGTAGAAATGTTGCTGTTCAGGGGGCATACCAGCACAGCACTATATCATCTGCATATAACAATGTTTTAACTTCCTTATCCATAATCCTAGGAGCAAACTTATCAATTTTGTTTAATTCTCTTATAAAATATTCCATATATAAATTAAACAGAAGTGAAGCCAACACACAGCCCTGTTTTACTTCTTTTTCTATGTTTATAATACCAGCAGACAGGCCCTCTCTTGACGTTCTCACAAGTGCTTTATTGTTACGATGCAAACATTCAACAATGCCCAAAAGATGGCTATCAATACCAAGGGATTCTAACCTTGCCCATAATCTGGCTCAACTCACATTGTCAAATGCTGCTTTGAGGTGCACACATAGGGCCCAGATATTCAAACTGCGCCCAAAAAGTGTGCAATAGCAGGAGCAAGCACCAAGTCTATTGCACCCATACGTAAGAGGTGCGATATTCAAAAAGTGAGCCGGCCAAACTGCGCCTACAGCCGACGACTGAATATCACACCACCTGCACCACAGCGCAACTAGAGAGGGGAAGCTGAGCAGATCAGATGCACCATAGTGCAACAAGGGATGTGCAGCTGCAGCTGAGCAGTCTGGAGGTGCCATAGCACTACCAGGGACACCCCCCAGCAGCAGGGCAATGCAACTGCACAACCAGGAAGGTAGGGGCCCACCACCCATGCCACAGATGGGCACAGGAACACACAGCAGAACAGACATCATCCCCTCACACCCCATGCACTGCACAACTGGGGGAGGGCTGGAATAACCACCGGCCCATGGAGACTAGCAACCAACCCACAGCTGGGCCATGGTGCCCCATCACACCCCCCCGGCAAGCTGTGACTGGCACACAAGGAGGGCTGACCACCTCATGCCACATCATCCCCCCAATGCAGAGCACACCCTGCACCATGACCCTTAGACACCCTGCCCAGGAGCAGCATCCACCACTGCAGGAAACCCCATGCATGTCACCACCCCCACTGTGACACTGTAGCCCTGTGCACCACAGAACCATGGAAGGCAGCCCCACCACGAGCACCCATCAGCGGATGGCAGCACACAGCGATGCAACAACAGCATACACAGTGCCACCATGCACAGTCCCCCCAAGGTACTGCTGAGAAACCAACCATACGTTGGCACACGAGGTACCCCACATGGGACAGGTCTTGCCCTGGACACCACCACCAGTGGTACAGCACCCTGCACAGTCTCCCAATGACACATCCTGACCCAGCACTGGCCACAACAGCCAGCACAGACACCCACAGTAGTGCGTGGAAGCATGCACCACACCAGATGCCACACAGTGCATGGACAGACACCCACCCATACCCAAGGTCACAACAACACAGGGATGCAGTGGCGGGGCAACCAAGCCCCCAGCGTGGGCCCATGTAAACTGTGTTCACACAACCCACAGTCCTCCATGGCACTGGAGTGCCAGCCACCCTGCGCAGGCACTGTGTACCTGTACGCCACCAGCATTTTCCCAGAGCACAAGTCACAGACAGTGGTGCACATCCCCTGCAACACACACACAAGCCACAGCACGGAGGTGGAACAACAACTGTGGAGGCCACAGTGTCACCCAAGGCAGACATGCACCACATCAGTGACAGGAGGCAACCCAGAAGTGTGATGGGTACAGTGGCTGCCCCTGCATGGACTGCCACCACTGACATGCCAGCAGATCCTGCAGGTCACAGACATGCATGAGTGTCAGCTGCACAGGCCATGGATGGGCTGATAGGGGCACCATGGACACAGAGCACGCACCATGGACCACTGCACACAGTCATCCAGTGCACAGGGCACAACACACACACCACAGACACTGACTGATCGCTACCCCCATACCATAGTCACCTCCACACGGACACACACACATACTACCCATGACAGCACCATCCCTGACGCCATGCACACCACTGCAGCTGAGCACCTATAGCCCACTGCAAATCAGAGACCACCACAGTATTCATATCAAAATAGCTGTATTAAAACAACATATAAAAGTTAACTATTTACAACAATATATACAAGGTGGGGGGGAGGGCCACAAACAAGGTGGGGGTGGGTAAGGGGCAGGGGTGGACAAATGGGACAGGAAAGGAGGGGTGTGACGGTGGGTTCAAGGGTGTAGGGGATATCAGGGGCAGAGGGACTTCTAAGGGGAGCACCGCTCCCCGCTCTGGCTCCGTCGCTGTCTGTGCCTCCTCAGGACCTCGGTCCCATCGATCCTGCAAAGGATATCGAGTGATGCCCTCACCACCTGCAGGATCTCCCACAGTGCCTCCCTTATGTCTTGGAGCTAGCATGTACCTAGGACAAGGGAGCACAGTCAATAGGTGTGAATGCACAGCCCCATACAGCCCACACACTGTGCATGGCATATGGCTGTGGGACATACCTCTGTGATGGTATGTGACCACCCACAGTGATCACGTCCACATGACCTGCCCACCCAGTTGCATACAGCCATGCGGAACACTGCACACACCCACCAGCCAAGTCATGCACAGCATCACCGTGGCCATTTAGTGACATGGCTATGTGGTGCAAAGGCAGTGGCACAGCCATGTACCCGGTGCACGCATGGACCACCATTGACGCACTTCCAGACACGCATTGCCACTGGACAGTGTTGACTGTAACAAGTTGCATGCATGGCAGTGGTGTCGATGGATGGTGGCCATGCCCTACTGCCCACCCTGTTACACAGCATGCAATAGTAATCATGGAGGTAAGGCACTCACCATCATCGGGCAGGTCCTTTGGGCGCTGTGGACTCTCGCCCCACCTGGCCGCCCTCTCCTCTTCATTGCACTGCAGCTCACAGGCCAGGTGCCATTCCTCCAGGCCTGTGGTGCAAACATGGAGAGAGGAACATCAGTACAATCCCATAGCAAAGCCCTCTTGCCCCCAGGTGTGTGCCCTCCCACCCAGCCAGACCCACTCATCCCACACCCTGATAACAGCACCACAGCCAACCCTGGATGGTCCCTCCCCCATGTGCTGGACACATACAACTGTGATACCCATATGGAAGATAAAAGTGTGTTGATGTAACACCTACCTGGCCATAGCACCTTGCCCCTCCTGGCATGTCTCCGCAGGCAGGCTAGCAGCTCTGGCTCCCTCCACTGCAGGTCCCCATACCTGTGGCAGCACTGCTCTTCACTTCTCCCCCATCCAGTGGCCTCCTCCAGTGCAGTGGCCACCTCCTCCCACACCTGGCTCCTGGACCTGTCCAGGGGTGCCTCCCCAAACAGTGGCCCATGGTGTGGCTCCACTATGGCCACTAGGTTGGCCAGCTGTAACTGAGTGCATTGAGCAGCCCTCCTGCATGCCATTCTCTCTGCTCAGTCTGCAAATATGGCCGCTCTGCAGCACGGCTTCCCACGTGCAGATGCTGCGCGGTACAGCGCTGCCATACCCTATCACGCTGTCACTGAACAGCGTGATAGTGGTGCACCTATGCCTGACACATGGTGCCTAGGGGGCAAAGGTCAGGCACAGGGTCAAGGGTCTCTGGCCACGGACACGCACAGCACCATTGGAACCCAATGCGCGTAGCGTGATTGGCTGCCTGTGTGCTACTGCCAGAAGCGGCCTACCACGCTGTTGCCCCAGTGCACCTATGATGGCCAAGTGCTACAGCGCCATGTAGGTGAACATCATTATAGTGCCACTGGCATGATGGTGGCCATGCCCTGCATTGCTTCCCGTGCACAGCACGTCAGCAGCATGGCAGATGGCTGCGTCAGCAACCCCGGGCATGCACAGTGAGGTTTGTACTACGCATGTCACAGAACTGTGCCATTGGCTCAGCATGTTCAACACAATTGCAGAAAGCGCAACAGCGCAATATTCAGCTGTCATATGCAAAACAGCTAATCAGCCATTCAATGGCACAGCACTGCAATTTGCATCCACTTAAAGTTGCGCCTTGCCTCATTTGCCTGGGTTGCGCTATAAAAGTGCGACATTGGGCTGCAGTGGCCATAGTTGGTTACTGCAGTCTATTGGTGAGTTGCATGCTGTTTGGGAGTGTGGACTGTGGATATAGGGACATGCATGGGGCTGCACAGTCACAGGTAACAACTGCCATTCTTACAGGCTAAATAATGACCAAGCAAGTTGTGGGAGAGGAGGAACACAGTGGTGGGAGGAGGAGGCCTAATTTCACCAAGGCTGAGACCGAAGCCCTGTTTGAGGCCTTCCTGGATCAGGAGCTGCTTCTCAGTGGACGGCAGGGAACACCTCAAGCCCGTGCTGCTGCATGGGAGGAGGTGGCACGTGCTGTGAACCTGCATGGCAGCCACCAGTGCTCAGTGCAGGAGTGCAAGAAGAAGATGGGCACAGACAGGAGGAGGATAAAGGAGAAGGTGGCTGCCATCAGGGCAGCACGAGCTGCGACAGGTGGGGGACAGCTGGAGGTGGTACACCTGACCCCACAGGAGGAGACGATTGCTGGAAACATGCAGCATAGTGCCATTGACGGTGTTCCAGGTGGTGGCTTCCAGACGGATGGTGGCACATCACTGCATGGCAAGTCATGGTCTGTCTATGGGGTGGGGCAGGGTAGGTCACATGCAATAATGTGACTTTGTTTTCCCTTACAGATCCTGAGCATCTGCATGGGTCAGTGGTGGTGAGCCTGTCCACTGAGGACAGTCAGTGAGGAGGGCCCATCCACCTCCACAGGTATACGTGGATTAGTGTGACAGTGGGCCTGCCTGGCTGTCCACACTGATGTTGTTGTAACAGGTGCAGAGGAATCCCTGCCCATGTCCCAGCATAACAGCATCCACGGATGCCAGCATGCTGTGACATGGGCCGGTGCTGAGTCCGTTACCGATGATGATGTCGCTAACGGCATGGGCAGTGACATGTGTGTGCCACGGGATGGCTACACATCAGGTAACATCGTGGTCATGGATGTGGGTGGTGCTAGCGTGGAGGCCTGTGTGTCAGCACAGTCCCAGCCTATGCCTGTCAGCTCCAGTGGGGCAGCACTGGTGTTTGTTCAGGACAGCGGGACTGTTGCAGTCACTGCAGTGGCACCACTGAGCCCTGGGTAGTGGCTGCCGGAGGGGCAGCATCAGAGGTCGGACAATGGGCTTGGGGGTACAGGGTCCAGCGGCGGTGTCTGTGCACCGCCTGTGGACATGCCCAGACCTGGTCCTGGTGCACAGCACCCACCCTCAAGGGGTGCTGAACATCAGGGCTAAGCACACCCTGAGGGACAGGATGTCGAGGAGGCAGATGACCTCTTGGATGAGCACACCCGCCTACTGCAAGCATCAGTCCAGCAGCAGATGTGGCTTGCGACGTCAGTGGATGCACTGCATGTGGTTCTGGAGTGGGCAGAGGAGCATCGCAGCAGAGATAACGCTCTGATCCTGGCAGGGATGGACCGGTTGCAGGAGGATGTGACCGCTGCCATTGACAGGCATGCACAGGCATTCACTGCTGTCATGTCCACAATGGGCACACAGTCATGTGCCCATGCATCGCGGACACCATGCAGTGCACTGTCCACCCCCCATTCCCGGCATCGTGTGACACCCTCCCTGTCAACACCGGGTTCAGCTGTTGGCATCCTGAGCACACCTGGCACAGGCAGGTTCGGTGTGCTGCAGACCCCTGTGCAAGCACGGTCACGTTCATGCAGTGGAACCCCTGGGGGACCGTCGGTGCCACCCCATGAGGCCAGTGGTTGGCCAGCCAGTGCTGGTGGGGCTCAGAGGGGCCACCCACGCATCTGTGGTGGCCAGGGCACTGTGTCGCGTGACTGACCTGTCTCCCAACATGGCTACTGTCTGGTGCTGCCCTGTGTGCATTGTGTCTTTCAGTGGGCAGTGCATGGGTGGGTACCCGGCCCTGCAGGCGGACACACAGTCCATCTGCACACCCTCCCAGCTGCTGTTGGCAGTTGCGTGTGCACGATGATGCTTGCATTGCACTGTACACCAATGTGCAATGGTGCTCAGCATCTGACACATGCACATGGACAGGCAGTGGATGTGGTGATCTGTGGACTTGCGTGTGGCAAGGGGTGGCATTCTGAGTCGGTGTGCCCCCTACCCTTTGTGCAGGTTTGGTGCGTTGTGTGTGTGTGTGCGTGTGTGTGTGTGTCCATCCACGTGGCATGTTAGAGCTCACAGATCCCTGGTTGTGTGTGTCATTCCATACCCAGCCACTTCCCTTGACGGCATGCACCCCTGGTGTCTGTGTCCATGCATGGTTGTGGGTTGTGCCTTGGCCACTGGTGGTTGCACATGGCCCCATGACTTACCTGGGTTGGCTGAAGTGCTCTTCCGTGATCGTGTCCTGGTGCAGCTGTTCCAGCCGAAGCAGTCGGGGGTCCCGTCAGCCAAGGGGGACTGCCCATCACCATCGTCACTGGCATCCTCATCATCCCCATCGCTGTCCCCCTCTTTGACCTGTATTGCTATCCCACATTCGTTGGCCATGTTGTGCAGGATGCAACAGGCCAGGAATAGCCCACAGGCCTTTGAAGGGCTGTACTGTAGGGCACCGCCGGAGGTGTCCAGGCAATGGAAACATGCCTTCAGCATCCCAAACACCCACTCGATGACATTACGTGTGGTGGCGTGTGCCTCATTGTAGTGTTACTGTGATGGGGACGCGGGACGCTGGTAGGGTGTCAGCAACCAGGGATGGAGTGGGTATCCACTGTCACCTGTGTGTAGAGGGTGGAGGTTAGTTTGGTGATCAGCATCAGCCTGCCCCGGGCCATGTAGGCCACTACCCATGTCACCTCTGACCATGCCCCCCCAGGCCCTATGATTGTCCATGTGGTTTGCATACTCACCCACTAGGTGTCCAGTGGGGATATCCCCACTCTTGAATCTGTGGCACAGTGCCAACTGGTGCCAGATGAAGACATCGTGTGCTCCCCCAGGGTGCATGGCACAGACATTGATTATGTGCCCCCTGGCATCGCACACCACCTGGCAGTTGATGCTGGCATAGCCCTTGCGATTGATGTATGTGGCCCCTTCGGGGCCAGGTGGTGTGCGGATGGCCACATGGGTGCAGTCTATTGCCCCTAGCACACCAGACATACTTGCTACCATGTGGAACTCCTGTATGTTTGCTGTGCACTCCGCCAATGTGCTGGGGAAATGGATGTACTCCACAGCATGTGGCAGCAGTGCGCTGAGGAATTGGGTGAGGTGGCGTGACATGGCCAACTGGGTTATGCCTGTGGTGTCCCCAGTTGGTCTCTGGAAGGTACCCGTGGCAAGCAAGCACATGCAAGCTGTCACTTTGGTCTCCACTGACAGGGCATGGCTCCTTCGTGTGGGTGCCTGCATCACATCATTGCACAGCTCACAGAGCCACCTCAGAATTGCCTGATTCAGGTGGTACCAGACCACAATCTCGGTATCACTGTACAGCTCGAAGCTGGTGTGGGCTCGGTACTGCCTGTTGGGGGCATACCGCCGACGGGCCCTTCCACGGCCACACCCCCCTGCTGCCTGCCTTCTCACCCCCCTCATAACGACTTCCATCTGGAAGGTGGCACTGGCCATGTCCCTGGCTTGTGTTCACCCCCCCAGCAGCTGTTACTGTATTCCCCCTGCTGTCCTCACTGCTACTTCCCCTGCACCGGGAATACCTGCCTGGACTTGCCTCACTGCTGTATGGTGTACCTTCCCCTATGGCTATTGCTTCCAGGTGCCCTTTCCTGCCTGGTTCTGTGTGTCCCTGCTGCCCAGTGTGTCCTGCTGTGTGTTGCTCTCTTATGTGGCTTCCCTGTAGCGTTCTTGCACCTCTCCCTTGCTCCCTTTTATTTTGTCTCATTTCCGCTATGGCGCAACTTCCGCTTGCTCCCCTATTGCGCATGGCGCAAGTTGTTGAAGATCGCACTGCGCCATTTATGCATGGTTCCTCCCCCTTCAGTTGTGCATGCCTTCATTACCATTGCGCTGTTGCTTAGAGTGATTTGAAGGGCGCAACTGCCTCCTGCTGAATATCGCAGAATGGCGCATTTTCAGACTTGCACAGGTGCAACCCTATTGCACATGGCTCAACTCTTTTGAATATCTGGGTCATAGTATATATGATGCCCCTTGTTTTGACATACTATATTTTCCAATAAAGTAGTTCAAAATGAACATATTGTTTATTGTGCTAAAATTTTTTTCAAAATCCAGCTTGCTCTTCTGATAACAGTTAATTTTCCATGACCCAGTTATTTAACTGTTCAATAATATACAGCAAGGTATTTTTCAGGTAATACATAGTAAAGTAATAGGCCTATAGTTACTTGAATCAAAGGTTTAACCCTTTTTAAATGCAGCACTATTACACCATATTCCCAATCCCCTGGCAAGCTCTGCTTTTGGTAAATAAAGTTAAACAGTGTGCATACTGTACTTTATTTGCCCACCAGCTGGGCATGGCTTGGAAAATGATATCCTGGTGCTTTATTATTTTTGCTGTGCTAAAATAGCTTGCAAAATTTCACTCTCAGTAATTATTATATATTCTTGTTCACTGTTCACTTGCTGAGGAAAATAAAACCCCCTTCTATGTCGTGTTCCTAGGTTTTCAAACTTTTGCTGAAATAAATTCACCCAGACTGTTGGTGAGATGACTGATAATGTAACGTCATTGTTTTTTTATACCCAAGGCCACTAGATCCCAGAATTTTTTGTTATCCTTAGGTACAAATGCACCCTATAGAGACAAACATAATCACTGTTTTTATACATTTTTTTCTTCCCTTCAAGCAAACCTTTACATTCTTTTTATATTCTTTTCTAATCTATTTCAAGGCTATTTTTGATACAACATCAAGCAATTTCTGAGCCAGACGCCCAGTTTTATTAATTGCCTGTCTCATTCTTAAACACTGATTGTCAGACCAAACATTTTGACTATAGGTTTTTGTAATACTGTTAGAGTAGACCAGTACTTCAAGTGCAGATTTTTCAATAGCAATAGTCTGTTCATATTCCTTGATGGGATCCCATGTAACATCCTTACTCCCTGTCTTGAAACCTTCCTCTTTATTTATGCTGGCTATAAGTTCTCTAACATGTCCATGTGGCAGTGATGACTTTGCAGGCCTATATCACTACACCCTTCTGAATCCTAAAATTTGAGACAGCTACACAAAGCATTTCCCATTGTAATTCCCTTGGCCCCATTCATTTAAAAGTATAACTGCAACCTTAACTGCCCACTTACCACAGGAAGTTATTAAACAATGCAGAGAACCTTTTTTTAAGTACACCGCCAACACACTGAATAAACAAATATATATATATTAACAAAACCATCACCAGCTATTCCTGGAAGCGGCAGTTTTATGCCATTCCCCTATTTGTCCTGTCTATTTTCCCTGCATAGAAACAAAAAACAAAGGAGAAAAGAAAAAAAGCTTCAACATTTTACAGAAAAAAGTAACCTCCTACTTCTGCAGTTCTGTTGCCCTACCACACATAAATGTCCTTCCCAATCCATCCACAGTATCATCCTTCTTGGCAATTGAGAGTTATGCAAACAAGGCACCTAGGGCGGAAGGGGTCAAGGTGCTCCTTCACTAAAGAGAAGAAATAGAGTGCAAGTGGGAAGATATCAAAGTCTATGCAGGAAAGCAACTCAAAGGGAGGCAGTATAGTGCAGTGGTTTAAGGCTCTGACCTGCAAATCTAGAGATCTGGGTTTGAATCCCACAGCCTCCACTTGCATACTGTGTGACCCTGAGCAAGTCACTTAACTTCCCTGTGCTCCCAGATTGCACCTGTAAACAAGCTTTCAGCTTAGTGTGTCTCACCTGGTTAAACAATTGGAAAAAAAGTGACCATCTGTATGTATGTGTGTGTGTGTGTGGTGGGGGGTGGGATTGGACCTCTGTGTAGGCAAGCATATGTGAAAGACTGCAGTGCCATATACTGCTAAATATACCAGTTCAGGGACTATTTTACTCCCTCCCCCAAAACCTTTACAATCATTTGAACAACTTTATTTATTGTATTTTCTTGGCAACATTTTTTCTTATATAAAAATGCCACATGCTGCCAATTTTCTAAGCACTGTAATACCCTCCATGGTTGACAGTATTGAGATATATCAGACCTTCCAGAGGCTATCATTACACTCCCTGGGTGGTCCAGGATATCCCAATACCACCCACCCTGTCAGGTATTACTACATACTTATAGCAATCTTTCTACTTTTAAGAACAAGCTTAAGACAACTTTACACTATTCTTCTTCTTGCTTTTGTTATTTATGTTAATTCTTCTCCTGTTATGTTACTGGTGTTAATGCAAGTCTCATTAATCATGCTATTTTTCATATTTGTTAATGTCTATCTGTCTTATTGTGACCAGAGACATGTGTAATAGAACTTTTTTTGCTCACTTGCCTTCCAGTATAAAAAAACGTAAAAGATGAAAATGAAGACATGCCATAGAAAAGATAGCTGCCTGTTTCTTTGTGTAATTGCATATGGCTGGCAACTGGCAACTCAGAAGTATAGTTTTGTATGTCTGGTGCATTGTTTGGTAACACAGCAGTGTTTTCTGTATCAGAGTTTACACCTGGAAAGTGAAGGGGGTCAGCAACTCAGACATTTCTTTGCATTTTATGGAGGCAAGTGGCAATGAAGAAAGTTTGAGTAGCTCATATTGTGGAAAAGTTAACTTGCATTTTTTTATTAGTGGGTCTGATAAAGGTCTCAGTGAAGGTTTTTAAATGTTTTCTTAGTGCTGCAGGGCCATGTTTGCTACTGAGACCAGAAATGTAATATGATCAGTGCAGGTGTAAGTGCAGTAATAGTAAGTTTGGAGTGGGTGCTGTCTGAACTGGGAAAACCACCACAAAGCCAAGATTGGAGTTTTCGAGGCCCTATCAACATACCTATATTAAAAGTGAGGGGGGTTAACATTTATTTTAAGTAGTATGTATGTACAAGGGTGGAGCTGGGTGTGTGAGGTTGTTAAACGTGAAAACATACTGTAGAACATTTACTTGTAATAGAAGGAGAAGAAAGGGAGATTTACTGTAATACGAAGGCTGAAAAAAAATGTTACGTTTCTGGAAGGCAGTGAAAGCTTAGAGTACTGCCTCCTGGTTACTAACAGAAGTGCAAAACCACTGAGTGTTGTTCAAATAACCCATGGTCAAGACCCCTACTTTTCTGCAGCACAGTGGGACCAAGTTCTGCGGCAAGATTATCATTTGCCACAGAACTTCTGTGGTGGTGGTTTGTAATTTCTGTGGAAGTTCGTCGGCAGTAACGAATTACCGTATCACAGTGTCAGCTTGTCATCCTGACTTCATGTCCATGACAATGGTTATAACAATTAGGATGGGGGACAGGACAGTAATACTAGTTCAAAAAATAACAGAATTATAGAAATAATTTTAGATCTAAAAAAGCAAAAACAAAATATATATTAGTGTAGTAGCCTTTTGCATAAATGAAATATGCAGAGGGAACCCTTATGTGCTAAATAAGGTATTTCTATACTCATGCTGTGTATACCACTCACGAGGGCCCCACTGTGTATCACTTACATATTTATGTGCAATCTGTAACATACATACAAATGTGTGTGTGTGTGTGTGTCTATAGTGAGAGATATACCATATATATATATATATTTATAAAATGAGTAGGTAAAATCATAGAAATTCCACTAATATGATTGGACAGAATGCATCACATGACCGTACATTATTTCCCAATGACCGCACACCTCCCAGCACGACCGCATGCCTGAACTACATTTTATCTTTCAAAACCTTCTCACCAGTAGTGAAATCATTCCACACCTACCCCAGATAGGCAGCCACATGCATACAAGTGGTACATTCAGACTGCTGCCAACATAAATTACAACTACCCCTGGTAAATGAATTGCTGCCAAAAGTTCAAAGTAAGAATGACTGTCTTGAAGAATTAAAAAAAAAGAGGTTTATATTTCTATTTATTTTCCTTTACTATTCTCAGAATAAAGTCGTTCTCTTTACAGGGAGGAAAACGAGTGGAGAGCACTTTCACTTTTTTCAGTGATACGTACCGTGAAAGAGCATGGTCAATAATAATACCTACTATGCAGGCAGACACTGAAATTAAGTCCCTTGCTGTTAAAAATCCAAAGTAACTGTATTTTACATTATTTTTATTGAGAATTCTCTAAAAGAAGAAGCCAGCTGAACTGAGTGGTAGACAGTACTTTCACTTTTATCAGTGACATGTAGCGTGACGGAGTGTGGTCAAAAGTGTTAAATAATATGCAGCCAAACCGTGAAACTAAGTCACACTCTGTACCAGAAAACCAAACAAACTGTGCACTTCAGGTTATTTTAATTTTAAAATCTTGTAAAAAAGCTGCTGTCTGAAGCAAATGGAGAGCTAGTGCAGAGGAGGGTGCCAGCAGCATCAGAGAGGTAATGCAGGGCAGAGCAAGTGTTGCTCTAGCAACTGTTGCTAGAGCAACACTTGCTCTACCCTGCGTTACCTCTCTGACGCTGCTGACACTCTCGCTCTGTGCTATCTCTCCACTTGCTTCAGATGGAAGCTTTGTTACAGGATTTTAAATTAAAATAACCTAAAGTGCACAGTTTGTTGTTTTGTGGTACAGAGTGTGACTTAGTTTCAATTGTTTAACTGCAGTATTATTTATCACTTTTGACCACGCTCACGCTACATGTCACCAGATAAAGTGAAAGTGCTGTCTACCACTCGCTTCAGTTGGCTTCTTCTTTTAGAGAATTCTCAATAAAAATAATGTAAAATACAGTTACTTTGTTTTTTTAACAGCGAGGGACTTGCTTTCAATGTCTGCCTGCATATTACTTACCATTATTGACCACGCTCGGTCACGATATATATCACTTATAAAAGTGAAAATGTTCTCCACTCTTTCTCCTCCCTGTAAAGATGATGACTTTATTCTAAGAATAGTAAAGGAAATTAAATAGAAAGATAAAACTCTTTTTTTTTAATTCTTCAAGACACTCAGTCTTACTTTAAACTTTTTACAACTCATTCATTCATGCCAGACAGGGACTACTTTTTTGCTCTCCCACAAAAATATTTATTTCCATTTTATAAGATAGATAATCCACTCTGGGGTGTGCGATCATGCTCTGATATACACATGCCTTGTGGGGTTGAACGCACTCAGCCTGTGGCCTCGTGCATCAGAACGCACCCCAAGGCGTTCGTATATCAGAGCGTGACCGCACACCCTAGAGTGGATTATCTATTACATATATATATATCTTTTATTTTAATTTCCATGAAATCGTATCCTCATTTATATACGTCCCTTTGAAATTGGAATAAACAGAATAGAGAAGATATTACAAAACTCATTTTTAATGCCAACCTGCTTCATCTGACACACTATGTAACACCATCAGGCCATGACATGCATGTGAACCCATTGTGAAATAAAGCTCTCCAGCCCATCACAATGTGTTCCCCATGTGTCTGAACACTGCACCATACCTTTCCAGACTCAAAGCAGTGGTGTGCTCCACCAGTCCTTGTAATGCCCAGCCAGCTCCCAGAGCTCGTCTCTGAACCTGAGTTGTCAGCATGGGAACACAACATGCTACCCTCTGGCCCAACAGCTGAACCTGCACACAACATTTCTCCATAACATTTAGGTGATTCTATCAACCAGTGACAATATGTAATAAATAACCCTGGCAAAAATGTGTATAGTGCAATTATTCAACAGGACTATTCTTTCAACAGGTCTACACATTATTATATTCCACTTTTCTGGACATAATTACTTTATATTTCTTAAAAATGAAAGGTTAATTCATTTTACCAGTTATTCATTTCAGATGGCATCTCTATACCTTAAAGGCACAAATAAGTTGTACAAAATAAGGTATGGACTTAACAGGTCTGTACTATTGTCAGGGTTTTGTTTAAGTTGGCCCTAGTATAATAACGTAAGTCTGAAAATTGTATTAGGCTGTATTGCAGATTGAACAAATATCACCATACCTGATGTGCTGTGCCACTGCCTTTGGCAGTGGAAGCTGTGGTAGATAAGTGACAATTAATTTCAGTGGCAGAATGCAGCCATTTCATTAGCTAATGTATGATGTTATAGCACTGATAACATCACATTCTGAGCACAGAGGGGTTTGGGATATAAAAAGAGGGGAAGGAACCCAGGTTCTATAGATAAATGGAAATATTAATAAAGAATCACCAAGAACAGTGAATAATGCGGCACTGCAGAACTTCTGAGGTAGGTTGCACGTTCTGCACAAAGTTCTGCAGCCGCAGAATTCTAGGGGCCTTGCCCATGATTTAATAATTTATTTGCCCAGTCAGGATGTAAGAATTATTGTATTGAGCAATTATTGATATTTATAAAATGTCAAGAAAAAATCTAGAAACTTTATTGGCTGAGACACATCACCTGACCATGAATTAAGATTCTATCACCATGGCATACGCGAGTAGGGGAATGAGATGGCAGCTTGAGCTGAAGCACTGTGCAACAGAAACAGAAATTCATTTAACAAATTAATTGTTGAAAATAGCTTTAAACCTGTGGGGGAAATTGCCTCCAACAAAATCTGAACATTCAAATTGCAATATACTACCTGAGGGGAGCTATCTCGCAGAAACTGTGGTGGCTAGCAGAAGCATTGATGGGAATTGCAGAGGCTGCTTAAGTCCCCAGTACTTCTAATGATGCTGTTGACAACAAAAGCCTCTTGCAGCTGGTCCTGAATGAAATTACAGTGTTTAAAACATCGGCAGTCACCTTGGATGATAAAGTTCAGGATCTATACAATTGGGCCGGAGAAACAGAAACCTTTTTTTTCTATATTGATGACAATAATATACACGATAAGGGGCATGTCTAAGAACTTGAGAGACTGGTGGCACAGCTATGGGAATGTGCAGAGGACTAAGAAAATTGAAGTAAATTGAATAATCTCTGGTTTGTTGGCTTCCTGGAGGGAGTAGATAAAAGGGACACAAGCCTATTCCTCTGAGGAAGTTCCCGCACCTTCTGAAAACAGCTGGTGGCAGCCTCTGGAAATTGACCAGGCACACAGCACCCTTGGACTTCTGCCTAAATCAGCAGACAGGCCCTGGCCCATCTTCACATGGTTCTTACATTTTATGGACTGGGAAGAGATCCTAGCACTTTTTAGGGATTGGAAACAATTCTGTTGGAACTTGTTGGACTGCTTATCACAAAGCTGATATGAGACTGTGAGGTTAGTTGCCAACCCCAACTTCCACCCCTCGTAATGCTGGCTGATAGGGAGTTATATGCTGAATCTTTTGCCTGCTTTATTGCTTTCTGGTGTTGCACAGTCTTAGAATACAAGTCTAATCACGACATATGGCTAGCAAATAGGGCACTGGAGGTATTGCTCTATTAGCCCGAGGGACCCCCCCCCACATAAGAACCTAGTGTGCCTAGGTGAAGGACCCCATCCTATTTTCCCACATTTCCACTCACAGGCAATGCACAGTAGAGCAACTATGGTGCATACAGGACCATCTGTTTCATGGCATGTCCCAGTCACGCACTTCACTGCAGAAGTGGTAGTGGCAGTGGTGGTAGACAGCTGCTTTGAGGATCATCATCCCCGCATTTCCATCTTTCCACAAAAAGAGCCTGAGACTGTTTTTTTGAGTTTGGGAATGTTAATGCCAGACTGTTTCAAAGCTGGTTCAGTTTACACTCATTCTTTGTTTTTTATACAATATTCATTTTTGCTGAATGGAATTATGTTCTGTACACATAAGGTACATTGTTGTAACCTGCTCATGATAAGTGAACTACTGCAAATTGCATATGATAGGGGACAGCTTTTTTCAGGAAACTTAGCAGCTCATTACTGTATAAACATAACAATACAGTTGCTAATATGCACAAGCAACTCAGTGGAAGTCATGGTAAAGGGATAACCTTTCTGCTTTTTCTTAAACACATTAATGGTGGGTCAACCACTTAAATGGATATCTTGGAATCCAAAAAGTATCTGTTCTCTCATAAAATGTTGGAAGATCCTAAACTACCTTAGAAAGAAGGGGTTGGGAGAAATCTTCATACAGGAGACTCAAGAGATGGAAACAGAAATTAAAGATGGGATGGGTTTCACAAGCATGTGGGAGTACATACATCTCAAAAAGCAGAGGGGTTGTCATCCTCGTTCACAAAAATATGTCATATGATATATAAGTCAGGGTATCCGAACCTACCAGAGAACTATAGGCCTGTCTCTATACTCTCACACATGAGCAAAATACTGGAGAAGGTAGTTTTCAGGAAAATAACTGACCATCTTACAGCAAATAACAAGTTATTCCAGCTTCAACATGGTTTTAGAATGGGATTCAGCACCACAAAAGCCTTAGCTCAATTTACTGATTATGTCCTCACAGAAGTGGACAAAGGAAACTTCAAAGGAGTCATATTCATGGACCTCTCTAAGGCATATGGTATGGTGGATCATACCATGTTTCTCAGTGAGCTCTCAGTGCTGGGTTTCTCAGCAGGCATAGAATGTTGTGTCAGATCTTATCTGATAGAGCTCAGTAAGGACTGGAGGAGTACTATTCAGCCCCCTTCAAGTTCATAGGGGTGTCCCAGAGGGGTCCATTCTGGGGACACTACTATATTCAATCTTTGTAAATCTACGGCTACTGAAGACCACTTCAAACAGCAGAGTCATGTATGCTGATGACCTTGTGCTTTTTTGTAGTGACAGATCTGCTGACAAGTTGTTGCAGAAGCTATCTACGGAGTTTATCTCCATTGAAAATTGGTTCAGGCAGCACAGGCTAGTAGTTAATGCAAAAAAAAAAGACATGCTGTTTGGCTCAAGCCACAGGCTGGTGAGGTGCTCGGATGCCACAAAGCTCTCTCTGAATGTACAAACTTTGGATTTATCCATTTTGGAACAGGTGGAAAATATAAAATACCTAGGGATCATCTTGGACCCCTCACTCACCTTTGCCTTTCATTTGGTACAGGCAGTTAAAAGGGTGAATCAGCAACTGGGTGCTTGATACCATGAGAAGCATCTGCTATTGCCTGAGGCTAGACTGGCTCTAGGACAGTACACCCTCATCCCAAACCTGCAGTACTACTCACCTATCCTGTACCCTATTTTGGCCAAGCTTCTGACTAGACTGAACACTGCCTACAATAACATATGCAAGTTTATCTCCCTGGCTCCCTATAACACATATCACTGCACTCCACACAAATTCTTAGGATGGCTGCCCCCTCAAGCTCATAGGGACCACCTGTATGGGAATTTCATCTGTAAAGCACTCTGCAATGGGGACTCATCACTCTTGAACTTAACACAAAAAGGGTCTCCAGACAGCTCAGGTCCTCCTCATGCCTAGCCCTCGAATACCCCGAAATAACAACAACCATGGGGCAGAGAGTGTTTTCCAGTGATGTACCTAGGTTCTGAAACTCTCTCCTGGCTGATCTTCAGTCCCTACACTCCCTTCCTTCACCCAAGCTGCACTTCTAGAAGACCCTAAAGGCAAACACAGACTGCAAGTGCTAGCCCACCCAAATCCACTCTTTCCCAACCGAGCACTAGAATATTTCTCTGACAGATCTCCAGGAGAAGGGGACTTAGGATCCACTTCTCTGGTCCAAGTCACTGCTGATGCAGTAGAATGTGAACCTACTGTCTGTGGTTAAAAGTATTGTATGGGCTGGAACTGTCAAATGGGGTTGAGGTGATCAATTTTTGTGTCTCTCTACAGGGGTTAATTGTTGAAGGGTGCTGGTTGGTACTTTTTGTGCTCTGTCTCTGTCTGCACAGTGTAGAATCATAATATATTTACTGGTTAGTGGCTATAAACCACTGCCAGCGAGAGCCCAGCAACTCCGTAAACCACATATGTAACAAATAAATAAATAAACAAACAAACAAATGAATAAATAAATATTCAAAGTTGAAGAGCCTATTTTAGATCCAGAAGGAAGATGCATCATAATCAGAAGAGAAATAGGGGTCATACAGTACTCTGTGCAATGTCTATGGCCCAAACAATGTGGGTGCATCCTTCTCCCAGAGCGTGACACAGGCACTGGTAACACACACACAGGGGCAACTAGAGATGGGTGGGAATATCAGTACAGGGAAAGAAGAATTTTTGGAAAGAAGTAGGGCACCCTCTGGACCCCACTTATCCATGATGGAGGCACTGATGGAGATCACAAATGAACTAGGCCTAACAGATATCTGACACTGTGTATACATCCACTGGCTGGGATTATTCTTTCTACTCTGTCCAACATCAGTCATACTCAAGGCTCAGCCTCCCAGGACAGATGGTGCAGCATATGCTAGATGCCTCTACTAGGGTATCCATTATCTCTAACCATGCACCAGTGACCTTTACATGGCACCCGTCAAATGACCAGAACCAGGGCAAGAAACAATGGCACTTTAATGACTCACTACTAAAGGATGAGGCCTTCTGTAAATTACTCTTGCAGGAAATAAAAACCTACCTAGACACCAATCCCATTGGGGACACATCGGCAGTCACTTGTTGGGATGCCCTGAATGCATGCATTAGAGGAAGATGTATTAGCTACACATCACACATTAAAAAGGTAAGGCTTGAGAACCTGGATATTACAGAGACTAAAGGAGAGGTACAGTATAGGGCAGACCCAGAGAACTAGGTGAGTGTATTAACTGAGATAACAGGCATCATATATTCAGCTAATCTGTAGCTCCTCCAGGAGGCCCAATTTGCACTATTCCATATAAAACAGCAATTTTGGGAAGCAGGTGATAAATCTGGCCAACTCTTAGTATATCATCTCAAAAACCAGGCATCAAGCCAAGCTCAGGGGACTTTAAAAGAGAACCAAAGGGATTAATGACACCATCCAAGACTTCTGCCAGGCCCTTTACACAAAACAGATTTTCCCTTCTGAGGAAGAACTTTCACAATTCATCACACTCCTAAGACTGTGAGATACACTGGATCAGCCTTTCACAGAGGAAGAGCTGGCAAAGGCCTTGCATTTCATCTTCATGGAGAAGAACCCAGGTGCAGACGGCCTCCCTGCAGAGTTTGTCTACCATTTTGAGGGACTACTCTTACCACCCTTAATGGAAGTTCCGAAGGAGGCCACACTGGTGGGATGCCTTCCCCCTTCCATGAGGACTGCAGTAATTACCTTGATACCTAGGGAAGGCAACGACCCTCTATCCTGTGGCACTTATAGACTGATATAGATCATCACAACAGATTGTAAGGCTTATGCTAAGGTTCTAGCCACTAGATATAAAGGAGTGCTCACTACCCTTGTGGTTACAGATCAAGTCAGATTTGTCCCATAAAGGCATGCCACAAATAACACTAGAAGGTTCCAGAGAAGCCCCAATCTGTTAAGCATTAGTGCTTCTTTCGCTTGAAACAGAGAAATCATTTGACAGGGGGAGTGGGACCATCTCTTTCATATGTAGCGGATGTTCGGTCAGGGAGATATTTTCATAGGATGGATCTGCACACTCTATTATGGTGCACACCCTCAGTTCTCACCAGTGTCCAGGTGTCCAGGCCCCCATGCCCTTCCCCCTAGAAAGAGGTACCAAGTAAGGGTGTCCTTTTTGCCACTTCTCTTTGTTCTGGCCTGGAACCCGTCTTGCTGACATTTCGACAAGAGAAACACATACATGGGATATGCTTATGAGAGGAGCATAAGGCCCTGGCTTATGCGGACAACACCATGCTGGTTCTTTCAAATCCAGAATAGCCATTCTCTGGAGAATTAGCACTACTGACCATGTATGGGAAGCTTTCCACTTGCAAGGCCAATATGACCAAGTCCCTCTGGCTCCAGTCAAATGCTAGTGTAGCTTCTTTACTACAGTATCCCTGGGGATTGCAATAAGCACAAAAGATCCTCAAATACCTAGGGATACAATTCTTCTGGAACATTCCTGCCCTAGGTCAACTGAACCTGAAACCTCTGATGGTAAAGACTGGGCTAAAATGATGTCAGTCCCTCAAGAATAATACCTGCTAGAGAATCTCTCCATTTGCATCACACCAGAGCTACTCCATGGGATGCAGAATCAAATGTTTTCTTTTATATGGGGCTCGGGTCTCAAAAGACTCAGCTATCATAAGTTAGTGCAGACTCTGGAGAAAGGGGGACTGAAGCTCCCTCATTTTGCCCTAAAGCTTAAGGTACACCTGCTTAACCAAATGACTTGCACCTTTCCCACAGCAGATGCCTCCATGTTCACAAATTGGATGAAATATGAGGTCCATGTCCTAAGATGGGACATATATAGTGCAATTATGTTCAAGAAACTCCCTGCAATGTTAAGTGCACACTCCACAATACATGTCATCAGGGCAGTATGGGAGAAGCACCATAGAGAATCAAAGAGAGAGCATACAAAGTCACCGCTGTTCCCCATATGGTGCATCAAAGCCTTAAAAATTGGTGACAAACTCGTACACTGGAGCACATGGCACCAGAAGACTGTTGGGCAGTTGCAGGAAGAATTTAGACTCAGAAAAGTGCTGCACTGGCAATACCTTCAACTGAACCATGCTTTCAGTATTCATCTGGGCCCAACTTACAGCATGCAACAGATTGTCTTGGACTGTCTATAAATGCCTAAATAGCTCACCTGCAGGGCCGGCTTTAGAGTTTTGGGGGCCCTCAGCAAGATTACTGAAGTCATGGGGCTCCTCTACTTGGTCGACCTTAACCCCATATGTTTGAATGTAACCGATACACACATAATTGTATTCTATTATCAGTACAACCAGGGGTATTTTTGCATTTTTTAGGAGGACACAGCAGTATTAGCCCATGGGGTTTTTCCTTCTATCACATCAATTGCCGCCCATCTGACTCTTATTGGCTGGGTCATAGCTTAGTAAGGCATTTCTTGACATCAGGATGCCACAACAAAGGTGTTACACAGTGCTGTGTTACTGTTTTAAAAGACAATAAGATTTAAAGTTTAAAAATAATTAAGATAAACTGCTCTGACTGTGGGCCCCCTCCATAAGAAGGGGGCCCCCAGCGACTGCAGGGTTCGCTGGTGCCTAAAACCGGCTATGCTCACCTGTGTGAAAACAGGGCACATATATAAAGAGCTTCAAGACTTGAGGGCAGAAACAACAGACCATTTCTATCAAAAGTGGAGCTCTGAAGTACAGATCAGTATAAGATAACAGAATTAAGCTGATGGCCGGCATAATCTTCGGTTTGCTGCAAGGGACATGTGGAACTGATTTACTGAATTCAAGATCATACACAGATGGCATAGGGTCCCCAGCAATTGCAAATGTGGTGATTTATAAACTCAGACAGATGTTGTAGATGCACGACAGCAGCAGGAAGCATCATGCATTTGTTTTGGGACTGTCCCATTCTGAGGAGCTTCAGAGAGACAGTCCAAAAGATACTATTTTATATAGCGGGACAAAATAGTCTGTCAGACTGTCTGGTAATGCTGAGACTACAACCAGTTGGGGAGGACTAGCGCATACTCACACCTACAAGGAAGTGATGACTCTTATGTGCCCTTATAACTGCTAAATGCATCAGTTTGTGACACTGGAGGGACTCAGATTCCCCCAGCATTTCCAAGTGGAAGGTAGAATGGAGAAAATAGCAAAGCAAAGCAAATCTAACTTTATTTATACAGTGCCTTTCTTGAAACCAAGGCACTTTACAAGTAAAACCATGAAACATAAATTGATAAAATTAGATATATAAATTAATTAAAATCATCTGGGAAGGCCATCTGAACAAGATAAGTCTTAAATTCTGACTTAAAAAGCCAGCTTTGAGAGAGTACAGTATAGCACATCCAACAAATTAGACACATACATAATGCTCTGGGGATCATATCTCTCCTCTAAATACTGCAAAATACCACACAGATATTACTTGCCCATTATTTACTTCAGGGACAGTCTCACACTGAGAGGGACACTCTCAGCTGCTCCCCTAATTGCTGGCAAGCAGGAGCAGTACACTGGACTCTAGCAGGTAGACTAGTACAGTACTTCTCCTCCCCCTTCTACTGGTTTAGTTTACAAACTGCGGGTACATGGTCACATAAGACACCCCTAGGTATGACCTGAATGGCTCAATGCAATGTAGGTAATGTGTCCCCACTGAGTTGCTTGTAGTTAAGTAAAGAAGATCTATGTTTAGAGAACTTGAGCTCTAGTAAGTATAGCACATGGTTTATGGTGGTTACTTGTACTAAATGTGTTCACTCTTTCCTTCTATTTTATTGTCATAATATGGATGTGACTTGCACCACATCAAGTAGCCGGATCATCTAAGGGAGTAACCCCAGCTTTAATTGATTATTCCGGTTGTACACTTGATTTGTAGTACCAGCCTCAGCAGTAAGTCACATGTGACTAACATTTAAAGGAACTGAAGAACAGATAAGTTTATTAAATTGTTGGTTCTTGGTTTCTGGTAATATAACACGCTTACTTTTGTTAGAATTTACTGTTATAGTGATGTATGTTTTTTTTTTGTTTTGTTTTTTGTGAATTTCACCTTAGCTTTAGTCTGTTAATCCAGGGAGACAACTTGGCTAAGCTTGAGTATTAATATTTGATTGGTGAGTTCTTATTTTATGTAGCCTTAAAAATCACAATAAAAAAAAAAAGATTCTAACACCAAATGGCCAAACCTCCAGATCTCTGTACAAGGCAAAAAAAAACAAAAACCTACAAAAGCCTAATTACTTACAAAATCAAAGACTATTTCATGATATATTTATTTCAAATTCATGTCAACAAATGATTTAAGTAAAACAATCATGTTTCACCTTATATATAATACAAATGAGCAGTTAGTCATTTTATAAGTACATTAAGCCACACCATAGTGTATATTAATAATGCTAGCTTGATGTGAAGTAATAGTGACACATTTTACACTCAAATGTGAGAGCTACATTAATTCAATAAATGGCTGCATTTTAGTAATATTTAAGTGCACTGTGGCTGGAAAGAGTTATTGAAGTTAGAATGATAGGAAAACAATTAACTCAGGAACTGCATGACTTTCTAACAAAAATCAGTAGGGACATCTTGACATGCATCACAGAAATTCTGTTAATGCAAGCTTGTTTGCGGCTTCTTTTGAAAACATGAATATATGAAATTGTTATATTTTATCTACTAATAACAAAAGTAGCATTTTACATAATAATTTGGTCAAAACAATTATTATATATGTAAACAGAGCTTTGTCAAGACTGAGATCTAAAGAACTGGAGTCATAGAAAGAAAATATTTCTCCAAACTTTAAAGGGATACTATGGCATTTCTTTTGTTGTTGTTTAGATTCTGTTATGAAAAACTTAATCCTTGTTTTGCTAATGAGCAATACTGTTGGGAGAAGTTACAGTATATAAACCTTAGTCCACAAATCCACATCTGTGGTGCCTCTTTGGTGGAGGCTTATAAGAAAGCATTAAACTCCCATCTATTTGAGCTAACTTGAAGTAACCCTATAATACTTTTACTGATGTGTTTGTCTTGTATGATCTATTTTAAATTTGTTTGTAAGACACCTAGAGCTTTCAGGATAGGACACCAAAAAATACAATTACTTTGCCTTACCTTAAGAAATTTAAAGTTCTTCTTGCTTTCAATGTCAATGACAAGGATATTAATCTGTCAGTCTGATGCTTGACACCCATATTTGTGATCTATTCCTAATGCATAGTTAATGAGACAATGATTAATGGATATAATCAAGCAAAATGATAAAACCAACCAATTGATGGAAAGAGGTGTTGACTATGATTCAACTTAACAGTGCATAATAACATAGTGGCATTGTAATTTAAAGGGGACTGTATTGTAAGCATGCAGGATCATGCACAATCTGAAAGACCACAAAATGTTCTTTCACACAAGGTACTGGGATTACATATAGGTATCAGCAGTTCACTAATAACTCTATCTAAATCCTTCCTTTTTGTTAAATCAAGAAAGCAGTTGTTTTTCATGGAACTTGGAGATAGATTTAGCACTGTTGGGTGAGCAATGCTTAACAACTTATAGTTTGCTCAGTAGTGACATCACTTTCTACCTAAAGGTTCCATGAAATATCTGCTGTCTTAATGAAAGACTGGAAAGATACAGACACTGTTATCTCTGGACTGCTAACACCTACAGGTGAACCCAGTACCTTATTTGAATATGCTATTGATGGGCTTCATATGAGAACAGTATTGAATCTGTAAGTCATGTTTGCCAGCAGAAGCTGTGTTTTAAATTCTGGTTCAAATTATGTTATTGCTGTAACTATTCAGGGTTTTTAGTTAACCTAGTGGGTGTTTTTGATTTACATGCTGCTGGTAAGAACCATTTTGGAATTGTCTGATGTAGTAGTAATAGTAATAATTTATTGATTGACTATACAAATCTTTACAATTCAATAAAAAACTACATTACATAATATCTAAAATGCACATACAATTACAAATGCACAACAATCAACAACATAGAAGAAACTACAAAGATATTCATTGTCTTCTAGTTAGTGATGTGTAAAGTCAGAAAAATTTGCTTGCAAAATGTTTCTCAAATTGCTCTCAATTCATGAATCACAATTCATGGAATTCTTCAATTCACAGACCACCAGATCAAACATGAAGTGTGGAATTTCACAGGTAAAATTTCACACTTCACACACAAACATCCATGCCTGGTGTAGTAGTGGATGCCCCCACCCAGATGCCCACAATAAAAATATGTACTTATAAATCTCTGGTGTCTAGTGGTCCCTGTACCCATGATCGCTGGTCCCAATGTAAAAAATACATATGGTAAATCCCCTGCAGATTACTGGCCCCAATATAAATATATACATTTTAAATTCCATTTCCTAGAGTCTAGTGCCACCCTACCAATCACTGGCCACAATGTTTTTTTATAATTGAATGAATTCCCTGGTGCCTAGTGACCCCCCTCCACTGATCGCCAGCCAGTCAGCCACAATGTAAAAATATATATTTAAAATTAAATCCCTGGTATCTAGCGAACCCCTCATCCCATCAGATAGTGCCCAACCACCCCTATCCCCCCAATCCTGACCCTTAGTGGGCAACCGACACAGCCCTCTGCTCACATCCATGGCCAGCAGCCCGACTGAACTATCTCACAAGGCCCACAGTCAGGTTCTTAAAATGTTGCTGGAGCTGGTGGGATGAGTGTTTCAGTCTGTGCAATAAAGCCTTTTAATGCTGGACCAAACTATGGGTTCTTTATCTGTCTGCCTTATGCACACTAGTGCATGTTAGCCACTCATCATCTTGTACAATTTGTCTGGTTACTCCGAGCGTGATCCAGGCATGGACACCCTTAGCAGCTACAATTTTCTGTCCGGTGTACACTCATAGCTTTATAATTTTTACATTATTTTGAACTCAAATTTTCAACATAGACTTCTTAAGACTGCACCCCATGAACAAGGGTGGAGAAAATTTTCAAATCTGCTGAAAAGGTGATTTCACAAAGTAACCACAAATCACCTTTTGAGCCAGATTTGTATAATTCTACTACTGCTGGTCATACAGTGGGGTCCAAGAAAAGCCATGTTGAAAATTTGGTGTAAAAATATTCAAAAATGATCAGGTTATGAAGAAAAGGTCAAACCCATTTGAAATACATTAAAATGGACACTGTATTTTCTCATATTGCAGTCCTCATTTCCAGCAGCAAGACATGTCAGAGAGTGGATCTACATTGTGTTGCAGGTTCAGGTGAGTGAGGGTGTGTAGGGGATATAAGGGGTGCAGAGTAGTGGAGGCTGGCACTGGTGGTGTGTGTGAGGTGGTAAGATCAGCAAAGGACTATTTTCTTTATTAAAGGTAAAACAATATAACAATGTAGGATGGTTTTCGTTCTTGCAAGGGACCATCTAACACTGGGGAATTAGCACCCTAGTTCCAGGCTATTGTTTGGCAGCACCGGGGGTTGGTACTTTGGTGCCACCACACATATAAATGGAATTTAGGTGTGTGACCTGGAAGGGGGTGAATAGAAGCAGTACCAGAGGTGGGCACACCAGTCTGTTTATAAGAAATTATAAATTTAATATGAGAAAGGGTGAGAAGGGAGTGGTACTGGGGATGGGCATAACCATCCATTACATATTTACACAAACAGACAGTTTGATAGATAAAAGAGAAACTGTGAGAAAGTACTTTTCACAGAGAGGATGGTGGATACTTGGAATAGTCTGCCACAGGAGGTGGTGGGAGCAAGCACAGTGGAGGGTTTTAAACATGCCTGGAACATGCACAAGTGAACCTTAATGTGGGGGGGGGTGAAAGCCATTGATGACATAGGGTCAGTGGCTGCATACAAGTATAAGGCTTACAGGCAGACTAAATGGCCCTAGTGATCCTTATCTGCCAACAATTTCTACGTTTCTATGATAGACAGATAGATAGATGGACAGATGGATAAATAGATAGATAGATAGATAGATAGATAGATAGATAGATAGATAGATATACAGACAGACAGACAGACAGACAGACAGACAGATGGACAGATGGATGGATGATATACAGATAGACAGACAAACAGACAGAAAGACAAATAAACTGATACAGTGACAGAGAGAGCGGAGGATAGCCAGCTCACTGCTTCATCTGAAGCTAGCAGCATAAATCCAGCTGTGGCTTCAGAACGGAAGAAATTCCCACTGTTCTCATACTGAGAATGCATGTGAATGGCTTCTCTTTCTAAGCTAAGCACCCAGGGTTTCCGGTGTTCCCCAAAACATCATGTGACATGTTCAGGTGAGTAATGGTGTGTGTGCAGGGGTGTGGGGGCTGTGGATTGGTGGATGCTAAATGGGATGTTGGTGTAGGGTGGGTGGTGGGTGTGTGGGGGTCAGATCTATGAGGGACTTTTTTTTACAGGTAAAAAAACAACGAGGGTTGGTTTTTTTTTCCTGCAGGGGACCTTCCAACACTAATGATTGGGCAACCCAGTGTTGGGCTAGTATTTGGTGGCACAGGGGATGGGCACCCCATGCTGCCATGCATATAATTGGAAGTGGGGCAGGCAACCTGAAGGGGAAAGGGCAACTAAAAGCAACACTGGGGTTGGGCACTCCAGTCTGCTTATACATATCTGTAACTTTAGTAGTTGATGAGAGAAGGGGAGAAGGCGAAGGAAATAGTAACAGTGGTGGGCATGCCAACCCACTACATATTTAGATATAGACAGACAGAAAGAGAGAGAGAGACAGACAGACAGACAGATAGATAGATAGATAGAGAGAGAGAGAGAGAGAGACAGACAGACATGTGCACACTACACACACACACACACACACACACACACACACACACAACAGGGGATCACCGACAGACTGCTTCAGCTGAAGCTGGCAGCATGACTCCAGCTGCAGCTTCACTATTAAAGAAAGTCCTGCTGTTCTTATGGTGACAGCATGGGCGTATCCTCCTCTCACTAACATTGATAATCAGGATTTTAGGGTGCCCGTAACATGATTTCCATATTAATTTTCAAAAAACAAACACTAGAATCTCGATAAATGGGTCCCATTTACCAAGGTTCAGGTTTTCACTTTTAGAAATATATAATTTTTATGCATTTTCAATGTTTGCAATTTAAAAAACAAAAACAAAATAGTGATTGTCATGATCGGTATTTTTCCTCCGCATGATCAGTAAATCATGAAAACAAGCACTCAATGACAGTCATTCACATGTGTTGGTTATCAAAAAAATCATTATAAGTTTAGAACCATATAATATTTTTTCACAAAACCTTCAAAAAGCACACCATTGGCACAGACCCCTTCAACCCTAAAAATTTCATGAAAACATTTCACTCCATCTAGGTTGTAAGTGAGAGCAAAAAAGAAAGCAATGTTAAGTATAGCAAAACCCAAAGTTTTTTTTACCATTTTTGGTGCTCCATATTTTAAAAACCAAACAAGTTGCATCATGAAAACTTTCACATCTTGAGACTTTAACAGCCTGACCAACCATGCCAAATTTTGTTCTATTTTATCAAACAATGATAAAGTTATTAATGTGCAAAAATTAGCAGATTAACATTAAACAGCCTACTGAACCCTAACTATAATATATTCTTTGCAAAAAAAACGTCATTAATGCACCAGTCAGGGTTGATGGACCAGGAGGGAACTGCACTTATGCTGCCAGATGGATGCTATCATAGTGTAGGGCCATTTGGCCCTTGTATGTCTGGGTCTTTAGCCACAGGGAAGTGCAGAACCTGGAGGGCCCTGTGCTTCAGCAGCCCCACAGACAGCCCTATTGATTCTTGTCTTGATGCAGGGCCATGCATGCAGTGTGCCACATTAACTCTTTCCTTGATGCAGAGCACAGAGAACCCTGTGCACCTGGAGCTGCTCACACAGCTGTCAATCAATGAGCACACACTGTATAATGACAGCTCAGTTGACAGTCACTGTAGTGCAGAGTGAAGGGCTGTGTTGGTCGCTGGCTCAGGGTTGCATTGTGAGTGAGCATGGTTGTGGGACACTGTCTACCATGGTGGGGGGGGTGGGGTCCACTTGACACCAGTGAAAGGTTTAATTTTACTATATAGGGTATCAGAGATTTTGAGGGGGGTCCACTAAACCACCAGGGAAATGTTTAAATATACTATAGAGAGGATTGGGATGGGTGGGTTGCACTGGACACCAGATAATATGCTGTCAGAGTTGGGCAGGTGATCTGGTGAAGGGAGGGACCACTGTACATGAGGGAAACTTTTTTAGTATACTCAGGCCAGCGATTGAGGGGGAGGTACCACTAGCACCAGGGAAATATTGTGTATGGATCTAGCATGGGTGCAAGAGGGGGGAGGGACCACTGAACACTAGGGAAACTTATTTTTTATACTCAGGCCAGTGATTGTGGGTTGGGGGGACCACTAGCACCAGGGAAATATTGTGTAATCGGTAGATCAGACATGGGTGTGTGTGGGGGAAGGGACCACTGAACAGCAGGGGAAACTGATTCTGTACACTTGGGCCAGGGATTGCAGGGGGGACCTTTAGCACAAGGGATACTTTCTATTTTTTTTTCAATTGAGCAAGCAATCAGTGATCAGGAGGGAGCCACTACCACCAGGGAAACTTATATTTTGGTCTAATCTGGCCAGCAATTGGAGGGTGCAGTACCTCTGCCAACCACTAGGGTTGTGCACGATTAAGACAGGGTCTCAGTCAGTGGCATTTACTCCATGCAAGGGGACCCACAAAAGGTCCTTGCATGGAGCAAATGCTTTGTGAATTGGACAGCAACAATATTCACATCCCCTTCCCTTCATTTGCATTGCAGCCCCCTCAACACTTTCCCCTGATGCAAATCTGGGTTGAGTGTGCAAACTGAGCTTTTGTGAATGCTGACTTATCACAAAATCTGGTTTGCTAGTGCAAAACTGGGTTTGTGCTAGGACAGACTTTTGTGAATCTAGCTCCTGTTGTGTCTTCTTTATGAGCTACCTGATGCTCATTTATGGACTGAAACTGGCATGGTGTCCATACAATCTTTAGTTCTGTGTAGGTCTTTTGCCTATTTATATAAGATGAGAGATATTAGCATAAAATAGACTGCTCATATGCAGGCCCGGTGGTGCTGGATGCCACACCTCGTGCCACACCAGCGACCTGGGTTCGGCAGCAGACTTGGGCCATCGGGGACTGGAGTAGAAGGAGAGAACTGAGCATCCAGAGGACTGTTCATTTCTCCTGGGACAGTATCTAGGGATTTTCTTACTTTGCAGCGACTCCCAGTGGAGCTCAGGGGCACTGCACAAGGCGGGGACGCAAGTTGGAGGAGGCGGTGGCAGATGTCTGTGGGAGGGGACACTCTGTTCCGTCACTGCACTGATGTCATTGCATGTTCACCACCTGGTGGCAACCATCCAAGGTGGAAAACTCCAGCACCAAGAAGTAGACACCAGTCCCCAAGGGCAGATACACACATCCACCGCCTGTTCTTACCAGGTCGACTCTCCTGGGTCCTCTCCTCTCTCCAGAACCTTTGAGAGGAGGACTCTGTCCCTGATTCCTCACTGTATAGGATTCAGGCAGGATGGTAGCATCTGTTGAGCGGGTTTCACCAGAAGGGTCCCTGGTGTCCAGTGACTGGGAGTAAAAGAAAGTTGACATAGAAAAAAAATAGACTGCTTATATGATCCTTAAAGAAACTACTAAAGAGTTATGTGTTAGCCCTAATTTGTGATGGACTCTATGTGTATGGTCAAAAGCACAAATTAATGGCGTAATTATTAATGTGCTATTTATACATCTAGAAAGGAATTTTTAGCTGACTCAGAGTTGGTGTTTACAAAATGAATTAAGATATTATGACTCAGAATAATATGGGGAGGTATAATGAGTCATGCACATTTAATGACTACAAATTATATGTCTTTATTGTGATACAGAAACATTTGAATTTCAGTTAAAAAAAATACTCATAGCAGACCACTGACGAAAACTAGATTTCGAGTTACACCTTTAGTATTTAATCACATATATAATGTCAACATATAGAAATGGAAATGTGGGCATATGGTAAAGTCTTCTGCAAAACGTTATTTATTACACTGCCCATTGAATGAATATGAAAGAAAGTGATTTTCACACAAATGCAAAAATGGAATAATTTTGATGCTATGACTATTGTGTCAAGGCTTCTAACTGCCAAAGCATCACCCATGGTTCTAGTAATTGTGCATCATTGGGGTTTTTGTGTTCACTTTGAGGCTTTTTTGGCTGGTGCAGTGAATATCAGTAATTGTTTGGTGTGCCATGTGCTACATGTTAGGCCTAGCATGGCTTCTGTGGGAGTAAATGTGATATATAATAATCTTTTCTTACTGGGGGTGATGCTAGTGGTGACTGCCACCGAGTCACCCATGGTTACCGTAATTTTACATCATTTTTGGTGTTTTGTGCACTTTTAGGCTTATTTGGCAATTGTAGTGTTGTAGTGTATCATATTAGTTGTTTGAGCCATGTGCTGTATGGCATGCCTACTATGGCTTCTGTAGCTGGTCCACCAGTGCAGTGGTTGGATTTCCACTTGCAATGCCAATGACCTGGGTTCGGGAATGGACCCGGGATTCAGAGGGATGTCATGTGGGTAGGGAAGAATAGATTCAGCATCCTTGGGACCACTTTCCTTCTCTGGGGGAGGGTGAGGATGAGTGTCCAGTTCTTTATAGATCCCTGGTGGAGGCTGAGGGTATCACTGTGACTGGCGCTGTAGTGTTAGTAGGGCGGGGCAAATGCTCAACATCATTGCATGTTCCCACCCCAGTGAAGCAAGCATTCACAAATAAGCCAGCCCCTACCCATGATGACCCACTCTGACATTCTGCCCACTGCCTCCGATGTCCACCTGGGGGTCTCACTCTCATTGCCCTGACATGGTGGGAAAGCTAGGGCTTGCCAATAGTGTCCATGGGGAAGGGAAGCCCCCCCCAGTGGCCACACCAAAGGGGGCAAGTCTGAGGATGGAGCGGTGGGCAGGGGTAGGTACAAGAATAAGGGGGGATTCCCAGACCAAAAATAATAAAATAAAGTGGCTTCCATAAAAGTACAAATGATGTAAAGCACTGTTTTTTTTACTGAGGTGATTGCTGGCAGTGACTGTCAAATCATCACCCCTTGGTTCTACTAATTTTGCATAATTTCTTTTTTGTGTATTTTGTGGCTTTTTTGGCTGGTGCAGTGAATTTCAGTAATTGTCTGGTGTGCCATATGCTAAATGTTAGACCTAGCATGGCTTCTGTGGGACTAAATGTGATGTAGAATAATCTTTTCTTACCGGGGGTGATGCTAGTGGTGACTGCCACAGAGTCAACCTCGGTTCCAGTAACTTTGCATCATTTTCAGTGTTTTTGTGCTGTTTTATGCTCGTTTGACTATTGTAGTATATCTCTGTAATTGTTTGGGCAGTATTCTGTATGGTATGCCAAAAATGGCTTCCTTGATAGTACAAGTGATGTAAAATTCTGTATTTTATTCTTACTGGGATAAATGCTGGCAGTGATTGTCAAAGTGTCACCCTTGATTCTAGTAATTTTGCATCATTTGAGTTTTTTTGTGCACTTTTGGGCTTTTTTGATTAGTGCAGTGCATCTCAACAATACTTTGGGCCTTGTGCTTCATGTTGGATCTAGCGTAGCTTCTTTGGGAGTAAACATGATGTAAAACATTGTTTTACACCACATTCACACATACAGAAGCCATGCTAGGCCTAGCATGCAGTACATGGCACAACAGGAAATTTCTGATTCACTGCAATAGCCAAATAAGTCTTAAAGTGCTAAGCACCAAAGGTGCAAAAGTTACTGGAACTAAGGGTTCCCGTGGCAGTCACTACTCAGCCTCATCCCCAGTAAGAAAATCATTTTTTGGGGGTTGATGCAGGTGGTGACTGCCTCATTCACCCTTGGTTCCAGTGACTTGCCTCATGGGGTGGGGGTTGTTGTGCATTTTAGGTTCCTTTGGCAGTAAATCTCAGTAATTGTTTGGTGTGCCATGTGCTGCATGTTAGACCTAGGATGGTTTATGTGGGAGTAAACATGATGTAAAATAATGTTTTCTTTCTGGGGGTGATGCTGGTGGTGACTGCCACCCCGTCGCCCTTGGTTCCATTCACTCTGCATCACTTTGGTTGATTTTGTGCACTTTTAGGCTCCTTTGGCTATTGCACTGAATCTCAGTAAATTATTGGCCCATGTGCTGCGTGTTGGACCTAGAGTGACTTCTGTGGCAGTAAACATGATGTAAAACATTGCTTTACTTCACATTTATTCATACAGAAACCATGCTTGGCCTAACATGCAGTACATGGCACACCAAATGATTTCTGAGATTCATGGCAATAGCCAAACAAGCCGTAAAGTGAACCAAAACACCCAAAAGGTGCAATGTTACTGGAACCAAGGGTGTCTCAGTGGCAGACACTACCAGCATCACCCTCAGTAAGAAAATGTTTTCTTTCTGGGGGTTCATGCATGTGGTAACTGTAACATTCATTCTTGGTTCCAGTAACGTTGCCTCATTGTGGGGGGGTGCATCTTTAGGTTCCTTTGGCTATTACAGTAAATCTCGGTTAATTTGTGGTATGCCATGTGCTTGATGTTAGGCCTAGCATAGCTTCTGTAGGAGTAAATGTGATGTAAGATAATGTTTTCTTTCTGGGGGTGATGCTGGTGGTGATTGCTACCCTGCCATCCTCAGTTCCCTTCACTTTGCATGACTTTGTTTGATTTTGAGCACTTTTAGGCAACTTTGGCTGTTGCACTTAAGTCCTTGTTTTAGTGGGTCATATGGGTTGCAGGAGAAATAGGAGTTGCAAAGAAAGCATAACGGTCTCAGCTGTAACCCCTAGTTACCCCAAATTAATAATGAAATAACTGAAGCATGGGTCAAAATTATGTTTTGCAGCCAACAGCCAGCAGTGCTAGTGACTCAGAAAAATTCACTAACCCCACAGACATTTCCAATGGCCCAGTTAGTGAGTATTCTGAAGTGTTGTCTTCTCCAGAAAAACCCATCAGGGATGGTTAGGTGAAAATCTTACTTGCTCAATACAAAATCTACCAGCATGTGGCTAGCGGGCCATATATTTCTTTCTTGCATACTAGCAGATTTGCTTAATTTCTGAGCAAAATGTTTATATTTTTTAGGATAACTAGGAACTGGCATTATGGCATGGTTATGCTGCCTCAGAGACACAGTATAAATTTCCGAATTGTGTACTGGGAGATCTGATTTTGGAGCATAGGTTTTTCACTATTCTAGGCAGCTAGCCATTGACCTTGTGGTTTTGCAGCCACAGAGTCATCACACATTGCTTACTAGCACAAATTAGTGGCATACACATGGAGAGAAAAGTAAACAAAAGCCATGACAAGGTATGGGTTTCTAGGCAGTTAATGCATGCCTGGGGTGCGTTGTGTGGCACAAGGCCACAGGCAGAGTGTTCTCACAGCACCGCAGGTGTGCATTAAATGCCTATAATCCTGTACCTTGGAGTGGGTTATTGCACTTATAATGTGAGTTAAGTTTAAACAAGGGAAAACTGCTGTTTAAAAAGTGAAAAGGGTACTCTACCATGCCACCTTCCAAGTAAACAGAAGGTCTGGCCTTCAAAAATCATTTCCAGGTAATAATGATAAAACAGACTAAAGCCTGAATACAAAATTGCCAGGGACCCTGGTTTTCCATTTTAACCGGTAACACCGGTAACAATCACAGAATCCTGCTTGGTTTGCGGATTTTGAATTCTTATACCGGTGCCTCACGGAAATTGCATGTCACTGCACAGAATCTCTAAGATTTCAGCATCTTTTTTGTTTTATTTTCTCTTTCTATGTCCCCTTCTCACAGCATCAGTCTCCACTTTTCAGAGATCCCTAGGCTGGGTACCACCTAGCTTCACTCCCAGGTAATGCTCAGGAGCTCCTGTGGGTGTGCCCCTATTCTGCCTGGATTGTACCCCATCAGGTGGGAAGGAAGGGGACACCAGGTCACCCTCCACTCCTTGGTGTGTGTCGGGCAGCTCAGTGGGTCCCTCATGGAGTCTGGTTATGAAGTCTGGGGCACTTGGGTCCCTTCTGCTAGTGGCCGATGTGGGGTGATTGTTCCTGGTTTTCTGGTCTCTGTCCCTGAGGGCACTGGCACTAGTGGAGATCCAAGGAGGTAAGTCACATAGAGACATGCCCCTGCTCCAGATCCTGGCTAGCATCCTCCCCTCCTGATTACTCTGCAGCACCATTGCACCACCACCCGTGGTCACACAGGTGGTGGTAAAGCAGCAGGACTTGCAGCCCACCCTCTGTGGAGGAGGAAGAGAGCATTCCCTCAGGTGCTTGATCCTACTCCCCTGGTCAGACCTCCAGCAACCCGAGTTCACTTCTGACCCTGGGTCTCTGGCATTGCAAGCAATAGTGCAACCGCAGCGCCAGCAGGCCGACCCAGATTTCAGCATCTTAAAATTGATGCTGCTGTGCTTTGCATTCTTTCTGCTTTGCTGCATATAGAGTCAGTAAGGAAATCACCTGCACTGCTTTGTTGTAATCAGTCATTCAGTTTAACCACCCATGCCTAGTGGTTAACCGTTAGAGTAACAATCAGTGATTGAACTGGGTACCTCCAGCAGACTTGGGTTTGATTCCCACAACCTCCACTTGCATACTGTGTAACTCCAAGCAAGTCACTTAACATCCCCAGTGCTTCTAGGTCACTCCTGAAAACAGACAGTTCTGCCTAGTGGGCCTTACCTGTTTTACAAAGAATATTAAAAAAAAATATCAATATATGTTTACTACATCATAGAATAGTAGTCTGGGTACCATGTAATTTACCTGAGTTTTACTTGGCTGCAATGATTTTGTATAGGTAAAGATAAATGTTCAGATACATTTATGTGTTTCATAAGCTTGTTTTAGATTTTAGTCAGGTTTTTGTTGTATTCCTTGCATATAGGTTGTAGATTGCTTAATGCAGGATCACTGTTACCAACTAGCTTATTTCGTTTATAATCAGTAGGGGCATCCAAAATCCTCAGTTGTTTGAATGAAAACTAGTCTGAATGAAAGTATGTTCACAAAGAAGAAACTGCTTTACTACTTATGAAAATACTTCACAGTTAGCACCCCATTTAGATGAATTGGATCATTTGAACATTTTCTCCCACCTGCTGTTTCAGTCTCTGTGACAACAAAAAAATTTCTGTTAGACTGCTTCAACAAAAAGCAAATGTTAAGTATTTAAGTGTACTTATGTTTGGCCAGTGGATTTTGAAAGCACAGTCAATGACGTACAGAAGGTAAGACCACAGGGGCTGTATGATGCTGGTGGGCAGAGTGGTGCTCAATTCACATCTGAACAAAGACATGGAGACTGGGAGACACCCTTTTCATGGACACCAAGTAAAAAAAAAAGCATCCACATGTCTGGGAGATGCATGAATCCATTTTTTTTGTTTATTTATTTGCTTTTGTTAACCAGGTAAGCACACTAGACATCCAAGTGCCTATTTTCAGGTGCGACCCAGAAGATTACAAGGTACATACAAAGCATCAAACATAGTCAGGGTAACATACAGGATCTTCCAGCATAACAAGTAGATAGGTAAATAACAGCATGTGGGAGCAAGATACATAACATATTGTCAGGTAGAACAAACAACAAAATACAGACAATGTCAACAAGGCTAACGATATGGGTAAGCCACATGGGACCACACTCAGGAACAGGTAGGCAGAGTAAGTGACCAGGGCAACTTTCATCATATTTGAAGGTCTTCCACTAATCACTTGTGGATTTTTTAGGTGAAGACATTTTATTTCAAAGAAGCAAATTCAAGCATTTTTTTTCTGCTCCTCTGGCCCCCTGTCCATCCACTCCTTCAGGCCTGCCAAGGCCCCCTACCACCACAGCCGAGTCCCGACCACCATTCACTGCCCCTTATTGCTGTGCTACCAGGTAATCCAAAGTAACCCTTCATTGAGTTGGAGGCTAACAGGAGAGGAAGATTGCCCCAAAGAGCTTCCTGTGTATCCTGGGCATGGCAGGGGTCAGAACGGACACATGTCTGGGGATTCCAGCTTATGGAGGGACCAACAGCTGTCCTTCAGTTGGTCAGCAGGATATTTTCCCATTTTCTTGGGAATGTGACAGGCCACATGATGTCAAGGCACAAGCTGACATCAGTCATGCTCCCTCCTGCAGTGAGAGCTGACATGTTGTCATGCCTATGTCCTCCACCAGGGGCCAGCAAATGCTGAGCCATGAACCCACCCTCCCTCCCAGGAGAAGGTGAGTGGTTGTTGGACACTCAATCCTTCACCCACCAGCTGTCCCTCCAATACCCAGGCCTGTTCCTTAACCCTGGTCAGTGGTGTCACAAGCAGAATCCAATTCAGACAGTTAAATTATAGATAGGAAAAAACAGTGGTAGTCCACCTTAGTGGTGATGATTCAGATTAATTCACATCTGAGTTCTAATAAGCAAAGAAACCAAGTAATTTGTAACTTGTGCACGTGGGGTATGGGTGTTGAAGAAAAGGGATCATAGTGCTGTCACTACTGCCATCACCCCAGAGAGATATGGACTGCATTGTTGCTACTGCCATCACTCTGAAGGGGTGGGAGCTGTAGTGCTTCTGCCATCACCACTGATGGATGGGGAATATAGTACTGCTGCCATCTTACCTGAGGAATGGAGGCCACAGTGCTGATACTGCCATCATACCTGAGGAATGGTGAACGTAGTACTGCTGCCATCACACCTAAGGGATGGGGGCCACAGTGCTGCTGCTTTTATCACACCAGAGGGAGGGAGGTCGTAGTGCTGTTGGTGCTGCCATCACACCTGAGGGATGGAGCCGTAGTGCTGCTGCCATCACACCTAAGGGATGGGGGCCACAGTGCTGCTGCTTTTGTCACACCTGAGGAAGGGAGGTCATAGTGCTGTTGGTGCTGCCATCGCACCTGAGGGATGGGGCCATAGGGCTGCTTTCATCACACCTTAGGGATGGGGGCTCTAGTGTTGCTGCTGCCATCACATCTTGTACCTAAAATAACTTTAAATTGGTACAAGGATGGAAGGATGTGTAATAGTGGAGGTCAAAATTGCTAAAATGCATGTTAGCAGAGTTAAAAATTGTTAAATAAAGTACACAGAATCAAACACCGGTAAAACCGGATTTTGGCTTAACAGATACCGGTGGCAATACCATTTTTTACAATGTGCAAAATGGAATATGCCCTTTCTCAATCCCGGTAAACCAGTGTCCCTGAAAATTGCCACATACCTAGACATGCCCATACACAACATTAAAGTGCTGGCCGAGGTTTCCCAAAAATGTGAATGGTACCCATGCCTACTTAAACTAAGCCTCCTTGTGTTACACTTGGTGAGCAGTGGTCACTTTTTCTATTGCCTGTCTGGCTAAGCCATTTTCAGAAAATGACCTCAGCTGAGAGCCTCAGTGGAAAACTGTGGCTATGTAAACTGTTTGTATCAGACGGCATTGCTTGAGGGGCCTGCCACAGACAGCAACAGTGTGCAAGTACTGCCTTTGCATTTGTGTTGGCTTTTATGCCTTCAGTTTGCTTAGAGCCACTGTCTGAATGTTCATCATAAGGATGACACTGTGCCTGTCATCTTTTAATAAACATTCATGTGAGCTGCCATGCCACCTCATTGCTGGCTTTTGATTGGTTATCCTCCAACATGATAGTATTATTTTTGTCTTTCTCATTTTAGATTCAAAGGAGACTGCAGATGCTAAGATTTATTTTTTGGGGGATTTAATTGAATGCCATGAGACGTACACTTTGACAACAGCAACCAGGTCAGTTGGATGATGCAGTCATTAGCTGTTGTGGTTGTGGCTATGAGGAGACTAGGCTGCATAATATTGAAACTTCCAGCATTGAGGCTGAGAAAATGGCAAATAACAGTAAGGAAAGAATGCATGAATACAGGACAAAAATTAAAGCAGACTGTGAGAAATATGCCACACACCGTGCTCATGAAACAGAAAGGATGAAGTTATATAAGAATATGTCCGAAGATAAAATAGCACAATACAGAGAAAATACAAAAATATGCATGAGGCAGTATCAGGAAAGAAAAAGGCAAGCATCCATAAATGAATGTGCAGAAAGGAAGAAAAGTACAAGAGCAGAGATGGAAAAACAGCAAACACAGTGGAGAGCAAAAAAGGGAACAGCGAAAAAATATGATGGCACAAAAGAGATGAAGAATAACTGAAAAAGGAGATTTAGTTTATGTGCAGAATATGAAAATCACACATCAACAGCACAACACAGATGAAGAAAATGCAGAATGTGCAGAATTATTAGATGCACATTTGGTGAGCAGTGTGCTTTTACCTTGTTTGGATATGGCATCAGATGATACTTCAACAGTCATTGATACACCACAAACACCATTCATTACCCATCTGCTAGGAGGAAAGCAGTTTCAAGATCCATGAAAGCATTGCCAAACAGTCTACGTACATTTGCTGATGTGATATCAGCAATCCTGTCCAGAAACCCACCATGGAAAAGAAAGGCAGTGGAGGACACATGTGTACTGACATCTTCTAAAAAGAAGAGGTTAGATTTCCTAGAATACACGAGTTTACAATCTACTCTGGAATGTATCAAAATGTCTCATGCAAAGGACAATGTGAGAACGGGAAGGCTGCTGCATAAGTCTCTACTGGTAGGAAAGAAATTCTCCAAATTAGATCTCTACAGGGAATTCAGTTTCAGCTGGAGCTTCCTGTGCGCATATTCTGTCTCTGATGAAGATTACATCAACAAACAAAAGAAACAAAGTGATGCCTTACCACTTTCTACAGTCAGACTCATACAAGACTTCTGTCATTGTTATGATATTTCAAGAGAGCTACTAGTCTCAAGAGTAGAGATGGATGAAATTAACATATTTTGGTCCGTGAAAAATGTTGCAGAATTTGCTCAAATTGCAAATTTTTGCAGGAGTGAAATGAGAAAATTCCACCCGAAAACAACAAAAGTTCACTTGCAAATGGTGGAATTTTGCCAATTGTGGGGGAAATTCCACCATTTTAGGTGAAATACCCCATCCCTGGTGGTCTAGTGGACCACCTTACTTTCTTTATATCCCCTTACACTGAAATGTTTATTGCCCTGGTGGTCTAGTAGACCCCACTTCTACCCCATCCTGATCTCCTCTACACATATGCCTATTTTCCTAGTGGTCTAGCGGTCCTCCCAATTTCATTCACCACTTCTTTGTCCTTTAAAAAAAAAAGATCTAGGACTTATCTTCATTCTCCCATCCTGGTTCAGACCAACATAGTTTTTCTTTCATTTTCCATGGCTATTACAGACTGTGATATGAAGAGTCCTGCCTGCAGACTGTGGGTATATCATAGTTGCAGTCTGCAGGTGGGGCTTTTTCATATCACAGTCTATGGCCAGCCACGGAGGTGAGAGGAGGACTGTGCTGGTCATAGACCGGGATGGGAATGGGGATGGGGTGCTGGGTGATGAGTCATTACTCAAGAGGGTGGGAGGGCCACTAGACCACCAGGAATATAAATACACATTTTTTTTCAGAAGGGGGGATCAGGCATCAGGGGAGGGACTGCTATAAAGGCTGTTTTTTTTTTTTTTAATGGACAAGGCAAGTGGCAAATGACATTGAGGAGGGGGACGGGACCACTAGACTACCAGGGAAAAATAGAGTATTGTGAATGGGAGATCAGGATGAGGATAGGAAGGGGGGTCCACTAGAGCACCAGGGCAGTAAACATGTTACTTTAAGGGGATACAGGGAAAGTGGAGGGGGGCCTTTCTAGGTGGCTGGGTATTAAAAACATTGGCAATTTTGCTGTGTGAAATTTTTTGCAGAACACAAAAAGTTAGCAAAATTTTTCAAATGGTGAAATTGCCAATTTTGCAGGAATTTTGCCAGAAAGAATTGTTTCTGGCACGTCACTACTTAAGAGTTTTTGGGAAAAAAGACATGATAGCCAAGAAAGCTTTGGAATTTTCACTTCAAACCATATATGAAATATTCAAAGAAGAATACCTGGATATGTGCATCAGCTACAGTAAATTTGTCAAACCACATCATGTGAATGTACATCCAATGTCACATTAACTAATGCAGTGTATGTGTGAAAACTGTCTGAACAGTGAACTGAAATTAAGCAGCATTTCTGGAAAGTGCATCCAATTCAAGGTCCCACAATTAGCATAAATATGAAGCTTCTGCACTTTCTCTATGTGAAAAAGAAGGTGAGTTTAACTTGAAAAGGTTGCCTCACCATACCCGGGCTAGTGCACGGTGTCATTCCAGACCAGCTTGTGCAAAGGATTATACTGGTGTTTCTCCTGGCCACCAAACTCTCTGAAGGGATGCCGGAGTTCTGTGGTGGGGAAGCATGCTCCCTTTTGGAATGAGTGTAGGGCTCAGTGGGGAGTTAACAGCCATGAGAACCCAAGAAAACCTTTGATTGTGGAATTCACAAGCCACAATGTTATTACTCTGTTAAACTTCATTTAGTAGTTTTAGAGGAGAGTGGTATTTTGGGGGTCTTTTCCAGTCAGGACTTGGAGGCCCTTAGAATTTCACCTATATACTCAACCACTTTATTACTTCCATGATTTAATCTTTACTTTCTCTGCTCCTCCCTTCCAAAGCTTACTTTTGACTCCTGAATCTTGTCTCAGTGTTAGACTTGGTATATTTGTCATAAGATTATTTTTACTGCACATTTTAAGAATCTGAAAGTTTTGGTGCTTAACTTTAATAAGACCATCTGAATTATTTTATTAAGGTGGATAACCGATTGATTTCCGATTAGTTTCGGAGTTGTCCTTTTCCACAAATACATACATTTCTTTAGGAAAACATGGACGAGCAAGTAAATCTGATATTTTTCTGTACACACTTGGTTTTATTCTTTACCCACTTGATATATTATATTAGCCTGACTGTTTTATTCAGTTTTACTCAACACAAATAAATATGTTATCTTTCTAAAATGTGTTACTTCAGTGACATCCTCATGCTTCTAACCCTGTTCATGGCATGTTACACTCTGTATAAGTGCACATGCATGTCGTTCTAAGAGAACACTTATCAGCATGAGCTATTGGGGTGAGACAAAGACTTCTTCTACTCGAGTTCTGATAATTTTTAATCACATTTGTTATCTATTGCTACTGGTTTAATTCTATCTTGTGCGATAGAACCATTTTTTTTTCTAATTTTTTAACTTGTCAGCTTTTTCCCCTCACTGGATGTTTTATATGTTTGAGATGACAGCTTCACTATTTTTTGCCTAAGAGAGTTTAGAGACACCCGTAAGTGTTTTTGTTCTGTCATAATTCTGTTTTGGATTGCAACTCTGAAATTGTATATTGTTTTATTTTATTCTGTTTTAAAATTTTTAAAACATTTAAATTAGTCAACACAGGGTTGCTCTTACCTATGAGTTGCCTACACCCAAAAGATTGTGTCTCAGATCTTTGTTAATTTGGATATCCTTACGTTTAATTTTCCAGCATATACATTTTATATTTCACTGGTTAAAGTCTCATATTATCTATAATAGGATATTTTTTCCTCATAAAACAGTTATCACAGTCTATTCAGACCTAAGATTTGTATTGTCTTAGTTCCTAGTCTTAGTTCTAACTTTTCTCATAGTTTACCTTGCAATGAGTACATTTAAATAATTTAATTAGTGAACAATATATGCAATTAGGGGTGTTATCACCCTTCAGTTTTATTTTCCCCAGTGATCATGTCCCCTGAAAAAGAAGACCATCTGGATTGCCACAACATAGACTGGTCATCTTGAATATTCACTGAAGCCAGAAAATCTTCTGCATGCTCCCTGAGTATTGGAGAAGCCTCTGAGATTCGGGACAAGAACTCATTATACTTCAGAAAATCAAATCCAACTAAAGAACAAATCAATTTTGGATTGATCAGGGAGAACATGAGGACTTTACATCATTTGCTCTACTACACATTTCTTCACTAAGGATAAGTGGTTCATTTGTGATAAAATGATAGATTACCATCATCTGTATCTTTTAAATCAATTTTGCTTATTATTACTGTTACTATATTTATTGTTTAACTATTGCACACCTTGTTACTCCTCATTAGTGAGCATTGCAGGGCATCATAAGGCTATTACAGCACTGTTTTACCCTCTGCTTCTTAAATAGATGCGTTCTGACAGGACATAGCATACTGAGTACTACTGTGTCACTATAAAGCTTTTAAATAGCTGATTTCATATTAGATTAAGACACTTCAGCATGAACTGCTAAATATTTCTCTTGCACTTAATAGCTACTTTAAGGTGTTTTCTTTTTACAAGCATGGTTCATACTAGAAATGGAAAAATGCAACTGCTATTGGGAATAACAGGGATAAATACTTAACTAAAAAGGATGCAGATCTACAAGGAGAGATGCCTCAATTATTATGGAAACAAATTAGAAGAAAAAGTAATTGCCCCAAAAATAAAAAACAGTTAAACATTACAGACTTGTGGAGTCTGTATACTAACTATCCTACACAAATCTCAACTCCCATTGATTTTAAGAGCAGGAGAACCATTATTTCAATTAACAAGCAACTAATAGCACATCAGACTCCAAAAATTCTACCAGTCTACCAAAATTGGTCCCTTTAAAGTTGCTCTCTGTAGCCACTGATTTGGCACCCAAAGCTGTAGTTTCCCTTAATCAATCTAATGTTGGGGTCCCTACCTATTTCTTGGCCATAGCCTTGACAATGTCCATTGGACTGCTCCCCCCCTTTTTTTTCCTCTTTTCTTCACCCCTGTCCCCCCCCCACCCTTCCACTTAGGTATTTCCTGTACGACCAGGGTTGTGACTCTACTATTGTTATACTTTGTATGATTGCTATTTACCACATGTAACTTTATCCTGGAAACCACTGTTATATTGTGTGATTTTTGTTTTTTGTATTGAACCTGTATTTTACCACTGTTGTATCTCACACTGTAACCATGTCTACCCTCCCTGTGATGAGGTGCCTTTGTAAATGAGTCCCTGATTCAAAGGTTGTAAATATGACTTTCAAAAATAAATAAATAAAATAAACAAAATTTGCTTAGAAACCGACTCATGCATAAGCATAAGTATCTCATCTAATGAATGCCTAACCTTTAGAGGATATTGATATATATGAGACTACTCCACTTACAGTCTTCTCCCCTTATAATATATGTTTATAGGGCTAGAGGGGATCATTTCTTATGAGATAAGAATGTTATCTCATGCTGGTGTGGGCCATAGGACCGTGAAGTGAAGCTGAGCAGTTCTGTCAGCCAAAACCAGTATGAGGTAACATTCTTATCTTATAAGAAACAACCCCCACTAGTCCTATAACTATGTTATAAAGTGGTGGAACAGCATTACAATGTTTACTTACGTCAATGTCCATTTTGTAGTATGGTGTTTCCTCCAGCTACTCAGTATACAGTAGATTGGTATGTTCTGCGTGCTATGGGGGACATGTGTTGTCACTGATTTACCAGAATTAACTTTACTATTGACTGTCACTGGACTCTGTTATGCTTTTCCTGGTTCAGAATGACTGTATCTCTGTCCTGGTATGTTCACTATCGTTAAGTGGCATGGTGGGTTATCTACTCGCTGAGGTACCACAACTTCTTGTACACAGTGACAGTTACTGTTTGACGAGAATGCCTGCAGCTCAAATCAGCTGTGGGACAGTGTGCGAGGTGCCTACTGTATGATAGATAAGAGGTACAGTAGATGCCAGGTTCTGACCAGTGGAAGCAGTTCCACCACTTTATAATACCCTTTATAGTACCCCAATTAAAGAAGGAGACATTATGAATATTGTCCAAGTATCTAAACATAAACACACCTGCACTGAAATTAAAGAAGGGGTGTCACTAATGAACAAAACAAATCAAGGCAAACTAGAGCACTTTTTGAAAGACATAAACACAACTATTGAAGGTCTAAAATGACAAGAAATAGGACAGACATTGTGGAAATCTAGTATTAATTTGGTAGGAAATCAAGGGGCTGAAAGAAAAGATCCAGCCCAAATAGACCAGATAGAAAGCAGGGAGATAAATCAAACTGAGATCAATTATGATAAGAATGTTTTACTAATGAAGATAATTTAGTAGATAGTACTACTGTTTCCAAACAGATGCTTGAGATTATCAAAAACAGATATTATGCTGATATAGTTTTATTAGAAAATTTGGCAGTGATAAAAGATGAAATCACTAATCTAAGAACAGATTTTTTTTATAACAAAGTGCTACTTGATAGAGTAAGCACACTATATAAAAAAACAGGGCAGTAATTCATCCATTAAACTGAGTAGGACAAACCAGGAAACTGATCAGGGAAAGGAGAACAAAGTTATTTAAGTGTCACTACTCTCTCACTTTGACAAGATAAAATATATGAGTGTTATTGAAAACCACAACATTCTAAAGAAAAGAAAACAAAGAACAAAAATCACAATGAAAACCAAAAACAAATCATAAGTAATCAAAAAACAGGTAAGCTGACACATTCTAAGGAAGACAAGAATTTAGATAAATCAATCTACTTAACTCAACCAGGAAAGCAGACCACTAATGATACTAAAATCAGTGGCAAGGATCATTAAGAACTTTCAAGTGAATTCCCCAAAAAATCCTAACACAGGTGAGACTGAAAAGGATAAGGTGCAAATAATACCTAAGGAGAGAAACTTCTTTAAAGATAGAGAATGTATCAAAGGGGCTGAATAAAGCTTGGAGACATTAGAAACAGGAACAAGAAACAATGATAGCCAACAAATTCCAGTCTCTGATGAGTATAAGGAAAAAGGTGAAAAGAATCTGGAATATCTAATAGACATTTAAAGAGTAAATAGGCTATATAAAGAAACTCAGAGAACACTATCAGACTAGATTCTAAAGCTGTTTTATATACAGCAAGACTCAGATTCTGTATTTGTTATAAGACCTTCAGACATAACCTCCAGGACTATGTTCTGGTGTATTGTAAATCTGAAGCTACGGCAAATAAAATATGGGGGTACAATGCAACCTACAAGTTTTGTGGTATAACTATTTTCCCCCCAAAATTATACCTTCTCTAAGTGCAACAGATTTGGCTCACACACGTATACATAACTTAACAAATGACTTTGACAAGAAGAGAACTGAGAAGATACTGGAGGTTATTAAAACAATGAATCACATTTAAAACAGGAATGGGAAAACAAGACAATTTCCATATCTGGATGGGAAATTAAGAAAAATGAACCTATAAAAAAAAGATACAAGGAGACTTAATCACCTTCTGGTCACAATCTTTACACCTGAATTTACACAATAATGCCATTTGGTGGCTAAGAGTAAATGGACAGGATTACAATACAAGACAGATGGACGTTACACTCAGATCCTCATAGTTAACTAAATCGATTCTGGATCAGTCGAGCAGACTAGACTCCTTTGGAATTTATATAGTTCTTACTCAAATATTAGATAATATCCCAAAGCAAACTAAAACACAACATGGTAATGTAAGCAAAGGCCTTGTAAAAGTTAATAGATATGAAGCATTCGAGAATGTAGGGGAAGACTGACAATCAACAACCCTAGCCCAAAGTCGAGATAGTTTTTTAGATACAGACCAATGTAATCAGAATCACAATTGTGTAAAATTGGTAACATGGAATATAAAGGGTCTTCATCTAAAGCTGGCTGATATTGAAGTTAAAAAGTTTATTTTATTACATAATATAATCTGTTTGAAGAAACATGGTGCCAAGAGAATTCAATTTCCTTATTTCCTGGCTATTCAAATTATTTAGTACCAGTTTCTACAGAAAGAAGATGGGGAAGATATAACGCAGGCCTAGTCATATATATTAAAACTTCACATGATTGTGTTATAGACAAATTACAATCACATCTAAAGAACATGTTGATATTGAAACTGACAGATTGGTTTGGCTCTTTGGTCATATCAAATGTATATTTTCCTCCCAAAAGTTCCAAGAATTCAGATGTTATTCAGATATTTAAGACTGAGTTAGAGAAGATAATAAATAAGTGGATTGGCATCCCATTTATATTTTCAGGTGATTTTCATGCCAGGGTCCTATCATATTATCATAGCACAACCTATTTAGAAGATCTAATTCCTTATATGCAGACTGTTAACCCAAGATTAACCTGTGGAAGAGCCTCTATGAATTTAAAGACAAATGAAAGAGGCAAAACTTTAGCCTTGATCATGACTGAATTAAATATGGTTTTAATAAATGTATGTACAAGGAGAGACATAAAGGGCATTTTTACATTTGAAGGCCCATTGGGAGCTTCCATTATAGATCATGTATGGGCCAACACGGAAGCAATAAAGTTTATAGAGGACCTTAAAGTGATAGAACACAATCCCTTCTGGCCATTTGTGAGCCGGTCCGAGTGCGCCCATCACCAGGGTGCCAAAATCCTGATTTGCCACCCTTTCCTGAGATCTGCCCCAGGTTAGAATCTAACTATGGGGGCATGAAAGTGTGAGGCGCAGCCTCCGTGTTACAAGTGGGATTCAAATTCAAATCCCTGGCTCCCTAATGATGGGTGCACTTGGATGGGCTCTTGGAACCAAATGCAATAAATCTGCACATCTCCCAATTTTGTTAAATGTGACAACAGATTTTTTTAGGCAATTGTTATCCTTTCCTCATAGAAAATTTAAATATGGAAATTATAAATCAGTGAAGAATTAAATAAGGTTACAAGAATACCCAAATGTTGTTCACTCCCTTTTCTCATCGTCCTCCACCCATCCGCCCCCCCCCTCCATCAGGCATAACCATTCTGTTCTGTCAGAACCTATCAACATTGTTGATTGCATCAACTCCCACTTAGCCTCCTGTGCCCCTTCTCTGCTATGTACCCTCCCTAGCACTTCCCTTGCCCTGCTGGTCCCCCCTTGCACCCCTTGCACTGTCCCCTACCCTAATCCTACTCCTCTCACTCCCAGGTCACCCCCTCCTCCCACCCCCTCCCACCTCTGCTCCTCTGCCCCTTCCCCCTCCTGTGAACCCCTTACACCTCCCCCCATTCTCCTTCTCTCCTGTCACCCCTGCTTCTACCCTTCAAGCTCTCCTGGCCCTAAATCCTACCAAAGGCTCCTCACCTGATGGCCTTGGCCCCAGGCTCCTACACATCTCTGCTCCTGCCATAGCCTTCCCACGCTCCCTGTTACTAAATCTTTCCTTTGCAACTGCCACTGTGCCCTCTGTCTGGAAACATGCTATTGTCCTTCCCCTCCTGAAGGGTGGCGACCCCTCCTCCCCTGGTAACTATCATCCTATCTCCCTACTGCCAACCTTAGCTAAACTAGAGGAGCACATAGCACTCGAACAACTCTTTCTGTTTCTCTCAGACTCTGCTTTTTTCACTACCTTCCAGTCTGGCTTCAGGAAATCCCACTTTACCACCACCTCACTCCTAAGATTAACTGACACCATGTCCTCATTCTTTGACAAAGGGCATATTACCTCAGCTATCTTTGTAGACCTGGCTAAAGTCTTTGACACTGTTTCCCACCCACTCCTCCTTCATAGCCCTTCGGCTGCTGGTCTATCCCCATCTGCCACAGAATGGTTCAGTGCCTACCTGTCCAGCAGGTCACATTCTGTAAGAATTGCTGATGCTATCTCTTCCCCTTCCCTATAACCAATGGAGTCCCAGAAGGCCCTGTGCTAGGCCCCATTCTGTTGTCCATCATTTTAAATGACCTCCCCTGGGTTTGCACCTCATCCAGCATTCACATGTATGCGGATGAAACAGTACTATTTACTTCTGGCAATACTGTTGCTGATGTTACTACCAGGCTTCAGTCCAACTTAACTAAAGTCCAACTCTGGTTTAGTTCTCATCAACTCTTTCTAAATGCCAAGAAGATGGTCTCCATGACCTTTGACACAAGGCAGAGACTAACTAAGCTAACTCACCTCCCCTCCTTCCATACCCTTGATGGGACTGCTTTAGAGGACTCCAACTCTTTAAGGTATCTCGGCATCTGGCTGGACAGACACCTTGACATCTCAGTAAATATTGATGCAATTCTGAAAAAACTAAGGCCTAAGCTTGGGGCACTTTACAGAAACTGCAGCTACATACCGCTCGCCACCAGGCGTGAGATGGTACAGAGGATGATTATGCCCATTTTCAACTACTGCAACATAGTCTATGATGCTGCCCCACAGTCCCACCTATCCAGACTGGAATATCTCTTTAATTCTTTCTGTCATTCTACTCTTGATGCCCCCTCCTGTACCCATCGCTGTGACCTCTACTGCGCTTTCAACCTTCTTCCCCTTCACTCCCTTCACTTGAGTGGGTCCCAAGATAATAGCCTGGATAAAGAATTGGCTGGAGAATAGGACACAGAGGGTAATAGTAAATGGAGTCCACTCTGAAGAAAGGGGGGTTACTAGTGGGGTGCCGCAGGGTTCAGTATTAGGACCGGTCCTCTTCAATGTCTTTAAAAGCGACATTGCAAAGGGACTGGAAGGAAAAGTATGTCTCTTTGCAGATGACACAAAGATCTGCAACAGAGTTGATGCACAAGGTGGGGAGGAAAGGATGAGAAGGGACTTGGCAAGGTTAGAGGAATGGTCAAATGTATGGCAGCTTAGATTTAATGCTAAGAAGTGCAAGGTAATGAACCTGGAAAACAAAAACCCAGGGGAAGAGTACACAATGGGGGGTGAGATACTAACAACAACAAAAATGGAAAGGGACCTGGGGGTAGTCATATCAGATGACTTAAAGGTGGGCAAGCGATGTGAGAGGGCAGTAAGGAGGGCTGGGGGGATACTGGGATGCATAGGGAGAGGCATCACCAGTAGAAAACAGGAAGTTGTTATCCCTCAGTACAGACAGCTGGTGAGACCCCATCTGGAGTACTGTGTGCAGTTCTGGAGACCCAATCTCTGCAAGGACATAGACAAGATGGAAGCTGTCCAGAGGAGGGCAACTAAAATGGTGCAGGGTCTCAACCAGAAGACATTTGAAGAGAGACTAAAGGAGCTTAATATGTATAGCCTCGAGGAAAGGAGGGAGAGTGGGGACATGATAGAAACTTTCAAGTACCTCAAGGGAATAAACAAAGTCCAAGAGGGAAGAATCTTTCAAAAAAGAGGTGTGTAAGAACAAGGGTGCATAATTTGAAGATGGGGGGTGGCTCAGAGGTAATGTAAGGAAGTATTTTTTCACAGAGAGGGTTGTGTATGCATGGAACGGCCTTCCGGAGGAGGTTGTGGAGTCAAAAACAGTGGTTGAATTCAAGCATGCATGGGACAGCCATAAGGCAATTCTAGGGGGTAGGGGTAGAAAGAAGTAGGCTGCTGGTTAACTAGGATCTGCAGCTTATCCATTAGGTAGGGAAATGGGCAGACTGGGTGGGTCAAGAAGTCCTTATCTGACGTCATATTCAATGTTTCTTTATTTCTATGTACTCACAGCACACACTTCATGGTGCTAAATTCATTTCTAAATTATGGCTGGGTTCTTGCCCCTCATATATCTCCTCCTCTCTTGACACCCCTACCCTCTCCCTCTATTTTCTGAGATCCCATGCTGACACTCGCACCCCCTCTCTCTCTCTCCCCTGCAGAACCACTACCTCTGGCCAAAAAGCCTTCTCCTACCACCTGCCTAAAATGTGGAATGCTCTCCCTCTGCAAATCCTCCACTCCTCCTCCTCCCTCTATTCTCTTACCACTGTGTTGCACAACTACCTCACACCCTCTTGCACCTGTCCCTGAACCCCCCTTCCTTATCTGTTCTCCCTCTCTGTCTTTCTCTCCATCTTCTTCTCCCCCTCTCACCCCCCACCTTGCACTTATACTTATAGACCAGCTCTTAAACAGGGGTAACTGGTTCCTATGTGCTCACCCTACTGCATATTGCACTAGTGTACAGTCTGTATATTGTGCATTGTCAACCATATATTCTATTGCTTGTTACCTGTACTGATTCTGCTTGTAGGCTGCTCCCAAGATCTGCTGGCACTGGATCACTACAACAGCCAATATTGTCTCATGTGCCATGTTCATGTTTTATAACTGTTCATATAATTACACCATCTGTATGTATTTACCTGTACTTGTACTCTGTATATCTGTATTTATGTACTCTGTATGCCCCCTCCCCTTCCCCCAGGATGTACCATGAGACGAGCATTTAGTTGCTCAGTGTTTTTTTCCTGGTGAAACAATTCAATAAATAAATAAATAAAAAGAGGTGTTAGAGGCATCACAGACTTCAGCCCTGAGGGAACAGATCCCCTTTTCTCACTGACCATGAGCAACTTAAAGATAATTGGTTAAAAACCTTATCACTAATTAGGCCATACTGTACTGAGAACAGAACAGCTATTAAAGGTGATTCAAGTAAATCCTGGTTTAACAAGACCTGGAGAATTGCTAAAATAAACTTAAACCATAACATAAGGAAAGCAAAGAGAGAAATTCATAATCCTAAGAAACTTGTGATATACTTAAATAAACAAAGAAAAGAATACAAACAAATTCTGATTAGAGAAAGGCATAAGTATAATATAAGTATATGGAATAGACACAGGGAAATGGTAGAGAAAAAGGACACTAAATCCTTCTGAATACTGGTTGCCTTTGGCTACAATAAGTAATCAAAGTCTCTGAAGGCATACATAACCACAAATACATGGATAGATTACTTACAAAAACTTTACTTTGAAGATGAGGACTGTGATATTGTGGCCATAGCATCAAATAAAAAAAAGATATTCCCAGTTCCTATCCTAATAGAAGATAATGAGATACTTACAGCTTCAGTTTTCTTGTCTAGTAATGAAGTCCCTGGCCGTGATTAGGGATGTATGAAAAAAAAAATGTTGCCTTCGAAATTGAAGTGCAAAATAGACTTTCTCTTCCACAGAAGCTTGGAAATCCATTTCTGAACTTTTTGAAATTCCTCCTCCCCTATTAAGTCTGTTACTGTTAGTTTTCAAATTATTCCAATCCTGTAATCCCTGGTGGCCAGTGGTCCTCCCCCACCCAGCAGAGTCCAACTACCCCACTTCCATAGTAAGCCCTGTGGTGGGTGGACTGGAACATCCTCCCTCCTTCAGCCCACTGAGCTTAGATGAATGAGCACATACCTGTAGAGCTCAGTGAGCGGGCTGGCCATGGAGGAGAGGAGGGATGTTCCAGTACGCCAGCTGCAGGGTTTACTATGGGGAAGGTAGTGGGGTGGTTGGACTCCTGTTGGTTAGGTGGGGTGGGGGGCACTAGATCACTAGGAATTCTGGGAAATATATGTGACTGGAGATCAGGAGGGGTAGGGCTATTGGGGAAGCCACTAGATCACCAGGGATTTTTTTTTTCTTCAGATTGACTATGTTTTATTGTTAGGAAGATTTTTCTTGTCATTTGTTACAGACGTTGAGAAGAAGATATTACATGTTTCATTTCAACATACCTGTAAGGTAAATTGAAGAAATTCTACAACGCTAGATTTTCACATACAAGTCTGATGAGTGATGGATATTATTATAATTCTCTTTACAAATCACTCCAAAACTTCAGAAACACGCACATTATTTGTCCTTCTATTCCCCCATCCTTCCTTGATCCCCTTCCCCCACCCTCCCACCCTCAGGTATGCAGTGAGGTTAATCTGTGGTTATATTGGCCTTGGATACAATTACTGGAAAGTGCCTAAAGAGATATGTTTACTTTTCTGGTAGTAATTGTTAAGATTTGTTATAGTCTGTAACTTGTTCAATTAAATGGTTAATAGAGTATGTAAAGAGGCCCATACTTTCTGATAATTAGTGTGGACTCTTCGTTATTTGGGCGATAGTGCATTCTGCTTGTAACGCAAAGAGCGTCTCTGTTAACTACCCACCCAGGACTTTCTAAACTGTAGGACCTGGGGGGGGGCAAATGGGTTTCTTGAAGAAATGCTATATCAGTATCTAGCTTGCAGAGGTGCAGCAATACCTTGGCACTTTTGACTGGAGACTGAGATCCCTTCACATTCCATGAACACACTTTATAGGACCCCATCATACTGAGGCATTTTGCCAATCTTGATCGATAGGCCTGAGAAAGTACATTTTCAGATTAGAGAAAGAAAAATGAAGAGAAACATTGTCTTACTGCATACCTGTGCCCCCCCTTGTCCTACCCTTAACTAACCCCCCTTCCTTCCCACACCCCTTGCTTATTTCCCAAAGCCCCACACTTACAGCAATTTGGGGACTTTCCCATTAGAGGTTGTCCTATGGCTTGGGCTACATGTGAGCAACCCAAAAGAAAAACAATTAAGCAAAAAGACTGTGCAAGAGATAACAAAGTAAAAAGCCGTGAGTACCCCCAACCCCTTACTCTGGTTCATAACACCCTTCTTCGGTTGCAGTATGCAGATTTCCCCTTCCCACCCCAACTCTTCCAACAGATTTATAACATCTTAACATCTAACTCTAATACGTATATTAAAGCAATGGAATTGCACTCGTCTATACTAGTAAATGACAATAGAGAGCGATAAAACTGTAGCAATATAAAGCAACAAGATCCCTCTTTATGTGAATATGCAAAAAGGTCTCCAAAAGTTAGAAACATTTATTCCCTCCTTAGCTTCTGGAGGAAGAGGGAGAAAAAATGAAAAAAACAGGGGGATCTCTCACTGGATCGCACCCATAGATCAGGGCTATATTACTTAAATCATAACTATCACAACAAGACTGATGCCTTTATTCTACTACTGAAAACTGCTAACATGTCTAAATTGAAGGCAAAAGGATTGAGCTATAAGTGCAAATGCAGAGCTCTGGTACCCTAGTGTGGAGATAGAAGGCATTAGGGATTTCTCCACACATTCCTGTTATTTAACCAAAGGTCCAGCCTTAAAATTTGGCGTGGCTTGAACAAGTCTGGAATCGGGGCCTGAAGCTCAGAAAGGGCTTTTTCCGTGGTTTCAAAGCTTTTCCAGGTGGTCTGGTAATAAACAGATAGCTTGGATGGATACTGCACTTTATATTTTATGCTGGCAGTGATCAGCTTGGTAACAATTGGATGATATGCTACCCTTCACTGTTGGATAGCTGCTGGGAGATCCTGAGCAAACCGTAACTGGTGACCGTCCCACAAGATCTCCTGGAGATTCCTGACTTGCCCCAGGATGTGCATTTTATCCAGGTAATTAAGAAATTTGAGTATCAAAGACCTTGGTGGTTTCCCTGCAGCTGGTTTGGGTCGAAGTGAGCAATGGGCCCTCTCTATTACGTATGTGGTATTGTTGGGAGAGGCCCAGCTATTTTAGTTAGCATCCACTATAGGAAAGTAATCAGTGCAGCTCCTTCTGTGTCTTCTGGAAGGCCAAAGATAAGAATGTTATTGTGGTGCCTTTGGCCTTCCAGATCTTCTAGTTTGGCTTCCATTAGGTGCAGCTTTTGGCACAGTGCAGGGAGTTCCAGCTCTATTGAGGCTTTCGAGCCCTCCAGCGGTGTTGTCCTGGCCGCGATGTCCTTCATCACTCTGGTTGCATCTGTGAGCTCTCCATGCATGGATTTGAGCTCTGAGATGAGATCTTGAAGGGCTGTGTGGAACGGTTGCAGTTCCTCCATAAATTTCTGCTCTGTTAGGGGAGCTGCAGCTTGTGCAGTAGTCAGGGCTGTGCGAGCCTTAGAGATGGTGCCTGGTTGCCCTCTGGAATGTTTCAGGGTTTTTTCCAGAGTGTGCAGGAGAGGTCCCTGGTGCATTTCTGCCTCCATGACAGAGCTAGGCCCCAGAACACTGATCGGTCCGATCCGATTCAAAAACCTTTTAGTCGTGTCCAACTTCACTTCAGGTGATCTGGAACGCTATCGGGAGTTGAGTGATGAGTAGACCCTTGTATTTAGTGATGTGAAGTCGAAGAGTTTTAATAGTATTTGAGAGCTGAGGTGGGAGTAGGTTCTCTGAGCTGCTAGCCCTTCAGTGGCATCACGTGATCTCAGGGAATTCTTTTTTAACTCTGGATGGACATGGGGGTTACTATCAATTTACTATCCATTTGGGGTGAAGAGGTGGAGGGGAGGGACTGCTAGCTACCAGAGATTAAGGACATTTAGGCTATGTGGGTACTATTGGGCTGTGGGCACTATTATAAGGATTTTTTTTAAGTCTGGTGGCCGGCGGGTGATCAGGTGGGGGGAAGGGAATGCTAACCTTCATGAATTTAATGTGTAACTGTTGGGTTGGTGGGGGATGGGCCACTAGCCACCAGTTGTTTTTTTTATATATCAGGTGAAATTCTGCCCATAACTTTGGCAGATGTTTTCCACTCCGTCACAAGCGGAGGTTTGGAAACTTCCACAAACTTTTCTTGATTTCTGCTTAAGTTCTGTGGGGTGAAAAATTGCACTTTCACCCACCCCTATCCCTGAATCAATACTTGATGACCTATTTAAAACATTTACTTATTGGTGGTTACCAGTATTTAGAGTTTTATTTAATGAGATAGTACAGGGTTTAGAAATTCCTGAATCTTTAAAAAGAAGCATCATCTACCCTATTTACAAAAAGGGAGACTGTATGGATCCAAGAATGTATCATACTATCAGTCTCATAGACATTCTACAAAAAGTCTTTTTTAAAATTATCCTGGATTGGTTACCTTCATGGCTAGAAAATAACAACATGATTGTAAGGGAATTACAGAACGGTTTCAGGTCCAACAGATAGAATATTCAGCAGTGCTTTGTATTAAATCATATCATCTGGAAATATGTAACTATAAAGAAGCACAAATCATTTTGTTGCTTCATAGATTTTTCTACAGCCTTTGATAGTGTTAATAGGAATATACTATGGACTAAATTAGAAGAAATATCACCTGACCCTCATATAAACAATATAATGAAAAGACTTTACTCAGACACATGGACACAAATACAATACAGTCAATATGGACAACTAACCCACAGTCTCCCCACTAATCGTGGAGTAAGGCAAGGTTGCCTACTCACACCAACTGTATTCAATATTTGCATTAACACAATTCTGGAAGATTTATGTGATCTGGATTTTCACTTACCCAAAATAGGCAATAATGTAATCCCTGCATTTGCTTATGCAGATGATTTGGTCCTGCTCTCCACATTACTGCTGGGATTGCAGTGGAAATTTGACTACTTTTTCAAAATATGCTCAGATCAAAAGTTAAAAATTAACAAAGATAAAACAAAGCTATTCATTTTTGAAAATAAAGACAAAATATCGCCAGTGGTTTGGATAGAGCAGGATAAATTATAAACTGTCAAAGCTTATGACTATCTGGGTGTGAGATTTTCACAAAATATTAAATGTGCAAATCATAAAACATTGATTTTAAGTAGGCTAAGAACAACTTTTAATGCTTTTAGATCTTTTGACACTGAACTGGGTAGGAGTTCTGTTCTGGGAACTTTAAAATTTTAAATACAATGATTAAAATGAGCATACTAAATGCCATGGAAGTATGATACCAAGGAGCTCTGAAAGAGTGGAGATACCAGTAAGTAAACTTTGCAGATACCTCCTTATGGTACCTCAATCATTTCCACTGCCTCTTCTATATCTAGAGTCAGGACAACACACATTAGAAGCTATGGCAAAAGAGAGAAGACTTATTTCCCTCTTGAAACTTGTTTTGCTCCCAGAGGAACACCTCCCAAGGCAATGCCTGTAAAAGCAAATCAGATTTGATGATTATGGTTTCCGAGCACCATTAATAGTTGTAATTAAAAAATAACTTTTTACATTAGGTCTTGGTTCTACTCTAATCAAAATTTATTTAAAACCCCGGGTTGAAATCAAGAATGCAGTTGTATCCAGAATTTGTGATATAGACAGAGCAAAAAATGTTGAGTGCTTAGCCACTTACAAATTTTATAGATAATACAAACAAATGAAAACAATGCATTGTCTTGGATCCTATTTAATAAAACTAACTGATCCAGATTCTCATCAATTAATGACAAGATAGAGAATGGAATTGTATAAAGAAAACTGCATATATTATATTCAGAAAATATCTGAAGCCCCCCCCCCCATTGTAAATGTGGAAAACAGGAAGATGATTGGAAGCACATAATCCCTCTATGCCCTCTTTATTGGAAGAATAGAGACAAATGTTTGGGAAATAATTTAAGCCTTGTACAATTTCCCTTGGATAACGTTTTAATGGAACTATTTAATAACAAAGATCTAACCACTTTGAATAGTATTGTTAATTTTTTACATTCTCTCCATTTATGACAGTTATTGTCACTCTGGGCAGACACTGATAATGGATCTCAAATTTACATCCAATTTGTCCCTCCTTTTTCCTTTAAACCTGGAATATAATTGATCATATCTATGCTGTTGAAGCAAGTAACTTCTGGCCTTACTGTTAGATACAATAGTCTGTTGAATTAATTTTTGTGGAATTCTCTATGGTGTGAAAAGAGAGATTGAGAATCTATGTTGGACATAAGATACTGTTCCTAAAATTAACACTTTATACTCTGTTTACATTGTTATTTGAAGTGTATTTATTGCATTTATTGTATTTTACTATGCAATGGATTTTTAAACTATCATTAGAATTGAATTGAATTGAACTGAAGAATCTTCAACAACAAAGAAATGTGATATCAAAACAAATCCATTTTTCAGATGGTACCCCTACCCAATATAGAAGTAAGGGAAACTTTGCTGATGCCTCTTTTGGAACCAAAGAGTTTGTATGTTCCATTGAAAAACCTTACTTCAGGAGTCAACATGGAAAAGGACCATGAGATGGTGAAGTGGGTGTGGTAAAAAAAAGTGCAGTGACAGCTGTAACCACTCAGCCATCATCACCAATGCACATGAACTATACAGCTATGACAAAAACTACTTAACTTGCCCTAAAAATGAAGACAGACATATACATGCAAGATGGACCTTTTTGTTTGATAAGAAAGGAGAAATAAATAGGAGGCACTTGCAAAGAAATTCAGTCACAACAATGCCAAAGACACACATAACCCATTGTATAAGAGGGGTGCAGCTTTATGTTGTTTCTGTGAAAGAACAAAGCTGCTTTTGTATCAGTTGTATAAATGATGATGGTTAGTGTAGCAATGAAAACTTCACTGGTAATTGAAAAATATTTTCATTAAAAACTGGAACAGAGTTGACTCCACCAACACCTGTTAGATCTTCAGCTCTACCACCGGAGTCCAGGTCGACAACACTACCACATTCACCACCACTAAGGTCAAGATCTCCAACTCTACCTCCACTGCCAGAGTCCAGGTCACCAACACCACTACATTCACCACCACTATGGTCAAGATCTCCAACTCCACCACCACCACCAGAGTCCAGATTGCCAACACCACCACATTCACCACCACTACAATCAAGATCTCAAACTTCACCACCACATTCAATGTCCCAAACACAAACACCAAAGTCAAGGTACCAACACCACAAAGACATTCACTGCCTCAAATGCCTTCACTGAGGTCAAGATCTCAGGCACCACCAAGACTTTCATTGTGACTCCAACAAAGCCACAGTGGTCTAGGTCATCAACACCACAACTAATTTCAGCAGATCCCACTCTGCAGCCTCTGTCAGAGTGTAAAAGGAAAAGAAAAGCAACTTCAGTGATTAAATTTCATCTACTACTGTCAGTATTTCAAAGTCCAACACCACCACTATTACCACCAGCAGCACAAGTACAGCTGAGGTCTACAAGTAGGCATGATACACGTTCAACCTCTCCCGCCTCAGCAGCAACATTATTAAAGTCACGAACTCCAGCACCAACACTGAAGTCAAGGTCGTTATCACCACCACCAACACATTCATTGCCTCAAACACCCCTGCACAAGTCAAGATCTCAGACAACACCAAGATATTCAATGCCTCAAGTGAAACCACTGTGGTCTAGGTTGACAACATCACAAATAATTTCAGCAGATCCAACTCTACAGCCTGCCTCAGTGTAAAAGGAAAAGAAAAACAACTTCAGTGACTCAAATTCAGCCACTACTGTTAGATCTCAAACTCCAACACCACCATCACTACTACCATCACAACCACCAGCAGCACTAATACAACAAAGGTCTACAAGTAGGCATGATACACATTCAACATCTCCAGCCTCAGCAGCAACTTTGTTAAAGTCACAAGCACCTAGCTTCCTCAACACAAGACACTTCAGCCTCTGTGTAAGTATTAATTATATCTATTTGCTGTCTGGTTGTGTTAACTTCAGTCAAGTAGCATATAACTTTTTTCTTCATGATTGTTGCAGTCCGTTCCAGAAAGTGGACTTCTGTAGCTGTCCAGTTAAGATCTGGGACAAAGAATGCAGTCCACATATGCATAGCTGAAGTAGTCACTTTCACAGATACGGACATTACAGTAAAATACCTACTGAAGAACCCGACACGAACATATTAGTTTCCAGATGATGATGTGACAGAATATTTAATACAGCCACTCAAAGATGCTGTATATAAATTCAGTGAATCCCAGTACTCTAAAGTGGATCAACTGTTGTGCTTTCAAGAGGAGGACTTCAATGAAGTCAAAAAGACATTTACTGAACTCACTGTTAATTTCAAATAAGTGGTACATTTCATAATGAAAGGACTGCAATCAGTTGAAGTTGTGGATGGACCAGGTATTGGCGCCAGGATAAGTACATAAATCCAAATTGAGAATAAGTATGCACTCACCACCTATTGTAAAGGAAACTACTCAACTATCTGCATGCTTTTTGATAAAGGACCTATATCCAAAACATGTTAAGGTCTGTGGAAGGGATCTTTGGGCACTGGTACTTTAATTATAATACTTGAGCACAAGCAGATGGTGTGAGCAGTTTTCTCTACAATAGGTGGTGAGTGCAGGATTTTTCTCAATTTGGATAATGAAAGAATTGTCTGTTAGGTTATTTTTGCAAGCCTGTTATAAAAATATTTACTAATATCTCACCTGCATTTATTTTTATTTACTTATTTATTTTTAATTATTAAGATTTTGGATGGCACCTATGAGCCAGGGCTCTTTTACAAAGGTTCCACATCAGAGGACAAGAACAACCAGTGTCAAAAGAAATATAACAAGTAAAACAATTCAGAGCAGCTGGAGGCTTTGTCAGGTACATTAGTTAACATTTACACTTTGGATCATAATGACCAGGTAACACATTGCTAAATTTATTTGTTGTGTCTGTTGTTGTAACCACAGACTGTTCCAGAAAATGTGATAAACAGCATTATTCAGTTTATCCATTTCTGCGTTCCATTGATATTTTTTTAAAGTCTTGTAGCTAATGTTGAGCCTGTGAGTGGTACATCTAATAAATAAGTGCTCTCCCTGACTGTAGACACAGCAGCTGAGCAAGGAGGTGTGAAAAGGGCTGTGCTGCTTGCCATATGCACCTGCAGGACCACACTATAGATACAATGAGTGAGGGTGCCACAAAGCAGATTACTGGACACCAGGGAGGGGTTGTGTCATACGTTGTGGCTGTGATCTGTGGAGAGAGCACCATTAGCACCAGGGATAATTCTCTCAATCTGTGCCATACAAGGGGGGCCACGAAAAATGGACTTGCACAGTGTGCACACTGTGATTACTGGACTTCACCAATTTTCAGGTCCCTAACCCTTCGTTTGCATTCTGCCAACCTTAGAAAATCACCCAGGCACAAACCTTATTTGCCCACATTAAGAGGGCTTTTGAATGTGGGACATCTGAACAAATCAAGGTTTGTGCACAAAAAATAGTCTTTGCACACAGGTAATGTTTTGAATATCTGCCCTCTGAAGTCAGTTTTTCCATTCAGTTTTATTTCTTAGAACACATTTTAACACTGAAGCAACACACTCAAGAGCATACTTGTATTAGACACTAATAGTCTTCTTGTGTTTTATGAAGAAACTCTGCCTTCATCCATGAATATCACAAGCAGCAGGGCTGTGCATTACTTCCAAGCATTCCCATTCAGCTCCCATATAGAGACATAGGTAACACAGAAAAACGGCGACTGCAGAATGACGCCCAGTGAATTGGTGACTAAACCACAGCACCGACACTTTTAGGCAACTGGAGTGTCCCCTTATCCCCATGGTGTGCCCCTCTCAGAGTTAGCATAATAAGTAAGGGAGCTTGGTGGGCAAAGCCACCCCCCCACAAGAAAGAAGTTTTTTGAAAGTCATCGCACTGTGGGACTTGCGTCCTATTCACAGGTCACCATTCCGCAGATGTGATTTTGACGTGGATAGAGAGAGATCTAGGTTGGATTCCCTCTCTATTATTCTGGGCTTGAATCAGCTGGCATGTGTAATAGACAGACCAGGTGAGACTAAATCTGTACTGTACTGTGCTGTACTATATTATACTGTACTATACTATGTAGCATAAAATGATTGTGAATATTATTGACAATATAATAGAATATAAGAAAGAGTTGACAGATGGGGACCTTGTGATCTGTTTAGTCTGCCCATGAACATACTTCCCACCCTTGTTGTACAATCTTCAAAATGTTCAAAAATGTTATACCAAATATCCATGATAATGAAATAACTATGGATATTTCAGTTGTACATTAGCAAAAACTTTTGGTATAACGTAGTGAGACATTTGGTATGATACTAATACAGCTGTTGTTTGTTTTGATCGTGTTACTCACGTGACATCCTGTGTTGTGGTGTCAGTGTTACTCAAGAGATGACGTGAAAAAAATGGCTTGTATATAAAGTGTAATTCACTTTTTTAAATTTAAAATACTTTATTGAGAATTCTGAGTATGCCATAAACAGTCATGTAAAATGTATTACATAAACAAGTCAAAAACAGAACTATATAATCAATTAACTTCATAACTCCCTCCCCTTTACATAAACAATACCATCCCTCCTCCCCAATGGAGAGCATATTCATCCAGTGGTGAAGGTCTATACCAATGAAACCAGAATGTTATACTGAGATAAGGGGAGTATGACTTATCCAGTCTTTTAAAAGCCACCAAAGGAGAAAATAAATGTAGGGTTAAGTTATGCTCCACTGCTCTGCTCAATGGCTAGAGGGAAGCAAAAATAAAGAGTGTGGATTACTCAATTTCTTTGTATGCCTGGCTAACTGGTTACAGAGGCTGGCTATTACCTTCTTGAGGTGAAGGTTAACCAGGAGCTCATTAAGCCACTTGGGGTACAAGACAACTAGCTGGTCCTTTAAGTGGAGAAGTACCAGTTGCTTGACAGATATTGAGATCATAGACATGTAGTATCTCCGCTCCTTAACCAGTATCTGTGAGTAGTCACAGATAATACATATTTCAGGAGTAAAATAGTTCTCTAGACCCAAAAATTAGTCCACTTTCTGTCTAATTGTTTCACAAAGGGGAGTAATTTTTGGACAATCCCATAGGATGTGGAACAAAGACCCAGACTCTTGTCCATACCTGGTACATAACAAAGAGGCTCGTTTACCCATCACCACCAGTTTGAAAGGAGTAAGGTAAATATTATGTAGAACATATAACTGGGTGAGATGGAGTTTGTCATTGTTGATGTACAAATAAAGATCTTTCCAAATGCAGTCCCAATCAAAAGTATTTGTAGGGAAAGAGGATGACCAATAATGAGAATGACCCTTAATATCTGGGAAAAGTTTAGGGAATTGGGTAAAGACAATTTGAGAAACTGGGTGAGGTTGCCAGGCCAAGGAGTGAGGTGTGTAGTTAAAGTCCTTCTTATTGTTAGACTAGGGGGATGTACCAAACCAGTTGAGCAATAAATGCTGGATCTGGAAGATCTTAAAGATATATTTAGGTAGCAAACTGAGTTTTACTATTAAGTCATGGCTGGTGTTAATCTTCCCATTGGATACAAAATCACACACTCTTTTTGCTTCCAGCTGAGGGATTCTTTCAGGAGTAACCACATGCTCCCCCCAACTTTAAGCTGGGATTATTACATAACGGTTGGGGAATATCCTTTAGATTGTCATAACATAGAGCTCTGCTTAACTGGGCGTGTACCTTCTGCAAGATAAATATGACTGAATTATGATGTGCCTGCAGCAAGGATTTAGGGGAAATGAAAAAAAAGGCTGTCAGGGGAAAGAACTGAATCTGTGATAAGGATTCTTTCAATCTGCATCCACAGTGGGATGTAACTGGGTTATCCCTCTAAAAGGGGGGATGCAGACCATTTGGCATACTTAGCAATGTAACTGGCCAGATAATAGAGGAAGAAGTTGGGTAGTTTTAGGTCACCATGCCATTTGGGTGCCCTTAGATGAGTGTAGGAATGTTCTGGAGATTTATCTCACCAGATAAAGGTGGAAATAATGTCATGGGGCTATTGGAATCATCTAAGGGGGAGCAGAAGGTTCAAGAGATAGAACAGTCAAGGGATGATGTTCATCTTGACAATGCTAATTCTCCCTTGAAGGGATAAGTAAAGAGGGGACTATCTATCAAAATCCTGCTGAATTGTGACCAAGAGGTCATCAAGGTTCAGCTTTTTCAATTGGGTGGAACTTTGGGTAAGGGTTATCCCCAAATATTTAAATCAAGTGACCCAGGTAAGATGCAGGGTCACTATATCTGATTTAGGCACTTAAGAGTTTAGCGACATAGCCACCGTCTTATCCAAGTTAAGTTTATAATTAGAGAATTTATCAGATTATTGGATAAGAGTTAGCACTGCCAGTATAGAAGTAGTTGGTTCAGAAATATGAAAGAGGATGTCATCTGCATATACGAAGAGCCTGAAGTCAAAGGGGCCAAATGGAATGTCCTTAATCAGAGGCAAGGTATTTAGGTGGAACAGCAGGGTTCTAATTATAAATAAAAAGTAACTGGGAGAGAAGGCACGCTTGCCGAGTTCCAGAGAACAGTGGAAATGCTTAAGACTGTACTCCATTGCAGTATATTTTCACAGTAGGCCTTGAATATAGGACCTGAATCCACTTATTAAAGTCAGGGGAAGCCAAATTTACTGAGGACTGCAAACATAAAAGTCCAATTCACTCTGTATCTTCAATAGACAGCGCACTGGCAGGGTGACAGTACAACTGCCAGTAATAAGATTTTAACTCTTAAGCAGTCTCATCAGGGGAGGTTTTAAGGGAGCCATCTGTTAGGAAAGAAAGAGCTAGGACTAAATGGGATTCTTCTTGCTTCAGCAACTGTAAGGCAAGGAGATGACTTGCTTTATTGCCTTGATCATCATAGCAGGCTTGCGTTTTTATAAGAGCATATTCAGCTCTCTCAGACTCTCTGCATATTTATCCCTGAGTGTTGCTAGGCCTGTACAATCCTCCTCAGAGGTGTCAGGAGAGAAGTTACACTCTAACTATCATCTGATTTAGAAGAAGAAGCGAAGCAGCTTCCTGCTTATGTTTCCTCGTAGTGGCCAATTGTATAAACTCTCCCTTCAGTACACATTTCAAAGAGCACAAAATCTTGTCCACCTCAGGAATGGAACCAGCATTATGAGTCACAAACTGGGTGATGACATCTTTGATCTGAGACAGTACCCCAGCATCTTTAAGTAGCCGAGTGTTTAGTTTCCAGGTCTTATCCCTATGAATGGTAGGCAAGAAAATACATTCTAGCCAAGTCATGGAATTATCAGAAAGCACATACAGAGCTATTCCACTACTCAAGACCCCAGGCAGGACATTTTTGGTAACCAAAAAGTAATCAATGAGGAAATAGGACCTACAGTAGTAGCCACAGACATGACCAGCTATTTCCAGATATTTCGCAACATTTTTAAATTGTTTCTCTCCACTGACCCTACTGTGACAATGCAGAAAGCAAGAGATTTCTCTAGAAATTTCACAGAAATTTCAGGAAATATCTGGCCATGTCTTTGGCTGAGACTGTATGAAGTGGTGAGTGAAAAGTGTAATCCCTAGTGGAAGGGTTGGAAAATCAGCACTGGTTACAAAGACCCACCATGTCCATCATTTCATGTAGGGACCTGTGAGTGGGGAAAAGCCAGAACACCTCCAGCTGAATATATCCAAGTCAGGAGTAAGCACTGAGTTCCAATCCCCAGCCAATATAATGGGAATGTGGAGAAAGGGACAGAAAGTAGTTAAATTGGAGAAGAAGCCTGGGGTATCCATAATGGGTTCATAGAAGCAACAACAGGACTGCAGAATTATCCAATACTCCTTGTAGTAGGACATAACACCCAGTGGATCCTCTACACATTGTAGAATTTAGAATTCTACCCCTTTAGTCAATACGATAGCTACACCCCTTTCAGAAGTGGAGTTCCTGGTTGCATAAACCTGACCAATAGCCTGCCTTTGGAAGAGAAGTCCTTCTGAGGTGAGGAGGTGGATCTCTTGAAGGAACGCTAAATGGCAGTGTATAATACAGAGATATTTTAGGATCTGGTACCACTTTACTCTTGAGCGATCCCCCTTAACATTCCAAGTAACATATTTCATATTATAGGGATGGAGCCAATCTGATGCGACACATAAATAATCCCACTGTGGATGATAGACCAGTGAAAGTAACACATAAGATTCTCCATTTACCCAGCTCCATAACAAAACCCCAATGTAACAGGCAAAGCCCCCCTGAAAAAGAGAATGAGTGAAAACAGTCAAACTATTGAAATGCAACATAGATACAATGAATTATTATAGAAGCAAGTTCAGTAATTATTGAACTGCTGTATGGGGAAAGCCCTATAAACCCCCCTCAATGTTGAAATCCTCATGACAACCATGTAAAAAATAAGCACTTATAGGCAGTAGGAAGAATGAAATCCTTCCCTTCACACAAACACCCTAAACATATACACCCCAAAGCAATTGACACCCCAGTCCAAATGACTGACCTCCCTTGGCTAATTGAACCATGATGTAACCCAATACCACCCACAGTAACCCTCCTTCCACCCTTCTGCCAAGTTTAGCAAAGACATACGTGAAAATAGCCACTTTAAGGAAATCATCCCTATTCAACAGTAACAATATAATGTTAAGTCAACCCCCAGTAAGTAATGAATAACCCCACATAAGTTCCAGGCTGTAACTCATTAAACAGTAAGCAGTGTCCAAAGTACAGGGGGATAGACAGAGTTGCCAAGAGCCTGCCAAGAGCACTTAGGTAGCATAAGTCCAAAATGGGGAAGCATATTTCCAGAGGAGCGAGCAAAGGTAAACATGGAGTTCCTGGATAAATGCTAGAATCCAAACCACATTGTAGAGGAAGTCTGAAATACCTGGGTTGCTTACCAGTCAGTCAATCACAAACATAAAGAAGAAGCAGGGGAAATGCAGCACAAATCATCGCACAGTGCCAGGAAACTTGACAGCAGCTATATATAGGTGAAGCCATCTGCAGGATTGTCAGAGTTCATGCAGCCCAGGACAGAAAAGAAGGGGGAGGGAAGAAATCAGCAGCTGAGTGCAGAAGAATTAGGCCATTGTGCACCAGCAGTCTGAACAGGAACCCAATCAGAGTAGAAACTGAGGTGAGGCTCCAAGAGTAATATTACTGCATGGGTAGGAAGGAAAAAGCTGACCCTAGTTAGTAAACTGCATTGTTGCCAGCATGAATATAAACTGCCACAAGTCCCTAAGTGGTTTGGTAGGTGACGATTAGCAGGGCAGTCTTCACACTGGTGATGGATAGGAGGGCTAAACAAGACATAGCATAGTTCAGCACACAGTTGATCAGACCCACATTTGGGGTTGCAGTTCACTTTGCACAATACTGTTCATTCACAAATCAAAATATGGAGAACAGTCAGAATGAAACAATCCTGGGAAATATAGTTGAAACTACATGAATATTATTCCCCAGGTCTGATCCAATGAGTTCCTTTAAACAAGTCCAGGAAAAGTTTTTTCAGTACAGTGTTTGCTTTTTCCAGAGAATCAAAACTTTGCCACTGACCTCCATGCTGAACTTGGAGAATGGAAGGGTAGAGGATCCAATATTTTATCCCAGCAGAGATTACTTTAGATACCATAGGGTGTAGGGCTATTCTTCTTTGCCAAACTGAATAGGGCAGGTCTTGAACAATAAGGAGCCTTTTTCTTCACACTGCAATTCTTTAAGATCTCATATCTTATCCAGGATAAATTGTTTATTCAGGAAGTTTAGAAGAAGAAAGATCAGCGGTCTTGGAGGTGAACGTGGTGGGGGCAGTGGTTGAAGAGATCTATGTGCCCACTCAATTATATAGCTGGGTCCATTCAGCAAAGGGCCAGCTAGCGACTCACACAATTTCAGCACAAATGGAATGATTAGTGAGCCCTCTTCACCCTCCAGAAGACCCAGCACCACAAGATTGTTGCTTCTAGAGTGGCCTACTAGATCTTCCTGCAAGTCCTCCATTTTTTAACTCATTGGTACAAATTGACCACTTCAGTGTTCAGTTTAACCCTCCAATCATCTAAGGAGGAGATATTAGCCACATTGTCTCCAGTTTAGCCAGCTAGCACTACCATAGAAGTGCATATATTTTGAATGCCTGCCATAAGAATCTACAGTGATTCCTTAATTTGGGAGAGCTCATGTACGAATTTGGATTCTGTAAGGGTGGCCTGGGAAACAGCATTATCGGCAGACCCACCCTGATGCACCTTAGCCCACTTGGGGTTTTTGTCTCATTCTGGGGTTGGTGGCAGGGCATACTTTGGGTGCGGTTTCTTCATCTCCGCTTCCATAAGAATAAAATAACTTGTCCAATTGAGGCAGCAGGAGAAGCAAAAGTTCTTGGACAACCACAACAGTTTAGTAAGTAAAGTGACTAAATAAATTAAGGAGTTTGGCAAAAGGTCAGGACCTATGACTGTATGTCTGCTCAGGCAGCCATCAAGTGACTTCCCTCCATATAATTCATTTTCTGAAAATTCAGTGCTTTCTATCTTATCATATGAATGTAATATAGTTGTGCAAAAAGAGTGGGTTACAAAATCAATGAAATGAATGTTGCAGCTAAACTTGGACATGTTCAGATTTTGGCATACTGCTATCAGAAAATGTATTGTGTTATAATTACCAACAAGTAACAAGTATGATACAGTGATGTAAAATTAAGCAATATGCAACCTAAATAAATACCATAGACACAGTAATATCAACAAACTATATATTTGATAATATGGTAAATTTGATGTTGAGGACTCCATGTTACTAACATTACATGGGCTTTGTGGGAACTTTAATTCCCATTTTTTAGGACCTCTGAACTATGAACTGTCTTTATATTGGGGATTACAATACTACCACATGTACCCAATGTAAACATGATATAGTTATGACAATTGCCCCACAAAAAAATGTGGACTTGAATGTCACACTTTATCTCTCAATTAGCAAATTGGTACTATATATATACTTATATATATGCATATGCCTCATTCTGCCTCAGTATACCCATTATACCTCAGTAGTGAAACAACTTTCTGTAACTACCTCTATGTATATATGTGTATATATATATATATATATATATATACTGTAGATATAACCAAAGAGAGACAGGAGAGAGAGAGAGAGAGAGAGGTGTGTTATATAACACTGATAAATCTATACAAAGTAGCTTTGCTCTTGGTAATTTAGTTTATTTATTTATTGAAAATTTTGAAGAACTTAGAGCACAACTTCTCTTTTGCAAAGGTTCCACATTAATAAGCAAGATAATAATGCAACATATCAAATACAACAAGTGAGTTCCAAAAGTAGTCCCCCGACACAAAAGCCTGCCAGCCTGTCCAGGGCCACAGTTATCCCAGAATGTTTTTTAGCAGCTGCCTTCCCCCTTAAACTCTAACTTATTCTTTAACAATCCGTTATATAGCCCATGCCACACAAAGTACTATATGGCACAATGCTTTGTCTTAAGCCATCGATCAGCAGTGTCACTGGTTATTGCATCAAAACCCCCCAAAACTGATGGTGCTATTGTGCACATAAACTGGCTGATTTTACAAAGAAAAAATAGAATGCTCTTTATTTCTTCTGTTTTAAAATGTTAATTCTGCGATATGGGAAGAACCTTGTTTTCCATAGGTGTGATCAGCATAATTAAATTAGGACAGTGCTATGGTGCGTGTAGGTATAATTATACGAGTCAGGCTAAAAATCCAGGAATCTTTGATAAAATAAAAAAGGGGCACTCATCCACTCTAGTATCCATGAACTAATGAAAAGAAGCAGCAGGACTCAAGGTTCATGCTTGAATATTTTTTCTTGTGTAGAAATGTGCTGCAAGTTTGACTGAGAAACATTGTTCAATATTTATGCTATAGTTAAATATCTATAAGGCAAACTGGTGTATGTGTGTGTATGTGTAGGAGGGAGTGTGCCAATTCCTGGACTGGCCAAGGGAGGCTTGTATCAGTGGTAAAAAGATGCTTTCTGCTTTGGGGAGTGCTTTCCCAGTTTGACCAAGCATCTCATGATGGGCTATAAAAGTCTCAAGGAAAAATAGCCAGACACTTGGTTACAAAAAGCAATTTACTCATCCCTTTACTGTCTCCCTATAGTATACTGTATTTCCAGATGAATTTTGTCTAACCATATGAGCAGTTTTATGCAGAGCTGAAGTGATTGCACTTCAGGAATTTCACTGTGACATGCATGTTATCATTTCCTTTTCCCTTTCATGTTTCAGGCTAGGACACTGTTCTGCACCATTATTTTGTATATTGCAATGTTACACAGTGCAAGGTTCAATACTAGCACTGATAGAAAACCAGCAAAACTCTTGTGGTGTAGTACCTCTGTATTACATGATTCTAACCTTTGTGATTTATGTGAAAAAAAAAAAATCTTTAAAAGCCAGAGACTAGTAAAACACCCTGCACTTTCCACTCTGAATGCCATATACAAAAGAATGAACATGTTTAGCAAAACTGAATTCTTTTTACATTTATATCTCCTGGAGAGATACAGCCAGATTTAAATATACTTTTTCTCACAGTCCAGTAAGAGCAGTATCCTGAAAAGGGGGAAATTAAAGCAACAAGTGTAAACACAGAGGAAAGGCTGGAGAGCTAAGGGAAAAAAGGATGCAAATGAAAGGGAAAACGCACAAAATATGTCACCCTTCCACTCATGTCCTGTCTGTGATTCCAAAGAATGGGACTGCAAAGAGTCTAGTGCAAACATGCTCAATAAATATACAAAAACCTATTAAAAATTGACAATCTAAGATGAAAGTCATGGGGCTGGATATTCAAACTGCACCTTTCAGTGGCGCAAGCCCTTGCGCTGCTCAAAATAGTTGCGCTGGGGTGTGGCTGGGGCGATATTCAAAGGAGTTGTGCTATTGAGCAACTCCTTTGAATATCATCCCCTGGCCACAGCCACTGAGCATGGCGCAGTGGAACTTGTGCCACTGCAAGTGGTCAGAGTGGAGCATGCAAGATGCAGTGGCGCAAGTTCCATTGCGCCATGCGCAAATTTCCGATATTCAAAAGGTGACATGCAAATTGGGCCATAATTCATGCAAGGTGCATGGGGGTCCATTTGCATCTACTTATGGCCCCATTTGCATGCCATTAGCATGCAGGTGCGCCGATCCCTGACGACTTGCACCTGGCACCTTGCCAGGCAGCAGCCGTTGGGGACCAACGCCCCCTGCAGCCCGATCGCGAGCATAACTGTAGTAATCCCCCTTCCCCTGATTGGCCCGATTGCGAGCATAACTGTAATAATCCCCTCTCCCCCTGAATGGCCCAATCGCGGGCATAACTGTAGTAATCCCCCCTCCCCCTGACTGGCCTGATCACGGGCAAAACCGTAGTAACCCCACCATCAGCCCAATCGCGGGCAGAACAGAGTTCAACCCCCCACCAAGAACAATATCCCTGGTGGTCCAGTGGACCGTGAAGCCCAATCATGGGCATTAGAGTCCACCCCTCCTAGGTCCAAGTACCCTGGTGATCTAGTGGCCCCTCACCCAACCCACCCACGGGCCCCACCACCCTGCTCCCCCCTCAGCTGGCGGGTGGCAGCACCCCACCCGCCTGCCACCCACCGCCTCCCGACTGACTGCCGGTGTGCTGCATGCCCATTGGTTCAGAGCAAGAGCCAATGGGCATGCAGTCCCATACGTACAAGATCCAGATATAATGAATAAATTCATTCATTCACATATCTGGACTGCCCAGCATGGTATGAGCTGCATGCCCATTGGCTCTTGCTCTGAACCAATGCGGCAGCCCACCGAGCAGTCAGTCGGTGGGGCGGCTGGGTGGCAGGTGGGTTAGGTGCTGCTGCCCACCGGCTGACAGGGGTGGAGAGGGTGGTGGGGCCTGGTGGGTGGGGTGGGGGGGCCACTAGATCACCACAGAGTACTTGGACCTTGGGGGTGGACCCTAATGCCTGTGGATCGGGTCAGTGGTCCACTGGACCACCAGGGATATTGTTCTTGGGGGTTGAACTCTGTTCTGCCCACGATCAGGCTGGTGGGGGTTACTACAGTTTGCCTGCTGATTGGCCAGTTGGGGGAGGGTGGATTACAGTTATGCCTGTGATCGGGCCAGTTGGGGAGGAGGGGATCACTACAGCTATGCCCGTGATCAGGCCAGTCGAGGGAGGGGATTACAGGTTATGCCCACGACTTAGACCAGTCGGGGAGGGGGGTTATTATGCCCGCATTGGGCTGCCGGGGCACAGGGAGGAAATGGAGGCCACCCACAGGTGGCAGCTGCTGTTCGCCCTGCAATGCGGCAGCTCACCTGTGGTGGCCCGGACTTACCTTTTATTTTACTCAAAGTTGTGCAGGTGCAGGTTGGGGTTGCACTCTGACACACTGCACAGCCTGCTGGTATCGGGCTGTGCAGTTTATGCATGGTTCCTCCCCCTCCGGTTGAGCATGCCTTCATTAGCATTGCGCTGTTGCTCAGCATGACTTGGGGGGCGCAACTGCCTCCTGCTGAATATGGCAGAATGGTGCAATTTCAGACTTGTGCAGGTGCAACCCTATTGCGCATGGTGCAACTCTTTTGAATATCCAGCCCATGGTGTAAAATTAGCATAGCAGTGATCGATACCATATGCTGATTTACAAGTATAGACAAATTACCTATGTGCAATCAATTCAGATGGCCAGTAAAGATATGTTTACAATTAATTAGCTGTTTTATAATATTTGTTGCTCATTGCTTAAATTCTCCTTTTCAGGATACTGTATAATTGTATAAACTCTCCCTTCAGTACACATTTCAAAGAGCACAAAATCTTGTCCACCTCAGGAATGGAACCAGCATTATGAGTCACAAACTGGGTGATGACATCTTTGATCTGAGACAGTACCCCAGCATCTTTAAGTAGCCGAGTGTTTAGTTTCCAGGTCTTATCCCTATGAATGGTAGGCAAGAAAATACATTCTAGCCAAGTCATGGAATTATCAGAAAGCACATGCAGAGCTATTCCACTACTCAAGACCCCAGGCAGGACATTTTTGGTAACCAAAAAGTAATCAATGAGGAAATAGGACCTACAGTAGTAGCCACAGACATGACCAGCTATTTCCAGATATTTCGCAACATTTTTAAATTGTTTCTCTCCACTGACCCTACTGTGACAATGCAGAAAGCAAGAGATTTCTCTAGAAATTTCACAGAAATTTCAGGAAATATCTGGCCATGTCTTTGGCTGAGACTGTATGAAGTGGTGAGTGAAAAGTGTAATCCCTAGTGGAAGGGTTGGAAAATCAGCACTGGTTACAAAGACCCACCATGTCCATCATTTCATGTAGGGACCTGTGAGTGGGGAAAAGGCCAGAACACCTCCAGTTGAATATATCCAAGTCAGGAGTAAGCACTAGGTTCCAATCCCCAGCCAATATAATGGGAATGTGGAGAAAGGGGACAGTAAAGTAGTTAAATTGGAGAAGAAGCCTGGAGTATCCATAATGGGTTCATAGAAGCAACCCAACAGGACTGCAGAATTATCCAATACTCCTTGTAGTAGGACATAACACCCAGTGGATCCTCTACACATTGTAGAATTTAGAATTCTACCCCTTTAGTCAATACGATAGCTACACCCCTTTCAGAAGTGGAGTTCCTGGTTGCATAAACCTGACCAATAGCCTGCCTTTGGAAGAGAAGTCCTTCTGAGGTGAGGAGGTGGATCTCTTGAAGGAACGCTAAATGGCAGTGTATAATACAGAGATATTTTAGGATCTGGTACCACTTTACTCTTGAGCGATCCCCCTTAACATTCCAAGTAACATATTTCATATTATAGGGATGGAGCCAATCTGATGCGACACATAAATAATCCCACTGTGGATGATAGACCAGTGAAAGTAACACATAAGATTCTCCATTTACCCAGCTCCATAACAAAACCCCAATGTAACAGGCAAAGCCCCCCTGAAAAAGAGAATGAGTGAAAACAGTCAAACTATTGAAATGCAACATAGATACAATGAATTATTATAGAAGCAAGTTCAGTAATTATTGAACTGCTGTATGGGGAAAGCCCTATAAACCCCCCTCAATGTTGAAATCCTCATGACAACCATGTAAAAAATAAGCACTTATAGGCAGTAGGAAGAATGAAATCCTTCCCTTCACACAAACACCCTAAACATATACACCCCAAAGCAATTGACACCCCCCAGTCCAAATGACTGACCTCCCTTGGCTAATTGAACCATGATGTAACCCAATACCACCCACAGTAACCCTCCTTCCACCCTTCTGCCAAGTTTAGCAAAGACATACGTGAAAATAGCCACTTTAAGGAAATCATCCCTATTCAACAGTAACAATATAATGTTAAGTCAACCCCCAGTAAGTAATGAATAACCCCACATAAGTTCCAGGCTGTAACTCATTAAACAGTAAGCAGTGTTCAAAGTACAGGGGGATAGACAGAGTTGCCAAGAGCCTGCCAAGAGCACTTAGGTAGCATAAGTCCAAAATGGGGAAGCATATTTCCAGAGGAGCGAGCAAAGGTAAACATGGAGTTCCTGGATAAATGCTAGAATCCAAACCACATTGTAGAGGAAGTCTGAAATACCTGGGTTGCTTACCAGTTAGTCAATCACAAACATAAAGAAGAAGCAGGGGAAATGCAGCACAAATCATCACACAGTGCCAGGAAACTTGACAGCAGCTATATATAGGTGAAGCCATCTGCAGGATTGTCAGAGTTCATGCAGCCCAGGACAGAAAAGAAGGGGAAGGGAAGAAATCAGCAGCTGAGTGCAGAAGAATTAGGCCATTGTGCACCAGCAGTCTGAACAGGAACCCAATCAGAGTAGAAACTGAGGTGAGGCTCCAAGGGTAATATTACTGCATGGGTAGGAAGGAAAAAGCTGACCCTAGTTAGCAAACTGCATTGTTGCCAGCATGAATATAAACGCCACAAGTCCTAAGTGGTTTGGTAGGTGACGATTAGCAGGGCAGTCTTCACACTGGTGATGGATGGAGGGCTAAACAAGACATAGCATAGTTCAGCACACAGTTGATCAGACCCACATTTGGGGTTGCAGTTCACTTTGCACAATACTGTTCATTCACAAATAAAATATGGAGAACAGTCAGAATGAAACAATCCTAGGAAATATAGATTGAAACTACATGAATAATATTCCCAGGTCTGATCCAATAAGTTCCTTTAAACAAGTCCAGGAAAAGTTTTTCAGTACAGTGTTTGCTTTTCCAGAGAATCAAAACTTTGCCACTGACCTCCATGCTGAACTTGGAGAATGGAAGGGTAGAGGATCCAATATTTTATCCCAGCAGAGATTACTTTAGATACCATAGGGTGTAGGGCTATTCTTCTTTGCCAAACTGAATAGGGCAGGTCTTGAACAATAAAGACCTTTTCTTCACACTGCAATTCTTTAAGATCTCATATCTTATCCAGGATAAATTGTTTATTCAGGAAGTTTAGAAGAAGAAAGATCAGCGGTCTTGGAGGTGAACGTGGTGGGGGCAGTGGTTGAAGAGATCTATGTGCCCACTCAATTATATAGCTGGGTCCATTCAGCAAAGGGCCAGCTAGCGACTCACACAATTTCAGCACAAATGGAATGATTAGTGAGCCCTCTTCACCCTCCAGAAGACCCAGCACCACAAGATTGTTGCTTCTAGAGTGGCCTACTAGATCTTCCTGCAAGTCCTCCATTTTTTAACTCATTGGTACAAATTGACCACTTCAGTGTCCAGTTTAACCCTCCAATCATCTAAGGAGGAGATATTAGCCACATTGTCTCCAGTTTAGCCCTAGCACTACCATAGAAGCGCATATATTTTGAATGTCTGCCATAAGAATCTACAGTGATTCCTTAATTTGGGAGAGCTCATGTACGAATTTGGATTCTTTAAGGGTGGCCTGGGAAACAGCATTATCGGCAGACCCACCCTGATGCACCTTAGCCCACTTGGAGTTTTTGTCTCATTCTGGGGTTGGTGGCAGGGCATACTTTGGGTGCGGTTTCTTCATCTCCGCTTCCATAAGAATAAAATAACTTGTCCAATTGAGGCAGCAGGAGAAGCAAAAGTTCTTGGACAACCACAACAGTTTAGTAAGTAAAGTGACTAAATAAATTAAGGAGTTTGGCAAAAGGTCAGGACCTATGACTGTATGTCTGCTCAGGCAGCCATCAAGTGACTTCCCTCCATATAATTCATTTTCTGAAAATTCAGTGCTTTCTATCTTATCATATGAATGTAATATAGTTGTGCAAAAAGAGTGGGTTACAAAATCAATGAAATGAATGTTGCAGCTAAACTTGGACATGTTCAGATTTTGGCATACTGCTATCAGAAAATGTATTGTGTTATAATTACCAACAAGTAACAAGTATGATACAGTGATGTAAAATTAAGCAATATGCAACCTAAATAAATACCATAGACACAGTAATATCAACAAACTATATATTTGATAATATAGTAAATTTGATGTTGAGGACTCCATGTTACTAACATTACATGGGCTTTGTGGGAACTTTAATTCCCATTTTTTAGGACCTCTGAACTATGAACTGTCTTTATATTGGGGATTACAATACTACCACATGTACCCAATGTAAACATGATATAGTTATGACAATTGCCCCACAAAAATGTGGACTTGAATGTCACACTTTATCTCTCAATTAGCAAATTGGTACTATATATATACTTATATATATGCATATGCCTCATTCTGCCTCAGTATACCCATGTATACCTCAGTAGTGAAACAGCTTTTCTATGACTACCTCTATGTATATATGTGATATATATATATATATATATATATATATACTGTAGATATAGCCAAAGAGAGACAGGGAGAGAGAGAGAGAGAGAGAGAGAGAGAGAGATAGAGAGAGAGAGAGAGAGAGAAAAATGTGTTTATATAACACTGATAAATCTATACAAAGTAGCTTTGCTCTTGGTAATTTAGTTTATTTATTTATTGAAAATTTTGAAGAACTTAGAGCACAACTTCTCTTTTGCAAAGGTTCCACATTAATAAGCAAGATTATAATGCAACATATCAAATACAACAAGTGAGTTCCAAAAGTAGTCCCCCGACACAAAAGCCTGCCAGCCTGTCCAGGGCCACAGTTATCCCAGAATGTTTTTTAGCAGCTGCCTTCCCCCTTAAACTCTAACTTATTCTTTAACAATCCATTATATAGCCCATGCCACACAAAGTACTATATGGCACAATGCTTTGTCTTAAGCCATCGATCAGCAGTGTCACTGGTTATTGCATCAAAACCCCCCAAAACTGATGGTGCTATTGTCACATAAACTGGCTGATTTTACAAAGAAAAAATAGAACGCTCTTTATTTCTTCTGTTTTAAAATGTTAATTCTGCGATATGGGAAGAACCTTGTTTTCCATAGGTGTGATCAGCATAATTAAATTAGGACAGTGCTATGGTGCGTGTAGGTATAATTATACGAGTCAGGCTAAAAATCCAGGAATCTTTGATAAAATAAAAAAGGGGCACTCATCCACTCTAGTATCCATGAACTAATGAAAAGAAGCAGCAGGACTCAAGGTTCATGCTTGAATATTCTTTTTTCTTGTGTAGAAATGTGCTGCAAGTTTGACTGAGAAACATTGTTCAATATTTATGCTATAGTTAAATATCTATAAGGCAAACTGGTGTATGTGTGTGTATGTGTAGGAGGGAGTGTGCCAATTCCTGGACTGGCCAAGGGAGGCTTGTATCAGTGGTAAAAAGATGCTTTCTGCTTTGGGGAGTGCTTTCCCAGTTTGACCAAGCATCTCATGATGGGCTATAAAAGTCTCAAGGAAAAATAGCCAGACACTTGGTTACAAAAAGCAATTTACTCATCCCTATAAATTCATTCATTCACATATCTGGACTGCCTTGTATGGTATGGGCTGCATGCCCATTGGCTCTTGCTCTGAACCAATGGGCGTTCAGCCCTACCGAGCAGTCAGTCGGTGGGCGGCTGGGTGGCAGGTGGGTTGGGTGCTGCTGCCCACCGGCTGACAGGGGTGAGAGGGTGGTGGGCTCCATGGGTGGGTGGGGTGGGGGCCACTAGATCACCAGAGTACTTGGACCTTGGGGATGGACTCTAATGCCTGTGATCGGGCTTCGTGGTCCACTGGACCACCAGGGATATTGTTCTTGGGGGTTGAACTCTGTTCTGCCCACGATCAGGCTGGTGGGGGGTTACTACAGTTTTGCCTTGATTGGGCCAGTTGGGGAGGGTGGATTACTACAGTTATGCCCGTGATCGGGCCAGTTGGGAGGAGGGGGATCACTACAGTTATGCCTGTGATCAGGCCAGTCGAGGGGGAGGGGGGATTACTACAGTTATGCCCACGATCAGACCAGTCGGGGGGAAGGGGGTTATTATTATGCCCGCGATTGGGCTGCCGGGGGGGCACAGGGAGGAAATGGAGGGCCACCGACAGGTGGCAGCTGCTGTGTTGCGCCCTGCAATGCGGCAGCTCACCTGTGGGTGGCCCGGGACTTACTCCTTTTTATTTTACTCAAAGTTGTGCAGGTGCAGGTTGGGGGTTGCACCTGCACAACACTGCACAGCCCGGCTGAATATCGGGCTGTGCAGTTTATGCATGGTTCCTCCCCTTCCGGTTGAGCATGCCTTCATTAGCATTGCACTGTTGCTCAGCATGACTTGGGGGGCGCAACTGCCTCCTGCTGAATATGGCAGAATGGTGCAATTTCAGACTTGTGCAGGTGCAACCCTATTGCGCATGGTGCAACTCTTTTGAATATCCTCCCATAGTGTAAAATTAGCATAGCAGTGATCGATACCATATGCTGATTTACAAGTATAGACAAATTACCTATGTGCAATCAATTCAGATGGCCAGTAAAGATATGTTTACAATTAATTAGCTGTTTTATAATATTTGTTGCTCATTGCTTAAATTCTCCTTTTCAGGATACTGTTCTGTACAGAGTCCAAATAGTGTAGCACATGAACCAGAAGACAATCAAATCCAATGGCTGCAAATTGAAGTTCAAAATTTATTAAGCACAAATGCAAAGGTAAACAGCCAAAGCTGCAGCTCTCTGCCCCTGTGCTTCGGTTATCCCATCCTTCCTTAGGGGGCGTGATCAAGAGAGAGCACATCTGAGTTCTTAAATAGTCAGAACATCATTGACATCACATTTAATGGTGGTCAACATTGACCTTTTGACCATATACTGAAAATTGTACAGAAGGGTCAAATAAGTATTTTATTACAAAAACAAACAAAAAAAAAACAGAATAGCTTTCTATATTTAAAAATATTGAATTATAAATTGTAAAGTACTGGTTAACTGAACATCAAAAACCAAATTAACAATATATGAACAGGCATTTTATTTAGACAGTTATAAGAATGCCAAATAAAAATAAGAAAACAAATATTCAAATAGGTGATGTCAATACACCATATTTGCATTAAAACTTAATTTTTGGCAAATTGGCCTAGTATGCAAAACCTCGGTAAACTAATATATTAGGATTATAGATTTAGGAAATGCTGCACAGAGAGAAATAAGTATCTTTGATCCTCATATGATCACCCAGAGCTTCTATGGCATTGTAAGGTCAATGGATTCACATGGCAATGCCCTGAGATTCCAAAGAGGTGAAATATAGTGACTTGATAGATGGACAGAGAAAGGGAGAACCATTAATACTGCTGTTTTTTATTATTTTTCAATAACAATGTTTTTGTCCCATTGTTTATTCAATCAGTTGAATCTAACACTTTCCAGTGACTAGATTCAGTAACTTTCTTTCATGAGTACCTCATTTTCTCTATCCTCCCTCCCTCATATTTGGGTGATGCCACATGCTATAAAACTATGAATCTAAGTCCTACAATACTGGACCTATGTGCCTTATGAAAATGGGCTGCCACTGGTTTGTACAATCTGCTGTTTCCAATGTCCATAACCTGTCCTTGTATCCATGTTTTCAGATTCCTTGTGGTACTTCCCAACATATATCTTTTTACATGGGCACCACAGAATGTATACCACAAAATTGGTATCGCATATGACGCATTCACCTATTTGTACCCGTTTGGTTATCCCCCCCCCCCCGGATTGATAAACTCTTTACTTTTTTGTAAGAATTCACAAACATTACATCTATGGCACTTAACATTTCCCATAGGTTTCCTGGGTAGCCAATTTATATGTTCCTTGTGATTATTATGGTGGATCCTACTGTGTATCAGATTGTCCCTGAGGTTCGGTGCCCTGTTGAATATGATGCATGGTTTAGGTCCTATAGCTTTATTGACTTCTCAGTCCCCCACGAGTATGTGCCAATTTAAAAAAATGTTGTGTCCTATCTTTAGAGGTGGGACGAAGTGGCCAAAATTCATTCCGTGAAGCAATTCGCGGAGTATCGCAGAATCCGCAAAATAATCCAAAATGCGAAGCGAAGTACTTTGCATCATAATGAGGAACGTGAAGTGCATTGAAAATAATGACTCTGCATTACTCTGCCTTCCTCCAACCACTTCTGCACCAATTTTAAGGTGAAGTACATAGAAATCAATGTACTTCGCATCACTTCACCTTGTTTGTGAGCTCCAAGGCAAATTTTGCAGTGATACATGGGATTGCAGGTCACATGGGCTTTAGATTGTCCTGCACAGCCTCAGTTCTTGTTAGTGTGTGTGTAGTGGTAGCTGGAGACAGTTCGCTGTCAAAGCTCTGTGATTGAAACCCTCTAAAAGCTGTTAAAAAAGTCTTTTTCAGCCACTTTGTTTCTCAAAATTTAGTACATCGATTGTAGAAAACCTTCCTGTGCTCATATCATTGAGTGTTTATTGTTTGTGTGTGGATTTAGAATGTTAATTTACAACATTCAGTCTGTGTACTGACAGACACTTGATGTGTGCTTTGGGGAAGGGGGTATCTTTTGTGGAGGTAGATTAACTGGGAGAAAAAGGCAGTCTTTCTGTTTTGGTTATACTTTTCTTGTATAACTGTGTTAATGTACACACAGTAATATTTTCAGTAATTCTTGACTTTTTTTTGCTGATTGCTGTGGTGCAGCAGTGCATAATTTCAGTTTGTTTAAAATATTTGGTTATATTAGTTAAGTTTTCAATTGCTACATATTACTTGTAATGTGTGTGTGAGTGTGCGTGCAACGCTTGCCATCAAATCAGACACCTTTTATTGTGCCACGAAGTAATTACAGCAGTGTGAATCCACTATCCACCACACCTGCATTATTTTGTACTTCTTTGTGTATTTTGGCAGTGGACTGTTACTGCAGTTCACTGCCCTCTCCCCCACCAACTGGCAAATGGTATTCTTTCCAAATTTGGATTTGTGACTTGTGAGCACTGGTTAAGGTGTTGTTGTGCCTTTGCATCTCCATCTCTTGGGTGCACAGCACAGTCTTAATCTGTGCCTTTGCATCTCTTTAGGGCCTCATCTCAATCTGTAACTTAAGCCACAGTTGTTTATATGATTTCCCTTCAGAGTACCTTGTGGTGAATATCTCAGTGTGAACATTGTACTCATTAATGTGCTTTTTTAAGTCAGGGTGATCATCATGAGTCACTCACGATACAAATCACATTCTTCATCTTCATTGTCACGATGATTCATGAATTACAAAACTTTAAGTTTTTGGGTTGTAAGTTGCCTGTAACCTTGTTTTGTAGCATCTCAGCTTGACCATTGTACTTATTAATATGTGTTTACAAGTCAGGGTGTTTGGGGTGGTACAAGTCAGGGAAGTACAGCCGTAGCTATTTGCATACAGTTCATTAGTCATGTCACACCAGTCACTCAGCACGAGACAGATCACATTCTTCTTGAATCACAGCAGTTATATATATATTTTCTTTTCAGTTATGATGATACACTGATTGGGACCCAGAGAAAAAGAAAGTTAAGGTAGCTGTGTCTGGGTCTTTTGGCATTAAATCCCTCCCTTCTCAAAAAGGTTGTTATGTAGTGGTTCCTGTTGAAGATGATGATGGCCTGGGAAGGGGGAATGATAGAAAATATCAAGTACCAAAAGCAAATCTACAATGTACAAGAGTGTAGCATCATTCAGAAAAAGAGAAGTACATGAGGAAAGGCCCAAAATTTGAAGATAATGTGGGGGGGGGCATGGATCAGGGGCAACATCATGACCTATTTTTTTCACACAGAGCATGATGGGTGCAAGGAAAAAATAAAACTAATGATCAACATTCTGATTGGACAGCAGCAGTTGAAGCATCCCCATAATGTGTAACTGGTGCCCTTGAATTCACTCCAACAGCTGCTCGGTGTTGTCAAAATGGTGGTTAACAGCCTCCAACTCACTCCACATCAGGCCCAAATTGGCAGGTAGTTGGACAGGATTGCCACTGTCACCTGCTGCAGGTTGTTCTGGTGGAGCAGCCAGCCAGCTGCTTGATCTATGCCCCTTCCTCACTTTACACCACCATGTGCAGATGGACGCCATGCTGCCCCCACTTCACCAGCTTTGCATTACTGCCCTGTTCTGCAACCTTGGCCTGCCACTGTACATGGTGGTGGTTGTACAGGTGGGTGTGCTAACCACCTGTGCCAAGGTGAGTTCCTTTAGGGCCATGGCACACCTCCACACCACACAGATTACATTTCACTACACTGCTATCCCCAGGCAGTGTTGTAAAGAACTCTCACACTAATGAGGTGCAGGGAGGACCAGGCACAGGTGGCAGGGGGGACACAGGTGATGTTGGAGCCATGGGTTGCTGCTGCAGTGAAACTCTATTTCAAGCATGGTTCACTTCCTGCCTGCCTGAATCATGTGACCTAGGCTGTGTAAACCATGTGATGTGTGTGGGCTGCCTGTAAATTGTCACTCCGCCCTTAAAGGCAGAGTGAGCAACCAACGTGAAGTCATTATCACCATCATCACAAGACAAATTGCAGAAGTAACACATTCAATGGGCACTTTGCTTAGCCATAAAGTAATGCAAAGTGGTACATTTTGCATCTCCTTCACTGGTGGAATTTAACTTTGCTGTATCTCAATATACAACATCTTTCTCCTACTATAAGGCAAAAGTGAAACTCTCTTTCAAGTCTCTTCCAGCCTACCTGCCTGAAGCATGTGACCTACACAGTGAAAGCCATGTGATATGTGTGTGTGCTGCCTGTGAATTCTTACTCCACCTTAAAGTGAAGTAAGGCAGAGTGAACAACATGAAGTCTAATTACAATGCAAAGTGGCAAAGTGAGGGCTTAAAATGGGCACTTTTTGTAGCACAGTGGTAACGCCAACTGAGCCACTTCATGTCCACTTCTTGGGTGGAATTTAATTTCACTGCATCTCTACCTATCTTACCTGATAAATCATCATATTCTGTCACAAATGTGACTAGGTTACTTTTTGACTTTTCTGATTTGTATTTATTTTGTAGAGGTTCATCCCACTCACAGCCTTGTGATTTTAATCTAGCTCTTTGTAACAGCTTTCTACTATAACCCCTGTTAGCAAATCTCTCTTTCAATTCCTGTGCCTGTGTACCAAAATCCTCCAGGCTAGTACAATTTTTCCTAAACCTAAGAAATTGTCTACAGGGCATGGAGTAATGCAATGCTTTAGGATGTGCACTATCAGCATGTAGCACTGAATTACTTCTGTTTTTTTTTTCCTGCAGCATTTTGATTTCACTCCCCCAGAATCAGTATCCGTGCTGGAAATGGTGATATCCACAAAATCCAGTGTTTTATCATCTGCTACATATGTGAACATTAAATTTAAATTATGTTCATGTAGCCAGACAACCAAATCTTGTACCTCTACCTTGTCTCCCTACTAGATACAGATAATGTCATCAATAAATTGATGCCTGAATTAAATATTTCAAAATATGGATTTCCCACCTATGTATAGTTCTCATTCCATTCCACTTGTTGTAATCTATGTAACAGACCTGTAGTATCTTTAATGCATGACTGCAAATTCAGAACATATTTCTGCAAGAAAAAAATAAATGAATTTTCCCAGTTTCTCTGTAATTAAACCTACACTAGAGACAATAGGATGACCATGTGTGTGTGTGTGGGGGGGGGGGGGTCATTGATATCTTTTTGAATTTTAGGTAATATATATCAATTGGGAATTAATGTTGAAAGCCTATTCACTTCAAAAAGACACCGACAAGATATTAGAGCGTACAGGTATTTTCAAGAAAAAGAAATGATAATGAGGACATAATACCAAAGGATTTTATTTTAAAAGCTTTAGAATTCATAATTACCTACAATGTCTTCACATGTAATGGCCAACACTACCTACAACAATGTGGCACTGCTATGGAGGCATCCATGGCACCCTCGTATGTCAATTTATTTCTAGGCATGTGGGAGGTGCTATGTGTCCTAAACCACAGTAAGAATCCATATTTTGAAAGAAATGTAACTCTTGCATCAATTTATTGATGACATTATCTGTATCTGGCAGGAAGACACAGCAGAGGTACAATAATTTGTTGCCTGGCTACATGAAAATAATTTAAATTTAAAGTTCACACATAGTAGACAACAGAACACTGGACTCCCTGGATATCACTATTTCTAGCATGGATACTGATTCTAGGGAAGTGAAAATAAAATGCTGCAGAAAAAGCAAGAGCAAGTAATTCAGTGCTACATGCTGATAGTGCATGCCTAAAGCATTAAAAGACTCCATGCCCTATAGCCAATTCCTTAAGCTTAGGAGAAATTGTACTAGCCTAGATGATTTTGGCACATGGGACAGGAAATGGAAGAGAGAATTACTGAGGGGTGATTGATAAGTAGAGAGCTGTTACAAATAACTAGATTAAGAGCACAGGGTTGTGAGATGGATAAAATCCTACAACAACAAAACAAATCAGAAAAGTCACACAGTAACCCAGTCACATTTGGGACAGAATACAATGATTTGGCAGGTATGATAGGATACATAATTTTTCAAAATTGACACATACTCATACTGGACATAGAGGTCAGTAAAGCAATAGGAGCTAAACCATGTACCACATTCAACAGGGCACTGAACCTCTGGGACAAACTGATACACAGTAGGATCTGACATAATAATCCCAATGAACATTTAAATTGGCTACTCAGGAAACCTATAGGAAACTTTAAGTGCCATATATGTAATGCTTAGAAATTCTCAGAACAAAATAAAGAGTTTATCTGTCCGGGGGGGGGGGGGGCTAAGTAAAAGGGTAAATATTGGAGAATGCATCTCATGAAATACTAATTTTATGGTATATGTTCTGTGGTGCCCATGTAAAAATATATATTGGGTGTACCATAAGGAATCTGAAAACACAGATACAAGAACATGTTAGGGACATTGAAGATGGTGGCTTGGACAAACCAGTGGCAGCCCACTTTCATGAAACACATGGGTCCAGTATTGTAGGACTTAGATTCATGGATTTAGAACATGTGGCATCAACCAAATATGGGGGGAAAAAGACAAAATGAGCTACTCATGAAAGAAAGTTACTGGATCTATTCACAGAGAAGTGTTAGACCTAATGGACTGAATGAACAATGGGACTTAAAACCATTTTTATTGAAAAACAATAGAAAACAGAAGTATTAATGGTTCTGTCCTTTCACTATTCATCTTTCAGGTCCCTATATTTTGCCTCTTTGGAATCTCAGGGCATTGCCATGTGGATCCCTTGACCTTATGATGCCACAGAAACTCTGGGTGATCTTATAAAGATCCAAGATACTTATTTCTCTCTGTGCAGTGTTTCATAAATCTGTAGTCCTAATATATTAGTTTACTGAGGTTTTGCATAGTAGGCCAATTTGCCAAAAATTAAGTTTCATGCAGACATGGTGTGTTTACATTTGAATATTTAGTTTCTTCTTTTATTTGGGCTTTTTATAACTATCTGAGTAAAATGTCAGTTCATATATTGTTTATTTGCATTTTGATGTTTCAGTTAACCAGTACTTTATACTTTAGAATTCAATGGTGCTTAAATATGGAAAGCTATTCTGTTTATCTTTTAATAAAATGCTTCTTTGGCAGTTCTGTATAAGTTTCAGTCTGAGGTCAAAAGGTCAAGTTGACCTCACTTGAATGTGATGTCATGATGTTCTGACTATTTAAGAACTCAAGTGTGCTCTCTCTTGTTCATGCCCCCTAAGGAAAGCTGGGATAGCCAATTCACAGGGGCTGATAGCCAGAGCTTGAGCTGTTTGCTTTTGCATTTTGTGCTTCACCTATAGATTGTGGTGGTTTGGCTTGCTCAGATATAGAGAAATGTTGTCTATTATACATTATGAAAATGGTTATCAAGTGGGCCTATGATAAAGAACCTGATGAGAACTTACATTTTTTAATAATTTACTCAGAATATATTTTTCTGAGAATTAAGATCCATCCCAGTTATTGTTTACAGCCTGAAAGCAGTTAAATACCAAAGTGCACTGTTAAATAATATATCCCAAATGGTTGTAAGATACACAGAGTTAAATGGGGCGTACAATTTGCACCTGAAAACAGGATTTGGAATAATCCTAATTTTAAATTATGAAGTAAACTACTGTCAAATACACTGTGGCAGGGGAAGGGTGTTATCAGGTGGTCAGATTTTTATGACAAAGGATGTAAATTACCTTGGTACATTTTTAAAGAAAAGTTTCAGCTAAATAATAATCAATGTTTCTATTTCAATCAGTTTAGCAGTCTATATGCCGAGGATTACAAATGATGGGAAAGGGCTCCTAACAACAATGAAAGGGAACAGACCTTGTAAAGATCCCTACAAGGCAATTTTTAAAAAAAAATGTGCTTGGTTGAAGGGGAACCTAAACAATTCACACAAGATCATATAAAAAATACTATGGATAAATGAGATGCAGAAATAAATCAAAGTATCACTGACCAACAATGACTGTTGACGTGCACGGCCATTTCACAAAACAAATTACCAAGGGACCATACAATGTAATATAAAATTCTTAACAGAGCCTATTGCTCTCTGCATAGACTTTATAAAATGAAAATGAGCACAAAAAAGTCTATGTTGGCAGTGTAATGCCATCAAAGCATACATGTTATATGTATTTTGGGGTTATAAAATGAGCTTTAAATGGTGGTCTGCTGTTTTTTGAAATTCTTAAAGGGACTCATTCATGTACAGTGGCAGACACAGCTTGAAAACCCATGAAAAGTTATTTTAATTGAGGTATTGGGCATGCCTGTAGCTGGCAGCAGCCAAAAGATATAGATGACTGACTGTGCAATATCAATACTATATTAAAGCCATTCTTAGAACCTTGTGATGTCAGTGAAGATCAAACAGTGCTTATCTGAATGCAGTTAGGCACTGCTTGATCATCACTGACATCACAAGGTTCTAAGAATGACTTTAATGTTGTGTTTATATTGCAGACTCAGCCATCTATATCTCTGGACTGCTTCCTGCTACAGGTATGCCTAATACCCCAATTAAAAGAATGTTTCATGGGCTCTCAAACTATGTCTGCCACTGTACATAAATGTGTTCCTTTAATTCCATAGCCTTCACATTTCCACACTGGAAGGATCCTCAGTTTACCATATTGAAAATGTATAATATCAGGGTTAAAAATGTGGCAAATAGATTAATACTTAAAGCAGATTTAATATATGTTAAAAGATTAATATTAAAACAATTGAAGTGTGATTCAAATGCAGCCCCCTTTCTGAAGAATAAATGGAAGCTATTATTTTTGACAGCTCTAGACAATTATGGATACTTTAGGAATTTTGAACCAGTACATAAATTACAAAATAAAGAGATTGGTCAATGGTCAATACATGACTTTAAATGCTGATTAACTATCCTTTCCATGCACTTTGTAGAAATTGCTATGTGGTAATTTCTGTCTCAACTGACCATATGGAATTCTTTATTGTTCCAAATCATGGAAAGGTATATAAACTACTGCTCTATTGCAATATTTGTTTGTTTCATGTGATATCTCAACAATTTTGATGTGGCCTTTTTGATCTTATGTTTGTACAAGTGTCAATGACCCTTCTCAAATTGGCCAAGAGTTGGAATTCAATAAAATATAAGTGGGAAAAAACCTTTTGCATCTCTGCTTAATAAATTTTGAACTTCAGTTTGCAGCCATTGGATTTATTTGACTGCCTTCTAGTTTACGTGATACACTATTTGGAATCTGTTGCTTTATTCATTGGCTGGCTGCCTGCTAAGTGTTTAGCACAACCCTGCACTGTTTGGTCACAGCAGCTGTTTTTGGAAACTGCCTTTCTATGCAATAGTGCCTCCATAAAACTTTGAAGTGGAGTGGGTCTTCCTGAGAGAGCCACTGAAGGAGGGGAAAAAAAAGCTTTCAGAGAAGGACTCCAGTGTTACCTTTCCCAGTAAAACCAAGATGTATTAAAAATGTAAATGCCTAGTGCTGGGGAAGGGTGAAGGGTGTTGGCTTGGTGGAGAATCTGGGAGGATAATGACAGCCAGAGGCTAGAGGCAGACTGTTTCAGCTCAATCGGAGGTGGAAATTGTGTGGTGGATTTCCAATGCATTCCCACCTCTCTGAATTATAAAGTGTGTACTGTAGTTTATGAATTGTGAGCATACTCATAATAGCATAGATTTTATTCTAAAAATGGCAAGAATGTCTGCAAATATTAAGCAGCCGTATACAAATGTCTGTAACTCTCCCGGGTCGTGACTGAAAATAGGCAACTTCTTTGTCTAGAGCACTTACCCGATAATCAAAAACTAAATAAATAAAAATAAATGGAGTTAATGGGATGAAGGGAGGCTAAGGAAATCACAGGCCATCATCTCCCAACATCTAGGGATGATATTCATACATTCATTCCACAATTCAGTGACTCACTGAGCTGTGAAATGAATGTATGAATTGTCACAATTCTAAGTCAGAATTTCCATGAAAGTTGCCAAAATGATTTCCTAACTTTTGTGGAAGATGATTTTTTTCCCACAGCACTAATTCAAAGCCATGACCTGGCGCTGTACAGATTGTCAACAGGGCAGAAGCAGTGAGTTAGGGCTGGGAGGTTATGCCCAGTAGTGCTTTCTTGGCCAGCTGACATGCCTAGAACTTAATTCTGCTAGGTAGAGGTAACCCATTTTTTTGGTCATAAAGGGTGCAGCTGTGGGTGCACTTGTTAACCACAAGAACAAAGCAACAAGCCTTATTACAGATCAGATTTATTCTGCTGTGAACTGAATCATAGGCAGTTTTATAGACAGGGAGGCCATAGTCAACTAAGAAAGAAAGCAAAGCAAAGCAAACTTTATTTATACATTGCCTTTCTTGAAACCAAGGAGCTTTAAAAGTAAAACCATAAAACATATAAATTAATAAAATTACAGCTATGTAAATTAATTAAAATCATCCTGGAAGGCCATCTGAAAAAGATAGGGCTTAAATTCTGACCTAAATCTCTCAATGGTCAGGCATTTCATTGACCGATGGGGTAGAGAATTCCACGGGGTAGGGGTCACAAAGAAAAAGCACAAACACCTGCTGTCTTCAAATGTACCCTGAAAATCTCTAGCAATCCCTCATCGGCAGATCAGAAAGGGTGGAGGGGGTGGTAGGGAATCAAGAGATCTTGGAGGTATCTGGATCCAATTCATGTAGGGCTTTAAAGATCAGAAGACCGACCTTAAAGGTGATCCAGCACCGAACAGGCAGCCAGTTCAGTCTGCGCAGCACAGGCATAAGATGGCTGATCGTAGACATACTAGTCATTAGGCTAGCTGCCAAGTTCAGCACTAGCTGCAAGTAGCAGATATTAACCTCAGGAAGCACAGGTAAAGGGCATTGCAGTTGTCAAGGCAGGTGGTGATGAAGGCATGGACCAATGTTGGAAGGTCATCCGGAGGAACCAGGTGTTTCACTCGGGCTATATTCCTCAGATGGTAGAACGAGGATTTGACAATGGCAGACACCTGAGGTTTCAGGATCAAGCCATCATCAAAAATAACACCCAAGTTACGCACCTGGTCAGAGGTAGAAGCCTGCACTATGTCGAGCCATGTGCCTGACACCTGCCCAGCCCTCAAACCCACCCCAGATGACCAGGGTCCACAACCAACACTTCAGTCTTGTTAGGGTTCAGTCTCAGCCAGCTGGTGATCATCCAGTCCTTGATCTTGGTGAGAAAGTTGTTAAACACAGGGACTGCATCCCCTTGTTAGGGTAGAAAGGACGGATACAGTTGAGTATCATCTGCATAGCAGTGAAAACTCAAACTGTATCACCTAATGATATCTCCTAATGGCAGCATATACACTGTGAACAACATGGGCACCAGTATGAAGCCCTGCAGAACCCCACAGGACAGGGAAAAGGCATCAGAGGAATAAATTCTGGTGACCACCCTCTGAACCTTGCTCATGAAGAAAGATTGAAACTATTCTAGGAATCTCCCTGGCAGTCCACAGAGGCACTGCAGGCACTCCAATAGCACACCATGGTCCACAGTGTCAAATGCTGTGGAGATCTCAAGAAGGATCAAAATGATATGTGCCTTTCGATCCCTCGCTATTAGGAGGTCATTCAATACCAAGACAAGTGCGGTGTTGGTACTATATCTCTTCCAAAATCTAGACTGGAGAGTATCATAGACATTGTGGATCTCAAGGTGATCATCCAGTTGCAACACAACCACGTTCTCAATAACCTTCCTGGCAAAAGGAAGGTTAGAGACAGGTCTGTAGTTAGCTGGGCATTCTGGGTTCAAGGATTTCTTTTTAGGAGTGGTCATACAACTGTCTCCTTAAGGGGATCTGGAAGCCACCCATTTCAAAGGATCCCCAGACAATTTTAGCTATGATTGGGCAAATGAAATCTGCACAGCCCACTAATAGGGGTGTAGGGTCCAGATCGAAACTACTGCTGGTTGGGCCAATGTTTGGACGATCTGCACAATGTCCATGAATTCTGACCGGCTAAAGTCCACCAAGAAAGACCAAGTGTTCATCACCTCTCGCCGACCACTACAGTCCCTCATAGGGAGAGTAGGGCTGATGCCAGACTGGATGCTGGAAATCTTATCTGCAAAGAATCGAGCAAACTCCTCACATTTAGCCTGAGAAAATGCTATTCTAGGCTGGAGACAGACTGGATTGCAGAGTCTGTCCACAGTCCAGAAGAGCTGAGCCGGTCGATTCTGTGCAGCAGTAATCTCCCTGGACAGGAATTCTGCCTTCTTACAGGTGATTTCTGATTGATAACCCTTATAATGTTCTATCAATCTAAGTCTGTCAGCATCCAGGCTCGACTTCCGCCATGCTCTCTCTAGCCTTCGACTAACTCTCCTCAGCTCCTTCTAGAAACCATCAAACTAAGGGGTCCTTGGGCAAACAGTGAGCGGTTGAACACAAACTGGAGAAATCTTGTCCAGAGCCTCTCCCACTGCTCTATTATAGGCCAGTACAAGATCCTCTGGACTCATGTTTTCACCTGACAAACCTGATGACAAACTAGAGACAATACTGAACTCGCCAATATGAAGCATTTAGCTTCCTCAGTAAGGTTGACCCAGTTATGATATAAGGCTCCCAGTCATGCATTATACTGATGATCTTTGTGTAGATTGCTACTTTACATACAGAGGGATTAAAACACTGCTGATTTTTTTCTTTTTCTGTGAATCTAGTGCCTTATTTCTAGCTTGATAGTATTCTGCTGCCTTTTTGCAATAAACATATAAGTTTTCACTGGAGGGTTCTTTCATTCCTGCAGTCAGTTGAGTTGTGTATTAGAGCCAGACATAGCCTCAGAAAGTTCAAACTGGATTGCTCAGATTGTCCTCCAGGCACAGAACAGGTGGATTGCCCAAAACTCTCCCCTCCCCTCCACTCCCACAGCTGACCTTGCTTGATGGGGTTAGGCAGGAAGGTGTGACAACTTCCTGCTTAGACACAAAACAAGGTGAGGTGTGCCACACAAGGCAGCCAGGCAATGTTGCATAAGCTGGGAAGATATCTTCTTGTGATTGGTACTGTAAAAAAACAAAACCTTGGAGAGTCCTAGTACATAGTCCCTTGGAAAAGGGATAAACTACTAAGAGGAAGTGAGGATTCTTAATAGCGTTAAAAAAAGCATACACAATTTCAACAGAGAAGGAGAAAGACATGTTGGAAGTGGTGCAATGCAATGGCTGTGGGGTGGCAGTCTCCTAGGAGACATTCTGGAGGCTGTGATGCTGCCCTATTTACTAACACCTCTCTGCTCTGAAGGAGGAGGTTGCCCATCTCCAGGCTGATCTGGCAAGGAGTAGGGAAACCTTCTCTCCTACCCAGGACCTGGCAGGGGATTAGTAAATCTCCTTATCCACCCAGGGCCCAACAGGGCCGCAGCCACTGCCTCAGAGGTTGCAAAGAATAAGGAGTGGTTGGACTACGGTGGGCTCAAAGAGGGTGAGGGTAGTGGAACAGAGCACATCCCTCCAGTTGTACCTCTCCACAATTCATATGCCTTTCTGGTGGAGCATTGTTCATCTATGGAGGCACCCACAGTGAAGACCAAGGAGGATGCTGGAAACCTTCACAAAGGAGACCCACAGGAGGGTGGCATGGGATCCCACAGGGGAAGGAAATGACTCCTGGTGGGGGACTCAGTCTTTGGGAGGTATAAATGGGGGAGGGAGGGGATAGGGAGGTAATGTGCCTGCATGGCACCATGGCATGGGGGCACAAGAAGTGAATCCTCAGGATCTCAGGAGCAGCTGCATGGCAGAGGAAGCTGGATGTCATTGTCCACCTAGGGACAAATGATCTAGCTGGGAATGGGATCAGAGTTGTGCAGGAGGAGTTTGTGGAGTTGGGGAGAGGCCTTAGACAAGTAGCATGCACGGTAACCTTCTCGGAGGTGTTGCCTGTCTATGGCGTGGATGAGGCTAGGGTACTCCACACCTTGGGAGTCAATGGATGGTTGAAAAACTGATGTGGAGCACAGGGTTTTTGCTTCTTTGGGTACTGGTAGTCCAACTGGAGGGATACAGGCCTATACTGGCACAATGGTCTGCATCTGTCTGGTAGGTGAACCATGATCCTAGGTGATAGTTTTAAATGCTTCATTGGAAAGCTTTTAAACTAGCCAGAGTGGGGAGGCACTGAAAAGGGGCAGGGAATTCCGAGCCTTTTAGTACAAAACAGGGTAGTTAGTGAGGTATAGAGGTCAATAATGACAGGGCAGGAGTAAATGGAGAAAAAGACGAAGGCAGTAAGTACCAGGATGGGGCTAAAAGTGATAAAGCCATCAAAAAATGGAGGACAATGAGTATCAATGCCCATAGTCTGGGTACCAACCTCCCTGAACTAGTGGCCTTGATGGAAGAGGGATGCCTGGATATTGTGGCAGTCACAGAAACCTGGTACACAGAGAATCGTGACTGGGGTGTCAACATACCAGGGTACACTATCTACAGGAAGGACAGGGAGGGTAAAAGAGGAGGATGAGCTCTCTACATAAGGGACAGGATCAAAGCAACAGAACTAAATGGTAAACAGGGAGGAGAGGAGGCACTGTGGGTCACCTTGGAGGCAGGAAATGGAACCACAATCTGCTCGGGGGTTGTAGAGAGACCCCCCATCTCAGGGGGAGGACATGGACAAGGAAATGATTGGAGGCATCCTTAGAATGGCAGAAAAAGGGGAGATATTGTTGATGGGGGTTCTGAATATTCCAGATGTTAACTGGAACACATTAGCTGCAGGCACATCCAAGTTCAGAGTCATTCTCGATGCCCTACAGGGGGAATGACTTAGACAGCTAGTGTTGGAATCCACTCAGGAGGGAATAGTCTTAGACCTGGTACTCTCAAAAGGGGATGGTGAGAAGATCTCAGATTTAGAAGTGGGTATGAGAACAAGTGACCACCATCACAATAAACACAGCAATAGAGTCAAGCCAAACAAAAGCAAGGGTACTAGACTTTCAGAGGGCTGACTTTGGCAGAATGGGAGCATGCCTAAGGAATGCACTAGCAAAAGGGCAGGAAGGAGGGGTGGAGGAACAACGGGGCAAAATCAAAACTACCATCACAGAGGCAACAAGCCTTTGTGTGAAGCAAATAAACAAAACAAAATAAAGGAAAAAAACACTATGATTCTCAAAAGAGTTGGTGGGGAAGGTTAGGAAGAAACATAGAGCACTCAGAAAGTGTAAGGAATCACAGAAGGGGCAGTAAAGAGAACTCTATCAGTTAAAGTAGAAAGAATAGAAAAGGCCCAAACTGAGGAAAAGATAGCCAACTCAGTTAAGAAGGGCAATAAAACCTTTTATGAGTATATTATTGAGTGAAGAAAGACCGAGGGAGGGATAATGAGGCTTAATAAAGGGGAAAGCAGTGGACAGAGGGTGACAGTGAAAAGGCAGAGATACTGAATGAATACTTTTGTTCGGTATTCACAAAAGAAGACAAGGAGGGTACCTAAATCAAACAATAGAAGCACTGTGGATAGGGAGGTTGATACCAGTCCATTCACTGAGAAAGGGTCCTGAAAGAACTCCTAAAACTCAAGGTGGACAAGGCAATGGAGTCTGAGAGGATTCACTCCAGAATTCTAAAACAACTAAGGGGAGAACAAGTGACACCACTGACTACCCTTTTTAACAAATCATGGGAGGATAGGATGGTACCTGAGGACTGGAGGAAGGCAGTTGTGATTCTCCTTCACAAAAGTGGGATTAAGACAGAGGCAGGAAACTACAGACCTGTTAGTTTGACATCAATGGAAGGGGAAATGATGGAATCACTTCAGAAAGAAAGAATTGTTGAGTACCTAGAGGCCAGCGTGGCACAGGACCGAAGACAGAATGGATTCACAGCAGGAAGGTCATGTCAGATGAATCTAATAGATTTTTTTTGACTGGGTGACCAAAGTAGAAAACCAGGGAGGGGCAGTGGACATGACCTAACTAGACTTTAGTAAGGCATTTGACACAGTCCCACAGAAAAGATTAATAAACAAGTTAGCCAGCCTGGGAGTGGGTCCCACAGTGGTAGCCTGGGTTAAACATTTGCTGGACAACATTACACAGAGGGCAATAATAAACAGAGTCAGCTCTGAGGAAGGGGGTATTACTGGGGTACTGCAGGGTTCAGTATTGGGGCCAGTCATCTTTAATGTCTTTATAAGTGACATTGAAGATGGATTGGAAGGAAAAGTATGTCTCTTTGCAGATGACACAAAGATCAGCAACAGGGTTGATACACAAGGGGTTGGAAAGGATGAGAAGGGACTTGGCAAGGTTGCAGGAATGGTCAAAGGAATGGCAGTTTAAATTCAGTGCAAAGAAGTTCAAAGTAATGCACCTGGGAGACAAAAACCCAGGGGAAGAGTACACAGTGGTGGGGAGGGTACTAACAACAACACAAATGGAAAGGGACCTGGGGATAGTCATATCAGATGACTTAAAGGTGAGCAAGCAATGTGAGAGAGCAGTAAGAAGGGTTGTGGGGATACTGGGATGCATAGGGTGAGGCATCGCCAGTACAAAACAGGAAGTTGTTATCCTTCTGTACAGACAGCTGGTGAGACCCCATCTGGAATACTGCATGTATTTCTGGAGACCCAGTCACCGAAAAGACATAGACAGGATGGAGGCAGTCCAGAGGAGGGCAACTAAAATGGTGAAGGGTCTGCACCAGAAGACATATGAAGAGAGTCTCAAGGAGCTTAATATGTATAGCCTCGAGGAAAGGAGGGAGAGGGGAGACATGATAGAAATGTTCAACTACCTCAAGGGAATCACAAAGTCCAAGAAGGCAACATCTTTCAGAAAAAGAGGTGTGCAAGAACAAGGAGGCACAATTTGAAAATAGAGGGGGGACAGCTCAGTGTCAATGTAAGGAAGTATTTTTTCAAAGAGATGGTGATGGATGCATGCAACTAACTTCCTGAAGAGGTTGTGGGGTCAAAAACAATAGGAGAATTCAAGAATGCATGTGACAGACAGAAGGCAATTACAGTGGGGGTAGGAGAAAGTAGGCTGTTGGTTAACTAGGGTCTGCAGCTTATCCAACAGGTAGAGAAATGGTCAGACTGGGTGGCCAAGTGGTCCTTATCTGCCCTCAAAGCCTATGTTTCAAAGTCTATGGACACAAGGTGGTCAACTTGAGGAGCAAAAGATAAGGTAGCATCCAGGATCACCCAGAAGTGTTTCAATGTATTTAAATATTGTGGATGACAAGTGGTTATCTTTTTTTTGTTTATTTTCTGTAATTTACAAGCAGTTTCTTCTTGGAGAACCATTTTTCAAGTGTCTCAAAATTACCCTGGATAACAGAGGTGTGGCTGCCAAAGTCAAGGTTCATAGAAACATAGAATTTGATGACAGATAAGGACCTCTTGGCCCATCTAGTCTGCCCATGTTCCCTACCTGCTGTGGAGTACATTTAAGCAAGGGGCTTAAGGCCAGCCCCCACCCCTTTAAGAAATCTGAACAGATGTGGTGTTTTATTGTTGTTTTATTACTGTTTTGCTGTATTAAGAGAAGCTTTTTTTGAATCCCTGGAATTCTCAGTGGTCAGTAAGTCTCCGTGTGTCAGCTGTCCCAGTTAGATCCTCCTTGTATGCTGTCTCTGTAGTCTGTGAATAAACTCAATATTTCCTCATTTATTTTATGAATCCATCTATTATTCACATGGTCCAGTGAGGCATCCACCAGAGCACTAAGTGATGATTGAGGCAGACTTGAAGAAGAGAAGGTAAGGGTCCTTTGTGGCAGACCAACACCAACATGCCATACATGGTGGAGAACATGGCCCTTCTTTTACCCAGACCCTATCTCACTTGCCTGCATCTCTGGGTACTCAAATAATTTATTCCAGTATACCTGAACAGTTCTGAAACCATCTGCACCACAACCCTGGCTGCAGAACAAAAAATGACTTTCTCCTGCTTTACCAGCAGCCCTCCTACTGTACTGGGACTGTAAAATGGCAAAAGTATTATGGGACAGTGCCCTAATGGAAAACAATAAATGTTAGTGAACTCAGTAAAACTGCAACCCCCAGCTCCCACCTCATGGCAGGGCTCATTTAAACTGTTCCATTTTGACAGACACCTCCGAGCTGCAGACACAGTGCCCCTTCTTCAGGGGATCACAGCAAGAGTAAATAAAAACAAAAGAAGATAATACTACTTAAATATATGCTGCAGCTCCTCTCCCATTTCCCAGTGACTGCAACAACACATACAGAGCAACCAAAACCACTTTTTGCTCAGCCAGAAGCAAACTACCTGCCTCAGCCCAGTTCTGAACGTGGCTCCCCGACTCTCTCTGCTGTCAAGCTATGGCTCAGCTAGCCCTTCCAAAGGACCTCTGCAACTCTGAGTGAGCTACCCCATTAATCTGTGGCCCTTCAGCATTGGCACTGAGACTCAGTTCCCCAACTCCCCACAACAGCTCTCCTCTTGCCACTGCAGCCATGGAGCAACTAAAACACCCTCTTGACCCTCCAGCTTTGCTCCCTAAGCACAGATCCACTCACAGCCACATCTGCTGCAAGACGCTCAGCCTTCCATACAACTGCAGCTTCCCTCGCACCAGAAGCTGCATAGAGTTTCCACTCCCCCTCAGTAACACTACAAGGTGGCCATTGCAATAAATAACTTGAGACTGTACAATGGAGTGCTCCTCTCACAACTTGGCCATGCTCCAAGAAAAAATAAATAAATCACATAAAACAGTAAATACAGAGCTAAAAAAATGGAACAGTCCTTTTCTCTACTCAGCCATGCTTCAGAAAAGGGAGCCACCACATCAAAGAATAAATAAATAAAATGGGGGCAGGGGAATTGAGAAAGAAAAGGGGAAATAAATAAAACAACATAAAGCTCAGCAGAAACGTCATGCACGGAAGTGCAATAATTAAATAGAGGGGGCATAAGAACCCAGTGGCCTGATGGAAGCATAACTCAAAGCAGGACAAGACAAAGTAAAGGAGAGCAAAGAAAATAAACAAACTTGGGGCACAACTCAAACACAAAAGCACAAGCCTGGGAGACAACAGCCAGTGTAAGAGAAGAATGCTCCATAAATAAAATAGAGAGCAATCAAGTTATACAGAAATTTCCCCTTGCCACACACCAAAAAACCGAAAGCCCACCATTTTTCTGTGTCAGGGTTGGGGATGAAGAAAGCAGCATGGCAATCACCATTTTGTCTGGTGCACAGCAACCTTGTGGCACAAAGCTTACACCTTGTTTACACAAAACAGCAAGTCAGGAAGTGACCCTTAACTCCCTTGCTGGTGGCCGTCTTGGTAAAGGCAAATATACAGGAACTGCATGTCACACTCAGCAGCCATGTTTGTGAGGGGAACAGTTTGTTCAAAATGACCCCTCTCCATAGAAAGTAATGGCAGCCATGTTTTTGAGGGGCAACCCATTGAAATGAATGGACACTGCAACAAATAGCTGACTTTTGCAAAGAAAACATTTTTGAAATTGCAGACAACAGAGAATTAATTTGGAATGGTTTATTAATGCCTCATTTGTTGGACTTTGCTTAAAAATAATTGTACTTTTGTCTACAAAAACATTTTCTTCTCAGCAATCCATCTGCTCCATGACATCCCGTCTCCTGCATGATGGCAATTCCTTCTCATAATTACAACCTACTCTGAGTGACTCAACACTTGCCCACAACCACAATGCCTGACAGTGACACAGAGATGCAATCCACAGCATCTGGTGTTCCATCTTCATCTGCCTCGATGGAGTGGGACAACAACATAGAAGTCATCCTGCAGGACATCCAGTCTTCCCTCGCATCTCAAGGAGCACCAGCTATGCAAACCATTCAAGAAGACCTTGTTTACATTAAAACTATTTCACCTCAGTCCACAGTCCATACCAGCCTACAGCTAGTACCCTTCTCAGCCTTTCCTCATGAAGACATTGTCAACTGACTTAAGCAATTCCAAGCCTGGATTGCTTTCAATGGTTGGACCGATGCCATGAGCATTTCCAATGCCTTGCCCTTGCTTCTGAGAGGGAATGTCATTTTTGGTTTAACACACTTCCAGACCAAGTCAAAGGGAATACTGTCACACTATTTACAGCTTTCAGAGACCATTTTGTACAAGCACATCCCCAATGATTGCTGGAACAACAGCTATCGGAGCGCACAATGAAACCCTCTGAGTCCCTGGAAACCTTCATAGTCAACATTGATTCCCACTGCAAACAACTGCAAAAAACAGAGAAGGATCAAATCATGGCTTTTGTCAGAGGCTCCGTACTTCTGTCATTCGGCAGAAGTCAACAATATGGATGGACTCAATCCAAGTAGTACAACTTGCACAGGAGTATATTTCAATGTTCTAGGCCACTAGTGCACCCACATCATTCATCACAATTCACTGCAATCTAGACATTACCACCTGTGGAATACCATCATGTCAAATACTGACTAAAAATAATAGAAATAAATTAGTTGCATCACGTTGTATTGTTAGCAACATTTCTGACTGTTTTTGGTGGAAATTTTTATCTAAATTTTCTTTGTTTAGTAATGCTGAACTATAATATGCCCTGTGTCTTATTGTTACTATGATTAGGGTAAAAGTTTGTATAAGATATTTAATACTTGTTGCCCATTAGTTAGCTATAGTTACACTAGGAGCAATAATGTATAAGATGAATTACAGGGTTGTTGTTTAAAATTAGTGCCCGTTTTACTAGATTATTTTGTGGGTATGTTCTTGATTTTATTACGGGGGAGGTGTATAAGCATCCTCAGTTTTTTAATAATTTCTATGTGATGAATGGTATTAGTTGAATACTCTTACACTCAGTTCACTGATGAATTTCCATACACTGTCACTTTAAATGATGCATTTACATTGTAGCCTACTGTGGGACTCGCTCACCTTTGAGAAAGTTCATTGCAGAGTGAAATGTGTCATGGCAAGTACTGTTTTATTTGGGTCAGACTGTTGCACTTTATCTCACACTCTACTGAATTAGCATTTGAACTAGCATTTTTGCAGCAATTTTGCACTGACTTTGCATTTATTTTGCAGTGATTTGTACATGTGCTATGTTCTGCTATATCCTGCCATTCATTGATGCTACATTTTGCTGTGACCTGTTTGCTATTATCCACGAAAATAAAGAAACTACTTTGGAATGAACTTATGGCCTATGAACTACAGTATTTGTGCTGAGAGGTCAGAGCAGTACATTTACATGGCTAAATGCCACATTTACAGGTGCCAGTATTTTCTTTTTTGAACTTTCATACTTTGTTACCAGGCACTGTGTTACACCTTGGATGTGGTCCTACCCTTGCCTAGATATTAAAATAACAGCCAAGATAACAGAAATCAAAGATGCCCACCACAGTACAATCAGCAAGGGAATCGCAACTACTCCAAGGATCAGGGAAACAAGAGTCGCCCCAACACACTAGAGTCTTCTGTTGGGCAAGGGAACACTTCAGCTAATTGCCTCTCTGACTCTTGTAATTCAATCAAGCAGCATCATCTAACTACCAACTGTGGCACCCTCCTTCCAAGGGCCAATGTACCAGTCATTAGATCACCACTCTTAGCCAACTATGTCCCTGTGACCATCGGAGACTGGTCCACACATGCCTCGGTCGACACTGGAACAGAAATCTCAGTTATCAGCAATAGTATTTTGACCAAAAAAGTGGTTTGTCATTTACCTAATGTCTTTTCAGCTGACCTAAAGTACAGTACATTATCACAGCATCTGCCACTAAGGTACCTATCACAGGCATTGTCGATCTCAAGCTACACTTTGGCTCACAGCAAGCTACTCTCAAATTCTACCTAGTATCTGAGCTACAAGCATCTGTGATTCTCGGCATGAATTTCCTTAAATCTTACAAAGCAATCCTAGACTTTGCATCAGGAGGCAATTCACAGCTATAGATTCAGTCACCGTGCCTCCTAAGAGAGAGATGGTTCTGATTGCTAATATCTGAGGTGAACTACTTCTAGAAGATGTTGTCAGCATTGCCACTGGATTCCCCTGTTCTGCTTTTGTCAGGCCCAGGGAACACCCTGTCTGCTGTGCATGCCGACACAGTCTTCCAAAAATGCTGCAAATTCATAGATGAGCCAGTAGTCATTTCCAAGGGTGTCACCATCAGAATGTTTGTTTGCCTGTCTACAGAGGACCAGCCCCATCTTATGCAAGAACCTCTGCCTGGTTCCCTCAACTCTAATCCAATCAGTACTATGACGACCACCCTAGCTTCACCAAAGTTATCTCCAGTAAGCAATTACCCTCTTCCAAACTCCCAGCATCCCCAACAGAGAGAGAGAACAACTTTTAAAATTCCTGGAGGGCTACCCAGATGTCTTTGTTTGGTCAGATAACAAGTTTGGATGTTGTGATATCCTTCAACATACCATTGAGGTGCAACCCAGTCAGAAACCCATCCATCAATGAGCCTACAAGGGGGGACACAAACAGAAAAAAGTCCTAGAAAACATGATCAAGGACATGCTTGAACAGGTCATCATTGAAGAGTCTATGAGTCCCTGGGGTGCACCATGCCTAGAGGTAAATAATGATAAGGGGTATCACTTTATGGTAGCCTACAGAAAGCTCAATGCTTACACGGTGCAAAAAGGTCATTGATTACCAACAACAGAAGATGCCTTACAGAGTCTTGGTACAGCCAGCACAGCTTACTTCACCATTCTGGACATACATAATGGGTTCTACCACGTCTCCATTGAGCCAGCTTTTCATTCATACACAGCCTGGTGCTGTCACTTGGGGCTCTTTCTATTTAAATGACTGCCTATGGGACATTGGAACAGTCCAGCTACATTTCAGCATGTTATGAAAGCTGTACTACATGGGTTGTCTTGGAAATCTTGCCTAGCTTACCTAGATGATATTGTTTTCAGCTCCAAGAAGCTAGCCTCAAGCTTCACCCAGAGAAGTGTTGTTTTGCACAGCAGCAATTTATTAACTTGGACATGATGTTAGTTTTTATGGCATTTCTCCAGATCGAGACAAGCTCTCAGCAGTTAAAGACTATGCAGAACCAACAATCTCAAGGACCTTAGAGCTTTCCTAGGCTTATCTGAATACTACAGAAAGTTTATTTGTAACTATGCACAGATTGCAGCTCCACTTTATGCCCTCACCAAAAAGGGGTGTGATTAATTATGGACTTCCGAGTGCAAAAAGGTCTTTGAAACCTTAAAAGTCTCCTCTCCAGTATTGGCCTACCCAAGGTTCAACCAACCCTTCAAACTCAACTCAGATGCTAGTTTCTTTGCAGTGGGCACTGTGCTATGTTAAGTACAAGATGGAACAGAAAAAGTCATCTCCTATGACGCATGCTCCCTTTCCTTAGCTGAGCAAAACTATGGCATCAAAGAAGAGGAAAATCTAGCCATGGTATTTGAGTAAAGCAATGTGACTGTTACCTTCTTTACTCCTCCTTTATAGCTGTCATTGATCACTTAGCCCTCAGATAGTTGTTCAAAATGAAGGGGCCAGTTGGCAAATTTGCCCAATGGATTGCCATGTTGCAATGGTACAACTTTAAGATTCAGTACAGATCAGGCTGAGTACACTCCAATGCTGATAGTGTAAGCTGGAGATGGTATCCCTTCACATCATCCTCAACAGATGAAGACTCCTACTTACAAGCTCTTCCCTTCCATGCCTCAAATATGCTTCCTGTGGACACTCCTACAGCACCTCAAGTTGCCTTGGTTTTACTACTTGCTTCATCAGAAAAGAGCACAAATTGTCACCTGTGGCAAGCAGCCGAAGAGCTTCTCACCTCCTCTACTTCTGATCTCTCCCTGGCAACTGTTCAAACAAAACAAAGAGGAGATCCTCAATTCACAAACATACTCTCTTACTTAGAGACTGGAACTTTACTGCAACAGAAGCAACATCACCAAGATGTATCTCTCCTTGTGTCACAATACTTCTTCAATAACAGTGTGCTTTTTCACATTTGGACCATGGAAGGCAAGAGCTATCACACAGCTAGAACTCATGCACAGTTAGTTGTGCCAGCCTCTCTAGTCAAGAAGTTCTTCTCTTCACTTTCTGGAGGTCATATGGAAATCCAAAGAACTCTTGAAAAAACAAGGCTTCACTTCTTCTAGCCTCACATGGACAAGGACGTTGTCCAATTTGTCAAATCCTATCAGCCCCGCTCCCAAAGAAAGCTGTCCTGCCAAATCATGAAATGTGCACATCACTCCAATTCCTGTACCTACTGAACCCTTCCAAAGATCCAACACAGACATTCTGGGACCATTATCAACATGTTCTGACTCTGGCAACAAATACATTATTGTTTTTGTGGACTACCTTACAAAGTACTTGTAAGTAATTACCTTAAAAAACATAAAAGCTGCCGCAGTAGAAAATGCCTTTCTCATCACTGTTGTTTGTCACCACCGTACCCCCTTGTACTTGCATTCAGACAGAAACATAAACTACCTCTCAACCATTGTTCGAGAAACATGCAAACTTTTTGACATAAAGAAGATACACACAAGTTATCATCTACAATGTAATGGAGAGAGTGAAAGAATGATGTCTATCATTCTAAACACCTTTTCCAAGTACCAGTATGAAACTCATGACAACTGGGACCGCTTCATTCCCTTTGTTCCATTTGCCTACAATAACAGCCCTTGTATCAACAGTACAGAGTACACTCCCTTTTACTTGGTTCATGCACACCATCCAAGAACTTCATTTGACAGGGACCTCTCACTGCTAGAGGTTCCAAAGTCAGCTTCTTCTTTCATCATTCCTATACTGGAACAGCTTGAACTGGCTAGACATATATCAAATACCACATTGGGACAGAGAAAATCTGCTATGCAGTAAATGTCAGCAGTCAAATCTCAAGAGCCTTCATTTTCTGTGGGGGGGCATTGTCTACCTGTATCAACCTGTCATAGTTTTGGGTGCCACAGATAAACTGCTTCACCCTTGGACTGATCCCTTCTACATCATGGAAAAACTTCCTCCAGTCCATGTCCATTTGCAATACAAGTGCGATGGAAAGCTTGTACATAACAAGATCCACAGAAATTTTCTGAAACATGGGTACTTGAGTAACACCATTCCAAGTGATCCCAGTCCACCCAGTAATGAAGCTGCACTTGATCCTGCTATCCTGTCGGAATCAGAAATTCCCCTGATAACCTGAAACCAGTTGCTTCTGCTCCTCGCACTCCTGACAATCTCCAGCTGGATTCTGTTTTGCCTGATCATTAGCCAAGATGAACTTCCTGGGACATATCAGCCTTCACCTCTGCAAGGAGGCACTATAGCATAGTGGGTTGAGGCTCTGAGCTGCAGATCTGCAGACCTATGTTGGAATCCCACAGCCACCTAGGTGCATGTGATCCTGGGCAAGTCACTTAACTTCTTTGTGCTCCCAGGTTGCATCTGGAAACAAGCTTTGACTTAGTGTGATACTCCTGGTTAAACAATGTTCTCTTTCCCGTTCCCTCTTCTTCTTCTCAGGACTTTCTTGTGCACACCCCTGTGTAGCAGACTGAGAAGATTTTAAGAAAGAAATACGGGAGTCACGTGATGCAGAGCATGGGCTAGCTGCTTTCTCCAGATGCTCCGACCTCCCCTCGTTTGAAATATCATCTACTTTTACAATAATTACAATTTCTAGCATCAATAATCCTATCCCTTGTCGTTTGGATAGAGGAATATTCTTATTGATTACTCGATGGATGCGGAGATGCGTAAAGCAGCCCCTAAACATACCCCACCTGCTTCGCCAGAGAAGGCCGCAAAACAATCCAGGGCCTCGAGTTCCTCACAAACCTCTACCTCTGCAACATGTTCTAAAGAAGAAGAGCCGCTTACTTTAGCTCAATTTTTGGAGGAGTTTCATCCATTTAAATTGCAGATGCAAGAATTGTCTGGTGAAATTAAAGCTATTTCTGGTGCACTAGAAGACCTCACACAGTGGACCTCTGACAACGAGGTGAGGATTCGATCGTTAGAAGGGAGCAGTGCAAAACTTGATCCGGTCCTAACTCAAATGAGACAACGTATGGCTAAACTTGAATCTAAAGTCAAGGATTTAGAAGGAAGGAGCTGGCAGAATAATGCCGTTATCATAAGCTTTCCGGAAGGGGAGGAAGGTTCTGATCCCATTAAATTTGTACAAAGGATGGTAGAAAAGATCACAGGTCCCTCTCCTTTCAGCTCTACCTATATGATCGAGAGAGCTCATCGAGCTTTACGTCCATCCCCGCCAGCTTCTGCCCTACCACGCTCCTTTATATTTCGTTTTTTAAACTACCAGGAACGGCAGTTATTTATCTCTAAAACCAAAGATATTAAAGAGCTGCTATGGGCTGGAGTCAAGATCAGGGTAGCTCAAGATCTACCCCTGTCGGTTCGCCAGAAGAGGAAGGCTTTTCACCCCCTGGTCAGCAAACTTGTGGCTGCAGGAATTCAATTTAAAATGGGTTACCCTGCCGGGTTGCAAGTCCGAACGTCGGAAGGTTGGAGCTCGTATGACAGCGTGGAAGTGGTGACTGTTTCCTTACAAGCGGCCTTCCCTAACCTGTTTAAAAATTCCTGAATCTGCAGAAGTTCGTCATGGGCCTAGTTTATGTCTGTGTTTACCTGTGTATCAAAACAGGGTCACTGCTGGATCACTTACCAGAAGAAGGAAGCTGCCACATTTAACAAGTTAACACCAGGACACTATGTGGGGATGGCATCTGGTTTTATTTTTGTTTGGCATCCAGTACCTTAATACCCCTTCCTCACATCAAACCTTTTTTTTTTTTTTTTTTTAAGCTTTAATGCCTTTCTTATGCCGGGTGGAGACTGTGGTAACCGCAGAAAAAGTTTAATTTCTTAGATAGATTAGATATCAAGACTGGCATAACCTCAATCTGACTCTAACATTATTCAGTTTTATTTGGACTGATGTGGTTCACAAGGGAACGAAGGAATACTGCCCTAAAATGCTGATAGTGTCCACGTTTGTATTTATAACTACCTATGTTGTAGTACTCCAGCTTTGTTTTATGAACCCACTTTTGTTATTTAATGTACAATGGGTTTGTGATTGTTGTAGTTGCTACATTGTTCGCTTTGTTAGTAGTGTTATTCGAAATATTCTGCAGGGGGGAGGAGAGTGTGGAGGCGACGGGGCGGTGTGTACTGTAGTCATGGGCCACGATACTGTGGGTTGGATGGGGTGGGTAGGGAGGGTAGATCCGGGGGATTCTTGTTGGGGGAGAACGGGGGGGTGGAGGTGGTTAAGGTTCTTTGCTTTAGGGATATATTTGGAAAGGGGTGGTTGGGGAGGGTGCACAAGACCACTAATTTCTCAGAAGGTGACTTTGAAGGGGTTTGCCTGGCCTAGGTTACACATTAGGCAGATAGAACCATGGCACCGGACACATCCATCAAATTCCTAAGTTGGAATATCAAAGGGGCCCGACAGAAACTTAAACAGTACAAAATTCTGAAGCACTTGGAGATTGTGAAAGCAAGTTTGGTGTTCTTGCAAGAAACACATTTGTTAGGTAATGAGGAGAATGCTATGAGGCGGTTACAAATAGCTAGGGTTTTTTCTTCTCAAGGCACCACACAAAGTAGGGGTTATGATTTTAGTGCATTAGATCGATTCCTTTACCCGTTGCAGGTCATCAAAGATACTGAGGGTAGATTTATCCTTGTTAAAGGGAAGTTATTTAATACAGAAATCTTAGTAGGATCCATTTATGGTCCCAATGCAGATACACAAGATTTTTTGGTTAATCTACTGAATGTACTCACACCTTTTAATCATCTTCCCATGATTTTGGGGGGTGATTTCAACCTAGTTCTGGACCCGTTGGTGGACAGATCCAAACCTTCTCAGTTTGGACTGTCACCAGCAGCGTGGGCCTTACATGAGTTGACTGATTGTCTTGGCCTAGTTGATGTCTGGAGGGTGCTGCACCCTAAGTCTCGTGAATACACCTTTACCTCACCTGTTCACGGAACTGCATCCCGTATAGATTACATCTTGCTTTCCCGTACCCTTCTATCTGGAGTTTTGGGGTCGACAATTGTATCGGGTCCCCTTTCAGATCATGATGCAGTGTCGACCTCAATCTCCTTTTCCTTTTTGCCAAAGAAGGGCAACAGGTGGAAAATCAATAATCAAGTCCTGAGGTGCCCCAAGGTTGTAAAGGACATTTCGACCCAAATAGATGAATTCATATCTAACAACCTAACAGACACAGTCCGCCCGGATATGTTCTGGGGGGCATTTAAGGCATTTACTAGGGCATTTTAATTGGGATAGCGGTTAAAAGGAAGAAGAGAGGAACACATTTTGTCAGACTTGCTGACCGGATACGAGCAATGGAGGCTAATATGTCTTCTCAACCCCAGGAGCTGGATAAGATTGGTTTGGTTAAGCTCAAGGATTATATCTTAAACTTCTAGGAGAGCAAGCGGAATTGGCCTTGATTAAAACCAATGCTAATTATGTAGACCAAAGGATAAGGCCAGAAAACTTCTGGCCCGACGTATCACACAATTAGAATTTTCCCGTATAATTCCTGGAATTCAATCCAAGACAGATGGATATATTAAGACTTCCTCTGGGAAGATCGTTCAGGAATTCCGGGATTATTTTGAATCCCTTTATGGGGCTATGGAGTCCCCCCCAGTTAAAGAGGAGATCCTATCTTTTCTTGATGGCCTGCGACTACCCTCGCTGTCTGATTCTGATAGGTCCTTATTGGAAGCCAATATTACCCAGGAAGAGATTGAGCATACCATTCAGAGTCTTCCTCTCGATAAAACGCCGGGCCCGAATGGATTCTCCTCCAACTTCTACAAGAAGTTTGCCAAGCAGCTATCCCCTTTGGTACTCGTGTTGTTTCAATATATTCTTAGTGGCAGCAAATTTGATCACGCTCTTTTTGAAGCACTTATTGTGCTTATCCCTAAACCAAATAAACCCCCTGAGCAACCTGCGAGTTATAGGCCCATTTCCTTGCTTAACTATGATATCAAAATTCTAGCGAAATTACTAGCACAACGAATAAATAAAGTCCTGCCCAAACTTATTGGCCCAGAACAAACTGGTTTTATGAAAGGACGTTGTGCAGCAGATCATCAGAGACCCTGTCTCATGTCTTCGATGCATGAAAAGGCAGATGTTCCTTGGCTCTTGTCTCCTTGGATGCAGAGAAGGCATTTGACAGGGTTCATGGGACTTTCTGTTTACAGTGATGGGGAAATTTGGTTTCCCAAAGGGTTTTGTTGACTGGATTAGCTTTCTCTACTCAAACCCCTTGGCAAGGGTCTCGTGCAATGGGGTTCTCTCGGCCCCCTTTGCCCTGCATGTGGGTACCAGATAGGGATGTCCGCTATCTCCCCTTCTTTTCAATCTGTACCTGGACCCCCTTATTAAACATATAATACTCAATCATGATATCGGGGGATTAAAATCCCGGATTATACTATCAAGGTAACAGCCTATGCAGATGACCTGCTGATTCATGTTTCTGAACCACGGGTATCTATTCTAGCTTTGCTGAAATCCATCCGGAAGTTTAGCCAGTTATCTAATTATAAACTTAACGTAGATAAATCAATAGTTTATCCCCTTACTGGAACCTTCCTCAGGTATGAGATTAGTGATTTAGGTCTGGGTTGGGAACCCGATTCCTTTAAATATTTGGGCTTTGTCTTGGCGAACACTACGGCACAGATACGCCAACTCAACTTTGACTCCCTGGTGTGCACTGTGGAGCAAGACCTTATAAGATGGGCACAACTGCCCCTCTAGCTCTGGGGCAGGCTAAATTTAGTGAAAATGAACATATTGCCCCGTTTATTTTATCCCTTAAGTGGGCTCAATATTTGGCTGCCATTTTCTTGGTTTAAAAAGCTTCATGGGTTGTTAGCAGACTTTGTGTGGGGCTACAAAAGAGCCAGGATTGCCTATCACAAACTAGCTGTGCCCAAAGTATTAGGTGAGTTACGGTTGCTGCATTTTGCCTTATATTTTGGGTGGGCCATGTTAATAAATATGAAGGTGGACCCTTAGCAAAGATGCTACACAGCCATCCTACACCTTGTGGCTACAGCTGGAGATTTCTCTCATTAAAAATTTGGTTTCTCCTGAAGCCTTACTTTATATTAAGCCCAATTACTCCCCTTCCTCTTAAAAATTCCCGATCGGGACCTCCTAAAGATTCATTCAACTTTGTAACTTTCTAAAATATGAGGCAGTCAGGGACTGGTCACAACCTATCGGGGCAACCGCGTTTCTGATAGGCCAGAAACCCATTTATCCCAGGTGGCTGCCCTACCAGTCGATTTTCGTGTTGAGGTTTTCTAAATGAAGAAGGATGTATTCACCCTTTCGGGGGAGATTCTACACAAGTTTAACATTCTTATTAAAGAAATTTTTAAAGTATATCAACTTCATCATCTGTTGGTCAAGGCGTTAGGCACACACCCAAAACAGACTACAAAGTTCGATTTTCTGGGAGATTTGATTCCTCTAGTTGGTCATCCTCACGCAATCTCCAAGTTATACAATATTTTATTCAACTGGGCATATTCTTCCAATCCAATTCAAGGGGACTACTGGGCCACAGTATTCGGAGAACACCTTAGTTGGACAGCCCTCTGGCAGAATTGTCATAAATATATTATGCAGGATCAGTTGAGACTTATTCAGTTTAAATTTTACACAATATTTATTATTCTCCATACAAACTGACGAGTCTAAAACTAAGGTCCGACTCAAATGCAACAGGTGTCTTTCTGAACTGGTGACTTGTTCCATATCTTTTGGGATTGCCGAAAATAGTCCCATTATGGTCGAAATTAAAATAAAGCTGATTCTCTCTCTTGGTTTGGAGGATTTATTTATTCCAGAAATATGTCTGTTGGGAGATATGTCCAGTATTTCAGTTAGGAATAGGAAGTTTTACATAGCTTTGATCTCTATTACACTTAAAAAGGTGGTTCTTAGACACTGGAAAGACCAGATAATGATCAGTTATTCTGAATGGCTTGAGGAGTTGCTCCATTGTTTGAGAACAGAAAGGATGATCGCCATACTCCATAATAAGCTCCCCAGGTTCGAGAAGATTTGGGCCCCTTTCTTTATTGCCTATACACTCTAAGTTATAAGGCTACCCCCTCGGTTATAAACAACCCTTTTTCCTTTTTTTTTTCGGTCTTGTGCAGGGTGGGTGATGGAGGGTTGGGATCTGGGGGATAGGGTTCTGGGGGAACTCTTACAAAGAAACTGTCCGCTCTTTTACTGGTTATATTTCAGGATGTACTCTTCTTGACTACAATGTGTCTCTGGTCACGTTCTTTGTGAATAAATTTCTAATAAAGTGTTAATGGAAAAAAAAAAAGAAAGAAATACATAAACAGATCCTGGACTTACAGAGTCAGGTGGTGTGACTTTGGCAGCTTGCAGAACTCTTGGGTTGTTTTTGATGACTTAACATCAGCCTATCAAGAACTGGTTCAGGGAACACATACCACTATTCCCACTGACTAGAAATGTTGATAAAGGTCTAAAACTTGTGTGTAACTAGACTCAGTAATTTTTCTACTGGTATTATCTCTGTTAATAGTTCCTGCAGTAAATGCTTTCTGGTACTTCATTCCAGTGCACCTGTTGCTCATGGTACTGCTTGCATACACCTTTTTCCTTGAAGGAATGTCTCTTCAGTGCACAGTCTATGTTTATTTTATTACTGTGCAACTGTTTATTGCAATATTCATATCTTGTGTGCTGTGTGTTCTCCTGCTGATACCCATTCCCACTCTGTCTTTTTCCCTCCACTGCACAGTGGAGCTTGACACCCTAAGCAAGCTTTAGGTTACTATGGTGGTTCCCCTTCCCCTAGTATGTCACTGACTGGTCACCATTGTGGTCCAGATCGTTCCCTTCCCCTCCCATCAGAGTGGTCTTCTGTTCACTAAACTGCTATCATGCCCTGCTTATAATTTTTTTTTTTTACTTTTTCCTGTAGTGAATAATTTTTGCTTGTTCGAGTGATGCTCACATTCACTGCCCCGGGGTGGTTGTGTGGAGTACACTTAAGCATGGGGCTTAAGGCCAGCTGCAGCCCCTTTAACAGCTCTGAACAGATGTGGTGTTTAATTGCTGTTTTATTACTGTTTTACTGTGTTAGGAGGGGATGTTTTGGAATCCCTGGAATTCTCAGAGGTCAGTCAGTCTCCTCAGATCAATCGTCCGAGTTAGACCCTCTTTGTATGCTGTCTCTGTAGTCTGAGAATAAACTCCATTCTTTCCCCATTTATTTTATGTTTTCATCTATTATTTGCATGGTCCAGTGCGGCATCCACCAGAGCACTGAGAGATGGACATGACAGACATGAAGAAGAGAAGTTAAGGGTCCTTTGTGGCAGACCAATACCAAAACACCACATTACTGTCACATCGTAGACTCTACTTGATCTCTGACTTTACCCCCCTCCCAGGAGGGGAACCAGGATCTTAGGTGATAGGTTTAAATGTGTCATTGACAAGCACTTAAACTAGCAAAGGGGGAGGCACTGAAGAGAAGCAGGGACATCCCAGCCCCCCAAAAAAACAGGTTAGTTAATGAAGAAGGTAGAGAAGTTGATAGGGAGCAGGACTGGGGAAAATCCAGAAAAAGGCAAAGGCAGTGAGGACAGAGATGGGCCAAAAAGGGGTAAGGCCATCAAAAAATGGAGTGTGATGAGTACCAATGCCCATAGCCTGGGTAACAAGCTCCCTGAACTAGTGGTTTTGATGGAAGAGGGTCACCTGTATAATGTGGCAGTCACAGAAACATGGTACACAGAGAACCATGACTGGGATATCAACATACAAGGGTATAAAATCTACAGGATGGACTGGGAGAGTAAAAGAGGAGGAGGAGGAGCAATTCTCTACATAAGGGAAGGAATCAAAGCAACAGAACTAAAAAGGAGGGAAGGAGGTACTGTGGGTCACCCTGGAGACTGGAAATGGCACCACAATCTGCACAGGGATTGCTTACAGACCCCCATCTCAGAGGGAGGCAAAGGACAAGGAAATGATAGAAGGAATCCTTAGAAAGGCAGAAAAAGGTGAAATATTGTTGATAGAGACATGAATATGCCAGATGTTAACTGGAGCAGCTTTACTGCAGCCACATCCAAGAGCAGAGTCATGTCTCAATGCCCTTCAGGAGGCATACCTCAGACATCTAGTGCTGGAACCTACTCAGGAGGGAGCAAGCTTAGACCTGGTACTTTCAAATGGGGATGGAAACAGGATCTCAGATTTAGAAATGGGTAGCCATCTGGGAATAAACGATCACCAAACAGTGGCTGTCACAATAAACACAGCTGTAGAGTCAAGCCATACAAAAGCAAGGGTGTTGGACTTTAGGAGGGCTGACTTTGGCAAAATGGGAGAGTGCCTCAGAAAAGCACTAGCAAACAGGCAAGAAGGAAGGGTTGAAGAACAACAAGGAAAAATCAAAACTGCCATCACAGAGGCAACAAGCCTTTGTATAAAGCAAATCAACAAAACAAAATGAAGGAAAAAGCCACTATGGTTCTCAAAAGAGTGGCAAGGAAGGTTAAGAAAACAAGGATAGCATTCAGGAAATATAAGGAAACACAGAAGGAGCAGGGCAGATAACTATATTAGTAAAAGCAAAAGGAGACTGGGAAGGCAGTCAGAACCGCTAAGGCCCAAACTGAGGAAAAGATAGCCAACTCTGTTAAGAAGGGGGATAAAGTCTTTTATAGGTACATTAGGGAGTGAAGAAAGACCAAGGGAGTGATACTGAGACTTAATAAAAGGGGAGAGAATGTAGGCAGAGGGTGACAATGAAAAAGCAGGGATACTGAATGAATACTTCTGCTCAGTATTCACAAAAGAAAAGGAGGGGGAGGTACCTAAACCAAACAATAGAAGTACTCAGGATAGGGGGTTGATACCAGTCCATTCACAGAAGAAAGGTTTCTGAAAGAACTCTTAAAACTGAAGGTGGACAAAGCAATGGGTCCTGATGGGATTAACCCCAGAATTCTAAAAGAACTAAGAGGAGAACTAGTGACACCACTGACTACTCTCTTTAACAAATCATGGGAGGATGGAGTGGTGCCTGAGGACTTGAGTAGGCAGGATGTGATTCCACTTCACAAAAGTGGGATCAAGGCAGAGGCAGGAAACTACAGACTTGTTAGTTTGACCTCAGTGGTAGGGAAAATGATGGGATCACTTCTGAAGGAAAGAATTGTTGGGTACCTAGAGGCCAGTGGGGCACAGGACCTAAGACAGCATGGATTCACAGTGGGAAGGTCATATCAGATGAATCTAATAGATTTCTTTGGGTGACCAAAGTAGTAGACCAGGGAGGGGCTGAGGATGTGGCCTACCTAGACTTTGGCAGGGCATTTGACATGGTCCCACACAAAAGATTAATAAACAAGTTAGCCAGCCTTGGAGTGGGTCCTAATGTGGTAGCCTAGGTAAAAAATTGTCTGGACAGCAGGATGCAGAGAGTAAAAGTAAATGGAGTCCATGCTTAATAAGGGGGGTTACCAGTGGGATACCGCAGGGTTCAGTGCTGGGACCGGTCCTCTTTAATGTCTTTATCAGTGGCATTGCAGAGGGACTGGAAGGAAACGTACTTCTCTTTGCAGACTACACAAAGATCTGCAACAGGGTTGATACACAAGGTGGGGTAAAAAGGATGGGAAGGGACTTTGCAAGGTTGGAGAATGGTAAAATGTATGGCAGCTTATATTCATTACAAAGAAGTGCAAAATAATGCACATGGGAAACAAAAACCATGGGGAAGAGTACACAATGGGGGGGGGGTGAGATACTAACAACATCAAAAATGGAACAGGACTTGGGGTAGTCATATCAGATGCCCTAAAGGTTGGCAAGCAATGTGAGAATGAAGTGAGAAGGGCATGGGGGATGCTGGGATGCATATGAGAGGCATCACTGGTAGAAAACAGGAAGTTGTTATCCATCTGTTCAGACAATTGGTGAGACCCCATCTGGAGTACTATGTGCAGTTCTGGAGACCCCATCTCCACAATGACAGAGATGGGATAGAGGCTGTCCAGATGAGGTCAACTAAAATGATGCAAGTTCTGCACCAGATGCCATATGAAGAGAGACTAAAGGACCTTAATATGTATACCCTTGAGGAAAGGAGGGAGAGGGGGGACATGATAGAAACTTTCAAGTACCTCAAGGGAACCAAGAAAGTCCAAGAGGCTAGGATCTTTCAGAAAAAGAGATGTGCAAGAACGTGGAGGCACAATTTGAAGATAGAAGGGGGGCAGCTCAGAGGTAACGTGAGGAAGTATTTTTTCAAGGAGAGGGTTGTGAATGCATGGAATGGCCTTCCTGAGGAGATTGTGGAGTCAAAAACAGTGGAGGAATTCAAGAATGCATGGGGCAGACATAAGGCAATTCTAGTGGGAGGGTAGGAGGAAGTAGGTTGTTGGATAACTAGGATCTGCAGCTTATCCATTAGGTAGGGAAATGAGCAGACTAGGTGGGCCAGGTGGTCCTTATCTGACATCAAATTCTATGTTTCTATGTGTGTCTTTGTTTCTTCCAATGTTCCATTATACCTATCCCATGCCTTCAGAAGTCCCATTACAGTTCTTACTCCCATCACTTCCTCAGGGAGGCTGTTCAAGGTATCCACCACCCTTTCTGTGAAGAAGTGTTTCCTTACATTTCTCCTGGTTCTTCCCTCCTCCAGCTGCATTGCATGACCCCTTGTTCTAATGCATCCTTTTCTCTGAAAAAGGCCTCTCTCTTGATCTTTATTTATACCATGGAATATATTAATGGAATAGGTAACAGCATCATCTGCATAGAGAAGTACATTTCTAGACTGACAGACATCAGGCAAGTGGTTTATGAATAAGCCTAACAGTTCGGGAACCATAATGGAGCCCTGGGGAACACCAATGAATACATGCCTAATGTCTAACTAAGAGACATTTATCTTAACACTGAAAGTGTGATTAGTTATATAACTCTGGAACCAGGTGAATGTGCCCTTTGACAGGCTTAAACCACAGAGCCTGTAGGGATGGGGCTTATGACTGGACAAGTCAAAGCCTTTTTGTTAAGTTGATATAGATGGCATCAGCCTTGTCTTCATTGTCAAAGGTCTCAAGGAAGAAATTCAAATACTGAGTGCTGTATTGGTGCTATGTTTTTTTCTTTTAATCTTTGCTATTGAGAACATCGTATTTCATAGTGTTCAAGATATGAGACATGTTGATTGGACACTGTTCTCTCAAGGGCTTTGGACGGGGGGAGAATATGGAAATTGGCCTGTAACTGGAAAGGTTAAAATGGTTGCCATGTTTAACAACTGGTATAACAAATGCAGATTCCCCCTTTTTGGGCCACTAGGAGTAGTACAAAGAGAAGTTCTATATTTTAGAAATGGGGCAAGAGAGTTCCTCAACAACCAGGGCAAATAGCCTCATATTTATTTAATGCTCCCCCCAATTCTAGTTTTACCAACCATCTTTCTTAAATAATTAGAGGTGTCCCTTACTGAGACAGATTTAAAATAGAATTTAGGATATCCTCACTCCACAACCAATGGTTGTGTGTCAGCGAGACTAGAACCTTTGCTGGAGGTCAGGGTTGTCTAAGTGGGGAAGGCAGAGCTGAGGCCAGTGAATGCCACATAGATTTTCTTAGCAATTTTCGTGGTATCGAGTAACTCTTGTCCATCAACCATGAGCATTTTTGGTGAGGTTTTGTTGCCCTTACTGAGGAGTTCTAAAACATTCTCTCAGAATCTTTTACCATTTCTCCAATTCTGTGTCTACTGGGCATTGCTGTAGTTGGATTTGGCCAATTGAATCCTAGTAGTATATTTATTCCCAGCTTCCTTGTATTTTTGCAGATATACTGGGGACCCATTGTCACTTGAAAGCACCCACCGGTTATCCATCTCTCTCATGAATGCAAGGAATTCTGGGGTGATCCAACCAGTGGAGGTACATCTAACTGCGCTTTTTGAAGGGTGAAAATATTTTGCAAGCAGTCATGAATTCCATGACAAAGAATTTTATGGCTAAATCAATAGCAGGGATGGCGTCAAGGAAGCTCTAGTCTAGTTGTGCCACCTACTGTAGGATTTGAGTTATGGCATGTTCATTTTGCTTATGACATGGCTATTTATGAACCTGAAGGGGGGCCCTGGGCTGTTTTATTTCCTTCAAGCATTGTACTGGGAAGTGGCCACTGAGAGTATCATGCAGAACATTGACCTTTTTGACCTTGTCTGGTTAAGTTCTAAGTACCTAATCAGGTAGTCTTATAGTGTCTGGTTTGTAGTTAGTTCTGATGTGCTTATTGACCATTTGTTTTTGAAATAGACTGGTGATATTATCTCTGTAGCTGTTACTGCACTTTGCAGTCCAGTTAATATTAATCACCAGTTACTGTTTTAGCAGTTCTGGTTAGTTGTTTATACCAGGGAGGGACTACATACCCATTTGTTGTTTACAAAGGTGGATACAGACTGTTGGATGGACAACAGATTTTTGACATTGCCCCAGCAGCAGATTAATGGCCAGGCATTCACAGTCCCTAGACAGGTCTTTGATTTCAAGTTTTGAGACTTGCAGATCAGATCTGAAATAGATCAGGCAACCCAATCCACTTGCCTAGTCTTGTCTTCTCTGAAGATATTGAAATCTGGCAGTAAGAGATCAGAGTCAGGTATTTTGGGGTTAAGCCAGGTTTTAGTAAGGGAAGTGACATCCAGTTGCACTAACTCCACCCAGGCTTCAAGTTGAGCAAGTTTAGGCAGGAGATTACCAATGTTTAGGGAGATTATGTTTAAGTTCCCTTGTCTACCAGATCAATGCAGAGGAATATCTGCAGGGCCTGGGTTGGGTTGGACATTGCCAGACAGCAGGAGAAGCAATAAAGTTATACCCCTGGAGGATCTAAAGAAGTGTTTCAATCTCTAAGTTTTTCTCTTAGGGAAAAGGGACTTACTGGTAGACCCAGAGATGTTGCCATAGCATATGATCCCAAAATATTCCCCTTGATAGGTAAGTTTGTAATGGGCATAGGGCTCTGGGGCTTTTGAACTGAGGGGCAATTCAGAAGGATCACATGACTGTGGTTTCAACATGAAGTCCTGTAGGAAATCCACCTTAGCCACAGATGGCACAGAAGGTTCATGGAACAATACAGTGGGCAGGTGGATCAACATTAGTAGCATTACAATAAACATGATAACAGTAGAAACTGGGTCACAGCAATTAATGAAATTAGATCCACCTAGATAGTGGAAGGGATGCAGGGTTTCAGTACAAAAAGCAATTGGGCACTCAGTCTATACAGACAGAGGGTTTTCAAATCCTCAGTAAAATGAATTTATCAGTGCAGGCAGGATATAGTCACATAGCCAAGCAAAAGATTCAGTCCACCCAAAATAGTCTCATGCCTAACCCCAAACAGTTAGGCATGAGGCACAAGGTATTTTAATAAAATAATGCAGTCGCACAGTAAAACCAAATAAATGCAGTAGCTTGGACAGCTCTTCAGGTTAGGCAGGTAGGAGGATGGTTAACAATCAAGAGCCACTACAACAATTGCAAGGAACACAATACAACAATTACTCTAAAACAATACAGGTACTAGTAGAACACAAAGTACTAACTGCAGTACTCATAGTTCAGTGGAGACTTATGTCCAGGTTGGGAGGAGGCCACCCAGTGGAACAGCATGGCTGACAAAATGGCTGTCTCTTGAATGATGCCAGGTAGATTCCCCATATCTTTGCCACTACAGTCCTTAGTGCCGAGGGCCATAACACAGAGGCCATTAACAGTAGTATGTTGAAAAAGGAAAGTGTAGCCCTGCCCACAAATCTCCCAATTGAAGCAGATGTGGAACAGTGATCTAGCAGCAGCCCAAGGTGCAAATTACAGAGAGAACTCCAGATGTAGGGGAGAGGGAGAATCAATAGGTGGAAAACTGACCCACGCTCAACACCCATGAAGACATCGGGTCTAGTGAGGTAGTACAGAGGGTCATTAGCAGTAGGCAGCTGAAAAAGGAAAGAGTAACCCTGCCCTGAACCTTCAGATTGAAGGAAATACATAGCAATGGTGTAGCAGCAGTCCAGGGCCAAAATTACAGGCAGCGGTCCAGATGCGAGGGGGGGAGTCAATTAGTGGAAAACTGGCCCACACTCAACCCCTCTGCAGAAAGTGGGTCCAGGGAGCCAGCAGCTGGAATGCAGCTCAGAACAGCAGAGAGAGTGCTTTGAAAATCACACCAAGTAGTGTAGCCTGACCCACAAACCTTCCAATTGAAAGAGATTTGCAGTAATGGACTAGCAGCAGTCCAAGGTCCAAATTACAGACGGGCGGTAGCCAGTGATGATAGTGATAATAAATGAGTGACTGTAGAAACAGAAACTCATTTATAGCGCTATCATGAAGAGCTACCCTGCTAGGGTAACGATCTTATAGTGAGCAGAACAACCAGAAGGAGAGGGATAGGCAGCTGGAAGGGAGTGATAGGAGGAAGGGTTTGTATGGGGAGGGGATTCTGCTGCAGCTGAACCAGCCCTCTGGTGTGGTAGTGAGGGTGGCTGGCTACGGTGCAACAGGAACTGGGTTCGGGACCTACTGGGGGCGAATATTTTGCCACTGCTTGCTGTTCTCTGTTTTTTTTTTTTTGTCATGTTTCACCTCCGTCTCGACATGCACCCCCCCCGGAGTTAACAATCCTTATTCAGGGGAGTGCAGGGGGGGGGTACTTCCCCCCACCCCGCATAAACACTTGTAAATATCTGCAAGTCTGGTTGCTTGTGTTTGTATAGCACCAAAATACTTTTCGGTGATATACATTCGCTAGGATAGCAACTGCTGTTTTGCGATCAATATCATAGCATGGAACCCAGACAGGAGTCCAGATGCAGGGGGATGGAGAACCAGTAGGTGGAAAACTGGCTTATGCACACCACCAGTGCAGAAACTAGATTAGTAAAAATATGTTATGTTGTGATTTCTATTGTTTTTAATTTTCTTATCTTCCTTGCATTTAAATCTATAATCACAGAATCATAGAAGGATATGAGTTCAAAAGGCAGAGCCCATAAAAGAACTTGCCACCGTAATATTTAATGGTGGAAACTGTATTTTTCAGTACCCTTGAAAGTATCCAACCGTTTTTTAAATTGCTCATCATTCTCACTCATGACAATATCCCTTGGAATAGTATTCCAAATTGGTGATACCCTTTGAGTGAAAAATCTCTTCCTTTTTGTCATTCTACATATAGAAGTTTTTAACTTTAAACTGTGGGATCTTGTAATGTTTTGTGCTGCTGATTTTTCCAAGCAATTCATTTCTAACATATATTCTTTCTGGATAGCCTTGAATGTATATATTAGATCTCCACATAAGGATCTATATTCTAAGGAAAGTAACTGAAGTGATCTTAGTCTATCTTCATAATCCATATTTTCCATGTTCCCTCGTCTCCTAGTGGCCTTACGTTATACCCTTTCAATCATCTTTTGGCAACCAATAGATACTGGAGTACACAAAGGTGCACAATAGTCTAAGTATGGACGTACAAGGCCTACATAAAGTGTTAGAATTACCTCTGGTTTTCTATTTTTAATGTGTTTATGGATACAATCTAACATACATTAACATTTTTTTTTACTGCTTTATTATTATGTTTGCTGAATTTCAGTTCATCTGATATTATAACACCAATATCTCTTTCTTCTGTGGTAACCAGCCTTATTATTATTTCTCTCCATATGAATTACCTTGCATTTATGCTAATTAAAAATAATTTTGTCTGTTGCCCAATTACATATTTTGTTCAAGTTATCTTGCAATGCAGCTACAGATTTTGCATCATTATACATCCCAATTTACAATCATCTGCATATTTATTTAGCCAGACACCTTCTGTTGTCTGCATACTAGAAACAAGTATATTGAATAGGAATGGGCTGAGTACAGAGCCCTGAGGGACTCCACTTGTAACTGCACTCCATTTAGACTCATGCCCTCTAATGACCACTCTTTGATATCTGTTATTCAACCAAGACTGTATCCATTTAATAATTTTAATATCTACTTTAATTTTGACAAGTTGCTCTATAAGGATCATAGGAGAGACTATGTCGAATGCCTTAGCATAATCTAAGAATACCACATCAACCGGTAAACCCTTTTCCAATACTTTGCTAACAAACTCAAAAAAACTTATGAGGTTACTCAAACATGATCTGCCATTTGTAAATCCATGCTGAGTGATATCAACAGCACCTGTATGATTAATATGATTATTTTTTGCTGTATCAATCTTTCGAGTATTTTACCAATTAATGATGTAAGGCTAATAGGCCTATAGTTACACTGTAATTGTTTGTTACCACTTTTAAAAATCGGAGTAACATTAGCCACTTTCCATGACTAAAGTACTTTTCCTTATTTCATTGAGACATTAAATAAGACACTTAAAGGCCCTGAGATTTCTGTGGATAGTTCCTTAAGAAATACTGGATTTATACCATCAGGTCCTGGTGATGTATTTGATTTTATTTGGCTAATGGCATCAGTAACACTCAGTTCGGGTAAATATTGTCGGTAAGTTGATATCCAATATTACTTGAGGGTTAATCTTCTCCTTTGGTTTAAAAATACTCACAAAATATGAATTTAGTTATTCTGCCATATCTGTTTCATCACTAATTATCCTGGCCCAGATATTCAAACTGTGCCCAAAAAGTGCGCAACAGCAGGAGCAAGCGTAAATCCACTGCGCCCATGCGCAAGAAGGGTGATATTCAAAAACTGTGCAGGTCAAGATGCGCCTGTGGCACACAACTGGATATCGCGGCACCTGCACCATAGTGCAACCAAGGATGTGCAGTTGCGCAGTTCAGATGCACCATAGAGCAACCAGGGATGCTCCATGGAGCAGAGGCAGGATGCAGGGGCTCACCACCCATGCCACAGATGGGTAGAGGAGCACACAGCAGAACAGACATCACTCCCCACACCCCATGCACTGCACAACCGGTGGAGAGCTAGAAAGACCACCAGCCCATGGATACCAGCAACAAACCCACAGCCGGGGCATGGTGCCCCAGCACATCCCCTGACAAGCTGTGACCGGCACACAAGGAGGGCCGACCACCCCATGCCACACCATCCCACCAATGCAGAGCACACCCTGCACCATGATCCCCAGACACCCTGCCCAGGAGCAGCTTCCACCAGTGCAGGACACCCCATGCATGCCACCACCCCCACTGTGACAATGCAACCATGAGTACCACAGAACCATGCAAGGCAGCCCCACCACAAGCACCCGTCAGTGGGTGGCAGCACACAGCGATGCAACGACTGCATACACAGTGCCACCATGCATGTCCCACCCGAGGTACAGCTGAGAGACCGACCATGCGTCAGCACACGAAGTATCCCACACATGGCAGGGCATGCCCCAGACCCCACCACCAGTGGTACAGCACCCTGCACACCCTCCCAAGGACAAACTCCGACCCAGCACTGGCCACAACAGCCAGCGCAGACACCCACAGTGTTGCATGGAAGCATGAACCACACAGGATGCAACACAGTGCATGGACAAACACCCACCCATACACAAGGGCACACCAACACAGGGACACAGTAGTGGGGCAAATAAGCCCCCAGAATGTGGCCATGGAAACTGTGTACACATGGCCAGCACCCCTCCATGGCACAGAAGTGCCAGCCACCCTGTGCAGGCACCATGGAGCTGTACGCCACCAGCATTTGCCTGGAGCAGAAGTGACAGACAGTGGTACACATCCCCTGCGACACACACAGGTGACAGCATGGAGGTGGGACAACAACAGCTGAGGCCACAGTGTCACCCAAGGCAGACATGCACCACACCAGTGAAAGGAGGCAACCTGGAATTGTGCCAGGTACAGTGGCTGTCCTGCATGGACAGCCACCACTGACATGCCAGCGGACCGTGCGGGTCACAGACATGCAAGGGTATCAGCTGCACAGGCCATGGACAGTCTGACAGGTGTGCCATGGACACAGCGCATGCACCATGGACCACTGCACACAGTCATCCTGTGCACAGGGAACAAAACACACCACAGACAGTGACTGATAGCCACTCCCCTCACCATACTCACTTCCCCACGGACACACCCACATGCACATGACTGCACCACCCCTGACGTCATGCACACCACTGCAGCTGAGCACCTATAGCCTGCTGCAAATCAGAGAACACCACAGTAGGCATATCAAAGGAAATGTATTTAAAAACAGCAAACAAAACTATATACAAGTATTTACAAAGGTTTGGGGGGAGGGCCACAAACAAGGTGGGGGTGGGTAAGGGGCAGGGGTGAACAAATGGTAGAGGGAAGGAGGGGTGTGAAGGTGTGTCCATGGGGGTAGGGGAAATCAGGGGCATTGCCAAGCTCAGCGGGAGCCCTACTTCCAGCTCCGGATTCTCCTCCCGCCATGACGCCATCGGACACTGAGCCTGTCGATGTGTTCCAGTATCTCCAGTGATGCCCTGGCTACCTGGAGGATCTCCCGCAGCACCACCCTGATCTCGTGCATCTGCCATCCACCTAGGATATGGAAGCAGAGTCAATATGTGTGAATGAACAGCCCCATGCATACCACCCACTGTGCATGGCATACGGCTGTGGAACATGCCTCTGTGATAGTGTGTGACCACCCACAGTGATCGCATCCACAAGACCCGCGCACCCAGGCACACACAGCCATGCAGACCACTGCACATACCCACCGGCCAAGTCCTGCACAACACCACCATGGCTGTTCAGTGACATGGCTATGCAGTGCAAAGGCAGTGGAACAGCCATGTACCCAATGCATGCATGCATGGACCACCATTGATGCACTCCCAGACATGCAGTGCCACTGGACAGTGCTGACTGTACCAAGTTGCGTGCATAGCAGTGGTGTCAATGGATGGCGGTCATGCCCCGCTGCCCGCCCTGTTACACAGCATGCAATAATAATCATGGATGTAAGGCATTCGCTATCATCAGGCTTGTCCCTGCACCTGTCTTGTCCGGCCACCCTCCCAGCCTGCTGTTCATCTCGGCGCAGCCTCCCCTCCCTCGCCCACTGGTGCTCCTCTTGGCCTTGGGTGCAAACATGGAGAGAGGAACATCAGTACAATCTGGTAGCAAAGTCTCCCCACCCCCGTGTGTGTGCAATCTTACACAGCCATACCCCTTCCCCCCCACACCGATACCACCACCACGGCCAACACTAGACAGCCCCCCCATGTGCTGGACACATGCCACCATGATCCCTGTATGGATGTTAACAGTGTATGGATGGGGCACCTACCTGGCCGTGGCACCGTGCCCCTCCTGGAATATGCCCACAGGCTGGCAAGCCTGTCTGGGTCCCGCCGCTGCAGGTCACCATAGCGGTGCCTGCACTGCTCCGCTGTCCTCTCCATGCCTGTGGCCTCCTCCAGGGCTACTGCCACCTCCTCCCACACCGCACTCCTGGCCCTGTCCAGGGGTGCCTCCCCAAATAGGGCAGTGGCATGGACCTCCACTAACTGGACCAGATTGGCCAGTTCAAGTTGGCTTCAGATAGGCACCCTTCTCCTTGCCATTCTGTACAGTTTTGGAATCAAAATGGCACTCTGTAGCACAGGTTCGCCACATGTGGATACTGCGCAGTACTACGCTTTCATTCCTCATTGCACCGTCACCAAACAGTGCGATAGAGGTGCACCCATGGGAATGCATGATGCCTAGGGGGCAAAGGTTGGCACAGGGTCAGGGGTCTCTTGCACATGGACCACCACAGCACAACTGGTACTCACCACTTGTAGTGTGGTAGGGCGCCTGTGTGCCACTTCCTGTAGCAGCCTACCATGCTGTGGCCCCAGTGCACCTATGGTGCCCCAGTGCCTAAGCGCCATACATGTGAACAGCGCAGTAGCATCACTGGCACAATGGTGGCCATTCCCTGCATTACCTCCCATGCACAGCACATCAGCAGCGCAGCAGACATCAGCGTCAGCACCCCAGGCATGCACCATTCAGTGTCCACTGAGCATGTCACAGAAATGCACCCTTGCCTGAGCACGTTCAACACAACTGCGCAAAGTGCAACAGTACGACATTCAGCTGGCATATGCAAATCAGCTAATCAGCCATTCAATGGCGCAGATACTGCATTTTCATCCACTTATAATTGTGCCTTACCTTATTTGCATGCGTTGCACTATAAAAATGCAACATTGGGCTGCAGTGGCCATAGTCTGTTATTGCAGTCTATTGTGGTGAGTTGCATGCTGTTTGGGAGAGTGGACTGTGGTGTGTGGGACATGCATGGGACTGCACAGTTACAGGTAACACCAGTCATTCCCACAGGATAAAGAATGAGTGATCATGAGGTTGAGTAAGAGGAACAGAGACATGGGAGGAAGAGGAGGCCTAACTTCACCAAGGCAGAAAAAGATGCACTGTTTGATGCCTACCTTGACTGGAAGCCACTGTTCAGTGGACAGTGGGGAACACCACAGGCCCATGCTGCTGCATGGGAAGAGGTGGCGTTTGCCATCAATCTGCATGGCAGCCACCAGCGGTCCATGCAGGAGTGCAAAAAGAAGATGGGCATGGACAGGCGGAGGATTAAGGACAAGGTGGCTGCCATCAGGGCAGCATGGGCTGCGACTGGAGGGGGACAGCCGGCCATGCAATACCTGACCCCACAAGAATGGTGGTTTGCTGGCATCATATGGCATTGTGCCATCGAGGGTGTTCCAGGTGGTGGATTCCAGATGGGTGGTAGCCCGTCACTGCATGGTAGGTCCTGGTCTGTCAATGGAGGGGAGACAGGGTGGGGCAGATACATTAATGCTACTGTGTTCCCTTACAACTCCTGAGCATCTACATGGGTCAGCGGTGGTGGGCTTGTCCACTGAGGGTGATACCATGGACATAGAGGAGGGCCCATTCACTTCCACAGGTGTCCGAGGGTCAGGGCGACAGTGGGCCTGCCTGGCTGTCTGGACTGATGTTGGTGGAGCAGGAGCAGAGGAGGCCCTGCCCTTGTCCCAGCATGATAGCGTCCATGGATGCCAGCATGCTGAGACTCAGGCTGGTGCCAGATCCATTACTGATGATGATGGAGCTCACTTCATGGACAGTTATTCATGTGGGCTGCAGGATGGCCACACAGCAGGTGACATCATGAGCATGGCCATGCGTGGTGCCACCGTGGAGGCCTGCGTAACATCACAGTCCCAGCCTGCACCTGTCTGCACCAGTGAGGCAGCACTGGTGTGTGTCCAGGACAGTGGGGCTGTTGTGGCTGCTACAGCAGCACCGTTGAGCCCTGGAAAGTGGCAGCCGGAGGGGCAGTGTCAGCAGTCGGCAAATGGCCATGGGGGTACAGTGTCGGGGGGTGGCATCAGTGCACTGCCTGTGGACATGCCCAGGCCTGGCCCAGGTGTGCAGCACCCACACTCAAGGGGTGCTGCCCATCAGGGCTGTGAGCACCGTGAGGGACAGCATGCTGATCAGGCAGATGACCTCTTAGAAGAGCACACCCACATACTCCAAGAATCAGTCGATCAGCAGTTGCGCCTTGTGACTGTGGTGGATGCACTCAGTGCGGCTCTGCGCCAGGCAATGGAGCGGCGCAGCAGGGACAGCTCTCTGCTCCTGGCAGGGATGGACCGGATGAGGGAGAATGTGACCACTGCCATTGGCAGGCTGACACAGACAATTACAGTTGCCATGGCCACAGTGGGCACACAGTTATTTGCCCATGCATCACAGACACCACGCAGTGCAATGTCCACCCCCGTTCCTGGCATCGTGTGACACCCTCCTTGTTGACGCCAGGTTCAGCTGTGGGCATCCTGAGCACGCCTGGCGCAGGCATGTTTGGTGTGCTGCAGACCCCTGCATGAGCACAGTCGCATTCATGCAGCAGAAATCCTGGCGGACCATCGGTGCCACCCCATGAGGCCATTGGTCAGCCTGTCATTGCTGGCGGGTCTCAGCAGGGCCACCCATGCATCTGTGGTGGCCGTGGCACTGTGGCACATGACTGACCTGTCTCCCACCATGGCTACTGCCTGATGCTGCCCTGTGTGCATTGTGTTGTTCAACGTGCAATGCATGGGTGGGGTACCCGGCCCTGTAGCCTTCACACACACACACACACACACACACACCACGTTCCATCTGCACACCCTCCTGGCTGCTGTCCGCTGTGGTGTGTGCATGATGATGCCTGTCGCTGTCTGTCCACCACTGTGCAATAGTGCCCAGCCGCCTGACACATGCACAAATGACAGGCACTGGGCGGGTGATCTGTTAACGTGTGTGGCTAGGTGTGGCAGTTGGGGTCGGCATGCCTCCTACCCTTTGTGCATGTCTTGTGGGGTGTGTGTGTGTGTGTGTGTGTGTGACCGCATGCCGTGTTAGACCTTGCCCATCTCTGATGGTGTGTGCGGTTCCATGCTCGGCCAATTCCCTTAACGACATGCACCCCTGGGGTTTGTCCATGTGTGTTTGTGGGTTGTGCCCTTGCCACTGGTGGTTGCACATGGCCCATGACTTACCTGGGTTGATTGAAGTGCTCCTCTGTGATGGTGTCCTGGTGCAGCTGTGCTATCCAGATCAGTCAGGGGTCTCTTCGACCAAGAGGGGAGCTGCCCATCACCATCTTCACCAGCATCCTCATTGTCCCCATCGCAGTCCCCCTCTTTGACCTGTACAGCTATCCCACAGTTGTTGGCCATGTTGTGCAGGATGCAACAGGCCAGGAATAGCCTGCAGGCCTTTGTGGGGTTGTACTGTAGGGCACCGCCAGTCGTGTCCAGGCAACGGAATTGTGCCTTCAGCATCCCGAACACCCACTCGATGACATTGCGTGTGGTGGCAAGTGCCTCATTGTAGCGTTGCTGCGATGGGGTTGGGGGCCATGGTTATGGTGTGAGCAGCCAGGGACAGAGTGTGGGTATCCACTGTCACCTGTGTGTAGAGGGTGGACATTAGTTTGGTGATCAGTGTCACCCTGCCATTGGTCATCTAGGCCAGTACCCATGTCACCTCTGACTATGCCTCTCCCAAGTTCCATGTCTTTCTGCGTGATTTGCATACTCACCCACTAGGTGGCCAGTGGGGATGTCCCCACTCTTGAACCCATGGCACAGTGTGGACTGGTGCCAGAAGAAAGCATCATGTGCTCCCCCAGGGTGCATGGCACAGACAGTGATTATGCAACCACTGGCATCGCACACCACCTGGCAGTTGATGCTTGCATACCCCTTCTGATTCATGTATGCATCCCCTTCAGGGCCAGGTGGCATGCGGATGGCCACATGGGTGCAGTCTATTGCCCCGAGCATGTCAGGCATAAGTGCTACCCTGTGGAACTCCTGTATGTTTGCAGTGCGCTCTGCCTGTGTACTGGGAAAATGGATGTACTCTGCAGCATGTGGCAGCAGTGCGCTGAGGAATTGGGTGAGGAGGCATGATGCGGCTGACTGGGTTATGCCTGTCGTGTCCACTGTTGGTCTCTGGAAGGTTCCCGTGGTGAGCAGGCACATGACAGCTGTCACTTTGGTTTCCACTGACAGAGCATGGCTCCGTCGTGTGGGTGCCTGCATCACATCACTGCACAGCTCACAGAGGCACCTCAGTATTGCCCGGTTCAGGCAGTACCAGCCCACGATCTCAGTATCAGTGTACAGCTCAAAGCTGGTGCGGGCTCAGTATTGCCTGTTGGGGGCATACCACTGACGGGCCCTTCCATGGCCATGTCTCCCTGCTGCCTGTCTTCTCACCCCCTCATAACTGCCTCCATCTGGATGGTGGCACTGGCCATGTCCCTGGCTTGTATTACCCCCCTGGCAGCTGTTTTACTGTTCCCCCCACTGTCCTTGCTGCTACTCCCCCTGCACTGGGAACACCTCCATGTAGTGGCCGTATTGCCCACTGTCTGTGCCCTCAGTGCTGTGTGACACTTCCCCCTTTTGTTCTGCACTGTGGCACAGGCTCCCCCTACCTTCCCTGTTCCTGGTGGTTCCAGGTGGTCTATCCTGCTCCCAGTTTCTGTGTGCCTGTGTGGCTGCCTGCCGTTCACCAACATGTGGCTTCCCTGTAGCATTCTTGCGCCTCTCTCTTGTTCCTTTTTATTTTGGATCATTTCCGTTATCGCGCAACTTCTGTTTGCTCCCCTATTGCGCATGGCACATGTTGTTGAATATTGCACTGTGCCATTTATGCATGGTTCCTCCCCCTTCAGTTGCACATGTATTCATTACCATTGCACTCTTGTGCATTGTGATTTTGGGGGCGCATCTGCCTCCCACTGAATATTGCAAAATGGCACATTTTCGGACTTGTGCTAGTGCATCCCTGTTGCACATGGCACAGCCCTTTTGAATATCTTGGCCCCTGTCTTTAATTTCTATGGGACCTATTCCTTTCTGCTTCCCCTTAAGAGATCCTATGTAATTGAAAAAAAAATGATCCTTTGTATCTTCTGCTAATTTTATTTCCAGCCTTTGTTTAGCATTCTTTATGAGTTTCTTTGTTCTCTTTGTTATCTTTTTAAATTTATTCCAGTCTGCAACTGTACACTTTTTTTATACTTGAAGTATGCTGTCCGCTTTTTTGTTATTGTACGTCTAATTTTGTTATTTCTTCAAAGTGGAATTCTTCATTTATTATTATTATATTTACTGCGAGAAGGTACCCATTTATCTATACAATATTCAAGTACTGTATTAATTTTTTCCCATATCTGTTCAAGACTTAGATTTTGTTTTAGATCATTTTTCCAATTCCTTGTGTTTAAATAGTCTTTTATACTTGTATAGTCAGCTCTAAGGTAATTTTTTATATTTGTTATTGCTTTGCAGTTTTGAATTTGCTTTTGAATAATACATTCGACCATGTTATGGTCACTGTCACCAAGAGGTAGTAGTATTATAGGGGTTGTGATCACATCAGATAAATTTGTAAATATTAAGTCTAAAATATTATTTCTTGTTGGATGTATAAGTAGTTGTTCCAGATTAAGTTGAAGGGTAGTTTCTAAAAACCTTCTGTCAAAATCCCCTTTAGTCTCAAACGTTGACCAGTTTATGTTTGGTAAGTTGAAATCACCCATTATTATAACATCATCTCTAACCTTCATATTACTTAATTGATTAATAAACAGATGATTTTCATCTAAACCCAGGTTAGGAGATCGATAACCTAAACCTACAGTCATTGAGTTCTTGAACATTTCTATTTTAACCCACAGAATTTCAGCCCCATTCTCCTCAGATTTTATATGACAATTCCTAAGTATTTCAGAAATATACAGTGCTATGCCACCATCTTTTTTTATTTATTCTATTTTTAAATAAGTGTTGTATCCTGGAATATTTGTATTCCATTCATTATTAGTAAACCATGTTTCTGTAATTCCACATATGTCAATTTTTCTTGATGTTAAAGTATACTGTAGTACATCCATTTTACTTAACAAACTTCTTGCATTTAATAATACCTTTATTCCAACATAGTTACAAATTTGTCCGGGTGTAATAGCCAATATGCTTCCATTATGATCTGCATCATTATTTTTTACATGTTTTTTATTTTTATAGTTTCTATATTTGTTTTGGTTTTGTTTTTTTGATTTAGCCTTTATTGTTTGTTTGTTACTGGCTAAATTATTAAATTCTTGTATGGTAAATTGATTAGTATTTGAATTAACATTATCAGAACTAACATCCACCCCACCAGTGACCTAGTTTAAATGATTAGTCAAGTATCCACTAAGTTCCGGTCCCAATTGTAAACTTCCACATCTACTCAAATGCAGGCCATCCCTCCAAAACAGGTAACTATTATTAACAAAGTCCTCCCAATGCATGACACATCTAGTCTCCTACTTTGTACACCACTGTCTTAACCAATTGTTAATATGTTTTATTTTGCATGTCTGCTGATATGTTACCTTAGGCACTGGTAGGATATCTGAGAAGGCAAATCCACATCCTAAATCTATTAATGTGTTTGTTAAATCAACATATTCCTGTTTAATTTGCTGTGTATGTTGGTAAAATACATTATTAACACCAGCATGTATTACAACCAATTTGCTTTCATTCCCTTGTCCTAGTATATCTCTAGTCATTTTTGTGATATCACATATTTTGGCACCTTTAAAACACAACATAGTTATGTTTTCTTCATCATCATCACAAATTATTCTATCTTGACCTTTTACCATTGAATCTCCCAATACATAGATCTGTGTTTTTTTTTATTTGATTTTCTTCCATTTCTTTACAACAATTTTCTGGTACAGTAGTTCCATTCTGCATTTTGTCCATGGAAATGACTGTCGATGAAGTTTGTGATGATTCTAATGTAATTAAAAGTTATTCTACTAAACATTGTGTATTACAATTTGAGTTTGGACAATAAGTTTCATTCTCTTGTGGTCTGTTAAGTAGCTCTATTGATTCATTATTATTTTTTGTGCCCTCATCCATTTCCTGTAATTCCTGTTCACTGAGTGGATCAAAGGAATTTTGTATAGCTATCGTGAATTGACTTGCTTTTTTACCTCTTTAATTCTTTAGTATTTTTGAGTATTGTACTTGATACCATAAGTCCTCAGTGTTGTCTGGTTCTTCTTCTTCTCTATTTCTTTTTTTTTATTTCCAATTGATTGTATTGGAGTAGTTGTAGTAATATAAGGGTATGTATTTAATGTAGAAATCATGGTATTTGATGTATCAATGTCAAAACGTGATGACTGAACTTCTAGCCAGACCTGGTATCGATTAGCCATGTCCTTCTGGCTCTGCTCCAGTTGTAATAGTTTTTTATTAAACTGGACTATTACATAAGCCATATCAGAGTTATCTAAACATTTAATACACATATCTGGACCAAGGCTTTGTTTATTCAATGAGATGTCATACATATTGCATGACATACATTTCACTCCTCTCTGCCCTCTGGTTGTTTCATTTACTTCCTCCATGATAGAGTAAGATTACTATTACTAAAATATACACCAAGGACATATACTGTACATACACAGATAGATAACTAAGGTATCACAATACTATTTTATTTTTTTTTTTGTTTATACAAATTCACCTGTACACAATTATACCCAACACTTTAATGCCTAGTGCAGTAGTTATAAATTCTCCTAAATATTTGGAATAAATGTTATGGGCTCTTTAAACTCACAAAACAGGCTGGACACGCATAACACATGCAGACACACATGTCTTTGTATGCGTCTTCGCATGCTCAATGCGTGTTCACCCTGCCCGAGCTTGTCATGCTCACTGCAGAGTTCATTTAAATAGAGCCCCCAACCTGGAACCTACCCAGAATGTAAGCTGAATTAAAATAATATACCACCAAAGTGGTTTTAAAAAGGCACAAACACACAAAGTGCTAAAAACTGCACAGATTTGGCCCGAAACTGTCCCTCTTCCCACTTGGAGAATGGGGCTCAAATTTCACACAGTATACAAAAGCACTAGAATTAAAATATATGGCTGGATAGTGTGTAGAGCAGAGTCTCACACACAGTTTAGTTTTCTACTCAGTTTATTCATGCATTTCCATACACTGTGGAATTCCTCTTGCTGCAGTGGAATATGAAAATGACCTAGCAATCATAATGGATGATGGCCTTAAGAAGGACAATTGGTTTATAGGCTCAGTTAAATAAAGACAGCAGAATGTATTGAAAGAAGGGTGACCAGAAGGGCAGTTGAAGTAATCACTTTACAAGGTGCTAGACAGACATGCCTATTGTACTGTATACAGTTCTGATCTCCACAACATACAAAGAACACTTATGCAGTTAAAATGGTGCAATGCATAAGATGTGTGGAGGAAAAAGTTATTAAGGGGAGTATGAAGGCCCTTTACATGTTTATCATGGAGAAAAGGAGACTGTGGGGGCATGATCTCCATCTTCACAATACTCAGGGTGTGAACTATATTAAATGACTTTGATGTTTGATATGGTGTACTCCAGCATGACTTGGGGCCATGCCCTGAAGTTCAGAGATGGAGTATACATGGGAAACACTAGGAGGTCCTTATCTCCAATATGGTGGAGAAAGTAAAGATAGACTACCAACGGAGACATTGAACTGGATGACAGTACAGACTTCTATATTTAGCTTACACAAATGTCTGATTACCAAAGGAACTTGTGGAGTAGAATTGGTGATGTATTCCTACAAATGTATGTGGTACATGTTTGCACATCATACTTACATTTTATTTATTTATTTATTTAGATGTTTGTTGGCTGAGAAAAGAGGCTAAACAAAACTGCCTATTTTCAGTCTTGTCACAGTGAGGGAGGAATCAGATGCTAACTAACTGAAATTGAGCCAGATTAAGTTGTTGACTGAGTTTTTGTGTAAAGCTGAGGTGGGGGGGCATAATGACCCTAGAGTCCCTTGTTTATTTACAGTTTTTGATGTCCATTCTGCCTGACCATCCCACTCTGACTGATCTCACCACCCGGTCACCCAGCTTCTCCAGGGATTACCTCACTCCACTTGTCTTCTGCAATCTTCCTTGAAGGTGCCCTTTCATAGGTGTAAGGCCTGTGAGGAAAGAAGCTTTGTCCTGTAATTGGGTGATTTTCCACCATTCTTTGCCCTCTGGGGCAACAGTGCATGCAATAAACATGATGTGCTTACTCCATCTCCATATAGAAGCCACAGGCATCCTGCATGTAGGGTCACTTTCATTGTGTGGTCCTGCTGTGTTTCCACCCAGATTGCTCCATGTGGCATAGAAACAGCAGGACACTGTCAACACCCATCTTGAGGAAGGACAGCTGTCCTAAGGATGCTCAGTCCTCCTTCCCCTGACTAGCCCCTAAGTGATCTACATCTATTTTCAAACCTGGGTCACCTGCATGACAGGAGATGAGGTGCCCTGAACCTCAGACTCCATGCCACTGGGCTAGTCTAATACTAGAGTCCCTTTTGACCTTTATTTACTATGTTGGTATGTTACTTTTCATATTCCTTTTCTGCTGAATATCTTACACAATCAACCAATCAATGAAACAGCATTTTTTGCAGTAGTCTTTACCTTTGAAACATAATTGATGTACCATGGAACTGAACAGTTGTAAGCTGACCCCACAGGAAATGACATGTGGCTTTTCATATACAGTAGGTTAGCATTAGTGAATAAATTGCTTGTAAATCCCATTAGGTTACAGTATGTGAAAAACACTATATACTACTCTACATGTCACATACTACAAGTATTTGATTAAACTACTGATGCAACTAAGAGGTGCTAAGCTATCCCTTTTTGCTTGTCAGTGGCCCCAGCCAGGATGCAAGCAGTATCTTGCAGTTTTACTGCAGAATGCTGCAGTATACTGCAGGGAACAGTGTAATTCAATAGTAACCAAGCCCCTTTATCATGCAATAATTTGACATGTCATTTTCTGTGATCTATTGTGTTGCATCATGGATGGCTTTGCTGTACTTCAGTCTTATCAACAATTATTTTCAAATGTTGTATTCATTGCATTTTCTAGATTGTGGGTGGCATACTGAGATTCAATTTATTTAATTAGCAACAGAAGACAAAATCAATAAGTCATCTTGAGCAACCACTTCCAGCAACAAAGAATTAAAAAACAGTATCTGATAATATATTCTCTTAGTACAAACCCTCAATGCTTATCAGTTATAGACCAGTTACAGTCAGCATGACATGAAGAAGACATGAAGGCATTTTGCAAAATGTATAGTACATGGAATGCATAAACAATAAAAGAAGGCAGATGATTTCCATTAGATTTTTTTTTGTAACTCTCCTTGAATCATATGTGTATTTTTAAGCAGATAAAAAACAATTACAAAGCATCAGTGGTGCACTAATCCTTTGGGGAATCTGTAAAAGAAATCTATTCAACAGGTACTATACTGAATATGTCCCTGCATGGAACGTAATCACAATATTTAAAGTCTGCTCCAACAGCACATATGACAATACTCATGAATTATATTAATCAGAGTTCAAAGGTGCTAAGAGATGCTTAAGCCTAAGTCATAGGGGTGGGCAAAAAAAAAAGATTCCGCCAGTGGAATTTCCGTGAAAGTACACATTTTGCTTCCACGAAAGTTCAAAAAATAATTTTCGGAAACTTTTGCAGAAATTCCACCTTAAAACTGGGGAATAAATATACAGACTGCTGGTTAATTTATTAAAATTAGGTCAAAACATTCTGCAGAATAAATCAGTGCCAGTGGTCAGTTTTGCGGCTTTGTTTACCCACAGTTTAATTCATTAATCCACCCCCGCTGATCAGGGATGCCCAGTAAATTAATAAATAAATAAAACTCCAATCCCTCTCTCGGACCCTCCTGGTGTCCAGTGGCCCCCACGCACTGATCATGGGTCCCAAGTAAAATATCCCTGATCCTTGGTGTCTAGTGGTTCCCACCACCACCCCAACCCAGGATCATGGCCTGTGGGTCCCAGTAGAAAAGAAACAAATACTCTGATCCTTCCTGGTGTCTAGTGCCCCCCCCACCCACTGATCATGGTTCCCAAAACATTTTGTTTCCCTGGTGTCTAGTGGATCCCCTTCCCTAACCTGGATTCCCTTAATCCACAAAAAAAAAGCCAACAGTCCACCAACTCATTCCCCTCTATTCCTAGTATTCCCTGGTGTCTAGTGGACCCCAACCCCGCAACCAGACAGTTCATCTACCACCACCCCACTTCTCCCCCACCCTGCCCCTGAGTGGGCCACTGGCATGGCCTTCCTCTCTCCTCCACTACCAGTGGTCAACTGAATTGTCAGTGAATGACAGCGTGGTTATACAAGCACATGCTCATTCACTGATAGTTCATTAAACTATGGATAGAATAAATTCCACAGTTTATATGCATTTTTGCACAGTTCACAAAAAAGTCCATGGAACCTGGTGAAAATCTACAGAAAATCCCAGTTTTGCCAGTGGAAAAAGTTCCAAAATTTCCACAAAAGTGCCAAAATTTCCACAAAATATCCACAATTTCACAGAAGTTCTGCAAAAGATAAATTCGTAACTTTCGCCCAACCCTATTAAGTATTTGTTCTCATTTTGTGTTATATTCTTTTACTCTAGTCCCTGGTTTGCACAACCATACTGACTTACTGTACAATCAATATAAACACCAACAGAGAGCAACAGTGAGCCATCAGATCATGCAGTGATGAGCTGCAGCATTTTTATGACAGCCTCTGAGGATTTATCAACTAGATCACTACACTTTCTTTATTTTAATTGAGTAACCCATTTTACAACCATATCTACAAAGTTTGTGAAAGTCCCATCCAGCACATCGCTGAGCACATATCTTCACTGCCAGCCACAAAAAACTTTAGCACTATTGGACAATTTATTGTCCTGTTAAAAGCCCTCCCTACACTCTTTATTACAGAGCGAGTACAGTCAGCAAGACATGTATGAGATGGAAAGGCAGTTTTAAAAACAGCAGTGTGTATTAACAATACCAAAAGGCTATAAAAATGCAATTTGTTTAGTTTTATAACCATCTACAGTGAAATATATGCATGTATTGTAAAACATAAAGAAGTGTAACACATTGTGGGTATGCAAATCCTTCAGAGCAACTGCATGAGAAATCTCTTTAACAGATATCACAGTCTGCAGGCCACATCATTACCCTGCTAAGACCACACTAGAGCCAACACACATATGTACACACACACACACACACACACACACACACATATACACACACACACACGCTAAACATACTGATTATCAATAAAATCTACACAAAAGAATACACATACATGAAACATAGACGTTGATGGCAGATAAAGACCGCAAGGCCCATCCAGTCTGCCCATTTCTTTTTCTACCTTACAAATGTGCCATTGACCTTTGCTCTGTCAATGGCCTATCTATTCATATTTATCTGTATTGCTCCCTGATGCCTATCCCATGCCTGTTTGAAGCCCTTCACTGTATTCATATCCACCACTTCTTGAGGTAGGCTGTTCCATGCATCCACCACCCTTCCTGTGAAAAATAACTTTCTCACATTACCCCTTAATCGGCCTCCCTCTAATTTCATGCTGTGTCCTCTTGTCCTGCTATTTTTCTTATATTGAAACATGTCAGACTCCTTCACCTTGTTAATGCCCTAAAGTTGCTTGAATGTTTTGATCATATCACCTCTCTCCCTGCTTTGCTCTAAGGTATATATACTGAGCTCTGTTAATTTGTCCTCATTTATTTTCTGATGCAGTCCCTGCACCATTTTGGTTGTCCTTCTCTGGACTGCCTCAATTTGGTTAGTGTCCTTGTGAAGGTGTGACCTGCAGTACTGCCAGCAGTCATGCACTACCATTAATCAGTGTTCAAAAGGTAATAAGTGATGTCTAAGTAATCTTTCTAATATTGCATAATATTTTTTTCATTCTATTTACTGTTTTGTAGACCCATTCTGACTGACAATCTTCTTGATAAATAAAAGAGAAATACAGTGAGTTGTCTGTTCATGTCACCAGGTGATGTCATCACTGACAACCACAGACAAACATAACAGTATTTGACAGTGTATCCTCTTGTTAAAATGTCCCCTACCATTCAATTTGCTAACCCAGTACAGTCAGCATAACGAGAAGGAGATTCAAAGTCAGTTTGCAAAAAAATGGCAGTAAGGAAACAATATCGGAAGGCTAAAAATTTCCAATAGTGTTTGCAACTTTCCAACGCACTGTATATGCATACTTTCTAAAGGATAAGCACCAAATGCAAAGCATCATGGTTATGCAAACTCTTTAGTAGAGCTGCATAAGAAATCTGAAAAGCAGGCAGTAGATTCTACTGGACACATCCCTGCAAAGACATTTAATACAGTCAACACACAAGAAACATAATAATTATCTTTATATGTGTACAATGAGTACACATGACAACAGTCATGCAATACTATTAATCAGAGTTTAGAAGGTGCTGTGAGATGCCTAAATAATCCATTGTTTGTTAACCCATACCAATTGACAATCTGCTTTAAACCTTCTCTACCACTTTGTTAACTGACCCATTACAGTTAGGAGGACGTGCACAAGATGCAAAGGCAGTTTTTAAAAAGGGCAGTATGGATAAACCATGACAGGTGACTGATACTTTGCAAATTGCTTACTTTTTTTTATCTCTGTCTAATACATATGCATGCATTCTAAAGGACAAATATCATATGCAAAACATTGGGGTATGTAAAAGGAAATGTTGTAAGCCAGTGGCTTCAGTTTCTACACCTTCTGTGATACCTGAATACCACCCAGCATATTTAAAGTCAACTAAGTGGTAGGATCTAGCTCATTACCTTGTGGACCCTAGGTATAACCTCTTCACCACCATTCAACTTATCTGAAGAATAAAAACACTGCTCTGCCACTTCCAACTGCTTTCAGTCATGCTGTTACATGAATGCCACCCACCTTGATTAAAACAGTAATAATAATAATAAAGAGATCAGAATGCAATGACGTAAGGGTATTTTAAATGTTTATTTAGCAGCAAAGGCACCAATAGAATGCCATGATCCGCCAGTACTTTATGCTGCACTGATTCATCAGGGTAGAGGGGGCTCTGATAAAATATCACTAAGGTATAAAGTGCTAGAGGAACTTTCCATGCTAGTCACCTATTCAGGATAGAGTGAAGTCTTTGATGACTTTTTTCTTAGTCCTTTATTAATACAACACTATTATACTTTCAGCACTTCATATTTTCAAGTGTTATCCATACCTTGCTTCATTGCAGATGTATTAAGGCCATAGCAATACCTTTCGTAATTTGGTGTACATCATAACTAACAGATACCAACTGAGTGGCATTGGCTTCTGCTCAATAGGATGGGTGGTTCCTCTTTTGATAATGTCACTGGCTAGGACCTACAAAAATCAGAACAGTTATTCAGATGCCACCTTCTGACTAAGACCTGTACGAGGACCAAACGATGGAGAGTCTGTAACCACACTCTATTTAGTTATTAACCTCAAAGCCTGAGTTTGGCAGTCTCTTTCGATTTTTTTATACAATATGTGGATTCATGTATAAAACTAGCGCTTACTTCAGCACTTCAACATTTCATTGCATTATCAAAATATTGTGGCAATCACTGTAATTCTTTATACTGTAACTGAGGAAATGGACTGCTATGTGAAAGTAAGTGGCAGTTTGACATACCTACAGAATAACCATGAGATTTCAGCTGCCCATTTGTACACAGTAAAATGTACTGAAATCAAAAGTTGGTTTCAATTAATTTTAAACAAAGGGATTACAACTTTCTGAGTGCAACAGCTATCCTTGTTCTAGTTATTTATTCAGTCTTGTCTTGCTAAATAAATGTATAAATATTCCTTACTTCTTATTTTCTATGTTCTTCATTGTTTTATAAGCTTCTCCCCCTCTCATTTCCCTTTGGAAGCCATTCAACCACTGCACTAAATCCATCTTTGTCCCCTGCCCCCTTACCTTTTTGATGTCTTCAGAGACACACCATTGCATACCCCTGTTCTTTTCTATTGTGCCTGCGATGGTGAAAGACTGCAGCAACAGAGCTGTGGCATGTCTGGCAGTGGCTTAAATTAACACTAGTCCCTCCCCCCCAGATAAGTTTAATGCTAGTTTGTCAGAGGAAGATGTAAAAAATGAGTACTTAGCAGTCTTAAGAAAAAAAAAGTTGTGACACAAGTTGAGTCTGGATAGCTCTGATCAGATTATAGCCTGATGGATCAGACTGGCCTACAGTAATAACTGCCCTCTGTGAATCTGTGACCTGACACTTTGAACAATCCTAGTTAATTCAATTCAATTTTCATTTATTAAAAGCAATAACAAGATCTGGCCCTGTGGTGCTGAGGGTTGAGGCACTGGACACCACACCTCACACCATGTCAGCAACCCAGGTTCAGGAGTGAGCCTAGGTGCTATGGGTCAGCAGGGGAGGGAGTTGATCGAGCGTCCCATTGACTCCTTTCCTCTCCTGGGGTGGGTCAGGGTACAGTAACCAGCGTAGCCTGACAACTAGCAGTGGCTGGGTGTCAGCACATCCAGCCTGGTAGAATGGGATGGTAGGTGGGGCAGCTGGCTGGCACATTGGATGTGGACGAGTGTGCAGGGTGCCCTTTTTGGAATTGCATGCCCTGCCTCCAACACACACACAAGAACATGAAAAGGGGGAGTACCTGGCTGTTGTGGCTTGATGGCCATCCGCGATGTCCTGCGCTGCTCTGAGGAGATCACCATGAGTGGATCCTTTGTGGTGGGGGAGTTGGTCGACCCACACCACCCTGCCATGGGGGTGGCAAGCCGTGGGGTAATCGGTGGTTGCCCTTAGTTGGAGACAGTGCAGGGTGGATGGCATCTGGAACATAAGGGATGCCAGGACAATGAGGCCGGCTAGGTCTCCCCGTGGGAGAAAAAAGTACTATAATAAAAAAAAAGCAATAACCAGGACGATACTATATCATGTGAGCTATCACATTCATTTATAATGTCATCCTATGCATGACTTCATACATATGTTACATATAATAAATATAGAATAATATATGGGTGGGTGTGTGAAATCAGAATTTTAAACCCATCCACCATATATTATTTTGTTTAATTAATGGTCATCTGTGTGTGTGTGTGTGTGTGTGTGTGTGTGTGTGTGTGTGTTTTCTACACTTGATTTTAGTTCTGTCAGGCACACATACACACACAACCTGATTCTGTCTTTTTCTCTCACACACACACACACACACACACACACACACACATATGCAGCTCACTTACTCTCTCATCAGTTGAGGTCAGTTGTGGAGCCCTGCTGGAGAGGTAAGAATGGCAGGATCAACCAGATAGATGTCTTTACTGTTTGAAGGCAGGATCAACCACATAGATGTTAAAAAGCATGTAAAAATTACCTAGGAAACAGAAAGGATCAGTTCAGAGGGAAACTCAGTTCGCAAGGAACAGAGCCACCATGTTGGGAGAAATGATTAGCCCACCCAGACAAAGTATTGTAGCCAAAGAGCTGCGTAGCCATTATTTGAGCAGCAGACACTGATTACAGCCTCCTGTGTTGTAACCAAAAATATCAAACAGGAGGTTGTAACACCTACTAAAACAATGGTTATTCATTAATAAAAAATGATGACCATTAATTAAATATTCGATAAACAACAAACATACAGACAGATAACATCATCATATACGTAATATAGTACCACATTTATGATGTAACAATATACAAATACAGCTTAAAAATGTAAAGGATCATCTCAGTGACTCTACACAACATAATTTTACAAAACCACAAGTTTCCAGTTCCATTCTTATCAACTACTGCAATATGTTATATACAAAGATAGGGTCTTCAAAATGAGGACACATAAAGGGATCGAGTCCCAATAGGATGGAACACTAGTTATAATGTTTGTGCTTCCCTTGTTGGTAAATGTATGTGGTGCCCTGAATTCGATACCGTCAGCAGACTTCAGAATTAATTTAATTGGTCCCATTTGCAAAAGGTCAGATATATAATTTGGTTCATTGTACTTCAGACTTATACGCAAACATGGAAAAGTGTATAATTTCCTCATAGCACTAAAGAAAATTCAATCTGCCAGGTGGTACAGAACACATCAATGTGTTCTATAGGGGGAACAGATTATAAACTTTGTCGTACATTAAAGATGATATCACAGCAACCATTGTTCGGTAATGTTTGCATCCCCATAAACAGGTCCCAAATCAGTCAATGTTGAAAGTATAATATTAACAATTTTGTATCTGGTCTTATAGGAGAGAGTATTACACACTATAGAAACAGACTCTAATCTTTGTCCCATCCTACTTATTATGGAGGAAATATGCGCTTCCCAGGTTAGATTAGAATCACACCACACCCCAAGGTACTTATACCTATCCATTACTTCCCAGGTCACAAGGTCCAAGGTTTTAATGGGCAGTTGATCTTTCTGTACATCTACTGTCTTAGCTGAACCAAAAATCAAGACCTGTGTTTTGTTAGACTGTAACAGCAGTCTTCAACTAGCCAAATAGCTTTGTATCTTATCAAACATTTCTTGAAGATTCCCCTTGTAACACACTTATGTTCTTCCTGACACAGGAAACAACTATATCATCCACATAAAGATGCACATCCATGTCCTACAAATTTACATTGATATCATTAACAAAAAATGAGACCAAAAGTGAGCCCACTACTGACACCTGCGGGACCCCATTTTCCATTGCCATGAGGCCTGATCTCATCTCATGATACTACACTATCTGTTTCCTCTGCTACATTATCTGTTTTATTATGTAATAATGAATATAGCTGAAAATATAAAAATGATATGGCGTGAGACAAGAGAGTGCTCCATTCTCCAACAATACAATTGCTTCCCATGCACATTAGACCAAAAACTGGGACTGAAATGTTAAAGCAGGGAATGGGTAAGCTGCAAAAATCTGAAACAATCCTTACTGGGTGCATTGAAACAAAGTTGAAAATCAGCAGATGTAATAAGGACCCCATCAGATGTAAGTTGTTCGACCATTTTAATATCACTATATGGACAAAAAGTGGAAGTAATTACCTGACCCATGATTTTAAATTAGAATTTCCAAAAATGGGTTGGGAAGTATCACTAACTGAATCTAGATGAAGTCACCTACCTTATGGCCTATGGACTTGCACTGAAATAGCAATGAGACCATCCCGTAGAGCCTGGGGAATTGTACTAGGGGGTAAATGCAGCAAAGAAAGAATATTTATTTTCAACTGTCTGCAGAAATCAAGTTCAATATCTAACCACTTAGGAATAGGACTCATGTTAGATTATCCCAAAGATTCCCTATACCTTTTGAAATACTTACTGCTGTGGATAGTTAAATAGTATAAGTAGAAATTAGGTTGCCTAAGATCACCTTCCACCTTAGGGGCTATAAGTTTATGAAAAGCTCTTCTAACTGCCTTACCATGCCAGATGAAATGAGAACAAATTCTATGTAGCTTGGAAAACCATTCTCGAGGAATGATATAATTTAACATAATGAAGGGATACAGTGCTCTCAGTAGCAGACTCAGCTTAGCAACATTAACTGTACCCCAAAGAGTAACTGGGAGATTAGCACACCGAGCTAAATCCTGTTTAATGTGATCAAATAGAGGATTCAAGTTATATTGTTTCAGTTTCCCTGGGAAGGTGTTCAAATAAATGCCTAAATACTTAAGTTTATCAAGCACGCAGACCAGCCCAAGATCAGCTATATCAGTCTTTTGGGCTCAGTCATTTAAAGGCATAGCTTCCATTTTATTGATATTGGGCTAATAATTAGAAATAATACCAAAATAACATATAATTTCCAACACAGCCAAGTGTGAGGTCTTAGGATGGAATAGATGTAAAAAATATCATCTGAGTATATGGACAATTTGTACAGCCAGGGCCTGATGACCACTCCCTGAACCATCAGACAGGCATTCATTTTTCTGATTAGAGGCACTAAGAAAAGGTTAAACAACAACGGAGAAATGGAACAATCCTGTCTAGTGCCCCAGTGAAGAGTAACCACTTCAGAATGAACACCATTACAAACAATCCTGTCTGTAGGTCTAACATAAAGAACCTGAACCCACTGAATAAATTACTGCAGGATATGAAACTTCCCTAAAACTATAAAAAGATATTCCCATGAAACCCACTCAAATGCCTTCTCTGTGTCTAGAGAAGCCAGAACCATGGAGTTCTGGCTGTCCCTGGATGCAACGAAAAGATGTCCCAACTTCCGAGTGTGGTCCAAAGAAAGTCACCCAGGGACAAATTCTACGAGCTTGCTGCTAATTAAATGATCCCAAACACTGTTAAGCCATGTGGTGAGGGTCTCAGACAATATTTTGTTACCAAGGTCAATCAATAAGATTGGTTTATAACTACTAACCCTACAGGGATCCTTACCTAGTTTCAAAATGACCATTATAAGTGCTTCTGTAAGAGACGGGTGTGAGGTACCATGAGAGTTGATACAACTAAAGGTCTCTAAAACAACAGGGGCTAATAAGTCTTTAAAGTTCTTAAAAATGCCCCTTCATACAACCCCCCCTATTTTAGAGGATCTTATAACTGCTATTTCTTGATAAATATTAAGACTCTTACAAGGAATGTATTCTGGACTTGGATCCCTGGAAGATACACGAGGTCAGGCACACTTAGAGAAATAAATTCAGTAAAAAATATAACACTCACTCATGTGCAGTGCACGTCATCCAAAATTTTGTACTACCCATGTGTATAATCTGATTGATTTTTAAGTCAGCAGCCATTTGTTTTGAGAGTGCATGCCCTCTCTGCATACAAAAGATCCAGAAAAAAAAGAAATAATTTGATTCCTTTTATAGGACCAACAGGATGTTACAAAAGAAAACAGGAGCTTGAATTTTTGAATTACATAACATTCCTCAGCAGAAAAATAATAGTTGGTTTGGAAGAGCACACTTCCTTAAAGTCCAGATACTGCATAAAAAAAACAGATACCAAATTGTTAAAATCCCACTGGCTTAAACTGCTTTTTAAAAATCTGCATTGATGGAACAACAGAGTTCCATCACAAGAAAGGTATGTCAATGTCAAATGTACTGAATTAATAAGTTTCTTCTCTGAGAAAAGCCATGAAATGTACAGATGAATTAAGCTGAAAAAATACATAGTATATCAATCAATCAATCAATCAATCAATCAATCAAAATCTTTATTTATTCAGGCGAACATCATTGAGCGTAGCTCATTTACAAGATGGACCTGAGTGGTCATACAAATAAGGGTACAAGTTTTTTTACAAAGACATGAGAATAGCATAACATTAGTACAATCAAATAAATAAGAGATATATACAAAATTTACAGATATACAAGGCACAGTAAAATAACAACCTGCAAAAATGAAGAGGATAATAGATATAGCAGGGATAATAATCAAATAATAGGGCTTTTGTAGGCTTTTATATGAAATGTGATAACTGACTGGGTAGAAGAAGGGAAATTAAACATAGTGGATTACAGAAGGAAGGGGTGTAGGTTGAAATGTTAAAAGTCTTCTAAATAAGAAAACATCTTTGTGTTAGGCCAAACTGTGGGTTTAAAGACAACCTGTGCTAGTGTAAATTAAGAATTAATCAGCTGCTTCCCATATGTATGCAGTGTAAGTACTATTCAGATATGTATGACTTAAAAACAATGTACAATAAGTACAGCAATGATGTACAATAAGTCAATATTATTCATGAATATTTAAACTTATACTGTTTAAACATGATTTGTCTGTAACTCTGTAATAAGTAACTAGGTTTCAAAATACAGTAGTTTACTGTGTTTTTCTTCAGCTTAATTATATATTGGCCTAGATATTCAGAAATGCACCAAAGGCCAGCGCAAGCCCAGTGCAGTGCAAGTCTGATGCGCTGTGGTGCAACAGGTGCCATATTCAGAGGTTGTACTGGCCACACTGCACCAGCACAACCTGGATGAATATGGTACAGTTGCACCATGGCACAACCGTGGATGCACCATGGTGCAACCATGGATGCACCATGGTGCAAACACAGGGGCACTATGGCACAAACACAGGTGCACCATGGGAAGACAGATAAGCCCCGGGCAACCTTTGGAGCAGAGCAACAGAGCAACAGAGGGGGGCACAGCACAGAGAGGTGAAGCAGGGACAGAGCCAGGGAAGCACAATGACAGGCCACAGGAGGCCACCACTGGCTGGGCACAGCAGGGCACACACAGGCACCCAGATTCCCACCCCAGAACATAACAGTGGCACAGACAGTAGGCAGCAGGGGGTGCCAATTGTGTACAGAGGGTCACCAAGAGTGACCCCTGCAGGCTGCAGGCTATGTACCCCTGCACAGCCAGACCAGGGCAGGCTACACCAAGGACCATGTAGGCAAGCACACACACCTGCCACACACCCATGACAACTACCCCATAGGCACCTCAAGGCACAGCCACCGACTGAGGGGAGGGACACCACCACAGTGGGACACACCACAGCACACAGCAGTGATCCACAGAAGCACAACATGCACCACAACACATGCACACCACATGGACAGGCACTGGGCCATTGCAACATGGCTCCTCATGCCACCTGCAAATCAGATATTGACACAGGCAGGTAAGTCAAAAAATATATATTCAGGAAAACAACTATGTACGAAAACAAGGGGTTGGGAAAGGGTAGGAAAGTAAGGGGAAGGGATAGGGAACAGGGACTGTACAATGGGAAGGGGACTGGAGGGGGAGGTACGGATGTGGAAACCATTGAAATCAGGGCCTGACTAGTGGCAGCCATGGCCTGCCACTCCCTGCAGATGTTGTTGCCTCCTGTCTGCCAACAGCATCCACTGGACCTGCAGCACCACCTCTATCATAGTTGATGTAATCAAGATTAACTGATGCAGGAGCTGGCAGTAGAGTGGCCTCCGCGGCACTGCCGGAGACCTAGGGTAAGGGACAGGACAGGCGGTCAGTGCAACGTCCCAAGGAACCATGCCCATCCACAGTGCACAATGAGCAGTGGGAACACACACCCCTAGAGGGCCTGTACAGCCACCCACAGGGACATGAGCCAACACCTAAATGTGCACCAGCAATGTGGTGGTTCCGGCCGCACAGTGGCCACCCAACTGTGCCATGACAGTCACATGGCACAGTGCTCTGGCAGTATCACAGCAACATCAGTGGCAGCCGGGCACACACCAACTCCACCAACAGCTGGCACACATGTCCAATGGATGTGTCACAGTGGTGGGCACCGTGCACAGTGCAACACACACAGCAGTCACAGCACGTGGCACAGTCAGCCATGCCCACACCTACACAATCACCACCCCCATGGATGGTGGAAAGGACATTGCCAGTGCCTATCTGCTCTCTGTGGCCCCATCGGTGCTAGGGCTGCTTTGCCACCCTGGGCCACTGTGGCCTGGTGTCCTGCCATCGCAGCCCATCTTCGGTCCTCAGGCCCTGGGAATGGAACAGAAACAGGTACACATCAGTAACCAATCACAGCCACTGCCCACCTTCCCCACCCCTGTGCACAGGGTGAGCCCCTGCCCAACATGTCAAGCACAGTGGCATCGCAATGCAAGCAGCAGAGGGCAATGCCACCCCACAATGTGCATGATGGCAGTACACCACCATGTAGGACATGCCAGGCAGCCTAGCCAACACCACAGTACAACACCAGTGCACACATACATTATGGGCCTACTCACCTGGCTGTGGCACAGCCCCATGCCTGACATGCGCCTCCAGCCTCTTGAGGCTCTAGGTCCTTTCAAGCCACATCCCCATAGTGGTGGTGACACTGCTCTCCTGTCGGGCCACCCCTGTGTGCTGTCACAGTGAGGCAGCAATGGCCTGCCACACAGCCAGCCGGGGCTGCTGCAGTGGCACCAGCCCAAACAGTTGGGGTGCATGAGGCTGGACGCAGGTGACAAGGTTGAAGAACTCAACCTACGTCCAGTTGGCTGCTTGCCCTGCTCACTGCTGGGCCATGCTACTGGTGGGAGCCACAGAGAAAATGGCAGCAGTAGGCGCACATGGCCACAGCATGCACCAGATGCATGGGCCGAGAGGACATGTGCTGTGGCCGCCCATTGCACAGTCTCAGAGATGCGTGACATGGTTGTGGCTAGGTGGGGTCATGGGTGCAGGGGTCACCCAGGGGAAAAGGCAACAGCAGGGGTCGGAAGGTCAGCCACTGCACAGTGCACATGTGCACAATAGCAGGCATGGTGTACCATGCACCATAGCCCATATCATGCAGTCAACACACGGTGCACTATTGGCAACAGTATGCCATCCAGCGCATGTGCACTTCAGTCCTGCACCCTGTGCATACATGCGCATTGCACCGCGACTTGCTCCAGAGCAAACTCATTGCACATGGAGCAAAATCATGATATTCAGCTGCCACATGCAAATGAGATCATTAGCCAATTTGTGGCGCACGGGGGGGATTTAGTATGTCATTACCGTTGCATTAAAGATCATTTGCATGCAATGCGCTATAAAAGCAACAAGGAGCAGAACAGGCCATGGCCCAGTATTGCATCCTTTTGAGGTAAGTTGAGCATGCTGCTGCAGCACACTGGGTGCAGCCAGCATAGCAGGGGGGCATTACAGGAAGCTGCTGCCACTGACACACAGTACTGTCCATTTCCACAGGAAGCCAAATGTTGGAACAAGAGGAGGGTGAGGAGTGTGGGCCTGCTTGCAAGTGCAGGCCCAACTTCACAAAGGCAGAGACAGCAGCCCTGTTCGAGGCCTACCTCAAGAGTGAGCCTCTGTTGACTGGTGCCACAGGCACACCACAGACCAGGGCTGGGGCCTGGGGCCTGGGAGGTGGTGGCACATTTGTGTGAACCAGCAGGGCAGCCACCAGCAGTCTATACAGGAGTGCTGCAAGAAGGTAGAAATGGACAAGCGGTGGTGCATGAAAGAGAAGGTGGCGGCCACCCGTGCCTCCCAGAATGCCACCAGAGGGGACCTGAAGATGCGCCACAGCTCATGGAGCAGGAAGAAAAAGTGGCAGGACACCATGCACTGCAGCACCATGGAGGGGTGTGCCTGGAGATGGATTTCAGACTTGTGGCAGCACATCACTGCATGGTACGTATCCTTGCCATGCACAGCAAGTAGCACGGAGGGTGCATACATGGGCATACTGGCATGCATGCCACTGCCATGCATGTCCTGTGCATTTGTGTGCAACACCATGCATGCCATGTTGCCAGACCCATGCAGTGGCTGGTTGGGGGCACACGTGGGCATTGCATCACTAACACACCTTTCTTCTCTTTCAGCACAAGCATGCCTGCATGGGGAGGATGGGGCGAAAGTGGCAGCTGTGGATGCAAGGCCAGCTCTGGAGGACCAGCCATCCACCTCTACAGGCATCTGGGGGCTTGATAGGCTGCATCACACCCACCACAGTCCAGGTGGTTGTCCTGGACATGGGGTCATATGAGGCCCTGGCTGTGGTCCTGCGGGATGCCAGTCTCTGTGTCCTCTCTGTGTAGATACAGATCAGGATGGGTCCGATGTTGATGATGATGTCACGATGTCATGATGCCCATGTGGATGCAGTCAATGGGCCCAAGCATGGCAGGCATAAGTGCTATCCTGTGGAAGTCCTGCATGGCTGCTGTATGCTCCACCTAAGTGCTGGGGAAATGGATGTATTCCCGAAGCACGTGGCAGCAGAGCATTGAGGAACTGTGTGAGGAGGCGTGAAGTGGCCAACTGGGTCATGCATGTGGTGTCCCCTGTTGATCTCTGGAAGGTGCCCATGGTGAGCAGGCACATGACGGCTGTCACTTTGGCCTCCATGGACATTGCGTGGCTCTGCCTTGTGGGTGCCTGCATCTCCTCACTGCATAGCTTGTCGAGCTGCCTCAGAATAGCCTTATTCAGGTGGTACCACCCATGATCTCCATGTTGGAGTAGTTCTCAAAGGTGGTGAGGGCGCGGTACCACCTGTGCTGGGCAAACCACCAACAGGCCCTTCCTCGGCCATGTCGCTGTTTCTCTTGCCACCTCACACCCTTCATTATGGCTTCCATCATGAAGGGTGCACTATCCATGGTCCCTGATGTCCACTATCACCCTGGGTGGTTGGCTGCTGCGGGCTGTGTGCCACCCTGGTGCACTGCCTGGCACTGCGTCTGCCTGTTCCTCTCTCTCTCTCTCTCTCTACCCCTATCCCCCTCTCCACTGCCATCTCTGTCCCTCTCCCTCTGTGGCTGAATCTGTCTGTCTGTCTCTCGCTCATGCTGTCTCTCTCAGTCTGTCTTTCTGTCTCTCTATCTTGCCTTCCTTCATTTTTCTGTCACTCTCTCTCTCCTTCTCACCTGCTGCAAGTGCTGTCTGTGTGCTTGCACCCTGTATTTATAGGCTGAAGTCTGCTCAGTACATCTCAGATTTGTTCCGCACTTGCACCATGGTTCAATGGTTGAATATCACACTGCACTGGATATTCATAGGCACGCCCCCAGCACTTGCACCTGCATTCATTATAGTTGTACATTGGTGCAATGGGATTTGCGCTGCGCAATGACCCCACCGAATATGGCTCCTTGGCACAAGTCCACACTTGCTCCAGTGCAACTCAGTTGTGCCATGCGCAACTGCTTTGAATATCACTGGCTACTATATATATTTCTTCAGCTTAATTCATCTGTATGTTTTATAGCTTTTCTCAGGGAAGAAACATATCAGTTCAGTACATTTGACCTTGAAATACCTTTCTTGTGATGGAACTCTGACTTCTGGTTCATTGTGCCTGTTTTATCCCACACCTTCACAGTGGTGTATGAATTGGGATTTCTGGAACATGTAGACTGCCTGGGAGATGTTATCAGTGGGTATTGAACCAATACACAGACAGATGCAAAAAAGATTAGGGTGCTGTGGCGAAAAACATATCCTTTGACTCGTGCTATTGTGGAGAAGACTGGAGAAAAATCTGGACCTGGGTGGATCTTGGAGCCAGAAGAAAGGTGAAGGACAAGCTGGAGACTGAGACAGAGGGATAGATGGAGGAAAGAGCACCAGAGGATCCTAGTGATCTCCTATAATGGCTTTGTATGAAGCAGCTGAAGATGGAGTGGGAGTGAGTGGAGGATTGATGACAACAGGAAGAGGCTCAACAATGGCAGGATGAGAAGTGGATGGATACCCTGTGAGCAATCCCAAGCCATTAACCCAGGTCAACTAGATCGAAATATACCCAGAGACATTAAATTAACTACAATGATGGAAGCTGATGACATTGAGGCATATCTGACGACACTTGAGCAGATTGCCCAAAGGCATGCCTCGCACAGGGATCAATGGGTTATTAGACTGGTTCCTTATTTATCTGGATGGGCTCAACTTGTCTACAGCCACCTAAGTGTACAAGATGCAAACACTAATGACATGGTGAAAGAGGAGATTCTAGGGTAGTATGACATAAATACTATGACTTACCGGCAGAGGTTTTGCTCACAGAAGATGACTGGAAAGGACACCCACAAAGACAGACATCCAACAGTACCCTACTGCATCCATCACAATGACGGCTGACAACAAGGAACACACTATGACTGTTGTTCTGGTTCCCAGGATGAAGGCCCCATAAAAATGTGCACCATGCCAATCTTTTACATAAATGGTATGGAAAACCTACCTTTATGCCCACTATGTTTGTGCACCCAGAGCAGGTTGACACTGAGTAGAAGATTGCTAATAGAAAACTAGAACAAGAAATGGAATTGGTAGGGGTCCAAGTCAATCCTGAGCTAGACACAGTTCAGAAGAAAAAGGTACAACTGCTATTACATCAGTTCAGGGCAACTTGTACCAACACATCAGGTAGAGCCAAAGGGGTAGTACATAATATCAAAGTAAACAAAGAGAAACCTATACAACAGAAACCCTATAGGATACCCCAAAAGATCAGACAGGAGGTTATTGAAGATGTTCACAAAATGGAATAGTTAAAAATTATTGTTTTCTCTTGTAGTGCCTGGTCCTCACCTGTAAAGGTGGTAGATGAAAAGGATGGAGGTGTCAGGTGTGTCTGGATTTTTAAAAGACTAATGCAATATCCACCTTCAATAGTTACCCCATGCCCTTATTGATAACCTCTTAGACAAAATAGATAACACACAGTAAATTAGCAGCTTAGATCTTACGAAGGGTTATTGGCAGATCCCTTTGGCATTACATGCACATGAAATAGCAGCTTTTAGTACACCAATAGGACTCTACCAATTTATCACCATACCTTTTGGCCTCCATGATGCCCCTGTGACTTTTCAGCACTATATGGACCAAATACGTAGGCCTCATACACAGTGCTGTGCCACTTATTTGGATGACGTACTCATCTATAGTGCAGATTGGAAAACACACTTAGAACACCTTTGTGCATTGATATAATCCATCTAAGATGCAGATCTGACTATAAACCCTACTAAATGTGCAGTGGCTTGAACTGAAACTAAGTATTTGGGATTTGCCACAGGTAATGGTATGGTTAAGCAAGATGTAGGTAAAGAGAAGGCTGTAGCTAACAGTCCCATTCACAGTACCATGAAACATGTACGTTCCTTCCTTGGGTTGGTCAGTTACTACAGGAGGTTCATTCCCAATTTTGCCACTATAGCCACATACTTTACTGACCTGACTAAGAACAGTGTGGTGAGGCATTCAGGAACATTAAGGCTAGTCTATGTTCCTCCCCAGTCTTAGTCAGCCCAGATTTTCAGACCCTTTTTGAGGTACACACTGATGCTTCAGACACAGGTATATGGGCTGTCTTATCACACCAGAGCAAGGGAGAGGATCACCCAGTGATATTCAACAGCAAAGAACTTCATGAGAGGGAGCAAAAATACTCCACAATAGAGATGAAGTGCTTGGCCATGAGATGGGTCACTGAAGCCCTTAAGTATTATCTGTGAGTACAGAATTTAACATGCTAACTGACCATAATCCAATGTGCTAGCTCCACCAGATGAAGGATAAAAACTCAAGGATTATGCATTGGCATTTAGCAATACAGTCCTTCCAATTTTCTGTGAAATGTAGGGCAGGGTCCCAACACCAGAATGCTGACTTTCTGTCCTGTTATGGGGCAAATGCTGATAATAAATTAATTATACACAGGTGTGCATCATGAATGAAGATAAATGTTTAGATATGTAGATGAAAGATGATGTCTGTGCAGGTATTGCAAAACCTGTGTAGAGAGCCTCAAGGAATTAAATGGTATCAGTTGATGTCAACATGTGAGGAATCAGATGCCATTTTGATTTTTGTGGAGCATGAGGTGGAGCTTTTAGTGAGGGTGGTTGGAAGCTCCAACCCTTCCATGGTTCGGGTGGGGTGATTGCCAACAGTAAGAACTTTTGCCTTCATGTACAGGGGGAATGTGTGTGACAGGATGGGCCTATCTAAGGTAGAAACCTATGTGTAAGATATCTGAAACCCCTCCCCCTTTCCTTTCACTCTCTTTCAGTGGGACGGTCACTCATGTTGGGAATGAAAATTAAATACCTTTGCTGCATGCTTGTCTATTTTAGGGTGCATATTTAATGATTCAATGGAAATAAATAGATAAAGATATGATGAATTCCAAGAATTGGCAAAAGAAGGGAGAAGATGAGTGCACCCTCATTCTCCAGTTCTTCTTGCAAACCCGGTGTAACCCTCGTGGACTTACTATATTATTAAAACTGTCTTTTGAGAATAAACAAACTGGAAACATAAAACCTCCTTATCCAAGAAAAGAGGAGTTGAGTCTAGGCTAGAAAAGATAAAATGCATGGACAAGTATGTCTTTACTGTTTGATGGGGAACTCCTGAGAATAAGAATTTTAGCTGGTTTTAGTAAAAAGGAGTGGATCACCTGACAATGATGTCATGCATGAAAGGTATAAACCCCCACCATTTCGAAAGACAAAGATAGATAGGGGAATCAGTTGAATACTGACAACCAAGTGAGGAGGATCTCAGAAGCGTGTGCTTGATTCCACATTGTTTTATTTGCAAAGGCTGAAGCTAAGCCTCCAGAATTTTCTAAATTAGAAAGTTTGTTTGATACTGGACATTGAATATAATTTTTCCTGCTTTATGTTTATTATTTTTAATTTTTTTATTTTCTGATTTGAATAAAATAACAATGCACGGTTGCATTTTTATGTACCTGACTTCTGGTTTGTTGTTTCTGTTTTATCCCACACCTTCACAGTGGTGTATGAATTGGAATTTCTGGTACATCTAGACTGCCTGGGAAATGTTAGCTCGATGATCAGGCTCCCTTCTTTTATTCGAACAGTTCCTGGCAATATTTCCCTTCTCCAGGCAACTGCGGCAAATCACATCAGCTGAATAGTTCCTTCCCCCTCTTTTATATCTGGAATGTGTAGTATGGTAGGGGCTGCATGCCTATTGGCTCACGCTGTGAGACCAGTAGGCGTGTCTGAGTGTCAGTCGGCGGGTGGCGGGGCAGCAGGCGGGTGGTGTGCTGCCACCTGCCAGCTGACCGGGAAGGGGGAGCAGGGCAGTAGGGCTTAGTGGGAGGGTGGAGGGGACCACTAGACCACCAGGGATATTGGAATTAGTTGTTTTTCACAAATGCCTGTGATCGGGCAGATAGCTGGTCCACTGGACCACCAGGGATATTGGGATTATTTATTTATACAAATGCCTCAGATCGGACGGATAGCGGTCCACTGGACCACCAGAGATATTGGAATTATTTATTTATACAAATGCCCACGATCAGGCAGATAGCGGTCCACTGGACCACCAGGGATATTGAACTTCTTTTTTTATACAGATGCCCGCGATCAGGCGGATAGCGGTCCACTGGACCACCAGGGATATAGGACGGATTATTATTTTTTTACAGATGCCAGCAATTGGGCAGATAGCGGTCCACTGGACCACTAGGGGTATTGGACAGCATTCTTTATTTTAACAAATACCCATGATCGGGCATGGAGGGCCCCACCAGGTGCAGCCGGAACTCGGGTGGCCACCCACAGGTGGCAGCTGCCATGTAGTGCTCTGCACTGCGGTAGCTCACCTGTGGGTGGCCATCAGTTGTTCCTTTTTTTTTGGACTTAACTTTGTGCTGGTGCAAGTAGGAGTTGCGCAGGCATGGTTCTGCACATCCTGGCTGAATATTGGGCTGTGCGGGTTATGCATGGGCACACCCCCCTCACCTGTGCCTGCATACATTACTGATGTGCTCCGGCGCATCAGGATTTGTGCTGCAGACTTTTCCCTTTTGAATATCACCTGGGGCGCATCAGTGGGTTGCGCATGGTGCAACACTGTTGCACCATGTGCAACCGTTTTGAATATCTGGGCCACTTTCTTTAAAAAAAAGAAACAGCACAAGCACTTAACTTTTGGTAAAGTACTGGTCACACTTGAAAAAAGGCAATTTGTTTAAAGTGCTTTTTCTGGGGTAAACAATGAAATGAAATTAGTTTTTAGGCAGGTGCATCACAACAGGAAAGTAAATACTTAATTCAGGAGGATATGGCCATGGGTATGGATAGAAATGCTTTAAATACAAGCACAGAGCAACCTGATTAAAATAAGTCTAACAGATTGTACTGCAACAAGAAAAGCAAATTCTGGTCAGAGCTGACACAGCTGCCTTAGAGCAACGAGTCTGAGTTTAAAGCACTCAGAGCTCCTATTGCTGCTGCCTTACTTTTGCAGTGTTAGTGCATGTACAGTGATGGATAATTACTGTGCATGATCGAGAAAGAGCTTGTTTTGCCCAAGATGGTCACTGTGGTATAAGTACAGAGGTGCGATACTCTCATATACGTAATGAGGGTTTGGCAGTGATCTTGGGCACGGCTGCCTCTTTTGTTTTGCCTCCAACTGTGGCAGTTATGGGTGAAATCAAAAGGGGAGTGTGGTTGTGCTGCCCATGGAGTGGAGGGGCAGCAAAAAACAAGCACGTTGGGCATGGATCAAAGCACTGTGGAAGCATGCTAGAGAGGTGTCTGATCATGTGGTTCCACAGTTCCTTTTCTCTATCCTAGTAAAATTTCTGCAGAGTCTTTTGCTGCTTCAGAGTTCATCAGTTCCTATTGCCTATTCCCCAGCTGATGTCATTTCAATGCTCTTCTTTGGTCACCTCAAGTATTTCCATGGCAATAAACTGTGGCATCACAACAGAGGATTATGAGTTCAGGAAGGGAGTATACTACATGTGCAGAAAAACTTTAAGGGATACCAGTTCCGCCTTCATTAACATTTTGTTTCTTATTATTCACCTTTCATTTTTCAGCCCAATGTTTTGCCATCAGATTTCTTTATATTTTCTTATTTAATGGTGTTATTCAGTTCAGTCCTTCTCTGACTCTCTTTCCACTTCATGCTGCACCCCTGCTTAAATGGCTCTGAATATTCAACTGGTTATAGTCTGCCATGTCCCTTCTAATTTCTGTGGTTCATCTTGGAATGAACATTTCCTTTCCATGCAAGCATCTTAGTGGTGTCCAGGCAGCCTCCCTAGAGAGTACCAGCATTAACAGGGCACATTAGCAAGTCCAAATATTCAGAGCCATTTAAGCAAAGGTGCAGCATATTGTCATCAAGCAGCTGGAGAAGGACTGAACGACAACAATTAAAGAGGAAAATACAAAGAAATCCCTGAAGAAGCCTTTACAGCGAAACACTGAGATGGAAAATAAGTATGTAATAAACCACGACAGGGTGTACATTATAGAGATTAAGTGCACAGTCAGGTGACCTCTCTCGGCTCATGAAATTCCTAGATTTTTTGTAGCCATTTTATAAAATGACAATAATAAGAAATGTCTTGTCTAGATTGCTTTAACAAAAGCTGAGTGGGCAGCCATATCTGGTGCTGTAGCTTGGATTACACCATGGCCAGCTCCCTCTAAACACAGTTAAGATTGTGGTTACCTGCTCCAGCACCTTTTTGCAGATTCATTCAAATTTACTCAGTTAAAAATATTGGGGGTGGAGAAATCTATAGAAGATACTATCATACTAACATACTAAAATGCCAGCAGAATAGGCCTAACGGTCTCTCAAGTCTGCTCAATTTTCAGCACCCACTCTGAGGGCGATTTTGGTGTCCTCCCCCTCCCACTTGGGTTATACTGTCCCCAGTCGACCTGTATTGTGCCTGGTCAGATTTACCCTCCCCCTGTACCTGTCCCATTCCTTCTTAAACCCGTTCACAATCTTCATCTCTAGCAGCTCTCTGGGCAGTGCATTCCATGGCTCTACCACCCTTTCAGTGAAATAACATCTCCTCCTCTCCTCTCTAAGCCTGCCCTCTTCCAGCTTACACCCATGACCTCTTGTTGCCCCACCCTCCTTACTTTGGAGCTCCCTGACTGTGTCTCCTTTATTGATCCCTTTCATGTACTTAAAGACCTCTATCATCTCCCCCCATCCCTCCTCTCATCCAGGGTGTACATATCGAGCTCCTTGAGCCTCTCCTCATAGGTCCTCTCCCCCAGTCCCCAGATCATTTTGGTTGCCCTCCTTTGGACCCTCTCTAGGAGTGTAATGTCCCTCTTTAAATATGGTCTCCAAAATTGTACACAATACTTGAGGTGTGGCCTAACCAAGCAGTTGTACAGTGGAAGGATCACTTCCACCTTTCTGGAGGTAATCCCCCTGGCGATGCATCCCAGCATCCTATTTGCCCCTGCCACTGCCCTCCTACAGGTCTCTGAGTTGTTCATTTTGACATCTACCACTACCCCCAGGTCCCTCTCACCCTCAATGACTCGAATCGTGTCTCCTCCCAGAGTATACCTCTGGCCTGGAGGTCTGATTCCCAGGTGCAGAACCTTGCACTTCACAGCATTGAATTTTAGTTTCCATTTTCCCGACCACCTTTCCAGAGCCTCCAGGTCCTCCTGCAAGGCCATCCTCCCCTCCTCCCCATCCACCACTGCACCTAGCTTTGAGTCATCTGCAAAGAGTCTCATCTCACTCCTGATCCCCCTCCTGATGTCTGAGATAAAGGTATTGAACAGGAGTGGCCCCAGCACTGACCCCTGGGGTCTCCCACTAGTAATTCACCTAGGGGATGAGGCTAACCCTCCAACCACCACCTTCTGAGTATGCTCAGAGAGCCAATGTCCTATCCATCTTAGCAACTGTCTCCCTACCCCCATTTCCCATGTGGGCTAAAATGTAATCAGAATTATGTCTGAATATATACTATTCAAAGTTTTCACATAGGCATCAGCAGCTCTTTAATTTTTCATTATTTTTTTTCCTGTTTAGCTTCCATATTGTGTCCCCCCATTATAGAAACTCTTTGCTTTCAGCAGCTTGTTGGGCATCTCCCATACTTGCATAGTAGTTCAATACTTTGATCTGCAAGCATTATTTAGGGGCACACTGGCCTGCTTTGCAAGCACTATTCAAGGCTGGTTCCTATGATCGAACCCAGATCCTCTTGAGGAAGGGACATGCGTCTTGAAGCATTGGAATTTACTGTGATGCTACTGGTTGACACTAAGGTCACTAATTAATAAATTGTCACTCTTCACCATTTGCAAGCCCCCATACATCACTTCTTTCTATAACCTGTAGATAAAACAACTCTAATCATTGTTCTCTAGTTCCTATCCAGGTTTGAAGATGTCAGTGGAAAAATTAGGGGTGGAGAAGGATATGGATTACTGAATCAATACTCCATTTTCCCATTCCAGTGGAAGTGTGACAGTCTCACAGAGAATGATGTGAACAGGATTGTGTCCAATAACACTGTATCAACTATAGCCAAGGCCCCTGGAATTCTGCGATTCTGCGGTTGTGGAATTTTCCACAGAATTTGCATCATGCCGCAGAATTTATATAGTGACGCAGAATTCATTGTTTTTGGTGAATTTTCATTCAAATATAGTTTTTCCGTAGTGCCAGGCTCCCTCACCCATTTTGCTTATCCTGAAGCCTTTCCTCTATGCTTGGTAAATGATGTTATCAGTGACTTCACTTCATATTTTTGCCAATGGCAGGGCAGCATTCTGTCACAGAAATGAATAAATCATGCTGCAGAAATCATAAAATGCTGCCACAGTATCCTAGGAGCCCTGCCGCAGAAATCAGAAAATTCTGCCACAGAGCACTAGGGGCCCTGACTATAGCACACAATCCCAGTTTAGTCGTCAGCCCATCCAATCAGCAACAGAAGTACATGGCTACATACTCTGATGACAGCACAGGACAGAAAAGATGTACTGAGTACCAGATCCTGTTTCAGAAGGTGATAAATACAATGGCTGGTTTACCAGACCTTGAAGATATTGAAGCAGAAACAGCACACTTGAAAGAGTATCCCTCCCGACAGCTGCATCATTTTCTACACCACCAACACCCCACACCTGACTAAGTGCTTTAATGAGAAAAAAACAAACACTTACATTTTCCCCTCACTGACTGCATAACCGTTCCTGGCCTGGCACAATAAGGGCGCACAGCTTATCTTTGTCTTCCATCAGATCTGGCGGCAGGATCAGGAGGAGAAAGGTGAGATCAAAGCCTAGTTAAAGAAGTTAATCGGTAAAATGCCCTGGCAATTTACTGCTTCTTGGGAGTGGACAGCACCCCCTGTGGGCTGCTCATGCTGTGATAATAACTTTGAAAACTGTATGCCATAGGTCTTACAGGAAGCAGAGGGCAAGTAAATATTACACCCAAAACACAGGGAAATGGGAAGCAAATGGATATCAGAATGAGGCACGGGGGGGGGGGGACAAGTGAATATTAAGCCAAAAAGACAAAAACCTTATTAGACCCTAAACACAGGAAACATTAGGGGCAAAGTGATAATATATTAGGAACATGGGTAGAAGCAAATTTTAGACCCAGACACAGGGAACAGGGAGGCGGGTAGGTATTAGACCTACAGCACAGTATGCATGAAGGAATGTGAATATTATGTCCCAAACACAAGGAACAGGGATGCCAATGGATATCAAACCTTGGGGAGGAGAGAGAAAATATTAAGCTAAAAAGACATACTATAAGACCTGAAACACAGGAACAAGTAGGAAAAGTAATAATAGATGAGGAACAGGAGGACAAGCACATATTAGACCCCAAACACTTGAGATTGGAGGGCAAGCCAATAGTAGACCCTAAAGACAGGAAACAGGGGCAGGGCAAATGGATTAGATGTGGCACATAGGGAAAAGGGAGGCAAGTGCCAAAACCCAAAACAGAAGAACATGAGGGGCAAATAAATGTTAGACCAAGACATGGGAGGCAGAGAGTCTAACAGAAGTGATTAGTCCTGGAAGAGACAAAGATTTTCAGACCAATGATCCCTAAATGCATGATAAAATTATCCAGTTTAACCACCCCAAAAAGATTTGCTAGCATCCAGCCTGAAATCAAAACTGAAACAAATAAGAAAGCCCAAGCTGGCCATCATAACATAAGTGTGTATAAGTGATACTCACGAATGCACAGTGAGTTTTTGGTGGCTATCTTGGGCACGGCAGCCTCTTTTGTTTCACTTTCAACTGCTGAAGTTATGGGCAAAAACAAAATAGTACCCCACAAAGGGGGTGTGGTTGTGCAACCCGTGGGGGGGTGCATCGAAAAACAAATGCTTTGGACATGACCACAGCACTGTGGAAGCATGCCGGAGAGGTATCTGGTTACGTGCTTCCACAGCCCTTTTTCTCTGTCCTAGCAAAACAACAGCATGGCTCTGCCAATGCAACTGTAAAATCAAAGCATTTTTTATTTCAGGAAGTATTTCACAGCTAGAGGTTCACAACCAGAAATTATTGGCTGACTAAATAGATTTTTTTTTAATGCTGTTTTTTTTGGGGGGGTGAACATGATGTTTTACATTTAGCTATGGCCACACACTTCATAACTAAACTCTGAAGTGTCTTAGCAAGTCCCATTCTGAATAACAGATTGAAGTATTTCAAGTTCTAAGGCAGATTTGAAATCGAATTTTGGATATTGTGAATTGTTTATTTTATGCGTGCAAATGTGACTAACAAACAGCATATTTCTCAGTGACAAGACACAAAATTACAGACAAGAAATCACACCAGCCAATGATTTAATTTAGCAGTTAGCTTAGTGTGAGTGTCCTGTTTTGTGCATTTAATGAGTAATATGTAACCAATTGGAATAGGTTACTGCAGAATTTATTAATTAACCAAGAGATAACAAGAGTTCTTAGTATACACTTAATATTTTAGCATGTTCTAGTAATCAGTAGTGTTTGCACATTCATTTTATTATAGTCCTGGTGTAAGGGGATACTGATAGTGGCATATTCATTTGTGGAGTAATAATATGATATTAGCCTTTGCAATCCAAAGTAAATGCTATAAAAAATAAAGTAAATGCATAATATTGTTGCATTATATATGGGCTGTCTATAGATTGTTAAGGGTTAATATTATTAGGGGACTAACTAAAGTATTATGTTTATAGGACCAGTGTGAGCCTTGAAGAAGTTGCCTCAGGCCATGAAACATTGGCCCTATTTTGTAAATAGGTGGCTGCACATACATTGGAACTTAATAAAATACTTTGGTGAAATATATTTTGAAGTTTAGTTTTCATCACCCCATCCCAAATTGTGTCAGTTTCGTTTATGCCATACAGAGGCAAGACACATCACCTTCGATTTTTGATTGGCAGTACCCTACAGTCCATAACCATCTAAGACCCCCTATACCACATTGCAGAATTTTTGAGGGTTGGAACTCCCTCTACAAATTCCTGTGGCCTCTGACTTACAACTCCAGTCTTTCTTACAGTCACTATTTAACAAAAATAATGTTATTTGCCTTTAGGCATATACCAACTCATTGTTTAGACTGACCCAGAAAACACCTGAACAAGCAACAGCACATCAGACATTTTTTTAGACATTTCAGTTCTTCACCCCCTATCTTTTTGTCCCAATAACCGTCTAATCCATTCACAACATCCAACCAGAACTATCTGAAAAAGGCAAGGAGCTACTTATGCTTAATGTATGACCAAGCCATAGACCTGTCGTGCCAGTATGGATCCATTCCCAGAGGCACCCTTTACATCAGGGTTAGTGTAGGTGGCCTGCATCACCTACAGTTAATGCACAATGCAGTAACCAGGTTACCAATGGGCCTTCTGAGGTCCTGTCATGTAAACCTGATACTGCTTGATCTACAATGGCTTCTGGTGAGGTGGTTAATTACCTTAAAGATGGGTCATCTCACCTATAAAGCTCAGTATGAAATGTGCCCAGGCTACCTAAAGTAATCTGACTCCTCGCTGCTCTCAGTGCTCTCTCAGCTCCTCCTCTGATGGCCTCCTAGCAGTTTCCAGAGCTTGGCTTAAAACATCGGGAGACCTGCTCATTTGAGGAGACAGAACAGGCCCTGTGAAACTTGCTTCCTAGGTCACTAAAGGAGGCCCCCTCATTGGAATTCTTTAAGCAGGGGCTGAAGGCACATCTTTTTCAATGAGGCCTTTGGGATCCATTAATTCACCCAGGAAAGGTTACCATAGTCACTTGTATATTACTTATTTTGTATTATCTTGCTATTTATGTGTTTAATTTGTTGTTATTGTTTGTTGATACTGTCACTGCCTGTATTTGTACAGCACCTTGATCCCTAGGGATGAGGCATTTCATAAACACATTTTCTCTTACTTATATTTAGTACAGTAGTAGCATCATTCACATACAGTGAGGAACAGATAAACTCAGTATTAGTACAAGTAAGTTTGGAAGAACACTGAATAGAAACAGCACAAAGGCACTTCATAATAAAACTGAACATATTTTCCAGAAGGATAAGTTACACCAGTGCATTCCCTTTCTATTGCCCAGTCTGTAGATAACAAAAGGATACCCAGAGGACTGAGAATGCTGGTAGACCTAAACTTAGGGTTTATATGACACAAAAACTGTCAGAAAAGTAGGACCTGATATGGAATAAATGTTCTCAAGACTTTATGGATGCATTAATAGAGACATTTCTCTATACTTTATTTAATGAAATAATGCTTATTGAAACAAAGAAAAAAAATCCATCATACAGTACCGATACAGTACATCCCAACAAGATGTCCTTATATAAGAAATAACAAAACAAACATTTTTTTCTTTATTTTTTTGGTGGGAGCAGAGTATAAAATATGATCTACTGTAACCAATTTTAACTGGAGGGCATATCAGAAATTTATATTAATGTAAATTATGCAATTGGTCAAACAGGAATTCAGCATGTTTGCCGTTCATTTGCATCACCAGGTAAGAAAAAAGGTTTGTCTCCCCATACGACGCACAGGGGTAATGCCAAACTTCACCCAACAACTAACACACCAAAATCTGGCCAATGGAAAATCATGTACACAAATGCTCACAGCCTGGGAAATAAGATCCCAGACCTGCAGGCAATAATGTCAGAGAGCTAAACTGGACATAGTAGCAATTAGTGAGACGTGGTTTACCAGTAACCACCACAGGAGACTTCAGTACCTGGCTATGTATTGTTCAGAAAGACCGAGGTGCAAAGGGGAGGAGTGGCCCTGTATGTTAATGAAAATATCAAAGCTACAGAAATTCAGAATACACATAAGGAGCCAGAAGAACTGTGGGTCACCCTGAAAACAGGAATGGGACAGCCATAAGAACTGGGGTTGTCTACAGGCCCCAGACCAGAGGAGGACATAGACACATTACTGTTAGAAGATATACAAAACATGACAGCTAAAGGGAAGGTTCTGATAATGGGAGACTTCAACATGCGGATACAGATTGGTCAATACCAGCAGGAACATCTGCCAAAACTAGACTCATAGTGGATTCCCTGCAGGGAGGGCCTCAAACAACTGGTACAGCAACCCACAAGAGACAGGGCTATCCTAGATCTAGTACTGACTAACAAAGAAGGGATCACAGATCTCCAGGTAGAAGGTCACCTGGGGCCAGTGACCATCACATGGTATGGTTCAATTTGGCTACTACATCCAAATCATCCCATTCCAAGGCAAAAATATGGGACTTCAGAGGAGCTGACTTTTGATAAGATGGCCAACAGAGTTAAGCTAGCCCTGGCAAAAGAAACACAGGTGAGGGGTACAGGCAAAGTGGGCAAGCATTAAGGATGCAATACTTGAAGCAACATCCATTATGTTAGACAGAAAGGAAGTGCAAGAAGAAGGAAACCACTCAGGTTCTCAAATACATAGAGAAAAGGGTCAGTGCAAAAGGGCTATTTCAGAAATATAAGGAACACAGCGATGAAGATAGGGAGCATACCAAACTGCCCTAAGGGAAGCAGGTAAGGCAGTAAGGCAGGCAAAGTCCCAAACTGAGGAAACACTAGCACAAACAGTAAAAGAAGGTGACAAGACTTTCTATAGATACATTAGTGAAAGGAGAAAGTCCAGAGGGGCATTCTGCTTAGAATGGAGAAAAGGGAGCATGTGAGGAGGAGGACCCTGTAAAGGCATCTATCCTAAATAGATACTTTTGCTCAGTATTTACTGAAGAGAAGGTAGGGCAGGGCCCACAGCTCAGCATCATGGACACAGGGGGAGAGGTGAGCACTACTCCTTCACAAAAGAAGGGTCCTACAAGAGCTTGCTAAGCTCAGGAGTGGATAAGGCAATGGGACCTGATGGCATACATCCCAGGGTACTAAGGAGCTAGCAGGAGGAACTAGCAGAGCCATTAGCAGAATTGTTTAGTGAGTCTCTGAGCACAGAGAGGTCCCAGAAGACTGGAGAAGGGCTCATGTGATCCCGCTCACAAGAGTGGTAGCAGGAGGAGGCGGGAACTACAGACCGGTCAGTCTTACCTCAGTAGTGGGCAAGATTATGGAGGCCTCCTTAAGGAAAGGATAGTGCAACACCTGGAATACATAGGGGCACAGGATCCAAGACAGCATGGGTTTACAAAGGAAGGTCCTGTCAAACTAATCTCATAGATTTCTTTGACTGGGTAACCAGAGTGGTGGACCAAGGGGAGCAGTTGATGTCGCCTACCTTGACTTCAGCAAAGCTTTTGACACTGTTCCACATAGAAGATTGATAAATAAGCTTCGGTAGGCTCAGGGTGGGTCGAAGTTGGTCAACTGGGTGGCAAACTGGTTGACGGGCAGAAAAGAGAGTGGTGGTAAATGGTATACAGTCAGAAGAGATGCAAGTCACAAGTGGGGTACCTCAGGATCAGTCCTGGGGACAGTCCTCTTCAACATCTTCATTAGTGACCTTGCAGATGGACTAGAGGTAAGGCTTGTCTGTTTGCAGATGACACCAAGATCTGCAACAGAGTAGATGATCCAGATGGGTGGGCAGAATGAGAAGAGATCTGGATAAACTAGCAGAATGGTCAGAAGAGTGGCAACTGGGATTTAATGCAAGAAGTGCAAAATCATGCACATAGGGAGAGAGAAACCCTGAAGCCACCTATAGGCTGGGAGGGTTGCTAGCAGTCTAAGGAAGAAAGAGACTTGGGCATCATCATCACTGATGACCTAAAATCATCAAGCAGACCTCTAAAGCAGTAGGTAAGGCTAGGGGTGTTAGGGTCTATTAGTAGGGGTATCACAAGTCATAAGAGGAGGTAATAATCCCTCTGTACAAGACACTAGTTAGGCCCCATCTGGGTACTGCGCAGTATTGGAGGCCACACCTTCACAAGGACATTAACCAAATTGAGGCAGTCCAGAGGAGGGCAACCAAAATGGTGCAGGGACTGCATCAGAAGACATATGAGACAGATTAACGGACTCAATATGTATACCCTTGAGCAAAGGAGGAGAGAGGTGATATGATCGAGGCATTCAAACACCTTAAGGGCATAAACAAGGTGAAAGAGTCTAACATGTTTAAATATAAGAAAATAGCAGGACAAGAGGACACAGCATGAGATTAGAGGAGGCCGATTAAGGGAGATGTGAAGATTCTTTTTCACAGAAAGGGTGGTGGATGCATGGAATGGCTTACCACAAGAAGTGGTGGTTATGAATACAGTGCAGGGCTTCAAACAGGCATGGGATAGGCATAAGGGAGCAATACAAATGACTATGAATAGATAGGCCACTGACAGAGCAAAGGCCGATGGCACATTTATAAGGTAGAAAAAGAAATGGGCAGACTGGATGGGCCTTGCGGTCCTTATCTGCCGTCAACTTCTATGTTTCTATGTTAAGTATTGTAATGTCTAAGCTATATTCATCTACATGAGAGAAAATTAATTAAAAATAAACTTTTGCCAAAGCATATCCCTAAAGTATCAGAAATGACAAAACTTAAGATATCAGAGGACATTCTACTAATAGCTAAAAGAATCACAAAACAGCATGTTCTTCTTTGGAAGCATTAAGTAGCCCCTGACAAAAACTGAGGGTCATCTGCTTCCTCGTCTTCTTAATCTGAGCCTGTTTCTGTGGGGAGTGCAACATTTTTGTTTTCAAAAAAGGCTTGAGCTTTTTTGACATCCACAATGTAATAATAATTCCCTTAATATGTTATTTTCAATTTTGCAGTCATGTGGGTATCCTAGCCTCAACAAATTCACCTGACATGGAAAGAAAGCACTTTCTGTAATGTTGTGTGATTATACAGAAATCAGGATATACTGTAGATGCAGTTTATGTCCTTCATACTGTATGTAAATCATTTTCTCTGCCTTGACAATTGTAAGATTTTATTTCTTTCAGGTATTGAGTGGAGCTGCAATTTAATAATCCATACCTTAGCATGGCTCACGCATGACCAACCTGGGGAATTCTATGGGGTTAAAAACACTCTGGGTGCAGGTTGCCATGGGTAATGGTAAACAAACCTAAACTGGGGTAATGTACTGACCACAACCCCTGAACCTAGAGGTGGACAGGGAAGCAGGGAACATCATAAAGAGGGCAGAAGTGTCTGGAGAAGTACTGATCATAGGGGACTTTCATATGACAAACTCAGACTGGACAGTCCCAGTCATGGTAAGTGCAAGAAACCAGCTCCAAGTGGAAGCATGCCAGGAGATTTTTCTCACAAAATTGTTTTGTGACACCACAAATGAGGGAGCCTTGCTGGCCCTGCTACTCATCAACAGTGAGTGGGTTCGCAATATAACTGTCCTAGAACTGCTTGGGTTCAGTTATCACAGGACTGTGTGGATGGATGTCCAGTTAGAAGCCAAAGATGAGAGGAGTCCTGCAAACGTGTCAGACATTAGAAAAGCAGATTCTTTCTTTACTTTCTATTTTCCCCACTAAACAGTCGTCTTCCACTACAACCCCATCATCTACCTTCTCACAGACTTAACCCTGCCCCTTTGTTCTGCCTTGTTTTTTTTATTTCAATTATATTACTGCTCCCTCCAGGTGGCTGGGGGAGCTGCCCCCACTCTGCCTCAGGTAACCTTCTGCTGGCATCCCCTCCATTGCCAATGATGCTGGGAGTATACCCCCTGGGGCTGGGCTTTCCACAGGGTTGAGGGAGAGAGACCAAGATCCACAATTCACAAGCCCCCGGCTGGCCTGGGGCATCATGACTAGAGGTGACTGGGCATCATTATGCATGCTGAGAAGGGGTTTTCCTGCTTTCTTTCCCACTCCCTCAGAGGTGCAGACATGCAGTGACATCCAGTGCAGGCTGAGTGTACTCCTGCACCCAGCTTGCAGACGTCTGCCTTCGCATCCAACCCCATCTTGTGGTGACCCGATCTTGATGTACACCCAGCCTCCACTGGGTGTCACTGAAGACCAGCACCACATCTGTCTCACCCTCCCACTGGGAGAGGAGATGAGAGGTGAGCAGTCCACTGGATACTCAATTCTCTCCCCCCCAGCCAACCCCAGCAACTTGAGCTAGTTCCTCAACTCGGGTCACTGGCATGGTAAGAGGTATGGTGCACATTGTGCCTCAGCACTCTACACTATGGGGCCGGCCCCTTGTTCCTCCTTGGCTTACCTCCAGTTTAGGGTCTACCAGGTGGGCCATGCCACACTGGCAGTCCATGCACAGTCTGGAGATGGAAGCCAAGATTAGCAGTGCAGAGCCTTCGGAGTGGGAGAGACATTAAGCTGCTGAGGCTGGAAATATTTCCACTTTGTCTACCCTTATGCTGAGATGCCAACTGGCAGGAAATGATTGAAGCTTACACATGTGAGTGTGCATCATACATCAAGTTCTGCCAGTATCCCCCCTCCATAACTCAAGCGCCACTTGCATCACCACCTGTGGTCACCTAGGTGGCAATAATAAGGAACTGCTACAACCCTCCCTCCCTCTCCAGAGGAGGTGAACATCCTCCCTGATGTTGAATCCTTGAATCCACCTCCACTGGGCTAGCACCTAGTGATGTGAGCTTGCTTCTGGACTCAGGTCACAGGCCTTGTGAAGGGTAGCACAACCATTGCATGGATAGGCTTGCCCAGGAAAGTGAATTTTAATAGGAGATGGGCATCTTTTGTGGACAGTATGATGAGAATAAGATGCATTTAGGATAGGTGTCTCAGATATGGCAGCCTGTTGTATTTGAGGTGTTGGCAAGGGGAAACAGGTGAGGTAGCCTTTGTGGTTTACAGCAGAGATGAAGGAAGCAGTGAGAGGGAGAAGAAAGCCATTTAGAAAATGCAAGTTATGCCTAAAGGAGGAGAAGTGAGTCCTGAGTTTCAGGCCTTCATTATGGATATAAAATATATCATAATATAGTGAAGAATATGTGCTAATGTATGCCAATACATTGAGGAATACATTGGGCCCCATTCACAAAGCTCCCCTGAATGGAACAAGGAATGGGCAAGGTGCGACTTGCACCAAAACATGTGCCAAGAGCAATTCACAAAGGCAGTCTTCATTGTACACAGGCTGTGTGCACCAAAGGGTCTCACACCAGCCTTGTGCCACAAAATGGGCTGCCACATGGTGCAAGGGGACCTGTGGCAGATGCAAGTTGCCATATTCCCTAAATTGGGATTCACTAAACCCTCTCAGGGGGCATAATTTTTATTTCCCTTTGACCAGCCAGGGTTGGGAGGGTTAGTGAACTTGCACCATGTGGATGGTCCCCCTCCATGACCCTGGTGGCTAGTGCCCTCCTCCCAAACTCTGATCCTTGTCTTAATAGAAAATATCATGTCCCTGATGGTCTAGTACCCACCCCAGTCCTGGTCCTCTTGTAATAAAAAACCTCATCCATGGTGGCTATCAGTCTCCTCCCCAGCTCCAGCCCCTTTTTATTACTGTAATCATGTCCCTGGTGATCTAGTGGACCCACCTCCCTATCAGCAATCTGCTCATATAATTTAAATATATCCTTGCCTTTTGGGTAAGTGGAACCCCCACCCTGGCAGGCAGTACCCCACCACCCCACACTCCCTCCTTCCCATTCCCAAGCTGGAGAATGAGACAGCCCTCCACCATCCACCACTGACAGCTGCTGACTGAGCTGTCAAGGAGCGCATACTGTATACAGTACATGCTTACTGATTCACAGAGCTGTCAGTTAGTCAGCGCATACTGTATACAGTATGTGCTCCTGACAGCTCAGTTGATGGCTGACCTTGTGGGAGAGTAGAGGGCTGTCTTGGTCACTAGCTCGGGGAAGAGACTGGGGGAGTGGGGTGGTAGGGCACAGCTTGCCAGGATGGGGGTCCACTACACCACTAGGGAAGGATAAATTAAAATTATATGGGCAGATTGGGGATAGGGAGGGGGATTCACTTAACCACCTGGGACATGATTACAGTAATAAGAAGGGGATTGAGGCTAGGGGCTGCTAGCCACCAGGGACATGATTTTGTTTAATAACAAGGGGATCAGGGCTGTGGGGCTGCTAGCCATCAGGGAATGCTGTCCATGGTTCTACTGCAGCACAGCCACCCTGTTGCTCACAGCATACCTTCCAGATGCACCATCTGTTTGTCGAGGGCCACAGTTGCCACAAACTGTGTGACATTGTTGCCAGAACCCTACCTGATAATGAATCTGTCACAGGATCCCTGGTGCACTTGAAATCAGTGCAAGCTGCCTTCGGCATGGCTCACACTAACCTTTGTGAATCAGGCCCATTCTCTTAATGTACTATATTATGTAACAAATGCATTTCTAACTCATTATGCCAAAATATATGTCACTATTGAAAAATGCAGTGACTCAATGACATATAATATACAGTATATTTCAATATATAGTGACATAATATATTTCTAACTGAAAAATAATAATGTAATGCATGCTAAATATATTGAAGAAATGTATTCTATATTTATATAAGAATTATTAATGTAATCAATTGATCTATACATTGTGACTGCATAATCCAGTGATAACAGTCCTTTGCATGGAACCCCCACTGTAAAAACTTTTTCCTGGGGCCTGATGTTTGAATGGAAAATGAAAGCCTAACTGCAGCAGGATGCAGAGATATGTGCTAATACTTAAAGGTGCTACATGGAGGGATGATCCTAGGAGGCACTTCTTCTTCCAGATAGTAGTGAACTTATTGATCAGCCAACCAGAAGAGGCAGTGAACATGACAAATGTACTCTTGGCCTTTAAAATTTCTTCAAACCAAGGGAATAACAGTATACCCCTTAGTAGTGCGAGTGGTAATACGTATAAATAAGTAGATTATTACAAAGTAAACTTGTTCCTTGCTTAAAGGACAGGGCAAACTTGCTGGACCTAGATTCCTTTCTGTCCTTATATAACTGCAATATATTGTTATGTGTGGTTCAGAGCTCAATGTTTGTGCTACGTACTGTAATTGGATAATGAAGGTTTGTGCTTGGATACAGAGGCCAGACAGGTAAGTAGGATATTGCTTGTCAGATATGTAGTAGTTTGAATTGATCAGTGCTTAGGTACTTTGAACATAGTTGTACAATCAGCAATTATAGTACAAATGAGTTGGATAGTATTATGCAAGGTGCTTAGATGCGTGAGCTGGTGAGTAATGTTATTAAGACTTGGTACTGGTTTGACCTTACCTGTATCCCACCATAAAGAATGCTTAGTCCAGTAGCATGCGACCCCCCAAAAATAATAATAATATCAAACGATTATCTCCTCCAACTCTGGAGAGTATGACCAATAGCACATAGGAGAGGAAAAACCCACTTTGGGTGAAACCTCAGAGGACCCATGGCTACTGACCCGCCCGTCCCTCTGTGCATACTAAGGGAGAATAATCCTAATTAACAATATTAAGCTAATTTGGGTTCCAAAGTTCAAGATTCTGAGCCATGAAGCAAAGCCTAATAAATACAGAATATTCTGGTTGGTGAATGTAGCAGCATCCTATCAGCAAATCCAAGTCGAGAATCCACGTCCAGAGCAGAATGGTGGTAGAGTGGAATCCATAATCGATAATGATGGTTTGAAGTGTCAAAGTTACATTGGTGAATGTCCCTCAGATGAGAATGGCTTCTGCAAGGAGAACCAGTAACCAAGGCTAGGTGTTCATGTCCATTGTGGGAGGAAGATAGTTAGTATTACTCTTTGAAAGCTTTGCAAATGAAGGCTTTGGTGATGAAGTATAAGAACAGGGCTCATGCTGTGTAATCTGAAGAGTGCGAAGCAGTAGGAATCTCTGATCTGGAGTGGAAGCAGGTAAGTGAATTAGGTATAGATCTTAGTGCGAATATGTAGACATAAGTTAAATGTACCTCCAGATCCTGATGAGGGAAGTAGATTGTAGAATATGGAATCGGTCATGATGAACCTCTATGCCCTGTAAGGGTGAAGCAGGTAATATAAGCAAGTGGTATAAATTAGTGGACCTGTACATAGGTCAGTTATACAGGTACTAGTAAGTAAAGCTGCATGATGCAAACGTAGTAGCAGAGGAGTAGCATGGTATAGGTTTTGTACTGTATACAGCGAGGAACATGAAGAATGGTAATAGCACAGGAATCGAAGAGCTTCATCTGGAGATCCAAATAGTTGCGTAATGATGAAGACAACCACGGTCCACAAGCCAGAATGCTACAGAAACTAAAGCTGACTTGGTAATAATAGTCTGACAAGTACTGAATAATCGAGCTTAAGAATCATGACTGGTGATGACTGAAGAGGCTGAATCAAATGAAGTAGCATTGCAACAGTTCAAGAAGCCATAAGGCATAAATCATGAGATTTAAAGTCTTTTGGGTAATCTCAACTAAGTTCTGGTAAGAGTAGTAGTAATTCATATGACTGATGCGGTAATGCAGAAGCATCCAAAGTATAGAAGATGAATGTCTAAACAAATCCGGATGTGAGTCTGTAGTAAAGGAGCTCCTAAGGTTGGCAGACATGGCTGCAGGTAGATATAGTAGAATGTGAACTTCCAGGCTCCAAGCTGGGTGAGGCAAGTGAAGAGTAGAAGTAATTAAACCCCTAAACCCGATGGTGAAGCAGTTCATAAAGCAGGCGATTATGAAGTAATAAGATTAAGGGACATCTGGGCCCATATGGCGCAGGTGTTTGAAGTGCCATGCGGTGACCTCCAACCTGACGGGGTGAGGCAGATAAAGTAGTAGATAAGGTAACAGTAGATTCGAGCTGCATGTAATGCAGAATAGCAGCAAAAGTAGTGAGGAATAGATTATTAATGGTATTGCAATGTAGCATATCCTGAGTCAATTAGGCGCTGAGTAGTAATATATATTAGGGCTGACGTATGAGAGCCGTGCAAGGTGCTGTTGACTCTTGTATCCTGAAGATTGATTGGAAAGGATTGCAGTGAAGATACTTAGGTGGAAGAATTTGGCAACTCGACCAGAGGAAATAAGCTTGCTGAAACTGTAGATCACTGTCTTAGGCATCAGTTCAACTAAGGAAGGCAATATGGAGTAGAGCTCAGCAAGGAGTTCTGGCAGAGACGGTAGTAGCAGTAACTGCGAAGGAGGTGACACAGCTTGGCAAGAAGCATCCAAGGGAAATGAGGTGAATATCTTAGTGTACTCCAGAAATAGCCCAATGAAAGCAGAAGCTGTAGGGAGCATGATTTGGAGAGGTCTGAATTAATGACACAGCTCTGTAGGAAGCATCGATGGGAACGAAGGAGGACTAAGCCCAGTGAGATAAGGAAGTGTGGCTAGACCATGTGCAGGTCGGCCGATGGACTGAAAGAGGTACATTAAATGCATGTGTCAGTTGGGGAGTAATAGGATAGTAGCTAAACCCAAATGCTAGCACATATCTGGACCAGGCGATATCTGCTGGTAAGGTAAGGTAAGTAAAGAATGGCAGCTAGCCCCATGTAAGCTAGCATGCACAGCTGAACCCCACATAGGTCAGCTAGTAGGTAGTAGAGAGTAAAGTAAGTAATGAGTAAAGAAGCCTCCTGTGCCACTGAGCAACAAGCCCAGGAACAGTATGTTAGCAGATTGTAGATCCCATAGAAGTAGTAATATGAATACTGGTTAATTGAGGTTCGATATGCAGACATGACTAGCTTAGGAGGAAGGAGGCGTTGCCTGTACCATGTTACCATAGGACCGTAAAGGAGTTATAATACAAGTCAAGTACGTTGGAATAGCGGTAAAGGAATCCTGAGTGCCTGCTGAACAGACAGTTAAATGCTAAAGGCAATGTACAGCTGAATACAGTTAGATGTATCTGTGGAAAGGATCGGCTAAAGTGTAATGTAGTGGCAGGTCAAGCAAGCATGTGTATAGAAAGCTTGAAACATAGCTCTAACACTTCCTTGTCTTTTACTGTGAATCTGGTAGCAGTAAGAATAATCCAAATGGCTGCTTAGTGGCCTGAGTATCTCTTCCAAATGATGCTCATCATGAATAAAGTAACGAGGTAACGTACCAATGAGCTAATAAAGTAGAAACAGCTAGAATGGCCATGAAGGATATGGAAACATAGCTGCTGTTTAAATGGAGCATAAAATGTATGAAAGCCAGGCTCCCCTTGATCGAAGTCACTAAAAACATACTGAACAGCACAGGTAACTGGGCTGATTGTAGTTGTGGAAAAGCTAGAGTGGCTAGACCACAGGAGTTGCTTCTATACTGTCTCCCTCAGGGCTAAACAAATCCCCATAGTATCTGACAGCAAACAAGTCATGATGCAAATTGCCCAATCTCCCCTTATGACCAGCTAAACAATGTCCGATAGTCGGAAGCCGTCTCTCATTAACAGGATCCTGTTTGAATTGCAGTTCTCCCTGTATACTGCCATATTACTTACTGTACATGCTGCCCCAGACATGAGCGTGCCCCAAGGTTGCAAGGTAGGTTTTACAGTGTGGTGATGCGATAGACATGCAATAGTACATGATGCATGCATGAGAAAGTGCACTGTAGGTTGTCCGGGGAAAGTCAGAAAACTGCTGGTAAGTGGGTGGCTTAGGTCCCGAACTCAACAGTAACTGAACATGCCGATGAAGGAGCTCCATATGCAGTAGGCATGGTTCCCCCATTTGTAGCTCGCTGCTGTAGTAATGCTGAGGTCTGAGTAGGAGTAGCTGGAATGATAAAATTAGAAAGCAGCTCATTGGAATGCAAGCTTGAAAGCACCAAACATGGAAACCGTAGTGAAGGCGTGTAGCAAGCAGCACCAGAGCCAGTGTGTGGTCATTTTCTGGGAGGGACATCAGCAGTAGTCCAGAAGGCACTGGAAAAGAAATGAGGAGAACCTGTGAGGCTGAATTAAACTGTGCTGTGGCAGGTGTGGCTGCTTGAAAGGAGGGACAGACACCACCACGGCTGTGAAGGGAACGCAGCCAGCAAGGAGTGGGTGGCAGAGTGAGAAAGGGCAGGATGTAGTACAAGCGACGGCCCTGAGAGACGATGCCAAAGAGACCCCCCCCCAAAAAAGTAACACACAGAGAAAGGTATGGGGAAACAGGGGACAGAGAGGCACAAGAAAGAAGCAAATGGGGAAGAAAACATGGAGGGGGGCAGGAGTAAGGAGAAAAAGGGTGCAGCCACAGACCAGCAGCAACACAGAGCGAGTGCTGAGTGCGACTCACTCTAAGCAGAGCAGATTTAGCCTGCATGTTTCAATAGGTAGTGGGGGAGGAGCTCTTCCCCCACATAACCTCAGGCGATAGCCTGTACATTTATGTAACAGAGCAGCTTTGTACATTCCCCAGTATCACACTATAGGTTACCTAGGTACTGTATATGTGTAAGGTCAAGGACTACACTACATTTTATATATAGCAGCATGCTTTCCATTTCTTTCTCTCTCCACCATAGCAGACTGAGGCCAGTTTAATCTTGCTTTCCCCAATGTTGAAATCTCTTATAGTAGTAGAATTTGCTTTTTCTAATATCATGTGATCCAGATTTGTGTGATGTTAAGTTACCCTAATTGTAACAACCATAATCATACTTACAATAACTGGTGACACCCTTTAACAACTGATTTTTAGCTGAAGTCAAATGCCATTAATAACTGGGTGTGATATCACAACACTCATAATGTCCTCTATCTTAAGGTACCAATCAGTCCTGTTAAGTGAAGTTTTACTCATGCCTGAGGGCCATAAGAAAGTATTCCTTCAGGCAGTACCTCCTCCCACTCCTGATACCATCCCTCAGTTTTCCCCAACTAACAAGGCCAACACAGACTTGACTCCCAGTCCCTCCATAGTAAGTATTTTTCTGGAGTGCTGAGGAAAGGTGAATCTAGAATGTAATACTTTCTCACAAGGAAGGTGACAGACCTTGGGCCACCCAGTTCCTTAGGATGACACCCACTTGTGTCCCCTGGTGGGGCTTGCAATGGAAACTGATGCCTTGGACTGAGTCTTGAGCCAGACATTGGTAAGCACCTCATGATTCTTCCTCAAAAGTATCATTTGGCAGCATAGCATGACACAAGAGAGCTGGTAGTGCCTACTGGAACACACCAGAATTGTATCCTACTAAAGGCACTGGACTAACTCTCTGCTGCACCATGGGGAACCCTACAAGAAGCAGCAGTGGAATAGAAGATCCTACACCAGTAAGGGCACCTGCACGCCACTCTGTTTTCTGCCTACTACTCCAGGACCTCCTCTATCTAGGCTACAGCCTCTAATTTCCCAGCTTAACAGTATGTTATACAGTATCTCTACTACCTAAGCTTCCCCCCCAATTTTAAAGTACCAGAGGATGATGCCAAAACACCATGTCCCTTCTGTTGGCACTGGGTACTAAGATAACTACCAGAGGGGTTCAAATCCAACCAGAACTGCTGGCTATATTGTTTATCATTTTAAGAGCGTTAGTTACTCTTAGCTGAGAAATCAAATAGAAACTGGTCCTCACTGTAAACAGAATCTTGGTTTTAAATATTTTTAACTTCACAACACTGTTTTTGTAGACATCATCATTCATACAGTATTCATGGTCATTGGCAGGATAGCTCTGTAAATGAGACATTCCAGCTTAACGGGACTATCTTGTTACAGTAAAATTAGTCAAGGCCATAAAATCAATGCTCAGTTCATAACACATTGTTGTTGTTGTTGAATTTTTGTTGACTCGGTAAGCCTACTAGGTCTAGAAGTCCCTTTTTTAGGGGTGACCAGGGGGGAGGGGAGATACAGATGGTAAGCAACTGAAATTGAACCAGATTAAGTTGTTGGTGGTATTTTTAGTGAATGAGGGAAATTTGGCCAGGACACCTGCGAAATCCCCCTGCTTTGCAGTAGGGGGACTCTGTGCTATCTTGGCTACTAGCCAAAATGGCAGATGCTGGTGAGGAGGAGGAGGAGTTTCTGGATGGCGAGCAGGTCAGAGTTTTGGTCTCATCTCCTGCCTTAGCTAACTTGGAGACCGAGGTGGAAATGGAAGTTTTTCACCTGCATCTATGAGGGAACACTGAGAAAATTCTACTGTGGATGTGGGAATTGAACCTGCATGTCCATTGGCAGTCATGGTTTCAGAGCAGGACGAGCGGTTTATGTTTTGTGCTGTTTCTGTGGACAATATTGTGAGTACTTCTTAGAGATCTACTGTGTTTTCAGTGGGCTCTGTGGTTAACCTAAATAATGAACTTGTTACCGCTCCCCCCTTGTACTGCCATCGGGAAATCAGCTGTTGATTCGGCTCAGCTGTGTACAGTTGCGGGGACTGATAGCGCTTCCGCATCTGACATTGCAAGTCAGTCGGTGAGTAATGGAATTCAGCAACAGCGCTGCCTAAATTTTGCTTCACAGATGATTCAACAACAGTTTGGTTTGTCAGCTGCTCTGAGTGTTACGGACTGGGTTGAACTTTCTTTACAATACTCCAGTTGGCGGCAAACGGCACAGGAGAAATGGGTCCCTGATATGGATTGGGATGAAGACTTACATGGAGTTCTTCCCAGATCTCCTAACAGGCCTGCAACATTCTCAGAGACTATTTCTGAACATAAGGTACCTATTGAACATTCGCCGGCTTCACAACGACTACTACTGTACATAAAGACTCACGTATTCATTCTGATGATCTTGTTCTGCAGGATAATATTGTATTAAATCAGGAACTAGATGTGCATACAGAAACTTTACCTCTTGAGGGTGTTATTAAGGGTACTGGGCCTCAGGGTTCTCAATGGGTAGGGCAAGATTCAGCCAAAAGTGGGAAACCTATGCTGCCAGTACTAAAGGGTGGTACAACTACTGGGAGTGATACACGGCAAGGACAACCTGCTTCTGATAATGATGATGCAGGTGAGGGATCTTCAGGCCAACAGTAAGGTAGTAGGGATAATGATATGCCTAAAAGCCCCACTCTGTCTGACTTGTTTAAAAATAAGTTAGAGCAGGCCCCTAGACGTAATGCAGTCAGGCTTCGGTATAAAGGGTGCTTACTAGAGCATCCTGATAGATATCATGTGGCAAGATAACTACTTAAATGGTCCATGAATTTTGAACCAACGGATGTTTGTGCCTTAATACATGTGTCAGAAGAAGACACTTTTCATATCAGTTTTAAGACTAATGCTGGCATTGAGAAGTTTTGGTCCAAATATAATAACCTGAAACAAACTCTGCTTTGGTTACCTTTTTATGCAATACCACTGACAAAGCCTGCTGTCCGGATGGTTACAATAATGTTTCAAAATGAGGGAGTTAGTGTAAGTGATATTTATCACTGGCTTCAGAATAGATGCAACATTTTGTCTCCCCCTAATGCTATAATTGATACTGAGGGAATCTTGAGAGGTGGATGGCAATTTAAAGTCAGCCAGTTTCAGGTGCATTCAGAAATAATATACTTGCTGAACTGTTTTTTTCTTGGAAAAGATAGAGGGGTATGTTTCTATGGGGGTCAGCCACATGCTTGCTATAAATGTGGGGCTAGGACACATTCGAGAAGCACCTGTGACCTATTGAAATGTTCAATTTGTAGAGGTTATGGTCATCCTAGTTCTACCTGTGAAAAATTGTTTCAGTGTAATCTTTGTGACGAGAAAGGCCCTGCTTACCATCAGTGTCCATGGGCAAAAAGGAATAGGACAGATGGATGGAATCAGGATGATTTGGTGCAATCAGCTCAGGAGAAACAGGAAGAGGCAGATACAGGGCCTAGGGCTTCACCCACTACTGCGGAGAGTAGACCTGAGAAACCTCAGGCTTAGATGATACCAGAAATACAGAGGGTAGATGCTTTTCAGCCTCCCCTACTTAGTCAGAAAACCTTGACATTTCAACATCAGATACACAAGATCCTACTATGCCCCTCCACCCCCACCCCCCCATGGCAGAGGCTGCAGCCGCTCAGTTTTGGAGGGTTACCAGAGCAGCAGCAAAACTAAAACCTTCAGAATTTGTTTTACCCTTAGGGAATAACGTTGCACCTTTAAAAGAAAATGTGGACCTGGATTCAGATTCACCACAGTCTGAGTTGATCTCTGAAATAGAGATAGATGATGAAGATTCCAGACCACCCAGTACAGTTAAAAAGAAAAACAACAGAAGGGGGAAAAAGGGAGTAAAAAGAGGAAACATATGGACCCTCCTGGAGAGTTGGAATAAGAGGCAGAAACAGTTTAAAATTTATGTCCACCTTTAATGTAACTTCCTATAATATATGTAGTTTAAAAAACTACAAAAAGCAACCTACAATGTTGCATTTTTTAAGCTTCTTACAGGTGGACAGAATTTTTTGCAAGAAACTCAGCTTAAATACATTTTTTTTTCAATTCAAAGTTTATTCACCACATTTTCCACATTACAGGAGGCAGTAATGAACACTTTGACATAGGATTCATAAGACAAATCATACTGCCCTCGACCCTTCCCTCCCCCCTCCCCGGCACAGCAGTTCATTCTAGCACTGTTATCACCCGCTAACTACATTTACCAAGAATAATTAAGGTGGTAACCTAGACTACACATTACTTCATAGCCACCATAATTAAAGTGAGAAGGGGATCTCAGATAACCTTATACCTATGTACTCTGTTCTGAAGGCTAGCAATAGTCTTCTCTGTACGTATATTTGCTAAAATCTCATTGAGCCACTCCTGTTATGTTGGACCGGTCCTTTCCTTCCAATGCCTAAGAATGATTTTTTTGGCTGAGAGCGCAACCATTGATATGTGAAATCTCCAGATTTTAACCATTATGGAAGACAAATCCCTCAACAGGCAAATATCCGGTGTAAAATAATCTTGTAAACCCAATAAAGGATCCAGATTGAGCTTAAATACATTTTTGAAGAAGAACAGGTTAAAAGAAGCTGGGTTTGGGGTCCTTCATATTGGACCTTTGAGGAAGATGCAGCAGAGAGACTAGGCATTCTTTTTAAAAATACCCATTTGTCAGTATCTAGGATAATTGGTATCTTGCCAGGAAGGGCTTTAATCTTAGATTGTGCTTACAGAGATTATGCTTTTTGGTTAATTAATGTTTATGCACCTCAAACAAAAAAATCTAGGATTGAACTGTTTCCCTTAATAAAACCTTTCTTATGCACTAGTAGACATTTGATTTGGGGAGGGGATTTCAACTGTAGTCTAGACTCTAAAATTATAGGTGACAATTAAAACATGGATTGTGATTCGCAGGCCTTGAAGAGTATAATATGTGATGCAGCATTAATTGATGCATGTATGTATGTCTCAAATTTGATCTTGGGGCAACATATCATAGATGCCATCATGCAACACAAATAGATTATTTTTTTGTTTCTAAATATTGTTCTCCATATCAAATTAAAGTTTAGCCAATAGAAATTTTCTGATCACTGTATACTATTGGCACTTTTATTATGGCCTCGGTCCCCCAAATTTTTTTTCTCAGCCACAGAGATGGAGGTTGAATTCGTCAGTTTTAGATGTTGTAGAGATAAAATTGGAAGTTAAGAAATTGCTTAGGGCACAAATTTCGGTCCAAAGTCTCTATGGTAACATTTGGGAATGGTGGCTAGACACCAAAAATGATCTCAAACAGTATTTTATCTCTTATGGTAAGAAAAAGTCTAATGCAGATTATTTAATATATTTGGGATATAGGAACCAATTATATAAATTGATGGCCTTTCCTGGGAGGGACGAGATCAAATATCTTACACAAATTACAGAAATTAAAAGGCTAATGTTTGCACATCAATATGATAGGGCTAAAACATTGGAAGCAGAAATGAAATATGGGACTGTTAAAACTCCTACTTTTGACCCTTTTTTTGCTTGTAAACAGAGGTTGGATGCGACACTCATGACAGGGCTCTATGCATCCGATGGGTTGGCTAACAAAACAGATCTAGGCATGCTGTCAATACTGGAGGATCATCTACTGCGAAGTTTTAGTGCTACTTCTCAGGGAACTATTCCTTTACATGATTATCTAACAGCCCCTATCCCTCCTCTTCCTATGCAGGGACAGGACTTTTTAGATTTTCCAATTACTAAAATGGAAATCTTTGATATCATTAGTACATTACAAAAATGTATATCTCCTGGATTAGATGGTTTATCTAATGATTTTTATAGGGAATTTGCACCAGAACTTAGTGAAATTTTGGAGCTAGTGTATAATTCTATTTTAAATGCAGAGGCCCAATACAAGGGTTTTGGCATTGCCATCATTAGTTATGTTTTTAAGAAAGGGGATTGATTTTCTCTAGGGAATTGGAGGCCAATAAACATGGAGCATCTCAGTTACTTGATATAGCACAAACTTGTGCTGTTCCTGACAGAAGTATACAAAGTAACCTATATCTTTTACGAGATATTTTTGAAAGAAAGAATAAGGGAATTATAGATGGGTATGTAATATCCTTAGATTAGGTTAAGGCATTTGATGAAGTAGGACATGCATATTTATTACAAATTTTACATACCTATGGCATACCTCAGACTCTAATAAAGTGGGTGACATTTTTATATGATGGACCAGAATCTCACCCTTTCTTAAATGTTTTTATAGGGGAAGTGATCCAGTTGAAGAAGGGGGTTAGACAAGGTTGTCCACTAAGCACCCTGTTATATGCTTTTGCTTTAGATCCCACTATTAGGCAGATTCAATGGGACAATCAAGTGACTGGGTTATCACCGGGCCTGGGAATTGAGTCAGAAAAGCTTATTGCTTATGCAAATGATGTATGTTTATTAGTACAGGACAAGGAAGCAGGGAGGGCAGCAATTTGGGTTTTTCAGAAATTTTCTGAAATATCTGGGACTCATTTGAACCTCAATAAAAGTGTTGTCCTCCCTTTATCAGATACTGTAGATATAGAACCTGATTTAGAAGGTATTATTATAATAGATAATAACCCACATAAACTACTAGGGATATGGTTTAATGTGTAGACTGTAGCTCAGTATAATTGGGAGAAAAGGTTTGAAATAGCAGATAATAAAGTTCAGATAAGGAAAGCATGGAAGTTAGGGAAACTAAAAAGAGTTCTGATTATCAAAATGTTTCTGCTTCCTGTCTTCACATATCTTAGTCATTTGTATGCACCACCTATACAGTTAGAGACTAGACTTTTTAGTGTATTTTTTCAAATGATAGGGGGCAGTAAGCTCAATCCTATTAAGAGGGATACAACATATTACCCAGTGATTAAAGGACGTTTAAATATGGTGAATCGTGCCATTTTTTTCATACTATGTTTCTGCATAATTTAATTAAATGTACTATTCTTCCGGTAACAGTGCCTTGGCAGACATGGACACTACAGCCTCTAGAACCATATTTCCTTAAATAGGACACTTTACCCCCTAAATTATTTTTGTCTTTCTAACTTCCTGACTATGTTATGGATTCCTTCAAAAAGGCTAGACAATGGCAACTGTATCAAATAACTGGTTGTATATTACAAAGAAAACAGCTTTATCAGTTAATTTTAACTGGGCAGCAAGGGCCTATTTTATTTCCAGGAATGTATGCCATCAATAATGTCCTATGCACTGAGGATATTAACAGATAAGTGGGTACCTAGGAATACATGGGATATTAATTGGTTATGTTGTCATGGACGATTGGGGGTGAGGGAGAATTTAAAACATAAACCAATTCAAGACAGATATTGCCCAAGACAAACCTGTCTCCATATTAAAGAAACAATGTTGCATTTTTTCTTTGAATGCCCTAACACCAAGGCCTTTTCGTCTTATTTAGGGACAAAATGGCAATCGCTAGCTTTTCTGCATGTTACTTATAATACATTCATTTTTAGATATTTTTCGGGATGGTGGAGAAAATTTCACAATAGTATTTTAAGGATGTTTTTTTCTCTAATCAAATTTTATTCATGGCAAAGTAGATGTCAGTTTGTTTTGCAACAGATTTTTACACCTCCTGATGTAGTAGTTACTCAGATAGAAACAGTTCTGGAACAAATAAAACATAATGCAAGGATAAAACTTAGAGAAGAAAAGTATGATGGGTTTTGGAAGAATATGAGGGTGTTTTTTGGGGGAAACAGAATGATGTTATTGCAAAATCATGTTTTGTAAAGAAGAACTGGTTGTTGCATATACCTGATGAATGATTTATGTATTTTTGTTACAAATGTTTTTCTTGAGTTGTAATGTTTATCTTTTTTGAATAGAATTCCCCTACTCTTTTCGGTAAGTGCCATGGGATCTTTAACATCCACCTGAACTACCACCAATCCAGGCAAATGAGACCTCGGTTTAACGTCTCATCTGAAAAACTATACCTCAGAACTGCAGCACCACTCTCATGCTGCACTACAGTGTCAGTATTGGGATATTAACTCATGTGCCAGATGTGGGAACTGAATCCACAACCCTCTGATCTCCCAGCCTCATAGGCGAGTGTTCTACATACTGAGCTACTGACACTGACATAAAAAATATTTTCTTGAAATATATATTTTAATTATGAAAAGGCAGATATAGCAATCACACTTACCAAAGTCCACTATGTAAGTTAAAAAAATTTGAAACATTAATCAAAATGAGTTATTCTTTTAAATACTATCACTGAAAAGTGTGAGGCAGTACAAGTGATCTTATGGCCTTTACTCTGCCTATCTACCTAGTAATTCTTAGTAATAAGATAAAAAAGTGCCTTTTTTGGCCACGTTGGCTGTTGGTTGTTTTTAAATGAGAACAGTGTGTCAAAATGTACTGCTATCAGCACTGACAGATAAATAAAAATAATTGGTTTTCCAAAAACCTTGTCATTGCACGTGTTGATTAATTGTGACGTCCATGGCCCTCAAAAAAAAAGAAATGCATAACTTCAAGCTGAAGATTTGTCACATACAGCATTTCCTACAGGTGGTATTGTTTGTTGGGTGTGTGTGCACTGGTGAAACTTTGTGGACTAGTAGTAGGGATCTGTGTTCACACATGCAGATCAGGACCAAAATGATGTCACCATGTGGCTGCTGTAGCAGTTGCATTTGCAACTGGCAGCAGTGATGGAGCTACTGCACACACAAACTGAAGGCACATCACAGAAACAGCAAGTGGATCCACATCACTTTCCACGGTTACGACCAACCAAGCACAGGTACATATGTCAGCACATGATGTACACTCTGTGCCAGCACCTCTTGTACAGTGCAACACACATGTCCTCACTGCCCCCTTGACAATTGAGCAACACAGCAGGAACACATGAGGAATTCTGGAAATAATGACACAATGGTAACCCATGGATGTTGCCACAGTGTTTAGGACATGACACACCCTGATCTAGCCAACACAGCTTTCTGGGCTGACACTTACTCTGCCCGTGGGTATTAGTCATAGATATCAGCATGCTGTACTCTCAGATTACTGACATGGCCCCCAGGTATAAGTGTCCTGTACTAGTCCTACCCCTGCTGCCTTAGCCTCTGGTGGCCTCCATTGCACGTGTTTCTGTAGCCTGACTCACAAGTCCCAATGGTCATCTGGCTCAGCCCAGTCTTTTATGGATTGTACAGATGCAGGTTGGAATCATGAATAGTGCGAGGAACCTCAAATTCCTTGTGGCTCTCCCCTTCTCAACTGCAGTGTCCAAAAGGGTCTCATGGAATCCTGCAATGATGGAAGGCTATAATTTTATATACAGCCAACAATCACATACTGTAGGATTATATGTACACAAAAGCAGTACTATACTGCATATTTACCCAGGTGACTGCACCACCCTCCTGTAGGCCCCATCCTGGTCTCAGTACCCATTGTTGTCACGGGTCAGGGTAGCATATAAGTTAGTCTCTAGCAATCAATGACATGTCTTGGGTAATTACTTTTGTTTTTCCTATGATGGAATGTGGATCCATACGCATGTGTTGTTTGAACCACCCAACACAGGAGCACATCTACGGTAGTCTCCAGACATGCTGGTGGACCATTAGAAAAGGCCATGAATGTACAGGACTGCACTTAAATGACCTCCATCCCATTGACATTGTTTCCAATGTGCTGTGTGAGGCAGACCATTGCAACTCTCCTATTAGAGCATGGTGTGGTATGCTGTATCTGTGTTACATATGCTGCACATCCCTGATATTTGTACATCAACACCATTCAGTGGACACTTCTTGTGTATGGTTATGCACACAGGGCTGCCAAGGTGATATATTCCCTGTACATCCCAAGATAAGAGCAGAATTTGACAGTGCTGTATGCTGTGGCTGACCATGGGTGGTGTGCACCTATGTCACCAATGATGGGACAAGTGAGGGATTGTGTGGTTGATTGCTATATTGGGTGATAAGCAGCATTTGCGGTGGAACTCTATGGTGACTGTGACCTTTCTATTGTCTGTATATTTTTGTACAGTGCTGAGACACATTATCAAGTGGGGGAGTGACTGTGTGACTGTGAGAGTATGTACAAGGAGGAATGACTACTTGTTTGAAGGACACCAGTGGGGGTATTAACTATATGGAATGTAACTTTGCATCCTCTGCATGTGGGTTCAGTGCCACTGAGTGTCCAACACCCAGAAAGGATTCTGACCTTACTGCCAGTTGTCCTTTCTGCCATGGATTGCTGCTTCCTTTGCAATGCTGTTTGGTGTGTGTTCCCCTTGGAACACCACACAGTCATCATCATGTTATTCATCTTGCCTCAATGTGGATGGTTCCTCCTATGTTGGACCCACCAGAATAACACTACCTTGTCTGATATATTGGAAATGTTCTGCAGTAGAAGCATCATCATCACAAGATCCCAAGATGATATTACAGTGTAGCTGTTTGTAGGGTGTTCTATCTTCTACGGTGGGATCAAGAATCATGCTGTGGGTGTGTCAGCAAATCCTCAGTATCAGGTCCTGCTCAGTACATGCCTCTTCAATCCACATAAAAAATCATCCACCCACCCACCACTGTCATTAATTCAAGACACTAGGAAGTGATTAGCTCCATTCAGCACTATTGTGCCATTTTCTCTTATCCTGATCATCTTTGAGGATAGTGTCCTCAACTGATTATTCACACTATTAATAAACAATTTAACTGTCATCTCTGAAGTTAAATGGTTCATTTACTTCAAGGTCTGTAAATTAGAGGTTTGAATATCTTCCATTGACCTGGCAACATCCAATAGACTTTTTTTTGGTCCAGAAACTAAAAATATGAGGCTTGATTTTCAAAGCCCCGTTAATGACACAATCCCCTGATGTGCCAGTTGTTTGGTGCATGGGGCTTGCAGCATTCTCCTGGCCAGCAATTGGGATTGTCTATCCTGATTACCAAATGCTGCAAGTTAGATTAGATTGTCCTGGTCTAACTTGTGCCATTTGGGGGACCATTTTTATGGTGCTTCTGCCAAATATTTGGCACAAGCTGCTGTAAATTGAGGAAACTGTAACAAATGCACCTGATGTACTAAAATTGGTTGCAGTTGTGTCAAAGGATTTTGACACAGCTGTGCCAAACAAATGGGTTTAACGCAGGGCTTGATGTAAGCCCTGCATCACCCTTTGAAAATTGAGCCCCTGGTTTTCTGCAAATGAAGATATTTTAATGATAAAATGTTCTACTAGTGCCTGCAGATCTTCTGTGAGCTGCAGGGTGTCTGTTATATCACCTGTTACCCCCTCTCAGGGCTTCATTTCTGCCTTCCTCCCTTCCTCTCTCCTGTGGCATTTTTTTCCTCGGAAAAAGTAAACAATAAAATGTGCTTAAACAAACAACTGGAGGTCTGGCAGATTTTGGAAGCACGCAGCCCACCCTCACCAAATAGTCTATATATGTTGCTGTGGTGCATTAGACTTTGCCTGCACCAACAACAAACAGTATGCTTTCTGAGGGAAGGCACAGAAAGAGGTAAAAATATGGCAAATTGGGGGGGGGGGGTTGAAACCATGCTCACACCCATGTTCCACATGGTCTTTCACTTCCAACATCTGTGAATGAGCTCAGGCACCTTTACCCAACAAAAGATGACTAAATGTTGGAGGATTGCCTAACTTGCATAAGAATACAGTGATACTATTGTGCCAGGTGCTTTGCTAGGGAGCATGAAGAGTTAGGACAGGAAGAGCTGATGGGTAAGAAGGCGATGCTGGCAGTTGCAGAAAGAGGTTCTGGTCATATGGCTATAAGATGAAAGAGTAATAAGAAATAAGTGATAACATCCAACCAGGTGTCAAGTCATGGAAAAATAAACAGATGCCTCAGGTGTGAGGCTTAAGGCATAGCTAAGTGCCTTTGATCATGTACTCCAGATGTCCACACATTTCATGACAGGATGCTTTCTAGGGTGTTATTACAGATACAAAATAGACTTAAGAAGTAATAATAATGAATTATCAGCTGTAAAACAAAACTGTCCAGTTGAGGAGCAGTATTTGTCAGCTGGCCAAAAATGTCATCATCTAGTTTTTAAGCAGGGATGACATTTCTGAGATCCTTAGATTAATTCTCAGCATTTATTATTTTCCTCAGATATTTTTAAGCAGGTTTCATTGCTAATTCTGTGTTTAATAACTAAAGTCATTAAAAATAGCTTCCAGTAGCACTTTTTAACATTTCTTCAATTGAGGATACTTTTTAAAGAGTGACTGTATCACATTGGGCCCAATGTACTAAAGGGTGAGTAATACATGCCTCAGGTGCGTACACTGCCAGCATACCTAAGCAACCCCTGACAGGCACAGGGTAAGCAGTATGTACTACTGCTAGCACCTGCAGGGTGTCTGTCCAGGGCCACACACCCCCATGGTGCACATGGTTGCATGGACAGTCGGGGGCTGAGCCATGGACCTGAGTGGGCATCCAGTCAGATGCCCATATTGGGTTCCTGAGTGGATTCCTTGCACCCTTGCGAAGGACTCAGGTAGTAGGGTCAAGCTGCATATAGTGGCATTGTAGCCACACCATCGGGCAGTCACCCAAGCTGCTATCCCAGCCCTCCCCTGCAGCCTAGTGGGCTGGGACAGCACAGCAGTCAGGTTCCTGTTACTGCTGTGGCCGGCAGCTGTCATTCAAGGGGGTGCGCACTGGGATACACCAAGTCCAGGCAGGTGCCTCCTCTGCCTGGCACTACACAACTTAGTGAATGCCACATAGTGCAGGCACACCTCTGCCACACCCCCAACAAGGAAATCCCTGATGGGGCTTAGGAGGAGGGCACATATGTGCCTTGTGCTGCACATATGCACCCTTGATGAATGCCTCCAGGGTCCGCATGATCCCTGATGTGTGGCATTCACCCGTGAGGTTGCCTATGCACCTCAGATATGCAGTGCATAGGCAACAAATTTGTTAGTGCATAGGGTCCAATATGAGCACTATGTATTTTACCAGCTGCTGCTATAGAATTTGTTTTCATATTGCACTTTTCATACCAATTTTATCACAAAGTGCTTTGAAACCTATGAAGAGTGTTGGAGAACAGACCAAAAATGTAAGGGCAACTATTATACATATCAATAGCCACACACTGCCATAACCTCTTGCTTGCACCAGTTTTATGGGAAAGGTAATGTTAGCCAGGGCACAGGGTAAATGAAATCTCCCTACTCCTGCGAAAAAGTGCCAGGAGTTCTATTATTTCTACCAGGTCAGCAAAAACAGCACAGCAGATGGTTGAAAGGGTCTTGATTTCTCATCTAAAGGACAGCAGACCCTGAATGAACAGCAGCCTCCCCCACCGGGTGATGCATTTGAGTGCCAATTGCAATATGAGCAAAGTCCTGGTGTGGGACTAAAACAGTGGTAGCAATCACCATGCATAATTGTGTTGCAGTTCATGTGTACCACAGCTCACACCAGTCTGAAAAACTGTTTTCATTTGAATGCAGCCTTTCCAGTATCATGTTTTTCTGTGCCACACCACATTTCCAGAGGATGATAGCTATCAGAGTTTGACAGTTGGGCCCAGAAATGGATGTGCTAAAAACTTTGATATGCAACACTTCAGGGTGAAAACTATAAGAGAAAAAAAGGTTTTTATGAAAAAAGTTATGAACAAGGCCAAATCACATGAAGATTGTTATTCATATGTGAAAACTCAATTTTCATAGAAACAAATCCTGAGAAAATCATAATGTAAAATTATTCACACAACATGGAACATTCATGGAAACAAAATTAATAAATTGGGCAAGCCACTTTTTCCTCTTTTCCTAGTAAGAGTTCACACAAAAGAATTATCTGTGAAGCACAGGAAGTAGCTAATCACAACAATGAAATGAGCCTTGCTATATCATACCATGCTGAGGTTCTAAGTTATTTGACTGCTTAAGTAACTTTATAAATATGTTTTGTCTCTTTAAAAATCTACTTCAGAGGATGTCAGAGAATGAACATTTGCAAGAATCCACTGGGGTATGAACAGTTTTCAGAGCGCCTCCTATTTCATTCCTCTTTTCAAATAATCTTTTGTCAGTTAGGGTCCAATTTAAACAGAACCTAGTCCACAGATCTTAAGCAGCAGCTCCCAATGGATAAAAAAAATATTGCAGGTATATGAAATGTTTAACTTGGAAGAGTCCTTTTTGTAACTTCCATGAACTTTGAGTCTGTTAAATGGAATTCTTAACTCTTAGTTTCTAATTGAAATGCTTGCCCATGTTTTTCCTGGTGTATGCAGACCTCCCAAATCCAGAGGGATACCTGTACTTTTGAGAAATTACTGTATATGCAGCAGTCTACAGGGTAACTGTTCCCATAGACCTGCATTGAATACACAGAAAAGGAAAAAAAAATTCTGCTTAAAAAGTAAATGATGTAATTATGTAAAGCCAGAAAAGGAAGGAAACATATTCAATTCAGTGCTTTACAGTAACTGGTAATTGCTATTTTTCTTTTAAACTTAGATTGTGGGCTTTTAGTGACACTGTACTTTCTTTGTTGTCTTTACTTAGAATTGTTTTTGGGCTGTTGAAAATTTAAAACGTAGTTGTGGTGTATTTCTTTGCTGTCTTTAATTGCTGCAAATTTAGTCTGGGCTTGTCTGACTTGCCCTGTAGTTTGGGTGAGGGGTGTTAATTGTCTGGCCTCTGACCTCAGCTATGTGATAACTGGAGGTGGGGCTTAGTCAGAGCTGAGGTAGCAAGTGAGTTTTGTTTTCTCAGAAGAAGCCAGAAGGGGAAGGAAACATATTCAATTCAGTGCTTTACAGTAACTGGTAATTGCTATTTTTCTTTTAAACTTAGATAGTGGGCTTTTAGTGACACCGTACTTTCTTTGTTGTCTTTACTTAGAATAGTTTTTGGGCTGTTGAAAATTTAAAACGTAGTGGTGGTGTATTTCTTTGCTGTCTTTAATTGCTGCAAATTTTTACCCTCCATCCCCTTCCTCCAACTCTTAATTATATGCCCTGTTAAATCTGATTGACAGAAGCTAAACACAGGGGGTAGTAAGGGGTGTGGAGTAGAAGGGGCATAACGGAAAGAATCCCACCCTCAGCACAAGTGTTTTGACTCATTTATTTATTTATTGGTTTATTTTCTTTTTTAAAAAGAAAAGGATCTGAGCATCACTGGCAAGATTTTTAGGACAGTAAATTAATAAAAAGGGAAATAGGAGAGCTTCAGTAGCAGACAAGTAGTGGAATAGCAGTATAATTGCAGTATAATATGGGGAAAGGTGCAATGCAGTGGCAGTGGGGCAGCCATATTCAGGCAGACCAACCTGGACACTGAGGTGCTGCCCTATCTGTATGCATCTCTCTGGACTGTGGGATGAGGTAGCCAGACTCAGAGTGGAAGTAAACTGGGTCAGGAGTACCATCACCCCTATCCAGAGACCACCCAGTCCAATGCAACTGCCTAAAAGGATGCCGAGAACGAGAGGCACTTGGATGACAGTGGGCTCAGAGAGGGTTAGAGCTGTCCGACAGAGGCACATCCCAGATCCTATTCCACTCAAGAACTCATATGCCACACTGGCAAACAGGGACAACCAAATAGAGGTACCCAGACAAGTGGAAGGAAAGGATGTGGAGGTTAGCCAAGGAGGTATACTCAGCGGGGAAAGCAGTGGACCCCAGAAGAGAAGGAAATGAATCCTGGTGGGGGACTCCATCATAAGAGGGATCCAGCTAGGAACACAGGAGGGGGAGGACAGGGAGGTGAGGTGCCTACCAGGTGCCACGGCATGGAGGGATGGAAGGAAGATCCTGGGGATCACTGGGAAGGCAAGATGGGAGGGTGAGCTGGATGTCATTATTCACCTAGGTACTAATGACCTGGCAAATGGGGAGCCAAAGGAAGTTCAGGAAGGGTTTAGGAAATTGGGAAGGGCTCTCAGGCAAGTAGCTACTTCTGTCATTTTCTCAGAAGTACTACCTGCGAGAGGCAAGGGAGAGCATAGGGGTGCATGCACCAGGAACTTTAACTCATGGTTGAAGAACTGGTGCTGTGAGGAAAGGTTTAGATTCTTTGGTGACTGGGGACCCACCTGGAGGGATGGAGCTTTGTTCAAGCCCAATGGCCTGCATCCATCCTGGAGGGGATTCCAAGCACCCAATGATAAGTTTAAATGCTACATTGACAAGCATTTAAACTAGCAAAGGGAGGTAGCAGGCCAGCAAGGAGGGTACCTACTTGCTCACCCCCCACAGTTAGCAGTGGAACCAGTGAACTGGAGGAGTGGCTATCTCTACAAAGCAGTGTGCAAAAGATGAAGATTAGTGCCCAAGAGGTGGATAGGAAGAAAAGGGGCAAAATTCAGCAGAAGGGCAGACAGCAAGGAGAGCCAGGGATAAAGGACAACCAAGAAAGGGGCTGGAGTACAACAGCGAAACAGTCTAAGGAGGTCAAATCAAGGAAGGCCATGTGTGCCTATGCCAGGAGCCTTAGCAACAAGATGGAAGATCTGGAGGCTGTCATGGTGCAGTCAGACCTGGACATTGTGGCCAACACTGAAACCTGGTGTAATGATAACCATGACTGGGAGATGGCCATACCTGGCTACAACATATTCAGAAGAGACAGGGCAGGTAGGAAGAGAGGAGGAGTGGCAATGTATGTGAAAAATGACATAAGGGCCACAGAGATCCAGGAGGAATAAAATGGGGAAGAGATATTGTGGGTTAATCTGGAAAGGAAAATGGGGCCAGCCATCCGCACAGGTGTGGTCTATAGACCACCAGCCCAGGAGAAAGAAACAGATAGGGAGCTGATGCTAGGCATCCAAAGGATGGCAGACAAGGGTGAGGTAGTACTGGTTGGAGACTTAAATATTCCAGACGTGGACTGGAGCATCCCAGCAGCAGCATCAACTAGGAGCAGATTTATCCTGGACTCCCTTCAGGGTGCCTTCCTCAAGCAACTGCTCATGGAACCAACTCTGCAGAAGGCAATACTGGACCTTGTGCTCACAAACAGGGACAACGTGATGGGGGTAACATTGGGGGAGCACCTGGAGAACAGTGACCACCAGTCATTGTGGTTTGAAAACACAGAAAGAGCAGAACCAAACAACACAAAAACACATATCCTGGATTTTAAGGGGGCAGACTTTGGGAAAATGGGGAGATACTTGAAAGAAGCATTAAAGGGAATGGGGCAGGAATCAGGGGTCGAGGAACAGTGGGCAGTATTTAAAATGGAGATTACAAGAGCAATAGAATTATGCATTAAGCAGGTTAGCAAGAGGAAAAGGAAGAGGAGACCATTATGGTTTTCAAAAGAGGTAGCAAAGAAAGTGAAAGCCAAAAAGATTGCATTCAGGCAATACAAAAAGACACAGGCAGAAGGGGATAGGGAGAAGTAGCAGGAGAAGCAAAGGGAGGCAGGGAGGTCAGTAAGGAAGCCAAAGCCAGACAGAAGAACACATTCAAAATCAGTGGGTAGAGGGACAAACCTTTTACAGGTACATAAGTGAAAAAAGAAAGGCAAAGAGAGGGATAGTGAGACTGAAGGGAGGATGGGGCCGCTTGAGGATGACAACAGTAAAGCTGACATATTGAACAAGTATTTCTGCTCAGTCTTTACTGAGGAAGAGGAGGGAAATGGGTCTGAAGGGAGTACAAGGGGTGAAAATGGTGCAGAAACGGACACAAGTCCCTTTACACGAGAAAGGGTCCTGAAGGAACTGCAAGTATTAAGAGTTAATAAAGCAATGGGGCCAGATGGTGTGCACCCCAGGGTCCTGAAAGAACTAAGAGAGGTGGTGGCTGAACCTCTGGCTATCTTGTTTAGCCAATCACTGGAAACAGGGGAGGAACCCAAAGACTGGATGACAGCAGATGTAGTCCCCTTATACAAAAGTGGGAACAAAGAGGAAGCGGGGAACTACAGACCAGTCAGCCTCACCTCGGTAGTGGGGTGTAAAGGTTTAAATGCTTCTTCCAGAAATTAATTTTTGTTTTTAGACTGTTGCAACAGCATTTTGGTTTTTTTTGTTGTTTTTTCTTTCCTTCCTCTGTGTTAACCTGCTTTCAGGGCTTTTCCTTTAGAGCCGGCCGGCTGAAGCCTGTCTATATTTAAAGGGATATTTTAGGGGGTGGAGTTCTGTTACAACACTTTAGAATATATTTCTTAAATAAACTTCTTATTTGCAGATCCTGAAACAGTATTATTCACACTAAAGTAAATATTTCATTGTGAAGGTGTTGTAATATAAAATTATTGCTTTTCTTTAATAAAGAATGTTTAATCTATCTAAAAGGGGAGGGACAGAAGAGTCACATGGTTGAACAAGTATATAAAGAATGGTGTTAGCCTCATTCAGACAGTTCAGTGAGGTACAGACTTGTTCTGTCCTCATTCAAGGCAGATGCACTAGCATTATCCTGGTGTTTATCGGAACGAATGATCATTGTAACCTTATTTTTTTTTATTTTTATAATTGTCTGAAGTTTGACTTTTGTTTTATTTATGCATATAAATAAAACTTTTTGCTTGAAGCACCAATTGTTTGTCAAGAGATCCTCTTTCATGATACCCACACCTTTACATGGGGAAAATCATGGAAGCACTACTGAAGGAGAGATTGGTGGAACATCTGGTTGTCAGTGGACTACAGTACCCAAGGCAGCATGGTTTCACCAGGTGGAGGTCATATCAGACCAAACTCGTTGAATTTTTTGACTGGGTGACTAGGGAGGTAGATCGGGGAGGGCAGTGGACATGGCCTATCTGGACTTCAGCAAGGCCTTTGACACTGTGCCACATAGAAGATTATTACACAAACTGGGGAATATGGGTGTGGGCAGAACAGTAGTATGGTGGGTAGGTAACTGGCTGGGTGGCAGGATGCAGAGGGTGGTGGTAAATGGCTGTCACTCCACAGAGGGAAGAGTGACCAGTGGGGTGCCACAGGGATCAGTGCTGGGACCAGTCCTATTCAACATCTCCATCAGTGACATTGAGCAGGACCTAGAAGGCAGAATTTCACTGTTCACTGATGACACAAAGCTCTGTAACAGAGTAGACACACCAGACGGTGTAGATGAAATGAGAAGGGACCTGCAGAAACTTGAAGAATGGTCAGGGGTTTGGCAGTTGAAATTCAATGCAAAGAAGTGCAAGATAATGCATATGGGGGGCAAAAACCTTGGCATAATATATCAGTTGGGGGGTGAGGATATAGCATGCACCAAGCAGGAAAGGGATCTTGGGGTTATCATCTCTGTTGACATCAAGGTAGGGAAACAGTGTGACAAGGCAGCAGGTAAAGCAAATAGGATGCTGGGATGCATAGGCAGGGGCATCACCAGCAGGAAAAGGGAGGTCATAATTCCACTATACAAGACACTAGTGAGGCCCCACCTGGAGTACAGGGTACAGTTCTGGAGACTTTACCTATGTAAGGACATAGGTTAGAGAAGGTTCAGAGGAGGGCAACAAAGATGGTGCATGGATTGCATCACAAGTCCCATAAGGACAGGTTGAAGGAACTGAACATGTACTCCCTGGAGGAGAGGAGGGAGAGAGGGGATATGATAGAGACATACAAGTATCTTACAGGGAGGAACAGGGTGCAGGAATACACTATTTTTAAGCAAAAAACATGTTCTGGGACTAGAGGGCATGGAATGAAGTTGGAGGGAGGACAACTCAGAGGAAACGTGAGGAAGAATTTCTTCACAGAACGGGTGGTGGACAAGTGGAACACCCTGCCAGAGGAAGTGGTGTGGGCTGAAACAATCACAGGATTTAAGAATGTATGGGAGAGACATAAAGGAATTCTGGAGGTCAGGGGTAAGGGGCAACAAACTTCTAGGAAAACGTAAACTGAACTTACAAGCTCAAATGGGCAGACTGGGTGGGCCATAGGCCCTTATCTGCTGACACTGTCTATGTATCTATGTAATAATCACTTGAAAAAACACAGGAAAATTGCCCAACATGTAGTAAGAGAAAACTGTCAGATTGATCTGACAGCCCTGTTATTGAGTCTCCTGCATTTTAATGCATTTTTAAGTTATATGTGACTGAAAGTAGAATGGGCTTTTTTGGGGTACTTGGATTTAAGTGTAAGTGTGTGTGTGTGTGTGTGTGTGTGTGAATATGAATGGGGGCTTTAACTACATTATTATAAGGGTCTCAGGATTGTTGAAATCTGATTAGTTGTCAGCATTCTGAGAACCCTAAATTAATCTTCTTATTAACACAGAGCCTGAATACATGAGCATTGATTTTAAAAATTAAGAACCTAGTTACCTTTCCAGCATTCTACGTCTGGAGTCCATGGCCACTATTAGAGGTAGGCTAGTTTATTGCTTAAAGATCAATGGCAATCATAAATTATGTTTAATTTTAAATTAATCCATTTTTAGGTTAATAAAACAAATAAAGATCTGCTATACCACTCTGGAATGTAATTGTGCTTACATGACTTACTACTAAATCAGGTTTTTGGCTTACTTCTCAATGTATTAACAGGTTTCAGTGACATTCAGGACTCTATAGTCTGTTTTTTCTCCAATCTTGATTGAGCTCTGTTTGAAATAAGCTGTGTTTTATGGCAATGATGTTGCTGAATTGCTACAAGTGCAAGGTCAGTGTTAAAAAAGGCATATTCACTATTCAAAAGAGTGCCAGTGGCTCAGTTCTGCACTGAAGCGGACAGTTCCATGTCTTGTGAAGCTCATTTGAAAGTAACAGCTCCCTTGTCATTAGCAGGCAGATTAGCAGGCAGCTGTAACTGTGTAAAGGTGCCAGTCTTATCTGATTTTTAATACCAGTCAGCACACCTTTCACAGTAAATTGCCCTTGGAACTCCATACTTCATCAGATTGTGTTTACCAGCCCCCAGTTCAAGCTTTCACATTTCACATTTAGCAACAAAAAACTGTTTCTTGCTCCCATTCAGTCCTTGTCCCAATTCTATGTTCTGTTGATTTCTTTGGCTTGCAGTGGTATCGCTGTTCTCTCACTGTCACGCTGCCCCTCCGCAACTGGATGAAGTAGCCAAACACCTCCACCTATAGCGCTGCTCCAGTTTCTCCTTGCTTCTCAGCCCTTCTCCCAGTTCTATATTCTGCTGATTTTTCCTGCTTTCTGGTGCTTGCAGCTTTCTTGCTGTCATGCCCCCCCAACACACACACACTTCTGGCTGAATAAACTAAGACACCTCCATCTGTAGCACTGCTCTTGTTTCTTGTAAGTTGGATTTCACAGCATTTCCATAGCTGAAGAATGACAGATTTAAAAAGAACAGGTACAGTACATCTCCTTTTGGACAGATAAGTTTACAGTGGAAAAGGCTGGTTGACTTTGAGCATTATCCAAAGTTTTGGAGCTACACCACTCGCTTCAATGCAAATATATTGAAGTGAGTGGTGCAGACACAAGTTTCACATTAAATGGAACCACACAGCATCCACCATGTTCCTGACTCCTGGACTTTACAAAATTAAAATACAGTAAGTTCTAGCACATACAGTAAACTAAAGGCTTTTACATGTGAAAAGCTTAATTGGGGGGTAAGGCATTTGGGGTTGGGAAGCTGAAGATTTTTGAGAGTTTTCATTTAACAATTCATAAACAGCATATTTATCTGATTAACTGTGTTATTCTATCCTATTCTATTTATAAATCTGCATGTGCACCAGCATCGCCCACACTGATCCAGATCACAGCAAAAAAAACAAATCCTAAGCAATTTAACATGGTGGAGGGACTATTTTATGTTAATTTCACACACAAATAAGCAAACAATATTTAAAAAATTATTCAAACTACAATAACTCATAACTCAATTATAATAATAGCATATTGACCTCTGAGGGTTATGTTAATGTTTAAGTTAATCACCTCTTGTGGGCAATATGGCACTGGGCTGCACCTTGTCCACATTACACCCCCAGCGGGTGATTAACTAGAACATTAATGTAACCCTCATTGTTCATTATTGCTTAAGTATTTGCAGTGTTTTATTCAGTTTAGGCATTTGTACAGTAGTCCTAATATGTCAGTCTAGGACTATGTTATTCATAACAGGTGGTCCACAAGAAGGCACGGTACCAAATTTGTTTTTAAACAGTAAAATATAGTTATCAATTTTGTCTTACTTAAATAAAACCATATGTCCTACCGAGCAGGGGTTCAGATAGTTAAAACAGAATGTCTTGACTAAATGCAGGGGTACATAACTTTTTTTTATGACTGCAGTATTTACTCTTTGCTTTTTCAGCCTGTTAGTATTGTCATTGAAAAAAACGAATGCTCACTATGAACTTACTAACCGTTCAGGACCAAGAGGTCTGGGGCTTGGGGAGTGACGTTAGTATAATTTTTAATTTTTTTAAAGCACAGAACATTATTTCCCATTACTTGTATTTGATCATTTTGATTAAGTCATGTACTGTCCCCACAGTTGAGACTATCATACATGTCATCAGGCTCAGCTGCAAGGGGAACCTTGGAATTATACGCACTGTCAATGGTTGGCAGAAGTCAACAGAATCAATCAGATAAAAAATGAATTTTCCTACAAAGTAAGCACAGGAAAAATTATTGCTATTTTACTTATTGAAACCTCTAGGCCCCTGGCTGTTAGTAAGTGCACTGTGAATAATTATCCATACATAGGAAACTGCACTGTGAGAGAACCCCTTTAAATGGTAGTCATGCAGCTTGTCTGTTGGCGCAATAGCACACTACCACTAATGGTGCTGGTGATCCAGAATCAGGAGTGATGTCAGATCATCAGGATTTGGCTGGAGGGGAGGAGGACTGAGCATCCCAAAGGAAGTGCTCCTCCTTCAGGGAGGGATAGATCTGGATGCTTATGTGAGACTGCCACGTGGGTGTTCTCAGGTGCATTTGCTATGCATTCTGAGGGACGCCTAATATGTGCCCACCTCCCCCAGCCCCAGACAGGCATCTGGATGATTTGATGCTGATCTGAAGTCACTAACCTGCAGAGCTGATGCATCACATGGGGTAATGGTGATGCTGATTGGCTAGCAAGGGCCATGCTTTGCATGCACATGCCGATGTTTGGCCTGCATGGTGTCTCACAGTATGTGGGGACAGAAACAGGGAAAAACAGCCTGCCAGCATTGCAGGATGAAGCATCACCAGCCTGTGAGGTCCTAACTCAATGACTGCCCACCTGTCCATCAGAGCTTAGTAGTTGGTGGGAAGCCTGGGAAACTCACAACCACCCAACCTCAGAAGGGGAAGTCTGTAGGTGGGATAGGGCAGGTTAAGAGACAGAGATGCTGAGAATGGAGTTGTAACAGTGTGTATGGGTGCAGCTGTGGGTGGTTCACCCATGCTGCAGTGACATATATTTTACCATGGCCAATTACAGTGCAGGCAAAATGCCGCCCGGCACTACAGCACCAGGCATTTTGTCTTCTGGGAGTTACAGTGCCAAAGCACCCTCCCAGAAACAGTCAGCTTTTGTGAGGGACTTCACCCCCCCACAACCCCCAGTGTGGGAGGCTTTGCCTCCTGCACCCCCCAAAACTAACTATAACCTCCTCTGGGATGGGCACACCCCAGAAGGGTAGAAACTGTGTGGGTGCAAAGGCCAACATTAGTATGGTGCAATCTAAAATAAAGATTTCCCCTTTCACTGTTACCCTTGTTGCGGCACCATAATTGCTGTATCCAAATGTAATCAGCAACTTGACGGCATACGTGATAAAGAATAGAAAACAAAAAAAAGTAGTTATGGTATCCACATATCAGTCTCACACCTTGCAAACCAAATCTCAGATCCTCTGGACACCTGGCACTTGCAACCAAAAGGGCGCACAGTTTTAACCATGCTCACAGGAGGTTAAAGTCCACATAACCAGACCACGAAATGAAGCACAACAGGCTGCACTCTTCCATATAAAATAAATAAAGAGGCATACTGAAATGTTACCATCCAGTGCAGTTTATTAGTGGCACAACTGACACAACACCTTGGCACTTTGCATCAAAATTGGGAAGTGTCCCATTTTGGACATGAAACACTGAGGTGTTCTATCAGTTGTGTTGTTAATAAACTGCACTGGATGGTAAGATATGGGTAAGCCTCTTTATTTTATGTGAAAGAGAGCAGCCTGTTGTGCTTCATTGCAGCCAAAAGGGGACTGGCTATGGTTTAGTTAAGCCAGCTGCTGTTCAGACATGCCTTTTAATAGTGTCCCTGGAGTGAAACCCATAACTGCCCACACTTTTATTGAATATCAAAAAAAAGTTTATTTAAGTAGTGATTAGCAAAATCAGGAAGTCATGGTAAACCCTCACTATATGGATACTGGACTTTCATGTGGCAGCTGTAACAAGGCCATGGAGGTATGTGCCTGTGACTGGGCCAGGTTGGGTCACAGGGAGGGGGTGCAAGCAGATACCAGGGAGGTTTATATTAGAACCATGGTGTCACTGAACACCAGGGATGATTTCTCATCAAACCACTGGAACAAGGGAATGCACTAGGGGGCTATTTTCAGGAAAGTTTTTCACACTCGCACTGTGCTTTGAACTTGTTTGTATATAGTGAATTGAGGACATTGCATTGTTTGGCATTCATCATAGGGACTTTGCTTGATGGTAACATCCACTTTCAAAAATGGGGCCCATAAACCCTAGAGGTCTCGTTGACTAAGTTAGTGTTCCTTATCTGTAGTCAGTCACCCAATTGGCCCTTCCATCAACTCCCTGTGCTTGGATACACAGATCCTGAGAAGGAGTTTTATGCCCCCAAAATTCTTTTTTTTTGCTGTGTTTTTCTTGTCTACTGAACAGTTTTACCTTTTTCATCTGACCACTGAAGTGTTCTCTCCTTCTGCTTCCCTATTATTTCATATTCATATTAGTGTGTTCATTCATTTTTATTTGAGCCACACCAAATATCAGAAAAGTATACAATTCCCACATTGTTCTAGCAAATTTTAATTATAAAAATATTTTGTTGTATTTGATTCTAGAATATGGTTATTTGGGTGTCATGTGATACTGAGATATTGTTGACTTGTTTAGAACTCTAAATAGTTTTTTATAATGAACTCTTAGAATCAGGTATGGTAAGAAAGCTAAGTTCATTTTTTGTTTGTTTGTTTTGGTTTTTATTTTAAAGTTGCTTTCCTTCCAGCAGGAAGGGGCCTTCACTAAGACTGGCACCGAGGTCAAGGGTCTGACTTTAGCCAGGTTGATGAAACTGTTTCCATAGTGACATGCATTCCAGACTGCTAGAGATATGATACAGAGATATCTGGTTACAGCTAAGAACCTAATGAAGAAAGAAAAAAAAGAAAGAAGGAAAGAAATAAAGAAAGAAAGAAAGAAGGACATTGTTCTCTAATGCTGAACATGATTTTTTTTTTATTTCTTAAAAAAATAAAATTGCTGTAGATATTGAAATAGCACTGTCTGATAGATTATGTTAACTTCGGAAAAAGGGCAAATACTTACATGAAAAGTATTCATGTAAGATGAATTATGTACCAAAATGTCCAATGCTAACAGTTGAAAAGTTTAAATACTCATGTTTGGTTTCTTTTTAATTCTCACTTTATGAAACTTTCAAAGATATATATTGTTCATGCATTTTAGTGGTTGCAGAAATTAATTATATTGCTTAAAAACTCACCCATAACTGTTTGAAAGTCTTGGGACATGTCTGATATTTATGACTTTTCGTGCATCAATGGCCACACACAAAGAAAATGTATGCCAAAATGAAGTTTTGTTACTTTTGAACAATTACAAAGGGTTTATTTGAAATAAAGAATACCTCCTTTTAAAGTAAAGGAAGAGAGAATTAAGAATTTATTATTTTTTGGAAAATATTTGATTGGAAACAATGTTTAACACCAGAGAGATGTCAATAACTGAGCAAGGAAACAGATTCTCCTTTGTTTTTGCATCCTGAAGAAAAAAACTACACTTTGTACAAACTCCAGATGACTGATAGTCAACAGTTTGCCTGAGCAAACTGAGTTTTATGTGGATGTCTTATATTGAAAAGCTCAGTTAGCATGGGCAAACAGGGTTTGTAGCAAGGCAATCTTTGAAGGGGAGCACAATGCAAATTAAGGGACGGGGACCAAAATATTGGTGCAGTCCAATATTCAGAGTATGTGCACTGCACAAGGATGTTTTTGCATGGTCCACTTGCATGGAGCAGATACTGCCAACCTACAACACGACTTACTCCCACACAACCTAGTGGTTGGTGGAAAAAGAGCATCACTCCAAACCCCCAGCACAGTAGTCCCTTGTGTGTAGCAGAGCTTAAAATTTGGTTTTGGCTCCAGGGGGAAATTTTGTCCCTAGCTCAACAAAATGGGGGAACCCATATTTTGGGGGAGAGGGAGGCATTTTTGGACATTTCCCTAAAAGAACTGATATTTTGTCTGCTGATTTGTATGAGTCTTAATAAACATTTATATTTACAATTTGGTGTATTCTGGTCTCTTCAAGACATTGTCCCTTAATCAATCAAAGTGATACAAGAATCAAAAGTTGGAGGGCTCTGGAGCCCTGACAGAGCATATCACCCAGTGTACACCTGGCCAGCACTAATAAGGTCCCCTTTACAGGAGACAGGGTCCAGCTGAGGCTGAGCTGGGAAACTATACTTAGGAGCAGATTCCAGAGAGAAAAGCCACCAAACACCACCCAACAAGTCTCTGAGTCAATTTTGAAGAGTTTAGTTCAATTGAACTCCCAGATAAAACCAGGAAAAAAACAACTCCAAATGGTCCTTATGGGCCAACAGTCCTTCTAGTGTTCCCAGAAGCAGTAGGCTGGTAATTAGTGAACCATGGGCATAGAAGACTGGAAGCCCTCTTCAAATAATCCCCAAGTAGTCCCTTGTGAACTCCCATGCAATTGCTACTTCTCCTGGAGAGATTGGGTATTAGGCAGTAGGAGCGCTATTGAAGATGGCCACCTGTGCACTTCCCTGCACTCAGAAAATGCATGACCCCCAGTACAGGGTGGTCTGCCTCTCCCCCATGTCTATTGGAATCATGCTGTAGCCATTCTATGCTGCAAGGCCAAGTGATGCTCATGGTTTGCATCCATTTCATATGAGCTCCGCTGGTGATTTGAGCTCCACTGGTAGCCTCAGAAAATGCACAGTCCAGTAGTGTAGGGCTGCCTGTTCCTTCCCGAAGTCTAATGCTGCTCTGCTGGACCCAGACTATGCTGCATGACCAAGTCATACTCTGTGTTTGCTTCTAACATACTAACATACTAACATACTATTTGCCAGCAGATTAGGCCTTATGGTCTATCGAGTCTGCTCGAACCTAGATCCTTAGTTGGGTGCCGAGACCCTCCCATCCCTTGTGCTCCAGAAACCCCTATCATCCATCCCTACCCCCCTGGGACAGGCCATCATCTGATACATCCACTTTCTGTGTCTGTCCCACCCTCTCTTGAAGCCCTCCACTGTGGATCTCTGAACCAGCTCACCAGGCAGTGCATTCCAAGGGTCCACCACCCTCTCAGTGAAAAACCTCCTCCTCTTTTCCCCCCCTCACCCTTCCACCTTCCAACTTCAAACCATGTCCTCTGGTGATACCTCCCTGCTTTACTCTAAAGATCCCATCCATGTTTACCCTATTTATTCCCTTGAGGTACTTGAAGACCTCAATCATGTCCCCCTGTCTCCTCCTTCTCTCCAATGAAAACAGGCAGAGCTCCTCAAGTCTGTCCTCGTAAGTCAAATCCCTAGCCCTCGATCATCTTTGTTGCCCTCCTCTGTACCCTCTCCAGGAGCTGTATGTCCCTCTTCAAGTGTGGTCTCCAGTACTGTACACAGTACTCAAGGTGTGGTCTAACCAGTCCATTGTACAGCGGCAGAATCACTTCCTTGCTCCTAGAGGTGATCCCTCTTGCGATGCATCCCAACATCCTGTTTGCCTTGCTAGCTGCTCTCCTGCACTGCTCAGAGTTATTCATACATGTATCCACCATGACCCCTAGGTCTTTTTCCCCTGTTGAGGCTTCCAGCACCTCCTCCCAGGGTGTACCTGTGTTTAGGGTTTTCCCACCAAGATGCAACACCTTGCACTTGGCGATATTGAAATTTAATTTCCATGTGTGAGCCCAGCTTCCAGGGTGTCCAGGTCCTCTGCAGGGCCAACCTCCTCTTCTCCCTCAACTACTGCTCCCATCTTGAGTCATCCGCTAAGAGACTCATTTCACACCCTATACCATCCCTGATGTCCGATATGTATGCATTAAACAGGATTGGACCCAGGACCAAGCCCTGTGGTACTTCCCACTACCAACCTCTGTAGGGTTCGAGAGCTCCCCACAGACCACTACTCTCTGAGTGCGTCCAGCTATCCAGTTTTCAATCCATCTGACCATCAAAGGGCCTACTCCTAACCCCATCAGTTTCTCCACCAGACCATTGTGAGGGACAGAGTCAAACGCCTTGCTGAAGTCCAAGAATATATCCACAGGCTTACCCCTGTCCAGTTCTGATGTTACCCATTCATAGAACTCCACAAGGTTGGTTTGACATGATCTACCTGGCACAAACCCATGCTGCCGACTATCCAGACCTCCCACCTCCTCCAAGTAAACCCCAATCGTTCCTTTAGTATACTCTCCATTAATTTTCCACCACCGAGTTTAAACTGATAGGTCTATAGTTTTCTGGTACTTCCTTCGGCCCCCTTATGGATTGGTACCACATGTGCCTCTCGCCAATCCGTAGGTACCCTCCTGTCTCAAGTGACCTGCTGAAAAGCCTCGCCAGGGTGCAGCCAGTATGTCCGCCAATTCCCATAGTACTTCGGATGAATGCCATCCGCCCAGGAGATTTGTCTTTCTTTAGGGCCTTGAGGGCAAACCACACCTTTGGTGGGATGGCATCATTCATCCCTCCACCTTACTGGTCTTTTTATCCTTATCCAGATGTGACACCCTGGGGTACCTTTCTCCCTTTTGCTCCATTTCTGTTGCTCCCCTGATCCCACTCCTGCCGCTTCTATCCCTTTGTGCCTTGCTTTGTAGATATCCCATCCCCTCCTAGTGAACACAGAGGCAAAGTACTCGATACTTGCCTGGTCCTCGCCTCTTCCACCACCCTCCTTCTGATCTCAATCTGCTGAGATGGCCCTTAGTTTTTCTCCACTCCCCAATGTACCGAAGAACCCCTTTCCTCCATGTATCCTGTGCCAGCTGCTGTTTTACTGGACTTTGCTCCCTCACCATACGGGTGACTTTTCTAGATGCAAGCTGGTACATTTCCTATCCCTATCCCTCTTGTTGTTTTATATTTTTGTAGCCTTCTTTTCTCTGACTGCTACCTGACCTCATTGGACCACCAGCATGGTTTATGTGACCTTGCTCCTTTACGCTTCAACTTAGCGCAGATCCTGACTGCCTCATGAAGTCCCCTGCTTTATGACCTCCCATCTCCTTTCCACACTTGTCATTGAGGTAATCCTCGTCAAGTGATCCTGAGAATATTTCCCATGCCCATAAAGTCTGCCCCTGAAGTCCACTGCCAGTGTCCTAGATCTCACCCCCACTCCCCAATGCTTATTTGAAACCAGACAGTATTGTGGTCACTCCCAGTCAGGGGTCCTGTACAACCATGTCCCTTACCAGATCCCCATCTGCCAGAACCACATCCAGGACATGCCCTCCCTTGTGGGCATCCATGCTGTGTTAAGAACACATCCTGGAAGCCATCCAGCAGCCTCTGCTCCTTGGCCACCTTAGAGGACATGGTTCCCCAGTTTGTACCTGGCATATTAAGGTCCCCCATCAACACCACTCCTTCCCCTTTTGGACCACACTGGGCAATGATGTTGTCCAGCAAACCATCCTCTAGAACATCACTCATCCCGGGGGGCCTATATGCTACTCCCAGCTTGACCTTATCTCCTGCTGGGGATCGTAAGGTGACCCATAAGGCCTCCACGTTTCCCTCTGCCTCTTCTACCATAGCAATTTCTACGTCATCTCTAATGAACATAGCCACTCCACCCCCTCTGCCCTCCTTTCTATCCTTCCTAAGCATAGTGTACCCCCGTACATTTAGGTCCCAGTCATGGTTTTTGTTGGCCCACGTTTCCGTGACTGCCGCCACATCCACCCTCGAACAGCATGGCCTGAACTCTGGCAACTTGTTTCCCAAGCCCTGGCATTAACTAACACTAACCCTCACCCCTTATCCCTGATCCTCTTTGTCAAACCCCACCCAGATTCCTATACTTCCATCCTCCCCTGCCCTCCTGAAACCTCCACCTCCAGTCTGTTTCCTCCCTTGGGCTTGAAGGCTACTCCTCATCTGGAGGGAGGGCTTCTGGTCAGCCCCTCCTTATCCCTTCCCCCTTACAAGTTTAAACCCCACCTTTCTTGTATGTAGTCAGCCATCCCCTGTTTAAGGACTCCTTCCCTAATGGGGCAAGATGAAACCTGTCCTTGGCATATAGTCCCTTATCCTCCCAAACTCCATTCCAGTTCCCCTAGCACCCCAACCCATTCTCTTCACCCCACTTCCTGAGCTATTCATTAACCTCTGTGAGCTTCATTTTTTCTCCACTGAGGCCTTTGGTACTGGCAATATCTCCGAAAAGGAAATGTTGCATCCATTATCCCGACAGACTCTGGCAAGTTCTTGGAACCTTGTTGATTTCCATAATGTTATTTCCTCTAGATCATTAGTTCCCAAATGCACCAGGAGATCCGGTTTCCTCCACAATCCCTAACCATTTCATACACCATGAACTTTGCTCTGTGCACTGTCAGCCCAGAGATACTCACTACCTTCACCTGGCTATGGCATCCACCCCTGTACCTCCCAATGGATACCCTTGATCATCGAGTCTCCCAGTAACAGAACCTTAACACCGCCATCATCCTTATGGTTACTCCACTATGCCCTCAGCCCCTCCCACTTTATTCATGATCGCAATTTCATGGGAGTCTTCCTGCCTTATTAGAGACCCCTTGTCACCTCCCTTTCTGCCTCCCTTGCTATTTTGCCCACTTAACTCAAACCCCTCTGAATAGGTGTCCCTTTAACCTCTCTTATCTGAACCATTTATCCTGGCCCTGATGGTTTCCCCTTCCCGCACCTCCATCCCCTTGTAATAATACCCCTGTCTCCAGAGGCTCTCTGTTGGTCCCTTTAGCTAGGGCCCCATCCTTGGTACTGACCTCCTGCTGAAGGGGGCTCCTCCCATCTCCTTGTCTCTCAGTTTCTCTCCAATCATGCTCTCTCCCTCATGTCTGGAATATGTTGCATCTCCCCATTTGCTTAACATATATGTTTCCTTCTCCTCTGGGACTATGTCTATCCTTTCCATAGCTGGTCTGTGATGCCCTATGGGTATCTGACTCCCCTCCCGGCCTCTGTATAAGTTTCCTCATTTCCACCAACCCCTTCCTCCCCTCTAGGATGCTTAGTATCTCAAATTTATTGTGACACTCTATGTCAGCCTCCATCATAACCGAGTTTCCGACTGCATCTCTAAACTGACCCTCTTCTTCCTCTCTTGCACTGTTCACCTTAGAGCTCCCTTCCCACAGTCTGCTGTTTTAGGCTTCTGCACAACAGCCCTCCTGACTCTTCCCCTCCGGTCTCCTTGAATTCAGAATTTTCACCCTGTACGGTTTCCCTTAGCATCAACTTCCCTATCTATGGTCCTCTGTCCCTAATATCCCCCTTCTGCTTGCTGTAGCATAATGTCCTGTAATTTCAGAGCGTTGCCCCAGCCTCCCTCAGCCCCACCCTTCTGCTGCCCATATCCACACCCCTATCCTTGGACAGCCCCACAGCTACTCCTTAACCAATATACCTCACTCCTGATACAAGATAGCTTGTCACAGAGTGGGCAGCCTCCTCTCCAGGCCCAATTTAGAATTATTGCCATCCCACAGCCTGTGCAGCCTACAACCCTTCCGAAGATGCCTGCCATGGTGGAATCGCCACCTGATTATCCCCTCTGTTTATAATAGCGCCCTTTTCTCAGTCCTTCCCTGGAGTACAGTTTCTCTCTCTATACTGACTGTAGTTATTTTACAAACCCAATTTCAACCCCACCAACAAAGTTCCCAAGTCTCACAAACACATACAGTCCAGTATGTGTTTGGTCCCACTAACAGTGTGTGTAAGCAGACACCAGGTACCATATGATGTCACAGGCCCACTAACTCCTGTTGCTTCAAATTTCAGTCCCAAACAGAAATACTCAGCCCTTCAATCCCAACCCAGTGGCTTTTCAGTATTTAAGAAGCCTACAAAACAGGGTGGGTGGGAGGGCTCTACCAAACACCAGGCAAACAACACATTTAAATTACCTTCTAATTTTCCTGCCAAACAACTATCCCCTAAACCTACAATATCACAGCCCAAGTATCAGTTCAAATTCAAGGTAATAATTTTTAACACATAGAACTAATTTCACTTACAAACTATTCAAATATTTCAGTTAAAAACAAAATATAACTCCTGTCCTCTTTTCTACCAACCTGTTGCTTAAGCTCCCAAGTGAACAATGAAAGCCACAGTAATTCCTGTTTAAAGACAAGTTAATTTCAGCTAATGTCCCTTCCCCCTAACACCAGGCAAACAACACATTTAAATTACCTTCTAATTTTCCTGCCAAACAACTATCCCCAAACCTACAATATCACAGCCCAAGTATCAGTTCAAATTCAAGGTAATAATTTTTAACACATAGAACTAATTTCACTTACAAACTATTCAAATATTTCAGTTAAAACAAAATATAACTCCTGTCCTCTTTTCTACCAACCTGTTGCTTAAGCTCCCAAGTGAACAATGAAAAGCCACAGTAATTCTGTTTAAAGACAAGTTAATTTCACATATGTCCCTCCCCTAACACCAGGCAAACAACACATTTAAATTACCTTCTAATTTTCCCTGCCAAACAACTATCCTCAAACCTACAATATCACAGCCCAAGTATCAGTTCAAATTCAAGGTAATAATTTTTAACACATAGAACTAATTTCACTTACAAACTATTCAAATATTTCAGTTAAAAACAAAATATAACTCCTGTCCTCTTTTCTACCAACCTGTTGCTTAAGCTCCCTGTTTCAAATTAGCTCCATCAGTGGTTTCAGCTCTGTCTGTAGCTTTTTTGTGTAGTCTGGGAGTCAGATGCCTTCATGTGTCTCTCTTTCTTCATCTTGGTCTCCTTGGTGTCTCCTTCGTAGTGCTAGGCATCTCTCCAGTCCCTCCACATGAGTCAGTCTCACAAGGGCAGTGGAGGGATGAGAGGCACACACCCTAGAACACCAGGAAATGTGCAGCAGCAGGAAAGGGTCAAAGGAATTCCCAATTTTTTTAAAGTGGCATTCCCTTATTGCACAGTGGCAAAGTGCCATGTATAGCACTTTGCCACTGCACTACAAGTGATTGCATCTGAGTTGGATTTTTTCACTTGTGGGGCCCAGAATTGTTGGGGAAGGGGCTACAAATAATGTGTTTTTTTCAACCTCCCAAATTTTAAAAGCCGTGTTTAGTGGTGCCTTTCCCTCTGATCCCACACCATCTATAAACAAATGTGTCCCTGGTGTCCAGTGGTCCCTTCCCCCAACTGTACCTATGCCTGATTGTTTCTGTAGTATTCCCTAGTGTCTAGAGGCCCCTTCCCCCACCTGCACTCATGCCCAATATTTTCTGTAGTATTCTCTGGTATTCAGTGGTCCATCTCCCATGAAGAGCATATTGTAATTCACTTAGAGTGCAGTGGTGGGGTTCAGCAGCTCATTTGAGGGGAGAAAGACTATTTATGTTGTGATGGGTTATGCCAGGTGTGTATATAACAAAAATCTCTATTCAATCAACAGACACTGACTGCAAACCAATGTCCTTAAGCAGAAAAGATCTGTGACCCTATGCACCAGGTGCAAAGGGTTGTAATATGCATATCTCTGGTTTTTAATGGACAACTACATATGCACAAACAGCTCACCGCTGCTACATGTTCCTGCCTGGACCTGAATACACCTGTATCCATGAAACTGTATGAATCACTGTGGCAGGAAATGGACATGTCAGAGTTGGGCTGGAAGACTATAGAATGCATGATGCTGTTTACACTCCCCCAGGCTAAGCCAGCCCAGTGGTGCTGAGGGTTGAGGTGCTGGATGACACACCTTGTGCCACGTTGGTGACCCAGGTTTGGGAGCAGACTCGGATTGCCAGGGGTCAGCAAGGGGTGAAAGAAGCGAGCATCCAGAGGACTGCTCTCCCTACCTGTGGAGGGATTTGGGGACAGCACTGCTCTTGTACAGCTCTTGGGTGGTGACTATGGGCAGTACTAGAACCTGTGGTATTAGTGATTGCCAGGGGGTGGAGTGACGGCAGGCATTGGCGCATCTGTGCCATGGACACCATAGCACAGCCACACTCCAAGGTGAGTAACTGCAATAAAAAACCCTGTTGATCTAGTGAAGGTGAAGGGGGGCCCAGACGCCTACCCACATCCCATCACTGGACCTATCTCCTGGGGTTCCAGCTCCACCAGCATCCATGGCTTCCCTCTAATCTCAGATAGGACACCACAGGCAGGAAGGCCCTCCCCAGGGGTGATCTGGGGGGGGCTGGTTAAGTTGTGGAGCAGGGAGGAGCCTTCTCTATGGGGGTCTAGAGGAGGAGGCTTCAGATAGGGAGTAGAGGCTGAGTCAAGGGGTGCCCTAGAGAGATGCCCTAGACTCAGTGAACTAAAGAAAGTTTACAAAAAAAAACACACTCTCTCAGGCTGGTGAGAAGGGGGATCATTTGCTATGCAACCTGAAGGATTCTTAATGGGTGCCTATCCCACCCACCTGGGCAGATATCCAGATGATTTGATGCTGCTCCACAGCTACTAACCTCTGCCCTCCTCATGCCACAGAGGGCAATGGAGAGGATGAGATCTGTGGGACACAATAATTCTATCTGGAACATTATTGCAGCTGCACGTGGGGAAACAGCATTCCTTAAGACTACTGTACACCATTACTAGCTGCTCTTGCAAAACAGGGGATATACTGTACTCTGGGACCAGCCAGGTCTTCTAATTGGATGCCCATGGTCTATCCCATGTCTGCCCTGACATCTGGCCCCTCTGTTCACATATGTTGCTTAGAACTATAGATGCGTCAGCCATGATGAAGTGCAGTAACTTGCATTAATGACATGTTACAAAATCCTGAATGACAAAAGGGCTTAATTGTCATTGACTTACAATGGCCCCTGCAGTAAATTGCAGTATTCTGTGATATTCTGCAGCATTTCAGTGCTTCATCTTGGCTTGGCACATCTGTACATAGCCACACATCAGCCCAATGGGAGCAGTGAACCCTAAACCTGTCAGTCTGACTGGGGCTGGCTGCATGGCACAGGATTGAGCAGCTTATTATGTGCCCTTTATTTTGCAAACCAGGTCTCTTCATGCATAGGGCTCTAAATTTGGATATTTTAGTATGTGACAGGTGAATCCATGTCCAATAAGCCTGGCCATCATCTTTATTGAAGGAGGGATAAATAAATATAGAGTAAAGTGGTTCTGGCTCCAATATGGCAGCAGTCTAGGCAGAGAAGCCCATCTAGCACCAGAAAATGACCCCTACTATATAAAGTCTCACTGACTGGCAGATGGAATGCCTGGGGACCAACAGACATGGGTGTTGAGATTGCAACAGACATCTTTACAGAGAGACAACAGAAGATCATGGTGACACGCAGACTCATAACCCTCTTACTCCTCATCACTCACTTTCAGCCATGATGGGGGAAAGCATATTAGCCTACATCATATCGGGACCATGTCAAAAACATGAAAGCACTTGGTCCAGAAACTCAGCTCCAGTATAGATGACTTTAGGCAGGACATCAGGGAAACTGAGCACCACTTCACCGAGCTGGAGTCAGTCCTGGCTGATACGACAGAACTCATAGACCTCCACAGCAGGACCCTGCTATATTTCTACAAAAGGGAGTGCCAACTACACTGAAGGCAGGAAGATGTAGAAAATATGGACATGTGGCTGAATATCTGGATCCATGGCTTACCAGATGATTCAGAGATAGGTTCCTGATCCCTTTCTTAAAAAAAATAGATATATACTGTATAATATATTATATTATAATATATATATAGAGAGAGAGAGAGAGAGGAGGGAGGAGGAGAGAGAGAGGTGTTGAACAGGAGGTGGAAATGGAGAGGGTCTGGTGAGCCATGGCAAAAAATAAAGCCTGCCATGCCTGATACCAGACTGAGATCCATCATTATTAGAATCTTCAGCTTGTCCTCCCTACAGCCTGAATAGCCAAGGAGGTGAAATACACTTGACGGTAGAGAACAGGCAGTAAATACTGTAACTGCTGCTTTTCACAAGAAATTGAGATCTAAGTCAAATGAAGTGTCTAAGTTATAGAATGAGATTAGAAGGGTGAAATCTGAAAACTGTAGAAAAGAATGTCCGTTCTGTTTACAAGGTTGTTTGCGAATGGCACTTTAGTGAAAATGCCCTGTTAAAAAACAAGATTAAGAATGTGGAATGAGAGAAATGTGCAGTGGAGGCTGCCTTTTATGACTCGTACATACCCTCAAACAGGACAATGACATGTTACGAGAGGAGATGGCTTGCTTAGCAGAAGAAAATGTTAGGTTATGAGAAGAGAACGCTAGGTTACACCAGGCTAAAAATGTGCTTGTGAATGAGTCTTTAAACAGTGATTGTGTACAGTTTAAACAAGAGGTTGAGAAATGCCAAAATGTGGTCATGGTCATATATATATATAGAGAGAGAAAGAGGGGGGGAGAGAGAGAGAGAGAAAGAGGTGTTGCAACTGCCTGCTGAACAGGAGGTGGAAATGGAGAGGGTCTGGTGAGCCATGGTAAAAAAAAAAAAGCCTTCCATGCCTGATACCAGACTGAGATCCATCATTATTAGAATGTTCTCGTGAATGGACAGGTTTATGATGTTACTGCCCCTCAACGGGCTTTAGAGAAAGAGTGCGAGAAGCAGATAGCAAAATTGCTAGCACAACTTTTAGTTTAGAGGGACAAGAAAAAAGCAGTGCAAACTGCCACACTGTCAGAAACACTGTCTTTGGCTAATGACAGTAAGACTGATAGCCAGCTTTGGGATGTTGAAAATCTAGTCCAAAAACAGGAGCAAACCTGGGATCCCGCGGGGGAGGGGGGCTAAGGTTACCCCAAAAAAGGCAAAATTTACTTTAACCACCGGTTGTTCAAGACATGCCTTGTTTTCAGTATCCAAAAATACTGAAAGTCTGACAAACTGAATTCTGTGGGTTTAAATCTGTCTGCTACGTATGCAATGTGAACATGAAATGTTTTTTTTTTTAAATATCCCTTGCTCTCTCTTTTTCAAAGAAATGAGGCTTCAAACTTTAAGGTCAGGTCCAGCAGCTGCTTGAGATTACCTTACAGAAACAGAATGAACCCCTCTTTTGCAAATGTACTTTGTAACATCTTAAGAAATAATTGTGCTAGTCTGAAAAGAACAGATATTTGGAAGGCTTTAAGCCTGAGGTACAATGGGTGGAGGAACTACATCAGTCCCCTATCAAGCTTTAAAACTTCACTCACCCTGGGCTGTCCCAGGATTCATTTCTCATTGCAGCCAGAGGTTCTGCTCTTAGTCACTCCTGGCTCGATGCACTACTCCTGTCTCTGTGGTCACTTCCGGCCACCAGATCACTATCCACTGTTTGCCTTTCTCCCTTGTTCTTTTGTTTGCAGCTCCTCTCTGCGACCCACTTCTTTTGGGCTCCCCTGCTGCCACTATAGGAGGGCGTCATCTGTGCCTTTCCTTCTCACTACCACCCCCCTTTCACCCTTGTTCCTTGCAGCTCCCCCAGTTTGACCCCCCCCCGCTTCTTTCAAGCTTCTTCCCCATAGCTCATGGATTTCTCCTGTTCATCCATTTCTTCTGTCGCCTCTCTGCTTTGGCATTTCAACTCTGGCTCAGTGTGCTCACTGTTGCTTCTGGGCGTGACGTCACCCGCCCCTTCTCTCCCTTGCATCCTCTCCCAGTGGATCTTCGTTCCTCTCTTCCACTTCTCATATTTCCCTGGGCCACCTCAGCCAGTGGCTCTGCTCCAACTGACCCTCCTGCTAATTTCAGCCCCCAGCCAGTGCTGACTTCTCCTACTGCCGGAGCTTGCTCATGTGCTGATGGCTGCATTCCAATCCTAGTCTGCCCAGCGATAGCTGGTTCACCTGCAGAACAGCTCCTCAGCTCGCACTTGGATCCTAATAGGTACTTCCCTCTGGCTCTTCTTGAACCATTTGTGGGTTTGCCATTGGCTGCAGCTTTTCTCCATGCACTGCCGCTGGCGGCTTGTGCTTTCACTCTTCACCTGATTCTTCAGCAATTTTGTTGTAGTCTTCCCCACCTCTGCATTCTTTCAATGCTTTTGCTGCACCACAATACTCCACCAGTCTACTCAGTATCATCATCCATGGACTACTAACCCAATAGTATTTCTTTGTCCTTTTCTTGCAGTGTTACTGTACTGCCTTCCTTCTGACATGGGTTCCTTCAGTTTCTTCTGCAGCAGGATATTAATTCAAACCTGTATCTTCACTTGTCCTGCAGTACTGTCCACCCTCCTGGCATCTCCATTTTTCCAGCTTTCAGTACTGCCGCTCCTCATTGATGATTATTATATCCTGTGCTTCAGTGCTCCATCCCTCGTTCCTCCCTCTGGTGGGTGCTTGCCTTCCTTCCTCATCCTGTGCTTTCTTTTGGGGTTTCCCCTATCCTGCATCAGCTTCCCTAGTCATATCCTCCTATTACTGTAGTCCATCTGGTGTCCCATTGCCTAAGTATGGTTCTCCTTTGCTCATTATGTCCTCAGCTAAGTCCAGTTCTCCTTTGCTCAGTCTGACCTCAGGGTCTACTCATTTATATTGCTTAATCAAGCGTATCTCTCATTGGATCCTATGCTATCTCAGCAAACTGCTGCATTCTCATGGTTATTACCATCATCAGTTTTCTCATGCCCACATCTAGGTACCGCTTGTTCATCCAACCTCTATATGGGTCTACTTTTTCACATAGAACACTTGAGCATAACCCTCTCGGGTTCATGCTACCTCAACTTGAACTGCTTTCCATTTGGAGACATACCTTCATGTCTATTGCCCGTTTGCTAGAGGCTGACAGGCTCCATCTCCATCATCATAAATCATTCATTCCATGTCTTAGCTTCAACCATTCAGGCCTTCAAGGTTCCTTTCCATTCTCATACTTCCTCTCTTGCTTTTGAGCATCTAGTTGCAGACATCGCTTGCATCCCTCAACAGCTGTCCATTTAGCATTACAGAGCAAGAGATTCTTCTAAAATTGGACTTGTCCTCCTTCCTTGATCTCTCCTTTAATTTACTGTAGTGGTGCTGTCTCTTATCAAAAGGGAAGGTGACCTAGGCCTTGGATTTCCCAGAGGTTTCCTCCTCAAAGGGGGTTTTTCCTCTCCTCTGTGCCAATGGCCATAATATTAGTCAGGGTTAGTGCTTTCTTAGGTTCCTTAGTTAGGTTTTGCTGTTGGATGGAGTCAGATGGTGGCCCCAGCTGTTTCCTTTCTCCTTAGGAAGTCCACCCTTCTTCACCTTCTGAGATTTCCTTTAATTCATTGTCCTCACCTTTTATCGTTCTTCTCCTGTCCTTCCTATCTATGTCTGTCTCTTTATTTCCGGTCTAGATATCTTCTACTTTTCACTTCTTCCATGCTTGACACCCCTTTTGAGTATTGTTTTTGGACTTCTTCCTAAGCTACCTTTAGCCAATGGAATTATTCCTGCAGCACCTAAGGGGGGACCCTCCTCTAGGTCCTTATGCTATAATACCCTTACAGGGTGGTAGATCCCATGGATAGAGAGGTGAATAGCCACAATGTATAAAAGTCACACAAGCATCATCTCATCCAGTTGCATAAGCAAAATTGAAAATAATGTTTTTGCATGTGGAGAGAGTGTCTGAGGAAGTTGTAAAGATGCAGTGGAAATGTGTATGGGTGGATGGCATTTGCAAAGGATTTGAAAGAAGCAATTATGAAATGGTACAGTTTAAGGTATATTTCAGTGCCCTGCGTTCTGATGTATTGTACTTTGGAATGCAGTCTAGACAGTTCAGAATGCCTTTAATGTTTTGTATTTGGTGGTAAAAAGATGAAACTTTATTTCTGTTATTAATGTGCTTATTTAAAGTTAACTATGGGTTGTTTATTTTAAAAGTAGCAGGTTTTTCAACTACCATGCTGCAAGCAGTATATATTTAACCATTTCACAGTGTTACTGCATACCATCCCAAAGCCAGGTTTTGGGTTAATTTTCTGTAAAAAGATTTTCTTCGGAATAAAAAAAAAATGAATGCCACTAACAAGGGTGTGCCTAATTGAAACAGGCTATACATCAGCTTTCCCTGACTCAGATGATTTGTCACTGTAGCCATACACTCTTCTGAGAAGCAAAAACTGCCTCAAATGGCATGGTTTGTTTTGTTTTTCTTTTATAATAAAAGGAGGCATGGACCTGCCATAAAACCTTGGTACAGTGTAGTACTTAAGAGCACTGCACATACAAACCTAGAGACTTGGGTTTGAATCCCAACAGCAACCATTTGTATACTGTGTGACCTTTGGTAAGTCACTTGAACTCCTTGTGCTTCCAAGTCACACCCAAATACAAGTTCCGGCTTAATGTGCCTTTAATGGTTAAACAGTTTTTTTTTAATCCATGCTTCCCCAGAACACAAATCAAATGGTGATTCCTGGAATTGAACTTTTTTTTTTGTTTTGTTTCACAAAAATCATATGCTTGGTAATTGTCCTCTATTAGGGAGGGAAAGCCATCTCCCATATGGCTCCCTGCCAGTAACCTTTGGACTTATCTTTTATCAATGCACAACTCTCCAAACTAAAAATGAACTTTGCTACTCCTTCACTGAGGTACTTTTTTAATTACAGCTTCCTTTGCACACTTTAATGCCATGTCAATCATCTTGCCAAGTGAAGTGATCGAGTGGTGGTGGTGGGGGGGGATTAGATCTTCTATTACCCCCAGTATTTTTGAAAAATTTCACAGAAAAATGGAAGACCATTTATTTTGGCAGCTTACATAGGCAAAACAAAAAGCAAACCCATCTGCTTAAAGAAGTCTTACTGTTGGAAAGAAATTATTTTTGGTTTTTCAGAAATTGCCTAATGTTCCCATGGAACACCACCAGGGGGCAGATTAAACAATTTTGGGGACGTTTTTCCTTGCAAATTTAAAGTAAACAAATGATTTCAGTTTTGCTTTGTTCTAAAAATAACATTCTAGGAATAATAGCAAATGCCTACTGCTTCCACAAATACAAATTCTGGTAGAAGGCTTTTCATGGTTTATCAGAGAAGCGTAAGTATGGGTGCTCATGTTACATTTTCTTTGTTACTAACCAGGTGTGACTCAACATGGAAAATAAAATAGTCACATAAAAAAACATTCCATGGAATACAACTCTATGGCACTGATCAGGAATCAGGAATTCATAGAAAAGGAATATCCTCCCACTCTTTTTTTTTTAATGTTATTTGATTTTCAGGAATCAAGTGATATGTGGCTAGCAGCCAGAAGACTATCTGCAACAGATGCCGACAATACTACTGAAGACATGCATCGGTATAAAAATAATGCATCAGCATTTTTAAGATCAACACTAATCTGCCACGGGAGGTAATGTCTGAAAAGGTCCTCCTTTTTGTTTGTTTTTCTCTCTTTCTCTCTTTCAGGAAGAAGATGGTACCCCTAGCCAGGGACTGAGTCACTGGAAGTAATAAGACACACCCCTCCAGGAGGGGGGGCAGCTACCATGAGTAGCCTACTTACCATAATTGGTCCTTGGGTAATGTATAAAACAAAAATTGGAGGCCAATTTCAATGTAATGTTGTTGAAGTTTAAAAAACATTGAGAAACTCTGTTGCCCTTACTCCTAATGGCAATTAGGGTCACCCCATCAGTATTTATTCTGCATACACCTTTTACGGTGATGCCTGGTTGGCAAATCACATTTCCAGGACACTAGTAGTTGAATCATACCTCTCAACCTTTTGTCACTGAAATGAGGGACATGGACATTTTTTGACACTCAAAATGATCGTCAATCAGGGACACAGACCCTCAGAATGAGGGACACATCCTCAAACATGGCGATACAAGCTCAGTACACTGTGAAAACCATAGTGTTTACTTGTACAAAGTTTATTTTGGATTTAGCATTTTAGAATATTAAGAGTTTCTGCTTTAAAGTCTGAATTTACAGCACATTCTCTGTGTGGACAGCACCTTTTCCATGAGGAATGGATGAGGAACAGAGCAATTTTAGGGGCCAAAATGAGGGATGTCCCTCATGATGAGGAACACTTGAGGGTATGAGTTGAATGTCCTCACCTCGACTGTCAATAGAGTGTCATCTGACATCTATGCAAAACTGTTGCAGGTAAATTTGTTGGGAATTTACTAATTTGTTGCTCGTGGTTTGGACTAGGCCTGACACAAGTCCAAAATGTACTTTAACATCGTAAATCAGCTCAGCTTCTCTGTTTTTCAAGTGTGGATACCAAACCACATAAAACCTTTTAACAGGTGGCTTTATGCCAACCAGCACTGGCCTGGTGCAATGTCCCTGAATAAGTAATCAGCTGAGCTGAGGGGGTTGTGTACATTAACCTATTTTTTTTGGTTTGTTTTTCAGATCAGTTACCTTGTCCACCCTCAAGTAGGCAGTGAGGCTAATAAGGATTAAGAAGGGGGCATGACTAGTGAAGATGGATATTGAGGCTGTGTTTCTGCTGCTACCCATCCGACCCAACGATTGGGACCTACTAGGAATTTGGGAGAGGGACAGTTTTATTTTGACAAGGCAATGCCCATGGGGTGCTCCATCACCTGCACCATGTTTAAGTTGTTCAGCTCCTGGCTGCAATGGGTTTTCCAGACCAGATATGGGTACAAGGCAGTCATCCACTATTTGGATGATTTTCTGCTGGTAGGGGGTAGCAAACACAAGACAGAGAGGATGCTGAGACATTTTGAGGAGGTGTGCAAGGAGCTAGTGGTTCCCCTGGCACCTGACAAGATGGATGGACCAATTCATGTGATCGAATTTCTAGGGATAGAGATAGACACAGAAAATGAGGTTTTTTGTTTGCCAGTGAAGAAGGTGGACAGCCTGAGGGAGCTGATGATGGCAGTAAAAGGGCAGAGATGGGTGCAGTTGCAGGTGGTACAGTAAGTATTGGGGCACCTCAACTTTGCCTGCAGAGCCATTGCTCCCAGGCATGTATTTACCCAACACCTGGTGACTATGCATGGTGCCTTCAGGCTACATCACTGAGTAGGCATTTCAAAGGGGGCTCGGGAGGATTTGCAGGTATGAGAAATGTTCCTAGGAGAGTACAATGGGGTGAAGTTTTGGCAGGATGATTAGGTGTTTAACACTGACCTGAACCTTTACATGGATGCTGCGGGGGTTATTGGGATGGGCATGTGTTTCAAAGGAAAGTGATTTTTGGAGGCATGGTCATGTGAATGGGTACAGAAGGGTTTGACGAGGGACATAGGAGGCAATATAGCACAGAGGGTTAAGGTTCTGAGCTACAGATGTGGAGACCTGGGTTTGAATCCCACAACCACCTAGGTGTATACTGTGTGATCCTGAGCCAGTCACTTAACTTCCTTGTGCTGCCAGGTCACAATCTGGAAACAAGCCTTGGTTTAGTGTGCTACTCCTGGTTAAACAATGTTCCCTTTCTCATAAAGTTATTGGAGATTTTTCCAATATGGGTGGCCTCTCTGGTGTGGGATGGGGAATTTCGGAACCAGAAGGTCACATTTTGGAGTGATAATAAGGCTGTTATGGATGCTCTGAACAGGACAGGGGCCATGTCAAAGACAGCAATGCAGTTACTGAGGCAGCTGGTGCTGCAAGAGCTGAGGCTATATATGTCCTTTAGGATGCAGCATATCGACATGGTTAAAAACACCCTGGCTGGCAGACTCTCCTGTCTGCAGCTGGACAAGTTTTGGGCCCTTGCGCCAAGGACAGAAGGCAGAAAAATGGAGGTACTGAATCTACACATGGGAGATTGACTGGAGGGAGCTGAGCTGCTGTTCCACAACTCGTGGGCATCCCAGACCCTAAGGGAAAATGAAAGCTCCTGGAGGCTATTTCATCCTTTCCAAGAATGCCAGGGTTTAGAGGCAAGTGGGTTCATCACTAAAGAGCAAGTAGCTAGGTTTGTGGTGCACGGGTGAAGGAAGGGGATAGCAAATGCCACAATGGGGGTGCATCTCTCAGCTATTGGGATGGTTAGCAGCTTGAGAGGATGTGGGACTCAAGTAATAGCAACCTAGTGAGGCATATGATGAAAGGGTGGAGGAGAGTGTTGGGCCATGTGCCAGACGGTAGGAAGCTGATTTCAGAGAAGCTACTTGAGTGACTTTTGGGGCACTAAGCATGGTATTCTACACCAAGAGTAAGGCATCATTGTTTGCAGCTATCTTTATGGTTATGTTCCATGGGGCCTTCAGGGTCAGCAATGTTGTGGGACAAGGAGTTGGGGGCTGGTGGCCCTGTTGTGGGAAGAAATGATGTGGCATTGGAAGGGGGTTCATCTCCAGCTGGGCAGGTCAAAGGCAGACCAGGAAGGGGGGGATGACTGTTATATTGGTGAAACAAGAGAATGCTGCAGTGTGCCCAATATGGGTATTAGCGACATACATCTCCACACAACCACAAGGTTCAAGCCCACTTTTCTGCTATGGAGATATGGTGCTGGTAACAGTTGCACAGTTGGTGGCAGTATTAAAAAAGGTTTGATCTTCCTGGGGAGAACCCTGTGGGCTATTCTTTGCAGTCCTTTAGGATCTGTGTGACACCTGAGGCAGCAGCAAGGGGGGATATCCTGAGGAGATAATGATGCTGGGGAGATGGACCAGGGAAGTTCAAGGGCTATGGCTTGCCCCCCAGACATCCCCCCTCAGGAATGCAGCTGCAGCCCAAAATTTGTCCCAGATGGTCCTCACCCCAACTAGAGTGAACATTAATATGAACCGCAGCTCCCTCCTTGACCTCATATTCACAAACCACCCTGAGCACATACTGGATGTTCAGGTGCAATCGGACTCCATCAGTGATCACTCCCCGGTAACGTATCTCTGGTCAAATTGCTGCAAACCACCCCCACCTAGGATCTCCATGTGTCACCAGCTCAAGAAGGGGGCCCTAAAACATCTCAGAAACCTGCTTCGGAATATTGACTGGTCCCCTCTTGATCACCTGACATCAGTTGATGCCGCCCTGTCCTTCTTCAATAGTTCCTTCCAATCCACCAGTGCCATTTTCGTCCCCCGTGTCAAACGGTTTGAAAAGTCTAAATCATCCCCCTGGGTAACTCGGACTTTGCTTGATCAAATGAAGGCCCATGATGACCTGTGCTGCAGAGATCTTCAGTCAGGTCAACCCGCTGACCGACAACGCTATCGTGCCGCCAGAAATGCCTGCACCTGGGCCATTCAGCTAGCAAAGGCTGATTACTATCAAACAAAACTCACTGTCACCTGGAGTGATGGAAAGAGGTTCTGGGAAAATATAAAGGAACTTAGTGGAAAGTCTACCTCCCCCCCTACCGTTCTTATCCTGGATGGTACCCCCACCCAAGAACCTAAAAATATAGCGGATGCTTTCAATATATCATTCTCAGATCTAAGCTCGATTCTCCCTCCTGATTTTTTCAGTGCTGCAGCGGGATATTTTCCACCACCCCCCGCTGCGCCTCCTTTTCGTCTAAAAACTGTCTCCACTGGTGAGGCCCGTGCATACATTGCCAGGTTCCTTGGTAAGTCCTGACATAATGGTGACTCACTAGATGCTAAACTGCTATCCTTAACCCTTGATGCTGTTGTAGTACCACTCACTAAAATTTTCAACATGTCCCTCTGCCTGGGACAATTCCCAGCTCTGTGGAAAAAGGCGAGGATTACACCAGTACATAAAAGTGATGCACGTTCTTCCACTAGTAATTACAGGCCCATCTCCATACTCCCCCCACTCTCTAAAGCTTTGGAGAAAATTGTGGCTGATCAACTTTCCAACTATCTAGATGCTCAACACCTAATCTGCCAACAACAACACGGTTTTAGGAAAGGTCACAGCACCACTACTGCCCTGCTAGAACTCACCTCCTTTTTACATGATGCTCTGGACCATGGAGACCTGGCTGGCTCAGTCTTTATAGATCTCTCCAAGGCATTTGATACCGTCAATCACATCATGCTCATTAACTCCCTCTTCTCAGTCGGCATCTCCAATGAAACTACTAGCTGGTTCTCTAGTTATCTTTCTGGCCGCATGCAACAGGTGATGATAAGAAACACCCTCTCTGCAAACCTTCCAGTCCAATCGGGTGTCCCACAAGGCTCTATCCTCGGTCCGCTCCTCTTCTCACATTTCCTGAAATCGTCCTCTGCCTGCCTCTAAGCGTCTTCTCCTCTATGCAGATGATGCTGGATTTTCAGTCATCACCCTGACCCCATGATGCTTCAAAATCCTTGCAGGGCTCTTTCTTCTCAAATCGAAGCCTGGTTTTCCTCTCACAAGCTTGTACTCAACACAAAAAAGATGAAAGTCATGCTATTCACCCATCCACAGCATAAGCACAGCACTACAAAATTATCCATACTTAATATGACAGGCACCACGCTGGAACCAGTTTCCAATTTCAAATATCTTGGGGTTACCCTAGACTCTGCCCTTACCTATCGTGAGCATATCATGGTAACCAGTACAGAAATTAACAAAAGAATTGGTCTCCTCTACAGGCTTAGGCCATGTCTACCTCTGGAGGCTCTACGCTTAGCTATCTCCAGCTCCATCCTTTTACTGGTAGACTACGCCATAATCGTCTATGGGGCCACCTTTGACACAGCACTGTCCAGTATTAAACATGCCCTAAACAAAGCCTGCAGATTGGCCATAGGTGGTGATCATCTGACGCACACCTGTGACCTCTATCTGTGCTCATCCTGGCTCAATTTTCAGGGGAAGCTAGTTTATCAGACCTGTCTGCTGGCAAAAAAAATCCAGTTGGGCCTAGCCCCCCCCGGCTGTCTTCAACTCCTCCAAAAGGACCTTCCTGCTCGCTCCACTAGACACTCTGGCACTGCCACATTCCGTGTCCCTTTCGCAAAGACCACTGCTGGCCAAAGGTCCTTTTGCTTCAGGGCCCCATTCTGGATGAACACTATCCCTGACTGCATTTTATCAATCCCCAGGCTTGGTCCCTTCAAACCTGAGTTACGTAACTACATTATGTCTAGCTCCCACTGTGACTGCAGATGAGTCTCAATAAATCTCTATTGCACTAGTACTTCACAAACTGCTGTTGTTCCATGACTGTCCATTATATTTTTTCATTCATCTCTGTATGTTACTGTCTTTCTTTGTTCAAAAAGCTGATGTCTAAATTGTAAATTCCATATTGTACTGTGTTCTAATCCATTTTTTGTATGACGTGGAGCCTTTGCAAATGGGTCCCTGACTCAAAGGGTTGTAATTCCTAGACCTTAAATAAATAAATAAATATGTTTGACAAATCTGCAACTAAGTACTAACACTGTTTTTTTCTTCCCTTACAGGACTGGGCAGTGGGCTGTACCTAAGAGGGGAGGGGGGCTGGAGGATACACAGGGAGGATGTGAATAATGTTTTGACATTATCTGGTCTCACTCACAGGTCACAGTAGAAGGTTAGAAGCGTGGATCTGCGGGCACTCGATCATCTAGTGGGCTGAGTGCAGAGTGACAATGAATTTAGGGGGGAAACAGCTCTACCAGGACTTGAGAAAAGTGAAATTGCACTGGAAGGGGATACAAGGGATGTGGTGGCTGTAGTTATGCCGACATTACAGGACATAGGATCTGTGGTCCCAGAACTCGATTTGATGGCGGTACATTTAAGGGGAAACAACCTGGGGACCAGGCCATGGTTAGACACATATTTTCAGATAAAGCAGGATATCAAGATGATCCCGAGATGGTGGCCAAGTGTTACATTGATGTGGTCGAAGATGGTGCCCAGGAGGGTATGGAGGTAGGTCTACTGCCACTGAGCCATTGATAAGACTAGAAAATGGATGAATCTGAGGGTGGTACCACTGTTCATAGGGAAACGAGGTCAGGTCATCAGGCATAAAATAGAGGAGGCAGAGGCGGGGCTGTACAGGTTAGATGGTCTACACCTCTTGAAGGTTGGGTTACTTATTTTTATTTATTTATTTATTTAAAATTGGTGACTGGGAAAAGCACACTGAGCTGAGACTCTTTTCCAAGTGCAACCCGGGTACAAGTAGTACAAGGTGGTAGACAGATAAATACAAATACAGCAATTATCAAGTGACAGACGAGTGATACAGAATGGTACATTTACATGGAGTTTGTTGGAGAGGTTACACTTTTGAATGAACAGCGGAGTTGAAAAAAGAATTTCTTCATTTAATTTCTATACCATTTATTACCTTAAATTCCAAGTGCATGTATTTTCATATTGACAGTAGTGGATTTATCGAAAAATTTAGTTTTCGGGGGGAGGGTGCCGGTCGGGGGGGTAATTTAGCAGTAGGAGATGGGATGCTGAGTTCATTTTTAATTTTTATTACCTGGCGAGGCTATTTAGGGTGGTGCTAGAACTGGGTAAGGAGGGATTGGGTGTACAGCTGCAGCTGGGAGTGGGAGGGAGTAATCTGAGGAGCTGTTTGAAGGCTGATAGGGAGGGTGCCAGGTGAAGGTTGGGAGGGAGGTTGTTCCATAGGAGAGGGAGCCAGTAGAAAAAGGCAGCTTGCCCAGAGGCTGAGAGGGGGCGTGAGAGGTGGAAGGTATGTGCATGTCTGTGGCGAAGTGAATAGCCAGAGGAGTTGGCTTGAGAGAGTTGGGAGGCAAGGTAGAGGGGAAAGGAGCCGAGCCAGTATTTCGCTATGAGTGAGGTGCTGTGGGTGGTCCGCCTTTGTGAGAGTGGCATCAGAGATAGAGTTGAGAATAGTTGGCAGTGATGAGTGAGTGGGGAGGAGGCAGTGGTGAAGCGCATGAAGGAGTTTAGCAGGACACCAAGTTTTGCAAGGGAAGAGGAAGGATATGTGCCATAAATGACAACCGCGTAGTCCAGTATCGGTAGGATAGTTTTACGTATGAGTTCACTCCGAGTAGGGAGGGGGAGGTAGTCTTTGTGGTGGTAGAGGATGTCAAGTTTGGGCCAGAGTTTGGTGCAGACGGCATCAACATGGGTAGAGAAATTGATGTTTGTGTCCAGTCAGACCCCCACATACTTAAAGGTGGGTACAGAGTCTAGGGGTATTTCATCCAATGTGGAGATCGGAGGGGGGCAGGCAGGGAGGCTAGTTTTTGTCTTGTGCTGAAAACCATGGAGACAGTTTTTTTTTGCATTGAGTTTTAACTGATTTTTCTGGAGCCAGGCTTGTACTTGGTTGAAATTGCTTTGGAGGTTTGGATGCACACTGACATGGGAGGGGCCTGAGGCATAGATAATGGTGTCATCAGCGTATAGGTGCACATTAGAGGTGAGACAGGCTGAGGGGAGGTCGTTTATGAAAAGGGAGAAAAGGATGGGGCCAAGGATGGAGCCTTGGGGAACACACATGAGGATGGGTAGATGGTTGGAGATGGTGTCTCCTATTTGTACTTGCTGCATCCTGTTTAGGAGATAGGAATGGAACCAGTTTATGGCCTGTTTAGCGAGGCTGAAAGAGCTCAATTTGCCTAGCAATAGAGGGTGGGAGACCGAATCAAAGGTTTTAGCTAGGTCAAGAAAGATGGCAGTAGTGGTTTGCCCTGCGCCCATGGCGGAGAAAATGATGTTGGTTACTCGTAGTAAGGCGGTAGTGGTAGAATGAGATTTTCTGAACCCTGATTGAAAAAGGGAGAGGGAGCTGTATGTAGAGAGGAAAGGAGACAGTTTTGATAGCATGAGGGATTCATGGATTTTAGCAAGGGAGGGGAGAAGAGAGATGGGTCTGTAATTTCCTGGGAGGGAGGGGTCACCACCTTTATGGAGGGGTAGGATTTTGGCAAGTTTCCAGGTGGAGGGAACAGTGGCTGTATCGATTGAGAGATTTAGTATGTGGGTTATAGGTGCGACTGTGGCCGCTGCGGAGAATGCGGAGCAGGCTGGGGTGCAAGCCATCTGGACTGTATTTTGACAGGTTTATAAAGGTCAGAGAGGTGTAAACTTCCAGTGTTGTGAATGGGGAAAGCGGAAGCCATGGTGAGAGGGTGGGGTGTTTGTGGGAGGGTGGGGGGAATGTCGGGCTTGGTACAGGAGATGAAGAAGAGCTGAAGAGTTCAGAGACTATGGCGGGATCAGAGGCTATTTTGCCGTTAATGTTTATGCTGGGGCTGGCTTGCTTGGAGAGTGGGTTGATAAGAGAGTTTATCACCTTCCAGAGGAGCGCCAGGGAGGATTGGTGAGCGGTAAGTTGGGCCTTGAAATACTGGGCCTTTGATTGTTAAATAGTTTTTGTGCAGTTGTTTCTAAGAGTTTTGCAGGATAAGAGGTCACTGGATGCTAAACAGGTTTTGTAACACCTCCAGGTCTTATCTCTGACTCAACCCAGGGAGATGAGGTCGGCAGTGATCCAGGGGTGGTGATTTTTCCTAACTCTGGCTTTCCTGAGTAGAGCGTGGTGGTCCCATATGCCTATGAATATACTGCAGAAGTGGGAGAGGGCAGTGTCGACGTCGAGTGAGGCAAGGACAGGGAGCCAGTCTGTGTTTGACAGGTCAAGTTGAAGGGTGGATTCATCAAGGAGGTGTAAGGGGTGGGTTACGATGAATTTGGGGCCAGAGTGGAGTGAGTTGATTTTACGGATCCAATAGGTTATGCAGTGGTCGCTAAGTGCATCAGAAAGGATACCTGAGGTGGTGATCCTGTGGGGGTGGGAGGTTAGAATCCAGTCAAGTAGGGTGTGATTTTGAGAATGGTGATTTAGATGTGTGGGTTCCTGGATTAGCTGGGTGAGATTTAGGGCTTCGATCCTCAGGGCTGCTGATTTTGTGGAGGGGAAGAGCCAGTTTAGGTTGAAGTCACCTAATAGTATGAGTTTGCCATTTGAGGTGATTGAAGAGATGGAGGAGATGGCTGAGATGAGGGAATCGGGTGAAGGTTTAGGATGGGTGTATAGAACACCTATGTAAAGAGAGGTGGATGAGGGGAAGGATAGGTGAGCGACTAAGGATTTGTGGGAGGAAGGGTGTGATTCTTTGAAAATAACAGAGCACTTAATGGAGTGTCTGATACACAGCACTACCCCTCCACCTCACTTGCCACGGTCCTGGCAGAACAAGATGTAGTTAGGTATGGCGAGTGAGAGGTTAGAGATTTTGCCTGAGAGCCAGGTCTCTGTGATACAGAGTATGTCCAGTTTGTACTGTACTGACCAGACAGAGAGGGTGTCGAGTTTGGGGAGAAGGCTCCTGATGTTTATGTGGAAAATGCGGAGGCCCTTTGGAAGTGAATTTGGTGAGAAACTGAGTTGAGGGACTGATGACGCTAGGGGAACTTTTATTGATGTGATGCCTGGGTTTGGATGAATATCCCCTGCCAGGAGTAGGAGTAGCAGTGGTAGGGAGAGGTGGGTGTGCATCTTGCATCTGTTATATGAGTGCCTTGTGGGTGGAGCTCACAAGTTTAGGCACCGGAGAAGTGCCTCTAGGTTTAACATGTGTGAGTGGGTGAATGGTTGGGGAGGGTTGGGGGACAGGAAAGGGGTGTATTCGATGCGGGGGAGAAGGATCAGGATTTGAGTTGAGGTGATGTGCGGGGTGAGGGGGTTTCATGGGGGGAGGTTCGTGGCAGAACAGAGGGTAGGTGTAGGGAGAATGAGGTGGGGGTGGGGATGTCGGAGCATGAGGGGGGGAGGGAAATAGCATGCAGGAGTGTAGAGCAAGAACGAATAAGGCTGAGAGTGGCATGTTCAATACTTTTTTTTTTTTTAAATTTACAGTGGCCCCTGGTGGTGGAGCTAGATAGCTTACACGTTTGGAGGATAATGAATTGCATTGGCCACTAGTGGTGGGATTTGATAGCTTTCAGATGGAAAAGTGGACTGATTGGTTTTCAATGGTCATGTGCTACTAGCTATAAAATAGAGTGACGACCAAGGGTGGTAGGAGGCGGTGGACAGGTGGAGCACAGCGACGGTGGGGCCGAGTCCTTTCAGAGCACTGAGAACAGCAGGGTAAGCACAACTCTGTGTGATTGCATTCCGTTGTACCTGTGCAGTTTAGGGGGGTAGGGGAGGGCGTCCTAAGCCCTCACGGACCCCTTGGGGGCTGCCTCCTTCAGACTCGGTATTCTGAGGTGTTCTGAGGAAGGAAAGCAGAAACAGGATGAGGTTAAGTACAGGTACGTTTGTAAAGGAGGGGCTGTGTGGTGGGATGGGAGGAGAAGCCTGCAGTACTTTTTTTTTTTTTTTACACTGTAAATCACAAGGCTAATTTCCAACTACAGCTGAACTATAGGGCTAAGAAATGTAAAGAAAGTTAACACACTTGTAAAATGCAGGGCTAATTTCGGAAATTGAGATGAAATACAGTTTAGTTGATTTAACTAGCAGGGCTAAGAAATGTTTTGACTTGTACTGCAGCTCCCGAATTAAAGGTGCAGCTTTTCGGTAGCAATTTACTTGATTTAACTAGCAGGCAGGGCTGAAAATAGGGCTAAGAAATGCTCCGACTGGTACTGCAGCTCCCAAAATAAAGGTGCAGCTTTTGTGTCACAATTTAATTGATTTTACTAGCAGGTACCTTAAATAAAGGTGCAGCTTTTCGGTCACAATTTACTTGATTTTACTAGCAGATACACAAACAGGCAAATCACAGCTTAAAAAAACTATCTTCATTCGTGTGGGGAAAATTAATTGTAATTTAAAGGTACTGCATTTTTGAAGAAAAGGGCACCAAACTTGAATCCTTTCAGAGCAATGAGCACAGCAGGATAAGCACAGCTCTGTGTGATTGCATTCCGTCATACCTGTGCAGTTTCAGGGGTTGGGTAAGGGCATCCTAAGCCCTCACAGACCCTCGGAGGGCTGCCTTCTTGAGGTTCAGTATTCTGAGGTGTTCTGTGTGGTTTTGGGGGATGGGGGAAGGCATCCTAAGCCCTCACGGACCCTTGGGGGGCTGCCTCCTTGAGATTCGGTATTCTGATGTGTTCTGAGATGACTGATGTAGGGAGGTGACAGGGGAACCCAGGAAGGGGATACAGATTGCAGGATAAAAAAAAAAGAATGAAATGAATGACGAAAAACAGCAAAGGGGGCAGGCATTAAGGGGAAATCCACCTTCCATCCCCAACTGGATGCAGGCTAATGGACAAGAAGAGGGAGGGGGAAGGGAAAAAGGGGGGATAGGCAGTCAAAAGCAGAAGAGAGGTACAGGTGTACATGTGTACTCTTTCGAGAAGATAAGAGGAAGAAGAGATGGAGTCAAAATGACCCTGAATGTACATTTGGGGGAACAGGGTAGAAAAGAAGTAAGCTAATGACCCCAGATGCACATCCAGGGAGTGAACAAGAGGGGTTGTGGATGAATGAGGATGGAAAATAAAATGGAAAAATGAAGAATGAAGAAATGGAAACTGAAATAGGCTGAGATGTAAAGTGGGTTTCAGTATCAAGAATGTCCCCCAGTGTGCATGGGGGACAGAGACAGATAATTTAGGCAAAATGGATTGTGTTCATATGGAAATGTTTTGTAGATATATACAGCATATGTAAAAGGAATGGTGAAATTGAGATAATTGTGTAAAGAACAAGAATTATTGAGGAGGAGTGATATGGAAAAGTTATATGGAATGTGGTGTGAGTATTCAGTAAAACATCACTGCTACCCACTTGCTACAATGTCCTCTCCCCGCTCACCTCTAAAATCCCCATCACTCCCCCATTGTTGGTTCACCTGAACTGCAAATATCTCCCATCAATTCACCTAGGCCGGGAACATCTGAACTTACCCACCACTCACTCCTCCATCCTACCAGCCCCTTTACCCCAAAAACCCCAAAATGTGGTCTCCTCTACTTACACCATCTTTGTTAAAACGCCTCACTTCCACCCTCCCTTAACTAATCCCATCTCCTACCCTCTACACCTGCTCCTGTTTTAGTCCCTTCATGCTGCCCCTGACCATGCTACACCAAGCTTCTTTACACCTCCCCTTCACTCTCTACACTGACAAGGCCACATGATTGTTTTCCTTGACACCACCTTGACAAAGCCCTAGTGCTGAACAGTATATTAGTCTACATTGGCACATGTATCACTGTTATTTGGTAGAATTGTATAACCATGTACATTTTCTTGCCTGACTCTTGATTTTTTGTAATAATTGTTGTCTGTACTGTCTTCCCTGTATCCCTTGACGTGGAACCTTTGCAAAAGAGTCTTGTACGCAAAGGTTGTATCCGAATCATGAATAAATAAAAAAATTAAAAAAACAAATAAATAAATATTTGCCGACTAAGAACCCATTACTTTTCATCTGGACATTGGTTTCTTTGGGACAAAGATGGAGATCCGGGAACAAATACCCGAGGACCAGGCTGAAAACACTGGGTGATCGTTCTATCAGCGTGGCCGGTCTGGTCCTCTGGAATTTGCTTCTAAGATCTTTAAGGGGGGCCCTTACAGTGGAGGTATTCAGGAGGGGCCTAACGATCTATCTTTTTAAATTAGCTTATCCTGCTAATGTATTTTAAAGTATGTATGATGCTTTAAAGATTTTATAGCTTGCTCTGCTGATTTAACTCATTGCCTCCACAGGCTCACTCTGACATTACATCACTTGCCTCCTGAATCTCCTGTATACTTTTAACAGTGAATCCTGGGCCTTTCTAAGCAAAATCAAGCCATAGTCAGCATGTCACAAACAAATGCTAATAGGTCAATAACTGTACATGCTAGACACAAAGTATGAGTGGCAGAGTTATTCAGCACAAAATCGCCTTTCCAATTGTGGCATGCATGTAATAATAAGTAATTTTGTTTTTTTTCTATGCTGGTCGAAAGAGCAAATTAAATATTTTTTTTCACTAAAAAGGGCAACATAAGCCATTTTTTCTTGGTAAATATATAAAATATCAACACCAAATTAAGCATACAGATATTAGATGGTGTTTTAATATTATGTTTGTTTAAAAAAAGATATCTTTTTACTATAAAACATAATTTGTCCCCATTTTAGTCAAGGTGCTTTGGTGAGATTTGAGGGATGAATCTCAACCACACACACCATATCATAAACAAATGCGTATAACTCCAAAAGTATACTGTACATGATACACACAAAGTATCAGCATGAAAGTTGATGAGCACAAAAATGTCTTTCCAATGGTGCTATGCAACCAGTTGTAATCAATACGGTTTTTATTTTATACCTGCTGAAGTGCCAAAAAAATGACTTTTATTCAAGCTGCTTAAGTGAATCTTGATGGAAAACATGTCAGCCATACACACCATACCATAAACAAATGTGAATAACTCCTAAAGTATACATGATATACACGAAATATCAGTGGCAAAGTTGTTCAGCACAAAATTAACTTCCCAGTGGTGGTATGCAAATAATAATGTCTAATTTGGTTTTTTTAAGCTGGTTGAAACAGCAAAAAAAAAAAAAATTTTTCACTAAAACAGGCAACATAAGCCATACACACCACACCATAAATAAATGCAAATAACTCCTAAAGTATACATAATATGCACAAAATATCAGTGACAAAGTTGTTCAGCATAAAATTACCTTTCCAACGGTGCTATGCAGTCAAATATATATTATATTCTGTTACACTATATATTAAAATATATAAGTGACTTCTCCAGACGTTGCAAGGGCACACTGGGAGTCAGTAGCCGACTTCTGCAGACATCCTCAGGACACACCAGTGTATATTACTGATGACTACAGGTGTCTGCTAGGAGACAATGAGTTAAATTGTGACCCATTTCTTTTTCTGTTCAGTGTCCAGAGCCCTTGGGATTGGGCACCTAAGAATAAATTATACTTACTTACTTACTATGAGCAAACCTTCTATTTGTCAATGCCAGAAGTGTCCCCTCCCACAATCAGCAAAAGTAATAATTTATTTTTCATTGCACCTTTTCTTGTGCCATTCCAAAGTGATCACTTGGCCAGAAAATATGGTTGAACTAATGGCTGGAGAAGTGTCTTCCTTTTTTTTTTTGTTACTTTCTACTTTTGTCCCCCAGTTTCAATGCCAGCTACCCAGACCTCCTTCCACCTACCCAAGATGTTATGCCCAATGCAGGAGTCCTTTGGTGGTCCAGCCCACCACCAGCTTCTCCAGATGACTAGACCATGACCCATGGCGTATCCCCCATGGGTGGGATCCCCTTTTTCTCCAAAACAGGAGGAGGATACTTCACTCAGTGGTCAGGGCCCATGAGGAGGAGCCAGTGAGGCATTGTAGGAGTCAAAGCGACCCTGCTGTGGTGTGGGATGCAGGGTGGCTATATCTGCCCAGCACTGCTGGGGGTAACTTATCCCCTGCTAGACCCTCCACTTATCCCACTGCAGGTCATGGTCCCAAGAGGTGACCCAGTGGTTGGCCTAATGGGATGTTAAAAGGGTGGGTAAGCCTCTCCCTACCTTTAGTGTTCTCCTGCCAACTCCACTATGGGTGGGTAATGCTTCTGGTGAGTGGATACATACCAATGTGAGGTCAGTCCAGAGGGACCACCTTTCAACCCTGCATGACACTCTCCTTCCCCTTGGGTCACCAGGGGGCAGTTGTGCAATGGAAGGAGGTGGCCTCATTCCCCAAGGCAGGAGGCATCCAAAGGATGCCTGACCCTGCCACATTAGTCGACACCAGATGTCCCAGACTCAGGGCATGAAACTGGGTCATCTCAATGGCAAATGGTAACACCATCTCTATGCTAGCTGGCCAAAGTAGAAGAGTCTTCCATACTGTCTTACATCTCCAACTCCAAGCAGACCTCAGTAGAAGGCTCACACCATAAGGGTGCCTTACGTGGTGTCAGCTTGATGGGAAGCAGCCAGTAGGAGATGCTGCCTCAAGTGTATACCTTATGTCTCCTTCACTATGTTTGTTTGTTTGTTTGTAAAACTGTATTCCTTACAAGTTCAAGAAAAGGATAACCCTTTGAGTGGTTAAACTCATTTTCAATGGGGTCCAGTACAAGCCATAAACAAGTTTTCAGTTTCATAGAATAGACAGTTACGCACAATGCATTAGAAATACATATTACAGAAAATATTCTGTTGCTCCCATTACTATGCTCATCTTTAAAAATTAACATATATAACACTTATAAAAGTATAAAGTCTAGGCCTATTCATCCTACTTATAATAGTAACATAGCAATAAACGTGAAGTCAAAATGATGAATCATTAATATTTGATAATGTGTAATGAATAATAAATAGTGATGAGTGAAAGACAAAAAAGTGCTTACATTTTGCTGGAAGCACTGTCAATTAATTTGACAAGCTTCTGATTTTAATCATTTCTTAAACTTATACCAAGGGAGAATTATCTTTGTTTTTAAATAGTCTAGTAAACTGTTCCAGAGTCTAGGCCAACTCACTATTAGTGCAGAGTTTGCCTTTACCATTCTAGTTTTCAGAATTACCAGTTCCAAATTGTGTGCTGATCTCAATGAACTAGGTGCAGTATGTGCAAGTTTCTATGCTTTACATCTGGCTGACAAGATGATCTAGAAGTGAAGGGAAGGCTAGGAGTGAGCAATGGAGTTTAAAGCATATTTGGGTAATAAACCTTAAGACAGACTGGATGGACTGTTCAGTCCTTGTTCTGTCTTTTTCTGTCTTTCTCATTTTTATATTTCTGTAGGTCAGTCTGTGTTTTACCATAACTCACTGTTTTTCTGCTTAGGCTTGACAGACACATGTAGGTGAAATCTCTCATACTGTCACATTTATCCCATTGCATGATTTATCTGTAGATTACTTCATTTTCTAAGAAAGCCAAGTTGCTCTGTTTTCCCATATAACTTTTCCATGCCTATAGGAGCACTTTTCCTTCAGACTTTGTACAAGCACTTGCTCATTCATTGGCAAGTCACAGTAATTTTCTGAGTCCTGATGGGGTGTACAGAAGGGGAGGAGGCTGCTGCTGTGTCTCACAGGGGGGCAGGATGGGAGAAGGGTGTAGTGGACCTGGGAGGGGTCAAAAATGCTTTTCCCCATCCCACCACCCCCACCAGCAACCGGAGCAACCTCCTACCCTTCTGTACAACCATGCAGGACTCAGAGAATTACCATGACTTATCAAAGAATGAGCACATGCTTGTACAAGTATGCACTCATTAACTGAGCTGAGTCGGGTGGGCAGCCAGCCATGGAGGTGAGTGGAGGAATGTTCCAGTGGCCCACTCGGTTGTGGTTGGGATGGGAGTGGGGTGGGGGTGGGGGCTACTAGACACCAGGGAAAGTAATTTTTACACAGATCTGACTCGGGGTTGAGGGGTTAGGGTGGGGTACTACCTGTCAAGGTGGGGGTGGGAGGCCACTAGAAACCAGGAAAATAATATATTTTTAATTGGATCTGACTTGGGGTTGGGGAGCTGGGGGATACTACCTGTCACAGTGGGGGACACAAGACAGCAGGAATATAATATATATTTTTTATAAAGATCCGACTCAGGGTTGTGGGGGTGAGGTGAAGGTACTGCCTTACAGGGTGGGGGTGAGGTCCACTAGACACCAGGAAACAAATTAAAGTTTTTACACATCCTGAAGTAACAAGAAGTATCCAAAAATGGAAACTTTGCATTACTTCTGGATGTGAAGTTATTCACCCGCCCGTAGTATGAATCTCAAGTTTGCCTTAAACACATATAGGTAAAGTAAATTTAATGCACTTCACCCACCACCAATTAAGAATACTGCCATCTTCAGATTACTTATACTCTGTTTTTGGTTCCTTTTGTCATGCCTTTCTACTTGTTACTTGTCCTCTTCTTCTCCCCTTCTCTAGTTTTGCCCTGCTCAAATTTTTTTTCATTTCTTTCTTTTTTCCCCTTCTTTACATATAGACAGAGTAATATTTTCTAATTGCATTCATTACTAAATTGCCTCTAATATTTATTATTCTGCCTGTAATTCTATTTCATTGTATTTGACGTCTTGTATTTTTAATAATTATTTTATTTAGCTCTCTCTCCCCTTTCCCCCAAGACACATCTAGAAATGAGTTGTTATAAGATCAGTATGATGTTCCTGGTAAAACTTTTAAATGAATAAATAAATACATAAAATAAACTTAGACTATGTAAACATATGATGGACTGCAGATTAGAATTATTGATACTGAAATTCTGTAAGCCAGGATGGTATCAGAAACTGGGAACAATTCAAAAGCCAACTTTCAATATACACATTTTCTTACTGCACAATTGTTTTATGTTAGAATCTTTGGTTAGGAAAGGTACGTGAAGTGAAAGTGTTTCCAGGTGCATCAAGACAGCACTAGGAAGGTTAATTGACCTGTTCAGGGTCACAGCTTAAGTAAATGGCTGTTGCTGGATTAAAACCCAAGTTTCCTGGGTCTCCAGGCTCATAGCTTTGTGATCTAATCTATGAACAAGATTGCCTTCCTAAATGAAAGAAGGTGAAAGGTGAAGTGGGGCATTGGGCACCCAAAAACTATGGAATGGTGTTTGGGACCTGTAACGGAGCCATTGCTGAGTTAGTGCTTTCTTTAAGTGTTCAGCAAAGGTCTCTTGGTGGGGGAAGCATGCTCATCAAGGGCCATAGCATCAGGGGTAGCTGTGATGCAGTGGTAAGTCATTATGCCTATCTTGGTAGCAGGCTATCTGGAAAAGATCAAACCAGGTAGGGTCCAACTGGCTGACGTGACACATCACGAGATCAAAGTAAAGCTAAAAGAACAATTGAGGGGGCAACTTGCAGCAGTCTATTAGGAATCTGTTCTGATAGATGTGGCAATATGGTGACATATGATTGCAAAGTAGTCAAAGTGGTTCCCATCTTGAAGAAGGGAGCAAGGTCAGACTGGGGGTGGGATCGGGATACAGAATGTCAGCTTGACATTAGTGCTGGGAAACATCCTGGAAGCCATTATCAAGGATAGAAATATGAATTACCTGATGAGGTCAAGGTTCTTACCCTCTACAAGCATGGCTTTACAGTATTAGAGGAAAATTAATGTCAAACTAACCTGATCACACTTTTTGAGGGGTGAGCAAGGAGCTGGACAGGGTCCAACCCACAACAAGTTTCTGGAAAAAGTACAGCAGTGTGGCATGCATGAGACATAACCAATGTGTATTGATAATTTGCTTGGGGAAGGAAGTAGGGGGTGATGGCTGAGGGTTACTGCTCTGAATGGAGAGGGATTCTTGGCAGCATCACTTAGGTTAGTGGCATTGGGACCATTGATGTTTAACACCCATCTCAACTAAAACTTTGCAAGTTCATGTTACTCTTTGTGTTTTGCTTTCAGCCTTTTTATTGCATACTTTTATGCAGAGTTCCACCTGTACTAATTTTTTTCCACTTAACTGTTGCTCAGTTTTTGCTGTCCAGTGTGTCATTCATTTCCCCTAAATATGCTTTTTTTAAACTGTTGTACTATTTCTATATGATGACCTTTTATATACGTGTGTGGTACTGTTTTACTGCACAGCCAAAGTATGGTCTGTTATTTTACTGCTTACTTGTGTTATATCATGTCATTTACTCTTCTTTTCTGTGTAAAATTTTGTGTATTAGCACTGTTTTGGGATCCCTTATTTTTTGTATCATCCAATCTCATTAGGAAATGAGCTGTCTTTATGCCTTTCCCAGTCACCTGCTTGTAAATGAATTGTCTAGGCTTACTTCAAATACCTGCACTGTCTTCATAGCCACTGTCTCTGCTAGTAGACTCTTCCATTGTTTCAGTGCCCACTGAGAAAAAACATGCCTCGAAGGCAACTCCTTTATGTCCCACTTCAAAGCTTCAAGTCATGTCCTTGAATCCTGCTAGAGCACACCAGATCATCTCCATCTGTTTAAGTTTGTCTTTACTGTTGAGTATGTTTATGACTAGATTAGATCTCAAATCTCCTTTTCCTAAGGTTAAACATGTTAACAACCTCCAGGCTCTCCTCATAGTCTGCATTCCTCAAACACTGGATCATTTTGGTGGCTCTAGGTTGCACCCTATGTTGGGAATGGTGCAGTACAGTGGCTGTGGGGCAGCAGATTTCAGAGAGGCCATATGGAGATTGCAGTGCTGCCCCATCTGCAAACACCTCTCTGGGTTGAAGGCGGAGGTCACTAGACTCCAATCCAAGTTGTCTAGGATTAGATGACCTATTCTTCCACCCAGGGGCCACCAAGTCTGCCACTGTTACCTTAAAGGATATCAGGGAGGAGGAGGAGGAGGAACAGCTGGACTGTGGTAGGGTCTGGAAGAGAGGTGGTGGTGGGACAGAGTCACATTTCTTAACTGGAACCAGCACATAATTCCTATGCTGCTCTGATGGGGAAGGACTTCTGGAAGAAGGCACCCACGGTAATGAACAGACATGATGTGGGGCCCTCCATGTGGCTGATGCCAAGGATGGTGTTAGAGGACCCCAGAGGAGGAGGAGGAAGCAACTTCTGGTGGGGGACTCAATTGTGAGGGGGGGGATAGATTTGTGAATAGGAAAGTGGGGGAGAGAGACAGGTTAGCTGCCTACCCAGTGCCATAATCTGCAGAGATGGAAAGTGGATCTTGAGGATTGCTAGGTCAGCAGAATGGGGGGTGGATGTCATTGTCCACCTGTGGACTAATGGCCGGGCTAGGGATGGATCTGGGATAGTGCAGGGGGGGGTAGGAAGCTGTGCAGGAGTCGTAGACAGGTAGCTCACTCAATGACTTTCACTGAGGTTCTGCCCATCTACAACAGGGAAAAGGAAAGGGATCTCTGTACCAGGAGCTACAACTCATGACTGAAGAAATGGTACAGAGAGAAGAGTTTGGCTATATTGGGGACTGGGGACTTACCTGGGAGGATAAAGTCTATACAGGGGTGAATGTCTGCATCCATCCAGGAGGAGAACTGCAGTCTTCAGTGGATGATTTAAGTATTTCTTTGATGAACATTTAAATTAGTCTAGGGTGGTGGTGGAAGGAATTGGGAAGGCAGAAACTGCCCCCCACAGCCTGAAGTAGATAGTAAGGAGAACTTAATGGGAGAAGAATTCCCCAGGGTGCAGATTATCAAAGGAAGCAGACTAGTACAGATAAATGTGGAAGGGAAAAGGAGAATTAAAAATAGAGGGTGGAAGGGAGGACAAAAAGGAAAAAAGGGAGGACAATAAGCAGAGTGGAAACAAAATCAGGAAGGCCATGTGTGCAAATGCTTGCAGTTTAGGAAATAAGATTCCAGACCTATAGGCCATCATAGCAGAGGCCATCCTGGATATTTTGTCTAATACCAAGTCATGGTGCACTGAAAACCATGACTGGGACATGGCCATAGCAGTCTATACTCTGTTCAGGAAGGAACGGGTGAGGAGGAAAGGAGGACATGTGATGCTTTATGTGATGGAAAGCATAGAAGTGATGGAGATTCAGGGAACACAGAGAAAGGCAGAGATATGGATGCTCGCCCTGGATATGGGTGATTGAGCCATTGTTCACATTAGAGGGTTCTACAGACCTCCAGTTCAAGGAGAGGATTTTTTTTTCCCCAGGCTCAGAGTTTGGGTATTTTAAGCATTCTGTTATAATCACTTCCATATATTCTCATCGTCACCAACTAAAACTACCTTCCTATCCTACTGCCACATGTCCTGACCTACTATTTCTCTTATGTGCTATATATCCCTACAGCTGCCATGAATGGTTGCCGTATTTTATAAACATGGGTTTCATGAGTCTCAATTTTATAGAAAGCACTTTCTATTTTGCTTAAATCAAACATTAGGTTAAGCCACTCCAGGAACTCAGGTTGGTTCACATCCTCCTAATTAAGAAGTATTGCTTTTTAGTCATTATCAAATTTAAGTTGACAAGTATTGTATGAGTTTCTGGTGTACTATTATCTGAACAAAAAACAAAAATTGCAAATCCCATATCAAAAGAAACATCATGTTCCAAAATCTTACCGCAGATTATAAAAATCCTTTGCCAGAAATCTTTTAACTTAGAGAAGGTAGCCAGCATATGTCATAAATTGCCCCTTTCTGTTTTGCATCTCTGACATAATTCAGATGGAATGACTCCCATTTTATTAAGCTTAACTGGGGTTAGATATGTTCAGTGAATGACATTTGCATGAATTTGTTTTTATCTATTGTTTATCCTAAATTCTTCCAGATTAATGATCCTTTGTCAGTCTGCTTCTGTTATAAGTTCCACTTTATCTTTCTCCCATGATTTTTTCAGCTTCGTCATAGCAGTAACGTTAACATTCTGAATAATACATATATATAAGGCTGTGATTGCTTAATTGGTTGTATTTATGCTAAGTTAAAGATCTAACTTAGAGAGAGGTGGAATTGTAAAAGTTTTAATTTTTTTTAACAAAAAGCTTTTAACCTGGAGGTATGGATACCTTGCCCTATTAGACAAGAGATATTTCTGTTTTAGTGTTTTGAAGGTCATGAATTTATTACCTTCAAACGAATTATGTATTTGATGTATGCCCTTTTCATATAATTCTGTCTTCAACAATCAGCTTGCCATTGAAGGCAGAAAATGTATATTATTTATAATAGGAGTATATCTTGAAATAGGGTTTATATCTCCCAATAATTTCTGTGTTAATTCCAGACATGGTTATTTAGTTTAGTAGTTGATAACACTTACCTATAGTGACCAGGATTGTTCAAATTAACCATCAAGTCCTGCAAAATACATGTAAAAGGAATTTGGGGCAGTTCTATATTGAAGCAGGCAGTATCTCTCCCATCTTCTCTATCCCAATAACAAATACTTTCAAATTGTGCAGACATATAATAATACCATAAGTTTGGCATGCCCAGTCCCCGCTTCTCTTTGGGTAATCGTAATTTTGAAACAGGAATCCTGCGAGGTCTCTGATTCCATAAAAAATTCTGAACTGCTTTATCTAACTCATCAAAAAATGACTTAGGGATTATCACAGGAAGTGCTTGAAATAAAAACAGCACTCTTGGCAGGATGTTCATTTTTAAAATGTTTATCCTGCCTATCAATACCAATGGGAGAGGCTGCCATGTCTCTAAATCTTGTTTAATCTTATGCAATACTGCAAAATAGTGTAGAGTATAAAGCAATTTTCTATCTAAGATTTGTACTCCCAAATATCTTAATGACTGTTTACAGAGTTTCAACAATGGGTGATTTTCTCTTAACTTTATTTCTTCTGATAAAAATGATGCCTCACTTTTACCCCAGTTAATTTTGTAATCCAATATTTTCCCCAAATCAGTAAATAGTTGTAATAAAAGTGAAGAGGCCTCTTTTTGGTTCAGATATAAACAATAAAATGTCTGCATATAGCTATATTTTGTGTGCTTAGTTGCCTATTTGAATTCCCTCTATATCTTGACTGGCTCGAATTTGTATTGCCAATGGTTCAGTAAATAACAAGAACAGCAAAGGCAAAAGGGAGCTACCTTGCCTGGTACCCCAAGAAAGTTCAAAATAATCTGAGAAGTTTTGATTGGATTCAATTTTAGCTCTGGGTTTCAGGTAAATACTTTTTATCCAGTCAAAACACCTTCACTCGATGCCAAAAGCCTGAAAGAGTTCAAATACAAATTCCCATTGTACTCTATAAAAGTTTTTTTTGGTGTTAAGGGATATGATAACTGTATCAGAGCCTTCAGTAACGTTCATTAAATTTAATACTCTTCTGATGTTGTGCTGAATCCTTCTACCTCCCACAAAGTTCATTTAATCTATATGAACTAATTTGGAAGTTACTATAACTAATCTATTTGCTAAGACTTTTGTGAATATTTTATAATCATTGTCTAATGATGACTTAGGCCTAAATGATGAGCATTGATCAGGGGGTTTATCCTTTTTTAACAGTAGTGAGATGCTGGCTTCATTGAATGTAGGAAGCAATGCACCCACTCTCCAGATGTCATGAAAAAGGTGTACCAAGACTGGGGCCAAAATGTCTTCCAGGTTTTATAAAATTCTACCGGAAATCTATCTGGACCTGTGGATTTTCCATTGGGCAAATTTTTTATAACATCATGGATTTCTATCTCACTAATTTCTTCATCAAGACATTATCTGTTTCTGAAACTTGGGTTAATTTTGTTTTACTTAAATAAGAATTAACAGTGTGTATAGAAATCAAATCATCTGATTGGTATAGTTTAGTATAAAAATATTTAAATTCTTTATTAATTTCAACTAGGTTGGTAATAATTTTGCTATTTACTAATGTGAATTTGTCAATTCTATTTTGGTTTTGTTCTATTTTTAATTGATAGGCTAGTAATTTTCTTTGGGTAGCAGTGAAGAAATAATATTTCATCCTTGCTCTGTACATTTACCTTTCTGCTCTACTATTTAATAAATTCTCAATTCTTTCCCTTCGATGTAAAACCTTTACTTTATTTTCTTCAGAGTCCATCTGTACCTACAGTGCCTCTGCTGATAATAATTCTGCTTCTAGTCTATTTAAGTTGCACAGTATTTTGTCTTTCTATTGTCATCATAAGAAATGATACACCCTCTCAAAAAGATCTTTAATATTTCCCATATTGAAAACCTGGAAAATTCTTCTGGAGTATTTCAAAGAAGAAACAAATGATATCTCCATTCCAAGAATCAATGCAAACTATTTATCCTGCCATAGACAGCTGAACAAATTTAATCCCTTTGGTTGAAATCTGGCGTAAGATCAATTACCATATAACAGGATGTGTGGTCAGATATAATTATAGAATTGTATCTAAAGAATTCAATATTATGCAACAGAGCATGATATATCAAGAAGAAATATATCCTGGACAATATATTATATGTTTTTCAATAATGAGAGAATTTAACCAATTTTGGATGAAAAAACCAAAAAGGATCCACTATTGCAAATTCTTGCATATAGGTTTTAGTTAAATTAAGAGTCTTTTTCTTACATTCTGGGGAAGAATATGCTCAACATGAATATGAAAGGGCTATATTAAAGTCACCTCCTAAAATACAAGGAGAGTCAAAGGCTGCAACCTGTAAAAACAATTCCATTAAAATAGAGAGTCTTCCTCATTAGGAGCATATATGCTGAATACTGACAATGTAGCTTGTTCCATTGAAAGCTTCACATTTACCCATCGACCCTGTGGGTCAGAGTGAGTTTTAAGAATCTGTGGCTTCAAATTCTTCTTAACAAAATGGCAGTAACTCTGGCATTGCTGGCATATTCCATATAAATACCGATGGCTTGAAACCCGTGGGCAAAATAAATAGCATCTTTCTTTTCTCGAAGTGCTTTCTTTGGCGTAGTAAACAGACAATTTTTCCTCATTAATATAATTTACCAATTTCCGCATTTGTAGTCTGTCTTTGGCACCATTTCGATTCAAGTTCATAACCCTGACTTTACCCATATTTTAATCCCCCCACCTTATTTCTATCATATATTTCAAAATATTCCTGACCATTATTAAAGGACAGCAGACTGCTTGTATTTTCCTATTTTACTTACCTGAAAATAAATCTTTAAAATGTTTCCACTCAGTTCCATATTGTACTATTGCTCATACTCTATTATTGTATAAAGAGTTTTTGCATCCCCCGTACACCCCACTCCCTTTTTAGTTGGTCTACTGATAGGCAAACTATTCTACCCTTCCCACATCTTGAAGATGACTCACTATCTACTGTGCATAAGATGTACTGTGAGCCTGCCTCACCCTGATCAGTTTTGTGTTATTTGAATTTTTATCTGGAATCATATCACTCCTGAAATTGTAATATTGCATTAATGTATCCTTGTTACTCCAATTTCTGTTAAGTCCTCCCCCCCTTAGCTAGTGCATTTCTTTGCTACTTCCTTCTCATAAACTGCTGCATCTCTTCTTTTTAATATTCCACTATTCAAACATTCTATTCTTAGATTACTCTAATTTCATAAATCTGAGATGATACAGATAAAGAGGGGTGAACCAAAGACCCTCCCCTTTTTTCTTTTTTTGAGGAGGGCATCCTAGCTCTGTTATAGAGTATTAGTTTCCTTCAGATTGCCCTATTTGAGTTAAAGCTTCATTCAGTAGTTGTGTAGGCTTTTCAGCAGAGAGCAGGGCAACTGTTTGGGTTTATACTGCTAAAGCTGAAACTGGGGAATCATTTTGTGTCCTTTTCCTAAGGGCTTACAAGACCTCCTGAGAAGAAAAAAAAGACTATTTTTCCATCAAGAGTAACTCTTAGTTTGACAGGATACAATAATGAACATGGAATACCCTCTTTTCAAAAAGTGTCTTTGACTTGATCAAAATCTTTTTCTTTTACCTCTAGGGGGTAACTCAGGAAATGCTTGCAGCTTAAGCACGTTGTAATGGAGGCCTTTTTCGATCCTTGCTTTTTGCAAGATTTTTTCAACCTATCCTGATATTTTAATGGCCTCACATACATGAACCTATGTCTAAAATCCTGTTTGGACAGAATACTCTATGAGCTGAGTCATGGAAACATGGTACATGAAGAACCATGACTGGTATGTCAACATACTGGGGTACACATTCTACAGAAGGGACAGGGAGGGTAAAAGAGAAGGTAGAGTAGCTCTATACATAAGGGAAGGGATCAAAGCTACAGAACTAAAAAGTAAAGGGGGAGGACAAGAGGCACTCTGGGTCACCTTGGAGACAGGGAATGACATCACAATCTGCACATGTGTTGTATACAGGCCCCCGTCTCAAGGTGAGGAAATGGACAAGAAAATGATAGAGGAAATTCTCAAAATGGCTGAAAAAGGGGAGATACTGTTGATGGGGGACCTGAATATGCGAGATGTTAACTGGATGACATGTACTACAGCCACATCCAAGAGCAGGGTCATTCTCAATGCCCTGCAGGGGGCAGGCCTTAGACAGCTAGTGTTGGAACCCACTCAGGAGGGAGCAATACTAGACCTGGTACTCTCACATGGAGAGAGGATCACAAGTTTAGAAGTTAGTAGACATCTGGGAACAAGTGACCACTGCACAGTGTGCTTCACAATAAGCACAACCACAGAGACAAGCCATACAAAAACAAGGATACTGGACTTCAGAAGGACTGACTTTGGCAAAATGTGAGAACACCTGAGGAATGCACTAGCAAATGGCCAAAAAGGAGGGTTGGAGAAACAATGGAGAAAAATCAAAACTGCCATCATAGAGGCAAAAAGCCTTTGTGTGAAACAAATAAAGAAAACAAAGCAGAGTAAAAAAGCACTATGGTTCTCACAAGAGGTGGCAGGGAAGGTTAAGGAGAAAAAGGCTGCATTCAAAAAGTATAAGGAATCACAGAAGGAGCACGGCAGGAAATTGTATCAATTAAAGCAGAAAGAAGTGAGGAAGGTAGTCAGAATAGCAAAGGCCCAAGCCGAGGAAAAAATAGCCAACTCAGTTAAGAAGGGGGGATAAAACCTTTTATAGGTACATTAGGGAGCATAGAAAGGTTAAGGGAGGAATAGTGAAGATTAAAAAAGGAGAGGGGAGGTGGGCATAGGGAGATAGTGAAAAGGTAGAAAGGATGAGAAGGGACTTGGCAAGGTTAGAGGAATGGTCAGACATATGGCAACTTAGATTCAATGCAAAGAAGTGTGAAGTAATGCACTTGGGAAACAAAAACCCAGGAGAAGAGTACACAATAGCAGGGGAGGTACTAACAACAACAGAAATGGAAAGGGACCTGTGGGTAGTCATATCAGATAACCTAAAGGTGAGTAAACAATGTGAGAAGTCAGTAAGGAGAGCCAGGGGGATTCTGGGATGCATAAGAAGGGGCAACACGAGTATAAAAATGGAAGTGGTTATCCCGCTGTACAGACAGTTGGTGAGACCCCATCTAGAGTACTGTGTGCAGTTTTGGAGACCTCATCTATGCAAGGACATAGACAGGATGGAAGCAGTCCAGAGGAGGGCAACTAAAATGGTGCAGGATCTGCATCAGAAATGATATGATGAGAGATTGAGAGAGCTTAATACGTATACCCTTGATGAAAGGAGGGACAGGGGGGACATGATAGAAACTTTCAGGTAGCTCAAGGGAATCAACAAAGTCCAGCAGGGTAGCATTTTTCACAAAAAGAGATGTGTAAGAACAAGGGGGCACACTTTAAAGATAGAGGGGGGATGGCTCAGGGGTAATGTGAGGAAATGAGAGAGTGGTGGATGCATGAAACCACCTTCCTGGGGAGGTTGTTGGGTCTAAAACAGTGGGGGAATTCAAACATGCATGGTACAGATATAAGGCAATTGTAGTGGGAGATGGCAAGAAGAAGGTTATTGGCTAACTGGAATCTGCAGCTTATCCAGTAGGAAGGGAAATGGGCAGACTGGGTGGGCCAAGTGGTCCTTATCTGACATCAAAGTCTATGTTTCTATGTAATCCATTTCAAGTTTCTGCTCTGGGTATTTCAGACCCAATGTCTTAGTAAACATTTCTTCACAAAAGTCTAGGAGTCTGGCCTTTCAATATCCTCTGGAAGGTTACCAGTCATTAAACTGTCTATCCTAAATCCTGTTTCAAGGTCCTCCAGTTTTAACATTAAAGCATCTATCTCTTTGGTTGTGTGAATAAGATCGGAAGAAAGCTTCAGAATTTTAACTTTCATAACACTTACTCAGAGTTCACAGTCATCTGCTCTACTGGATCAAGCCTCCAGTATACCAACAGCTTCAGCAATTTTTTTGTCCAGTGTGTAAATGGCAGCATTCACATTACTAAACCATGCTTTAAAATTTAGAAGAATTTTTTGTTGTGATTCCTCAAATGTATCTACTGGAGTGATTGCATGTGCACTGGTTTCTGTGAAAATTAGTTCAGGTGTTTCTGCCATATTGGACTGTGTTTCCTGATTAGCCTGCTCTGGCATTTGTTTATCCTGAGAATTTTGCTTATCCTGAGTGCTTTTATTTTCAAAAACTTTCTCCAGTTTATCCGGCGTATCCTGTTTGTCAAACTTTTCTTGTTTCTCCAAATGCTTAGCTGCCCTTGTTTTTTGTAGTGTAGACACTGCAGCAGGCTGAAAGGCTGCTTTGTTAAAAATTAGAGTCTAAAACCTCTGCTATTGTCTCTTGAGCCCAGTTCCCGTTCTCCAGAGCTGTATTACTTTTTTCTTTTATCAAATCAAATCAACTTTTACTTATAAAATGTACAATTCTGATTCATCCAAAGCACTTGTACAAAATTCCTAAAACATATATCACAATTCAAACAGTATAATTTAAAACCAATCAACACAATATCTAAAAATTCAGACACTAATTACCAAGTTTTTCTCAACTCACAACTAATAACATTTAAATAACTACACCAAATTGGAAGGCAGTATAGTGCAGTTGTTTAAGGCTCTGAGCTGCAAATCTGGTGACATCCAGCAAACCAGACCTGGGTTTGAATCCCACAGCTTCCACTTACATACTGTGTGATTCTGAGCAAGTCACTTAACTTCCCTGTGCTCCCAGGTCAAACCAGTAAAAAAGCTTTCAGCTTAGTGTGCTACTCCTGGTTAAACAGCCAGTACCAGATCCCCTGTATCCAAGCATTCACTCGGCATACTCGATAGGTCCAGCACTGCCATTAAACCATCTGGGGTCATACCCCTTAAAGGGTGGTACCAGACCATCTCTGTGGGAGCAGGTCTACTGGGGGGCACAAAACTGAACCCTATAGTGTGATGGTCAGACCATCCAACTGGTTCCACCACCAAGTTAGAGATCTCCATCCCTAGAATGAACACCAGATCCAATGAGTGACCTTTATTGTGGGTTGCAGAGGTAATTACCTGTGTGGGGCCCAACTAAGTCATCAGTTGGAGGAAGTCTTGACCAAGTTGCAAGAGTTCAACATTGACCCAGGCATTGAAATCCCCTAGAATTAACCACATAAGGGATTCCAACACCATGTCAATGATGAAGTCCGATACTTCCTGCAAGAACTCCTTCCCATCACTGGGTGGATGATAGATGAGAAGTATCCTGCATCCTGCACCTGTGCCCACAATACACTCAAAGGATCTGGTCTCCCCCACTGGAACATCCATAAGACCCAGTTCTGATTTAAAACAAATAGCTACACCCCCACCCTACGATCCACCGTTGGGCAGTGTCTCACTGAGTACCTATCTGGAACTGCCAGTTCCAATACTAGACCAGCATTCTCATCCAGTCAAGTCTCGGTGATGCAAGCCAGGTCAGATGTACCAACAAGATCCACTATCACAGCGGTCTTGTTTTTTTATTGACCTGGCATTGCATAACACCACCAGAGTAGGATGGGCAGCTGAGAAAGGCTGTGCTACTTGGCTGCATAAAGCAGAGCACTTGGGAATAGGAACCAGACAGGGAGAACCCCTGTCTTGACCCAATTTTGCTCCAGGGTGTCTCCTAGTCCCCAAAACTCCTGTCCAACCACTCCCTTCCACTTCTCCCCTGGCCCAGTTACCCCTCTACTTTTTCCTCCTCGCTATCCACAAGGCAAGACACCATCTATACACCTTTGCTGGTAAAGGGGGACAGTTAAAAGGGCAGAAGTCCCTGAGCCCAGCTGAAGAGTAGCACCTGACCGTCTGTACTCCAAACCAACACATCATTAACCTGCAGTATACAAGCAAAAAACCACAAACACACAGCTAAATACAACACACTCCAATACAGACCTACTCACATTCACACACCATACAACCCAAAATTAACTCCACAATATCCAACAACCAACAGACTTCAACTCTCTCCTTAAATAATAACCCCAAATAATTACAATCAATAAACAAAACCAAAAAAAAACTGATAAATGTAAAATGGAATAAAGTCTTATGTCAGTGTTTTCCACAGATTAGTAAGGGTCACTGAGTCTCTTAAACAGTTTTAGTGAGGGTCCATCAGAGATCCCACCTCTTTGAACCAATAATGCCAGAAAATGCTCAAATCCATAACTCAGCTCTCACTTAGAGTCTAAGGAAATAAGCAAGCAGAAATTGTTCAGTGCTAATAATGTTTATAGGCACTATCACTGCCTAAGAAAATAAATGAACCCAATAAAGTTCAAACTAGTAGGAAGATTAAGTGTGGTGTCCTTCAGTATCTCCTACTGTGGGCTTTATTTCCAGCGGTGTCTCCTCCTCTGAGGAATACTGCATTGTGTCCCACTACCTTGTGCAACCCTTCCCTGTGATAACCGCCTCCACAGTTACCATGGGCATTGCACCAGCAGCTGGCAGGAATGCTTTCTAAGGGCCAAAAGAGATCACCTGAAACATCCGCCCAGGATGCAGTCACCCGGCCCTAGCTGGACCCACAACTGTGGTCTAGGTCTGGTGTCCACTCACCAGTAGACCCTCCTGGAATGCCTAAGGGCTACCAGTAACAGATGTCCGCTCTCCAGCAGACCTGAAACTGGTTCGCCCACTATGGACCCAACCCAGTAAAAGCAACCACTCCCTGATGGTATTCAGGTAGATCCCCAATTGCTCCCACCAGCCTCCAAGATCTCAGGTCCCTGCAACACTTCAGGAACTTTATGGCATACAGTCCCTATAGTTTGATAGGCCGATGATATTCCACTAAGGTATCTGACCACCAGAGAATCCCTCTCTCCTGTTCCGAAAGACAGCTGTGCTTCAGCAGTTCCTCTTTCGTTTTCTGTACTCCACTCTTCCTACCACAAAGTCCATGGACATGACCGCTCTCAACACTCTAATTTCAAGCCAAGGATCACCACTGGCAGGTTGAGCAGATTAACAATGGCAAGACAGGCGCTAGCGTACTTTAGCTAATAGTGCTAGTGCACTACAACAGTTTATAAAATAGACAGATAAGTGACTCTGATTAATTCCTTTCAGCAAAAAAATGAGAAATTTCTAATCTAGAAGCTGGAGGATGCTATTCATATTTACTACCTCATTACAGGACCCTAACTAATGGCCACTAATCTAAAATAAAAATAAATAAAATAAAACAACAAAACAAAACAAAATGAAACAAAAAAAATAAACTCCTATTATTCAAAAATATTGCTTGCTCCTAACAGCTAGCCCAGCATGACCACCATCTTGAATGTGAAATGGGTTCAGTACTGGGGGGAGGGGGGACCTGTAATACCAAGTAAGAAAGATAGTTTATTTAGAGGTACCAAAACCTCAGACCTGATCTTTGGAACACATTCCCTTTCAATAAAAAAGTACCTTGCTCCAGCCAAGTCTAACGTTCCAAATCTTTAGAAAAAGTAAACAACATACCTTGTGGAGCCAAAAAAACTGGTTTCATTACTTGTAACCAACACGGCAGTTGAGTGTAAGACTCTGCTGCTGTGGCTTCTGGCTGATCCTTCCATGTTCTCCATTTGCTGTTCAGCGTTGTTTCTGGGCAAGTTGCCTCATCATCTTTACTATCAGTAATCTCCTGGACTCTACAGAATTGTTTTGACATGCCCATTCACACAGTTACTAGCAGAAAATAAAACATCTTTCTGTGTTTCCAGATGCATATGAGGACACACTCTGTCCCGGGAGCTCACTGTGCATGGTCAAAAACTCAGTTGACCATCTTGCCCCACCATGAATCGTCTTTATCAGTTACATACTATATGGAACACAGGGGGAGGAATTAGATAAGGTGCCAGTGGAAGCCATTGGCAAGATGGCAGAAAAGAGGAGGGTGCTGCTGGTGGGGGACTTCAACCTGACAGATACAAATTTGATCCTTCCAGTAGTGGCTTCAGCTTTAAGCAGGAACATCCTGAACAACCTGAACTCTCTGCAGGGGGCATTCCTCAGGCAACTAATCAGTGAACCCACTCATAATAGGGCAATACCAGGTCTGATACTCACTAACAGGGACAGTATTGCAGATACCAAGGTGGTAGGCCACTTGGCGACAAGTAGTCACTGTGCAGTGTGGTTCAGTATAATGATAGCTGCAGAATAGAACCACACAAGGGCAAGGGCCCTGGAGTTCAGGAGGTCAGATTTTATAAACATGGGGAAATGTCTCAGGGATGACTTGTCAGGGGGGTGGACTGGGTGGTGTGGATGAGGAACAGTTGGCTAAACTAAAAGGGACCATAGGAAAGGCAACACACCTCTGTGTCAAACAAGTGAGCAAAGCAAGAGGGAAAATAGACCACTATAGTTCCCAAAACAGGTGGCTGAAAAGATCAAGGCTAAAACTATAGCATTCAGAAGGGATAAGGAGACAAAGAGGGAGAACAATAGGGAGGTGTATTAGGAAAAACACAGGGAAGCAGAGGAAGCATTAGGAAGTGTAAAGGTGCAGACTAAGGAGAAAATTGCCAAGGATGTAACAAAATGGGACAAGATATTTATTAGGCATGTAAGTAAAAAGAAGAAGATTAGGGGTGGGACTGTAAAGTTAAAAAGGGAAGGGGGGGTTTCAGAGGGGGACCAGGAAAAGGCAGACATCCAAAATAAATACTTTTCTTCATGGTTCACAGAGGGAGGAGAAGTGGAGGGGCCAGAACAATGTAACAGAAGCATTGGAGGAATGGAGATGGACACTAGTTCTTTTTTTGGTGGTGAGAGTCCTGAAGAGACTCACTAATCTGAAGGTGGACAAAGCAATGGGACCAGATGGGGTGCATCCAAGGGTACTGAGGGAGCTCAGGGAAATACTGACCACACCTCTGACAGTTCTATTTAATAGCTTGCTAGAACTAGGAGTAATTCTGGAGGACTTGAGGAGGGCAGATTTATTCCCTCTACACAATAGTGTAGCGGGGAGAAGGCTGGCAGTAATAAGCCAGTCAGCCTGACATCAGTGGTTGGAAAGTTAGTGGAATCACTGCTGAATGAAAGGGTTGTGGAATATCTCAAATCCCATGAGTTACAAGACCCGAGGCAGCATGATTTCACAGGGAGAAGTCATTTGAAAGGAATCTGATAGATTCCTTTGAGTACGTGACAAAGGAGATAGATCAGGAAGGAGTGGTGGACATGACCTACCTAGATTTCAGTAAGACTTTCAACACCATTCCACATAGGAGGCTAGTAACCAAGTTGAGTAACATAGGAGTGGGTCCAAAGGTGATAAATTGGGTAAGAAATTGATTCGGGGATAAGTGAAAGAGGGTGGTGGTAAACTGAGTTCACTCAAGGATGAGAAGGTGACCAGTGGGGTGCCTCAGGAATTAGTGCTGGGATTGGTCCTCTTTAATGTCTTTATATGTGACTTTGAAGAGGAACTGGAAGGGAAGGTCTGTCTCTTTGCATATGACATCAAAATCTGCAATAGGGTGGACACTCCATGGGGGGTGTAGAAATAATGAACAGAGACATAAGAAAACTAGAGGAGTGGTCAAGGGTTTGGCAGCTGGGTTTCAGTGTGTAAGATTGTAAAATAAGGCAATTTGGGCACAGAAACCTGGAGCTGAGTACAAAATGGGTGGAGCAGTATTGACAACCATCCAGCAGGAATGAGACCTAGAGCAGTCTCATCTGACAACCTAATGGTGGTGAGGTAATGCGAAGAGGCAGTCAGGAGGGCTAGTGGGATGCTGGGGTACATATGGATGGGTATCACCAGCAGACAAAGGGAGGTGGTGCTTCCTCTGTAAAGATCATTGGTAAGACCCCACCTAGAGTACTGTGTCAGTTCTAGATACCACATCTCTCGAATAACATAGAGTGGATGTAGTCCAAAGAAGGGTAACTAAAATGGTGTAGGGTCTGCATCAAATGCCCTACAAGGAGAGACTATGGACCACAATATATGTACAGTGGAATAACTGCAAGAAAGGGGGGACATGACAGTGACCATTAAGTACCTTACTGGGGTAAATAATGTACAGGGGGGAAGTATTTTTCAGAAGAAAAGGTGCTCAAGAACAAGGGATATGCTATGAAGCTAGAGGAGGGTAGATTCAAGAGAGTTGTTTTTTTTTTTTGTTAATAATTTTTATTGTAGACCATGTAACAGAGTATAACAGTATAGAGTCATGAAAGATATTTGGCCATTTTACAATATACAGTGAAAAATACATCATTGGTTTGTTTTCTGTTTAAGTAATCTAGACAATATCAACATTTCACATTCATGCTGCTAGGTTTCTCCAAGGGCTCAAAATAAGGAAAAGTTATTTATATCCCACTGGGCTTCCATTTGATTGGTGGTCTGAAGGGGGTACGTGTGATCCCTTGGTCAAGGAGTTGGCTTGGTGTCTGTGCCCCCTAGACTCCCTGGTTGGGCTACTACTGTTGCCCAGTTCTGGGCGTTTTATTGGCCCACTTTATTTCATTTGTGTAACACCTAGTTGGGAGTGTGGAGCCTTACTTTAATCATGGATAGACTTGCCTGACCTGTTTGCTTTGGACTCTGAATGTTTTTTGATTTTATGGATAATTCACCTGCCTGTGTTTTATGGATTTTTAAACCTGCGAATAATCTTGATTCTGTGCCTGGCAAACTGAGGACGTTTTATTTTTTATTTGGAAAATCGAGATTAGTAAGAGGACCTTGTGTCCATTAATTTAATTTGAATGTTTCCATTACCCCCTGGTCATGAGAGGTCTGGGGGAGAAAGGATACATTGTTCTGTTTGAAGTTTAAATTGTTTTATGATTTGTCATAACACATATACTTTGCAGTGAGAGTGCTAAAGTATTTTTTCTCTCCTCTGGCTGTGAGAGAGCTGGAGGGTAAATATTTTTAAATATTTTTGTTTTATTTTATTTTTAGTTAAGTTGGGTGGTGAGAGAACCCAGATAATTATTTTATTTATATTTATTTTATTTTATTTTGGGCCCTCTTGCCTAGCTCAGATTTGATTTTCTTTGGGGTGGGGTTGGTTTATTATTTTTATTTTTGATTAAGTTGTTGTTTATTTTATGTTGGGTTGAGTTGTTTATTTTGTTAAGTTCGTTAAGTTTGATTATTTGGTGTGCTAGGTGGGTTTATTGTTTTGGTCTTAACTTATTCAGTAGCGATATGTGTCGGCCTTCAACCCCCATGGTGGTGCATTATTCATCCTCCTCACTTTGCGCCTTCCACCCTTTTTAGCTTCCCCCTCTCCAATATGATACATACCAGTGCTGTAGAGTGCTGGGACTTGTTTGCAGGAGAGTGAAGAGGGTGGGGGTGTGCTAACAGGGGAGGATGATCGAGGTGGGCCATCGTATCAGGGTTGTTAGGTCCAGAAGGTGCCCTGGGGAAAAATGGAATCCAGATCGTGGTTTACCATGTCTGGTGCCCATATTCAAGGGCACTAATGATTTTAGTAGACAGATGGGCCTGACAACCTCTGAGGTTCATCCAACTTGGGTGGTGTTATGCAATGCCAGGTCCGTCAGGAATAAGACTGGCATTATTGCTGATCTTGTTGGTTTGGTGGACTTGGCTTGCATCACTGAGACCTGGCTGGATGAAAATCCAGGCCCCATATTGGAGGCCATGATTCTGGCTGGGTACTCGACGATACACCACCTGAGACTGGACCGCAGGGGAGGGGGGGTTGCAGTCTGTTTTAAGACTGAACTAGGCCTCACGAATGTGGTAGTGGGAGAGACTGAGTCCTTTGAGTGCACAGTAGTAGCGGGTGTAGTTGTTCGAATCATTCTTATCTACTGTCCACCCGGAGATGGGAAATGTTTCTTATAGGAAGTGGCAGACTTCATTGTCGACATGTCATTTGAGTCGCCCAGATTGATGGCTCTGGGTGACTTCAATGCCTGGGTCAATGATGAACTCTCTCAATTTGGTAATCACTTCCTCCAATTAATGATTTCTTTGGGCCTTACACAGGTAGTGTCCACTGCTATTCATAAATCTGGGCACTCTCTGGACTTAGTCTTTCTCCTGGGGATTAATGTTTCCGACTTGGGGGTGGAACCAGTTGCTTGGTCAGACCACTATACTGTGAGGTTCAGTTTTTGCACCCCTCTTAGAAGGCCTTCCCCTGTGGAGATGGTCAGGTACCGCCCTTTATGGGATTTTACTTCCCAAGGCCTAACGGCGGTCCTTGACCTCTCCTACCCCGTGTTGGCAAGCAGTAATCCAGAGACCTTGGTGTTGGCCTATAAAATGGTGGTTACAACGGCTCTGGATTTTATTGCTCCTGTTCATGTGTGCCCCCTATCCCTTCTCCCCAAGTCCTCTTGGTTTGAAGAGATGTTGCGGGAGATGCGCAGACAGGAGAGAAGGTTAGAGCAGCGCTGGTGTAAGTCCGCCCTTGTGGTCGACCACCTTAGATTGATGGAACACTATTCTGTCTATCAATCTGCAATCAACTGTAAGAAGGCAGAATTCCTGTCCAGGGAGATTGCAGTTGCTCGGAAGTGACCTGCTTAGCTGTTGCGAACTGTAGACAGACTGTGCAACCCAGCCTGTCTTCAAGTTTGAAAAGCCTTTTTGCAATTAGAGTGCGAGGAGCTTGCTTGTTACTTTACAACTAAGGTGGCCAACATCAGGGCGGATTTGCGTCCGGCAACCTCTAAGTGTGATGCTGTTGAACAGTGTGAGTTCACGGTACCTCAATTTTCTTGGAGTTCCTTCAGTCAACCTGATTTCGTGGATGTTATGAGGATCATCCATAGTGTGCATCCCACAAGCTGTAGTTTGGATCCTGGACCGACCTCCCTAATTTGGAGTTGTAGTGATATCATCAGTCCAGTCCTTGTGCAAATAGTCTGGTGTTCCCTAAAGTCAGGTGAGTTTCCTAGCTCGTAGAAAAAGGCAGTGGTAACACCTGTCCTGAAGAAAGCTACCTTGGACCCAGACTGTTTCACAAACTACAGACCTATCTCTAACCTTCCCTTTATTGGGAAGGTGATTGAGAAGGTAGTGGCTGCCCTATTGGAGGACCATTTAACCATCCATAACATCTATGAATCCTTCCAATCCGGTTTTCGTAAAAGACATAGCACCGACGCTGCGCTGGTTTGGGTGCTAAATGATCTTCAGAGGGTGAGAGATTAGAAGAGATGTTCCATCTTGGTTCTCCTTGCTCTCTCATCAGCTTTTTACACTGTGGATCACTTGGTGTTGATGACACACCTGAGGCACATTTGTGGCATCTCAGGAACCATTTTGAAATGGTTCACCTCTTTCCTCACTGGGAGATCACAAAGAGTTGTGTTGTTTTTTTTTTCCTCCAGCCCAACTCCTTTATTGTGTGGGGTGCCTCAGGGTTCTGTGCTATCTCACATGTTATTTGCAGTGTACATGCTACCCCTCGGAGACATTATAAGACAGTATGGTCTGAGGTTTCACTGCTATGCAGATGATAGTCAGCTATACCTGTCTTTTGCACCTGACCAGGATGGAGCTCTTTCGGTGTCCAACAACTGTCTGGAAGAAATCCAGACAGGTTGGCTAAAGTTAAACTCAGAAAAGACAGAGGTTCTGGTTGTGGACCCGGGTTGTCAGACAGAGGGGCCGTGTGTGGGTACGCCCTCTGGAATTTTCCTTAGTGGCATTTCACTTCCGACCTCTGAACTGGTGCGCAACCTGGGATTATCTTGGATGATAGACTGACAATACAGTCACAAGTGTCAGCTGTTGTCAAGACTTCCTTTTACCATCTCAGGAATATTGCCAGAGTTAAGCACCTTGTTCTGTCTGACGCCCTACCAACGTTGATCCACGCCTTTGTGTCCTCTCGTCTGGACTATTGCAACTCCCTATACTTTTGGCTTTCTGGGGTTGAAATCCATTTCCTACAGCTGGTGCAGAATGCAGCAGCCCGGGCTTTGACTGGGACAAGTAGGTCCTGTCATATTATCCTGGTGCTGCATGAACTGCACTGGTTACCTATACTGTGGCGGATCGCCTTTAAAGTCAGTTTACTGACTTTCAAAGCCCTTCATGATCAGGGTCTAGCCCATCTGAAAGAACTTCTGGTGCCTTACTGCCCTGACCAATCTCTCCACTTGGCCGATGAGGGGTTGCTAGAGATTCCAAGAGTGAGTCTTAAATCTTCAAGCTGTAGAGCATTTTCTTATGCTGCACCCACTGTTTGGAATTCTCTACCCTGCCGGTTACGGGAATGCACTTCCATGGAGGAGTTTAAGGGTAACTTGAAAACTTACCTTTGGCAAATGGCCTTTTTGGATGGCTGATTATACTGCACTGTTGACTGTGTTATGGTTCTATCTGTATTTACCTGATTTCATTGTCTGATGTTATTGTGTTATGATTTTTGTGTGTTTTATTGGATTTTAATTTTTGATGTTATTGTTTTAATATGTTCAGCGCCTTGGAAATTGAAAGGCACTTTATAAATAACATTATTATTATTATTTATTATATGTGTGTCCAATTTGGGTCTAACTTACATAATGAGGAGGTAAAGTAAGGGTTCCACTTCTCATAGTAAAGATGTAACTTCCCCCTGGTTATATGGTTGGGACTTAACCGAGAGCATGGCTACTTGTTGAATAGCTTAGTGCCACTCAGAAAGTTGAGATATGTCCGAAGTGCACCACTTCCAGAGGAGCAGGCACTTTTCCTCTAATCCAGCCTGAATGCACCGTCTTATTGGGGGGGGGTCTGTAAAATGGGAGTTGGTGGGAGGAACACTGAGGAGCATCAGTTGGGGAGTGAGCGGTAAAGTAGGGCCTACCACTAGTTTGCAAATGGCTAAGATCTCTTTCCAATATGTTCAGATAATTGGGCAGGACCATAAAATGAGTTGGAGATCCCCCCAGGAGAATTGCAATGCCAACAAGGGTCCTGGTCTAGGAGACCAATTGCATGTAATTTGGTCCAAGTTCTATATGCCCTGAGAAGAATCTTGTTTTGAATGATCAGGCTTCTAGCATCTGGACATGCCTTGAAGGCCGCTTTCCAGGAATTTTCCCATTCAAGGGGGGAGATAGTTATATCCAAGGATGTGACCCAGTATTCTATTGAAGATTGTGTTTCATGAGGAATGCCATTCTGAAGATGACAGTAGAGTATTTTAGCTGTCCGTCAAGTTTTAGAAAGTCACAGGTGTAGGTTAAAAGTCGATTCCTTAGTCCCTGCTAGTTGGGGGTGTTTTAATAAGGGAGATAGGGCAAAAAACTTCCAAAAATCCCATTTCCCAAAGAAGAATTTGGTCTGTAAATCAGCAAAGGATTCCAAAGTTCTAGTGCCAGGCAATAGTATGTCTTTAAAGTGATTTATGTCCTTCTGCAACCAAATGGTCCAGTGGATAATGTGTCCATCAATGAGGATTGCAGGGTTGTCCCAGAGGGGTAGCCAACTTAGTGGTTTGAGACGGGATCCAATGTGTTTTGACATCCACCTCACACATGCTTTGAGCTCACTATGGTACCCCATTGCTGAAGGTGGTGGGGAGAGGAGAATATAGGTAGGCCAGCAGAGGTGTAGGGAAGCACAGAAGGGTTTCAATAGTATGCATATTAAAAGGGGGGGTCCAAGAGGGTGAAAACCATTGTCCAGTTTGTGCTCCTATGAATGCTGCATTGTACCCTTGAAGAGTCAATAAAGTTGTGAGAAAGTACTTCTACACAGAAAGAATGGTGGATTTCTCGAACAGCGTTCCAGCAGAGGTAGTGGTGGCAAAAACAATGATAATGTTCAAGAATGTATGGGGTATGCAAAAGGGAAACATAGTGGAATGGAAGAGGGAGGGAGAAAGAGCTGCAGATTGGGTATGGTCTGTGGTAACAGTGTAGATACGGAGAAATAGGCAGACTGAATGGGCCAAGTGCTTCTTATCTGCCATCAAATTATATGTTTTTATGTTTCCTCTTGTTTTCCTAAATTTTTTTTTGTGATTAGCCCAAAACTATACACATTACGCTAGACAGGTCCTGGCAAGAGCCATGCAGAATGGCAGTATTAACTCCTCTGCCTATTATGCACCCCAGCCAGCATTTACAGCCCTCTTGACCATGGCTGTCACTCTTAAATGTTTGTCTCTCTGGCTCCTTTGGGGATATACCCTTTTTATCAGCCCATGTTAGGTGCCTTCAGAGCCCCCAATCAAGCATCCCCCTGGCAGCCCACATGGGGAGGCCTGTGCCTTAACCCTCGTGGTGGAGCTCCCCTGGGGGCTAGAGGAGAGACCAAGATCCATTTTGTATCCTCAGCCAGCTGCGTATCATCCAGGTGGCAGTAGCTGCAGGTCCCCAAGTGTCATGCTGCTTGGATTTTATAGGGTTATTCACTATGTGGTTTGACCCCCGGTGAGGAGAATGTGCAATGACATCAGTCCCATTCCCTATGTGCCACACCCAACAATCCCTGCAGATGTTCTGGTCCAAAAACCACCTACCCCAGCATCCACTATGACTCATGATGTCGCAGGACATCAGAACCCACCCTCCCAAGAAGAGGAGAGCAGTCCCACAGACCACCATCCTCCTCCCCCCTGGCATGACCTCCAACATCCCAGAGTTCACTTCTGAACTCTGGTCATCTTCACTGCATGCAGTAGCACTACTGCTACCCAGGTGAATAGGCTGAGTGGTTTCAGCTTAATTACCGGGTTGAACTTAATGTTAATTTACTGCACCAAGGTGTAGTGCAAAACTGCCTCAGGCCAGTATGACAAACCTCTGACTTTCCTGTTCTGGCTAGTACAAAAAAAAACAATTAAGAAAGAAATCCTACACAACCACGTCCCTTTAGTTGAAAACTCACCCACAGCTTGTCATGTGTCATAAAGAAAAATCCTGATTATGCAGTGCACCGCCAGCAATCTGTCCCTCAGCAATATTGCAAAGCGCCACTGGGAGAGATTTGTGCCAAGTACTGAGGCTTTTAAGATAAAAGTGGCATTACATAGACATTTTTTTCACTTGACAAATTATGGATGAGTTTTCAACCAGGTTCTCATAGGTGACAAGTGTAGCAGAACTGAGATAGGTGAAAGACAGTATTAATTAGTGAAGCTTTTTATAAAAAATTTGCCGATCAGGCTTTCTTTTTCTATATATTGCAATTTATGTCAGTTAGATGGTAGGCAGTAAAGAAGTTGAGCAGCAGCCCTCAGGGGCCAAATTAATGGTAGACCCTCCATTCCTGCTAAATAGTTCTTTGTTGTTTGCCTAGTTTGTTCCTTTCAGGAACTTGAAGGTTTCTGTCATGTTGCCCCTCTATCTTCTGAGTTTAGCGAGTGCATGTTCAGTGACCTGAGACTGTTTTCATTGGATCTGTCCTGTTGGCCCTGTATTATTTTGGTTACTCTACCCTGTACTGTCCCCAGCCTGTCACTGTCCTGCCTGGTATTTCAAGTGGGATTTCACCAGTGATCTATACAGTGGTAGTATTCTCTCTTTCCTCCTGCTATCCAAACCACTTTCAATACATCCTGACATTTTTGTTGCCTTGTTGCATTGGCTAGTTTGTTCTTGGGAGTCGCTTTTTATTACTGACAGGTCCCTTTCCTCTGAAGCAGCAGCCAGCTTAACCTCTCCCATTCCATATTCCGTCTGGGTATTCTTTTTCCCAATGTGCATCACCTTACACTTTCTGGCATTAAAATACAACAGCCAGACCTTAGAACACCTCTCTAGCCTTTGCAGGTACCTTTGCAACTCCCTTAACACTCCTTACTGTCTATCCTACCATATAGCTTAGTGTCCTCTGCAAATGGATCTATTTGAGTGTTTTCCTTCTCCTATATTGCTGAGGAACCTATAGAAAAGAACTGGTCCTAGGACTGACCTTAGTGGTACCCCACTCATGACCTCCCTTTCCCCTGATTTGACCTAATTTACGACCATTTTATTCTGTTTCCCCCAACCAACATCCCACCATTTTAAAGAGGTCTTCTTCTGATCCCAGATCCTCTAATTTGTTCAGCAACCTTACATGTAGCACTGAGTCAAATATGTTGCTGAGGTCAAAATAGAGTAAATCTACTAATTTCCCTTATTTATCACCCTTGTTACCAAGTTAAAGACTACTATGGGGATACTGAGAGGGAGAGGTGTCACTGGACACATGGGACAATTTACTGGGAGAGGGTGCCAGTGGATACCAGGGTTAACTTACGGGAGAGTGAGTGGCAAAAAAGAGAGGGAAGATGCCTCTGAAACAGGGGTGTGCAAATCCTATTGCCCCCTGTCCAGGGCAAGTAAGGTTCCTTGTAAGGCAGATACAAAAATAGAGCAAATTTCATTGTAGAGAATATCATGCAAGTGCAAATACAGCTAAATGTATAATTGGACAAGTCCCATTTATTATTATTATTTGTGCACCCCACAATGAAAACCAGGGAGAGCTTAGAAGGAAAGATGGATTGGTGCCTTTGGACACCAGAGAGAAATTAAGGAGTTCAGGAGAGAGAGGAAGTATTTGGAAAGGGAAGGGGAGAAGGAGTTATTTTTACGCCAAACTCAATTATACTGTTGCTTGGGCCAGTGTAAATGGGGGGGAGGGGTTGCAGTACAAATCGAATGCCACTTTCCTGACTACATCAGTACAAATAAAGTTAAGTTTGAACACTGTGACTGCACTACTTTAGCCTTTTTACGGGCCCTAGTTCATTTTCTTTCTGCTAATGATATAGCCCCAACCACTACCCCTGCTCCAAACATAACTGTCCTTCTAGGTGACATACTCAAGGAAAAAAATAGCTTAAAATACCTTGGACTATGGATAGATAGTAGATTGTCCTTCTCCACACATATTGAAGCACTGTGTAAAAGGCTATGAATTAGGTTAAGCTTTTTTACAGAAGTAAAATTTGTTTTCCACAGTACGCTCAAAAGAGGCTAGTGCAAGTTACATTCCTCCCCTTATTAGAGTAAGCCAATTTAATCTATGGTCGTGGCTCTTTATCTTACTTAAATAAACTGGATGTACTCTATCATAGGGCCCTTAGATAAATCACCAATCAATCACAAAGAACACACCATTGTACCCTACATGAAGCAATAGGATGAACCTCATTAACTACAAGAAGACTTAAAATCTTATATGGATGATCCTATAAAGTAGTTACAAATGGCTTCCCACGTTACATCATAGGCCATGTTACAAAGTTGCAAAGTGCTTACTTACTAAGGAAAAGCAATTACATCATCTATGACATTCTGAGGGTCAGTAACTAATACAATGAAGCAGCGGTAAGTAGCATCATTCCAGCAACGTGGAATACTATGCAGAAATCTTTCAAACTTACTGGCGTGGTTAGCTGTGCTGTATTTAAATCGCTGATTGAAAATTTATGTAGAGAACCATGTATATGTAATTGCTCAATTACATGACTAATCTTTCGATTATTGCCGTTAATGACATCATGAGATGTAAGCAACAAGTTCTTCTTTATGCATATTGAATGTATTTCCACGACTGCCCACTTATCTTAATTACTCTAGTTTTTCCTATAATAATTTTCATTATTGTTCCTTATTTTAAACCCTATATTGTTTTATTTTAATTTTATTATGTATTACAATCCCAAAATGTACCAGCTGATCTGCATTTACTATATAACTAATGTCTTGTAATTATCCTCTACGCTGCCTTGTAATTTCTCTTGTATGCTGTCCTACCCAGGACCTCCTAGAAAAGGAGCTTGCTCGATTGAGCCTTATCCTGGCAAAATCAAAAAGCTAAAGCAATTGCACCAACAATGCAACAGCTGTGTACTATATTGATGTGGGTCATTTTTTTATTTACAGTATGTAGTTACAATTTTGACAAGGAAAGGTTTCCTGAGTGAACACTTGTATCCAAGTGGGTGTTGGGGGAAGGCAGGAATTATGGTAGCATGATATACACACCAGTTACAACATACTTTTACTGTGCATGTAAAATGATATCAGTGTGGACTACAAGTGTTATAAATGCCTTCAGTGAAGATAGAAGAGATTGAACATAATATGTAAGGAATATCACTCAAGCACAAATAGGGGTGGGGGGAACAAGGGCTGGCAAGAGAAAGAGGATAAGGAAACTAGGGGCAGAGACTAGAAAGAAGTGGAGGCTATTTGCCAAAATGGTAAGGAGAGATCGCAATCTCAGAGGAGGGATCAGAAGAAAACAGAGGAGTATATGGTAGGACTCAGCTTACTCTTAAGGTTTGAAGACAATAAGAGAAAGCAGTTTGCCTAGCAGCAGTTTTAAAGTGAGGGACAAGCAGACTAGTAGTCAGCAGAATGGGCAGAGGGAGAAAAGTAGTGGCGGTAGATTTGAACTAATAGTTAGAATGGAATGATGCACAGTGGGAGAGACATCGCTCTGAAGAGAAAAGAGATATATGTTAAAGAGTTCGCTGTTGTGGGTGAGTTTAAGGTGAAAGTCAAAAAGAGTGAAGGGGTCCAGTCTGGTAAGGGTAGGTATGGGGGCAGCACTATACACTGTGTCCTCATAGTCCAAAAACAAGAAGCTCCTTTGAAAAATGATCATATGGCAAACTATTTTTGGGAGGCAGAACTTGTGATACAGGGACAAATTTATTGCTGGGTGGCATCTATATAGAAGGAATCAAGATTCTAGTCCTGCCAGACAACCAAACTCAAAAGCAGGGGGAAGTTATCCAAAGTCATAAATGCTGAGTTTCTTCTTAATTCTTTCTGCTAAGGATCATTAAGGCCTGCTTTCTGTATTATTTTTACTTCCCTTGTCCTTATATATGACCAGTCTGACAGGTCACTTTCCAGTGCCCATCACCTTTCAGACAACCTGCATTACCTGTCCCACTGTTTTTCCACCATGGAAGGGACATCTTCAAGTTCATAGTAGAGGGATGCTTTCAAGCTGGGCATATAAGCACTCTGGGGTACAAGTGTGCTGAGGCACCATCCTGCTGTGCAAGGAGTCATTTTCTCACATATGTTGGTGACACTCACTCAAGACGCTGACTGTTAACATGAATTTTCACATTACGTTATTCCTGTCAGTGTGTCATCACCTGTGTACCCCGGGTGCGCTTTTGATGAAGGGATCAGATAACCTGCCAACCCAAGGAGGTGAGCATCAATTAGGATGATCAAAACTACTTTTCCTACTGACACTCAAGCAACCCAGGTTTGTTCCTGAGCCTGGCTCACCAGCATCATGATCATCAGGCCTGCTCGGCCCCGATGGGCCAGCCTTGGAAACCTATTCATTACAGTTGTGCAAGAGTTGGCTAGAGCAGAACCAGAGCTGGACATGATCAAGATCTTACTGCAAAGAAGATTTATGCTCTAGGGCTGAGGCTTCAAAGCAACCAGTACAGTGCTACCCATGTACAAATAAATATTTACAAAGATACAACCTCAGGGGGAGTTATTAAATAAAAGAAGAATTGGAACTGGTATCGTGACCTGGTGAACTCCTGAGGTGATGGGAAATGGTGAGGGAGGCATCACCCACTTGAACTCACATGGTCTGCCAGAGTGATAGCTGCAGTTCCAGCTAACTAACATGTTAGATAGTTTTATACCCACAAGACTGTCCAGTAGGAAGGAATGAGAAAATGAGATGAAAGCAATATATAGGTACACAAAGATGGCATAGGTGGCCACACCCTGGTACATCCCATTTAGAATGTCTTCCAAGAGCTGGAAGAATGAGTCAGTGAATTGTGTATTGAAAATTCAGACAGGAAGTGGCTGAGGAAAGTGGTGCGGTAGTCTAGGAAAATAGAGCTGTGAGAGTACAGTATTCCTTACACTGCACAAAGGCAGGAGGAGTGAGATGCAACAATAGTTACCCAGAAAGTATCACCCTCTTTGTAGTATGAGAGAACATTGGCATACTTATACTCTGCAGAAATCTTGCCAAAATATTGCAGGTTTAGCACGGTAGAGTTGGAATCTGCTATATTAGGAGCAAAGAGGTTAAGAAGTTTGGTGTCCAGACCATCAAGACTACTACCCTTGAAGGAATTTATGAAGATAGCAGTGCAGATACCATGGCAGCAGGGAAGATGTGGAGGGAGGGGAGGAGAAATAAAGAGTATACAGTAGCTGAGGGGTGGGAAGACAGTGGAGAAAAGGGAGGGGGACTTTACACCACAGCAAGCATTTTTTGTGTTTATCTTTCTATTCAAATAGCAAATTCCAAATGTGGAGTATAAAAGGGATCTCGAGTAAAATCTAACATTGTTTTCCAAACTGATAACAGGTGAAGAATATGAAGGTGCCATTATAACATTTCCTTTGTTTTCTTAGGAGACTCCCTTAACCAGTGTCCCAAGTATAAAATGAAGTAAAAAATTAGCACAGTAACCGAAGGCAGGGCAGGATTAATTATTTCATCTCTCCAAAAGAAGCTGAACACAATCCAAAAACTTGTTTCTCTTCTATGCAGTCTCTTATCTAGCAGTCTAAGTTTGCAGCTACTGTATAGTCTTTCTAGATGTAGCACTATACAATATATCAATACATATTCTATTTTCAATTAAGACATTACCTATTTTTTTGTTTGTGGTTTTCTTAATCTGTCTTTGTCATAACTGTACATTATTTGGTAACGTAATAAAGTTAAAAGTGGGGCCGGCTGGCTAGCAGAGTGGTAAAGTTACTGCTTGCCATCCAGATGAACCTGGTTCATGCCCTGAGTCCGGGATATCTTTTTCCAACTGGCATGGCAGGGTTGGGCATCCTTTGGAGACCTCCTGCATGGGGGAAGAAGGGCACCTTCTTCCACTGTACAACCACCACCTGTGACCCAGGGGGATGGGCTTTCTTGAGGGAAGAAACAAGTGGTCTTCTCAGGTGACCTCACGTTGGCAGGCACCCACTCATCTGGCAAGTGATGTGGAAGCATCATCCACCCAGAATTTGGTCAGCAGTGGAATAACAGTGGTAGGGAAGGGCTTACCAATCCTTTCAATGTCCTTAATAGGAGAATTGCCAGGTCACCTGTGAGGACCATGCCCTGCGGTGGAATAAAGGGAGGGCAAGCAGGAGATAAAATACCCTCAGCAGTGCAGGACAGATGAAGCCATCCCATAGCCCATGCAACAGCAGGGTCACTTTGACTCCTCCCATGCCTTGGTGGCTCCTCCTCATGGGCCCCAACAATTGAGTAAAATATCTCTTCCAGGTTTGAGGAAACTGGGAGGACTTGCCTGCTGGGTTACACCATGCGTTATGGTCAGGGTATCCAGGCACAACAATGTAATCCTATGGGGAAAATGTCAACTTTGTTATGGCATATCTATGCAACCATTTAATTCCCCAACACCTAATAATTCACACCTGTGGGGCATCCCCTCAACATTCTGTAAGTTTCAAGTAAAAAGACTAAACCGTTACTGAGCTATGCAATTCTAAAGTTTGTACACCTTTTAAAAATGTTTCAGTCATGTGATAGCAAAATCATTGACTGTGAGATAAATCCTAGTCTGTGACCTAACAAAATCCTAGTCCATGTGCAGACATCTGGTTGCACCAATCTGGGCCATCTGGTTGTACGCACGGCTGTCTGGTCATGAAATTCTGGCTATCTTCTTGTCCCTCAAGAACAAAGCTCTCGGACTAGGATACTGAACAAAGGTGATAAATTCTAGTAGTGCTGTGGTGGTGCCGTGCTCTTTCCTAAATCCATGCTGTTGTGGACACTGGATGAAGTATTTATCAATGTAATCCACAAGCTGGTTGGCAAAAATTCACTCCAGCACTTTGAAAAGGGGAGGGAGGGAGGATTGATATAGGCCAGTAGTTGTTATGTAGGGCCCGATCATGAGATTTATGTACTGGGGTCACAACAGCTGTTTTTCATACCTGCAGGAATTGTGACAGGGTAAGTGAAAGGTTAAGTATCTTAGTAATGGGTGGGAGTACTTCCTCTATGGTGAGCGCAATAAGTTTGAGGTCCAGAGTGTCACCACTATGTCAAGATTTACCCAACACCTTATTCGGTAGTTTTCTAGCCAGGGTCACAGAGACCTTCTTAAAATAGAAGTGGGGGGTGCTCATTGGTGTTGTTCTCAGGGTGACATGCTGACTCTTCAGGGGTAACTTCAAAGAAATCTTGTGGGAGGACACTGCTTAGGTTGGTGAACACATCGTTAGAAGTATTTGCAGTTCTAAACTTGGCCTTTTCAAAACCCTCTTCAAAAGCCACCTCAAGACCATTAATAACTGTGACTGTCCTTAACCCCCTTGACCCTTGACAATGGACATTCCGCTTGCTCCCTCACCATAGCCACAGCTCTATTTTACTAATTAAGAGCAATCATTGCTCTCAAAGCTCCTGTTAAACTTGACACAGTCAGGTCTATGCCCTGGCTATGACTGACCCTTGTTCCAATGCTTAACTATTGCAAAACTGTACTGTATATACTGTAAAATATCTGTACCCAAACTGCATATGTTGACCTACTGTAACTGTTGTTCTTGACTCTGTCAGGCCTGTATCCTGACTGCGACTGTCTCTTGTTCCAATGTTTATCTACTGTAAAAGTATTATGTACCCAAACTGTACATGTTGACCTAACTGATGTATACTTGTCTAGTGACATGGTACCTTTGGAAATGAGTCTCTGACTCAAAGGTTGCAAACCCAACATGTTCAATAAATAAAATAAATAAATAAGCAGGTCAAGGATGGGGGTACCATCAAAGTTTAGCATAGCAGGAGACATCTTTCGGTCTTTACCAGTGATATCATTGATATTTACCAACATTATCTGCTATTTCGCCATGCATTGGATGACCGCTCACTGTGATACTTACTTTTTGTCTGATAGATAGCCCAAGCGTAGTCATTTCTTGCAGCTTTATAAGTGTGCAGATCCTGTTGTTTACCAGATGCTATGGCATGGTGCCAGAGATAGTCCCATTTTTTCATGTTATCAATTAGCTCAGAAGTGAGCCAGGGATGTGCTGTGCCACGTACCTTCATCTTCTTATGAGGGGCATGCATATCATAGGTGGAATTGAAGGCCTTAACAAAATGTTCAAGTGCTGCATTAATGTCATTTCTGGAGTCAAGCAAAGTCCAGTCCTGGCAGTGTAGTTGTTGTTTTAGGAGTTGCAGATGGCCTCGCTTTAGCATCTGGTTGAAAATAGTTTGAGATGGGGGGGTATGAAATTTGTTGGACCAACTGCAAGATGGGTGAGTGGTCACTAAGGGCATCAGAGTGTACAGTTACATTAGAAACATGATCAGGGTGATTGGAGATTATCCAGTAAACAGTAGTGTTAGTCCTGGTCTTATAGTTAATTCTAGTAGGGGAGCTGATGAGTTAAGCAAGGTATAGAGCTGATAACACATCCTTTATAGGACCAGTGGCAGGTGACAGCCAGTCTGTATTGAAATCACCTAGAATTATTGCCTCATCAAGGTGATTTTGGGTTTGGAGATACTCCAGGACATTGTAGAGAACTGTGGCTGGGTCATTAGGAGGTATGTAAACTAATAGTACTGGAGTGTCTTGTGGTAGGTCCCCAGCAGCACTTTAATCCCCAATACCCAGGTGGGGCAGCCTAGCTCAGCTGCAGACAAGGTTAGACCCTTTAATGAGTTTTTAGATAGATGGTGCAACCACCACCATACTTGGAAGATCTATCCAGTCTGATCATGGTATAACAAGGTAAGGTAACTGCTGTGTCAGGTATTTTGGGTGACAACCATGTTTCCACGATAAAGAGTATATCTGGGTCATGTTGTGTAACCCAGGCTTTAAGGGAGTCAGTTTTGCACAATAAGCTTCAGATGTTGATTGTAGCTGTATTCAGAGTACCCTGCTTGTGGCGAACACCATTTGTAATTAGTCCTTCTGGTCTTGGATCAGGGTGGATGTTGCCTGATAGTAGAAGTAATAGGAGGGTAATCAAAATGAGGTGTTTTCTTAGCAGCTTTGATGCACAATTAACTGTCCTTCTGATGCCACAGTGCCTTTTTACTTGCTTGCCAAAAGTGAGAAAGATAATGGGGTCAGTAAGGGTATTAATGTGAGCAGGCATGCTGTGCAAGGCCATGTCAGAATGGTGAGGATGGATCAAAAAGAGAGACCAAGGCCCATTTGTAATGAGGAAGAAGTTCCCAGAGGTACAACCTGTGTTACAGTGAATGTTATATCCAGCGTCCTCATTGGGTGGTTGCTCAGTGCTAAGGTTAAGGTTGCCACGGTGACTGAGTAAAATATAAAGGATGAGAAGGTGGGGTATAGCAGGCAGAGTAAGCTTGCATATTGTGGGCTGTTAATGATTATTAGATAATATAGGCAGCAGGGACCATGGTAGCACCTGGATGGAGAGTTGGCAGGATCAACTGCTACGCAGCACAGTTTGGGTGTAGCAGTGAGACTGAGGTTTGGGGGAATCAAAAAGGCTTCATACAACACTCGTGTGGCAGACAGTTAAAATCCCCCATATGGGATAGTATTGAAGTGGCCAATAGGGTGGGAAAGGTAGAGAGAGTGGTGCTCAGGGGTGTTTAATAGTAGCCGGGGTTGGTGCAGTAGTGCCAGAAAGATTATAGCTATCAAACTATGCCAGGAACCGCTTGAGAAAGCTGCACTCCAAGGCTAGAAGCAGAAGCACAGAGTCCCAGGAGACAGCCAATGGCAGGGCAGTAGGGAAAGCAGCATCCAGTCACCATACAGCCTTCAAATCCAGGACCAATCGGGTGGCAGCAAGAGAAGCCAGTGGAGTCCTCTGGAGACATACCTGAAAGTGTCCCAGATAAGGTAGCAGGGAGGCAGGATGTGGTGGTGGCAGCCACCAGCCAGAGGAGACGAGGCCATGGGCACTTCAGAGCCTGGGTCAAGGGCTGCACTTGAAAGGGAGGAGGGAGAGGAAGTTATGGCAGTTACGCACTAATTGCCCAGTACAAATTTGGTGGAAGGGGTAGTGGACAAAGGCAGAGGTAGGGGGTGAGAAAGCTCAGAGGGGAAAGGAGAGTAGAGAGGAAAGCAGGGGTGGGGGTAGCTGGCTTCAGACACCAAGAGAGGAAAATCACAGATTGAAAGTGGGGTGGGGAGTTTGGTTGACCTTTAGGTGGCAAGAAAATTAGCAGTACAAAGAAGTGAGGAGGCCATGCTAGTAAGTGAGCAACTACTTGGTTTGGCAGATAAAAGGTGGTATGAGGGATTTGAACAGGAGCTGGAACCAGGAAGGGGTTAAGACACAGAGCACAAATCAGCTCTGCACTTGTTAGTAACAGTGGGAGAAAATAGCTAGGCACATAGGGGAAATGCAAAGGCAGACAGTAAGGAAAAAAGAGGTCTGAGAGGGAGATGACAAAGTCAGAGTTGAGACTCTATAACAGTTCCTAAAATCACAGTTCCAAAAAATATTCTAGTCTAGCGCAAACAGTTCTACAGTGTCTAGCAGTCAATTGCACAAGGGTAAATTCTTTTTAGTCCAAAACAGTTAGATTAGCAGAATTATTTATTGAGCAAAATTATAGCTAGCTAACTATGACTGGAGACTCTCAGAACAACTGTGCTCCACAGCAAGAAGCAGAAGCACATGGTCCCAGGAGACAGCCAATGGCAGGGCAGTAGGGCGAGGTGATGTCCAATCACCATACAACCTTCAAATCCAGGACCAATTGGGTAGCAGCAAGAGAAGCTGGTGGAGTCCCTGGGAGACATACCTGAATGAGTTAAATGGACTACAAACCACACTTTGGGGTCATATGTTTACATTTAGTCACCAAAACACTCTCCAAAGGCCAACATAAAAAGAGCTCATGCTTAAAAGTAATTTGACTAGAATTTTGGGGCTAGAAAAAAATGTTGAGCTGGGTGGTCACATAACATCTGGGACCACAATCATTTAAACAGTCCTCCAGAGTGAGCGGGATGAGTTCAAGCAGGGGGAGCATGTGGCATCGCACATGGAAATAGATTCAGAGACATGTGCATCTATGCGTGTCTTTTGTGTCCTGTGGGGACTAGAGAACTAAAGCCTCATACTGTAGCCAAACTACTAATGCATGTAAGTACTGGTCCAAACATTAAGTAATTCCCAGGTAAATCATGTCTGACTATTAAATAGTACTCTAAACTAAGAATTATGGAAGAGTATAACCCTTCAGGGGATCTCACTGGTATTCTGTGTAATGAAGGCACAATAACAAAATGCATTAATTGCTTAATTTACTCTACTAACATACCAGACTGAAATGACACTGCATATGTTTGTCTTAAATGCATTGAAATGGGGCATTTATTAATTCAGGTACAACATCTTAATCAGTAAGATTAACAGTAAGTATCTTGATAAACATATAAACAATGTGGATAACAAGAATGTTGGGTACACTGATAGGGCAGTAGAATCCATTGATAAAAGGGAATGGACCACAGTTAGTAAGGATCATATACATAAAAGAAGGAGGGCAATGGGGCAAAATGAGGTGCACATTTCCTAACAGATTTCAAGTACTATCTAACTCACAGGATGTGATAGAATTACATCAAAATGTTCAGGCCACAAACGGTAATGTAATGGTGGTTAAACACAAGAGTCGGGAATCTAACTGTATATCAGTCTTTGTGACTCTGTTATGAGAGGGTGCAATACTATTATATGCCAAGCAGATAAACTAAATAGAGAAATTAATTGCCTGCTGGGTTGCAGAATCAATGACACAAAATGGTGTATTGACAAACCTTTGAGCAAAGAAGTCAAATATTCCAAAATAGGACTACATATAGGGGAAAAATGATATAGGGAAAAGGCACAAAAAGGACATTGCCAGCAATCTCACGGAATTAGGACAGCAAATTAACAATTCAGGGTCCATAGCCATCATTTCAGGTATACTTTCTCAGTTAAAATGTAATCCCCCCAAAAACTGACCATTTAGAGAATCAATGTAAGACTTTCTTACCAATGTAACCAATTGGGCATAACCTTTTAAAACACATGGGAACTTTATAATTGGAAAGCACACCTATATTTACTTGATGGCCTCCACCTAAACCAAGGAGTGAACAACATACTAGCAAGACTACTAAAAGATTCTAACTCAACTCCCAAATAAAACAGCATACCTTTAAACTAAATAGAAAGGGGGATGGGAATAATCTAGAAACAAATAAACTTAAGATAATCCTAGCAAATGCTAGGACCTTAATGGATAAAATGGACGAACTTGAACAATTATTAAGAACTGAACAGGTCCATGTGGGTGTCATAACTGAAACTTGGTGGAAGGATGATACCTGAGGCAAAAATATTTCAGGGTATAATGTGTACTTTTAAAATAGAACTTTAAAATTGGGGTGGAGGAGTTGCAATATTTATCAAAGACACAATAAAATCCTGGGAGGTTAACTGGGATGATTCTTCATCTGAGCAATTACAGTAGAACAAATCTGGGTAACCATTTCACCTAATGAGAATAAAAAGATAACTCTATGTGTAGCCTACAGGGTGTGCAATCCTTCAAAGAATGAAAATGAACTTTTCTTCAGTAACCTAAAGAAAACCAACCCAGAGGTGAACAAAATAACAATGGGGGATTTTAGTCTTCATGACACTGAATGGAAGATAGGTATATCAAAAAATTCCTATGGAAAGAAAATGTTGCACTTTCTCACATTAAATAATATGCAACAAATAGCATCTGATTATACTAGAAGAAATAACATCTTAGATATAATATGTACAAATGTGGGGGATGATCTGTACTCCTGCAGGATTAGTCCTAAGCGACAATAATATGGTAGAACTTCAAGTCAAAACTAACTGGATCCCTGTGAAAGATTGTACAAAAATAAGATATTATGATAAAGGAGACTACAACAAAATAAAAATACATAAAAAGTATTTGTATAATTGGGACTAGAAAGAAGACTTTAAAAAGCTAGATACAGAAAAAAAATGGCAATTGTTAGCCCATATGGTATCAGATTGTACAAATACATTTATACCAGAAAGGCAAAAATACAACAACAAAGGCAGGAGTTCAGTCTGGTTCAACTATACTATCAAAAAAAAACTATAAAACAAAAAAAATATATAAAAAAAGACTAAAACCAATCACACAGTAATAAACTCAAGAGGGTTCAAAGGTGTAAGCAAAAAATGCAAAATATAATGATAAAAAAGCTCATAGAGATCATGAATATAAACTTGCAAATGACACAACAAACAATAAAAAACTTTTATAATTACATAAACAACATGAAACAAGGTACAACAAGTGTGGGAACTATAATTATACTGGACAAAGTTATAACTGACACATACCAACTTGCCTCAGAGCTTAGCAAATATTTTGTAAGTGTTTACCAACCAATGATACCATGTACAACTATAGAAACAAAAATAACAGATGAGGTACTATATGTCACTGAATAACAGATAAATACATTGCTGGTAAATCTGAACCTAAATAAATCAGCAGGACCAGATGTTTTCCACCCCATCATACTAAAAGAATTGCTGACGATTTAACAAAGCCTCTAACATCAATACTTAATTCATCATTAAAGGAGGGAACAGTTCCTAAGTATTGGAAGGATGCAAATGTAACAGCTGTACACAAAAAAGGGGAATAGAGTGGAGTGTAAGAATTATAGACCTATATGGCTAACCTCTGTAGTTAGTAAGATGTTGGAGAGAATTGTGAAGGAGGCAACAAATAATCACCTAATCACAATGGGATCCATAGATATTAACCAACATGGATTTAGAGAGGGAAGATCCTGTCTAACCAACCTTCTACATTTTTTCTACAAAGTTAGTAGTGCAATCAAAGATGGACTGCTAGTAGGCATATTCTATATGGACTTTTCAAAGATATTTGACACCATGCCTCTTATATTAAGGTTACAAGAATATTAATTTAATCTGTATATAATAAGATGGATATCACTATGATTATTCGGTCGAAGACAGAGATTAAATGTGGCAGATTATGCATCCTCCTGGCAAGATGTTACTTGCTGGGTTCCTCAACAATCAGTTTTGGGACAGACACTTTTTAGCCTCTGTATTTCTCCTGTAAAAACATCAACAAATAGCCGGTGCTGTAAGTTTGCCAATGATATTAAAATTGGTGCAATAGTCAACAATACTACAGCAATAGCAAACTACCAAAAGTAAATTAATCAAATAGGAGAGTGGTTAAAACTAAACAAATTACAACTTAATCTGGAAGAATGTAAAATAATGCATATAGGAACCAGAAAGAGACACTCCAACTATACATTATATGGCAAGGACATAACTGTCACAAATCAAGAATGTGATTTAGGTGTTATTATCTCACCTAATCTATCCCCCTCTGAGCACTGTCATAAAGCTGCAAGTTCAGCAAATAAAACTATCGTTTGCATCTTCCGTAACATCAATAGTAGGGATAAACAGGTTATTCTTCCATTGTATATGACATTGGTTAGGCCACAGCTGGAATATTACATGCAGTTTTGGACAGCAAACAAAATTAGAGACATCAATCTGTTAGCGAGTATACAGAGAAAAGCTACCAAATGGATTACACAAGTAAAGGGAATGGACTATGGTAACAGATTAAAACTCTGAATCTTTATTCATTGCAATATAGGAGACTTAGATGTGACTTGCACCTAACGTTTAGAGCACTAAACAATGGAGAACTATCGGAATGTATAGAACATACAAGAGCTGAATCCAACAGAGAAAGTAGATTCCATCCATTCCAACTAAAAGGGGATAACTATAGAACAACTCATTGATCTAATTGGTTTAGTCAAAGAGTTGTCAACATTTGGAACAGACTACCGAGGAAAGTAGTATTAAGCAGGCCTTTGGATATATTTAAGGTCAGACTTGATAGTCATATGGAAAGGAATAAATACAAGTATGTTTGAAGTACATGATGGGTCACTATGGTCTATAGGCTCCTGATTTGTATCATTCTATGAACCTATAAACCTAAAAGAGAATACTTTAACTTTGATAAACACAGCACCAAAGGATAAGTGAAAAAGGGAAGCTGAAATACCAAACAATGAATGTGAATTAAGAGATATAGAGCAAGAAACAACTAGTGTGGCAGAACCTGAAATAAACAATGGAGACTGGACTACTGTAACAAAACACCCAACAAAAAAGGGGAGAAGGGCTATGGGTAATAAGAACATAATGTTAACTAACAGATATGCCCCCCCAAAAAGAAAAGAGATTGGTGAGGAAGAAACAACAATAAAAAATGTCCTAGTAATAGGCATCTCAATACTGAGAAGGACTGGTAGTATAATATGTGTGAATGACAAAATGAATTGGGAGGTGAACTGCTTGCCTGGAGCTAAAGTAAAAGATATAAAATCAATCCTACCAAAAGTGATGACCAATGAAGATGAAAAACAGACAGTGGTAGCACAGGTCGTCATAAATAATGTTGATAGGGATCATAAGAAGGACATTGTGGAAGAAATAATGGAACTTAGTGACGTAATAAAAAGCAAGGGTCATTGGGCAGTGATCTTGGGAATCCAAAAAGGACATTAAGAAAAAAAAAAAAGAATACAGTGCATAAATACCAGACTACACAACAGATGTACCACTAATGAAATCACTTTCATCAACTTGTGGGGAAGCTTCTTTGAGAAACAACAATTATATGACAATGATGGTTTATACCTAAGCACAACAGGCACCAAAACACTGGTCCAACTTATAGATAAAGAAATAACTGCTGAGACTTTAAACCGAGAGCAGAGGGGGTAGATAACCCAAAAGAAGCAAAGCCAACCAGCAAAGAAAGGCAAAACAAAATTTCAGTCAAAAATACAAGAAAATGCATTGCTACCTAACCAATGATAGGAGCCTCAATAATAAAATAGAGGAACGTCAGTGAATATTAAAACCAAATAGGATGTAGACATGGCATTTATAATGGAGACATGGTGGGCAAAAAATGACAAGTGGGGTAAAACCATTTCGGGTCATCAGGTCTTAAAATGTGACAGGACTAGGAAGAAAGGAGGAGGAGTAGCAGTATATATACCAGAGATGGTAAATACAAAGAACAACTCTGGAAAAATCAAGCAAGCTGATAGTAATACTGAGACATTATGGAAATAAACTTATAAACAAGAGTGAGAAAAACATCATAACGGGATATGCTACTGGCCACCCAATACAAGCAATGAGATTTCTAAAGAGATTTGCAAGGAACTTGAGCAGCATGTAAGTTGCAGGAAGTGATGTTCTTTGGTGACCTAAATTTCAATGACATCAACTGGGTATCAATGTCAGCTAGTAAGTATCAGAATAAATAATTTTTACAATTAACTGAGCAATTAAGCCTAAAGCAACACATATATCTATCAACTCAGGGAGCTAACACTTTAGATATCCTATTATCCAGCAATGAAATAAACATCACAGACTGCGAAACTGATGAATCCCTCAGAGGCAGTGATCATAAAAGTATATATTTTTTCCATTCATGAATGCTTGCCAATAAATAAGGGATTCAGGGAAGTATATAACTATAACTCTGCAGATCAAGCTTAAATCAGGGAGGATTTAAAAAATATACAATGAGACACACTAATAGAAAATAAAACAACAAAAGAAATGTGGGAGACCTTCAAAACTCAAATATTCAAAATATGTGATAAACATATAAGCAATACTAAGAAATATAACAATAGGGGAATCAAACCAAAATGGCTTACTAATAATTTTAAAAAGTTACTAAACAAAGAGAGGAAACTCTAAATGCATATTCAAAAGACACTATTGAAAAAAATTGGTTGAAAGTTCTGGATATACAAAAGAAATGTAAAAACTACAATAAAGAAAAACATACAGAAACTTGAATGCAGCTTAGCAAAAAACAAAAATAAGTATAACACGAGGGCATTCTATGCATATGTCAACTCTCACAGAAACTCAAATAGTGGCCTGTGTTCAATCTCAGTAGAAAAACAGGTAATAAATAATCCATAAGAAATGTCAGGAATATTTAATAAATACTTTGCATCTGTTTTCTCAAAGAAGGAACCATATACAGGAGATATACAAGCCAGCCATGAAAGAGCATTAGAAATAATGGAGGAGGACATCATTAAACATATTAAACATATTAAAAAACACAAATTCAGCTGGATCTGATAACATATCAGATATCACCTAGACTATTAAAACTCCTCACAACACAGGTATCCAAACCATTACAAAAGATATTTACCTTATTACTGCAAAATAATGAAATGCCATCCGATTGGCTATCAGCTATGGTGATCCCAGTACACAAAAAAGGTAAAGTGAACTGTGGAAATTATAGCTGCATAAGCTTGACCTCAGTACCCAGGAAATTCTCAAAATCCATAATAAAGGATATGATTGGAGCACACCAAAAGAAATATGAGTCTCAGGATATGGAACAACATGGCTTCACCCAAAATATATCCTGTGTAACAAACCTGTTCTGCTTCTATGAGAATGTATCAACATCTTTGGACAGGGGATTACCAGTTGATTGCATAAGTCTGGATTTTTTCCTTTCAACACAGTCCCATATTATTCAGAAGCTAATAAAACTAAATATAGACACTAGAATAGTGCTGTGGATGCAAAATTGGCTCTGCAATAGGACACAGAGAGTGTGTATACACGGATATTGTTCTGATCCCAGGGAGGTCACTAGTGGGGTGTCGTAGGGCTTGGTATTGGGACCTCTGCTATTTCAAACATTCATTACAGATATGGGGACTCATTAAACATGATGGATTAGCAAATATGCAGATGACACAAAACTGGCTAGGGTGATAAACACAAATGAGGACAAAACAGAGTTACAGAAGAACTTACATAACATCATAGCATGGACAAAAATATAGGTTATGAGTTTCAGTAGTGACAAGTGTTGTGTAATTCACCTAGTTAACCAGCCCCAAAACACTAAATGCTATTTAGATGGCTTCCCTCTCAGAGAATCAATAAAAGAAAATTACCTGATAATGATAATAAATAAAAACTTATCAAGTTTGCCACACTGTAAAACACAGATATCAAAAGCTAAACAGCTAATCTGGACAATTAAAATAAATTTTAAGAGCAGAAGTGAACAGGTAATAATGCAACTGTACAGGACATACATTAGACCAATTTTGCACTGTGGGAGCCTCATGTGGAGCCCCATCTCCATGGGAACTGTTGACAGGATTGAGAAAGTACAGAGACAGGCTACCAAAATGATGTATATCTTGAGAACAATTCCATATCATGAAAAGCTAAGGAAACTAACCCTGATGTTCTTAGAAACTAGAAGAATACGGGGTGATTTACTACTATACTACAATATAATACATGATGATTATCTGTTCAGTGAACTAAACCTGGAATTTATAAACAATCAGAAAGAAACCAGAGGGTGCCTGCTACAGCTAAGATCAAAATGTATTTATACAAATAAAAGAAAAGTTTTTTATACACAAAGAGCAATTAACCCATGGAATAAAGTAACACTGGAGATCATAACCAGCAAGGATAAAACCCTGTTCAAAATTAGATTAGACTCCTATATATTGAACAGGAATATCCTGTCCTACTATGGGTAGTTGGATAGGAACATTATTGGGCCAACCACCTCTTCAGCTTCTTTCACCTTAGTAGGAACCTTAGTAGTATTAAAAAATAAATACAATTGGGAATGTTAACTCAAATACATGTATATATATATTGACAATATATCATACCACATATTTACAGCAATAATTTAAATATACTGTAATATATTTGGAAATTCATCAATATATTTTGTATGCTAAAGTGACAAGAAGTCATATATTGATAATATATTGCAATATATTGGCAACATTTAAAATACATTGAAATGTATTGAAGTGATAATATATTACTAACGGGTATATTGAAGTATATTTCAATGTATGGAAATATATTTTCAATAATATATTTTAAAATATATTTCATTTTTGTAAAGGTGGGATTTCAATTACCAGGCTGTTACTACCTGGCAGGGTTAATCCTGCATCTCTGCAACATGTTCAGCTGTTATGGGAAGAGTTTAGGTCAGTCACGATGTAAGAGATCTGTGAGCTGCAGCCCACATGTTGTGAACTATACCCAGGCCTGACATGATTACTGTTGAGTTGTGTGGTGTCTCTGGGTCTGGTGTTCAAGGAAATTATTTGGTGCTCCTTATCAGGGGGGTCTTTCTGGTATATTTGAGAAATCCACTTGGGTTGGCCCCTCCTGAAGAAATCATCTCAGGACCAGACATCCTGATGAATTATTACCCTGCTTCTTTTTTTTTTAACTCTGTTTATTCTCCCTCACCAGTGGCCTATCTCCAGTGTGATCTCTTGGTGTGTTGGCTCTGCCCATCTGGCTTGAAGTCCTGACATCCTACTCCGGTGAGGAACACCACTTTCATGTGTGGCTAGCCCCTAAACCTGCAGATCTAAGTCCCCTGAGGAATGACAGCCACTCTCCTTTCCGGGCTTTCTATCTATAGAGCTGGAAGGGTGCTGCACTTAGGAGGAGGGACTGGAGTGACTGCCCAGGAGCCCGGTGATGAATGTGGGGCTGCACCCACTGGACCCATCTTTGCCTACCACTGGCAGGGGGATCTTTTCTTTGTTATGTTCCCAGTGGCACTGACATGCAATGACATCCAGCGAAGCATGGATGTGCTCCTGCACCCACCTACAGGACATCTGCCACACCACCATACCCCTCTGAAGCACGCACTACACAGCTGAGCCCCCAATCTCCACTAGAGACTGACAAAGCTGCACAATGCAAACCCACTCTCTCTGGGAAAGGAAAGCTGCCTGCCGGCAGCTCAATCCACGTACACACCCTCCCCCCCATGCCTCCCAATGATCCGAATCCATTCCTGAACCCAGGTCACCGGTGTGGTGCAAGGTGTGGTGTTCAATGCCTCAACCCTCAGTGCCACTGGGACGATTATCATCCTGTTTATAATCTGCCTTTTTTGGCAAACATTAATAAGAAGGCTGTGGCACTGCAGCTACAAGCATACCTGATAGTCTGTAACATATGTGAGCAATTTCAGCCTTGTTTTAGATCTAGGCACAACCCCGAGATGCATTGGTCATCATGCATAATGACTTTCTAAGGGCAGTCTCTCTTAACGTTTGACACTATAAGTCATGGGTTGTTGTTGGTCCATCTCAGGGAGTACAGAGACCTCACTGGCTCAGACATCTTCTGGTTTTAGTGCTACCTCAGGGACTGGATACAAAGGATGGTGATGAGAACTTTGCCATCACCCCAATGCCCCTGCTTTGCAGAATTCCTCAAGGGTCTGTCCTCTCTCTTGTATTGTTTATACTGTTTATGCTACCCCTGGGAAAGTTCATCAGGTGATAGAGGGAGACTTTTCACTGATATGACGATGGCACCCAGCTGTATACTGCATGTTATTTGCACCCTGGCTGCTTGGTGCTGTTAAGGTGCTAAACGTGAGCCCAGCTGAGATTCAGAGCTGGATGGCACCCAGCTGGCTGAGATGTAACCCAAACAAGACTGACATTCTGGTAATTGAGCTAGGTCGAAGGTGATGCGCCAGCAGCCAAAGACGTGATGGGGTTTGGGCTTGTATCCTTTACACTGTTACCACCACAAAGGTGAAACATCTTGGGGTCAATCAGGATTAGATGCTGACACTTGAGGCTCAGGTGTAAGTTGTAGTCCAGAATAGCTTTTACCATTTTAGGAACATCAGCTGGATTATGTCCCTTATCCCTGCAAGGACTAGGACCTGCTGACACTGGTATATGCTTCATGATATCCAAGTTGAACTACTGTACAACACTCTACCTCAGGGTCAATGCAGACACTCTGTGATGCTTGCAGCTGGTGCAAATTGCAGTGGCCAGATTGCTTCCTGCACTTATGAGGTCATGTCATGTAACCCCTGTTCTGCATGAACTGGGCTGACTGCCAGTGTTGTGTCTGTTACCTTCAAAGCAGGTTTGCTGATGTACAAGGCCGTACATGGGTGAGCCCTAGCTACCTGTTGGAACTTCTAAAACCCCATCAATTCATATGCCCTCTCTGCTCCACTGAGGTGGTTCTCCTCTTCATTCTTAGGGCCAGGCTAAACTCATCTATGGATAGAGCATTTGAGGTGACTGGCCCAATGCTATAGAATGTATTTCCCATAGAACTGAAAGAGGCCCCTTAAGAAGGGCTTTAATAGGTGGTTAAAACATACCTATTCAAACAGGCATTTGAAGACTAGGGATGGCTTCATTTAACAATCCTTCATTCTGGTGATGCTGCTATTTTTATATATTTGTTATTTATTGAGACTTGTTTTACTTGAATTACTGACAATTTTATATTACTGTCTCTTCTAACTAAATTATGTAATTCCTGACTATCCCTGTTTTGTATGTCATGAATGGTGCCCTGAGCCTCCAGGGAATGATGCCTTAGAATAAATCTATTACTACTACTACTACTAGAGTCAGACCTGACGGCAGCTAGAGATACCAGCAAGATGGTGAAAAAAAATGCAAAGGCAGGTGTGGAGCTAATAATAGCACTGGGGATGAAACAGGAGGACACAGAAATCTTCGGATACAGTTGGAGGAAATGCAAAGTTAAGATAATAATAATAATAACATTCTTTACTTCTAAAGCGCAATTCAATAAATATCAAAACACTGTACAGATATAACAATAAAACATAAAAATTAAAAAAAATGAAACACAGTGCAATCCAAATGTCTCACCACTTTGCCTTAAAATGATATATTACCTAAAATTGCTAATGGCAAGATAAAACAGATGGGTCTTTAAGGCCTTCTTAAAGCTTTCCACTGTCTGGCACTCTTGAATCTGATGAGGTGGAGAATTCCACAGGGTGGGGGCTGCATACATGAAAAGTTTGTGACCCCAAAGTTTTCAATCGTACCCTTGGAACCTCTAGCAATCCCTTGTCAGCTGAGCGGAGAGGTCAGAGGGGGCAGTAAAGAACCAGGAGCTCTTGCAGGTAGACCAGACCCTATCCATGTAGGGCCTTATAGGATGAGTATAGTAAGGCTGATACAAAATCAATATTTTTGTTCAGGATTCACCAAAGTGAAAGAATGTACACTACTTGACTGTTGAGCTGGAGCAAAAAGTGGAGAAGATGCTAACAGCAACCCTCATATTATTACGAAAATGGTACTATAGGGGCTTAGGACATTAAGAGTACTTAGAAAATGGCAATTGGAATCACAGTGCCCTGATTGGTTATCGGAATTCTGTTGCAATGTATCTATTTTTCCATAGAGCCCTGTAAAAAACAAGTACCAGGTGCTCAATCTCAGACTGCAATCTGTGTGCCAGTTTATTTTGAAACTTCATTAGCCACCATTTTTTTCCTGCTTGCTAAGTGTCAGAAGCAAGCGAGAGGTCCACCCTTCATTCTTCAGATCAGTCCACACACACAAAACTGCAATCAGTTAAAAAAAGCCAACATAATGTACCTGTTTTGTTTTTTTTGAGAACTGGATCTGACTCTGGTGATGCCACCAGTCCTAAGCTTCAATCCCCCACCCACCCACTCTAACAAGCTTCACTAGCAAGTAGTGCTACTCCATCTCTGGGACCCATTTCAGATAAACCCAGCTGTTCTTTTGCTTCAATGTACTCCACTACGAAACTCTGAGAACAGTCATACAACAAATAAATAACCATAAAATGGTTTACACTGCAGGGAAAACCAGACAGCTGAGCCACTCCTCAGTTGCCCCAGTGTTCCGCTTTCTGTCTTTTTTTTAAATGAACCAAACTGTGGCACTGCCACTTCCTACTAAGGCCTAGGATGTCTACTCATGTCTGTCACATAGGACTGCAACACCCACAGACCATTTATTTATTTATTTTATTGAAGATATCGGATAACATATCTTTGAGTCAAAGACTCCTTTACAAAGATTCCACATCATTGAGAACAGAGACATCAGGGTCAATTGTTTTGTTTTCTTTACTTGTTAAACAAATAGCAACAATTAGACACAATAGTTACAGAAATGTTTACAAAATGGTTACAGATAACACAGTAAAGCAGCTGGTGATTCAAAGCTACAGAGAGTTGGGCACCTATGAGTCTCACTCAGAGAGGGTTTCGTAATCAGCAGCGCACTCTACTGGCAAATGTAGCCCAGCACATTGACTACTTCTCAAGAAAGCTTTTTTTTATTCTTTTTTTTATCATTTATTAGACTTGTTTTTAATATTTTATTTTCTATTATTTTAAAATGTTTTCTATTGGTCATTTTCTAAGCACAATAATACTCTCCAGGGTGGACGGTATTATTCAATATTGGACCTTTCAGGAGCTATAAGGTCCTCCACCTGCAGATTGGGGAGGGAAAACTACTACCATAAATCAGTACTGTAAATCAGTAGAATATTGTCAGAACCCCACAAACTCAGACTAGTTTCACATACAAGGTCATCAGGGTGTGCCCTTCTCACAGAAACATAATGGCCCAGATATTCAAAAGGGTTACGCATGGCGCAACAGTGTTGCACCCGAGTTCTGGCTGCACCTGGCGGCAACCCCGGATGCCCGATCATGGGCATATGTTGAAAAAATGTCCCAGTCCAATATCCCTGGTGGTCCAGTGGACCACTATGTGCCTGAACGCAGGCATCCATTATAATAAAAAAAAAAGTCCAATATCCCTGGTGGTCAAGTGGACTAAATACTGCCCGATCACGGGCATCTGTTTAAATGAACCCCCCCATCCAATATCCCTGGTGGTTCAGTGGATCGAATGCTGCCCCATCACGGGCATCTGTTTCCTGAAAATGTCCTATTACCCTGGTGGTCTAGGGTGCCCCTCCCAACCCACCCACTGGGTCCCACCACCCGCTTCCCCTGTCAGTCGGTGGGCAGCAGCAACCCACCCGCCTGCCACCCCGCCGCCCACTGACTGACACCTCAGTAGGGCTGCATGCCCATTGGTTCACAGTGTGAGCCAATGGGTGTGAGAACTAGTATACACATTCAGATATCCGAATGATTCATTCACTATATCTGGAATGTAGATCGAGTGTCAGTCGGCGGCGGTGGGTGGCAGGCGGTGGGGCTGCCGTCCGCCGGTGACTGAGGGAAGCGTGGTGGACTCAGTGGGTGGTGGGGAGGGCACCCTAGACAACCAGGGTAATAGGACATTTCAGAAACAGATGCCCGATTGCAGCACGTCCACTGGACCACAAGGGATATTGGACGGGGTTATTATAACAGATGCCCGCGATCGCGACATACTGCGTACACTGAGCACCAGGAATATTGACGGGACTTATTTTTAACAAATGCCCATGATCGGGCTGTGGGCGCTCAGTCCCTGATGGCTGCTGCCTGGCAGGGCACCAGGTGCAAGTCATCGGGGATCGGTGCACCTGTATGCTAATGGGATGCAAATGGGGCCATAATGACATGCAAATGGCCCCATGTGTGCACCTTGCATAAATTATTGCCCCATTTGCATGTCCCCTTTTGAATATCACAGGTGCTGTGAATGGCACAATGGCACTTGCACCAGTGCACCTCCATGCTCTCCTCTGGCCACTTGCGCTGGTGCAGTGCCACTGCGCCATGCCCAGTGGGGGTGGCCAGGGTGCGATATTCAAATCTGCTGGGCCATGGCGCAGCTCCTTTGAATATCGCCCAGGCCACACTCCTGCACAGCCAAGTTGAGCTGCACCCAAGCTTGCGCCACAGCCTGATGCAGTTTGAATATCTGGGCCAATGATTATAAATGCTTCACTTAAAGTGATATACACTATTACCAGTATACATATGCATATACTATATACTGTGAAAAGCAAAAGTGCTAAAAGATATTATGACAAAACACTGTGAAAACTCAAGCCCCAAGATTTGTAAGGCCAGAGTTGCCAAGTTTAAAAATCATCCTGATTTTGCTAATTTTGAGAGGGAATTGAAACAAGTTGTTGAAGAACAAGACCAACATATTAACTCTTAATGCTGAATGTTTTTGAACGTATAGTAAATAGATTAAGGATGTACTGTACATATATGCTCAAAATCTTCTAAGGGTAAATTCTGAAAACTTACTAAATTTGAATAAGTCAGACTAGACTACAGCATCTTTCAGATCAAGTTTTTATGAGAAAGTATAGAGACCATACTAAAGGAAAGGTTGGTGGAATATCTAAAGGAGCATGGTATCTAGGATGATAGCTATCATGGGTTCATGGGGAGGAGACTGTGTCAAACAAATCTGACTCACTTCTTTGACTATGTCACTAAGACAGTAGACAGGGATCAAGTGGTAGACATCCTCTATCTTGATTTCAGCAAGACCTTTGACTCTGTGCCACACAAAAGGTTGATCAGGAAGTTGGTGGATCTCGGGGTTGGGGAAAAGATGGCCAGATGGGTGGAAAACTGGCTAAGAGACAGAACCCACAGGGAGGTTGTGGGGGAAAGTAATCTGGCTCCAGAGAAGTAACCAGTGGGGTCCTGCAGGGCTTGGTGCTGGGGCCGGTGTTGTTCAATGTCTTCATCAATGACATTGGAGAAGACATTAAGAGCAAAATGTGCCTATTCATGGATGACACTAAGCTCTGTGGGAGAGTGGACACAGCTGAAGGGATACAGGACCTACAGGAAGATCTGGAAAAGATAGGGAGGTGGTCCAGGATCTGGCAGCTTGGTTTCAATGCCAAGAAATACAAAGTTATGCATATTGGAGCCAGGAATCCTAGGACAGAGTACTACCTGGGAGGAGTCGGAATCTCTGCATCAGAGGAGAAGGACCTCGGGGTGATGATCACTAGTGATCTGAAGCACTCCACACAGTGTAAGAAAGCAGCAGCAAAGGCAAACAAGATGTTGGGATGCATATGTGGGGGGGGATCAGTAGTAGGAAAGAGGAGGTTATACTGCCTTTGTACAGGTCACTGGTAAGGCCACATCTAGAGTATGGAGTTCAGTAATGGTGCTCACACCTCAAAAGGGACATTAACCTGCTGGAGAAGGTCCAGAGGAGGGCTTCAGAGAGTAAGACATATGAGAAGAGGTTGAGGGCACTGAACATGTACTCCCTGGAAAACAGGAGAGAGAGAGAGAGAGAGAGAGAGAGAGACAGCGGGGACATGATTGGGACGTTCAAGTACCTGAAAGGGATAAATAAGGTTGATAAGGAGAGTCTCTTTAAGCTGAATAGCAACCATAACATGAGGTGGCACAGTCTTAAGCTGGAGGGTGGAAGGTTTAAGAGGGAGATCAAGAAGCACTTCTTCACAAAGATGGTGGTGGAAACTTGGTATGCGCTGCTGAAAGAGGTCTTCTTTTTAAAGACAGTGGGAAGCTTTAAGAGAGGATGGGACAGGCATTGGGGGAAGGTAAGGATCATGGGTAGGAAGGATGAGTTGAGTGGAGAGGGAGGTCAGGGACATTAGCACAAGTTGTGGACCCTGCAATATCAGCAGACTTGATAGACCAAGTGGCCTTCTTCTGCTGGCTTTTTCATGTTTGTATGTAAGAAATAACCTGGTAATAATAGAAACAAAAGGAGAAAACCACATACAGAGGACTGTGACATCTCTGAATCTTGCACTCCAGCTGCACCTAAATCTGTTTCGAAACCTGCTAGCATCTCTGTGGATCACTTTATGTCAAATAGTGAGCCAGCAACAGACTCATCTGAGGAAATCTGAGAAACAGAGGAACAGGAAAAGGAGGAAGTACACCCAACAAAATTAACTCCTTGACACAGCCCCAGAGTGATCCAATTTCGGGAGGTAGAAGTTGCACGAGATGCATGAGATAGGGTGGCAGGGAAAAAGAAAGCATGGAGGTGGTCAGAAATTCAAACCACAAAAGAAGAGGAAATAGGGACAAAAACAAGAGGTCAGTACGTCAAAGAACATGCTCATCAAGTCTTACTGATACAAGAAGAGACAAACATTATCAACCTTTCCTCTTCTGAACTTACTCCAATGCAGATACAGGTACTCAGTAAAGGGGTGTTCCAATCTGCACTATTAACAAGTCTGATTTGTTTATTGATATAAAGAGGTTTTCTGGATAACAAAATTTGATAGTGCATTTTATAAAAATTAACACTGAACTGAATATGAGTGAGACAGAGACTCAGTTTCCAACTGTATCTGAGTCTGATATTGGTTCAACTAATCTGCTGAGAAAATCATCTACTCTTGTGCCTCCTTATTCCCTGGTGGTGTTGACTTTTGAAAAGGCTCTATTCATGGAGCTGGAATTATGCAAAGAGGACATTATAAACCTTGATTATATTAACATTACCATGGCAAAGAAAGCAGACATTTAGGAACTTCAGAATAATCCCCATTTAATAATGAAACCAGCTGATAAGGGGGTCTGTGTGGTTCTTATGAATACTGAGGCATACAAACAAGAGTTGTTCAGACAGCTTGCTAATACAGATTTTAATGTTGGACTTAAGTCAGACTTAACTAATGTTTTCAGAAATGAAATTGATGCTCATCTGCTGGGTGACTGTGATGCCAGTATTATTTCATAAGACACTCTTGACTTTTTGATCATTAACCATCCCTTTGACAAGCTATCAATAGTGGCGTGAAAAAGTATTTGCCCCCTTCCTGATTTTCTCTATTATTGCATATTTGTCATACTGGATGTTTTCAGGTCTTTAGACAAAATGTAATATTAGATAAAGGGTACCTGAGTGAACAAATAACATGTGTTCTTTTTTTTACTTATTTCATTTATTTAATGAAAAAAGTTAACCAACACCAACTGGCACTGTGTGAAAAAGTAATTGCCCCCTAGTTAAATCAACCCAATTAAAGGGATAATTAGAGTCAGCTGGTTGAACACAGCCAGGCTTGATTACAGCCAGCCCTGCTTAATATAAACCTCACTTATTTTGACCATTGCCAGCACAAAGATTCAACAAGCACATTATGCCACGATCAAAGGAAGTTCCTGAAAAGATCAGAAAAAAAGTTGCTACAGTATCTATCAGTCTGGAAAGGGTTACAAAGCTATTTCTAAGGCTCTGGGACTCCATCAAACCACAGTGAGAGCCATAATCTCCAAATGGACAACACTTGGAACAGTAGTAAATCTTCCCAGGAGTGGGCGGTCTGCCAAAATTACTCCAAGGGCGGAGCGTAAAATCATCCAAGATGTCTCAAAGGGTCCTAAAACAACATCCAAAGAACTGCAGGCTTCTCTTGCCTCAGCTAAGGTCAGTGGGAAAAAATGGGCTTCATGGGAGAGTAGCAAGGCGGAAACCACTGCTAACCAAGAAGAACATAAATGCTCGTCTCGCATTTGCCAAGAAGCACCTGGATGATCCACAAGCCTTTTGGGAAAATGTTCTATGGACAGATGAGTCCAAAGTGGAACTTTTTGGATGACATGGATCCCATTATGTCTGGCATAAAGCAAACATAGCATTCCACAGTAAGAACATCATACCAACAGTCAAACATGGTGGTGGTAGTGTGATGGTGTGGGGATGCTTTGCTGCCTCAGGACCTGGACAACTTGCCATAATTGAAGGAACCATTAATTCTGCTCTGTACCAGAAAATTCTTAAGGAGAATGTCCGGTCATCCGTCCATCAGCTGAAGCTGAAGCGTAGTTGGGTCATGCAGCAAGACAATGATCCAAAACACAAAAGCAAGTCCACATCAGAATGGCTGAAAAGAAGTAAAATTAAAGTTTTGGAGTGGCCTAGTCAAAGTCCAGAACTAAACCCAATAGAGATGCTGTGGCAGGACCTGAAACAAGCAGTTCATGCTCGAAAACCTACCAATGTTACTGAATTAAAGCAGTTCTGTGAGGAAGAGTGGGCTAAAATTCCTCCACAGCGATGTGAAAGACTGATATTGAATTATAGGAAGTGTTTGGTTGCAGTCATTGCAGCTAAAGGTGGCATAACCAGTTATTAAGTGTAAGGGTGCAATTACTTTTTCACACTGTGCCAGTTGGTGTTGGTTAACTGTTTTCATTAAATAAATGAAATAAGTAACATAAAACAAGTGTTATTTGTTCACTCAGGTTCCCTTTATCTAATATTACATTTTGTCTAAAGACCTGAAAACATCCAGTGTGACAAATATGCAATAATAGAGAGAAAATCAGGAAGGGGGCAAATACTTTTTCACGCCACTTGTATGTCCTACCAAAAGTTTACAAAATTTCAGTAGATCCCCCTAGAACGCCCAATTGTCTCAGGCATCAACTCACTTCCTGAGTCACTGTCTAAGTATGTAGATCAACATGTCAATTTTCTCATTCCCAAACTGCCATTGTATATTAGGGATATGACCTAAATATCGGGCATCCTGGGGTATCTCCAAATGGAACCACATTGGATGTTAGTCACCATGGATGTAGAGGCTTTGTACACTAATGTCCCACACAATAGTGGTCTGGCAGCCCTACGCTTTTGGCTTGAAGCTGCCAGTCCAGTCGGAGTTTGTGGGATCCTGCTGGTATTCTTCTGGTTTATAGTAAGAGGCCTCTTGTACACTTTTTGAATAAACAGACATTTATTTAACACTATTTGAGTGTTCAGCGGTGGTGATTTGGTGGTGGGTAGTTCTTCAGTGTTTGGCTTGGCTGTATTGTTTGCTCTGCAACACACCCAGCAGTGGTATGGTATTGGTTGCTATTTGGAAGTAAAAGAACCTATGGCACATTTTAAAAAAGAGTAGTGAAATTGTTTTAAAAACAAATATCAGGCAAGATATACATTAGGAATACAAGTCAATAATCATGAAGCAAATATGTCAAAAACTCTATGCAAGGGCAGGGTGAAAGCTTGACCACAGTTTGTGAAACATAGCAATGGAAAAAGATGACTTATCTGTCACATACAAGCTTTTAACATTATCTTGTATCATACATGCAACTACAGCAAGCATGATCACTCTCTGTTGTAACGTGAATGCACAGCAGGCCTGCCAAAGGTAGTATTTGCACATTTCAAAACACACCCATAGAGCATCTTTGGTAAGCCCAGAGCAGGAAGAGGGATAGAGGCCAAGCACAACTATTTCATAAGTAATCTTAGTAAAAACAGGACTATGCCACAAAATGCTAATGTGCTTCCAAAAACCTAGGCTGTATGGGCATTCTAAGAAAAAATAAGACTGTGTCTCTAGTATCCTAGCATAGGTATTTATAGGACACATTCATTCTGATACAAACTTGTGACTGCCAATTTACTATGCAGGCTAAGCCAGAGGACATACCACATAAAGAATTGAATGTAGCTATTCATAAACTGGGAGAGCACTGTCAATAGTTCAGTAGGTGGACAAAATTTCAGTTCCAATTTGGGGATATAACTACCTCTAAGAATATGCTGGTACAAATACTTTCTAGTAAGGTTAGAACAATAGTTAGATCCCATTGGAAAAGTTATTTAATAGCAAATAAAAAATAGGCTGCGACTAAATGGGCATAGTTCCTGCTCTGGAGCTTGGACCTGTGCGTGTCCAAAATAGTCAAGAATGGCACCAGTCAATCTTCTACTAGTGGGACCCAGAAAGCTTGTGCCCAACCAAGTACTGGTGCAAAGTTACTTGAGAAAAAATGCTAAAGTAAAATACTAGTGGGTTTACCATACATAGACCACCTTTGTTTCTGGGCAAATAAGTAATATTCCTCTGAACTAGGTTTAAGCAAGAACCCCACAACCCTTGGAAAAAATACTGTACAATCTAGTTTCCAAAGAGGAAGGGGGTGGGAAAACATAGCTAGGGTATTTGAAACATGGCAGTAATTGTATGCCGATTGCTTGCCAACACCTGCACTGCAAAAGACAGTTCAGCGACAACATCGACAGGTCACTGTACTGTCACCACATGATATGGCACTGCTTTCTGGGGGTGTTGCACCCCCTCCATGAATCAACTCTGCCATGCAGATGATTAGTTAAATTACAGGGGTGCGGGGGAAGAGTCCTCTCCACATGAGGGGTTGGAGGGGTGAAACTCCCCTAAGAAAACAAAGTCTGAAATGAATGGTTCTATGTTGACTGCAATTGTGGTTGACATAGAGCTGTCGCTGTAACATCAACTGACAGTGAAGTTGTCAAACCGGTGTCAAAGAGCTGGTAGTAATTGTGTTTTGATTAAAAATATTCTTTTGAAATTGGCTATATTTCTATTTTTACACTGAGCCAAGTTCCTTCTGCCTTCCATAATCAGCCTTCCTAATTAAAACAATACTGCATAATGGTTATCAAAATAAATACCAAGGAGCTTCACCAGATCTGAGTGAACAGATACTCCTGCAAAATTCAAAGTGTGAAAGCGGTATTGCTACACATTTGTCATAGTTTATTTCAGAGCTATGTGTAGATCTCAAAGAAAAATCCCATACCAGGGACTTTACATCACCATCTGATTCTGAATCCCTTAAAAAGATACACAGGTCATCTGTGTACACCAGCAATCTAAGTTCATGAGTATCTGGCATGAGCTGTATACCTCAAATGGTTGTGGAATCTCAAATAAGTCTAAGTAAGGGATTAATGGAAAAAGGAACATAAAGCAAGGGGCTCAATGGGCAGCCCTGTCTTACCTCTCTGCTATGTAATATGGCATATCCTGTGAAAGAGTTAACAAAAGGAATCAATCTGATGGGCAAATGCAGAATCCAAAGCCAGGATACAAAAAGGAGGGATACCATATCATGACAAATTGGTATGAAACAGGTAATTCAGGTAGACTGGTCTAATGCCTGCTCTTTTTTTTTTTTTTGCAAATAACTTTATTTTATAACAAACAACATTTACAATGCACAAAACAAACCCAGAAACAATAACCCCTTTACAAATATTCTTACTGTAGGTTGTCATGGATCGCAACATATCAGGAAGGGGTACACCTCCCAAAACCTCCCATCCCCGGCAACAACCCAACCCCCCATCCCCCAGGCAGCTATTCCATATGAAGAAAGAAAAGGGAAACAGAATAATGTAGGCCAGAGTATGTTAGCAACCTGACCAATAAGTAACTAAGGCTGTCCTAGGTTAATATTGTCTGAGGAAGATCATTCGACCTAGTTGCCTCTTGTGGGGGAGAAAGAAAGAGAAAGCCAATTTGTCCATATTCGTTCCACGTATGGCTAAAGGGAGAGAGGGAAATTTGTTACAAATGTCTGGACTAAGGTACGAACCCAGAAGAGGGGATAAAAAACCCCTAACCCCTCTAATAGCCAAATTTGACCTTCAAGCACCGTAAGAAACTACCCCAGTATTTGTTAAATTTCTTAGATGCATTAGAAAAATTAGCTGCTGTCCTCTCCGCATTTAAAGCACATAAAAACTCATCCCACCATTCCTTAAGGGAGGGGGATTTATCACTACACCAATAACGGAGGAGAAGTAGCTTCGTCACCAGAGCCACCAAGGCCATTTGGTGCTTTTGGGCTACCGCAGAGATGTGGGCAAACATACCAAAAATGCATACATTGGCATTAAAATAAGCCGAAATGTTAGAATAGGAGCCTATCCACAGCTTCACTGAATCCCAGAGTTTGACTGCCTTGGGACATTCCCATAATTTATGATAGATAGTACCAACAGGGCAGCCACAAATCTTACATTCTGGAGAACTGAGACTATATATCCGGGAGAGTTTAGCCATGGAGTGATAGAGATTATGCAAAAGATTAAATTGAAGACCCCTTAATCTATCTTGCTTGACATATACATATAAATCCGACCAGACCTTACACCAGGTCTCTTCAGACCAACCCAAGGATAAGTTCACCTCCCAGTAATAAGGTATTGGGGAGATACTGGAATCCCTCTTAGCCAAAATTAATTTATATAATTTAGAGACTGAGTTGCCAGATAATGTCAAATCTCTCATCTTCCTCAGCAGCTCCCCAGCTTCATCCGACCCTTTACTGCCCCTTAGGAGGGAACTAATACATCTATGGATCTGGTACAGCCGCAACCGATCGCTGGGTTCAACCCTAAGTTTCTCCATCAGAACAGAGGGTGAAATAACTAAGCCTTCTAAAACAAAGTCAACTATCTTAGGGTTGGAAAGGAGGTTGCCAAAGCATCTCCTTATCAGCTGGTTTCCAACCAAAAGGTTAGGATTCTTTAAAAGAGGCTGCATTAAATCCTTTGCATAGGGGATACTCAAAAGCGAGTAGAGTTGGTGAAGAGCCTTTATGTCCCACCCCATCGGGGTATCTCTCACTTTGGCAGGAACCTTGACCATGGAATATATAGACAGGCTTCTAGGTCTAAAGTAACACTATAAGCCAGTGATCGATCTAACGTAAGCCCCACCGAAGCCAATTCCAAATCTGACACCCATAGAGCCACCCTGGCAGCATGGCTAGCCAGATAGTAAATATAAAAATCCGGGAGCTGTAGGCCCCCTACCTTCCTTGGGTGGGTGAGCTTCCTATAGGCCCTACGAGGGGGCTTCCCCTTCCATAAAAAATCCATGCAATATTTGTAGATTGAATTAAAGAGGACCTGGGAAGGTATACATTAAGGTTGTAAAGGGGTAGAAAATTTTTGGTAGAATCATCATTTTAATTGTATTAGTTCTCCCCAAAGGATAACGAAGCTTAGACCACCTTTCCAGGTTCTCCTTAATAGATTTAAATAAGGCTTAAAATTTAAATCTACCAAGTCAATAAATCCTTTGAGATCTGGATACCTAAATAAAGCAAAGATTTAGGCTGCCATTGTGAGGCCTAAAGATGTACACCAACTTTGTTGAAGATAAGGGGATAGCGGGTGAACCATAGTTTTACTCTTGTTCAAATTATAGCCCGAAAATTTGCTAAAATCTGAAATGATTTGGAACAAACGGGAAAGCGAGTCTCGACTATTACTAACATGCAATAGTAAATCATCAGCAAAGGCTGATAGCTTGTACTCAGACTTCTCTATGCAGATCCCTTGAACTTGCTGGTCATTATTAATGGCCCTGATTAATGTTTCTAAATATAAATTGAATAAATAGGGGGAAAGGGGACATCCCTGGCGTGTGCCTCGCAGCAAGGGAAAAACAGCTGAAATCAAATTGTTGCATTGGATTCTCGCTGAAGGGCATGTGTAGAGGACCCGAATATAGTTCAAAAATTTTTCAGTGGAAACCAAAATTGGACAATACCTGAAACATGAAATTCCACTCCACCCTATCAAAGCTTTCTCTCGTCTAAGGAGACCAGAGATGCTTCCATATCCGGACACGAAGCGCAGAGATTAAATAAAATATTTTTCTCAAAATGATCCCTTACGAACGACCAGCCACAGAATCCAACCTGCTCGGGCTCACTAGGTCTAGCCAAAGTTTTGATTCGGGTGCGAGATCTTGGCGTAGATCTTAATATCAATATTCAGTAATGAGATTGGTCTGTAATTACCAACCAAATCTAATGGTTTCTCAGATTTGGGTAAAAAAATAATTCTTGCCTCAAAAAGAGATGGGTCCTTTATCCCATGGTCATGCCAAAAAACGAAAAGTTGTTGCAACAACGGTACCAAAAGATCTTTAAACGACTTGAAAAAGGGCTATAAATCCATCTGGTCCCGGGGCCTTATCTAACTTTAGAGTGTCAATAGCTTCAGTAATCTCCTTTTGGGAAAGGGGAGCCTCTAGCCTCTGGCTACTCTTCTCCGGAAGTATAGGGAAGGGGATGTTTGCCAAAAACTCCCTCATCTTAATACTCCCTTTAGTAGAAAGTGGCATACTAGAATATAACTTTTTATAGAAATCAAAAAAAATACCTAGTATACCCTCTGGGTCAGAAACTAAATTATTGGTCCTCGGGTGTCTCAGCCCTGCCACACTCTTAGCCGTTGCTCGTTGTTTCAACTGCCATGCCAAGATTTTGCCAGCTTTGCTGCCCTGTCCTATGTATGAGGCCTTCAGCCTAGAAGCCCGATTCTCAACCCCTTCCCTTAAGGTACCTGCGTACCAAGCCCTAAGCGTGGCTAGTTCTTGATCTTGATCCAGAGATCTCGAATCTTCTCCCATAACCTCCAAGGCTTTAATCCTCTGCAAGCAACTAGATAGAAGGCACGTAGTTTTCTTTTTACGAGCTGATGCGAGCCTAATCAGCTCACCTCTCCATGTGGCCTTCAAGGCCGACCATGCCTGGTCCACCGCACTGATAGATCCCCAATTGGATGTAATTGCATGAGACATAAAAGACCAAAAGTGACCTAGCAGTTGTGGATCCTTGAGCAGAGAATTATTCAAAGACCATGAATAGGATCTAGGTGGAGCGGACAATGGACGGCATCGAAAACCAATGGGTGAGTGGTCCGAGATTACTTGACTCGATATAGTAACTTCTTGAATAAAAGAAAGGACCTGGTGACTAACCAAGAAAAAATCAATTTGAGAATAACTTTTATGAACAGGGGAATAAAAGGTAAACTCTTTAGTAGTAGGGTTGATCGTTCTCCATGGGTCAATAAGGCCCAAGGAAGAGATAATCTCAGCTAACGCCCTTTGGGACGGAGACAGACAAACAGCTCTGCACCATGAGCGGTCGAGACGGTTGGACTGTACCTGATTCCGATCTCCTCCTAAAATTACAGGTCTATCTGCAAGGGGGGCCATAAGCACGGCCAGCTGGGTGAAGAAAGAAGGTGACTCTTGGTTTGGGCCATAAATAGACCCCAATACTAAGCTGACTCCCCCCAGCTTCCCTGAAACTATTACATATCTGCCATTGGAGTCAGAAAGAACATCTGAAGGAAAGAAAGGGATTCCTTTGGCCACTAAGATGGCTACCCCCCTTTTACTTGGGGAAATCCCTGCCCCAAAAACCTGACCTACCCACCTTTTCTTAAAGTGGTGGAGCTGTTCCGGAATCATATGAGTTTCTTGAAGAAAAACTATTGACGGGTAGAAGTGTGCCAAATGGTTTAAAATAACATATTTTTTCTTATCTTCCCCCCTTTTATATTCCAGGAAATAATATTCAAGTTGCTAACCATGAGAAAACTCGAAAGAAAGATATAGAACCAGTTGGAAAGCTGCCTACACCCACCCAGATACCCCCCCAATACCCAACCCCTGGAAAAAAAAAACATTATAAAAATTCCAAACCTTATCCCAAACATCTCTATGCACCAACCACCCGGCCCTCGGCCGACTCCAGAATCGCCGGACCATGACATGCACTGAAGGAGGAGCCCCCCCCCATAACAGAATAAGATTGGGTGCCACATTCCTGAAAACTCACAAGCTTTTTATAGGGCCCTTGAAGAGGGGATTGCCCCCTAATTGTACAGTAAACAGTAGCCTAGGAAAAAATATGACCACCCCTTAATTCAATCTCCAAATTATCAATAATAAAATGAATTGAGGGGCAAGCATAAAAGGCAACCAAATCAAGTTATGCCCTAAAGGCAGCCCAACAGAGTGAAGGAGTAGTGAAGGGAGCTCATAAACTTCATGCGGAAATTCCTAAAGAAGAGAAAAACCGGGAATACCCTCTAATTGTCCAGTTAGGAGGCATGTGAATCTTGAGCCAAAACAGACAGTGTCAATGCAACAATTCCCCGGACAATAACAGGTCTCATGCTAGAACTTGCAGTTAGCTTAAATGCCCACCGATGATCCCTGATGTTAATCAAAAAAAAAAAAAAAATGGAGTAAAAAAGGAAAAAAACTAACAGGACCATATAAACAGGTGGGCTTCGGGAGTACAGACAGTCCGACAAAATCTCTTGTAGCCAGAGATTGAGTTGAAACCGGGGAGTGCTTCAGGGGCCAAAAAACAGAGAAGAAGAGTGAAAGCCGGAAAGGGGGAAGAAAAAACTAACAAAAACAGACTGGTGCTCAGCCGGTCGTGCAGCAGATCGCTCGCACCTACATGGATTTCAGGCTCCCTCTAGCGATTACTGAGCAAATTAGTTGAAGGCTTCCCCTCTTCCTAAAGGGATCGTTCCCTCATAGATGTTAACTGTACCATCAGAAAACTGGAACCCCTGAAGAAGATCTCAAGAAAAAAAAAAAAAAAAATTTAAATTAAGTGAGCGTTAAGGTAACTCCCGAGTACACAAAATAATATGTGGCACTGGCAAGCATGAGTTAAAGGTAGTCCATCCAAAGTCATTCAAAGACAGAGAAATAAAAAAATAATGTCCCCGACTATGAATCTCTTCAGCCTTTGGGGAATAAGTCAGGCATCAAATTGTTGAGAGTTTTAGCAGCCTCCTCTGGTGTATCGAAACGCTTGGAGCCATCCTTAAATGAAACCTCTAGCCTGGCTGGATATAGCATGCGATGTTTCACGCCTGTGGCCCAAAGCTTCGATGTGATGGGGCGGAAATTTGACCTTGCCATCTGGATTTTTAAAGTTAAGTCAGGAACCACTCGGAGCTTTTTGCCCTCCCATAGGATCGCTGGTAGTTTTCTCGCCTCTTTCAAAATATGCTCCAGATTGAGGAAATTGAGGAGCTTGAAATTAGAGGCCTGGTAGGGTCCAATGGAGGTGGTTTTGCTCTTAGGCCGATGGCCTTCGATGATGTATTCGGGCCCATTAGGCGAGGGTCCGACTGTTTTCCTAAGGAACTTTTGCAAAAAAAGGATTGTGTTAGGGCCCTCTGCTCCCTCTGGAAGCCCTAACAGGATGAGGTTATTGCGGCGATTCCTCCCTTCAAGATCGTTGAGACGATCCTCCAATTTAGCCACCGCCCTCTTACATTCGACCATGGCTGGGCCGAGCTTGTCTGAATTCCGTTCCAAGGACGAGATTCAAGCTTCGGTGTCGGTGACTCGCAGAGCTAGATGAGTCAGTGTAGGTTTGAAATTGGCTACTTCTTCTATCAGTTTAAATACAGCCTCTTTTATTGTTGACAGTTCATTATACACACGGGTAGGGGTTAGTTCATCCTGAGGGTCTGTTGGAGAAGAGCTGCATCGGGGCCGCTTCGCCTCAAGCTCCTGAGATATTTCCTCCATCTCTTGCCCGACAGCCAAAACAAGTTTACACAGAGTAAACCCACTAGTTTAGATTGAGTTTGGCTGGATAAATTAACTGGAATGTGGAAAAAAAGAGGTGTTTTAGCAACAAAGAGGAGAGAGTCCAAAGGCAGCTGCTATTCCTCCAGGCACATCACATGACTCCCTAATGCCTGCTCTTGATCTAGAGACAAAACATACTGTAACTGTGGCAAAAACCCTGCTTACCTCTGAAAGCAGTATTATAGTATCAGAAATATGTCAAGAGGGAATAGTGCAACATTGAGTCATAGGAATCAGGACCTCTGCTGACGTGGTCAATTGTCTAGCTAATAGTTTAAAAAGGATTATATAGTCTGTATTTAGTAGACACAACCATCTCCAATTGTCTAACAATGTCCTGTCCCCTTTTTTATATAAAAAAATTAGGAAGGCTTCACCCATGGAGGAAGGGAGGTAACCCACCACTAGCAACTGCATGTATAACATCTGCAGTGTAGGAGCCAAGTAATCACCAAAGGTTTTATAAAATTCTGGGATAAGGACATCCATCCCAGGAGCTATATTTGAGAACAAACTTTTATCACCTCCACAACCTTTGATAATGTGATAGGGAGAGTTAAAGACTCTAATATATGTGTAGGCAAAGGAGGGATATCTATAGGTGGAGCAGAAAATTGGGAGGAACCTGAACTGTCTGGGGATCCAAATTTGGTCTAAACATGCACATGCACAATACTTATGATACTGGTGGACTCAGGTGAGGGAGATGCATGTGCAGATGAGTGTATAGCCCAAATATATCTGCACTAGAGTCTAGCATCACGGGGGGCTCTAACGGCATCCAACAATTGTTTGTGTCCCTGGGTGCTAAATCTCAAATGCCTCTCAAGGGATTTAGCCTTGTCATATGGTAGGACAGCAGTTGAGACTTAAGGGAAGCAATGTCAGACGTGCAGTCCCTGCCCGAGGAATGCATAACAGAAATGAATTTTTACAATTGATATTGTAAATTTCAATATTTCAGATATCTAGAAGTGTGTGAGCAGTGTGCTTCTCAGTGAAAAAAAGGAATGGAAACTGCATTTAGAGTCTTCCCACCAAATGGAAAAGTCATCAGAAGCACCCAAGACAAACCATCTGACAAAAAATACATTCAACCAGTGGGAGAGGATTGTGGGTCAGTCAACTGGTTATTATGATGCCAGTGCCATGCATTGGGGGGGTACCCTACCGTAAAAGAGCAAAGTACAGCCACATGATCAGAGGTTTCCACAGGGATGACAGAGGACTTAGCCACCTGAAATTCCTGAGATAAAAAGAAATAATCAATGTGGATTTTTAAAGGATCATTAACAAATGTTGATTTAGGGGTACCTTGCAAAAGTGCTTGACTGTCTTGCAAGCATGGGATTGTGACCATAGTCTTCATGAGGCAGGATCACAGTACACCTTAGCAGTTTTCCTCACCACAATCTGATAAGCCTAAACCACAATTAAAGTCACCACCAAAAAGTATCAACCGGGATGTGAATAAAAATGGTTGAATTGTCTGGAATAGTTGAACCCTAGCTACTTTAGACTGGAGCGCATGAACATTAATCACCCTAAAGGACAGTGGTCCTAAAGCAAGATCTAGCAGTTGAGCTCTCCCAGGGGAGCGGTCAAGTAATCTGGTCATCCTGAAGTCAAAACCTCTAATGAGAATACCAAACCCATCACAGGAATCCAGTCCTTGAGATCAGAATGATGGACCTTGACTCCTTGCCTTTTGAACAACAGCCAGTTCATAGGAAGTCTTAAGGTACATGTCCTGTAGGAAAATAATGTCACCTGGAAGGAATATAAAACTGAAAATGTTAACACCCTCATACTGTATGACTTTATGCTATTTGTATTTAAGGACAAAAAAGAAGGATGCTTGAGGAAAGACGCAAGGGTCAAGTAGGCAAACCCCCTCCCAGCTGCATCTGAGAGGGAGTTAGGCTCTGGACTCATTTAGTAAGTTGTAAACCCTGCCCATCTTCCACTTCAGATGAAACATTCTTCTGGGAGGGGGAGGAGATGTATGCATTAGACCCTTCTACTTCATCCTCCAAGTCACCCCCACTGGGAAGAAGAAGCCAAAGCAATAAAAGCATTATTAGAGGTAAAACAGAAAAGGTGGAACTTTTACCCTTCCCCTTGGTTTGTCTACCTCTTTTCTTAGCAGGGACCAGAGAGAACTCCACAGCCATTGGAGGGGGGTGGAGGGGGTGCATAGGAGCAGGAAGTTCATCAGGGATAGCAAAGACCTCCATAGGGGGTGCCTCCTAAGGTACATAATCCATAGGAGGACTCAGGATAGCATAACCCCCCATTCACTGAAGGAGACTGGGAAAAGACCATGACTGTATCCAAGGGGGTATCCATCCAAGTGGGGTCATCTTCAACCACATATGACTGTCCTTGTGCTATGATGGCATCCTAACTGAGACCATCTGATTGGATATGCGTGGCCCAAATGCAGTTTCAAAAGGAGTGTCCCCACTCCTCGCAGAGATTACAGTGAAATGGGTTCTGATAGTCCCTTGAAAGATGGCCACATTCCAGGCAGCTAGTGCAATGGGCTGCATCACAAGTGAAGCTGAGGAGGGTATGGGAGCTGGCCTGGGTAAAAGCATATGCGCTTGTCTCTCCAAATATAAAGTTACCTGGAAGATGTTTGATCCTGGCTGCAGCCTGTGATAATCATACCTTTATCTGCCAACCTCCAATCCAGACTTGTTCAGAGTCAGTGATGGGGGTGGAAGAGTCTAAGACCTCACAGCACTTCTTAACCCAGTATAGAACATTAGAAATAGTAGCGCATTCATTCCTGAACAAAAAGTTGACCTTCTTCACTGTGGGCTTAGTCAGAGGAATGGCTATGAAGGAAGTCCACAAGGGGGACTCCTTTACTTTTTTTGTATGTAAGCCAACAGCGATCTAAGGAAACAAAAGTACAAAAATTGATATCAAATGTTTCTTCAGATGCCATATGAAGGACCATATACAAATTAGGGGCAACATAACCAAGTGATTACTTAAGTAGTTTTCTAATCCCATCTGTTTTCAAACTCTTTCTCCTTTCCCAGCTCATCTAGCCCCCCTATCCAAATTACCTTCTGCTCTGGTCCCCTGCTGTTTTCCCTGTCTCCCACACAGTCTGTTCCCTGCCCACTGTTCTTTCCCCAGCTTGCTCTGATAAATACTTATATCTTTCATTCTCTCCCTCTCTCCTTTCCAGGCTCACTCTGCATGCATACCCCAGAATAGAAGTTGCCTTCCTTGGTGGCTTTTTACATCCTACAGCCGCCACCTGCCCCTGGTCCTGCAACCCTGGCTCCTACCATCCCTTGTGCTGGGTGCCCCTCTACTGCTTCAGGTATGCCTCAGCTTCCCTCGGCCACTTCCAAAAGCCTCCTCAAATGTAGAATCAAGATCTCCTTCTTTCAATACTGTGGAGCTCCTGCAGTTACAAGATGATTGGCCACTACTTGGTTGCCCTGCACTATACTAACATACTAAAATGCCAGCAGAATAGGCCTAACGGTCTTTCGTGTCTGCTCGTTTGATCAGCCCCCACCCTGGGTGCTGACCCTGCTGCCCCCCTCGCCTTCTCTGGCTTCTCCCTTCCCAGTTCCAGATATTCTTGCTGCATTGGATTTTGCTTCCAGAACCCTTCCCCTGTACCTGTCCCACCCCCTTTTGAACCCCTCCACTGTCTCTGCCTCCACCAGCCCCCTAGGCAGCGCATTCCATGGCTCCACCACCCTCTCAGTGAAGTAGCACCTCCTCCTTTCTCCCCTGAATCTTCCCCCCTCCAGCTTCCACCCATGCCCTCTAGTGGCCCCCTCCTCCTTCCTTTGAAGCACCCTGACTGTTCCTCCCCTATTTACCCTCTTCATGTACCTGAAGACCTCTATCATGTCCCCCCGGTCTCTTCTCTCTTCCAATGTGTACATATTTAGCTCTTCGAGCCTCTCCTCATAGGTCCTGTCCCCCAAGCCCCAAATCATTTTGGTTGCCCTCCTCTGGACCCTCTCCAGGAGGTTAATGTCCCTCTTTAAGTGTGGCCTCCAAAACTGCACGCAGTACTCAAGGTGCGGCCTCACCAAGCAGTTATACAGAGGGAGTATCACTTCCCTCCTTCTGGAGGTGATCCCCCTAGCGATGCATCCCAGCATCCTGTTGGCCTTGGCTGCTGCCCTCCTACAAGTCTCAGAGTTGTTCATCTTGACATCCACCACCACCCCCAGGTCCCTCTCAGCCATCGAGACTTGTAGCATCCCCCAGGGTGTACACGTGGCCCGGGTTTCTGGCCCCCAGGTGGAGTACCTTGCATTTCCCTGCATTGAACCTCAGCTTCCACTTTCTAGACCATCTTTCCAGAGCCTCCAGGTCCCCCTGTAGGGCCACCCTCCCCTCCTCCCCATCCACCACCGCCCCCAGTTTCGAGTCATCCACAAAGAGACTCATCTCACTCCTGATTCCTGTCCTTATGTCAGAGATGTAGGCATTTGAACAGAAGGGGCCCAAGGACTGATCCCTGTGGGACCCCACTAATGACCCTCCTTGGGGATGAGACTATCCCACCAACTATGACCCTCTGGGTCTGGTCCTGGAACCAATTGCCTATCCATCTGATCATCTGGTTCCCCACCCCCATTTCTCCCAGCTTATCCAACAGGCCCACGTGAGGAACAGAGTCAAATGCCTTGCTGAAGTCTAGAAAGAGGACGTCCACTGGTCTACCCAGGTCCAAGGCACTCGTCACCCAGTCATAGAACTCCACCAGGTTTGTCTGACATGATTTCCCAGGGATGAATCCATGCTGTCTATCGTCCAGGCACCCTGACTTATCCAGGTCCAGGTATGCTTGGCCAATTCTTTCTACCAGCTTGGACTCTGTGGTTTACCGCTATTTTTCAAACTTTTACAGTGGACTTTCTGACTTCTACTGTGCTAGCTAGACTTTTACTGTGCTTTCTCAAAATCTTATGTGATTGCTGAATTAACTGTGATTGCTCTAATTCTTACAGTGCTTGCTCATTAAACTGTACTGTGTATGTTTAAGCTTGGGGATGTTTATGCATTATTTTCAAGGGTTCAGTGTAGTTTTGCTATAGTCTTATCCAGCATATGTGGCCTAGTTTGCCACTGTAATCTTACCCTCTCCCTCCCGCTGTAATAACTGCTGCTTCATCCCTTTTTTCCCTTCTAGTGCTGACACGCACCCTCAATTTGTTTCCAAACTCTGTTTGTTTCATTTCTCAGCTCATCTAGCCCCCTTATCCAAACTATCTCCTGCTCCAGTCTCCTGCTGTTTTCCCTATCTCCTACCCTATCTGTTCCCTTCCCACTGTTCTGTCCCAACTTGCTCTGATAAATACTTATCTCTTTCCTTTTCTCCCTCTATCCTTTCCAGGCTCACTGCCTGTGCAACCCAAAATGGTTCTGCCTTCCTCGGTGGCTTTTGACATCCTACAGCCACCATCCCCCACAGACCTGCAACCAGAGCTGCTACCATCTCTTGGGCTGGGCACCCCTCTACTGCTTCAGGTATGCCTCAGCTTTCCTTTGCTACTTCCAAAAGCCTCCTCAGATGTGGAGTCAAGATCTCCTTCTTTCAATTCTGTGGAGTTCCTGCAGTTGTAAGCTGATTGGCTGCTACTTTGTTGCCCTGCGCGCTGATTGTCACTATTTTGTAAACTTTTACAGTGGACTTTTTGACTTCTACTGTGCTAGCTAGACTTTTACTGTGCTTTCTCAAAATTTCCTCCTACCCACACTCCCTTGCCCCTGGAACTCTTTAAATGGGCTTTCTGTCCAAATGGCTCCTCCCCAGCTATGCAACCTAATAATTGTATAATATAGCAAGCTTTCCCTTAACATGCCTCACCCCCTGTATGTGCAACCTGGCTAATCTTTTTCATCTCCTCACTAATTATCTTTTTCCCCCTCTCTTCACTTATGTACTAACTGTTGTCTTAGTCTTTTTTTTTATCTATAACTCTCAACCTTGTTCCTTTTCCTCCTCCCACTTGCCTAGATCCTTGATCTCCTTGATCTTCTGATACCCTGTAATCACTGCTTAATTCTCAGTGGACCGTCTCTGCTTTGTCATCTTGGCACTCCTTCTTCACATATGTATTAATTGTTTTCTTACTCTATATTTATATCTGTAACTCTCAACCCTGTTTCTTTCCCCTTCTCCCTCTGTCTAGTCCTTTAGATTTCTTTTTTTTAATTAAATCAGTTTTATTCAGTGTTCACATTATATATCACAAAACACATTCAAAACAAGACAAAACTACACAATCTTTTCCACATACAAACATACCACCCGCTCCCGCCTCCACTCCATCCCCCCGCGTTGGCATCAGGTGGAACCATAATAGAAACACGAACTTAGATTGTTAAAGCCTATTATAAAAGCAGTTTATATACTATACAAAGTGTGCAACTTTTCCCAGATCATTTTATATCTGGGTAGTCGATTATGCAAGCTGGCTATCATACATTCGACTCTTAGGTTAGCCAAGAGTACTTGTAACCATTCCGTGCATAGAACAGCATTGGTGTCTTGCCAATGATGCAACACTAATGTTTTAAGCAATAAGGCAATGTCAGCCATGTAATATCTACACTGAATTACATTCATGCCAGAATAATCGACAACCAGACATATTTCTGGGGTAAATCATGCCTCTATCCCCAGTACAGAATTTGCCTGTTGCTTAATAGCTAGCAATAATGAGTCAATGCTGGAAATATGGAAGAGATTATCTTCTGCTTGATTACACCTTGTACATAGTAGGGATGACAGTCTACCCATTTCATGAAGTTTGACTGGTGTCAGGTACATGTTATTTAATACTGAAAACTACATGATCTTCAATCTATCTTGTGTGATATAAGTGTGACAACTCTTTCATATCCTACTCCCATCTACAACCCTATGAAGAAACTGAGAGGATCACTAAACAGAGGCTCTGTCTATGGAAGGGAAAGCCAAGTCATAGAGACTGGTGTAGATCATGGAAACTGCATGGGACTGTAGAGCTAAGGTGGAAAGGGAATTTATTGCACTTCCAGTCCCCACTTCTTCCTTATAAATTTTTCCATTGGTCTCCAACAAGTGGCCAATTTGGTAAAGTTTAAAAATCTGGCCTGTTTCTATCTTATAAATTCTCATAATGTCCTCCAAATTGTGACAGAGCCCCCCCAATGAAAAAGTCCTTAGGACTCATATCCACTAGTTGTGGAAGCCACTTTGCTTGTGATGTTTTGCCCCCAATCTTAAAGTTAGGATTCCTCATGAGTGGCTGGCTGGGATCTACAATGTGATTGTATTTCAAAAATGATCAAAGCTGGGTGTGAATCCTCACCAACATCGCAACTGGGGAGTTATTCGGCTCCCTGGGAAGGTCCCTCATCCTGATATGTAGTAGGGCAATCAGGGATACTCCAACTGAGTAAATTCCTGTTCTGTTATGAGACATATGGGTATGTATGGGAATGTGTGCAATTCTTCAGGCTCCCCAAGCCAATGTAAATATTTACTCACCTGACTGGCCCAATAGTACAGTCTACCATGTGGCAAACTCAGCCTACCCTGTATAGCGGTGGCTGCCATCTTATGACATGCTCTTTGTGAAGGCGTACTCCTCCAGATAAAATCTGTAATAATCTGTAATAATCAAGTGCATTTTTTAAACCATTTAATGGGTAGCCACAAGTTAAATAAATTGAGTGGGCAAATTAATCTTGGCAGAAACATTCATTTTCACCAAACTAATAGAGATAAAGGTAATTCCATCCACCAAGCCAGATCTTGTTGGACCACGTGCTGTAGGGAATCTAAGTTAAGCCGCCTCATCCTAAGATCACTCCTAGCCATTTTGATACCTAGGTACTAGAGAGGTTTCGGGGACCACTGAAAACTGCTAACCTTTATCCCACTTTAGATATTTCTAGTATTTAAAGGGAAAACCTGTTTTTTGTCTAAATTAATTTTGTAATTGGAGAGCAGATTATACTGTCTAATAGTCTCTATCACGGCCAAAATAGAGGATCTCAGTTGAGATAGATGTAACAAGATATCGTCTGCATATGCAGATAGTTTCACTTCCTTGGTCCCTAGCTTTATACCGTGTATCTTTGGATTCCCTTTGAGCTTAAGAAGAAGGGATTCCAGGAATAAATGAAACAATAATGGTGATAGGGGGCATCCCTTTCTCATGTCAGAGTACAATGAGAAGGTGCAGGAGAAGATCCCACTGCAGTATATTCTGGCAAATGGACCTGTATACAGGGCATGTACCCATTGAATGTACTGAGAGGGGAAATCCAAACCTATGCAATGTTCCAAATATGAACTGTCAATCAACCTGATCGAAAGCTTTCTCCGTGTCTAAGGGCATCAACACAGCTAATGAAATGGAGTCCTCCGTGTCTAAGGGCATCAACACAGCTGATGAAATGGAGTCCTTAGACATGGAGAAAATATAAGTCAGTTTATGAAGGTGATCAGAAGACATCCTTCCAGCTATAAAACCTATTTGTTCCACTCCAATTAAAGAGGGGAATACCTTGCCAAGTCTGTTCTCCAAAAGTTTGGCTAATATTTTAATATCATGGTTTAACAACGAAATCAGTCTATAGCTAGTAACTCTGTCCTCAGCTTTCCCTGGTTTATGTAATGCAGCCATCAAAGCTTCCAGTAATTGTTGATAAATGGGGCCAGAGGAGAGAATACAAGAGAATAATCTATTTAGCCAAGGCATTAATTGGTCAGCAAATAACTTGTAAAAATTAGGGGAAAAGACATGTGGGCCTGGGGCTTTGTCTAGGGGCAATTTATTAATAATCGACCAAATCTCTGCCTCTGTGATGGGAGTTATCAGGCTTTCTTTCTCGTACCCATTTAAGGTTATCAAAGATATGGATTCCAGGTAATCATCCACCACCCGGGTGACTGGCAGACCAGTCATTGATCTGTACAGATTGCTATAATAATGCTCAAATTCAGATGCAATTTTCTTTGGGGTAAGTTTGAGGGACTCATCGATCACAGATCAGATGGTTTTGATAGTTTTGAAAGCTTCCTGGTGCTTGAGCCTTAGGACCAGTAGGCACCCTGCCTTCTCTCTCTGATCTATAAAAGTCAACTGAATTTTGAGTAATGGTGAATTCAGCTTTTTCATGTAAAAAATCACTGTAACTATCTCAAAATTTGATGAGTTTAAGCCTATCCTCATCACTTCATTTCATTTCATTGCATTCTTTATTTTTAAAAGGCACTTTTCTGAAAACCAATGTGCCTGTACAATTACATAAAACAATGAATAAACCAAATTTAAAACTAACATAAGTCATTAAAAGCTATACTAAAAAGGTGTGTCTTCAAAGCTCCTTTAAAGCTTAGGACAGTCGGGCAATTTCGCACCTGACGAGGTAAAGAATTCCACAGGGTCGGAGCCATAAAACTAAATGATCTAGCCCCTGAAGTTTTTAAATGAACCCTGGGAATCTCTAGCAATCCCTCGTCAGTGGATCAGAGGGGGCAGAAAGGACAGTAGGAGCACAGGAGCTCTTTCAGGTAAGTAGGTCCCTGATCATGTAGGGCTTTATAGGTCTGCAAACTGACCTTGAAGGTGATTCACCAAAACACTGGCAGCCAGTGCAGTCCGAGGAGCACAGGCATTATATGGCTGGATCTAGAAGATCCAGTCAACAACCTGGACGCCGCATTCTGCACTAGCTGCAGATGGCGAAGTTCAACCCCCGATAGCCCTAGGTAAAGGGAGTTGCAATAGTCAAGGGGGGAGGTAACGAAAGCGTGGATCAACGTTGGAAGATCCTTTGGAGGAACCAGGTGCTTCACCCTGGCGATGTTTCTCAGATGGAAAAAGGAAGTTTTGACCACTGCTGACACCTGAGATTTAAACGTCAAGTGGTCATCAAATATTGTGCCCAGATTCCACACCTGGTCTGAGGTCGTCAGCTGGACACCCCCAAGCTATAAGCCTAAGGGTGATCCATCCGACAGACCCGCCTCACAGCGACCCTTGTCCATGACCAACACCTCAGTTTTCTCCGGGTTTAACCTCAGCCAGCTCCCATTCATCCAGTCTTGGATCTCGGCAAGGCAGTTATTAAATACCGAAAAGGCAGCATCCTGGCCGGGCACAAAAGACATATACAGCTGGATATCATCTGCATAACAGTGAAAACCCAAACCGTATCATCTAATAATCGCTCCCAACGGCAGCATATACACCGCAAACAACATGGGTGCTAGAATAGAACCCTGCGGTACCCCACAGGATAGGGAGATTGATGCCAAGGAAGAAATTCCCGAAACCACCCTCTGAGTCCTACCCTCGAGGTAAGATCGAAACCACCTGAGGACCATTTCAGACAATCCACAGATGGACCGCAGACACTCTAACAGCACACCATGATCAACAGTGTCAAATGCTGCAGAGAGATTGAGAAGTACCAAGATAGAACCGATCCTATGATCTCTTGCTATTAGGAGGTAATTTAGTACCCGAACAAGTGCTGTCTCGGTACTATGCCTTTTCCTAAATCCGGACTGGAGAGAATCGTAGACATTGTTGTTGGTCAGATGACCTTCCAACTGCACTGCAACCACCTTCTCAATAACTTTACCCACAAAGGGTAAGTTAGAGACGGGTCTGTAATTTGCTAGACAATCTGGGTCTAAGGAGGGCTTCTTCATAGAGGCTTAACTATAGCCTCCTTAAGAGGATCTGGAAGATCCCCTCTCCAAGACTTCCAGACTATCGAAGCCAGGACTAGAGCCGGTTTATCCACACAATCCACTAGGAGACGGTGAGGCCAGGTCCAAATCACAGTTGGTCGGTCGCACGGATGATCATCACAATGTCATTGATTGTGGGGAGGCTGAAGTCAGACCATGCAAACTGAGTGTTCGACATCTCCTGCTGACCATCACCGCTCCCATTGGGGAGGGAAGAATGGACGTCCAATCTGATTTTGGCAACCTTATCTGCAAAGAAGAGAGCAAACTCTTCACACCATTCTGGAGAAAAGGCTCTTCTGGGCTGAAGACAGACTGGATTGCACAGTCTGTCCACAGTCCGAAATAGCTGAGCTGGTCTATTCTGTGCAGACACAATCTCTCTGGACAGGAATTCTGCCTTCTTATGAGAGATTGCGGATTGATAGGCCATATAATGGTCCATCAAACTAAGTTTGTCATCATCCAAACCGGACCTCCGCCAACGCCTCTCTGGCCTTCGTCCAACCATCCTTAACTCCCTCACGGTCTCATCGAACCAAGGAGACCTGGGGCGAAGAGTTAGAGGACAAACACGAACAGGTGAAATAGAATCCAGGGCCCCTGTCACCGCCTTATTATAAGTATGTACCAGGTCCCCTGGATCCGAGCAATCTATTGCTAGGCCCGATAGGTCCAGCACCACCATCAGGTCATCCGGGGACACACCCCTTAAAGGGCGGTACCGGTCCATCTCCTCGAAGGGGCTGACCTAATAGGGGTGGCCTCAAAACTGAACCTAATGGAGTGATGGTCGGACCATCCGACCGGTTCCACCACCAAGTCAGATATCCCCATCCCCAGAAGGAACACCAGGTCCAATGAATGTCCACCAATATGGGTTGAGGAGGAAACAACCTGTGTGAAGCCCAGTGATATCATTAACTGAAGGAAGTCTTGACCAAAACGTGAGAGTTCATCGTCGACCCTGGCATTGAAGTCCCTCAGAAGCAACCACCAGGCCGACGATGAAGTCTGCGACTTCCTGCAGGAAAACATTCTCTTCACCTGGTGGACGGTATACGAGAAGTATCCTGCACCCCATACCCTCACCCGAGACACACTCAAAGGATCTGGTGACTCCCACCGCTACCTCCGGTAAGAGATTAATTTCCGATTTTCTTATTTGGGATAGAGTTTCCAAGGCTTTTTTCATCCCTTTTACGCTTCCTGATGGATGCAAGGCATATTAGTTCACCCCGACACAGCATTTCAGAGCCCCCCACTCTATGTCAGTCTTACCAATGGAATTTAGATTATACACGGCATACTGTTCTTTTGATTTTGCTATCTGCTTGACTGCCCAGTCATCTTTTAACAATTAATTAATTATTTTCCATCTAGTTTCTTTCTGTTAGTGAAGTGCGAAGGAAATTTGACACCATACTGTGGAGTGGTCTGAAATCACCCCTATTTTATTCCACATCCTAGTACCCCAGGCAATAGAGCCTTGTTTACCAGAAAGTAATCAATTCTGGAAGAGGTGCCATGCACCACAGAGCAAAATTCGTATTCTTTGGTATTAGGATATAATGTTCTCCAGGGATCATGCAGCCCAAAGCGGTCAACAAGATGTTGTATTGTCCTCTGAGCTGGCGATAACCCTTGTGCTCTCCTGTGTGATTCATCTAAATTTGGCGTAAACGGGAGGTTCCAATCCCCAACCCCGAATAAAATTGGAAATGCTATGAAGGGAGTAAGAACAGATACTAGATCCATAAAAAAGGAGGGTGAGTCAACATTGGGGCCATATATGCAACCCAGAACCACTTCCGTCCTGTCCAACATGCCTCTAAGGTGGATGCATGATCCATTCAGGTGTCGAATTCATTGGGCACAAACAAAGGGTGTCCTACATGAGAGTAAGATGGCTATACCTCTACTTTGTGTGCTATAACCTGCTGTAAATACCTGGCTAATATACTGCCTATGAAACAGACTAGCTTTGGTTTCCAGCAGGTGCCTTTCTTGCAAACAGGATATATCTCCTTTGAGATGCTAAAGGTGCTTGATAATTTGAAACCTCTTACAGTAGTTTTATTGTGGGCCCCACAGACATTCCATGAAATGATTTTTAGATGTATAGCCATTTAGCCAAGTAGTGTGCATTCCCCATATAGAAAACTAACACAGTTGAGTTCTGTTCTCCTGTACTTGGAAAATATTAGATGCCAACCCCTGCCCCACATTTAGCCCTAGATTTACCCCATAACTAGCTTCCACTCTACCCTGATTATAATCCCAAAAATATAATACAATGAGGTAATACCAGAAACTGAAGTATACATTCCTTTTCCCACTCCCCAGGATAGGTATATGAATGATATGCAAATCGCATGAAAATAACTACATCTTCCCCCCACCAAAGCAAATGTATCTAGACCCATGACACACAGTCTCACCAACCAGTGCTACTCCCCCTCCCACCTTCCCCTGAAAAGTGATGCATTCCCACATAAAAGTAAACATGAATATCGTAGTCATCTATCCTTAGCTGATGCTTGTACATGCTTTGACCCAACCTGAAGCTCCTGAGACTTACCAGTAATGTCACCTCTGCTCTAATCCAGCTCCAAGACTGTCTCCTCTTCCCCAACCATATTTTTCCATCTCTTTGTAAATAACTTCTTGACTACTAGTTCTCTTCCTTCTCGAACCTTGTTGCTGACCATCCACTGTTGTTTTGCCAATTACCACCCCGACCTTCCTTCTGTCAGTCTTTCTTGTTATGTTTGAACATTCCTCACATTTCTCTCTATATAACCTTACTATCTTATTAACCCTTTCACTCCACAGGTCATGTCCATGGTTTCTGCATTTATTATATATCTTACTGCCATTATCTGTATAATGTTTCCCATTATTTTTTGTTGTTTCTACCCATTGTATTTTTGTAGCACTGCTGTACTGTTCCTCTATTTGTATTATTGTACCCATGTTGCCATTGTTCAACTGTTCTCTTTTTGTTGTACTATCCCGGGCCATGCCTAAAAATAGTCATTTTATGGTTAGTGCACCTACCCGGTTAACAAAAACTAAATAAATAAATAAGGAGTCCACCCTTGATACACTAAACTACTGATTAAAAAACTACCTTAAGGGTGAGCAACTCTCACACTTTCCTGATGTTGATACCAAATTATCTGGTCCCCACATCTCTGATTCAAAATAAGTAACCTTAAACAGAATAAGTCATTTGGAAAATACCCAAGTTTGAACATTTCCTAACAAGTAAACATTAACAAGTATTTGTCCAACCAATAGTCCTGTGTTAACTTGAAAAGGAACCTCTATAAGGCAGAACTCTGGCAAATATCGTTTAAACAATGGAACCCCTTGGCACAATAGTGTAAACTGCAAGGTTTACTCATCCTTTTTCTGTGAGGGATTGTCTGACACAATGTTAGCCAGAATGTCAAATCCCAGTGTAAAACAAAAACCTCCCAGTAGACGTAATTAAGTGTAAAAAAAAAAAAGTCCAGGTTCCTGTTAGTTCTCAGGCATTCAATAAACAATCAGGAATTCTGATCATTTCCAGGTTCAGTAGGTCCATGTGCAGTTACATCACAGTAATCTAAATGGCACCACTTCATCACATATTTCCTGAGAAATCTTTGTAAATTCACTAACAGCTAAATCCAAGTTAGGAATAAGGTACGATCTGTCCCATTTAATTCTAGCTAGTTTATAGACTAAAAGCTCCCTGCTATAGTTTTTAAAGGTCCTTTGTCTTATTGTTGGATTTTCTAAATCAGTTATACCCCTCTTGCTCTGAGAGAGTTCACAAAAGCAGGTTATTGAGCAATGGCCTCCTAAGATTTCAGTTCAGTTGAGTTTATTTGATTAATCTTTTAAAATGATTATTTATCACAAAATAGAAACAACATGGACATTGGTACAAAAATAAAAGGAGAAACATAAATAACATACTTGAACAATAATAGTGAGCATATAAAAACAGTGATAATGTGCAAGTTGCAATTACAAAGTCAACCAGAAACCTAGATTTAAAACACTTAATTATTCTTATACTTATAGATTGGATACTCTCTTCTTATTTTCCTTGAAAGGTGTATACATTTTCCATCATTGTGTATAACCAGAGGGTCCTCAGTGGTAAGAAGCACCTGAACCAGCTCTGTCTCTCTGGTGGTAGATATGAAAGTTATGATTTGCAATAACCAATTAGATCTAATTTTATTGTACCAAAGACATTTTAGAAAAACATGTACTAAGTCTTCTCTGTCACCTAAATTACAGTTACATAATGTATCTTTGCTATTCTTTGATTTTTTTGTACAGAGCAGTTTTAACATTTGATTCAAAGAGTTCAAGTTTAAATCTTGTAAAGTTGTTTTGAACAAATGGGTCCTCTCAGACATCCAAGTAATATCTAAACTCATGCGTGACCATGTTCTGTAAGTACTACTTGACATTGTTTGAGGCGCCAATACAGGTCAAATAAATGTCCCTGTAGTACTGCATAATTTTCTTTTTGACATTTGTGCTATATTGTTCACATATGACAATGCCATTTTGTCTGTATGATAGAAGAAAAGAAAGCATATATTTATCAAGCAGTCCAATTAAGTGTTGAAGCCAACTCAAACTTTTAGAGCCCTTATTTTTCCAATCTTCTTTTTCCATAAGACATTGCTTTACCCATGTCTAGTCCGGTAGACTAAGTACTCGGATCCAATAATTATTGATCCTCGTGTGGGCCAGGCTTGTAACCTTGTCAGACCCAATTCAGCTCTTTTAAAGTAAGCTGGAGTTGATTTATGACAGTCCATTGTATTTCTTAGCAATTTAATAGCTGTCTGACAGAATGACCACCATAAGCATAAACCTCCTAAGATTTGCTGATTTATTTGAGTTTCTTTCACTTTTACATTCCCCATGTAAAGACTAGATCCAAAATGTTTCTCTTACTGGTCTGGTCCGATTTCCTAGTAGGGCTTGCTATAACCTGTTTTAACCCTAAGAGTCTAAAACTATTTTGCAGGACTTTCCCTCTTGGTTTATCAAAGGCTGAATTGAAGTATCCAAGCAGTAATAATTCAGTACCAACAGTAAATTTCTGTAGTACTTGGGAAAAACTATCAAAGTCACTGATTTTTGCCCTAGGGGAGAATAAACTAAACCAATAGTCTAGTTTTATTGTTGAAGGTAAACCAGAATACACTAATTCTACCCAACATTTCCTGAAAATTTATTTTAGCTTTTCCCAAATCCCAGACTGCATACGTGGTCGCAGTCCAGAGCTGCCCGCCAGCCCCTGGACAGGGCTAGGAGCTTCCTGCCACCCACCATCCTTACTCCAAGTCAGGCTGAAGGAGCTCAGCCAGACTTGTACCATGAATGTGGTCACATTCCAGAGCTGCCTGCCAGCCCCTGGACAAGGCTAGGATCTTCCTACCACCCACCTTCCTTACTCCCAGTAAGGTACAGTTCAGGACATGCTCAGACTACAGGGGAATTTAGTGAAACTGGCCCAGATCTTGAACTACAGAACCTTTCTTTCTGCTTTGACCTCTTTGGTCCCTGAATGATACTTGTACTCAGCCATTGGCTGTCCCATACCAGCACCAGAGCCTGTACTGGAACACAGTTTCTCAGGGCAGCTCATCTCTGGGAACCAACCTATCTAGGAGTGTTCTAAACTGTAATTTTTTTTTTAATCTCTAAATGATATTTTTTCTTGCCTTCTAGTTTGAAACTGCAAATCTTAAATGTTGAAGTAGGAACTGTGTAGGTCTGCAGAGTTAATTATGTTGTGCACCCTCTCTTTGGCATACTGACATGAGAGCTGGCATAAGTTAACAGAAGTATTCCCTTTTTATTTTCTTAAATTTCTTAAATTTCAAGTTTTCTGTTTACCACATGGTAAAGTGTTAAGAAGTCTAAAACTGTATTTCTTTTGCTTAGTAAACAGTGTTACCTTGTCCCCCACACCCCCATCCCTAGCTTTAACTCTTAAGTCAGCATCCCTCTCCCCTGATTTAGCTCCTTTTTTGTTTTAGCAGACCCTGCATCCTGCAGCTGGTGCCTGTCATGGTCTGTGACCTGCCCCCCCGATTCAAACTCTAGTTCCATCTCTTTATTTAAGTTTCACCCCTCCCTGCTAAGTAACCTCCCTCCGATCGCTGCTTCCAGTTAAAATCTGCCCTTTTTCTGTCTCTCTTCCTCAGGCTGAAGGAGACCAGCTGGGCTTGTACCACTAATATAGTCACACTCCAGAGCTGTCAGCCAGCCCCTGAACAGGGCTAGGAGCTTCCTACCACCCGCCTTCCTTGCTCCAAGTCAGGTACAGTTCAGGACATGCTCAGGCTAAAGGGGAATTTGGTGAAACCAGCCCGAATCTTGAACTATGGCACCTTTCTTTCTTTCTGCTGCAATCTCATTGGTCCCTGAACGGTACTTGTACTCAGCCGTTGCCTGTCCTGTACCAGCAGCAGAGCCCACACTGGAACACAGTTTCTCTGGCAGTTATCCCCTGGAAACCAACCTATCTAGTAGTGTTCTAAACTGAATTTTTTTGATCTCTAAACAGTATTTTTTCTTGCCTTCCAGTTTGTAACTAGACAGCTTAAATTTTGAAGCAGGAACTATATAGGTCTGCAGAGTTAACTATGTTGTGTGCCCTCTCTCTGGCATCCTGACACGAGAACTGACATAAGTTAACAGAAGTATTTCCTTCTTATTTTCTTAAATTTCTTAAATTTAAAGCTTTCTGTTAACCACATGGTAAAGTGTTAAGAAGTCTAAAATTGTATTTACTTTTGGCTTAGTAAACAGTGTTACCTTGTCCCCTTCCCCAGCCCTAGTTTTAGCTCTCAAGTCTTCCCCGACCCCCCTCCCGATTTAGCTCCTTTTTCTTTTTAGCAGACTCTGCATCCTGCAGCTGGCACCTGTTGTGGTCTGTGACCCGCCCCCTCAGTCAAATTCTATTTCCATCTCTTTATTTAAGTTTTTCCCCTCTCTGCTAAGTAACCTCTCCCAGATCACCGCCTACAGCTAACATCTGCCCTTTTTCTGTCCCTCTTCCTCAGGCTGAAGGAGCCCAGCCAGGCTTGTACTGTGAACACAGTCACACTCCAAGGCTGCCCACCAGTTCCTGGACAGAGCTAGGAGCTTCTAGCCACCTGCCCTCCTTACTCCAAGTCAGGTACTGTTTAGGACACACTCAGACTAGAGGGGAATTTAGTGAAACTGTGCAGAATCTTGAACTACGGCACCTTTCCTTCTGCTGTGACCTCATTGGTCCTGAACAGTACTTGTACTCAGCCATTGGCCATCCCATACCCTCACCAGAACCTGCACTGGAACACAGTTTCTCGGGACAGCTAACCACCAGGAATCAACCTACCCAGGAGTGTAGTAAAATGAGATATTCTGTCTCACCCACCTTCCCCTACCCCACCACTCATTAAATGCACCTTAACTTCACCCCCTCTAACTAACTAACCTCTCCCCATTGGCTAATACCTGTTAGGACAATAATCTTAAAGGTTCAGCTCCTTTGTCCTTTAAAATCTCACCCCTGCTGTTTGCCCTCCCCCAATCTCTAACTTCACTTTCTATCAAATGCACTAAAACTTTGCTCCTTGGCTGCTTCTTGCATACATATGTAAAACGAAGATTCCCCATATTCTCTCATCTTTATTCCTTAGCTGCTTCAGCCAAAGCTATTTAAAAGGAAGATTTTCCCTACTTCCCTCATCTTATTTTCCTTCCTTATCCCCAGAAAAGCTCTATACTAGGCCAATATAATTACCATATACACTCAGATACTTCACCCATCTTATATTCCTTCCTTATCCCCCAAAAAGCTCTATACTCAGCCAATATAACTACCATATACACTAAAATAAATCTCTGTCACTCAGAGGACAATAATGTTGATCCTCCTGGCCTGCGTCAACTCTAGTCATCACTCCTACATCCTTTCCTCCTTCCCTCCCACCCTCCTCACAACCCACTCTCCCACTCCCACCACCAACCTGCCCTCCCTCGACCTCACCTACCCTTACTTCCTCCTGGCATTCCATCTCCATACACTCACCCTGGTGCCCTCCTGCTGGATTCCTCTGTGGCACAGGGCTCCACTTTGCTACCATACATGCCTTCACATGGTGGTGCAACTGGAGAATTACTACTGCTCCAGCCACCTGCCACCTACGCCTCCGATTAAAGAATTGGTTGGCTACAGTATCTAGAGTACTAATTCTACTACTACTACTCACAGCTGGGGACAGTGAACCCAACCCTGGTCCACCTTCCCTTGCTATAACTAACTTTTCCAAGGGGTTAAGCATTGCCCACTTTAACATTAGAAGCCTCCTCCCCAAAATAGATCCCCTGCAGCCACTCGTATCTCAACTAAAATCCTCTATTCTCATTATCTCTGAATCCTGTCTCAGCTCCAATATCCCCAGCACTGACATCTCCATCCCTGGGGACTTTGTCTTTCTCTGAGACCATAAGTCCAGGGCTGGGGGTCTTGCTATGTACATCTCCTCTATCAAATTATATATCTGCTTGTCTACCTCCTCCTCTGCCTATGAGGTCTACTAATAAAAATATCCTTCCCCTGCTCCATCTATATCTACATTGGTAGTGTCTACTGTTGTCCCATTCACTCTGTCTCTGCGCTCTCCTCTTTTTCCGATCTCCTCTATACCACTTCATTCCTTTCCACCACTGTGGAGCTGTACCTCCTTGGGGATTTTAACATAAATTGGAATTGGCTTGCCAGCAAACAGTCCAAAGTCTGCAGTCATGCTGCTTCCCTAAACCTAAAGCAGTTAAGAGTAGAACCCATGCACCTTAATCATAAATCTGGTAAACACACCTTACTCGACTAGGTTCCATGTTTACACCCACACTGTGTCATTAAGTCTGGAACTCTCCCTGATGCACTTAGTCATCATCATATGGTCTACTGCATATGTAAAACCTACCAAATAAAGTCCCCTTTTATCATTCTTAAAATCCACTTGTTCTGTTCCCTCAACATCTCCACTGTCCATAGCAAGCTGACCAGTTTCGACTGATCACCCATCTCTACTGCCTCCTCTGTGGATGCAGCCCTGGCCATCTTTACCACACAATTCCTAACTGTATGGGACAGCCATGCCCCATTAAAAAATGCAAGAGTCAGAGGTAACCACCTGCCTTGGGTTTCTGTTGAACACATCACAGTGCGTGTATGACTAAGCATGGGCCAACAAGTCCTCGATCTCCCCTCACGATCTTTAGCACAACTGTGCACTCCAGAATGCCTATACCTGTGCCATCCACCTTACCAAAGCAGACTTCAACCCCTCCTTCCATGATAACACAAATAACCCATCCAAATTTTGGAGGCTTATTCACACTGTGTTCTCCCCTCCAACCCAACCCCCCTCTCCAGTCCTAAAAATTGGCTCCTGTATAATTGATGATCCTCCCTCTGTGGCAAAGGAGTTCAATAACCTCTTCACTACCTGTGCCTCCTATCTCCTTGCATCTCTTCCCCCATTGCTCCCCTTCCCTCTAATATCCCTCCCCACTCTCAATCCCTACCCATCTCACACTTCACCTTTAAACCTGTCCACTCTGATGACACCCTACGAGTATTACTTGCCCTGAATCCCACCAAATGAAAAAGCCCTGACGGTCTAGACCCTAAATTTCTCCATCTTTCCTCTTACATTATTGCTCACCCCTTAACCTATCTTCTGAATCTTTCCTTCTTGCATGCAACTGTACCTAATATTTGGAGGTCTGCTACTGTTGTCCCCCCACTCAAAAAAGTGGAGACCCCTCCAATCCTAACAATATCTGCCCCATATCTCTGCTACCTATCCTAGCCAAGGTTCAAAAGCACCTGACTTTAGAGCAACTCTCCTTCTTCCTTGGCTCCTCCTCCTTCTTCACCCCTTCCAGTCTGGATTCTGTAATAACCACTCCACTACCACCTCTCTCCTCCAGCTCACTGATTCCATTCTCACCAGGATGGACCAGGGATCCATCACTTCTGTCATCTTTGTTGACCAGGCCAAAGCCTTCAACGTTGTCACCCACTCCCTTCTCCTATTTAAGCTGACTGTGACCAGTGTCTCTGATCTACAACTGACTGGTTCTGGCTATACCTTACTGGCTGGTCCCAAGCTGCCAGAGTCAGCAACTCCACTTCTCCACCACCCCTTAATCACCACAGGTGTCCCACAGGAATCAGTACTTGGGACAGTTCTGTTTTCCATCTTCCTAAATGATCTTCCTGATGTCTGTACATCTGCTGGCATACACATGTATGCTGATGACATTGTGTTATTCTCCTTTGGGAGTTCCCCTGCTGAAGTGACTACCAGTCTTCAACTGGACATCAAGAATGTCCAGCGCTGGTTTAGTGTGACCCAACTCTCGCTGAATGTCCAAACAATTGTCTTTATGACTTTTGGCACAAGACAAAGGCTGTCCAGACTTGACTCCATCCACACCTTTCATTCCCTGACTGATAACAAACTGGACAACATCCTTTCATTTAAATACCTAGGGCTGTGGCTAGACAAAGATCTAGACTTTGGTGTACACATTGATGCCATTCACAATAAGCAACTCCCTAAGCTCGGTGCCCTCTACAGACATCGCAGCTGCCTGCCCTTGAAAGCTAGGCATGAAATTGCCCAAAAGATGATCTTGCCAGTCTTTGACTTTGGGGACATTGTCTGCAATTCTGCCCCAAGACCACCTTATCCAGACTGGACACTCTTCAATTCATTCTGCTGCTATGTTCTTGGCTGCCCCCTCTCACCCACCACTGCAATCTTTATGCCTCACTGTAGTTCCCTACCCTCACTGCCAGGTGCCTGTCCCATGCTGCCAATCTTCTAGGTAAGTATTGGCTCAGCTCTCTGCCATCCTATCTGTCTTTCTGCTTCTCTAGCCCCCCTCCTTCCTGCTACTCCCTTTGATCCTCAACACACAGACCACTTGCCATCCCTCCATAGCATAAATCTACTGGTTGCTCTGCCTTCTCATACAAATTCCCTAGCACTTGGAACTCTCTCTCCCCCTCAAAATTCACTTTGCCCAGTCTCACCATTCCCTTGTTCTCCTCCTCCAGAGGCATACAGTTCACTGCTGTACCTGTAACAAATTCCCCAAATATACTCCCCAATTCATTTCCTTACTCTCCTTGCTTCAGCTGCCTCCTGTCTTCCTCAGCTCCCACTTCCTACCTTAATCCACCCTTCCCCCTTCCTTTGGCTTCCTCTCTGTCACTCCTATCTCACATCCTTCCAACTTCCTTCCTCAAAAGTTCCTCTTCCCCTCCTTCTGGCCCTTCACCACTGCCTCATCCAACCTCTCTCTCCCATGCTTCCCCCTCCCTCTACCCCCTTTTCTTTAATCTCTTGTCTGTTCCACTTCCCCTTGCAAGGTTCTCAGCATCCTGAAGAGGAGACTGTCCAGGCTTCCCCTCTCCCCTCCTTCAATCTCTCCCCTCCCACTATCCCCAATTCTTTCATCTCCTGCCTGTCCTACTTCCCCTTGTGGGGTTCTCAGTATCCGGAAGAGAAAAATGTCTAGGGCTCCCCTCCTCTTCCTCCATCTCTCCCCTCCCTCTATCCCTATTTCTTTAACCTCCTGTCTGTTCCTCCTCCTCCTCTTGCAGGGTTCTCAGCATCTTGAAGAGGAAAATGTCCATGCTCCCACATGCTATGAATGTATAGGACAATTAAATATCACTCAGTATCCCTTACCTCCACCTATTATAAGTACAGTACTGTAAGCACTTGTCTCCCATGCATGTTTTTTTGTCCACCTTCCCACTTCCTTGATCTCCCAGCTTTGATCACTGTTCTGAATTCTGCACCATTGTCTTAAGCTGGCTTTGTTCATTAAGATTATTCTCTCATGTTATGTACTAAATGTACTACTCTGATTCTATGATGTTTGCTGTATGTTGCTATCTGACACAATGACTCCAGGATATTGCTGTGCTTAGCTAGATTGTTGAATTATAGTTAAGAAAATCTACTTGTTATATTTATGTTACGTATATGTTATTATTTGGCTTGTAATGTAATGCACATTTTTACTGTCTCTACTGAGATTTTTGCCTCCTCCCTCTGTACCCCCCCCCCGGATGCTTCTGGAAACGAGTTGTTCACAGTTCATGTTGCTCTCCTGGTGAATCTTTTCTAAATAAATAATAAATAAATAAGTATAATACAACCCCACCTCCCCATTTTCCTACTCTATCCACTCTATGTATACACAAATTCTCTATGTCTATTTCATGTGAGTCAATTTTCTGAGTTAACCATGTCTCTATAAGCGCTATAACATCAGGGGATTTATTAGCAATGCAGGATCTCATTAGATCAGTCTTATTTTTCAGACTTCTAGTATTATCATATATAACTTTAAATCCATTTTGGGCTGTTGGGTCTGAGTTTACTTCAATGCCCCCAAGCAATAATGCTAACATTAGGTAATATTCTTTCTTTCCCAAATGTAAAGCCAGGTTTAAATGGTGTCTGTAACATGAGAACACCTGTCCCCAAATATGTGCAAAGGGATTTATTCTTTTAACAGGGTTGCAAACAGTTTTTTTAGAGTTAGAATTTCCCCAAGTGTAAATTATCCTGAGGCTGATGGCTGTTTCTCCTGAACATTCTATAGATCTAGTTAAAGAAGTTGATAAATGCATAAAAGTGTATGATGGAGCACTGTTAGCATTAAAAATCCATCACTTTTGAAATGTTATGCTGTAGTAGCTACGTCATCGCAGCTGTCATGCTGCACCAGCTATGTAGCTACTACAGCATAACAGCATCAAACGCGGTAGCACATGTGCATTAAATGACCAGGAAGTGGCAGCGGCAGGGAAAACAACTGTGAAATTAATGGCAAAGTGGAGAAAAAAAACAAAGTAAGTTGCCCAAATAGTCACATTTCGTAGCTGTTGGCATCCTACACTTAAAAAAAACAATGGATACCCAGCTAACGGTAACTAGCTGAGTTAGTTCATCTCAAGGTTGCACATGGTGACCGAAACACTTGAGCTACGCTGTTGAGGTTCAAATGGTCACCATGGCAACCTCTCAATGAACTAACCAGCTTGTTAGTGATAGCATGGCATCCATTATTCTCTATGTAATTATTAAAATTGTCAGGCACATCATCTTTGTTAAAACCTTTATTTTTATAAACCTTATTAAAATCTCTAGATACTAAGTCACTCATTAAAATGGATTTAGCAAACACCAAAGCACATTTTTGTTTACTCCTGCTTGTTTAATCAGAGTTTCTACTATCTATTTCAAACCCTCCTTTACTAACCAGTTTAATTAACCGTGTGATATTCTGGCAGTTTTCCAGCTCCAATCCACAAACAATTATCAAGCTTTCATCTACTTAAACAAAGCACATAAAAGAATCTGCTCAATCACCAGAATATCAGGCCTTCAATCTAAAATGGAATGCCTCAACAGAACAGCCTTCCTGCAGTGTCCTACTACAATTTTCATCACCAAGTGGTACATGCTTATACTCCTCTCATGCTATGCAAGTGCGTAAGTTTTCAATCTGGTTAGCTCCACCTCCCCTGTGCTGTGACTGGTTGCCAACTCTCTAAAGCCCCAAAACACCAGTGATTTGGTAACAAGCACACCGGGACCAGAGAGTAACTGCACAGAGCAGGTGCTGATTAAAAGTTCAAGAAATGTCCAACTTTACAGCAGTTTTCACAGGCACACTATGTTGGCAAATGTGTGAAAGACAGCAACATAGGACTTGTGGAGCTCTAGCATTCTGCTGTCTATGCAAGCGGCACAAGCTTTTCAAGCTGGATGCTCCAGCTCCCCTGTTGTTTTATACATATATCATTTTTATTGTAGATAGGTGAAATTATATGATTCCAGTTACAGTTCATAATCCCCCAAAACATGAACAGTAATATTACTAGTTCACAGATATGATACATATAAATAAGTTATAACATTCAGCCCCCCCTCCTTCCCTCCCTCCCTTTTTCATTCCTCATGTCCAATGTATGTTTCAAGCAAAATTTATAAAAATAACCTGTATGAATATTTTATACAGTAGTCTGCAGAGGTGGCATGTTTTCTTCTGTTTCTCTCCAACGGGTGCCCAGTATGTTGTCATGTTCATCTTCAACCTAATAAATTAATTTTTCAAACAACAGAGTCTCATGGAATGTGTGCCACCATTTATAATATGAAAAAGACTCCAAATCAATGTATTTTCCATTTTCAAATATTAACCTTTTAAGTGCCATATAAGCCAAGGCTAATATTTTCTGTTGAGATGGCTCTATATTTAAGGATTGATAATAATTTAACAAATATATCTCACTAGAACATGAAATATCTATGTTTAACAAGTCTGAGAGTATTGAACTTATTTTACTCCACCAGGAGTAAATTGTTGGGCATGGCCATAGGCAATTGGTCAAATCCCTTTTTTTGATTACAGTTGTGCTAGCATAGATTGGGATATTGATTACTAATTTTATGAATTTGTACTGGGTATATTATGCTCTATCATTGATATTTTTTTGGTATGGATTTATTTTTTGCAAAGACATATATCTTATTTCCATTTTGCCTTATTTGATCACATTGCATATGGGTAAAAATCAGTTTGGACTCTATATTCCATTTATTGTTTGTTTTGATATTAACACCAATATTTTCTTTTGAAATTTCATTGTAAAAGTAAGCTATCATTTGTTTTTAATTTTTTGAGCTATGAAGAAAGATTGCTCTTTTAAATTGGAAGAAAGGTTTGTGTGGAAATTTTTATTTTATTTAGTTTTTGTTGACCAGGTAAGTGCACTAGACAAATCCTGCCTATTTTCAGGCATGACCTGGTGGAGGGGGATACAGATGAATGCCATTTGACCTTGAACCAGATTAAGCTGTTGGTGTTTTTTTTTTTAGTGAATGAGGGAAATTTGACCAGGACATGGGGGAAATTCCCCTACTCATCAGAGGGGAATATTTGGCTGTCTGCAGGAAGATGGCCACTTCTGCTCAACCTTCAGAGGAGATGGATGTGGAAGGAATGGGGAAGTGGGCCTCCTCCCCTGCTCCTATGGTGCTAGAGGCTACTATCCTGAATTCTGAGTTTCCAGATACTGCAATACCTGAGGAGTTTTTTGATACCCCTGTGGAGTCTGTTTCTGCTGCTGATATGTCTACAAGTGTTAATGTTTTGGAGGAAGGCACTGTACTTGCTCTTGTGGCAAAAGAACATTTGTTGGCTTCTATTGTGTCCGAGAAGGAGCGCTGTATGTGTCGGATGTCTCAGATACTTTCCGAAATTGCTGTACTGCGCTTGGCTCCTCTTGTTTCCTCCCCTACTGCTTCCCATACTTCTGAGTCACTTTCTGATGATGCGCCTGTTGATTCCCAGGATTGTGAGTCTGTGCATCTGAAATCTCCTGGGGCGGCTGGCAGTTCTAACTGTCTTACTGATGGGTGCCAAAAGCCATTTCCCCCTTGCTCTTGCTCTTGGAACCAGTTCGGCAGTTTCAGCAGTTCCCTCTAAATGCTTGGGGATGCATGGTAATGTATTACAATGGGGAACGATTTCTACAGGGGCATATTTTCTTTCCCGTGACACAGAAAAGGGGGTGGGTGATAAAAGACTTGTCTCCCTGACTGTTTCTGGCCTACCTCCAGTTGAGCTCAGTTCCCCTTCACCCTCTCCTTCCCAACCTCATCAGGAATGGTCCCCTGACAGAGCGCTCGAAGAAGCTGGGTGGTTGAAACACTCAAATGGCAGTTGGATCCCCGATCCTAATGACGAAGTTGTAAAGCATTGTAATTCCCCTTCCCCCCAGTCCTTCTGCTTTGTGTACTTTATCTAATGATTCCACAATACCTTCTGAGACTGCTGTACCTCTACGTGACTGTAACAGTGCTGGGGCTACAACACCTGCTTTTCCTTTACCTGGCTTGCACTTGGGAACTGTTATTGTCGACCCTATCCCTTCACAGTCTGCTGGGGTTCCCTCACAATTTAAACTGTCTGATTTATTTGCCAATAAAGGGGAACCTGCCCCCAGAACAAATGTGGTCCGTTTGATTTATAAAGGTGGATTAGAAGACCAGCCGGATAGACTTTATATAGCTAAAACTTTACTTAAAGGCTCTTTGAAATTTGTATCTTCTAACATTTATGCTCTCATTCATATTGGTAACTCTAATTATGATGCGAACTTTAAAACTGTTTCTGGTTTAGAGCAATTTTGTGCCTCTTATCACACTAAGAATTCTCCTCTTTGGATCCCTTTTTTGGCTGTTCTGTTAATGAAACTTGCTGTTAAATTAATTACCATCATGTTTCGTAATGAAGCGGTACATATAGAAGATATTCTTTTTTGGTTACGTACTGTAAAAGGTGTGATGTTTGGGATAGGCCTGTTCCGATCCTTGATAGTGAGAGGATTTGGAATGGTGGTTGGAAACTGCGTGTTAAACATTTTTCTACCAACTGTGGGCCTCAGCATCTCCCCAATAGTTTTTTTCTGGAGAAAGACAGAGGCAGTTTATTTTACTTTGGTCAGCCTAAATCATGTTTTAAGTGTGGCTCCTGGACACATCTTAATATGGCTTGTGATACTCTTGATGTTCACATTGTTTTGAATTTGGTCACCTGGCTGCTTCTTGCCTGAATTTGTTTAAATGTAATTTGTGTGAACAAACTGGGCATGGTTATGCAAAATGTCCACGGGCATCCCACAATAGAGTAGATTGCCCTTCTCAGGAAGGTCTGATTGTGGTAGCTCACCATAGTGATACTTTAAATGTGGCTGCTGTCGCTAGTGCAGTTGACACCATTGTTTCTCCTACTGTTAAGTCTTATTCCTTAGATGTTACTCCTGCTTGCCATGTTGATAATGTTTCCATAACAGTACAAGACCATGTTGTTCCACCTTCTAATATTGTTGCTTCCTCTGCTCCCTCTATGCCCTCTACCTCTGCCCTCCCTTTACAGGAGATAACAGAGGAATCTGGGATGCCCCCCCCGAATCTGCCTTCTAAAACTGTTTCTGCAAAAAAATGCAATAGATCTGGAAAGGCTATTCTTTCTCGTCCTTCCTCTTTGGTCTTACCCGGCAGTGGAACTACTGATTCCTGGAAAGAGGGTAATCATTTTGCTGCATTAGTTACGGGGGACGAGTCTGAAGGTGAAGATTCAGACCGTTCTTCCAAGGCATCTACTGTTACTGATGTTTTTTCAGAAGGGGATGAAGGGGATGTTAGACCAGTGGAGGTTTCTCTCAGATGGTCCCAGTGTAGAAGCTCCTTAAATGTTTGGTTTTTATTTTTGCTTGTTTCTTTTTCTTTTTTCCTTCACTTTAAGGGCTTCCTTGGCTATTTCATTCCTTAATGTTAATAGTATTAAGAGTCATAAGAAGATGTTTACCACCTTGTCTTGTTTGCAACATTACCACAGTGATATTGTATGTCTACAGGATACTAGATTAAAAACTACTGTTGAAGTTCAACATGCTCGTAACCTATGGTCAAAGGGAGCCACCTTTTGGTCTAATGGGGAATCCCTCTGTGATGGTGTTGGGGTATTATTTACTAATCCAGCTTTAAAGGTTTCTAAATTGGTTGATATTTGCCCAGGCAGGGCATTATTACTGGATATTAATTTTTGGGGTGAAAGGTTTCGACTGATTAATATTTATGCCCCACAGACCAAGGCTCAGCATGTTGCTCTTTTTTTGGACATTCAGCCTTATCTCCATACTTCACGGTTAATTTTTTGGGCTGGTGATTTTAATTGTGCTCTGTGTGCCTCTGATAGGGGGTTGAAAACCTCAAAATTGTTTTGTGACTCTAATAAACTTCTACAAATTCTTGATATAGCTCAGCTTAAAGATGCTTATCATTGTATATATCCCTCTGGTGGTAATACTTTTTTTAAGTCATCTCAGTCTACTAGGATTGATTTAATTTTTCTTTCTGCTATATTGCAAGTCACCTCGGTTATTTTACGTGTTTGGGAATTTTCTGATCATAAGTCTCTTACAGTTTGCCTGACCTGGGCAGGAGCACCTAGATGTAAGAAAAATATATGGCGCCTGAACAATTCTCTATTGGAAGATAAGACTGTTCTGAAAGCATGGAAAAAGGAATTTATTGCCAGCTTTCTGTTTTTGATATGTATGATGATGTAGCATCTTGGTGGGAAGATTCCAAGAAAGATTGGAAGTCCTTTTTTCAGGCTTGCTCTCGTGCCAAGGGTACCTCACAGTATTTTGAATATTTACGTCTCAGGACTCAGTTACAGAGGTTGTATTCATTGGCAGAGACTGAGAAGATTGATCATGGGGCACAAATTAGAGCTGTTAAAACACGGATGTTTGCACATCAGTATGATAGAGCTAAGTCCTTAGATCATGAACATAGGTTTGGTTTAAAATTACACAAGGGTGCTTTGGATCCTTTTCGGATTGTAAAGATCGTGTGAGCCATTGTCTAGTTATACAGTTAACCTCTATGACTGATGATTTGGTTACTTCTCCAGCTGACTTGGCTGATGTTGTTGGTCTTTATTTGGAGTCTTTATATCAAAAAGATGTTACTGTTCAGTATGACTCGTTTAATTTTAACTCTTTAAATTTACCACAGTTGTCTACTATTGACTGTCAGAAGTTATTACAGGATATTTCTGAAACTGAAATACGTCAGGCTATTTTTCTTTACGTTCTGATTCTGCTCCTGGCACGGATGGTCTGGGGACAGCTTTTTACCAGACGTTTCAGGTAGATCTTGTCCCGGTTTTGGCCCAGGTATATAATCAGATGTTGTCTGCTTCATCTTTAGCATCCCCTATGAATCTGGCTTTAGTTATTTTACTACATAAAAAGGGCCCTAAGGAAGATTTGGGTAATTGGAGGACACTGAGTTTATTGAATACTGATTTAAAAATTTTGAGTCAAATTTTATTACTTAGGTTATTACAGTTGGCTGATGCCCTGATTTGTCCACACGAATGTGTTCTATACCAGGTAGAACACAGTATGATAATTTATTGATCTTGCAGGAACTCTGTACCGCTGCTCAGTCTGGTCATTTGAATGGGTATGTTTTAAGCCTAGATCAGGAAAAGGCCTTTGACCAGGTCTCACATGATTTCTTGTTCTCTGTTTTATGCACTTATGATTTACTGGATGGCTTTATTTCCTGGATTTGTATTATGTATGGTTCTGCTTTACTTCTTCCTAATGTTAATGGCTGGATTGGTAGACCGATTAGAGTACGGTGAGGAGTGCGTCAGAGTTGTCCTCTGAGCCCTATTGTGTATGTCTTTTTTATTGATGTTTTACTTCATTTAATTTGTACTCATATGGGCCTTGCAGGGTTAAGTATTGCTGTTGGTGTTCCTCCAGTCAAAATGTTAGCTTATGCTGATGACATGGTCCTTTGTATTTCTGATATTAAGGAAGGACCTATTGTCAGTGATGTTTTGTCACTCTTTTCCAGTTGTTCTGGTTCAAAGATCAATTATGTTAAAAGTATGGGTTTTCCTTTAGGTGATTCTCCTATTCCTGTTTCTGGTAAACTTTCTGGTATCCTGATTTCTAGAGACCCCGTGACTATTTTGGGGGTTAAATTTGGTGCTGGTGATATGGCTTTTGCAAATTGGTCCCACAATCTTGATAAGGCTCAGTTACTTGTTTCCAGATGGAAGGGGAAACACATTGCTAAAAGTAAGAGGGTACTGCTTATTAAATCTTTGGTGGTTCCTATTTTTTTATATATTAGTTATGTGTTCCCACCTCCAGTGAATTTATTTACTTCCTTATTTAGTGTTTTTTTCCAAGCCTTTTGGGGGAGTAGATTGAACCCCATCAAACATGGATATACATATCAAAGTATAAGACAAGGGGGAGTAGCTATGATTAATCCAGTGGCTTTTTTTGTTACTATCTTTGTTTCATATAATTTAGGTCCATTACTTAGACCTGATTGGAAGTTTTGGTATCCCTATGTCAGAACTTGGTTTTCCAAGGGATTGCCTCTTTGGAAATTGGGGAAACCTTCCCCATTTGCGAAGATCCCCTTTTTTCCCAAATATGGTTTGGAACTCTTTAGACAACTATTAAAATGGAGTATCTCCATCCCTCAATTGGAAACCATGACTAGAAAACAATTATATGCTTATATTGTTTCCACAGACTTTACTGATGCTTTGATCTTTCCTGATTGTCCTTCTGATTCTGTGGAAAAAGTTATTTTGACCCTCTCTAATAAGAGGTAGCCTGATTTCATTTGGGATAGTGTTTGGTTGAGTTCGTATGGTAGATTACCGGTAGGTAATTCCCATAAGCATAAACAAATTAGTGACAGGTGCTGCAATCATGCTTTTTGTCTTTCCCAGTTGGAAACTCAGGAGCATCTTTTTTTGCAGTGTCCATATGTTCAAGCTTTTTGGTCCTTTTAAGCTAACAAATGGTGTGAGCCTTTATTTTTATCTCTTTCCTATTGTACACTGATGTATGGAGTACATAAGGGTGAATGGTCCAAGTATCCTGCTGACACATTAATGTTAATTGTTTCTGTTCTTCACTTTTATATCTGGCAATCTAGATGTTTTTGGATTTCACAGCAGCGCAATGTATTGTTCGATGAACTCCTTTCTAATGTGACTCTCACTTTACGAAACATTCATGCTGCTGATTTTCATTTACAAAGTCAGGTTAAAGGTACACTTTTATGGGTTAATTTTGCTACTTGGGTATTTTGACTTTGCTTTTTTATCTTGTTTTTTGATGCTCTGTTATATATAAGTTTTTGTTTGTCTTGTACCTCTGTTTATTGTTTTGTTCTGGAGTCCTCCTTTTCAATAAAAATTCCCCTACTCTTTTCAATAAGTGCCATGGAATCTTTAACATCCACCTGAACTACCACCAATCCAGGCAGATGGGACCTCAGTTTAACATCTCATCCGAAAGATGCCACCTCAGAAGTGCAGCACCCCTCTCATGCTGCACTACAGTGGGAACTGTACCCACAGCCCTCTGCTCTCCCAGCCTCAGAGGTGAATGTGCTACCTCCTGAGCGATTGACACTGCAAATCTTCAAAAATAGCCCAGATTTCCTTAAATTATTTCCTAAGAGCATAGTATTGAATTATATTCCATCTAGGAAGATCTAGGCAGTCAAGTAATTGTTAGTATGACACAAATTCACTTCTCTCCATCAGATCTTTCCGATAAATTATATTTTTAGAAAAATATGGTTTTAAATCAAATTGTATTAGCTCTGTCCCATAATTTATTCCATCAATGATTAAAAAAATAACCATGGTAGATCCAGTAATAGTGTTTTTTTTTCTTCATGGATTTGAATACTACTTGGAATCAAGAGAAAAGGAAAGAGATTTGGCTTTTCAGGATTTCTGGCTTGAACCACATCTCTGCAAATTTATTATCATATTGCATATGCTTGTTATGAAAGAATAATTCCTGAAAAAGTAAACAGTGTTCCAAGGTCTCAAAGGTCCATTGGTATATTAAAGCTAGAAGATGAGCCACTCCATAATTAAAGGGAACAGAACATCCTAATCCCCCAATTTCCTTGGTATTATAAAGGATTTCCAACTAAACGTGGTTTCTCCCTCTCCACAAAAAGCTTCTTAAAGATATTTTTGAAGTCCTGGAACATATTTACTGAGGGAACTCCTTAAATATTCTGCATAATGAAAATTAAATGAGGCATAGCCATTACTTTTTATAGTATCCACCCATCCCCAGATGGATAAAGCTATTTTTTTTTCAATTTTCCAGTAACTAAACTATTTTTTCTTGAGTGTTATTGTAATTATTTTTTATATTATTATCCTGATTTGTGGAAATGTATAACCCTAAATATTTAATATGATATCAGATCTTAAAATCTTGGACATCAGCGCAATGGTTAGGATTCAGCTTGCGATACTGGTGACCCAGGTTTGGGAATGGACCTGGGTTGCTGCAAGGCAGGAAGGGGGAAGAAGGCTTAAATGTCTGATGATTGCTCACCTTCTCCCAAGGGGTTGGGTGAGATGCAGCTGGGTGAGTGCTGACTCCTGGCAGAGGCTGGGAGTGCAGCATTTCTGGTGAGCACCACTAAATACAGGGGGCACGGTGGAGGTCGGCATTCACCTTGACATTTGTGGCATGCCAAGCCCACAGGGAGAAAATGGAAAAACAGCTTCTTGACCAGCTGTTTGATGGCTGCAGGCCCCCACTGCCATGGAAGCCTTGGGTCTCCAGTACCACCTCAGCAGCACCCAGGGTCCAAATAAGAGTGCACTGGTTTGCCCCCCTGGCACCTTCCACCTAGGAGGAGAGGGACCCATCCGGTAAAGGGTGACACAGGGCTACCCCTGGAGCAGCTGCAATATGAGGTGGAGGGGAAAGGGAGAGTGTGTCAGCAGGGCCTAGGCTAGCCTGAAGGAGAGATGGGCCAGGAAGCCAAAGGAAGGAGCAAAAAAAAAAAAATCTTGGGCATATTTGTCCAAAGGCTCTGATCAGTTTTTTATCTTCATAATTACAGACTTGTTTTTATTTATGACAATAACCAGATATATTTGATTAATTGTCAATATCTTTAAGAAAGGCCTTTAATGAGACTTTGATATTTTTTATTATTATTAATATATCGTCTGCAAACTCACTTAATTTAATATGTTCTCCATTCAGTTGCGCTCCCACTTCTGCCTCCCCTGTGCTGTGACTGGTTGCCAGCTCTCCTGAATCCCCACACACCAGCAATTCAGTAACAAGCACACCAGGGCCAGAGAGTAACTGCACAGTTCAGGTGTTAATCAAAAATTCAAGAAATATCCAGACTTGCAGCAGTTTTCACAGGCACACTATTTTGGCAAATGTGTGAATAGCAGCAACAGATGACTTGTGGTGCTCTGGCATTCTGCTGTCCATACAAGTGCCGCAAGCTTTTCAAGTTGGTAGCTCCACCTCCCATGTGCTGTGACTGGTTGCCAGCTCTTCCAAGAACCCACACACCAGTAACTACACAGTACATGTGCTGATTAAAAGTTTAAGAAATGTCCAGACTTGCAGCAGCTTTCATAGGCACACAATGTTGGCAAAAGTATGACAGACAGCAACAGGTGACCTGTGGTGAAGGATCCCCTAATTTTCCATCAATTGCATGTAGGTAGCACCTCAGTAAAGACCACCATGTGAAGTACATTCTTCAGGCCCCTCCCTAGTGCCCTAAACCTATCCTGTGCAACCCCTGCTGTGTCCCTGGCAAGATACAAAAGTCAAACCAGGCACCACAGAAGCTCGAAAACACCAGAAATACATAAAAGTATTTTTCTTCCCGATGATGCATTTGATGCAAAACCAGTAGAGGGGAGCTGCCCAGAGCCATGGGTAGTCCAGTTTCTTCACAGAATAAAAATACTTTTATGTATTCCTGGTGTTTTTGAGCTTCTGTGGTCCCTGGTTACCTTGTCACATAAACTGGAGGAGTGTGGGAATTGTTGCTGCACTGTGTGTCTCTTGCCAAGTCATTTGTCCCCAGATGGATAATGATAGCCGTTTCCCACCTGTCCTCCTCTTTTCTGCCTATCTCTGATCTGCTCTTCAGTAATCTCTGTGGAACACCTGGCAGGCACTTTACTACCATGTTTCTCCCTTCTTCTGCTCCTAACTCTATTACTTTGACTATGGAGTCCTACATTAGAAGCTGCCTCTTCTTGGCTGGGGTCCTCTCACTTTTTCCTTGATGACACCAACCTCCTCCCTTCCCACTGCCTTGGGAGCCTCCTGCTGGCTTCATCATCCCACCAGAATGGTAAATTAATTTTGCAGTGGTAAGGTCTGAGGGGAGCTCTCCTTCCTCCCATCCACCCTCCTGGAGTCCATTAAATTTCAGCCAATCTTCCTCTCTTCTTGATTCCTTTGAGGCAGTGGCAGCAATCTTAGTGGCCCCTGTGTTGGGCAGATGGTACCCTATGCTCTAGCCAGCTCAGTCATGATTACAGTGACCTTTGCTGCAGTCTCCAGAACATTTCTATGAAGACTGCAGCCACAACCACTGCACTGCACCATTCCCATGCCCGATGACTGTTTTTCCCCTTAACTTGTGTCTTCCCTGCCTTTCTCTTGCCCTCATACCCCTCCTGTTTATATCAACCTCCTGGCTTTTCTGCACTTTTCCCCCCTTCCTGTATTTAGCTTATTCCTTTAGTGGTTTGTGCCCTTACCCTTTAGGGTGCTTCCAACCTTCTCTTCATAACATTGCTTCCTAATTCCCCCTTTGCACTTTACCTAGACAGGAGTTCCCTGCTCATCACTGTGTGCCCTCCCTTGATTTTATCTTAGTTACTATTCCTTCCTGGTGTTCCATTTACTGCAGAGTTTACTTACATTTCCTGTAGCACCCCATTCAGAATGATCCATGGCCTGCTATTGCCTGTAGATTCCTGCCAGTGCTTAATAAGCCAATCCTGTTCCACTCCTACTCTGTTCCACTCACACACTGGGACACAAACATGAAAGGGACATGGCAGAATAGGTTCCTTTAATATTCAGTAGGGCTTTCTGCACAGCCCCAGTTGGATGGTTACTCTCTTAGCTCCACCTTCCTGTCCAAAATGTCACCAATTGCTGGTGCTGGATTCCAGCTCCTGAAAAACAAACTGTAAACAATAGCACCAAATCAGTAATGTAACAGCCCCTTTACTCTGAAGTCTCTTGTTTGCTGGTGCTTAGCAGCCCAGAGTTGAATGTGCTTTGAAAACTGTTTTGACTTTTTTAAATTTAATTGAGCATCATTCCCAGCACCAATTTATGACTTCACTGCTAGTTCCATCTCCCCAACCAAACTGAATGTGATTGCCACTGCTTTGTTCCAGCAACTGCAGAGCAAACAGTTTTTAAAAATAATACCAAATGAATAATGTAAATGACCTTTACTCTGAAGTCTCCCTTCTGCTTGTGCTTAGCAGCCCTGAGTTGAATGTGTATGTAATGTGGGTAGAAAGCTGGCTAAGTGGGAGAACACACAGAGTGGTGGCGAAAGGGGATTTCTCTGAAGTTAGATAATAAGCAGGGTACCACAGGTTTCAGTTCTGTGGTCAATCATCTTTAATATATTCATTTGGGATGTGTGTGTGTGTGTGTGTGTGTGTGTGTGTGTGTGTGTGTGTGTGTGTGTGTGTATGTTCAGGGCAACACCTACTTCTTCACAAATGACACTAAAATCTTCAGCATGCTGGACAGTGAGGATGTGATTCAGATACTAAGGGAGGTGCTGGGAAGGCTAGTGTGATGGTCCAAGATTTGGCAACTGAATTTAATGGTAAAAATACAAGATAATGCATATTGGGTAAAAAAAGAATACAGGAAATGCAATACTTTATGGGTGAAGTAATATTAGAAAGCACAGTAGGAAAAAAAAGATCTTAGAATGATAATATTAAACAGTCTATAATCTACAGTACAGTAAAATAAGGCAGTGGTGAAGGTGAACAGGATGTTGGGTTGCATAGGAAGGGAAATTTGAGGTAGAAGCAGGGAGATGATCTTTCCATCGTAAAGATCCATGAAACCAGATTTTTGAAGGACGATGCATGGTTTGCATCAAGCACTGCATCAAATCATTAGATTGCTATAGCTGAGTCATGGCCAAATGCTGCAGCTGCACTGGATTTTATGATCCCAGGTGCAGTTGCAACAGTCAACCTGTTTTATGGTAACCTGTAGCAAAGTTTGGCCAAAAACTGCATGTTTGTGGGCCCCAAAATTGATGCAGGATAGATCACTGGAAGTTGATCTAGTAAGCATTGGTTTGACACATGGCATTGAAAATCTCTCTAGGTTTCCATAAGCCTTGTGTGCCTTTATTTAATGCATCTGAGCCTTGTGGGAATTCCACAGCTTCAAAAATCTAGCCTTCATGTACCCATATTTGGAATACTGTGCAAGGTTCTGCAGCATGTACCTATGGAAGGAATGTGAGAAGGTGGAGTCTGTACAGAGAAGAGTGACAATAATGATCAAGTGGATGGGCAAGAAGACATATGAGGCAAGACTAATGGACCTCAATTTGTACACCCTGGAGTGTAGAAGGAAGAGGGGAGACATGACACAGATTTACAAATACCTGCATTGGATAAACAGGGTTTCACACAAGATAATGTTCATCTTATACACAGGCACATCCATGGGGGAAATTCACTTAAACTGGTCAGGGGGAGGTTAAAGAAGGAGTCCATGAACATGTTTTAATGAAAAGTGTAATGTACAAAAGGAATGGAGTGTCAGAAAAAATGGCCTCTGCCAAAACAGTGGGGAGATTTCAAACAAGGGTGGGACAGGCACAATGACACAATATGTGTATTGGGGCAAATTGTAAGGGAGAAGAATGGCCAGTTAGGTCAACTTAGGAGAATTAGGTCAGGTGGACAGATCTGATGAGCTGCTGGGCATTTTTCTGCTATTACATTTTATGTTTCTATTAAATTGACTCTTCTTGGAACCATTATGGCCATGAACTTATTTTTTTGAAGGAAGCTGTGAGTCATCTAGATTAATATATTATATTAATAGATCATGTTGTTACAGTTCTCATATACTGTAAAATGAATATATGATGGCCTGAGCCAAAATGTGCTGTTTATTTTCATGAGTGAGATGTGGAAGACTATATCAGAAGTTGCAAAGTCTGGAATATGTAATGACAGTCTTCCCTATCCGAACTGAAAGTAAATATTTTGAGTCAGGCCATTGTAGGTTAAATTTATGCAACTCATTGATAATTTTGTTTTGTATAAATCTTGTACACAAATCTTTTAATATAAATGCAGTTATTTGTCTGCATTGTTGTCTGTTGTGTTGTGTGTTTATCTGTCTCCTCCTTCCTAGCACTACCCCTGCAATAGTACTCAAACTTCTCAGCCAGCATGGTTTTGAAATGTAAATCTAGCAGTGTAGATAGGGATTTTGTGGTTGTGTTCCTCTTGACACAAATTATAGGCAAATGCTTGCTTGATGTAGTTGTGCACTTGAAAGAATATGGGTCCAATATGCATTTTAAAATGTATACATTTAGTGAAAAATAACAAGAGACTCAGTAGTGAAGATGGGAAAACAAACAGGCTGGTGCTTCAATCTTTACTGCTACTACATCATCTGATGAAAATCTAGCAGGTAAAAGTGAGGGGGTGTTTGTTTCATCATTGCTAGTGAGTCTTGTATTTTTTTTTTCAATAAAAGTATATTTCATAATTGCATCCTTGCAAGTGTGCTCTGCTTTTGGGATTTATTTGATGCTGTGGTTTCAAACATTGCCATACAAACCAAGACCTGAAAGAGAATTTCAGATTTGAGATGTTCAATGTAACTATGTACGGCTTTATTACTTAGCCCTGATAACTTCTGTGTTCTTTAATCCATGAAAAGGAAACACAATAAGCCTCAACATGAATACCAGTGTTTAAATATTGAAATCTATTTTTTAAATGAACAGCACCAAAATTTTTTTTATTTAGCTTTTGTTGACCGGGTAAGTGCACTAGACAAATCCTGCCTATTTTCAGACACGACCCGGGGGAGGGTGATACAGATGAATGTCAACTGACCTTGAACCAGATTAAGCTGTTGGTGGTATTTTTTAGTGAATGAGGGAAATTTGGCCAGGACACCGGAGAAATTCCCCTACTCTTTTCAATAAGTGCCATGGGATCTTTAACATCCACCTGAACTACCACCAATCCAGGCAGATGGGACCTCGGTTTAACGTTTCATCCAAAAGACGGCACCTCAGAAGTGCAGCACCCCTCTCATGCTGCACTACAGTGTCAGTACTGGGATATTAACCCAAGTTCCAGATGTGGGAACTGAACCCATAGCCCTCTGATCTCCCGGCCTCAGAGGTGAGTGTACTACCTACTGAGCCACTGACACTATTAAGGTTGGCTGTTTTGGGGCTGGGGAGGTTTACCTGTGTCTGACTTGGATGTCTGGATTTTTCTGTTTGATTTGCAGGGTATTTTTTTCTGTCAAATTGTTGTGTAGTGCATCTTGCTGACAGGAAGACACTCATCGCAGCGGTGGGTGAGAGCTTTTAGCTGATTGTTTTGTGAGGGCACAGTTTAGGCCCAGCCCCTTCCCACCCCTCATCCCACCTACCCCTGGAAATAGTTCCTTTATACCTGGGGTTCTGACATAATTTCCTCAAGAGTGCAAGGTGCATGTCACTGTCATATCCTCGCTAGCACACTGCACTGACAATATAAGCATACACATTGTATAATATATATATTTCTATATAACAAACCAATCTCACACACACACACACACACACACACACAAAACAAACAAACAAAAAAAAGTAGATAAACATGTGGGGAGTAGTGCAATGTAATGGCTGTGGGTCAGCAGTCTTCCGGGAGTCTTTCTGGAGGCTGAGATGCTGACCTATTTGCAGACAACTCTCTGCCCTGAGGGAGGAAGTTGCCCGCTTTCAGGCCGCACTGGACAGTAGTAAGGGAACTTTCCCCCAGGCCACACTGGACAGTAGGAAGGGAACCGCACCCATCCAGGGAGCACCAGAGCCACCACCACTACCTCAGAGGTTGCGAAGAGAGCACAGCAGTTGGATGACAGTGGGCTCAGGGGGGGTGAGGATGGTGGAACAGAGGCACACCCAGTCAGTTGTTCTACTCCACAATCCATACACCATTCTGGGGGAGCATAGCTCCCCTATGGATGACCCACAGAGGAGACTGATGACAACTGTCACAAGGGAGGCCCACAGGAAGGAGGCAGAGGACACCATAGGGAAAGGAAGCAGCTCCTGGTGGGGGACTCAATTATTAGGGGGATAGAATTGGGGGGAGCAGGGAAAACTGAAGTAAGGTGCCTGCCTTGTGCCATGGCTTGGAGGGACAGGAAATGCATCCTCAGGATCATGAGAACAGCTGCAAGGGAGTCTGAGCTGGACATTCTTGTCCACCTAGGGACAAATGACTTGGCTCATCATGAGATTAGAGCAGTGCAGGAGGACATTGTAAAGTTGGGGAGGGGCCTAAGACAAGTAGCGCACACAGTATCCTTCTCAGAGGTGCTGCCTGTCAATGGCATGGGGAGGTGAGGGTAATTTGCACCATGCAGTTTAATGAATGGTTGAAAAAATGGTGTGGAGCACAGGGGTTTGGCTTCATTGGGGACTGGGGTTCCACCTGGAGGGACACCAGCCTATACTGGCAGGTTGGTCTGCATCTGTCCAGGAAGGGAACAAGTCTTTTGAGCAATCGGTTTAAATGCTTCATTGGCAAGCTTTTAAACTAGTCAAAGGAGGAGGCACTGATAAGCAGCAGGAAAATCCCAGCCTCTCCCTACAAAACAGGGTACTAAATGAGAAAAAGGCCGAGGTAGAAAGGTCAGTGGGGGATGCTGCAACAGAAGGTAAAGCCATCAAAAAATGGAGAGCAATGAGTACCAATGCCTATAGTCTGGTAACAAGCTTCCTGAATTAGTGGCCTTGATGGAGGAGGAACATCTGGATATTGTGGCAGTCAAAGAAACATGGTACACACAAAACCATGACTGGGACGTAAACATACCAGTATACACTATCTACAGGAGGGACAGGGAGGGTAAAAGAAGAGGAGGAGTAGCTCTTTACATAAGGGAAGGAATAAAAGCAACAGAACAAAAGGGTAAATAGGGAGGAGAAGAAGCACTGTGGGTAAATTTGGAGACAGGCAATGTCACCACAATCTGCACAGGGGTTGTATACAGACCCCATTCTCAGAGGGAGGAAATGGACAAAGAAATGATAGAAAGTATACTTAGAATGGCAGAAAAAGGGGAAATATTGCTGATGGGTGATCAGAATATGCCAGATGTTAACTGGAGTGCAGTTGCAGCAACCACTTCGAAGAGTGGGGTTATTCTAGATGCCCTACAGGGGCATGCCTTAGACAACTAGTATTGGAGCCCACTTGAGAGGGAGCAATCTTAGACCTGGTTCTCTCAAATGGAGATGGAGAGAGGATCACAGATGTAGAAGTGGGTAGCCATCTGAGAACTAGTGACCATCGAACAATATGGTTCACAATAAACACAGCAATAGAGTCAAGCCATACAAAGGCAAAAGTACTGGACTTTAGGAGGGCTGACTTTGCCAAAATGGGTAAGTGCCTAAGGAATGCACTAGCAAATGGACAGGAAGGAGGGGTGGAAGAACAATGGGGAATAATAAAAACTGCCATCACAGAGGTAATGGGCCTTTGTGTGAAGCAAATAAACAAAACAAAACGATGTAAGAAACCACTATGGTTCTCAAAGGAAGTGGCAGTGAAGGTTCAAGAGAAAAAGAAAGCATTCAGGAAGTACAAGGAACCACAGAAGGAGCAGGACAGAGAACTGTATCAGTTAAAGCAAAAGGAAGCTGGAAAAGTAGTCAGAACAGCAAAGGCCCAAACCGAGAAAAAGATAGCCAACTCAGTTAAGAAGGGGGATAAAACCTTTTATAGGTACATCAGGGAGCAAAGGAAGACCATGGGAGGGATAGAGAGGCTTAATAAAGGGGAGGGAGGGTGGACAGAGGGAGACTGTGAAAAGGCAGAGATACTAAATAAATATTTTTGCTCAGTATTTACAAAGGAAGAGGGGGAGGTACCTAAAACAAACAGTAGAAACACTCTGGATACAGAAGTTGATACCAGCCCATTTACAGAAGAAAGGGTTATGAAAGAACTCTTAAAACTGAAGGTGGACAAAGCAATGGGGCCTGATGGGATTCATCCCAGAATTCTTAAAGAACTAAGGGTAGAACTAGTGACACCACTGACTACCCTCCTTAACAAATCATGGGAGGATGGGGTGGTACCCGAGGACTGGAGGAGGGCAGATTTTTTTTATTTTATTTAGTTGTTTTTTTAACCAGGTATAGCACACTAAGCTGAAAGCTTTTTTACAGGAGCGACCTGGGAGCACAAGGAGGTTAAGTGACTTGCTCAGGGTCACACAGTATGCAAGTGGAAGCTGTGGGATTGAAACCCAGGTCTGGTCTGCCGGATGTCACCAGATTTGCAGCTCAGAGCCTTAGACCGCTGCGCTATACTGCCTGCCAATTGAATGTGATTCCCCTTCACAAAAGTGGGAGCAAGGCAGAAGCAGGAAACTACAGACCTGTTAGTTTAACCTCAGTGATAGGGGAAAATGATGGAATCACTTCTGAAGGAAAGAATTGTCGAGTATCTAGAGGCCAGAGGGGCACAGGACCCTAGGCAGCATGGATTCACAGTGGGAAGGTCATGCCAGATGAATCTGATAGATTTTTTTGACTGGGTGACCAAAGTAGCAGATCACAGAGGGGCTGTGGACATGGCCTACCTAGACTTTAGCAAGGCATTTGACACAGTCCCACACAAAAGATTAATATACAAGTTAGCCAGCCTGGGAGTGGGTCCCAAGATGACAGCCTGGGTAAAGAATTGGCTGGAGAATAGGACACAGAGAGTAATAGTAAATGGAGTCCACTCAGAAGAAAGGGAGGTTACTAGTGGGGTACTGCAGGTTTCATTATTAGGAACGGTCCTCTTCAATGTCTTTATAAGTGACATTGCAGAGGGACTGGAAGGAAAAGTATGTCTCTTTGCAGACGACACAAAGATCTGCAACACAGTTGATGCACAGGGTGGGGTGGAAAGGATGAGAAGGGACTTGGCAAGGTTAGAGGAATGGTCAAATGTATGGCAGCTTGGATTCAATGCTAAGAAGTGCAAGGTAATGCACCTGGGAAACAAAAACCCAAGGGAAGAGTACACAATGGGGGGTGAGATACTAACAACAACAAAATGGAAAGGGACCTGGGGGTAGTCATATCAGATGACCTAAAGGTGGGCAAGCAATGTGAAAGGGCAGCAAGGAGGGCTGGGGGGATACTGGGAGGCATAGGGAGAGGCATCACCAGTAGAAAACAGGAAGTTATTATCCCTCTGTACAGACAGCTGGTGAGACCCCATCTGGAGTACTGCGTGCAGTTCTGGAGACCCAATCTCTGCAAAGACATAGAAAGGATGGAAGCTGTCCAGAGGAGGGCAACTAAAATGGTGGAGGGTCTGCACCAGATGACATATGAAGAGAGACTAATGGAGCTTAATATGTATAGCCTTGAGGAAAGGAGGGAAAAGGGGGGACATGATAGAAACATTCAAGTACCTCAAGGGAATCAACAAAGTCCAAGAGGGTAGCATCTTTCAAAAAAAGAGGTGTGCAAGAACAAGGGGGCACAATTTAAAGATGGGGAGGTGGCTCAGAGGTAATTTCAGGAAGTATTTTTTCACAGAGCGGGTTGTGGATGCATGGAACGGCCTTCTGGAGGAGGTTGTGGAGTCAAAAACAGTGGTGGAATTCAAGCATGCATGGGACAGTCATAAGGCCATTCTGGGGGGGGTAGGAAGAAGTAGGCTGCTGGTTAACTAGGATCTGCCACTTATCCAGTAGGTAGGGAAATGGGCAGACTGGGTGGGCCAAGCGGTCCTTATCTGCCGTCAGATTCTATGTTTCTATGTTTCTAGGTTAATTTGAATACTCACCTCTCATCAATGTGAGTCTGATATGATAACCACAGAAAAGGCATGTTCTGGATTTGTTCACTGTTGAGCTAGTTTTGGCGAAGAACATGTTACAATATTGAGTTTGGCTTCCAGTAAAAAAAAAATAAACAGTTTATCAACTGTGACTGTCAATGTGATTGTAACACAACTTTTTAATTTTGTAAAGCAGTTGGTGACTGAGTCTACTGGTGGTTGTCAGTGTGAGATTTTTTTCATGGCAGTCAATCTGACACTGCTAAGATCATAAAATAAAGGTGGGTTTCACACTGCAAAGTATCAAACATTGATTTTTTACTTAAGAACCAGATCACAAAAATAACACATTTATGTGATGTTATTTAGGTACACACAAGTTGCATAAATCAATATATAAAACTGTAAGACAGTTTAAAAAAAAAATAGAAATGTATTTTTAAACCTTACTGACTGTTGATTCCATTGTGGCCTATTGCACAATGAACAGTGCTGTTTTTTGACATTGATACATTTTAAACATTTACAAATGTCATAAACATTTCATTCTCCCCTTAAGTAACCTTTAATTTGCTTTGATTTTGTGGGCTTTGCCTGCCAAAGCATGAGAAGATAATAATCACATCTACTGTAAAAAATACAACCAAGAAGTAGACAGTGCAATGCATATTATGGCTTGATTACATTTTCTTACAGTACTAATTCTCCACAGTCACCTTATCTAACCAGGACATATGAGTTGCCAAGCTGCTTCTGTAATTAAAGCTTACCTCTAAAGTCAATATCAGAAGAGATAACAGAATTATTGATGGATGATAAAAATATTTAGTAGGGTTTTATTCAAGTATTTATATTAATTATGAAAATTAACACACAAAAAAATAACAGATAACATAAATGGCATGCAAACAGACCAAATTCAAGAACCACAGAGTTCAGGTCTAGTTACCTACACCCTTCCTTCTAAATAACTAAAGGCTGAGAAACAAAGCTTTCCAGGATCTACACAATGTGTGCATGTTAGGGATGCATAGCTCAGAACCCTTATGCCTATCATCACCAGGATGCATCCACAGCCCCCCACCAGTCACTCTCCATTAGTGTAGGACTTCACAAAGGGCTGGGGGAATGTCCTGGAGGTGGAGCTGTACTGGATATTGGACATGCAACTGGGTACTCATGGAAGTCCTGATCGGATCCCTGCTCTGCATGAAACAGTGTAGAGCAGGGCACTGTGACTATGACATACCTCTGGAGACTGTTATATCCCTTATATAATTAACAAAAATAAAAATGGTGAGGACATTAAGCATCTCACACTCTCCTTGTCAGTTTGGAGGACTTGGATCTAGGTGAGTGTCAGTCAGCTGGGATCCCATAAGACTGACTGTGGCTAGTGAGAGGGAGCATGTAATTGCTATGGAACGTTTTCGACCCATGTACTATTTAGCCCCTATCAGCCCTTAGACCATCTACACAAGGCTGTGGATGGCACAGTAGTGTAACCCCACCGCTGTGTCCACCACAACCCAGATGCATATGTAGTTTTGTATAGCAACATTTGATCACATACAGTTGGAGCATGCTTGTAAGGCTGTGGATTTGCAGAAGTCTCTGCATGTGTGGAGTAGGACCTCACACCACCAGCCACCACCACTATGCACCCATCTGCAGGTGTGTAAGGCCTCTCAGATTTTGAGAATCATGCCCTAAGTTTGAAGTATGCTATCTTTTGTTTATGGGACAGGTAGTCTTAAATTTATTTATGGCAGCTGCTATTGTTCAACATGTATTGGGTAAATTATGTGTAAGAAAAAAACATTTTTACAATTAATTCCCATTTGGAATCCAAATAGTCCCACAAAAGGTAAATAAAAATGAGAGATCTAGAAAGTGCACAACAGCAAAACTGGACAAATAGCATACACCATCAAGAAAATAGTCTGTGTAATTTAATGTGCAAAAATTGAGAATCTTGAGTTAAATAATTTAATTACTTTTTTTAAAGCATTGACATGTGTTACAGATGGAAGCCAGAAAAATCTTAGTGTTTGTCACCTAACTCTTTATCAAAAGTAATTTGAGGGCCTCATATTAACATTGTTGTATATACAATCAATTGCAATCAATTAATAATGCAGTAAAAGAGTGCATGAAATATATGGCTATGCCAACAGCATGGAGCAACTTGCACACAGGGCAGTTCTGTACAAAAGCTGAGAGAAGGATGCATGCAAGTCTTCCCTTTGAAACAAGAGTTATGCCATCTGTGCATTCTGAAGATCTGAAAATACTGTAGTATTGTATTTAAGCAGTTTGTTTGGGTATACTAGGCATGTAATTGTCCAGCCCCCTCCAAGCCAGGTACATTTGCAACCTCTGTTATCCTGCCTCAGCCCCCACCCCCATGACTCATCAGGTTTCAGAAAGAAGAAAGAAGTCAAGACATGAAGGTATGAAGAAGAAGAAGAGGAGAATAAGGAAACCATTGTCATAAGTATCAGGACCATCAGAAGAGGAACCAATGCAGGAATTACAATCAGAGCAGGGAAAATGTTATCAATGAACATCACTAACAGCTCAGACTATATTCCATCTGAAACTAAAATAAATGTTTTAACAGTGGGTTTAAACTATATATGAACAATAATGATTAATGATTTCAATACTATTGCAAATTTGAAGAAATGTGTCTGTATGTTTAATATGGACAGACTTTATTCTAATACAGATTGTACAATGGAGCGGTATGTGGATGAGGAGAGTATTTCCTAGAGTATGAATAATATCTATGTGATGACAAATTTTTGTGAGATGTCATCTGTTGTGCTGCTGATTAATCTGGCAGTTTAGGTATATAACAAACTGGTTTAAAAAAATGTACAATCTTTTTCAGGAATGTAAAATCCCCACATAAGTAAACTGCACCAAAGACAAAAATGAACAGCTCTGAAATCTTTGGCATATAATAGATTAATTATGATCAAGGTGGCTTGGTCATCATCATTATGAATATTGCCTTGTATGAGTCACTGATAAATCATTTTACTCAAAATTGACATGTGATTATTGATTATTTTTAGACACTTGCATTATTTTACATGAGACATGTTAAAAGGAATTATTAATAAACAGGTGCATGATTTTCTGTCTGTAGAATTTCCACGTACTATATGTCCAACTATTTTCCCTTCTCAAAGTATACAAGACTTGTGAGTTACTCCCAGTGAAGCTAATTGTTTTAAGCATGCACTCTTTAACAGAGCCTAAATCTACATTTGTAGATGCCCATATTAAAACTGTGACTGATAGTTTTGGTTCTTACAGGGCACTGGCCATATACTTAAAGTTTAGACCAGATCCAAGCTGATCCAGATAGGCTGATATCACCCATGACATAAATATAGGAGGCAGTATAGAGCAGTGGTTAAAAGCCTGTGAGCTGCAAATCTGGTGACATCCAGCAGACCAGACCTCAGTTTGAATCCCACAGCTTCCACTTGCATACTGTGTGACCCTGAGAAGGTCACTTAACTTCCTTATGCTCCCAGGTCACTCCTGTAAAAAAGCTTTCAGCTTAGTGTGCTACTCCTGGTTAAACAACGAAATAAAAAAAAAAGAAATAAGCAAGCTCTATGCCAATATACTGCATGATGGTGGTTTAGATGCATTACGATGCATGCTTACTGAGAGAAGTGACATGCCAATAGTGTTAATTTAATTTATTTTTGCACTGTCTGAAAAAAAATATATAGAAATGCAATACCTTTTCTTTTCTATGCCAATAGTTACCATTAGGTGAGGGGAGCAGTGATGTGGCAAGATTTACTCACAATTACATTAATATCTATCTGAGTGTCTGAGAAGACACCTTTATTAGGTATGCTAAAGGGAATCCATTTTTCCATTTTCTGGAAATGCAACATTGATAAATCAATGACATTATTCTAGTATGGAAGGGTAGTATTTATGAAGTTAAAAAATTGTGGGCAATATTTGGAGGGTACGATCTGAAATTCAAAATGTTCTGTCAGTTTCAGTACTAAATGGATTACTTTTTGGACCTTATAATCATTTAAGAAGTCACAGTGGGAGTCTTTACACACCTTTCCTGAAAATAAACTGACCAATATTCATTGTTAAAATCTACCGGTTGTCACTCTACACGTATAATATCAAATACAGTCAAGTCCTAATAGATGCAAATGTTTGAGACACCCCATTTTTTGCATACATCTGAAATGACATACAACTAAAATTGTATTGAAATCAATGGACCGCTCAGTAATACACACTTTGTAACTTACTACTCACTTTTATTTTTATTCAATGTATCAGATTCATTGAAAACATGCCAGTTCATCAAATGGCGCATAGTCTGAGCTGTTTAAGCTATTTGTTTTCTCCATTGTTGCTTGCTGTATCAAACAGGCTGAAACTGACTAAAACTAAAATGTTCATTTATTTACAGTAACCACAGCCTACACAGCAGCACCTGTTTAACAGGTGTGATTGACAGTATTAATGTCTGTGGAGCCCCTGTCTGGTAGAAAAGGTATGCACACAACCAAAATTTGGCATGCATGCAAGCATATTTTTTATCAAGTATATAGAATTGGGACTGTGACATGTCATTTTTTGTGCATACAACAGAAATGTGCATACATCTTAATTGCATACAAGTGGAATGTACCGTATCCTAAAATATCAGTATCTCCATTTGAAAATAAACTGTAGTAGAGAGGTTGATTATAACCTCAGAGCAAATTAGACAGATTCCTGGTTTAGAGAATGTGGATATACAGAACAATGTGTATAGGATGGTAGAACATTTACTGAATCTAGAAACAGAACAAACTTGTTGGTACCAGCTGATACAGCAGCCATTGTTTGCAGGAATGACTGTGACCATGACAGATTAAATTTTGTTGCAACATATGGCATTGGTACTAAGAAGGTGTTTGAAATTGTCAGGAGAGACTGGCATATACTAGAAGTTTAGAAGCGTCTGAGACCATATGTACAAAAAAACAACCAAGGGTGGTGTACAAACGTGGACAAAATATTAAAGATATGGTTGTTAACAGTTTTCTGCCAATAAAGCAGTTTAATGTTACTGTACCTAATTGGATGCCAAACCTGCCTAAATTAACATTTCCTTGTGAGAATTGTTCTTTCTGTAAGGCTGTTAGAAAAAGAGATCATTAAAGTGTGGTTATGGGAAATAAATGCATTGCAAAGTTAAAGATTTTATACACTGTGATACTGAATATGTGGTGACCTTGCTCAGTGTACTTATAGAAAATTCTGTATTGGAAAAATGAAAAGGAAATTTGAACAATGGATATGGAAACACTTAGCAGCAACTGTAAAGGTGGATATGAAGAATGCATTAGTGGTTTATGTTGATGATAAAGGATTTGAACAATGTTTCTGCTTTATGGGCCTTTAAAAATAGACTACATGTGGGAGGGGGGTGATATGGACAATAGACTCTTACAGCTCAAGTGTTTTTGGATTTATACTTTGGGAGATTGGTGAACAATGTTTCAGATTAGAACCATTTTTGGAATACTGAAATAATTAAATGTTGCACCTATGTGTGTTCTCATTAGTTCTAGGTTATATTGTTTAACAGAGTTCAGTCTAACGCTTTAAAGACTGAAATTTAGAGTATGTCTGATCAGTACATGTCATCAGCCTGGAGAAATTCAGCATGCAGCATTTCTATACACAAGTTGGAAAAATACATACAAGTCTTCCCTTTGAAACAAGACTTATGCCATCTGTGCTTTTTGATGATTTGTTTTTAATGTTGTATACAGTATAGTGTTTAAACAGTTTGTTTGTGTTTCCTAGGTACAGTATGTGGTTTTCTTATATGTGATATCATGTTTCTTTGGATGTGGCCATATTTTCCATACACATATGTGACTGTTTGATTGCAATCAATTTCGCTTGCAAAGATTTCCATGGTAGACACTCAAATTACTTTTGATAAAGTGCTAAGCATAAACTATTGATCCCCCCGGGTCCATCTGTACACATTTCAATGTTTTTAAACTTGATTAAATTATTTAAATAAAGATTCTCATTGTTGAACCATTAAATTACCATGACTTTTTTCTTAATTGTTTATTGTAGTGACCAGATTTTCTCCTGTGTATTTTGAGACTTTTGATTGGAAAATACTTTTTTCTTCCCTTTGAGTTGTTTTTCTGTTTTTTATAGATCTAAAAAGTACCACGTCTTGAAGACAAAATGGATTTATGCAAAACAGTGGAAACCTATAAAGGTGAACAATAGCTTGATGCTGTAATTTGAGATTGTTTAAAACAGATGTTTTTTTAATTTTTACCTTTCTCGAAAGGCCCAACATTTTGTTCAAAGTTTACTACCCAATTGGTCATAGCTAGATTTTCCCTATTTAACAGCTCAAGGCCCAATATCGAACAGTAGCTCTGCCCAGTAAGGCTCTGAGCAACACTTAACAGTGCTTTGTGTGGTTACCAGTTTGTTAGTGTGGCAGGTACAATTTTAAATGGCACAGTTAGCACAGACAAAATCTGTTTGTACCTGAACAATAATACCACACATGCATGCAAATAAGGGGTGGTGGTACCTATAAAGAACCCATTGGTATAATAGAAGAATTTTAGAAACACTAGCAGTGCAAGTTGATGGTTCCATAAACCTAGTGTACTTTTAAAGCCTTACTAATAGTGTGGTGCCCCCAATCCAGTCACATACAACTCTTCACTGACTCTAGGTCCCTCCCCCATCCAGTACCATTTTCAGTATAATACTGAATTAAATTTCTTGGCACCTAGTGGTACCACCTCCCTCTCCCATTCACACAATAGTTGCCAACCTCTCTCCCAGCACTGATCCTGGTGTTGTTAGGCTTAGACATGTGGTGTAGGGAGCTGAGAGGAGGAGAAGATAAAACCTGTTAGCCACCACAGAGGTTTAATTTAAAACCTAATGCATTGTCTTTTTTTTTTACTTATGTGGGCAGTTGCTGTATTTAGTAGGAAACTGACATGCAGCCACCTTAGGAGGATTGAAGAATGCTGTGTGAGAGCAAACAGGCTGCATGACCAGAAGGGGCCAATTTTAGGGGTTCAGGAAGCAGGGATTATGGTCTAAATTCCCCACTACTGTAGCATGTCTCAACACACTTGTGTTACAGTGCTGAGTGTAACAGTGCAGGAGTGGGGCATCTGCAGGGCTTCCACAGATAGTCCACAGTCTGCAGGAGCCTCTGCAAGGGGGGAAATGGATGAAATCAGGAGAAAACACATTATTATTTACAATGCACAGGGGCAACCAGCAATAGGGTAGGTAGCTACAGCTTGTAGACATACTGTACCACAAGTAGGAACGTAGAAGTAGACACTCAGGATACAGTAGGCACAGGTAGGAGAGTTAGAGAAGGGAGAAATAAGAGGCAGCCCATCTGCAGTGGAGTAACAAATAAAGCTCAGCCAAGTGGGTGAGGAGTAGTAGACACCCATGAAAAGTTACTGTAGTTACATGCAGGTGGGTTAGAAAAGGAAAACAAAAGATACCCTATCTGGTATAGGGTAGCAAATTCATTTCAGACAAGCAAAAGGGGGGATTACAAGGGTGTAAAAAGGAGGTAGTATAGTACAGAGAAGTTTCAAAAGACAGCAAGGTTAATGAAGGAAAGATTATGGGAGGGGTGCAGTTCAACAGGGGTGAGGCTGCAGTCTTTGTGACACCTTCTGGAGACTGAGGTGCTGTATGCACAAAACCCATGTTGGAAAACTTATTTTATTTTTATCAAGAATTGATTTTTTTAATTGTTATTATTTTATGTGATTTTTACATGGTATTAAGATGGGAAGTGTTTACTCTAATTTCTGGTTAAGATTAATGTTGAGTAAGTCCTAAAAACAGTAAAATGGAGGAATGATGCCAATTAAAATGGAAACAGTTTCTGAGTTCAGAACGAAAATGGTCTTATAGAGAATGTTTTAAATTGCAAGGCCATGTGCTCTAGCTGTAGAACAGAGATAAGATGGTGCCTAACTTACATGTTCCACATTCCAGGGAAGACACGTTTACTAAGATGTATATGGGTATTTGTAAGGGGAAAGTCCTAGCTAGAGCTAGGTATCCATAATTACAAACAGATAGGAAAACATGTGACTGATACAGGCTAGCACCAAGGAAAAACTTACCTTACAAAAGTGAGTTTAAAAGTCCCATTACTTTGTATAGAAATAAGAAGTTGTATTCATAATTTAAAGATGCAATGTACTGCATCTACGAAAACTAGAAAGTTATTGGACAATTGTATGATGAATAAGCTTACCCAATTTCATGATTGCAGGACAAAGGTTTCAGGAGTTATATCATTTTCTTATTAGGAAACTAAAAAACCTAATATCTTGTGATAGCTCACATCTTAAGCAGTCTAACAATTTGACTCTTAAGTCTGTATTTTGTTGTGATAGAGAGAAATACCATCTAAAAGTTTATAGTAAATTAACTTTTTTGACAGTGATTTATTACTTTTCCTTGGAAGAATAAAGAACCCATGTGGTTCTACAAGAAAGTAATGTTTTAAGGACTTTAAGAATGGATTTTTCTTATAAATCTTGTATCACTCTATAGCTTAGAATACTTAGAGCAAGACTATCATTTTATCTTAAGACATTTTATTTAAATGATGAAGTTGTAACCTTAATAGTGTAACTTACAAAATATAAATGCTACAAATATCAGACTTCTACCAGAATAATTTGCTAAAGTAATACACCTGAATATGTAAGTTTAATGTTTAAATTAGGTTAAATAAAAATTTTATTGAGAAAAATAATTTTGAACTAAAAACAAATCTGAGGAGAAATAATAATAATAAATTTAATAATAAATTTTATTTCACATAAGCTCCTTTCAGGCCATCAGGGCACTTTACAAAAAGATAAAAGCAATCATGATAAAAGCAGTGAACATCAGAATAAAATAAATAACAAAATAACAGAGGATCCAAATTATTTGGTGCCACCAAAAGCACTACACCATAAAAAGGTTTTCAATGCCTATTTGTACCCTCCCACAGTCATGATTTCCCGAAGCTGATGGGGTAGAAAATCCAAAGGGTTGGAGCCATGTGCATAAATGCATGGGCCCCAGAATATTTCAAAGACACCCTTGGAATCTCCAGCAACCCCATATCAGCTGAATGCAACTGTTGCACCGGGCAGTAAGGCACAAGGAACTCTTTCAAGTAGTTAGGGCCCAGTCCATGTAGGGCTTTATAAGTCAGTAAACCAACTTTAAAGGTGATCCACCACCTAATCAGCAGCCAGTGCAGATCACACAGCACAGGAGTAATATGGGAAGCCTTAGGGGCCCCCATCAACAATCGTGCAGCTGCATTCTGCACGAGCTGCAGGCAGTGGATATCAACCCCAGGAAGCCCTAAGTACAGGGGGGTTGCAATAATCAAGGCATGAGGTCACAAAAGCATGGAATAATGTAGGTAAGTCACCAGATGGAACCAGGTGCTTTATCCTGGAGATATTCCTAAAATGATAAATGGAAGTCTTGATGATGGCTGACACCTGATCTCATAAAGTCAGCCCATTGTCAAGCACTAACCCCAAATTCCACACCCGTTCAGAGCATATATGTATGTCATCATTTATCTTCTGAGATGACCTACCTTTCTAGTGACTCAGGCCAATCAAAATCTGGTAATGTCATCACCAGGGTAGTTTTATATTAGTCAATTTGTCTTGTCACACCTCAGTGTTGACCAAAATATTGATGCAAGAAGGATCTATGTTAGCTTAACTAAGAATTCTAAAGGCTTTATGCTGTTGCTAGGCCTAAGAACTTTGGGCCTCACTTGTTTGGAATGCAGGGACCAGCATGAGGATAGCCAAAAGCTTATCCAGTGCTGCCATAAGATCCAGGTGCAAGAACCAGATGCAAGGACATTTCATTGTGTATGAAGCAAGGTCTGTGTTTTATTTGCTGAATCTTGACTGAAGTAATGTTGCCTGCTGTTGGTCAGACACAGACTTGCCTTTAAAACTCATGTAAGCTATACAGCATGCTGAGCAGAAGGAGGTCTAGTGTCCTACATTTTTAAAAGCAAATGTACAACTTGAAGAAGTCATTATGTTCCAGTTGTTGAAAAAACTTCGCTATACACAAGGAAGTGCTTTGAATCCAGTATTGCTATGGACTGTGCAGACTGAAGCTGCTTTCTATAAATCCAAGAACTGACTTTTGGTAAAGTGACTTTCAACAAGAAAAGTTTAACATGCAGTGTTTGTCCATGCTAAAAGAAGTTCCAGGGTCAAGAAAATTAGCTGACAAAGAGACCTTTTCATCAAGAGCTAGACTCATCCAAGAGTTCTAAGTTAAGAGAAGAACAACTTCTACAACTAGAAATATAAGTATAATTTTATTACTTTCACTAATTTTAATTAACAGTCTTGGTAATTTAAATTGGCTTATCTGGGAAAGTAAGAAGGAAATTTACTCTTAACTATAGAATCTGGGAATACAGATTAAAAGTTTTGAACTAAGAAATATTTTGCATGATTTGAAAAGTTAAAAATGAGTTTTATGAAAGTATAGTACAAGACATTAATGTAATGAGTTGATGCCAGCTCTCAGAAAATATGTTTTACATGCTATGGCATTTTAAAACAAGTTCATACAGAAAAATTTGGGATATTGATCTTATATGTTCTTATGCATGAAAATTACGTTAAATACTAAGTATGACAAAAGTTTTAGTTTAAATATTACCATTAATTATAATGAATATGGCTTGTTCATTTGCAATGTTTATTTGTTAAAATTTGTTTTATTAGTTTGCTGAATTATCTGAAACAATTTTGTTGATGTTTACAGTATTAGGCTTGATATTTATGCTAATGAGGAATATTTAGAATTATTGTATAGGTGTAAATAAAATACAGATTTTTCATAATTATAAGTGTGGTAGACAGTGCCATTTGCTGTTATATTTGAATCTGGAGAACATAGGATAATATCATATGTGAATTGTTATTATTTTTGCTAATTTATGAAATAATTTGTGAGTAAGGCCCAAGCTAAATCTAAGTGCATTATTATATAAAGTGATATTATAAGCCTTTGTTATGACAGTGCTGGTCCATTTGCACTTACCACTCTGGGATGAGGGCAGAGGCTGCTGAACTATGGGATGAACTGGCAAGGGTGCAGAGGACCTTCTGCTCCACCCAGGAGCCACAATGACTGCTACTGCTCCCTCAGAGGATGCTTAAGCAGAAGCAGAGTGTTTGGACATTGGTGGATATCTGAGGGTGGGATAGTGTCATGGGTGCATGCTCCTTAGCCTGTACCACTGCAGAATTCCTTTGCTGTACTGGTAGGATGGGTCAGTCAGATGAGGCACCCATTGCAGTGGTATGGAAGGAAGTCAGGGTCCTCAGAAGGTGAGGCCCTATGGAGGGATGAAGAGGCCCCCAGTTGCTGCTGTGGGACTCTATTTTAAGAGGTAAGGGAGAGGGAGGGGAACTGCCTTAGAAGAGCTTCAGCTTGAAGGGGTGGTGAGCATATCCAGAGCATCACTAAGGCAGCAGGAGTTGTGGGGAACTAGATGTTACTGCTGACAAGAGGATAAATAATCTTGTAAGAGTCTGGGTAGGAGTAGTGCAAGTTAATTTAGGGGACCTGGGAAGGGGCCTCAAGCAGATGCACGCATACTGACTTTTGCTGAGGTGTTACCTATGTACTTCTGGGGAGAAGAGAGGGTACTCTGCACCAGGTCATTGAACATTTGGTTGAAGGCATGATGCTTGAAAGAGGGTTTTGGTGATACTAGGGAGTGAGTGCCAACCTGGAAGGATAGGTGCCTTTAATCTAAAATCAGACTGCATCCTTCCAGATAGGGGACCACAGAGTGAGAGATTTAAATGCTACTTGGATGAGAATTTAAACTACATGTCAGGCTGTAAAAGTAAGGGAGGCAACAATTGCCACCACAAATGATGAAGCATAAGGGATGGAGGTCCCAAGGGTGGTAAACTCCAATAGGGCAAGGCAAGTTGGATAAGAAACTTGTGGAAGCCATCAGCACAATGGCAAGTAAGGGTAGGAGGATGCTAGTTGCTGACTTTAGTCTGCCAGACATGGATTGAAGTCTTCCGACTGTGGCTTTGGAAAGGAGCATGGCCATCCTTAACTCCCTGCAAGGGGATTTTCTTGGGCTGCTAGTTAAAGAACCCACTAGAAGATGCCTACCCATTTACAATAGCACTTCCTGAACTGTGCTACCTAAACCAGGTTGCAGGAACTGCATATGTCTGAATAGCGACAGGGGTAGAATAGTGTATGTTAAAACAGCTACCCCGTCACTATCCGGGCAATGTGTCACTGTGAAAGAATATAAGGAAGTTAAAAATCCAGAAGCTGGATGAATTGCTCCCGGGGGAGAGAAAGTTAAAAAGAAGCAGCTTGGTTAGCAGATAGCAGAACAGGGTTCTGTTCCTGGTCCCCTGACACATGCAATTGTACTTTTCCAGCCAAAGTGTAACATTTTTTTCCCTGACACCTGAGATAAAAATAACCCTCCCCCCAAGTTTTTCATTTTCTCCCAAAATCTGCAACCACCTCAGAGTTAGTTATATTAGTTAGGGGTGTGTGGGGGCAGAGCACCCCACAAAACAAAATGTTTATTTGTGTGTTTTCACCATGGTGGTGGTCATTGATATGGATTTGGACTGATACCATTGGCACTGATGTGGTCTGGCAACGTTTAGTCCTGTCGCTATTGTTGACATCACTGTTTATACACTGCTGTTGATGATGGCACCTTCATTGTTGGTGCTGTTGTGACCTAGTGCCCTGGAGATGGAATAGTGCTGGACCTGGTGCTTACAAACAGGGACAGCATTACAGATGTCACAGTGGGCAGTCCCTTAAGTACCAGCAATCACCATGAACTGTGAGTCAAGATAAAGACAGGAATAGATCCAAACCACATGAGGACAAGAGTCCTGGATATTAGAAGGATGGATTTTCTAGAAATGAGGGACTGCCTCAGCCGTGATGCTCAGAAGGCAATGAACCTTCCTTTCCTCATCTCTACCTACTCCCTAGTCTATTCCCCCTTACTATGGAGTCTCCCACCAGGATTCAATTTCTCCTCTTATGGGGTTCTTTGTCACCCCCCCATGGGGTGTCATCTGTGCAGAACCCACACATCCTCCACTGTCACTACTATGGATGCCTCAGTGGGGCATTCCTGCTGTGCCAGGGTGGCATAGGAGTACTGCAGTGTAACTGGATGTGGAATGTACCTACATTTCAACACCCTAACCCTGCCTGAGCCCACTGTCATCCAGCTGCTCCTTCCTCTGGGCAACTTTTGAGGCAGTGGCAGTGTACTAGGTGGTCCATGGGTGGGGGGAGGGTGGAGGATATTCTTTCCCAAGCCAACTCATCTTTTAGTCTGGCAACCTCCTCCCTCAGCCTAGAGAGGTGCATATAGATAGAGCAGCAATGCAGCCTCCAGAGTCTCCATGAAGATTGCTACCCCACAGCCACTGCACTGCACCACTCCCCTCATTCTATCCTGGCTGCTTCTCCTGTGATTTTACCCTTTTAAATTCCTTTTACTACCATAATATATATAGGGATTTTTAATGACCCTTGGAATTTTGTACCTTTAACAGTCCAAAAATCATCAATATTGCCCTGAATCAAGTCCTCCCACTTTAGCTACTCCCACTCTTTCTCTTCTGTTAACACCCCTGCAACAGTATATAAGCACTTACAAGCACACCCTAGGTAGGGTTAGGCTGATTTTCCTTACACTTGCTAGCTGGTGAAATGCTGATATACCCTGCCATCGCCTGAACAACAAGCTAATGCACCGTCGGGTCTCCAACTGTAGTTTTCCCTCCATTCCCATACACAAAATAGTACTTAATGTTTAAGAAGGTGTTTGAGCACACCACACTTTCTTTTGTGCTTATCTGATGGAGAAGCATCTGATGTTCTGCTCTCACCCCATCCATGGATCCTGTCTATAGTGTCTTTGCAAACCTTGTGGTGCAGGTGTACTTAGATGCAATGGGCAGAGTGGTCGACCAGCAGAATCAAGGCAGACAATAACTCTAATTTTTGGTGCAGGGGCACTACACTATGGAAAATCCCTACACTATAGAAGGACATGTCAAACAGTATCTAACCAAAAGCTTTATATAAAATTAATTACAACAAATTCTGGCATACTCAAGAAATAATACCATCTTGGTGTAAAACAAACTCCTAAAGGCCACTTTCCTTTATGCTCCTGGCTGTATGGCTTGTTTGATACTGAGATGGTACCATTTTCTCATACACCACACTTTGCAATCATTTATTCTCTGTCTCCCATTTTCTCTCTCTATATATACAGTATCTATCTATCTATCTATCTATCTATCTATCTATCTATTTATCTATCTATCTATCTATCTATCCACGTACATCATATATTATAGGGACACAGTAACAGCACTATAGTTAGGGTTCAGTAGGGTGTTTAATGTTAAGCCCCTAACTTTGCACCTGAATAACTTCACCCTTGTTCAACAGAATTGCATTACATTTTGCAAGCGAGTCTGAGGGGGCAAGGTATCTTGATTTGGCAAGTTTTGTGATTGTAGAATGGCCAGATTCTGATATCTACATAGGCCAAAAAGAGGAATGAAATTGCTCTCACCTACATCTAGAGATCTTGTGAAGTTTTAATTCTCTGGCAAAGTTATGGCAAAGTTGCCAAATTCACCTCGAAAGATCATTACATAAAGTTTTTTCTGTTTAATAGGAAATTCACCATTTGTAACTTTGCCTTGCAACTTCACCTGTAACTTCTCCTTAGGGTACACAAAGGAGAGATTGGGTCAAAATGACTTTCACCAACTACTCCTTTTGTTTTTTGTAGGCATAACTCAGTCATATTTTGTCAAATCTGTCTGAAAAGCATCGTAGTTGTGGTCCAAGAGGAGGTGCATAATCAAAAAAATGTTAATCAGTGTCAGACTTAAATTGTATATTTGGTACCATGGTCTAGCTGGGACTGATTTGGGAGTGTTGTGCACACTCCATGAATTTTCCCAGGGATATTATGTATATCTATTGTAGTACTCATTGAAATCCTTTTTTGGATGGATAGAGTGTCCCATAACTCCAGAGATGGGTGGAGTTATGGCTTGTTAAATTTGCATTGTTATCCTATGAGACATTAGGGAGGTAAGGTGTCATGTCTCAGACACTGTGTTTCCCATTTCTGAGCCTGAACTACTGCCTAGGTCATAGTTCCTCAGTAATGTTGAGAGGGGGTGTCATGTGACACATCTCAGACTCTATGTTCCCTATCTCTGTGCCCTAACTACTACTAGGTCATAGTGCAGAACTACATGATTTTAAGAAAAATAGAACTAAAAATAACTAAAACTGCTACAGAAAGACATTGACAAACTACTTTACTTAAACATACCAAACTAAACTACAGAAATACAAATGAGAAATTACAACAGATCAAAAATGATGAACAAGAGTAAGAAAACCATAATATAACAATAACACAAGTCTCCTGCTTAGACTAAAAAGCTCCTGATGTTTCAGGGCTGCCTTGTCTAACAGTACACCTACCCCCCACCCCACACACACACACACACACACAGTGCTTCACAGACTGACAAAACAAAAAACACTTCTTTAAAATATGTACTCACCAGAAAAATAAACAAACAAAAAAAATATAAATCTAGCAGCACAAGGCCCTCAAGAAGAACTTGTTATCAATTTGGATTCAAAAAGCTTGGTTTTGAGAAGTATTTTGAAAGTTTTTTTTTTCTCTAACAAGCACACACAGATTTCTCTCCTACTCTGAAGACAGCCTTTTCATTTCATACAGCTTGTTTCAGCAACCTGTGACCTCCATTCCCGTAGTATACAGTATTGCAAACTTCACCTCTGTCCCAGACTTCACCAGTGAAGTCACCAACATTGCACTTTTCATACTACACCTCTGTACCAAACTCCACCAGCAAAGCTGCCAACTTTGCAGTTCATAGAGTAATCTTTTTTCCTCAAATTTGGATATCACACGACAGATCATCTTAACAAAATGAAATGAAGTTTGCAAATTATTCTGTAGAGCGAAGTTTTCTATCTTCACATATCACTACCTACAGCCCAGATGATTTTGAATTTGTTTTGAAATTTGTAGTGTGGAAGGGGCTTGCCCAAGAATGGTGCCTTTCATTGGTTTAGTGAAAAAAATATTAATCCATTTCTGAGTTATAAGATTTGAAATTTTGGTTCTGAGCATGCTCAGTAGGGTGTTGCAGATAGATCTTTGATACAAAAAAGAAATGTCCAGCTCACGAAAGAAGATTCTTGATTTGTGAGCAAAAATGCTTTTCTAAAGATATATTTTAGTTCTTTAAGCAGCCATCTTTTTTTCCAGTTTAAAAAAAAATTCTAAATCTATAAAAATGATACCCTGGTCAGAAACAAACACTTAATCTAGCAAACCAGGACTTGTTTAGCTGAATTCTGGACTTATTTTTATTTTGTAAAAGGAACCCAAAATATGGTTTTGGGACATCCACAAAATCCCTAGAGAAGCTTGTTTCATGAGCCGATTTTCTTGTTTTGTGACATTCACGAAGGAAGAAAATAGCCTTATGAAACAAGAAGGTCAGCTCATGAAAAAAGATGTTGGATTTATTTTTTTTTCTTAAATCTTGTTTTGTGAGCTGACCTGTTGTTTCATGAGTCATGAAACAAGTCATGAAACAAGGTCGGCTCAAAAAACAAGATGGTGGACTTTTGTTCCCTAAATCTTGTTTTGTGAGGCAGCCTACTTGTGTCATGTGTTGTTTCATGAATCAGTGAACAGAACTTTAAGTAAATATTACTCAATGTCATGCTTAGTGCAGTATGTCAACTTGCTATTGCTGTACTGAATGCAGAATACTACCAGTATAGTCCCAGAGGAATGTCAGCTCCACTTCTGTTAAGCATGATGGAATTTAATGTTGAGTTCCATAGAATTAGACCAAGTTATCTGTGACTTTTTACAATTAAGCACATTTTTTTAGATGTGACCCACTTTTGTGTATACTTTTACAGTATTTCACTTATGTTCTTTACTTGCTTCCTGATTTCCCTCTCCTACAAACCTTTCCCAAGGATATCCTCTCTGTCTGCCAAGTTCATTACCTGGTACCAGAGCATTTTTGGTATTTAAATGCAGAATTTTGCCATTTCCCTTTGAATTCCACATCAGTTGGCAAGGCTGTACTTTCTGTACATTTTTAATGTAAGTGAGCTATGTCACCTCTTGTGTAATGTTACAAAAAGTTGAATTTCACAATTCCTTTCCACACTACAGTTTACATGGTATTGGCAAAAAATGGTAACAATACTTAAAATCTACAGTACTGTGATAAGTTCTTAAGTACATTAAACATAATCATGTTTCAAACATATTAATAGCCTCATACCAGAGAGGCAGCCAGTAACATATCGTATAAGTGTAAGGTCTCTCAGAGGCATTGTTTCTGCATGCTTCCTTGACTACCACATTGGATACTTATTTCTCCCTGGACCTGCCTTGCCCATCTTTACTCATGTGGATCCCCACTGTTACAGTTATACCATTGGAGCAATGAGTGTAAGCAGCCACGCTCCAAGCACAGTGTGCAGCAGAGGAGTGTGGAAGGGGCAGAGAAGAGAGGTTTGATGACATCAAAACCCACAACAGAACAAGCAATTGACAATGCTGAATGTTTGCTTGCTGGAGTGGTATTAGCAATGGAAATGCAGGAGTTAAACAGACGCAGATTAGGAATGGCAGTGAAGTATTGAACTTCATGCCAACCCCACCTACACCCTGCAGAGATGGACAAGCATTGGGGTATGCATTTGGGTCATCGCCCATGACGTTCATGCCATGTCACCTCACCCTATCCTGCAGACACTGACACAAACTGAGGTGTGCCTTGAAGTGTTCAACTTTACTGTCACCCAATTCCATAAGGAAATATACTGAAATGGGTGCAGTATAGGAGAATTGGGTGAACTCTGGGGCTGAAGAGTCCAAGGCACACCTCGATGCCTCTCACTAGCTGGGGGTGGGGGTGTGATGGCATAAGCATTATATTATGCAATCCAAAGGCACACCCCTGATGCCTGTCAGTCTGTATAGGGTGGGACATTATGGTTAGAAACCCTACTGCCCCAGGCGTTTGTTGGTATTTGCAGTACAAATTTTCAGTATGGTTTTTTTGTGACCCCCACCTCATGAAAGCATTTGGGACCTCTTCTCATGAACAGTGGCACTGTGATTTTGTTAATGTGTCCCGAACTTTGAGTTCCCACAGCGACTGTGCCATTCTGCACCAGATGTACGAAAACACAGATCAGGCAGGATGTGAAGAATGACAGCTGCATCATCCATAGGGAGGTGTGAAGAGATGGCAATGTTGAAAATCTGTAGTGAAAATCTTGAAAATGTTTGCATGTCTGAGCATACATGGAAATTGCACAACGTGTGCATGTAACACAGTCATTTAGTGGAATTATTTCACCAAATTTTCAACATAGGCATTTTGTGACCTCTGCTCAGGAACAGTGTCACTATAATTTTCTTAATTTGTCCCAAACATTGATTTCCTACAATGACCATGATATTCTGCGTCAGATGTGTAAATGCATATTTTGGGCAGCATATGAAAAATCACAGCTGTACTGTTCATAAGGATGTGTGAGAAAATGCTAATGTAGAAAATCTGGAGTGAAAATTTTACAAATACGTGAAATTATGAGGGTGTGTGGAAATTACACAACATATACTCATAACAGTTATTTTATGGACTTTTGTCACTAAATTTATAACATAGGCATTTTAGCACCTCTGCTCGTAAAAAGTGTCACTGGGATTGTTTTAGTCTGTCCTAAACATTGACTTCCCACAGTGACTGCACTATTGTGTGCCGGAAGTGCGAAAAGACATTTCAGCCAGGATGAGAAAAATGGCAACTGTACTGTTCATAAGGAGGTCTAAAAAATGCAAATGTTGAACATGTGGAGTGAAAATACTACAAATTTGTGAAGTTACTAGGGTGCATGGAATCTGCACAGTCCACGCTCATAACACAGTCATTTTACAGATGTTTGTCCCCAAATTTTCAACATAGGCATTTTAGGACCTCTCCTGATGAACAGAGTCACTGTGATTTTCCTAATCTGTCCCAAACACTGATTTCCCACAGAGACCATGATTTCTGTGCCGGAAGTGCAAAAGTACATTTTGGCCAGATTACGAAAAATGTAGGCTGTACTGTTCATAAGGAGGTATGAAAAAATGCGAATGTTGAAAATTTGGAGTGAAAATATTACAAATTTACAAAATTACAAGGGTGCGTGGAAATTGCACAATGCACTCTTGTAACACAGTCATTTTATGGACTTTTGTCACCAAATTTTCAACATAGGCCTTTTAGGACCTCTGCTTATGAACAGTGTAATTGTGATTTTCTTAATGTGTACCGAACATGGATTTTCCACAGTTACCGCGCTATTCTGTGCCGGAAGTGCAAAAACACATTTTGGCCAGGATGTGAAAAATGACAGCTGTAGTGTTCATAAGGAGGTGTGGAAAAATACCACTATTGAAAATCTGGAGTGAAAATATTACAGATTTACGAAGTTATGAGCCTGTGTAGAAACAGCAACACACACACAATCTCATAACACAGTCATTTGATGGACTTTCCTCACCAAATTTTTGACATAGGCATTTTAGGATCTCTACTCATGAACAGTTTCACTGTGATTTTCTTAATGTTTCCCAAACACTGATTTCCCACAGCAACCACACTATTCTGTCCCGGAAGTGTGAAAACACATTTCGGCTAGGATGTGAAAAATGACAGCTGTACTGTTCATAAGGAGGTATGCAAAAATGCCAGTGTTGAAAATCTGGAGTAAAAATATTACAAATTCACGAAGTTATGAGCATGCGTGGATACTGCACAACGTACGCTCTTAAAACAGTCATTTTGTTTGATTTTGTTTACCAAATTTGCAACATAGGCTTTCTGAGAGATCACCTCATGGACAGTAGCACTGTAGTTTCATTAATGAAAGGTAATTCTGCTAAGTGACCATAAAGTCACCTTTCGGGAAAAAATAACGCCATGACAGTGACTGAATTCATGAGGAGGGGTCCCAATAATCCCATGTTGAAAATTTGGTGCCACAATTCCCAAAAATGCCTGAGATATGCACCAAAGTTGGAAAAACCCTGTTTAGGCCATTACACAGCTTACCAGCATTCCTTCAGTTCACAGTTGGCATTGAAGAGTGCAGATGTGTTCACGGTCCACTAAAGATAGTCACGCCGGGCTCTAGATGTAAGTATGGGGTGAGGGGGGAGAGGAAGTAGGGTGCACAGTGGGTGGGTGCGGGTTGGGGAAGGGGACCCAACTGACATGGAACAGTTTCCTTTCTTTCAAGGAAAGAAAAAAAAAAAGACATTGCAGAAGGTATTTTTTTGTAGGCTTCTTTTTGGCACACTGGGGTGGGCTCCCAGTGTTCCTCCTGCCTTTTTGGGGTGGGGAGACTTAAGCCAATGGGGATTGGGTGCCCCATTTGCAAAGAAAGACTGTTTGAGGTGCATGATGCCAAGGAAGATTGGGCACCCCCCATGACACACAACAAATGGGGGGGTTGAATTATGCCGATGGGGAATGGGCTCACCCATTGAAAAATTAACTGTTCCAGGGCATGCTGACCAGGGGATTGGACACCTCAGTCAGTTGGCTTTCCCTCCACCTCTATGTTTATGGGCATGTTACACCAGGCAAGGTACCGCCCTGCAATTATGGGTCACTCCCTCATTGCAGCGGAATGGCTGACGCTGCAGTGTTGAGGCGGCCCCTCATTATAGCTGCCAGATCATTTCAACTTGGTGGCACTTATGCAGAACCAGTGTCAACACTAGGCCTGCACTGGGAGAACAGTGCCAAGCCCACAAATGCAGTGCCTGCATTGACTGCCACAGTGCCACACCTCCACAACCCACTTCTCTCCTAAGCTGCCACATCATGTTTCTAGTGCATGTGCAAACAAACATAAAAATGAATCAGAAATGTATGCTTCCTAAGAGAAGCACTCAGATTCCTGGCCCTTTCACAACTTCTTTAAGTAAGACTTGCTGTAAATAACACAGTTCATTTTGACTTTATTTTTAGGCTTCAGATTTAGAGCATGCTCATAAACTAAGTATGCCTTGGCTGTTTTAGTTATGAAAAAAAGAACAACTGTGTATATTACTGTAGCACTATTGTCACACTTTTGAAACATAGAAACATAGACGTTTTTGGCAGATAAGGACCTCTTGGCCCACCTAGTCTGCCAGTTTTCCCAGCCTACTGTGCCACCACAGACCCTACTAGATCTCCAGTTGGCTCTTCCCCTTGCCTTACTACAAAGGTCCCCTTGAGTCTGTCCTATGCATGTATGAATCCCGTCCATGTTTTGGCACCATTCACCTCCACTGAAAGGCTGTTCCAGACATCCACAACCCTCTCCACGAAGAAATGTTTCCTCACATTTCCTCTGAGCCTCCAACTTCATAGCATGACCCCTTGTCTTTGAGCTTCTTTTTCTATGGAAAATGCTATGATCCTGTACCTTATACCATAAAAAGGATAATGCTTTCTGTCACAGACCACCTAAGATGACCTAGGTGGTGTGATCAAAGACAGGCCCTCTTATTATATTACACTACTACCAACCACGTAACAACTCTCCTTGAGCTGCTCCTTTAGAATCTCACCATTGGATTCTGCTCACATACTGTAGAACAATGCAAGGTTCTTTCTAACATAGTAAAAGGCTTCTGAGAACACCCTGAATCACTCCAGGTAACCTTAATCCAGTATCTGATCAAGGTTTTACATGTTAAGTTTGGCAGTGCCTTTTCCACAAATCAATCATGGAATTGGCCAATAAAAATTGATTACTTGTGCTTTATTAAAACGCAGCAGTCACAGATTTATATCAAATATAAAACATGCAATAGTTAAGCCCTTTCCCAAAGACATAACACAAGGATAAGAGAAGGTGGTGTTGGTTGAGATAATCAGTTATCTGTGAATGGATATATTTCTCAAGAATCATGGAGAGAGATGAGGGATGGATATGGGTGTATATTGGTTTAAGTCATGCTTGTCCACTCCATATGGAGAGAAACAACTCTTGCACGCTTCCAGCTATATGATTTCTCACCTGAAGTAAGGGATGTGTTTAAAAGTGCAGTAAGAAGAATGCATGAATAATGCACAGTGAGACAAAAAACTTTGGATCCAGGGAGTCTGCACTGACCCTTTCACATGGAAACAAACTAGGGTATCCAGCGAACACTACGACCATGATTCAGTACTTTCAAAAAGGGTGACTCAATCACAGGAACTGTGTTCAGGGCTACCTGGCAGAGTAGTGACTGGATACCTGGGTGGGTGACGTAGGGCGATGGGATGTATGCATATATGCACGCAGGGGGAGAAAAAGGGGGAGAGGTATACGTGAGGGGGTGTAACCGGCAACTGCTGAGCTGGAGGTGAGAAAGACTGTGCCAGTGGCCCACTCCTTTTGGGAATGGGGAGAGCAGGGTGGGATATTACCTGTCAGGCTGGGGAGGGGTTGTGAGAGGGACCAATAGACCACCAGGAAATTAAGTAAAAGGTACAGTATCAAAGATCGGGATTGGGGGGTACTACTGTACTGTACAGTACCTTTACCACTAAACCACCAGGGAAAAAAATATATATTTTACAGTACAGTAATTTTAGAGGTGATTGGGATGAGACCAACTGGGGAGAAGGGGTCAGCTGTGTACAGTACAGGTATCTACTGTACTGCCCAGGTACTTCTGGTCTGCCATTCTCTTTGAGGTGCCTTGCTGTGCTGTATTGTCAGAAAGGAAATAAAACATACAGTACATTAAACATACAGTACAGTACTGTACTGAATAAATAATAGAAGGTACAGTAATCAGTGAGTGAGTGAGATGTGGGATAGTGGCATAGGCAGTCAAGTTCAGAGCTTAGTAAGAGGGAATATGACGGACACTGCAGTGCTTGAATTGTGTACAGCATGGAACTGCACTGTAAATGCATTTGGGAAAATGCATTACATGACCATTGGAGCGGGAGCTGTAGTGAATTGTATAGTGGCTGGAAGTGCATTGCATGTGGGCTGATGAGACTAGTTGAAAAAATGTTTGCGTTTTAAGCATCTAAATTTGCCCTACATTAGCAGCACAAAAAAACAATACCAGAGCAGCAAGCTGGAGCAACAGTTTAATGTGACTTGCACTGTACACATTATGTAGAAAGCCTCTGACAAGAAACATACTTTTGCACATTTTTGGAGGGTAGGGGGACCTACTCTGAAAACATGACTGAAAATGTGGCAAGTACCCTGAAATACCCCCCCCAAAAAAAGTATGTCCACCAATAAATGTATTTTTTCTAATATGGTACTTTACAAACTTCGTGACAACTATTTGATTAAAGGCTTTTTGTACTTAGGCAGGAGCTATGTAGTATGCAACTGTCAGATATGGTGATCGTTTACATGATTTTAGCGTGCATGATGACACAAAATCTATCCTTTACTTGAATAAGTTTGATTAACAGCTCTTCCATAATAAATGGCCAGTTATTATGGTGAAAGCCAGTTATCATGACATTTGAAAGTGCTCCCTATCCAGGTCATAATCTAACCAGTAATTATACTGAACACATAAAGGAAGAATTGAAAAGTCACACTCTTGTGGATATGGACTTCTCACTTAAGCACATTGTCATTCAGATATATGTATACATTGTCTTTTCATGAAAACTTCCATTCTACTTCAGAAGAAAATGTACTTTCTTGTTTATTTGTTTTTTTATCATAGAATATTTTTGTTATTATTCATAGTTACATTACATGAACACAGAGTTATACATCCTTGTGTAACACGATACCTAATTTCCAACACATATGAGTGCACTTTCTTCAAACATAGAAAGAAATTGAGCAAAATGGCATATTTACAGTTATGAAAGAAGGTGATGTAAACCCATATCTTCCTAAATTTTTATGGTAACAAATCTATGACAGCTACACACTGCTACAGGGGTTCCAAAAGGAGAGACAGGATAGAAATTACAAAAAACCTACCAGTCACTAAAGTTGAAAAAGTCAATTCCCTCAAATAACAGCATGCAACCTGGTCTATAGATGTTGAAAGGTTATAGAGCGAAGAGAGAAAAGTAGATATAGGATATGTCATGGGTGGGATCCAACATGTAGGACAAAGCCCATACTATACTTAATCCATATTCTGCACGTGACGCCAGCCAGAAAAGGGCCTTACATGGTAAGATTATTCAGATGGGAGGGTTACTAGGGGGAGAGAGTAGGTCTTGAAAAAGAGAGGAATTAAGGTATGTTTCCCATTTAAGATAGAATAGTGGGAGCTGTCCACTGTTAGTCAAAGTGAGCCTTTTAAAGGTAGCAATCCTGGCCAGGGCAGAGTGCCATAGGGAGCTATTGGGAGAGGAGGGTTGCCTCCAGGTCATAAGCAAAAGCCATTTTGCATTCACAAAGGCTGCTAGAATCCAGTTTTTATGCTGCGATTCAAGCTTGCCCAGGGGAGTAGTATCTCCGAACAGGAACATAGGATTGGAGAGGTCAAAAGGTTGCCCTAGCACCCCGGAGCAATCCATTGCCACCGCAGACCAGAAGGAGACCAGAGCAGGACACTGCCTCAAGATGCAGTATGTCAGCTGGACTGTGCTGGCACTTTTAGCACTCTGCATGAGGGAGAACGCCCCATTTACAGAGAACCTCTGGAGAATGGTACCAGCAGAGAAGAATTTTGAGCTGAATTAGTTGGCTCCTAACATCATTATAAATAGAGTGAGCCCTTTGCAAGCAGCAGGACCACACTTCTGGAGTGATAGGGTAATTGAGATCTTGGCTTCATGCAGCTCTAAAAGGTTCTATGTGGTCAGGTTGTGCCTCACACCAGGTACTATAGAAGTTACCAGCCAGGCCCTGGGAAGAGGATTTTAAGTGTAGTGTGGACAGCCAGTGCCATTTAGTGCCAGCCAAGTAGGACCAGTTAAGGGATTGCATGGCACTGAACAGCTGCAAATATTTCCAGAAGTCACTGGACTGGAAAGAGAGTAACGGGTTTTAAGCTGCTCGAAGGACATCAGTGTGGTGTAGTTAAGCATAAACAAATCCTGGACAATTCTAATTCCCTTATTGTCCCATGATGGCCAAATAAAAGGTTGAGTATCCATGGTTAAGAGCTGAATCTGCCAGAGGTTAAGATACCAGAATGGCAAACAGTATGCTCTCTTTGTGGTCTTGGCTGCAGCCATGAGCCGGAACCACGCTGTCTTGGTTTTGGCCATGACTGTGTAAGCTTGATGAGGGTTAAAGGGACATTGGTTAGTAGTAAACTGAGAGGAGTCCCATGTAAAATTTGAGCTTCTGAGTCCATAATGTAGGTGGGGAAGAAAAGAAAACAAACCATTTAGTAGCCTGAGCCAACAGGAAGGACCAATGGTAGCCTTGCAGCCAAGGGAGTCCAAAGCTGCCCCTGGACCAATGGGCCCATAGTTTATGGACACTCCAACATGGCTTCTTGCCTCCCAGAGAAAATAGGAAATTATCTTGTCTAAGGGGCAAAAGACCCTGTCGGACAAGGTGATAGGGAGGCTATTAAGAAGATAAGTTACTCTAGGTAGGAGGAGCATTCAGATCAGTGCCACCTTACCAGGAAGGGACAGATTGAGTCTGTGTCAGTGAGATACTTTGACTGCAAGTTGAGATATAAGGGAGAGAAGTTTCTGGATTCTATCTGCTTCCATTCGAAGGGTATGAGTATACCCAGTTAAGATAGACAATTGGGGGCCCAGGTCAGCCCTAAATCCTGCATGCAGTCTTTGGTGCAAGCCGCATTGAGTGGGGTAACACTGATCTTTTTTTGATTAATTTGTAATCCAGACATTTGAGCAAATGCTTGCAAGATCTCCAAAACTGCATGAAGGAATTCCCAGGGATGTGTTAGAGTAAGGAGTAGATCGTCCATGTAAGAGGCAGCAAGGTATGAGTGATCACCCACCTGTTTGCCTTTAATCTCATTAGTGGCCTGTAGTTTCCAGGTAAGGGGATCTAGTGCCATCAGAAATAGCAGGGGGAAAAGCGGGCACCCTTGTCATGTGCCCCACTGCAAGGAAAAGGGTGGAGAGATAGCCTTATTGGTTAAAATTCTAGCTAGGGGCACATTGTACATCACATGAATCCACTGCCTGAAGTATGGGCCAAACCCATAAAGTCAGAGTACCTCATGTAAGTAAGGCCACTCAGCGGAATCAAAAGCTTTTGAGAAATCTACTGCCATAGCAGCCATGGGGTGGAGGAGTGCATTGCCAGCCACTTGAGATTAAGAACCAATCTAATATTGCCATCTGCAGCCCTGCCCTTAGTAAACCCAACTTGGGATGAGTGCACGATAGAGGGTATTATGTCCATCATCTGGCTGGTGAGTATCTTAGCTGCGATCTTATTATCAACAGATATAAGGGAGATAGGGTGCTAGTTAGTGCATATTAGCAGATCGTCAGTTTTTTTTTGAGAGGAGAGTGATTAGGGCCTCTCACATAGTGGGGGGGAGGGATACAGTCTCATTGGCCTCTTGAAGAGTTAATAGCAGTGAGACACTAATCTCTGAGCTCATGAGCTGGTATAGCTCGGTGATCATACCGTCTGGTCCTGGTGACTTGTCTTTGGCAAGCTGGGATGAGCCAGCCTGTAGTTCTGTCTCAGAGAAGGACCTATCTAATGCAGTCTTCACTGGCTCTGACAACTGGGGAATGTTAACAGTAGAGCAAAATTCCTTCAATTGATGCTCTAGTTGGCCTTGATCAAAAGATGCATGCGACTGGTATAATTGCTGGTAAAACTGCGGCATGCAGTCATTAATCTGTTTAGCATTTGTGACCATTTCACCCCTAGAATTCCTGAGGGCATGAATACCGGATGTAGCTTGTTGCTTCCTTAAGTGAAAGGCCAGCAGCTTACTTCCTATGTCTCCCCCCCCAAGTAGGCATGTTTATTCATTGCCAAAAGCCATTCAGCTTGTTGTTGAAGCATTGTGTTTATGCGGTATTTCATACCGACTATCTCCCGTAGAATCATCGGGTCAGGACTGCATGCTGTAGAGGCCTTGAATTTAGGCTCCAAAGTCAATAATTCTGTCTGGAGGTGGGTCAGCTCCACCCTCTGAGCTTTATTTCTCTGGGCTGCGTATACAGTAATGTGCCCACGGAGGACAGCCTTGAACATCTCCCAAACTGTAACAGCCGATGTGTCCGTGGTGGTATTATTGGTGAAGTAGTCTTAGGCTGTGTTTCGTACCACAGTCTGAAATATGGGGTCCCGAAGAAATAGAGGGTTACAGTGCCATCTGGTGCCTGAGCCACCATGCCCTGAGGGCACATAGGTACAAGAAATGGGGGCATGGTCAGAAATAAGGATGTTATCTATCTTGGAGATCATGTCCTGGGCTGCGGAAGAGTTAGTCATCCAGAAGTCTATTCAACTATATGTACTGTGGGCTATTGAAAAAAAGGAGTAATCCCTCCCCGAAGTGTTGTCCCTCTGCCATATATCAATCAATCCCCACTCCTTCACCATCTCTTGCAGGGTGAGCACCGCTTTAGGGTGCGTTTTGGGAGTTGGTTTGGACTTGTCCAAAAATATGTCTAAAGTTAGGTTAAAGTCCCCACCTACCATAATAGGGATGTAAAGGTAGCCTTCTGTAAGACAGTTAAGAGCCTGGTTAAGGTCCAGGAAGAACTCTGAGTTGTCCATGTTAGGGCCATAAACATTGGCCAGCACAGCATGATGCCTGGGGTAGGAAAACCTAGCTGCTATCCAGTGACCATGGGCATCGGAGGCCACTTTGTCTAGGGACATGTTTCCTGAAATAAAATAGCTACCCCTTTAGACCTGGTTCTTTCAAAGCTGGCAATCACAGCACCTGCCCAGGACTTTTGGAGCCACATTACAGTTCTTGCAGTGAGGTGCATCTCTTTAATGAATGCAATATCTGCCTGCAAAGAGTGTAGGTGCTTGCAGACCATAGATTCTTTGGTCAGATGGCTCAGGCCCTTTACGTTTCAAGATATGAGCTTAACCCCGGCCCTCTAGTTCTGCATCTCTGTGTCTTAAATCAAAAAGTGTATAGGTACTCACTGCAAGGAACTAGTAGGAATAGACAGTAGAGTACAAACATTTAGTCTTGAAGGTAGTAAGGAGGATCAGTTGAGAGAAAAGGACAGGGTAGACTATCCTGTAAGAGATGTAGCAGAACTAACCTGTTGGTAAAGAAAGACAGTTAGGTTAAATGTACCAAATAACATACAGTTCAATTGTATATAGTGTTAGGTTACCATTTTCAGAAATATGTCCACTACTGTGTAAACCAGGCTATATATTTGTAAAGCTGATAACCACTAGCTAATCCAAGTCAATAAAAATGACAGAATTAAGTAAGCAAAAAGCTAAAGGTGATTGTGATGTGCATGAAGGTGTTTATCCTCTACCCTTGAGAAGAAGATTGCACAGCCGTGCTTGCTAATCGCCTATATAGAGAAAAATGGAGTTTGACCAACCAGTCTCACAGAACTCCGTCCCCAGCTGTAATATCTCAAACTAATTTTCCCACCTTGTAAGACAGAGGGTGAGACATCCAGAAGCAAAGAAGGGAGGGATGGGGGAAGGAGAAGATGTGAACTAGAGGGAAGGCAGAGGGGTCAGGGGGGAGGTAAACATAGCTCATTTCCTCGAGGCCTCCAAAAGGCTGGCATGAGAGCCCGGCATTCTGTATACTACTGAAACTTAGAAACTAGCTGAGGTGCCCTCTGTAATCTCCCAAAGTTAAATGACAAGGAGAATAATGGTGCCCAATGGGGAAAAAGGGGAAGGCTTAACCAACATATAGTAGAATAACCTGCCTAGTGGGGGAGCTCGCCGATGCAGGGAGTATTGATGCTCAGCAGTGAGGCTGCCCTCTTGCACTGCAGGGTGCCAGGCTATTCCCTTAATTATATGAGTACAGTACACTCTAACAACAGATGCCTGCACATCCCAGTGCTTCATCCATTGAAAAGATATCCCACCCATTACAAATGCTATTCTAGGTGCCAGTAAATGAAGTTAAAGCATTAAAGTGGGCTCAAGACAGAAATAAAATGAAAACTGCAGGAGTGCAAAAAAGAAATCATTCTGGTGGAGCTGGCTCCCTAGTGTTGGAGTAACAGGTTACTGAACGAGGTGAGTCATTAGAAAGCACTTCCACAAAAGTCAGTAGTCCAGGCTTAATTGGCAAGGTAATTGGGTCTCACCCATCATCCAGGTCTAAAGGAAGGTCTGCCCAAGAGTTGTCATTTACGACTTCCATGAGGAGCTCATCTGGAATGTCCTCAGTTGTGGGTTGGTGTGCTGTGAGGGGTTCATCCATGGTTAGCTTGGCAGGCAGAGCTGTTTCTGGTCCCACTGAAGCTGGATCATGATCGCTGTATGAACGCTAGTGAATCTGGGTCACTTGGCCTGAAACCCACTGTGGTGGGGGGAGGGCACGAACCGGGTGAGACTGCGCATTTTATGTGCTGCTAGCAGATCCCAATGAGTCGTGGAGTGAGGAGGCCTGGGGGTGTAGTTAACTGCAGGACCATCCAATCACTAATATGGTCCTCCTGAGAGCTGCTGCTAGACAGATGGTTTCCCTCCCATGACGCCATTGCCCTGGGACTCACAACTTCCTGGGAGATGTAGTTTTGAGTGGTGTCTGAGGCCAGTGTTTGGAGGCCCACACTTTTATGTCTCCAAGTGTCTTGGTGATTAAGTCCTTTCCTTCTTGGTAGACATACAGGTAGGCCAGGTTACGAAAGCCATACTTGAAACCTTGCTCTGCTAAAAGTTTTTTGATGGATGTAAATGCTGTCCTGTGGGCTGCCACTTCAGTACAGAAGTCTCTAAAGAAAGACACGTTGTCCTCATGCCACCAGATTTCTCCTCTGTCCCGAGCTGCTCTTAAAACTCTTTCTTTTGTGGAGTACTTGAGAATGTAGGCTATAACAGGCCATGGCGAGGAAGTAGTAGAGCGAGTACTCCCGGGAATTTGGTGTACCTCTTCCACCTCTATTTGGCCCTGCCACCTATCCCCTAACATTTTGGGGATTTCCTCATTCAAAAAGCATTCTGTATTTGGGCCCTCTGATCCTTCGGGAACACCGAGGATTCAAATATTATTGTGCCTCCCTCGTTTCTCTGGATCCTCGGCCCTTCTCCAAAAAGTAGCCAGCTTGTCCTCATGTTCTTGGAGTTGCTGCAGAATTCTGGCCTGACTTGATTCCAGGTCCTCCATTTTTTGCTCCGCTACATTCATTCTTCATTGAGCACCCACACCTCAGCAACAGTGCCTGTAAGGGTCGTAGATAAGGAGTCTACCCTGGTGAGCAGTATCTAAAGCAGGGCTGTGATGTGCTGGAGAGAGCTACCCATGTCGACTGATTGGGAGGAGGGCGCCATAGGTTTTGTAGCTGGACTGACCGGAGGATAGCTGGAGGAGGCTATACGATGGGCGAAGCAAGTCTGCATACCTGTATCTGCAACAGGGATATAATTTAGCACCACAGTCAATTAGGAGATCACCATTAACCATAAGGAAGGGCACACCACTGTGTGGTCACAGCCAAGTGCCCTCTAGGGACAGTAGTAACTATGAGGCTGAGTCTGATACAGTCCAGGTCGCGAGAGAACCGGTGCCACAGGGCAATTGCTGGATCCCTAACACAATAAAACCTGCACCAATTGAGTAGGTAGGGAATAAGGAGGCATATTCTGGTCTTAGGGTGGTAAACTGCCTCTATATGTCTGCATAGTGGCTCGGAATTGTGGTAGCTGTGGACTGAGCTAAATGCTTAAGTGGCCATCTTCCTCGGTGTCCAAGCCAAGCCTCCTTGTTTATTTATTTGTTAATTTATATATGTATTTAAAATTTGGTAACAGGGAAAGTCACATTGAGCTGAGGCTCATTTCTAGGTATAACCTGGGAAAGGGGGAGATGGAACAAAACAGCAGTAGACAATAGCAAAGTAACATCTGAACAGACAACTATGTGTTACAATAATAGAACAAATAAAGATAATGTGAATGTACATGAATCAATCAAAGTGCAGTGAACTTTAGCAGTGCTTAGAATCATGACCAAAAACTTGTATGGGTTATCCAACACATTGTCTCAACAAAGGCTTCTAAAAATAGCATTTCATTTTCTTGAGTATTCTCTGTTATTGCACTTGTGTAACATGCTAGACTCCCTCCCACTGCTGGAGAAACAAAAATGCATATACTCTATCAGAATAGGCCTCTGAAGTCTAATCTAGTAGAGATAACAGCCAGCCTCATTCACCAAATAGTACATGTTAGCTTCAAAATTCTAGATTAGATAGCCACCCAAAAGCTACCCCAGTGTTTTGTAGCAGTAGGTGCTTCATTAGGGGAGCAGAATTTAGTAATCATCCAAGTTGTGATACACAATATTAAGGCATTTTTCATTAACCAGTATCATTTCTCAAAATGCAGTTCTTAATATTGGTACCGGACTCTGAATTTGGGCATCATGTCTCAACAGCGCACATTTTTTCACAATCCTTTCTGCTTATGTTTAGGTACATTTCTGACCTAGGTCCGCTGTCCCTCTGTATCCTGGTGGTGACAGGCATTGCTCAACCATCCAGAGTTATAACAAAAAATTTGATAGCCACAAAGGTATTTATTAGTCTTGACACTGGCAGGAAAATAGTATGCTCTCAATAATAGGTGGTGTGGTTGATATAGTCAGATAAATAATTTTCTGGTTAGATAGCTTTTTTAATACATATATTTTATTTGTTTTTAAAGCATGCATAATACAGAAATCTGGGTACTGGAATACACTGTACATTCCAGATTAATATAGTAATATACAACACGCATACTTATCTATCCTCCACTAATGCCCTTACAATAACATCCAAACAGTTGCATTGTTTAATACAATGCCTACATGTACCTACTTTACATAAAATTAGATTATTGTTAGCACTTACCTGTCTTAGGAGATAGTAATACACAGGACCTCATCAGACAGTTCTGTTGCTTCAAAGTGCTCCAAGTTAATTCATTGCCTGCAACAAATTATATATGTTGCATCTATTATCACATTCATCTAGATTAAGACTAAGGGAAACATTGCTTTTTCTATCCACTGGATGTTTTGCACTACACGCCAAATCATCATTGTAGGAGACATGTCATGTGGCCACTATTTGGTGATCATCTTTTCTGCGGCCATGAGCAGAATGCACCAAAGGTGTTTGGCTTCCAAACACTGAGTCTCCTGAAGGAGCTAACCCAGTACACCCTGCTTCAGTCTCCACAAAGGGAATGCCCACAAAGTCACCTAACAGGCTCCCTTGACCTCCATCCAAAGCCGAGTCACATTGTCAAAGCTCAAAACAAGCATTTGTCAATGCAGAATGTTGATTGCGTTGGTCCATTGAGCTCACTCACTGGCCCTCTGTAACTCGCTCATTCTGTTTCTTCTGGTGCTGCAGGCTGTTATTTTGTACTGAGCTCCTGCCTGCATTGGCACCCTTTTCTGTCCACAAAGAAATCCACAGCTGGCCCAACAGAGCTCCGTTGAGGTGTTTCACTCCCCCTCTCTGATGCGCTCATTCTGTTTTTCCTTACTCTGCAGGCTGGCCTTTTGTACTGGGCTCCTGCCTCTGTTGGTGGCTTTTTCTGCGCACAAAGAAATCTGCAGTAGTAATGACACAGGTCCATTGAGGTTGCTCACTCTCCCTCTGTCACTCGCTCATTCCATGTCTGCCAGAGCTGCAGGCTGGCCTTTTGTACTGGGCTCCTGTCTGCAGTGCCGCCTTTTACTGCCCACAAAGAAATTCGCAGCAGTCATGATACAGCTCCATTGAGCTCGCTCACTCCCCCTCTCTCACTCACTCATTCTGTTTCTCCCACCGCTGCAGGCTGCCCTTTTGCACAGGGCTCCTTCCTGTGTTGGCACCTTTTTCTGCCCACAAAGAAATCTGCAGCAGTCCCAGCAGAGCTCAGTTGAGCTCACTCACTCCCCCTCCCTCACTTGCTCACTCGTCCTGTGTCTCCCACTGGTGCAGGATGTCCTTTTGTACTGGGCTTCTGCCTGCGTTGGTGGCTAATTCTGCCAACAAAGAAATCTGCAGCAGTCCCGACACAGCTCCGTTGAGCTCGCTCACTCCCCCGTCTCACTCGCTCATTCTGTTTCTCCTGGAACTGCAGGCTGCCCTTTTATACTGGGCTACTGCCTCTGTTGGCACCTTTTTCTGGCCACGAAGCAATCTACAGCAGTCCCGACAGAGCTCTGTTGAGCTTGCTTACCCCCCCCACTCGCTTGTTCCATTTCTGCCAGCGCTGCAGGCTGCCGTTTTGTACTGGGCTCCTGCCTGCATTGCCGCCTTCTTCTAGCTACAAAGAAATCTGCACCAGTCATGACAGAGCTCCATTGAGCTTGCTCAGTCCCCCTCTCTCACTCGCTCATTCTGTTTCTCACACTGCTGCAGGCTGCCCTTTTTTACTGGGCCCTTGCATGCATTGCTGCCTTTTTCTGCCCACAATGAAATCCGCAGCAGTCCCAAAAGAGCTCTGTTGAGCTCACTCACTCCCTCCCCCTCCCTCACTAGCTCGTTCTGTGTCTCCCGCTGCTGCAGGCTCACCTTTTTACTGGGCTTCTGCCTGCATTGGCAATTTTTTTGCCCACAAAGAAATCCACAGCTGTCTTGATAGAGCTCCGTTGAGGTTGTCTACTTCGCCTGTCTCACTCACTCACTCATTCTGTTTCTCCCACTGCTGCAGGCTTCCCTTTTTTACTGGGCCCTTGCGTGCATTGCTGACTTTTTCTGCACACAATGAAATCCACAGCAGTCCCAACAGAGCTCCGTTGAGCTCGGTCACTCCCCCTCTCTCATTCGCTCATTCCGTTTCTGCCAGTGCTGCAGGCTGCTCTTTTCTACTGGGCTCCTGCCTTCATTGTCACCTTCTTCTGCCCACAAAGAAAATGCAGCAGTCACAATAGAGCTCCACTGAGCTCGCTCACTCACTCCCCCTCTCTCAATCATTCGTTCTGTTTCTCCCACCACTGCAAGCTTCCCTTTTGTACTGCGCCCCTGCGTGCATTGCTGCCTTTTTCTGCCCACAAAGAAATCCACAGCGATCCCAACAGAACTCCGGTGAGCTCACTCACTCCTCATCCCTCATTTGCTCATTCTGTGTCTCCCACTGCTGCAGGCTGGCCTTTTTTACTGGGCTCCTGCCTCCATTGCCTCCTTTTCCTGCCCACAAAGAAATCTGCAGTAGTCATTATAGACCTCCTCTGAGCTAGCTCACTCCCCCTCTCTCACGCGCTCATTCTGTTACTGCCGGCGCTGCAGGCTGGCCTTTTGTACTGGGCTCCTGCCTGCACTGCCACCTCTTTCTGCCCACAAAAAAATCTGCAGCAGTCACAATAGAGCTCCGTTGAGGTCACTCACTCCCCCTGTCTCACTCGCTCATTCTGTTTCTCTTGGTGCTGCAGGCTGCCCTTTTGTACAGGGCTCCTGCATCTGTTGTCACCTTTTCTGCCCACAAAGAAATCTGCAGCAGTCATGATAGAGCTCCTACGAGGTTGCTCACTCCCCCTGTCTCACTTGCTCATTCTGTTTCTGCCAGCGCTGCAGGCTGGCCTTGTACTGGGCTCCTGCCTGCATTGCCACCTCTTTCTGCCCACAAAAATCTGCAGCAGTCACAATAGAGTTTCTGTTGAAGTCGCCACCTCTGTCTCACCCGCCATTCTGTTTCTCTGGTGCTGCAGGCTGCCCTTTTGTACTGGGCTTCAACCTCTGTTGGCACCTTTTTCTGCCCACAAAGAAATCTGCAGCAGCTCTGACAGAGCTCTGTTGAGCTCGCTTATTCCCTGCTCTCACTCGCTCATCCTGTTTCTGCCGCCGCTCCAAGCTGCCCTTTTGTACTGGGCACCTGCCTGCATTGCCTCCTTCTTCTGCCCACAACTAAATGTGAAGCAGTCATGATAGAGCTCTGTTGAGCTCGCTCACTCCTCCTCTCTCACTCGCTTGTTCTGTTTCTCCCACTGCTGCAGGCTGCCCTTTTGTACTCGGCCCCTGCATGCATTGCTGACTTTTTCTGCCCACAAAGAAATCTGCAGCAGTTCCAACACAGCTCCGTTCTGCTCACTCACTCCTCCTCTCTCACTCACTCATCCCATTTCTGCCAGTACTTCATGATGGCCTTTTGTACTGGGCTTCTGCCTGCGTTGCCACCTTTTCCTGCCCACAAACAAATCTGCAGCAGTCACGATAGAGCTCTGTTGAGCTCGATCACTCCCCATCTATCTCTCACTCATTCTGTTTCTCCCGGCGCTGCAGGCTGCCCTTTTGTACTGGGCTCCTGCCTGCATTGGCACCTTTTTCTGCCCACAATGAAATCTGCAGCTGTCCCAACAGAGCTCCGTTGAGGTTGCTCACTCCCCTTGTCTTACAAGCTCATTCAGTTTCTCCTGGCGCTGCAGGTTGCCCTTTTTTTACTGGACTCCTGCCTTTGTTGGCACCTTTTTCTGCCCACAAAGAAATTTTCAGTAGTCCCGACAGAGCTCCGTTGACCTCAATCACCACCCCCTTACTCGCTCATTCCGTTTCAGCCAGTGCTGCAGGCTGCCTTTTGTATGGGGCTCCTGCATGTGTTGCTGCCATTTTCTGCCCACAAAGAAATCTGCAGCAGTCCCAACAGAGCTCCGTTGAGCTCACTCACTCACTCCCCCTCCCTCATTTGCTCGATCTGTGTCTCCCAGCACTGCAAGCTGCTCTACTCTACTGGGCTCCTGCCTGTGTTGGTGCCTTTTTCTGCCCACAAAGAAATCTGCAGCAGTCCTGACAGAGCACAGTTGGGTCCGGTCAACTCCCCCCACTCTCACGTACTTGATCCTAATCTGTTCCAAACACTGATTTCCAACAGCGACTGCAGTATTCTACACCGGAAGTGCGAAAACACATTTTGGCCAGGATGTGAAAAATGACAGCTGTACTGTTCATAAGGAGGTACTGAAAAATGCCAGTGTTGAAAATGTGGTGTGAAAATATTACTCATTTGCAAAGTTACAAGGGTGCTTGAAAACTGCACAACTCACACTCGTAACACAGTCATTTTAAGGACTTTCATCACAAAACTTTCAACATAGGCATTTTAGGAACTCTGCTCATGAACAGTGTCAGTGTCATTTTCTTAATGTGTCCCAAACAATGATTTCCTACAGCAACGTGCTATTGTACACCAGAAGAGCAAAATATATTTTGGACAGGATGTGAAAAATGACAGCTGCACTGTTCATAAGGAGGTGTGGAAAAATGGCAGTGTTGAAAATCGGGAGTCAAAATATTGCAAAGTTGCAGAGGTATGAGCGTGTATGGAAACTGCGCAATGGACATTTGTAGCACACTCATTCTATGGACTTTCATCTCCAAATTTTTAACATAGGCATTTTAGGACCTCTGCTAATGAACAGTGTCACTGTCATTTTGATAATGTGTCCTGAACATGGATTTCCCACACAGCGACCGCGCTATTCTGTGGTGGAAGTGCAAAAACACATTTTGGCCAGTATCTGAAAAATGACAGCTGTACTGTTCATAAGGAGGTGCAGAATAATGCAATGTTGAAAATCTGGAGTGAAAATATTATAAATTCACAAACTTACGAGCGTGTGTGCAAACTGCACCAATGCAACTCGTAACACAAATCAAATTGTGGAGTATCTGCACCAAATTTTCAAAATAGGCATTTCAGAACCTCTGCTCATGAACAGTGTTACTGTCATTTTCATGATCTGTCCTGAACACATATTTCCCACAGCGACCGTGCTATTCTGCACCGAAAGTGTGAAAACACATTTCGGCCAGGGTGTGAAAAATGACAGCTATACTGTTCACAAGGAGGTATGGAAAAATGCCAATGTTGAAAATCTGGTGTGTAAATATTGCAGATTTGCAAAGTTACAAGCGTGAGTAGCAACTGCACAACACAAGCTCAAAAAACAGTAATTTTTTGGATTTTTTCCTCCAAAATTTGCAACATAGGCTTTTTGAGAGCCCACCTCATGAACACTGGCACTGTCGTTTCATTAATCGGTCCCTAAATGTGAATCCACGCAGAGACCACAAAATCACTTTTTGGAGCCAATTAACACCATGACAGTGGCAGAATTCATGCGGAGGGGTCCCAAAAACTCCATGTTGAAAATTTGGTGCCAAAATTCAAAAAAATTACTGAGATATTCATCAAAGTTGAAAAAAACGTATTTATTCCATTATACAGCTTACCGGCATTTCCACCATTCATGGCTGGCTTTGAAGAGTGCAGACGTGTTTCCGGTCCACCAAAGATCATCTTGCCAGACTGCGGTGCACAGTGGGTGGGTGCAGGTTGTGGAAGGGGGGCAGAAAGACCGCCAAGGGACCATTTCCTTTTTCCAAAGGTTACGAGGAAAAAAATACATCATGGGACTATTTTTTGTTTTCAGGGGCATGTGGCATGCTGGGGTGGGCTCTCAGTGTGCCAACAGACTCTTTTTTGGGGGGAAGCTGTAACCAATGGGGGATTGGGCACCCCCATTGGCACACAACAAAAGCAGGGGGGGTGACATTATGCCGACGGGGATTGGGCACCCCCATCAGCAAAAAACCAGGGGAGGGGACATAATGCTGAGGGGGACTGGACACCCTCTCGGCAAACAGCTGGGGATTGCAAGGGAGCCCTGCAATGAGGGGTCACTCCCTCATTGCAGCGGATGACGCTGCAATGATAAGGCAGCCCCTGATTGCACCGGCTAAAACCTCTCAAGGTTGTAGCACACTGGCTGAACTAGTGTCAGCAGCAGTGTGCCATGCCATTGGGGAAAGCAGGCCTAGCCTTTAAAGTTTGTGGGGGCATTTGCCACAACAGTGCCACACCTCCACAACCTGCTTCTGGCAACCTGCCACAATATGTTTCTTGCGCGTGCGTGCAATCAACATAAAAATATGTGTACACATTGCTCTATCATTTCTGCACCCTCTCCAGCACTTACATCTGGCAGCCCCTTCCCCCCCAAACACACATCTGGCCTGGATAAGTGGCATAATAAAAAAAACACTACACAGACTGTTACAACCAGGTAGAATATGTACTGTAGCTCTTTGTGCATTTGTAAATGTTTGGACCCATTCCTTATCTGTGATAAATGTAATTTTCAGTCTTCCATATTTTAATAATGGGGCTTGTTCCATCCCTCTTTTAGAGCCTGTTGCTACCTTATATAATTCAGAAATCTGTCTTCTGGGTCCCATCCTTATTACAATGATCATCAATAAATATTCAAATTCAGAGACAAGATTCATATCCTGAAGAAGATAATCTCTTTTTTTATTTATAAAATCACATAATTAGAAATACTGAAAGGATCCCAGTTACAGCCCAACATTTTCTCTCAAGAATTGAAAAGGTCTAAAATCCTTTGCTCTCATACTTGCTGAGGGAACAAAGCCCCTGCTTCAAACATTGTATACTGTATATCTTGCATCTATGATCAGCAGAGCAATGGGACTTATAATTAATTTAAATGACCACATAATGGGTGGCCCACTGGTGCAATGGTAGTACTACCACTTGTTAAACTGATGTCATAAGTTTAGAAGTGAACTTGGGAATCAGAGGGCTGACCAGCAGAGGTGCATCAAGCATCCAAGTGATTGGAACACTTAAAATGTCTGAACAGGGCTGTGGTGCTCACAAAAAAAGAATGAAATACAAAAGATAAAATCAGACATGCTCCAACTTGAAAATTAAAAAAAAAGCAAGACCATGCCTTTAAGCAAAAAAAATGCTTTGTTTCCATGCCAAATACATGGCACACAGGTCTACATCTGAGGTGTTTTGGACATAGGTATGCCCTTCATCAAAAGTACCTACTTTTCAAGGTGCAGAGTGCCTGATTCTATCATTTGTATCCAAGTGAATGCTTTCCTCCTCCAGGAGGAAGTGGGGGACATGGATCCTGGCACTTGCCTGATGCCTGGTTGAGACCAGGAGTCAGGTATGCTGGACCATCAAGATACTCAGGAGGTGCAGCAGCCATCAATGCACATTGCGTGGGAGTGTGCATCATGCATCATAGAAACATAGAAATGTGATCGCAGAAGGAGACCAAAGGTACTTCTAATTCTGCCCATAAGTTCCCGAGACCCTAGGATATTCCAGGACCTAGCCCATACTTTTAGCTTTTGCTTGTCCATACTTTCAGAAGTGTAGAAAAAAGAAAAATAGCACCGACTGGCAGCATGACACTGGTCACTCGAAGGCCCTGCACCTGACTATTCAGGCAGATCTGTGCCAACCAGATCTTATCTCTGGGGGAATTTGGGGGACCCTGCAGACCCCACCAGGATGGTAAGCCCTGGGAGAACATGCCAGACAAGGTAAGTCCTGGAAGATGTCAGGTTGATAGGGCTAATGAGACTGGATGAAGGGGGTCAGTTGGTGCAGGAGGGGGGCAACCAGATTAGTAATTGATCAATAAATAAATAACCACACAATTGTATGTGGTACTAATTTAAACTTTTGAATGAGTCTTCTGCCTTCCCAACTAGTCCTATTGACAGTGAATAAATAAGAGTGCACTTTGTCCCAGCAAAAAGCTTTGTCAAAAATTCTAGTCACTGGTAGGGGGTCTGCCTTCTGCTCCTCAACTGTTGTTTTTGTTTTCCAAAAAGATCTATAATACAGAGCTCCCACAATTAAATGCAACATGATGCACTACCAGATAATGAAATTCCCAGTCTGGGATTTTCCTACCTCATTTTGTTTTCCAATTCAATAACCCTGAACTGAACTGAGTTTCCCTCAGTTCACATCAGTCAAGATCTCATTTTCATTTAATATTGAAATGGTTTGATTGATATAGAAATTTGGAGGCACTGGCATTGGTACAAGTACAGCTGTTCAGCAAATATTTATTTTCATTGACCTTACTCTTGAGTACATGGGAAGATTAAGCAGAACCTATCTATTGAAATAATATTTTAGCTTTGGTACCAGAGGTTTAATTTTATGATTATCACACAACATTTCTAGTGGCTCTTCTGAAGAAAATTTGCAGATATTTAACATATTAGCATCCCCCCATAGCTGGAATCTATCCCAGAATTTCTTGGGTACTGTATGATAACATTTTGGCTTTTTGTCTTATTTAACTCATTGAGTCCTGGTGGACATTTTGGGTCAGGTTCTGTAATGGTGGTTCTGAAACCATATGGCAGCTACTGGACTTAGTGAGTTAACGGTTCACTGACAAACCCCTTAAGCATCAGTGGTCTGTAGTTTAAAGAACACATATTATGATTGGTCAAATTCTGTAGAGATTTAAAGTTAAAAAAAACTGCCCACTATACTGGTGTTACCACAGAAAAGGGCACTTTTATATAGTCCTTGATCAACTCCCTGGTGGTGTTGGTGGTCAAGCAGGCACAGGGTAGAGCAGTGTAAGCCATTGAGGGAGTCAGGGCCCACTGAGAGAGCCACATCTGTGTCTTGAATTACACAGCAGGAGCTACTGAAAAAGTCATGAGCAAGGACCGGGAGAAAGGAGGCTTTGGAAATTTGTTCCACCCACCCACCTCAGCCCTGGCCTCTATTAAATGGTTGTGGTGGGAGAAGCCAGCTTCACCATGCAGCACAGAGCCAGGGGCTGGGAGCAGAAGAGGTGCCACCCTCTAGGGGGAGGCATGTACACTGGAGAGGGCCAGGAAGGAGCTGATCACTACTCCAACTTCTTGCACTCTAGCAGAATAAAGATGGTGAGTCCATTTGGTGCTATGGTCTACAGGGGGTGAGGATAAGAGTGTGGTATCTTAAGCTGTATTGGTGCAAATGACACTGTATTTTTAGTTAAGAAGTTACCTTGGTGGGTAAGGTATTTTAGGCAGGGACGAGACTGGTTTAAGAAAACAAAATATAGCTGGTACTGTAGATTTATTTTTGTTTCTTTAAGGACATGGCTAGTTAAATACTCATAGATAGTACTGGTTGAAAAAACTTAGTTCTGTATTCGTTTAAACTGTCCTGTATGTTTATTTCTTTCTCGGGGGGCTGGATTAGTTAGAAATGTATAAATAAGTACTGGTTGACAAAACTAACAGGTAGTACTGTCTTCTTTTTTATTGTCCTCTTCTGATAGTTAAATATTGCTTAAACATAGCTAGAATAGTGGCATGTGATGGCTGTGGGGTGGTGGTTTGGATGAACATTTTGTGGAAGCTTTTAGGCTGTCCAATCTGTCACAAGCTGAGAAGGCTTGAGGAGGAAGTGCTGTGGCTTGAAAGAGAGTTGGAGAGGATGGGAGGAAGGAGGGTGGCTGCTCAGGCAAGGGGGCCTCTGACAGAGAATAATGCGAGGGCACCACATGGGAGGAATATCAGTTCAAGAAAGATAATGGGGTGTAGAAGCAAACCAAACAGGAGACCTGGCACTGTAGGGAAGGTCATAGTCAGGAGGGAAGAGCCAGTACACAGCAAGGCAGTGAGGACAAGTAATAGATTTATGGTGCTGGCGACATTGGTGGAGGAGAAGGGGGGAAGGATCGCCAGGAGGAGGCAGGAGAGATGATCCAGAGTAGGATCAGTATGTTCACTGATGATAAGAAGAAAGAAGAAAGAAGCTGTAGAAGATGACATCGAAGGGTGGAAGGGGAAGCAGGAGGACCTGAACAAACTGCAGGAGTGATCAGAAACATGGCAGGTGGGGTTTAACGCAAAGAAGTGCATGGTACTGTATTATGAAGTTAGAAACCAGGGAAGGAGCTATCAGCTGGGAGGGGTGAGGCTGGAAAGCACTAAGGAGGAAAAGGATCTCAGGGTGCTTATAATGGGCAGCATGAACAACTCAGCTCAGTGCAGGAAGGTGGCAGCAAAAGCCAATAGGATGCTAGGATGTATAGCGAGGGGATTCTCCTCCAGAAATGGGGAGGTGATCCTTCGCTTGTTCAGGTTACTGATCAGGCCACACATGGAGTGTTGCATGCAGTACTGGTGCCCATTACTGAAGAAGGACATCAAATTGTTGGAGGGGGTGCAACATAGGGCAACAAAGATGATTTAGGGATTTGAGGGAAAGTCCTATGAAGATAGATTGGGCGAGCTGAACTTGTACTCCCTGGAGGAGAGGAGGGATAGGGGGATATGATTGAAACCTTTTAACACCTCAAGGGGATAAATAAGGTTAATACAGAAGGGATTTTCCAGCTTTGAAGAAGGAGGGATATGAGAGGGCATCAGCTGAGTTTGGAGGGGGGAAGATTCAGGATGGAAATCAGGAGATATTTTTTCACAGAAAGGTTGGTGAACAGGTGGAATACTATGCCCAAGAGGTGGTATCCTCTAGAATGGTGGGCGGCTTTAAGAGTGGTTGAGACAGGGTGAGGGGGTTATGATGAAGAGAGTTGGGGAGGGTGGGGGAACAGCAAGTTAAGGGGTTGGCTGCACATTAGAGAAGACTCGATAAACTGTAAGGCCTGCTTCTGTTGGCATATTTGTATGTTTGTATTTAACTCCCACTGCATCTTTCCTGAACTTAGGAACAATCACATTGCAGTGGAATTAGACTGTTGTATCATGAGTTACTGAACTGTTGAGGGGTGTTCTTACTGTCCAGAAAGTATGCATTAAGAGTTAATTAAGGATTGAAACAAAACAGGATTGAGCATAATTATATTAGCATGCAACACCAGCCTGCTTGTGGTGCCAACAACCCAGATTCAGTGACAGACTCAAAAGTCAGAGGGACAGTCGGGGGGAGAAGGATTGAGCATCCCAGGTACTGCTCTCCTTCTCCGGTGGGGGAAGTGTCTGGTGCTATGCAGACCTCTGGCACAGAGATGTTGTAAAATTTCATTTCATGAGTGAAATCACAGCAAAATCATGAATTTTGCCCTGCAAAACATTTTGTGAAATTAAGTACTTATGGTGAAATTTTGCCCTTCAATTTCACCACCCCGGTCAATTTCACTGGTAAATTTTGCCTTGCAGTACTGTTAGGCAAAATTAGGGAAAAAAGGCTTGTCACATGGCTTACTCTCTGCAGGTCACATGGGTGACTGCAGTCAGGCAGGAAGGCACTGATTCCTCTTCCTTTTGCCAGTGTTTTCAGACAAAGAAGAAGTATAGCAGAAATAGGAAGCAGGAAAGATACTTGACCAGTTTGTTCAAATTCTTTATTTTTAAAATAGTTAATTTTTCATTTTCTTAATCTTTCTCTGTTAGAAAATGTTCTCTTTGCTTTAATTTTTCTATCTGTAAGCTTATAGTGAGTCTGTGTGTGTGTGTATGTGTGTGACTCTTTATTTGTTTTAGGTTTTCTGTTAAGAAAACTTTTTTTGATAATGGATGGGAAAGGCAGGGCAAGGGGAACTGGGCAGAAGGCAGAATCTAGTGTTCACCTTAACAGGTGGGCATTTATGACTGAAAGTCAGGTACCTCCCCAAGCAGCAGCATGATGAGCATATGCCCGTAACTCCCCAGCAGCAGGATCCCATTGTCCTCCACCAGCAGCAGCAGGAATATGTTCCCACCAGCAGCAGGAGATCATCCCACCACCAGTAGCAGGAGCAAGTGCCTATCACCACCACCCCCCAGCAGAAGCAGAATGTTGTGGCCAATGGAACATCAGCTGATGGCCCCCCACCAACCAATAGTGTCATCTGTGTGTTTTTTCTTCACCAGAAACACTGCAGATGACAGTGTTGTCATCTGCAACCTTTGTGGCTGAAGTGTTAGAAGGGGGAAGAAAGGGGCACACCTTGGCGCTAGTGGCCAAAGGAGCCATTTGAAGCACCACCACCACCTTGCAGAGTGGCTCCAAAAGCAGCAAGAGGTGACAGCAGTAGGAGTCAGCACTAGTTGGAGTGATGAACAGACAGATGGGGAAGGCAGCTGGCATCAGTAGTGTAGGGGGCACTGTACCAGGAAACAGCAGCAGGAGGCAGTAGCAGCAGCAGCACCATCATGCCACAGCCATCGGTGCTGCCATCATCATGCTGATGATCCTGCACAGTCTTAAGCAGCCCCATGTCAGGTCAGCCATGAAACCTACTGGCTCTCCACAGTGAGGTCCGGGCTGTTCAGCAGTAATTGGACAAGTTCAGCCAGGAGGCAAGGGGGGGGCATGAGAAAATAATGGAGGACCATCAGAAAGTGTTAGAACTCTTGGTGGAGCTGCACACATGGGGTGGTGGTGGTGGCAGTTTTGAATCAAGTCCTGGTGCCAGTGCAGTGTAAGTTGTGGTGGCAGCAGTGACTGAGGCAACAGTCAAATTTGTTTCTTTTTTTTTCACACGGGGGAAGAGAGAAGATCTCGGGTCCTGAAGTGGGTAGCCATCTGGGAACAAGCGACCACCAAACAGTGTGGTTCACAATAAACTTAGCTGTAGAGTCAAGCCATACAACAGTGAAGCTAATGGACTTCAGGGGGGCTGATTTTGTCAAAATGGGAGAGTGCCTCAGAAAAGCACTAGCAAACAGGCAAGAAGATGGGGTGGAGCAACAATGGGGAAACATCAAAACCGCCATCACAGAGGCAACAAGCCTTTGTGTGAAGCAAATAAACAAATCAAAGTGAAAGAAAAAAACACTATGGTTCTCAAAAAAAGTGGCAGGGAAGGAAAAAGCAGAAAGAGGCTGGGAAGGCAGTCAGAATAGCAAAGGCCCAAACCAATGAAAGGATAGCCAATTCTGTTAAGAAGGGGATAAGACCTTTTATAGGTACATTAGGGAGCGAAGAAAGACCAAAGAAGGGATACCGAGGCTTAATAAAGGGGAGGGAATGTGGGTAGAGGGTGACAGCGAAAAAGCAGGGATACTGAATGAATTTTTCTGCTCAGTGTTCACAAAGGAAGAAGAGGGGGAGGTACCTAAACCAAACAAGAGAAACACTCTAAAGATGGGGGTCAATACCAGTCCATTTACAGAAGAAAGGGTTCAGAAAGAACTAATAAAATTAAAGGTGGACAAAGCAATGGGGCCTGATGGGATTCACCCAAGAATTCTAAAAGAACTAAGGGTAGAACTAGTGACACCGCTGACTACTCTCTTTAACAAATCATGGGAGGATGGGGTGGTACCCAAGGACTGGAGGAGGGCAGATATGATTCCTCTTCACAAAAGTGGGAGCAGGACAGATGCAGGAAACTATAGACCAGTTAGTTTGACCTCAGTGGTAGGGAAAATGATGGAATCACTTCTGAAGGAAAGAATTGTTGAGTACCTAGAGGCCAGTGGGGCACAGGACCCAAGGCAGCATGGATTCAAGATGGGAAGGTCGTGTCAGACGAATCTAATAGATTTCTTTGACTGGGTGACCAAAGTAGTAGACCAGGGAGGGACTGTGGACATGGCCTACCTAGATTTTAGCAAGGCATTTGATATATCACACCTATATCACACCTATCCATAAAGGTGGTGACCGAACGTCCACAAATAACTACCATCCCATCTCAATCCTACCCCCCCGTCGAAGGCACTAGAACGCATAGTAGCCGACCAACTCACTGAACACCTGAATAAATATAACCTTCTAACCAAACAGCAATATGGTTTTCGAAAAGGCCACAGCACCACTACCGCCCTCCTTCAATTTACCTCCCATGTCCACTCTGCCCTGGACCAAGGCCACCTCACAGGTGCCATCTTTGTGGACCTATCTAAAGCGTTTGACACAGTCAACCATGCCCTATTACTAAATACTCTGGCCCACACGGGTCTCTCCAATGACTCCATAAAATGGTTCGCTAGTTATCTCTCAGACAGAACCCAGAGAGTCAAGGTAGGCCATGTCCTATCACCCTGCCTCCCCATCCGATCCGGTGTTCCACAGGGCTCCATAATTGGCCCCTTACTTTTCAGCCTTTACCTCAACTCCCTCCCATCCTCTTGCTCGGGAAATCTGCTCCTTTATGCAGATGATGCGGTCTTGTTCACCTCCAGCCGGCTCCCCTCATACTCCACCAAACCCTCCAGCATTCTTTCCATGAATTGAAGACTGGTTCACCTCCCACCGTCTTATTATCAACTATAATAAGACTAAAGTCATGATATTCGCCCATTCTCAAAACCCTCACAAAACCCTGTGCCCACACTTCCTCACGGCAAACCGGACCCCTTAGAACAAGTATACAACTTTAAATACTTAAGGATCATCTAGACCCCACCTCAGCTTTAAACAACACATCCTACACCTAACAACAACTCTTAGCTCCAGACTAGGCTACTACTGGTATAAACACTGCCTCACCCCTAAGGCACTAACCGTCAGAACTCCTCGATCCTCTACCTGGGACTACTTGCATACCACCACAGTGCTGCACCCTCCACAACCCTAAGCAGACTCCAGCTAGTGCTCAACAGAGCCTGCCGCCTAGTCCTAGGATGTGATCATCTCACTCACTCATGCTCCCTATACAGCAGCACAAACTGGCTAAATCTGGATAACAGAATCAGGTACCACACCTGCCTTATGACCAAAAAGGTGCTACTAGGCCTCACCCCACCCTCCCTACTCCAAATAATACTCCCAGTCCCACTAAGCAAAACAACCTGAAGCTCAAACAAGTGGCTTCAATGGGTACCCCATGGCTGGACCTCCCAATACCAACGCACCTTCAACTACAGGGCCCCTTCCTGGACAAACTCCCTCCCAAACCATATAACTGAGGAAAAAAGGCTGGGCCCATTTAAATCGATGCTAAGGGAATACCTGCAGGTCTCAAATAGATGTGACTGCCCTTGACACCTGACCTGCCTTGCCTCCTTACTATCAAGCTATAAGCAGCAAATGTACCTCAATTGCATTTATGAAACATGACAATCAGCCACTTTCTGAATCTCTCTGATGCTTTTCTTTCTCCTCACACCTGGCTGTGCTAAATTACCTAGAATTCTCTGTTAGCCTACTATGTAACAACAATGTAACCTGTGCATCTTATCCTCATGTTACTTCTTGTTATTATGTAATGTGCTGTTCTTCTTCTGCATGCTAATGTCCCACCCCTGTACATTGTATGTATGACGTGGAACCTTTGTAAATGAGTCTCTGACTCAAAGGTCTTTCTGAATATCAAATAAATAAAAAAAAAATACAGTCCCACACAAAAGATTAATACACAAGTTAGCCAGCCTTGGAGTGGGTCCCAAGGTGGTAGCCTGGATAAAAAATTGGCTAGACAACAGGACGCAAAGGGTAGTAGTAAATGGAGTACACAGTGAAGAAAGGAGGGTTACTAGCAGGGTACCACAGGGTTCAGTACTGGGACCGGTCCTTTTAATATCTTTATAAGTGACATTGCAGAGGAACTGGAAGGAAAAGTATGTCTCTTTGCAGACGACACAAAGATCTGCAACAGGGTTGATACACAAGATGGAGTGGAAAGGATGAGAAGGGATTTGGCAAGGTTGGAGGAATGGTCAAATGTATGGCAGCTCAGATTCAATACAAAGAAGTGCAAGGTAATGCACCCAGGAAACAAAAACCCAGGGGAAGCATACACAATGGGGGGTGAGATACTGACAACAGTAAAAATGGAAAGGAACCTGGGGGTAATTACATCAGATGACCTAAAGGTGGGCAAGCAATGTGAGAAGGCAGTAAGGAAGGCTGGGGGGATTCTGGGATGCATAGGAAGAGGCATCAATAGTAGAAAACAGGAAGTTGTTATCCCTCTGTACAGACAGTTGGTGAGACCCCATCTGGAGTACTGTGTGCAGTTCTGGAGACCCCATTTTCGCAAAGACATAGACAGAGTGGAGGCTGTCCAGAGGAGGGCAACTAAAATGGTGCATGGTCTGCACTAGAAGACATACGAAGAAAGACTAAAGGAGCTTAATATGTATACCCTTGAGGAAAGAAGGGAGAGAGGGGACATGATAGAAACTTTCAAGTACCTCAAGGAATCAGCAAAGTCCAAGAGGGTAGCATCTTTCAGAAAAAGAGATGTGCAAGAACAAGGAGGCACAATTTGAAGATAGAGGGGGGACAGCTCAGAGGTAATGTGAGAAAGTATTTTTTCACAGAGAGGGTTGTGGATGCATGGAACAGCCTCCCTGAGGAGGTTGTGGAGTCAAGAACAGTGGAGGAATTCAAGAATGCATGGGACAGACATAAAGCAGTCCTAGTGGGGGGGTAGGAGGAAGTAAGCTGTTGGTTAACCAGGATCTGCAGCTTATCTGTTAGGTAGGAAAATGGGCAGACTAGGTGGGCCAAGCAGTCCTTATCTGCCATCAAATTCTATGTCTCTATGTAAAGATAGCATTCATAAAGTATAAGGAAACATAGAAGGAGCAGGACGGAGAACTGTACCAGCTAAAGCAAAGGAAGCAGGGAAGGCAGTCAGAATAGCAAAGGCCCAAACCAGGGATGTTCTGAGAGCTGCTGCAGGATGTAGCATCTGAAGAGCAGTTGCTGCAGCAGGATCTGAGAAAAGCTTTTTTGTATTTAGAAAAGGTATGCCACCGGTTACCATACCTGTCAAATTCGCAGTTCTTTCCAGACTGTCTTGTAGAGCTCATTTTTGTGGTCCCTTGCTGCTGTCTCTTTTTTTTCTTCTATGCTGGAATTCTGGTGTGGAGTAGCCTGCCCTGAAGTGACTACGGTAGAAGGCACCATGGGGTGCGAGAAGCTTCATACAAACCACAATTATTGGGACGCTAAGCATTTTAAACCTCAAGTTAACTAGAAAGTTAACAAGAAGACTCATCTTCATTTCTATTCATCTTTACTCGCTTTGGCTTGTCCAGACTTAACAAATGAGGATACAAGGACAGAGAATTTAATATTTATATAGAAGCTTGTGATTTATTTGCCCAGCACGGTCTAACATAGTCTAACAAAATCAAACATACCTGTGCTTTTAAGTTTTGTTTCAGTTAGGATGTATTACATAACCCTTCCGAATGTTTAATTTATTTTTTCTTTTCTTTTTTGTGTTTTGCGCTAAGCTATATTATTTTAATGGTTTAGTAGTTGTGAGTATTTTTTCGCTCTTTGGTGCTTGGCATCACGTGACTTGACCTATATTATGCATGCGTTGGTGTTTCTTTGTAGATTCGTACAGATCGCTTTGGACCTGTAAGTCGGGAGTTGGCTTCTCTGAATTTTCCACTTAAGTTTTGTATTCTTTGTGAGCATGTGCTTATTTGTGTTATGATGGTTTGGGGAGGGGGGCTATTATCTCTGGACAGTAGTTTTCCAACAGATTAAAAGTTTTGGAGAAATAGATCAAGAGATTGAATCACCATGACAAGTGGGGATATTGCATTGCCGCACTACTGCCTTGCTTATATCAGATCAGGTCGTGAAGATGAAGTAAGCTTTTTTCTATCTCAGCATGTAGTTTTGTAATTTTGGTGCAGGTTGCAGGATTTGCAGGATTATTTGGGCAAGCTGTCTAAATGCTTTAAAACATTTTTAAACATTTTAAAAGATACTGAGTGATATTCTTAGTGGGTCTTGGCTCTAAAAGTGTTGAATAAGTGTGTTGTATTAGAAATAGTGGATCCTGGTTTTGGCTTTCATGATTTTTTTTCCTTTTTTCCTTTTCCCAAGTTTTGTTTGGGCTGCACGCAACATCTGTGACATCATTTACTATGCACAGCCCTTCATTTTTTATTCAGCTGATGTGGACAATCTACAGAACATTAAAAGAACTATAAATATATGGGATATATTGGACCTGATCACAAGCTTGCTATGAGTTTTTATGAGACCTTGGGAGCTGGAATTGGAATTGGAATTAGAAAACTGGCCAATAAATTTTGGATCCGGAGTTGGATATGGAAAAATCTAATCTGAATAAACTGTCTGTGTTCTGAATCCCTCTCTGTTAATTAGAGGGTCATATTGGAACATATTGGAAAAGGGCCATAAGAAACTTGAATTGAAGTGCTATTGTATGGCACTTTTAATGTGTGGAAATTTAACGAGGTTAACAATACTGCAAGTCTCTTTTTATCCTTTATGGATATGATTACTGATTGATTATAACTTTTTTAATGCTGCAACCAGTAAAAAAACAAAAAATATTTGTGACAGAAGTGAGAACCCATAGGACATTAAAGATTCCAGTGAGAAAGTATATGTACTATCTGTGTACTTTTCTAGTTGTGAACAACTTAGCATTTTTTCTAAATGAAGGATTGTTTATTTATATCAGCTGTAGTAGTTGAATATTTGAGTAATTGAATAGTTAATTGATTGTTTGCTGAAATGAATGGTACTGAACTGAATCAAATTGAATTGTCCAACTGTTTAACTGTTTAATTGCTTAATTGCTTAAATTGATTGAGTACATTTGAGTAATATCTTGATTCCCTGAAATCTCATTAAGGATTATTAAGTTTTATATGGTAATTGTGCTGCTATTATTGACAGTTTATTTCCACACTAAAGGTTTGTAATACTTTTTAAGTTAATAGCAAGAGAATGGTTAACACCAGGAGTGGAACATCTGTTGACTTACAATTCAATCAAATTAATGAAAGATTAAAGAAGAGTAAAAGTAAGGAAAAGGGAAAAACAACTAAGGCAATAACGAGAAAGAAAAATGTGCCAGTTATCCCCTTACTTCAAGGAATAGCAGAGGACAAATTAAAACAAATACATCAATCCAAAATTACTGCTTTTTTTAAGAGTGCAGAACCAGATACCTCAACACCGATTGATAGTGGAGCTAATAGATCCAAGTCATGGCTAATTGATGAATATTCTGAGAGTCTTGGAACTAGAGAACAGATAGTTAATAGCTCTATTCAGAATAATGCAGAAATTATGTTATTGGACAACTATAGTATGTCTAGTTGGTCTGAACGTTCTAGGATAGAAGGTTCTATGGCTCAGGAGATCAAAGATACTTACAGCCACTGCAACAATCTTAACTATTCTTGGGAGGTGACATCATTTGCCCCAGGGGAGAATAGTTCAACAATAAGGATGGAACCACCTTTAATTGAAAAAAAAATATGGCATTAGAAGTAGATTTGGACATAAGTATGAATAGGCGACAAAAGGTTAGTACTAAGGATAGGGAGGACATTGAATCTGTTAATTGTACTCTTCCACAAATAGTGAGAGAGTTGAATTATACACTACATAAATTACAACAGTTGGATACTAGTAGTGATCTTTTTAAGGCTAGGAATTCAGGAGAGCATTGCTCAGAGTCACCTTCCCTTAGATTTTCTCCTTCTTCTACTACAACTTCTGCGGAGCAAAAACATAAAAGTAAAGATCTTCAAGGAGAGGAGATAATATATAATAGTCAGTTCTTTACAAACAAAGGAGATTTTACTTCCAATTCAACTCTTTCTCCCCAGATATTAGAAATGATCAAAAATCAATATTATGCTAATGTCATAATGTTGGACAATATCTGGATGGTAAAGCAAGAATTGGATAACTTGAAAGGGGTTATGGCTCATAATCAAGCTCTATTGGATTTACTAGTCAAACCTATTGATCATAAAGGTGAGGATTCTATTGAAATTATATGTGCTCAACAAATATGCCTCAGGTTAGTACAAGTAACAAAGTGGTGCAAGTTAACCTACCACCTATCTTCTAAAAAGGAATGGAGGAGATATCTGAACTACAGAATTTTGGAAATGACAGATCTATAAGGAAAAGTAGTACTAAAAATGGGAAAAAGCTTTGAAATAGGGTACAGAAAGAACAAAAAAAATTATTTATTTTATTTTTTTTATTTTAGTCTTTGGTAACCAGGTAAGGCCCACTAGGCACATGTGCCTGTTTTCAGGGGCTACATGGGAGCACTGGGCAGTTAAGTGACTTGCTTAGAGTCACTAAATATGCAAGTGGAGGGTGTGAGAATCAAACTCAGGTCTGGTCTGCTGGATGTATCAATCTTGTTCACACCTCATTCCTCAACCTCTAGGCTATACTGCCAGCCCTCCGCCAAAAAAATAATCTATTTAAAACTTTGAGAAAGGAAACAAAGGATAAACAACAAAAGAAAATAAGACCTGCCCAGTCTAAGAAGTTAACAAATCAAAATAAGAATAATTATAGTCATACAAAGTGTGATGTTGTAGAGATAAGTTTTGACCCTGAGGATTGTGTTTTAATGACCAAATCAATGTTATATATGGATCCAGATGCTGAGAGGAATTTTATACAAGATGTAAGAGGGGAGACCATGGGTACTGAAGATGGGCCTCAATTAGGGTCTGTTAATGTGCAATATAGGGGGAACTCCTAACAAATATTTCCTTGAAACTGATGCAGATCAATTTTTGATAGAGATGTTTGGGGTTAATAGATTAAATAAGGAAACTCCACAGCTACTAGCAGATTGGACATTGAAGTTACTTCAGGCGTCAGAGCTGAGGGATAAGATCTTTGTTAGAAGACCCCCAAATTTAGACTATAAAGATTGTGTCCTTGTATATTGCTCCAGAGAGATGATAGCCACACAAATTTGGAATTCACAAAATGATTTATCTAGATGAGGTATATATATATAATTCCACCACAAGTGGTCCCAGTATTGACCTATGACTCATTAAATATAAATAGACAGGAAGATATGGATAATTTAGATTGGTTTGAAGAAGTTAACAGAACAATTTCAAATTACAAATCTCTTAAAAAAACTGATTGGGAGAGAAGGACTCTGTCTCTTTTTGGGTGGGAAAGAGCTAACGGCTGAATGATGGGGGCCCTAAAAAGAGAACTTGGGATTTTACACTTTTATGCATTAGGATTAAATACAACTAGAAGTGCCATCTAATATATACAGATACGTGACCCAGCTACCATAATGTCACAAACTGATATTACATTTCAATCAAGCAATTTGACTGCCCTTTTACTGAAGGCCTCAAGGACCTTGGATGGACTGGGGCTACACTTTGTTGAAGTTAAAAACTTAGTCAACTTAGGAGGATCAAATAATAGTAATGTTGTGCAATCATTGGAAGCTTCAAGAAACTTTTTTACTCCTCTGGAAGGTGTAAGTCCAAATTGACAAGTAGGAAGGGACAGGCCTGATTTGTTTGGTGAGACACTGGTATTGAGTGAGTTAAATATATTATCATGGAATATAGAAGGGCTACACTATAAACTAGTAGATAAAGAATTCCAGGATTTTATATATGGTTTTCATATAATTTGCTTCCAGGAGACCTGGTTTATGGGGGATGTTCCTCCTTTGATACCAGTTTTTTGGGGATTTATGCTTCCAGCAACAAAAGTTAAAAAGATTGGAAGGTCAAAGGCTGGAGTTGCAAGTTATGTCAAAACCAGTTTAGATTTTGAAATTACCCAATATAAAGTGGATTTACCTAATTGTCAAATACTAATATTAGAAAATGCAACTTCTAATTGGATAATTGGTAACATTTATGTTTTGCTACACAAAAGTAAAGCTTGAGAGGAGTACTGTAAAGTTTTTAAAGCAACTTCTGAATCTTTACCAGATGAAAATAAAAATTGTATAGTAATTGCCCTAGGAGTCTTTAATGCAAGATTGGATACTCTGGGGGAGATACATTTAGAGCTAAGGGATGGTATAAATATAATAAATGGAAATTTACAGTGGCAGCACTCCTCAAAGGATAATATGATCAATAAAAATGGAAAATATTTGGGCAAGATTCTGGCTGATTTAAATTGGATAGTCTTTAATGATAGAACTAATAGGGATAGACAAGGGGAATATACTTATATTGGCCCAAACGGGTCATCGGTTATAGATTTAGTATGGGTAAACATTGAGGCAGCCAGTAGAATAATAGATTTAGAAGTAATTGCCAGACCAGAATGGGTGCATTTACCAGTCTTTTCAAAGTGGCAGATAAGAATGGCAAGGGAAAAGATTTTAAGAAACAGAATATTTCTGGTTTAGAGGTGATAAATCAAAAAATAATAAGGTGGGAAAACTCAAGTATCCCTCATTTTGGTATAGTTATTTATGGAACCCATATGGAGAATTATAGGAGTTAAATAATAAAGAACAAGACTGAGATCAACTTATTATCATTATGGGAAGATATGGTTTTATATCTGAAGCCTTTCTTTTTTGAGCCACAGTGTAAAAAAAGGGGAACAAAAAGGAATGTGGTTTAATTTAAAATGTAAAAAAGTAAACAAAAAAATGAATACTATGATTAAATTATATAAAAAGGGAGAAATAACAAATATTATCCTAAATTAAAAAAGGAAATATTATAAGGAAGTTCTGTTGATAGAAAGATTAAAATATCAAAAAAGCATGTGGGAAAAGATAAGACTTTCCATTGTTAAAAAAGACATAAAACAATTTTGGACTTTGGCTAGTAAGGGTTATGATAATTATGCCATATAGATTAAAGCAGGGGTTACCCCTCAAGTCTGGGAACAATATTACTTAGGTCTTTATTTTTCTCAAAAAGAAGCTAGTCATTTACATTGTAGTGAAGAAACAAATGCCAAGAGATATCTTCCAAAACCTTTAATGATATCCCCTTCTGAGATAGTGGAATCACTAAATCAGATTACAGCTAATAAGGCCCCTGGGCCTGATCAGATATTCGCTGATATATATTGATGATTTAATGGATGGTGGATTACAGTTCTCCATGTTCTGTTCAATTATTGTGTACAAATGGATCAAATTCTGGAATTGTGGAAAGGTAGCATTATCTGCCCAATTTATAAAAGTGGAGATATTAATGGCCCTGTAATGCACCATCCTATTAGCTTGATAGATACTTCACAAAAAATATGCACAAGGATTATTTTAAAAAGATTGCAATATTGTATTGAAGAGAATAAGCTACTAACAGAACTACAAAATGGGTTTAGATCAAAAAGATCAATGGTGCAACATTGCTTTGTGTTGCAACATCTTATTTGGAAGTATGTGGAGATAAAAAAGGCTAAGTTATATTGTTGTTTTGTTGACCTCAAAACTGCATTTGACTCTGTTAGTCAGAAACTATTATGGCGAAGACTTGAAGAATATAATATTGACTCTTCTTAATTAGATATTCTTATTCAGTTCCATGATGGCACTTGGCTTAAGGTCAAATAAAACCAACAAAGTGACTTAACAAATAAAATGCACAGTAATGTAGGGGTATGTCAAGGGTGTCTTTTGGCTCCAATATTATTTAATTTATACATAAGTCATATTTTGCAGAGCTTGAATAATCTGGATTCCCACTCACCAAATGTATTTAATGAAAAATTCCATTGCTAGCCTATGCAGATGATGTAGTTCTTATATATACATCCCTGCTTCATCTGCAATGCAAGGTTAATAGATTTTTGTAATGGGGATGGTTCAAAAATAAATTAACAAAAAACAAATTTGGTGGTCTTTGGACAAAAAAAGTATAGGGTACCATCGTTATTCATTGAGAAAAATAAAATAGAACTTAAATCATATTACGATTATTTAGGTTTGAGATTTTCCTCAAATGTTTTATGGAATTCTCATATTAAATTTATGATTCAAAAATTGAGAATGACATTTGGAGCTTTCAGACAATTTAGTAGTAAAATGGGTCATAACTCAATACTGGGACTCTTAAAAGTTATTCATGTAAAAATAAGGCCAAGCATATTGTATGCTATAGAAATATGATCTCGCCCTGAGTTAAAATCTTTAGAATTGATAGTAAATAAGATGTATCATTTTATATTAAGAGTGTAACAATTGGCATCAGCAGACATTTTAAGAAAGGAATTGGGTCAACTTTCTTTGACAACTTTGGCAATTGAACATCAAATTACCTTTATATTACAGTTGTTTCCTCTTCCTGCACATAGATTAGCAAAACTTTGCTTGGACGAACAAATAAAATATCACTCTTTAAATTTTACATCAGGGGTAATCAAGACTATAAAAGAAAATATTTTACAATGGGGAAAGACAAATATTTTGTATGAAATTTATAGCATCCCCTTTGTTAAAATAGGAGAACAAATCAAACTCAGAGTCAGAAGCCATTTCATGGCTTTGGATCAAGAAAGATTAACAGATTAAGACATTTCTGGTGGTTTAAAATATTAAAAACATCGCATGGTTTAGAAACTTATTTGACAATTCTAACTGACCCACAGAAGAGGAGAATATTTACTAGATTTAGACTAGAGTTATATTCAGCAAACAATATATTATATGATCAGAAATATGAGGGGGTTTCCACATCAGAATGTAATTATAAGATGGGATGCAAGATGATCTTAAGCATATAGTATTGCATTGTCCCAGATATGAGAAATCTAAATGAAAATGGTTGGCTCCATTACTGGCTACCCTTGGTCTCCCCTCTAAACATCTTATTGTAATTTTGTTTAATACAAATAATAGAAATATATTATTGGTGCTTATAAATTTTCTAAAAGGAGTTTATTTATAAGAAGGAAAAGGCTGAAATACTGGACATATAGCTTATGTCTAACTGGATGTCAAATTTTGAAAACTTGTATTTGATAGATATGTATAGTATTAAAATGAAATATTTTGTACAATAGTTATGTATAAAATGGTTTTAGATGTGCGTTGTTATTAAAACTTTTATAAAGACTTTAAGTCGAACAATAAAATTTACCTACCTACCTAAAAAAAGGCCCAAACTGAGGAAAAGATAGCAAACTCGGTTAAGAATGGGGATGAAACCTTTTATAGATACATTAGGGAGCAAATACAGACTAATACAGGGATACTGAGGCTGAATAAAGTGGAATGTGGTTGGGCAGAGAGTGACAGTGAAAAAGAAGGGGATACTGAACGAATATTTCTGCTCAGTATTCACAATGGAATAGCAAGGGGAGATACCAAATCCAGTCAACAGAATCACTCTGGATGGGGGTTAATAGTAGTCCTTTCATAGAAGAAAGGGTTCTGAAAGAACTCTTAAAACTGAAGGTGGATAAACCAATGGGGCTTGATGGGATTCACCCCAGAATTCTAAAAGAACTAAGGGAAGAACAAGTAACACCACTGATTACCCTTTGTAATAAATCATGGGAGGATGGTGTGGTACCTGAGGATTGGAGGAGGGCGGATGTGATTCCCTTCACAAAAGTGGGAGCAAGACAGAGGCAGGAAACTAGAGACCTGTCAGTTTAACCTCAGTGGTAGGGAAAATGATGGAATCACTTCTGAAGGAAAGAACTGTTGAGTACCTAGAGGCCAGTGGGACACATGGCCCAAGGCAGCATGGATTCACAGCAGGAAGGTCATGTCAGACAAATCTATTTGATTTCTTTGACTAGGAGACCAAAGTAGTAGACCAGGGAGGGGCTGTGGACATGGCCTACCTAGACTTTGTCAAGGCATTTGACAAAGTCCAGCACAAAGATTAATGAACAAATTAGCCAGCCTGGGAGTGGGTCACAGGGTGGTAGCCTGGGTAAAACACTGGCTGGACAACAGGACACAGCAGGTAATAACAAATGGAATCCACTCTGAAGAAAGGGGGGTTACTTGTGGGGTACCACAGGGTTCAGTACTGGGGCCAGTCCTTTTTAATGTCTTTATAAGTGACATTGCAGAGGGACTGGAAGGGTAAAGTATGTCTCTTTGCAGATGACACAAAGATCTGCAACAGGGTAGATATGCAAGCTGGGGTGGAAAGGATGAAAAAGGACTTGGCAAGGTTGGAGGAATGGTCAAATGTATGGAAGCTCAATTCAATGCAAAGAAGTGCAAAGTAATGCACCTGGGAAACAAAAACCCAGGGGAAGAGTACACAGTGGGGAGTGAGATCCTGACAACGACAAAAATGGAAAGGGACCTGGGGGTAGTCATATCAGATGACTTAAAGTTGGGCCAGCAATGTGAGAAGGCAGTAAAGAGGGCTGGGGGGATACTGGGATGCATAGGGAGAGGCATCACCAGTAGAAAACAGGAAGTTGTTGGGTTCTGTACAGACAGTTGGTAAGACCACATCTGGAGTACTGCATACAGTTCTGTGGACACCATCTCCACATAGACATAGAGAGGGTGGAGGCTGTCCAGAGGAGGTCAACCAAAATGGTGCAGGGTCTGCACCAGAAGACATATGAAGAAAGACTAAAGGAGCTTAAGATGTAGACCCTCGAGGAAAGGAGAGGGTGGACATGATAGAAACTTTCAAATACCTCAAGGGAATAAATAAAGTCCAGGAGGGTAGCATCTTTCAGAAAAAGAGATGTGTAAGAACTAGGGAGCACAATTTGAAGATAGAGGGGGATGACTCAGAGGTAATGTGAGGAAGTGTTTCTTCACAGAGAGGGTTGTAGATGCATGGAACAGCCTTCCTGAGGAGGTTGTAGAGTCAAAAACAGTGGGGGAATTCATGAATGCATGGGACAGACATAAGGCAATTCTAGTGGGGGGGTAGGAGGAAGTAGGCTGTTGGTTAATTAGGATCTGCAGCTTATCCGATAGGCAGGGAAATGGGCAGACTAAGTGGGCCAAGTGGTCCTTATCTGCCATCAAATTCTATGTTTTTATGTTTCCCATGTCCTATGTTCTCATTCTTCTAATCTCCACCCCCTAAAAATAAGAAAAAAAATAAAATAAATGAAGTAAAAAAAAAACACACAAAAATAGTTTATGTCCTCTTCCTCTTCTATATCCTCTTTTTTCGTGTTCTTGTCCTATAATCATATGTCTTTGCCCAGCAGTTTTGTGTGTTATGTAATGTTTATGCTCCCTCCTAACTATAGCATTTAATCCTTTTCCTTGTTCAGTAATTTACTTTCCCCTCTCATATAAATACCCGTGTGTCCTCATCGCGTATTGTCAGTGTACCAATAAACACTGTACCTTTCTTTTTGTTTTGTGTTACTCCTTCTTTATAAATTTCCTCCTCCAATCCACAAATGTCAAGTATTTTAATTTGTTCCTATGAACAACATTTTTTTCCCCAAAACTATGTGTTGTAATGTTGTGGCAATTGTTATGGTTGTGTGCAGCAACAGACCAAAGACATACACAACAATCAGAGAAACATAAGCAATTTTATTGCAAAGTTAAAGATAAATATGTGTTTTGTGCTTAAGACGTGTCCCATGCACTTGCTACAAATGTTAACTTGGGATCCGCCCCTCCAGTCATCACAGGAAAAAAGTAGCATGCCACTGATACATAAATCTGCTCTTGGTCATGATGTCATATAGTGCCCCACCACCACCTTTTCACAAATGTACACTTGGGCCACAGTTTAACACAGCCTCTTGCTGCCGTGTTGTGCAGAGCAGGCCAGATAAAATGTGATTGAGAAATACAACAGGGGGAGACACTCAAACAATTATTGTGGCAATTTTACGAGGTAGCCAAAAAGGCTAGTTAGAGAGGCCACAGTGAGAAAATGAATTCCTCTTACAAAATGCTGCTGCTAGCCTACTAGTTGCCCTGACTGCCTCCTCCTCCTGCTGCTGGTTTCATCACAACTGACTGAAAATTGTAAACTTAACATTTGCCAGTGCTATCCTGTGTTGCTGTGGTGCTGCTGAGATTTAGGGGTACTTTAGCTTGCTGCCTTCCTGCTGCTCTCTGCTCTCTGACTGGCTGCCATGAGAAGTGATGTTTTTGCTGCTGTTGAATCTTGATACATCATCGTCATCACACACAAAGATGCTGCTGCAGCACATGTAAATATTTCTCTGTATTTTTTGGTTCTGTGCAAGAGAAGGACACAGGTGGATTGGTGTTGTGACATCTTGAGTTATAATGTGTTTCTTCTGTTTTCCCATTATTTTCTAACTTGAGGATTACATAAATAATGAATGCTGCCAATCAAGCAAGCTGTCAGAATACACCACATTTCACAATACTGGAGGCACGTATTTCCTTTCTCAATGATGGCGGGGCCTGGTCTAACTTACTTAAGTAAGGATGTTTGAATTTTACTAATTGTATTCTATCTGCTTTTCTCAACATTCAGGACCTTTCTGGTATTAAGTCCTGCTCCATCCTGCTGCTGCTGATCAAGAAGACGTGGGAGCTTCATCCCTGAGGTAGGTATTTCTTCCTTTGTATTGGGATTGTGTGTGTGGGGGGGGTTCTAACAATTATCAAAATGTGTTCTTTTTATCTTATTTTCTGGTATGCAGTTCTTTTACGGGATTCAGGAGGATGCCTGCTGCTGCACTGCATGGATGTGCCCTACTGCATGTTCCATTTGGGGGCAAATGTCACAGTTTACATTCTGACTCTGAGTCAGGTAAGTACACTTTTTTTTCTGCTTGTAATCTGCTAATTTAAGACCAGGTATGCAGATGGACAGGTATCCATCATGCTTGCTGTCATTGTTCCTGTTTAGGTAATTTTCCAGTGGTGATTTTTCATCCCATGTCTTTGTGAAGACTACATCATATCCCTGAAGGAGCTAGTGTGTGTGGAAGACAGAGCTGGTTGCTTGAACTGTGGTGTAGGCCACTGGTCTCATTAACGATTAAACAATACATCCAGAGAGGAGGTATATGTGGAAATGACTGGTGGAGATTATGTTTAGCAATTATAGGTGGAGGGGGCCAGTGTCTACTGATATGTGAGTTAGCAGAGCTGGAGTAATTTGGAATATTTAAAAGCCAAACTACAGAAGGCAGCAAAGCCCCTCTATTGGGATTAGCAGTGTTTCTGTACAACTGCTATGGTAGTACTTAATGTAACTACCCTTTTGGGAGGAAGTTGGATTTTTTAAGCCCTTCCACTATGAATATTTTGTAATTAAGGACTCACGTCATTAAAGATGGCCACCATTCACCACTCTAGTTGTACTAGGAGAGTTCTTCAATATGTCACAAATAGTAAGCAGCACAAAATATTTTATTTGTCACATGGTGTGCATGGGTGTATCATTTGTCAGGGAAGGGAGGGTGTGGCATGTGCCACTGCCAGTGTTGGCAATTGTAAAGGCTTCAAGACAACATATCTTGATTCTATGTGGGGCTCGGGGAAGTGAAAAGTAAAATGTGTATCTTGATATTTTTTGCACAGGAAAATTATTACTGTAATAATGCAAAATGTTTATGGTTATGGTAACTTAACTACAGCCTCAACATAGGGCATGGTCTAAACTGCAGTTTAGGGCAAGAGTGATCAAGTTAAACTGATTAACAGCAAATAACACAACAATCTCAAATCCAATGATAAATGTATAAAATAATGTATAACACTATACCGAGCCTACAGTGTTTGGGGTGTGTGGGGAGTCCAACTACTAACTTTAGCCTTGTTTCACTTCCACTAATACATTCGCCAGGACACAGCCCTCACAGTCTTCAAGACTTGACGTTGTCACCAGGTGAAAATTCTCTCAGCATTGCTGCTTCATCCACCTCACTGCTGCTGGATGCCTTACTAGAAGTGACATCTTGATTGTCATCACCATCATCAGTGGTGGCCGAAGTGGTCTCAGTTTGCTCTGCGAAGCAATTCATGAAGTGAAAACGAATTCGTAAAGTACTCCACAGCGTGAAGCGGTGTGCTTCACGTCATAATGGGTAACGTGAAGTCCATTGAAAACAACAACTTCACATCACTCCGCCTTCCCCAAACCACTACTCCACAAAGTTTAAGGCAAAATACATTGAAAACAATGTACTTCACCTCACATCCCCTTATTTTAGGCTCCAAAGGTGAATTTTGCAGTGATTCATGGGATTTCTGGTCACATGGGCTCTAGATTGTTCTGGACAACCTCAATTCAACGTAGCATGTGTAGGAAGCTATAGGAGACAGTCTGCTCTGAAAGCTCTCTGCTATTCAAACCTTCTAAAAGCTGTTAAAAAAGCATTTTTGAGTCATTTTTTTTTGCTGAAACTGTAGTTCATTGATAGTAGGAAACCCTTCTGTGCTAATATCATTGAGCGTTTATTATTTGTGTGTGGATTTTGAATGTTAATGTACAACATTCAGTCTGAGTACTGAGAGACAGTGGAAGTGTGCTTTGGGGGAGGGGTGTATCTGTGGTGTATATAGACTTAAGTTGGAGAAATAGGGAGTACTTAGTTTTGGTTATATTTTTTCTTGTATGACTGTGTTAATGTACACGCAGTTATTTTTTCAATAACTGTTGACATTTTTTTTGATGATTGTGTGTGTTGTGGACCTGGTGCAGCAGTGCATAATATCAGGTTGTTTAAAATATGTGGTATATTACTGAAGTTGTTATGCATTACTTGTAGACAAATTGTGTGTATGTGTGTGAGTGTGTGTATGTGCTCGCGGTGTGTGACATAAAATAATACCTTTAATTGTGCTACAGTGTAACTGCAGGCGCAGCAGTGTGAACCTGCTAGCCACTGCACCTGCATGATTTTGTACTGCCTTTGTGGTATCTTTTCTTGGCTTTGCACTGCCATGATCTGCAGTCAGTGCCCCCCCTCCCACCACTGGCAAAAAGTATTCTTTTCCAGATTGTATTGTATGTGACTTGAGAACACCACTGGTTAAGGTGTTGTTGAACTTGTTGTGACTTTGTGTCTGTATCTCTTGTTGAAGCCACAGTTGCTTTTTTGGCTTCATATCCAGCAACCCCTCACCCCCACCCACAGTAAATGTTCTAAAATCTAAATTTATTTAGAATATTCTTGTTGATCCCCCAAAATGCCCACAAAGAGACATGCAAGCAAAGCTGTTTCTCGCCATGACACTGCTGCCAGTGGTAAGATTCTCTGTAGGTGTGGTACTGCACAGTCACAAAAGTGCATTGCTGATGTGAGGAAAGATATTTCTCCTTCAATGTTTTTTACAGTGCAATCAGTAGCTTCACCCATAGTTGGAGGAGAGGATGTTGTCCCAGGTGGTGGTGATAGTGCAGTTGCTGGTGGTGGTATGAGTATTGCTGCCTCAAGTTCCACTTCTGACTAGTTTACCATGTCCAAAAATATAGTGGAGTGTGAAGCAGTGTCAGTGAGTGACAGTGTAGATGATGTCATACTCCCCAGTAACATCCCAGTAACTGAACATGAGGATTCTGATCTTCATGTCAATGATAGCACACAATGTCACATTTCTTCCACTGTGATTCAGGTCATGCATTTGCCTTGCAGTGATTCACAGTGTTATGAAAAAGTATTGGGTAATGGTGGTGTTGATGATGATGGATCTGATGATGATGATGATGCTGCTGTGGTTGCAGTCCACATGCCAGCATTCAAGTAGAAGATGTGAATGATGTTGCTGAATATGATGATGATATCAGTGACCCCTGTTGGGAACCAGGGAAAAAGACATTCAAGGTGGCTGTATCTGGGTCTGTTTGCATTAACCTCCCACCGTAAAAATGTGTGATTTACCAGTTTCAGTTGATGATGATGATGATGACCCAGTAATAAAGATAGGTAGTTGTAGTCATCAGTTGCAGTCCAAGTGTGTCCTGCCTGAAAAATCATGTAGCACCCCCCCCAACTTTATGGCTTAAAAAAATGGAGTCCAATAAGCAGCATCAGGGACATGTTAAAACTAGAGCATCACAATCCCTTGTTTGGGATTTTTTTGTGCAAGATGCAAATGATGAATCAGTTGCAATCTGCCAGGTTTGCCAGGCATGTGTGAGGTGAGGTAAAAAGGGGAGCCATCTGGGCACAGGGGGATAGCATACACATGGCACTGTGAACCCAGCTCAAGATGGTAGCTAATACCTATACCACAGTGGGGTGTTCACCCTTGTCATCAACCATAACGAGCATGTTATCCCCTTCCATGACTGTAATATCAAGTAGAAAATTAAATGTGTGCAATAGTGATGAAATAAGGGCAGACGATTACTATAGGCATGATAAGGGGGTGGATCATAATGATTTTGAAATGTTGCCCAATGGTGGTGAGAGTAGCAGTTTTGGTGGTGGTGGTGGTCAATGCAATATGTCTAGTGAAAGTGGTATATCATCCCTTGTTGGTAAATCTGGGAAAATAACTGCATTTCTGAGTTTGTCATCACCTGTGTAACCATCTTCATCACACATCCACACTCCACCCCCTGTGAATCGCAGAGCAGAACCATTTGTCATCACACTCCATGTAGAACGTTTAAGTCAGCACACGTTACACAGTGATTTTGCACATAAGCTGAAGTACCCATCCAATCATACAGTGTCACATGAACTTAATGTTGCTGTAGCTGAAACACTGGCAACTGATCTTTTGCCCTTCTTCTTTGTGGAGAATTCTGGGTTCCGGCGGTTTGCTGCATGTGTCTGTCCAAAATGGAAAGTCCCATCCAAAGACATACTTTTTCCACCTGTGCTGTCCCCAAGTTGTACCATACTGTGTCCGACTCTGTAAGACATGCCCTTCAACATTCCTCCTCTCCATTCATCCATTTAAGTATGGCTATGTGAACAAGTGGCAAAACAATGGGGAATTAATATTTGTGTATAACTACAAATTGGGTGCAGGTGCCGGGTGTTGTTTGTGCTGTTGGTAGTGTGAATAATCAGTGTAGTAAGGTGGAGTGTTGTGGTAGCAATCTTCCAGGAATTCGACAGCATGCAACATTTGCTATGCACAGTGTGACCTGGTAACAGACTGCTGAAAACATGTTGGAGTTGGTAGTGATGGAAATTGACAAGTGGCTGAACCCCCTGTTCCTGAGAGTTGGGTACAGAGCAAGTGATAATGGATCAAATGTGGTGAAATGCATCATGAATGGTGGCTTTGTTCAGGTTCCATGCATGGCCCACTGTTTAAATCTTGTGGTGCAGATGTTTCTGCAGCACCCTGATGTAAAGGAAATGCTGACAGTTGCACACTGTATCTGTTCTCACTTTTCACGCTCTGCAAAAGCCCGTGACCGACTTTGACAGTTGCAGATCCGAAGCAGCCTCTTGCAGCACTGCTTGAAGCTGGAAGTTGTCACCCAGTGGAACTCCTGTTTGTACATGGCAGAGAGGTTGTATGAATAGTAAAAGCCATCTCAGAATAGTTTGTCATGCACACTAGCCATGACAGTTCTGGGGCCTCCATGTCTATGACAACTGAACAGTGGCACCTCATGGACTCTATTATAAGAATCTTGAGGCCTTTTGAACGTGCCACACAGGCAGTGAGTGGTGAGTCTGCCTTCATTAGCCAATTAATTTCACTGCTCTGGGTGCTGAGGCAGACATTGGTGAATGTACAGCATAGCATTGATGTTGCCTGAGATGCTGCTAGCAGTGTGTTGCTGAAACACATGCTGACAGTATTCGACCACAATCGTCACATCTTGAGCATTCAGGATAGTGACAGCTTTGCAACAGCAACAATGCTGGACCCACGATACAAACGTGGAATTGCCTCAGTACTGGAGAGCGGGCCTGAACAGGTAAAAAATGTCAGTGGGCAACTGGTGCACTTGGTTCATGGGGCACAGAAGTCATGTGCCAAGGTCAGCAAACGTCAGCAGCATAATCAGTCTGAAGATGAACCTGGATGAGTAGTATCAAGCATATTCTGTAAGGGGAAGGGGACTACAGTTCCAGGTGGTCTGTCATCAAAAGTAGTTGCTGTTCACCCACTGTGGGATGCTTTGTCCCAAGTGGGTCTTTGTGACAAAAAAAGTGACATAAATGATTCCAGAGAAGTGGATGATGTATCAACCACTGGACTTAGTGCAGCACAACATTTTATTTATCTATTTATTTAGTTTTTATTTACTGGGTAGGTGCACTACCAATAACTATGACTATTTTCAGGCAAGACCCAGGAGGATACAGTATACTGCAACAACAAAACATTACAATTTAAAAAAAAATCATTGGCGATTACAATTTCAACAGTGAAACAAAGTAGCACTATGCATCATGACATTACATCAGTAAATCACACATGAGTTTACAAACAATAGAGAAGAAGGAGGATAAGACGCAAAGCTGGGTGGTAGTTAATCAGCATAGAACATGGAAAAATTGAGAGAAAAGAGAAAAAGTTTAAATGAGATGGAGACATAAATTGAGTCTAAGTGCAAGACAGTGCTAGTGTAGTGGGAAGGGGCTAAGGGGGTTTGAAACAGGATCATTTGTTTCTTGAGATAAGGTACTTGCGTAGCTCCATCTTAAAGGTATTGTGAATGGCTCAGTCATATTTGTCTGAAAACAGGCATCTGTCAATCACCGATAATCCCCTTTTATACTGGAGTGGAAAGGACAGTGAATGGCCAGAGCTGACCACTTTGGCACTGAAGTACCTGATATGCCCACCCTCCAGTGTGAGTGTCAAGAGGGTATTCAGCTCAGCAGGTGCAATAGCTTGGGATCATTGTACAAACCTCTCTCCTGCAAAATGTCAGTGTGCTGACATTCATAAAAAGGAATGAGAGGCACATACCAGCTTAGACTGCAACCTCAGTATTCATACCCCGGCATAGAAATGGTTTTGCTGATGTTGTAGAAAGGGACCATCCTGGTGGCACTGTCAGCATGAAATGGCATACCACTGACGTAGATGATAACACAGTGGAGAAAAATTTTTCCAGTGGTCAGAATTCAGACACGGAAGACTGCAAGGGCAGATTTCTTTATGAGGATGATGATGAGGTTAATGTTGGCAGGTTTTAACTTAAGTGGTTAAAAGGCTGTCACATTTCTTGTATGATACATGTTTTCTTTTTCACAAAGTTAAATCAGTGTTCCACTCATAGTAACTCAAATTCCATATGTCACATCACATTTATAACATGGAGCACAGTATTTCCTGGCCCCTGGACTACCACCACCATAGGACCGCTGTCATCTGTTCACCACTGCCACCATAGGGAATGTGACCGTGTGTCCCCGTGGACTACCACCACCATAAGACTGCTGTTAGCCACCGCCACCACCACCAGATGCAGGAAGATGTATGAGGGAACGTCACCATGTGCCTCAGCTATGACCACCACCACCACCATCGTGACAATGTTTTCCATTACATGTCTTGACCTTGCCAAGGCAGAGGGAGTCGAACAGGAGACCACATCAATCAGCCACAGGTACAAGGCTTCTTACCATTAAAACTATAAAGTGAGTATGTGTACTAAGGTTTTTCATGCTATTCAACTTCCATTAGCTGTGTGTTTTGTTTTCTGTTGCTTTTCTGAGCTGCAATGGTCAAACACATATGGTCAACTATTTTATTTTTTACAGGTTAACAACAAATGACTCTCTTTTGCTGAAGGTCTGTATCAATGGTACAGCAGCAGTACTGTCTACAGGAACCTATGGGATATCCATTTCCAATCCATACTGGTAAATATATCAATTTTATTACATCTGTTCCTTTTTTTGCCATAACAGTGCGAATATCCTGACTGATGATTCATAAACTAGATGGCATGTACATCACAAAAAGTATTTCTTTAACATATCATGCATTGTATTCCAAATTTGCAGCTGTGCAGCCATGACAGTGCTGAAAAAGTTGGACCAAGGTCATGTTACTTGACAAGATGTGGTTTTAAAATGTAACTTGAGTTGAGACGCAGAGACACTGACACAATGTATTTGTTATAGCCTGGTACTAAATTAAATTGTGATCTGATGATTGAATTGGGACAGCTTGCTATCTGTGTTAATCCAGATACCGGTGGTGGAACAACCACGGCTTAAACATAATGGTCTTACTGTTGCAATCAAGTTATAATAAGTTCTTCATTTCTTTTTATAGGAAACTTCCAGATACTTTGTGGTGTCATAGTTGCCTTATCCAAAGAACTTCTTCAACATCATGTCCCTCCCTTTGGGCTGGGGCAGACATGCAACAAGCAGAAGTAGTTTGAATCGATGATGACCATGACCACCATTACCAAAATGGAGAAGGATGCAGATAAAGTCTGTGAAGAAGTAACCAAATGATAAACCATTAATGAGACCTACTTGCAAATATGCCATCCCTCCCAAAAATATTAATTTCATTGGCTTGAGAGTATTCGATTTCCAATTCCAATGCCAACATTTCTCATCAAGCATGGGAATGTGCACACCAACAGTATGTGATCTGTGATACAAAATAATACAATGAGTACATGTGTATATATATATATATATATATATATATATATGTCAACCCCCCACCTAGAAAATACATATATTCAACTCACAGAGACTGCTATTAGTGTACACACAAAGGTCATCCTTCCATCCGGTTGAAGTGATCACATCATATTCGCAGCACACTTTGGACAAGCAACAGTTCTGTCACTGTCATTATTTGTGACAGAATATTGAATGGTCATTCATGTCATGTTATCCCTCCTTTGCACGGTTTGGCAAGACACTGTGCATCATGAGATCATGACATCATCATAACAGTATGTGAATTTTCTGGACACAAGACAGCTGCATTTTTGGGGCTACAGAAAAATTCCAGGGACTCTGTGTGACCACTGCATGCATGAGTGACTGAGCAATAAATTCTGGGGGACTTTGGATGTGGTGTACAACTCCCATTTCACTTTGTCAGCACTTGGGAATTTTTTGGACACAAGACAGTTACATTTTGTGTATTGTGAGCACATAATGTTATAATTAAATTATAAAGTAAAGCAGCAGTGCAACAATCTGGTGAAAATTTTGACCTATACTTTTTTATGTTATTTTCGATTGCCAGCCACTTACCTCCTAACTTGTATGATACCCTTCTTTTCACAATTTGTGTCTGCTTTAGTACTTTTTCTCATGTCTGAAAAATTAAAAGGAGCACTCCTTTTAATATGACTTGGACCAGGTTGTCATCAGTATTTGCAGCTGTTTTTGAACAAATGCTGTTCTGTGAGGTCAGAAAACACTGCCTGCTGCATAATTGTTAATTTTAGTCACAACAAATGTGATATATAAACAACTGATGGATAAAAACAGTGGAAAATACTGATGAAGGTCTGGTCCACACTGCATTAAAATGACTGCTACTTTTATTATTTCAGACATGAAAAAAGTACTAAAGCAGATTCAAATATTGGAAAGAATGGTATCATACAAGTCAGGAGGTAAGGAAAGTGGCAATGTAAAATAGCATAAACAAGTACACATCAAAATTTTCACCAGATTCTTGCACTGCTGCTTTAATGTCTATTTCAAAAAAGAAATATTTCTGGAGCCTCAGTAATGTTTACTTTGTGTCTGGACTTGTGACGTGTTTGTCAATAAGCAGGAGTGAGCAGTGCAAGTATGCTGTGCTAAACTGCATGTGTGCCATCAGTGTTCTTTCCTATGTGTGCAGACATTGTCCAGCTTCAGGCAAACATATATGTGGTATGACTTGTTGTAGTAGGTAAAGAATAAAGATAAGAAATAATATATGTCATATATTTATTTGTACCAACAGCACCAGCGGACTAAGTGATATGATATTGTTTCACAGGTCTTGGACCACTGTGCACCTCAGTCACTCACAGTGCACACATGACTTTGTAGAGATAATTGCACAAAAAATGCACGCTCTCCTAAAAGTCATGTGTGCAGTATGTGACTAAGTAAGTAAGTAAGAAAGTAAGTAAGTAAATATTTATTTCTATAAGGCACCCTTCCAAAGCTCAGGGCGCCTTTACAATATCACTTATACAATGTTAAAACCAAAACTATAAACAACATTAAATTCAAAACGCAAACCAATATAATTTAAGTCACTAAAAAATGCTTGGTTAAAAAGGAAGGTCTTTAGAGCTTTTTTAAAGCTCTCCACAGTCAGGCAATTGCGTATCTGGCAAGGTAGAGAATTCCACAGGGTAGGAGCCATAAAGGCAAATGTTCTTCCACCAGATGTTTTTAAAGTTACCCTGGGAATCTCCAGCAATCCCTCACCAGAAGATCGGAGGGAGCGGGAGGGACAGTAAGAAGTCAGGAGTTCTTTCAGGTAGCGAGGTCCCAAACCATGTAGGGCTTTATAGGTCATCAGCATGACCTAGAAAGTGATCTGCCACTGTACAGGCAGCCAGTGCAATTCACGAAGCACAGGTGTTATATGGTTGGACCTCGGGCTTCCAGTCAACAACCTAGCTGCCACATTTTTCACCAGCTGTAAGCAGCGGATATCCACTCCCGGCAGCCCTAGATAGAGGGGCGTTGCAATAATCAAGATGATTGGCCACAAAGGCGTGGACCAGGGTAAGAAGATCCTCTGATGGAATCAAGTGTTTCACCTGTGCTATATTCCTTAGATGAAAAAAGGATGATTTGACTATGGCTGACACCTGTGCCCTCAGGGTCAAGCCTTCGTCAAAAATAACACCAAGGTTGCGCACCTGACCAGATGCCATGAGCGGGGTTCTTCTCAGAAATAAACCTGAGAGTTTTCCCGCCCATGGACTTGATATCCTTACCCCCGGTTCCACCACCAATACCTCTGTTTTCCCCGGATTCAACCTCAGCCAATTGGTACTCATCCAGTTCTGTATCTCCAGGAGGCAGTTGTTAAACAATGTACTTGACTCAGACTCCAGCTCAGGTGCAAAAGACATATAGAGTTGAGAATCATTGGCATAGCAATGAAAACTCAAACCAAAATGTCTTATAATGTCCCCTAATGGAAGCATATACACCGCAAATAGCATGGAGGACAACACTGAGCCCTGTGGCACTCCACAGTGTAGGCAGCGAGAGATCGAGGAATAAATCCCCGATACTACTCTCTGACTCCTACCCTGCAGAAAAGATTTAAACCAACTGTGGACCACCCCCCTTAGTCCACAGAGAGACCACAGGCACTCAAGCAGCACCCCATGATCCACAGTGTCAAATGCTGCTGAAAGATCAAGGAGAACCAAGAATGAACGAGTTGTCCGATCTCTTGCCATCAGGAGATCATTCAGTACCCGAACAAGAGCCGTCTCAGTACTATGCTGTTTCCTGAAACCAGACTGGAGAGAGTCATAGATATTGTGTGGATGTTTAAATAATCATCCAGCTGCAAAGCGACCACCTTCTCAATAATCTTCCTCAAAGAGGGAAGATTCGAGATCGGTCTGTAGTTTCCTGGGCAGTCAGGATCAAGGAAGGGCTTTTTCAGGAGGGGACGTACTATTGCCTCCTTCAAGGGATCAGGAAAGATCCCTCTCACTAATGATGCCACTACTATCCCAGTAAGGATCAGGCCAATAACCTCTACACACCCCAGAAGTAGGTGTGTAGGGCCCAGATCCAAACCACAGCAAGTTGGATGCAAAGTCTGGACGATTCTCACTATGTCCATGACTACCGGTTGACTGAATGTGGACCAAGTCAAATGGGTATTTGTGTCCCTCGATTGGTCATTGCAAGACCCAATGGGAAGGCCCTGGCTGATCTAATCTCTGATAGCAAACACCTTATCAGCAAAGAACGTCGCAAATTCCTCACACTGTAACTGTGATAATGCTCGACCGGCATGAAGACAGACTGGATTGCACAGTCTGTCCACAGTCCGGAAGAGTTGGGCCGGTCTATTTCTTGCTGTAGCAATCTCCCTGGACAGGAACTCTGCCTTCTTATGGGAGATTGCTAACTGGTAGATCTTATAATGATCTAGCAGTCTAAGCCTGTCGACTTCCAGGTGAGTCTTCCGCTAGCTTCTCTCCAATCTTGACCTGTCTCTTCAACCCACGGATCTCCGTGGTAAACCACGGGGACCCAGGTGAAGAGTGGAGAACACGAGTGAGCAATGACATCCAGGGCCCCCTCACAACTGCCCCTATTATAGGCCAGCACTAAAAACCCTGGATCCATGCTATCCATTGGAAAACCCGAGAAGTCAAGCTCCATCATTAGGCCTTCTGAGGTAACTCCTCTCAAAGGACGGAACTGTACTATCTCCTTGGGGGCAGGCCTCTTTCGGGGGGCCATGAAACTGAACCTCATGGCATGATGGTCAGACCAAACGATGGGCTCCACCTCCACATCAGAGACTTCCATCCCCAGATGGAATATCAAGTCCAATGAATGTCACCCCTGGTGGGTTGCAGTGGTAATAACCCACATCAGGCCCAACGAATCAGTCAATTGGAGGAGGTTTTGTCCAAAAAGCACGAGTTCATCGTCAACCCAGGCATTGAAATCCCCCAGAATTACCCATCGGGGGAATTCCAAAACCCTCTCGGCGATGAAATCCGCCACCTCCCTCAGGAATTCTCTCCCATCATCTAGCGGATGATAAATGAGAAATATCCTGAATCCTGCACCTGCACCCACAATACATTCAAAGGAGTTGATATATCCAACCGGCTCCTCCCTACTCAGACTAAGGTGCACTCTGGCCAGACACCTCTGAAAAAATATCATATTACTTAGTCCACTGATGATGATGGTGACAATAAAATATATGTTATATATTATCTCTATTCTTTATACCATAAACACTGCAACAAGTCAGCATAAATATGTTAACTAGAAGCTAGACAATGTCTGAAGTCTCACAGACACAGGAAACAACACTGACTACACTCATGCAATTTAGCACATTATACTTGCACTGCTCTGTCCTGCTTTACCACAACCACTCCACAACAGAAAGTAAACATTACTGAGGCACTAGGTTATAATAACAGAGCAATAAGGAACATGTATGTATGTATGTGTACGTATATATTTAAACTACTACTGTGGCCTTCCATCTCTCTGTTATTAAACATAGAAACATAGCATTTGATGGCAGATAAGGACCACTTGGCCCATGCAGTCTGCCCATTTCCCTACCTAATGGATAAGCTGCAGATCCTAGTTAACCAACAGCCTACTTCTTTCTACCCCCACCCCCTAGAATTGCCTTATGACTGTCCCATGTATTCTTGAATTTCAACACTGTTTTTGACTCCACAACCTCCTCAGGAAGGCTGTTCCATGCATCCACCACCCTCTCCATGAAACAATACTTCCTCACAGTACCTCTGATCCATCCCTCCATCTTCAAATTGTGCCCCCTTGTTCTTGCACACCTCTTTTTCTGAAAGATGCTACCCTCTTGAGCTTTGTTGATTCCCTTGAGGTACTTGAAAGTTTCTATCATGTTCCTCCCTCCCTCCCTCCTTTCCTTGAGGCTATACATATTAAGCTCCTTTCATCTCTCTTTATACATCTTCTGGTGCAGACTCTGCACCATTTAAGTTGCCCACTTCTGGACTGCCTCCATCCTGTCTCTGTCTTTGTGGAGATTGGGTCTCCAGAACTACATGCAGTACTCCAGATGGGGTCTCACCAACTGTCTGTACAGAGAGATAATAACTTCTTGTTTTCTAGTGGTGATGCCTCTCCCTATGCATCTCAGTATCCCCCCAGCCCTCCTTACTGCCTCTCACATTGCTTGCTCACCTTTAGGTCATCTGATATGACTACCCCCAGGTCCCTTTCTAATTTTGTTATTGTTAGTATCTCACCCCCCATTGTGTACTCTTCCCTGGGTTTTGTTTCCCAGGTGCATTACTTTGCAATTCTTAGCACTGAATCTAAGCGGCCATACATTTGATCATTCCTCCAACCTTGCCAAGTACCTTCTCATCCTTTCCACCCCACCTTCTGTATCAACTCTGTTGCAGATCTTTGTACAGTCTGCAAAGAGACATACTTTTTCTTCCAGTCCCTCTGCAATGTCACTTATAAAGACATTAAAGAGGACCAATCCTAGTACTAAACCCTGCTGTACCCCACTAGTAACTCCCCTTTCTTCAGAGTGGACTCTGTTTACTGTTACCCTATGTGTCCTGTTCTCCAGTTAATTTTTTACCTAGGCTACCATCTTGGGACCCACTCCCAGGCTGGCCAGCTTGTATATTAATCTTTTGTGTGGGACTGTGTCAAATGCAATGCTAAAGTCCAAGTAGACCATGTCCACCACCCCTTCCTGACCTACTACTTTGGGCATCCAGTCAAAGAAATCTATTTGATTCATCTGACATGACCTTCCTGCTGTGAATCCATGCTGCTTTCAGTCCTGTGCCCCTCTAGTCTCTAGGTACTCAACAATTCTTTCCTTCAGAAGTGATTCCATCATTTTCCCTATCACTGAGGTTAAACTAACAGGTCTGTAGTTTCCTGCTTCTGCCCTGCCCCAACTTTTGTGAAGTGGAATAACATCTGGCCTCCTCCAGTCCTCAGGTATCACACCATCCTCCCATGATTTGTTAAACAGGGTAGTCAGTGGTGTCACTAGTTCCACCCTTATTTCTCTTAGAATTCTCAGATGAATCTCATCAGGCCCCATTGCTTTGTTAACCTTCAGTTTTAAGAGTTCTTTTCAGAACCCTTTCTTCTGTGAATGGGCTGGTATCAACCCCTGTATCCAGAGTGTATATATTGTTTGGTTCAGGTGCCTCCCCCTCTTAATTTGTGAATACTGAGCAAAAATATTTGTTTAGTATCTCTGCCTTTTCGCAGTCACCCTGTGCCCACCCCCCTCCCCTTTATTAAGCCTCACTATCTTCTTTCACTGCCAGATGTACCTATAAATGGTTGTATCCCTCTTTGTAACTAAGTTGGCTATCTTTTCCTTGGCTTGGGCCTTTGCTGTTTTGACTGCCGTCCCTACTTTTTTGTTTTAACTGATACAATTCTATTTCCTGATCCTTCTGTGATTCCTTGTACTCACTGAATGCTTTCTTCTTCTCCCTAACCTTCCCTGCAACCTCCTTTGAGAACCATAGTGGTTTATTACATCATTTTGTTTTGTTTATTTGCTTCACACAAAGGCTTGTTGCCTCTGTGATGGCAGTTTTGATTATTCTGCATTGTTCTTCTGCCCCCTCCTTCCTGCCCATCTGCTAGTGCAGTCATTAGGCACTCACCCATTTTGGTAAAGTCAGCCCTCCTGAAGTCCAGTACCTTTGCCTTTGTATGGCTTGACTCTACTGCTCTGTTTATTGTGAACCATACTGTTTGATGGTCACTAGTTCCCAGATGGCTACCCACTTCTAAATCTGTGATCCTGTCACCATCTCCATTTGAGAGTACAAGGTCTAAGATTGCTCCCTCTGAAGTGGTCTTCGATACTAGTTGTCTAAGGCATGCCCTCGTAGGGTATCTAGAATGACCCCACTCTTAGATGTGGCTGCTGCAAATGCATTCCAGTTAACATCTGGCATATTCAGATTCCCATCAGAAATATTTCTCCTCTTTCTGCCATTCTAAGTATACTTGTCCATTTCCTCCCCCTGAGATGGGGGTCTGTATACAACCTCTGTATGGATTGCAGTGCAATTGCTTGTCTCCAAATTGACCCACAGTGCTTCTTCTCCTCCATGTTTACCCTTTTGTTCTGCTACTTTGATTCCTTCCCTTATGTAGAGAGCTACTCCTACTTCTCTTTTACCCTCCCTGTCCCTGCTGCAGATAGTGTATCCTGGTATGTTAACGTCCCAGTCATGGATCAGTGTGTACCACGTTTCTGTGACTGCCACGATATCCAGATGTTCCTCTTCCATGAAGGCTACTACTTCAGGAAGCTTGTTACCCAGACTACAGGCATTGGTATTCATTGCTCTCCATTTTTTGATGATTTTACCTCTTGTAACACCATTGCTGTCCTCATTGACTTTGCTTTCTCCATTTACCCCTGTCCTGATTCCAACTGACCTTTCTGCCTTGATCTTTTCCTCATTTAGTACCCTGTTTTGTAGGGGAAGGCTGGGAATTCCCTGTTGCTTATCAGTGCCTCTTCCATTGACTAGTTTAAAAGCTTGCCAATGAAGTATTTAAACCGATTGGCCAGAAGACTTGTTCCCTTCCTGGACAGATGCAGATCATCCTGCCAGTATGGGCTGATATCCCTCTAGGTGGAACCCCAGTCCCAAATGAAGCCAAACCCCTGTGCTCTGAACCATTTTTTCAACTGTTCATTGAACTGCATGGTGCGAAGTACCCATGCCTCACCCTTGCCATAGACAGGCAGCACCTCTGAGAAGGATACTGTGTGTGCTATTTGCTACCAAAGTCAAAACACTACAGCAGTGGAAGGGGAGGTATGCTGCAAAAAAAGCTAATGGGGGATCCCTGCTAGTCCAGCAGCAGATGGAGCATCCACTCAATCTGTAACTGGTGTAGCTCTGCCTGCTCCAACTGCTGCTGGGCAGCACCTACCCTCTCATTATTTTCTTCCACCGTGGACCACAAAAATGCAATGTCTGCCTGAGTTGCAGGCATTGTGGAGTCCACTGATGGTGGTACACAAGGTAGTGGTGCTGGTGAGGGTATTGTTGGTGGCAGTGGTGGTGGTGGTGGTAGTGGAGCTGCTCCTGCTGCAGTGATGCAGAACAGCGGTGCCCTATGCCACTGCAACAGAAGGGCCAGCAGGTGGAGTCCTGGCCCATTCTGTGGAAGCCAGCCACTCCACCTTGTGGTGGTTCAACATACGGGTGTGCTGGCTCCCAGTCTCCAGATGTGTCCTCCAGGGGCCACAGCACATCTCCACCTCACATAGTCTGCGTACAACAAGGCTGCTGTCCCCCCTGACACAATTGAAAAACTTCCAAACTGGGGAGCTGCGGGGTGACCAGGTACAGGAGTGACAGATGCAGTGCCATCAGCCCAGTCATGGTGGGTCTCAACCTGCTGCACTGGAGGTAGTGCTGCTGGAGCTCCTGCAGCTGCCACTGGTGGTGGTGTGGACTTTGTGGTCATGGTGGTCCTGCTGCTTCTGGAGGGGTGGAACCAAAGACTTTTGAGTGGTCCAAAACCACCTGGCCATGCCCACCACATGTGTACACTCCTCCCTTCCTGCCAGCAATGCTGCCATGAACCCCTCAGAGTTCCACGCATTCCCTCCAAGCCCTGACTTGGATGGGCCAGATCCTGTCCCTACTCCATTTCAAAAGAATCCTTCCTTCCCTCTCCAACTAGCAACATCGTCACCAGTGACTTCACACACATTACACAACACAGAAACACACACTCACACAACACAGGCACACACACACACATATGCACAAAACAAAACTTATAAAACAAAGAAATCAGTCACAACAAGAATGAATGAACTGCCAAAACAGTACAATAAAACCCCTAAACAATTAGCTTTTAAAAAAGCTTTTGGGTTTGATCACGTTTACCAACAACAGTCATCTCTATTCTCCTACAAAATGGCTCCTCGCTGTTACTCAGCACAGGAGAAAGTGAAAATATCTGTTTGCATAGCTCCCTTCCTTCCTGCCTGGCTAAAGCTTGTGACTTACAGTACTGTAAGCCATGTGATGTGTGGGGGTGCTGCCTATATTATTGCACTTCGCCTTGCTTCGCGTTAAGGCAGAATGACAAAGCAAAGTCACAATAACATGGCAAAGTGAGCACTTTCCAATGGTCACTTCACGTAGCGATATGACAATGTGAAGTGCCCACTTCATGTTCACTTTGCCAGCAAATTTTAATGTCACTGCATCTCTAATCATCATCACTGAGACACAGTTCATGTGGCAACACCATTGAAATCACAGTGTTATGCGGAATGTGCCCTTCATTCATTCTGATGAATGTTAGCATGGACACATTCTTGGGTGACAAATTGGTCCTATGGTCACACACAATGTCCCCAGCCAAACTAAATACTCAGTCCACACTGACACTGGATGTTGGGCAGCTCAGGTATTTAACAGCAACTGATATTAATGCTGGTCAATCAGTCACTTTGCTGCTCCAGTACTGCAATGACTCATCAGTAATGGCAAAGTGCTTTGTGTCCCCCATGTAGGCCTCCACATTCATTCTGCTGCCCTGAGTCCAGCTGCCTCATCTGTCTCTTTCTCCTTTTCTTCCATATCTTCCACTGCCACCAGATAGCGAATATCCCAAATGGGATTACTTGCTGTTTTCTGCTGTACCTTGCTCATTTTGTCGGATTAGGATGCCTGTGAGCTGCTTTTGGTGGTAGCAACACTCATTTTTGTGCAGTGCGTGTCTTATATGCCTTTTTCATCTGTGCAGCAGATACCCATTTTATGAGGTTCTTGATTAACTTTTGCAGTTGCTTACAACCTCCTTCAATTATAGAACAAAAAGCCACGTTTGTAGCATGGATCAAGCATAGTAGCAATAGCAATTTCATTTGACTGTAAAATGCCAGAAATATGTGTATTGCAGTCCAGCATGTGTAGCATGTGAACCATTAGATCACAACTACTGTGATCCCCACTTGCCTCCATGTGGTGTCAGACATTCACCAGTGTCTGCCTCAGCACACGTATGAGGACTATGGATTGACTTATACAGGCAGTGTCCCCACTCAGTTCCTATGTAGCATGCTTGAATGGATGGAGAATGTGTATTATTTATTTATTAGAAAAGTCGGATTTGCAACCTTTGAGTCATGGACTCATTTACGAAGGCACCTCGTTGTGGGGGGTAGATAGAATTACATAGTGTGGTTACAACAATGAGAACAGTACAGGTGTAGAACATTAAACACAGAGTACACATTGGTTACATAATAATGTTTCTTATGATGGGTTACAGTCATATACAAAGTACCCAAGGGTTACATTGGGGTACAGCATACCTAGATAATACCTGGAGAAGGTGGAGGTAGGGATTGGGAGTGGGTGGGAGGGAGGGGAGAGGATAAGCTATCCATCCATTTGGCACCACTGCTTTGTTGTTAGAATGAAGGACACACCAGCACTGTTCTAGGTGGTGTGCAACATCAGGTATTCTGAAACAGCCTTTTACTTTTCATAGAGCCAGTCAATCATTTACAGCGTGGAGTTCCACCTGGTCAAAAGATCAAACTTCATACGGTGCTGAGGCAGATGGTTATTGTGCAGCAGCTCACGTAGATTGTCACAGGCCTTTGTAGAATGGGCGAAGTACACAGATGTGACAGGCAACCTCACAGTTTCTTTGATATCTGCATGATTTAGAAACTGCTGCACAATGAGATTAAGGCAGTGTGCCAGGCAGGGCACCCTAAAAAAACACCATTACTAATGCACTTCACTACACTGGAGCCATTATCATTTATGATAAATCCTGCTGTTAGAGACTGTGTGTGTAGCCACCCACCAGTCTCATTCAGCAGAACATTAAGCATTTTCTCACCTGTGTGAGAACCAGCAACACTTTGCATACTCAGAGTTGCATGCTGCCAAATTTCAGGTTTGCTGCTATGACCACAGTTTTGCTTGAGGCAGGTTTTGCCAGGGCCAACATCAACTACTACCCCAGGTACCTGTGCCCAGTGTGTCATTATGCATAGATACGAGCTTGCTGCTGTTTGTCCACTGGTCCATATATCCATGCTAAGATGGATATATTCTGCTGCAGAATGCTTCATCGCATGTCTTATGGAACCAGCAACTCTACCATACATCTCTGGCATGGCACACTTTGAGAAGTAGGTTCACAATGGAACCTGCCAATTCGGACAAGCACAGCCATCAACCTGTGGAACCCAGCATTCTCCATGAATGAGAAAGGCAACAGATTGATGGCCAGCATTTCAGCTGTGGTGGCATTTAACTTGCATACAGCAACATGACTGGGGGGGTACTTTGAGTGCCGCTCGAGGATGGTCTTCAGTGTGGGCTGCATCTCTGGGGCTGTTAAACAAGAATGCAATACTTGAGGCACAAAAGTTATTTTTATAGGGGTAACAGTTCACTCTTGGGGATGTGCAGGCCGCATTAAATCATTTATTTTGGTTGATTTTGGGTGTGGTGGTTTACTTTTCTGATTCTAGGGACTGGGAGTGGTGCCTCCACTGCTATGCCCACTACTCAAGAGAGAAAAGGATTGTTCATCCTTGTTCTCCACTGACCTACTATGCCCTCCCTCCTCCTGCTTTATTGAACTGCTCTCAGTTACTTGCTGATGGACATCCCTCCAATAGCTCTGGGGTCTTTCTGGTGTTGCTGCCAGTATATCAGGTGCTTGTTTTTCAACTGGGCATGTTGGCCTCTGGTTTCTATGTGGCTTCCCTTTTTTCTCCCTGACTAACATGTGCTTGACACAGTTGACATATTGCTATGATCTCATCGGGTATCCTGTGATGTGGGCTAGCTGCAAGTGGGTGCCTACCAAAATGTTGACCCACTTATGGCTCAGGAAGGACAGGGTGAGGGTGTGATGAAGGTGACAGGATAGGGGAGGCTTGCACATATAGCAACAGGACGTCGCTATATGTATACACATGTGAGGGGGAGTGAGCAGGACAAAAGGGAGGGAGGGTTGGACTGGCATGGATGGCGTGGGGCTGCTGACCAGGCCTCATAGTGTGGTGAGTGGGTGACAGCCTAAATCTGGGTTCAGGGCCAGGCACACCTACATTTTTGTACACCTGGTCCCAAATTTTATCACCCAAAATTTGCACACACCCTGACATGCACCTTCCTTGAGTTAAGAATCCTTTAGTAGGGGGGTGAGGGTGCAGGGGATGCAGCCCCCATATTAACATTGAAATTCTAAGTCCCCAGTGCTGTTTTCCTCTGCGCCAGGGATGTACATGGCCAAAATTGATTTTTGGCAATGTACCCTCACCACAATGTCAGTCATTTTTTGTCACTTGCCATTATGACATAGAACCATCTCATCAACTGTATCAAGCACATAAACGTCCCAAACTAGGGACTTTTGACCTCTGGACTTAACATGCTGCTGGGACTGGGAGAGCTGAGAAACAGGCACTGAAGTTAGTGCTTTTTGGGCTGCTTTCATCACTTCCTTAAGACTACTTGTTTTGGGAGGGGGGGGACTTGACTCCTTGGAGGATTGCTGATAGGCTTGGTGACAGCCTGACCCACAAGCTGAGCATATGAATGGCCTACATCACCCTTGACCTTTTTAAACTCTGGCTCCTATGTGGGATCATCCCAGTCATCATCATCATCAGCACTGGTGCTGATAATGTCCTTGTTCTCCTCCTCCCTATAACTGTCTTCTGCAATGGCACCTTTTTCTTTCTTTACAACCATCTCCTCAGGTGGCTGACTATCCATATATCCAGGATTATGAGACTCTGTCTGAACACTGTCACCACCAACAACTCCTGCAGAAAAAAGGACATTCACACCAACAGACTTATCACCTTCCTCCTGCACCACTGTTCCTGTGCTGGTGTCAGTGTCTCCCTTCTTCTCAATATCATACCCCACCAGCATGGATGCAACAGTTCTGGCCATAAGAAATTGAGATACAGGTATGCCAGTACTTAGATGAACTTCTTTGCTGGTGCCTGCCATACCACAAGAGCCCACAGTGACAGAAAACAATTGATGCAGACATATGTGTGCTTTGGTGAAGTGGAACTGAAGTTGTGCTCTCCTCAACAGACTTCTTAGCTGCCTCACCACCATGGCACATTTTTTCCTTGAACTGGACCCTCTCTTAGCAGGTATTTTTATATGCTTCTTCAAAGCGTTGCTATTCTCTGGGAGTATATCAACAAAGGATATATTGCTAAGTGACTGTGTGAATAACACCTCACATCTGCAGTACTGGCTTCCAAATCCAAACACAAAAATCAGGACAGGTAGCAGAACTCTGTATAACTAATACCGACCATATATGGAAGCCTATTCTAGTAAAAACAAAATGGTAACTTTTTTCTTTCACCAAAAAGAAATCAAGTAACACAGGGAAAAAGGGCACTGGTAACCTACTTTAAATACAGATGATCTGTGTATGGACAATTGATGAACTTACTAAAGATTATTGTTAACATTTTCTTGCATATTTATCATGGCATATACTGTAGTTGAAGCATCCAAAATTTTTCTGTGGAATTTTACATTAAAATGCACCTGTCACAATTTAATTTGATAACCTGGGCTGAGCATTTTGCAGTCCTGCTGTTCCTCTCTAGCTTACTACCCTCCCTTCTCTTTTGGCATAGTCAGATTGACTCAGTTGAACTATGGATCCCTCTGATATCCTCTTTGTTCTTTACAGTGACAAACGCCCTTAAAATGTAAGTCACCTACTCCTTTTCCTATCAACTTACCCTGTTGGAATAGCCAGAGTTATTTCTTCCTGCTGCCCAATACATTGTCTTCCCAACTACATCTTTTTGAGTACCTCTTAGTCCTAGACGTGCATGTACACCAAACTCCCTGGATCATTCATGTACTGGATGTGATCCTTAAATGTCCTGTATTCAGGCTGGAATTGTAGACACTCCATGCTTTCTTGATCCAACTTGGGGGTCTACCACTGTTGTGCTACCCAGTTCAGCTGTCCATTTCTTGGTGAAACTGTGCATGTAACTCCAGAACCTGGTGACCCCCAGCACTACCTACCTCTTACACCACTGTATTTTAATTGGAATCCCCCAGAAAAGGCTGAGTGAAGTAGAAAATACCAGTTTTATGGAATTTTTCATGATATTCTACAATTTTCATAAAAAACTCATGGGATTTGACTTTAAGTGCAGATGTTATTTTGCAATTTCTCACAGCAAGCAATTTATAAAATTGGCACACACATTCCCTTTGTAAGGTTTAAGAACCTGCCAAATTTAATGGTATTGAATTATTTAGTTTTAAAGGTCCAGGGGTTTATAAATTTGTAGTTTACATTCTTTCAAAATAATTTTTTTTAAATGTTGTGAAAGTTTGACTTCTTTTAATTCAATCCAATTTAAAGCTGCATATATGAACTTTTCCAAAAATTACCATGTGGTATAGTGGTTTAAATCTTTTGATTCTGGTTAAATTTGTATATGTAGATTTAAAATTAGGGGAAACTAACTAAAAATTAAAATTTTGGCAACATGTTTGGCTGCCTATTGCTCAGTCCCATTTAAAGCTAGAAATCTGTACCTATGTGCATATACAAATTTAGTGATGATAACCTGTGTACCTGTCAATTTTTGTAACATTTTAATGAACACTATCAAAATTATACTAACATTATAGAAATCCAAATTTTGGCAAAATATTTTGCAATCTATGACTCAGCTCTCATTGAAGCTTGAGACTTAAAACATGGTGCATATATGCATTCTAGATGCTGATCTAAATCCTGATATTGTCCAGAAATTTGGATAAGAAATTATAAAATTATCTCAAAATAACTGGAAATCTGCAACTCTGAAATATGGCACACTGTTATATGCCATGGGGTACTGCTTACATTCTAAATTTGGTGTTATGTGGATGCTTGCTTCTAAACTTATAGTAAAACAACAAACATTTTCAAGTTTGTGAAATTCTATGGAATTTTCACAAAAATTCTGTGGAATTCCATGGAATCAGAATGGTTATACAACTACTATATTAATATGTCGTTTTTTTGATTGGACAAATTGGGTAGTAAACAATGCGGTAACAGGGAAAGGGTAACCAAGTTCAACTGAAACAGGAATATCACAATGCAGAGGTAAGCTCCAACAGTAAAATACAGGAGAGAAATTCATCAAAGCAGTGAAACTGTATATGGACTAGTTGAAGTGGCTAACTAAAAGTACTTTCAATAGAAAAAGATATAACTGTTGCTTTTTACAGTTTACATGATGGTGACACATGTTAACAGCAAACAGAAGAACTGACCACCCCCCCCAAAAAAAAAGAATCAGCACTGTGTGTTCAAAACATTGACTTCACAACTAATAGCAGAAGAATGGTATATAACACAGGGTAACAGGAGCAGGAACTCTCAGAAGGAGTAACTTTTCAGAGAAAGTGAAAATCATACTTGTCAAGATATGAGAAAAATAATACTAATAAGTAGAACACCAACAAAAATATAAAGGCTTAAAAGAAATAGTAAATCACTCGCAATCTGTGAGAAATTTGTTTGTAAAAGGTTAGAGACTAGCATGCACTGCTTTTACACACCTATCATCCCCCACTCAACTCCTTCACAGACACAGACAAAACTCAAAACTAATTAAACTACATATTATGTAAAAATCCACAAAATTAGAAAATGTTCCCTAGCATCACTAGAAACAAACTATATATCTGGAAGCAACTAGCTTTCAAAAACTAGTTTAACATAGGTTTTAAAAGGGTTTATTGGCTATGATGCATCACGACAGACTGCTCTCCAAATCAACAGGCCATAGACCATGCTGGAAACAGCCTGCATGTGATTTTTGAACCGTATACCCACAATGCATTGCAAATTTCACCTTTGGAGCATAATTTTGCATAAAAAATCAAAAGTTACACTAGCAAAATATTCGCCACAGGAGAAATTTAAACATGGATGGGCAAAATTGTTCTCTGAAACTATATTACATGAAATTTCACAATTACGCTACAGTCACAGCCAAAGACATGGTCAGATAGTTCCTGGAAATTCTGTGATATTTCTAGAGAAATCTCTTGCTTTTTGCATTTCCACAGTAGGGACAGAAGAAAGAAATATGTTAAAAATGTCTCCAAATATCTGGAAATATCTAACCATGTCTGTGGCTATTAATGTAAATTGAAATCCTAGGCAGAATCAAATTTCACTGGGGTGAAATAGTTCACAAATTTGAGAAATAAAGCAAAATGTTTCACAGAGTAAAATTTTTGTATTTTGCACAACACTGCTCTGGTGGAGTCTGGGGGTGCTGCCAGTGCCTCATCTGGGGGGGGGGCAGATGCTGGTGTCATTGCAGTCCCCACACCCAGGGATCTCCAGCATACTAAAAAATTCTGGATCTGTTCATGATGGCTCCTGCCTCAATCATCACTCCTGCAGAGACTAATGCCCGCTGAAGGGGGTCCCATTCCTGTGGCCCCACCCTGGAGAGAAAATCAGGGCTAAAGAGATCATGTTTCTTGAGGAAAGGGTGCTGACCCAGTGGCCCTGCCCAGTGGGGTAAGCCTAGGTGGGGGCGATGAACAAGGTGGGGACTGGAACCTCTAGCAATGGGGAGGAGGAGGGAGACCAGAGAAGAAAAATAACATTAGCATGCATTTCAGGTCTACTAAGAAAGGAAGCAGATAAAACAGAAAGTACCATCAACACAATTTAGAGAAGGTAAACCATCAAAAAATGTAGACTTTCAACTAGAAATGATATGGTGCAAAAAGGGTAGAGAGTGTACTATTAATACATAGCTATCAAGTTCACTAAATTCTTTAAGTCCTTTTCAGGTTGCTTGCAGAAACTCCTAAGGGTTTGTCAAGTAAAGAAGGACATCATATGTGTGTGATAGTTTAGACTGCCCCCTGACAGAAATAAGGCTATGGCATTTTTCTTTGTACCCCTACAGTCTACTGCAGTAGCATTTCCAAACTTTTCTGAATAATTAATTTTCATTTTTCTACTACTATGGGTAGGCCTTCCACAACAGTACCTCTTCTCCCTTTCCTATTTCCTCTTTGTATTCCTTTTCTTCCCCTGCCATGTGCTCTTATGAGAATGAGCACTAGAACAGTAAACCAACATAAAGAATAAAGACTAAACAAATAAATAGCAGATGTAATCTACACAGGGTTGGTTGTGTCCTTGTTCATTATGTTATGCTTTGGTAAAGAATTTAATGTAATGCTTAGTCAGAGATAGGACGATGTATTTCTGGGCACTGTTATTTGCTGTTTAAAATGTGCCCCAATGTGCATTTGCACTAATGAAAGTGTCCTGGAGTGAAAACGAGTGTCCCCTTTGAAAAACTGCACTCCACTTCCAGAAATGTATTTAGCAGCTGAGTGTCCTTTTCTGCAAGGGGGGAGCACTGTGGTCTCGCTTCCTAGCAGCAGTGTAGGAGGTAGAGCGACTGATTGTACAGTTGAGTGTGTTGAATACTGACATGGGATTTGTCTTTTTAAAGTAGTTTGTATAAAACACCCTAAAGAAGGCATAACTAACATGCAGAAACTAAATATAGGAGTGTTCCCTTTAGTATTCTATGCAGAGAATGCTCTTACCTGAGCTAAGCCTTCTTGGAAAAAAAATTACTTCTAGGAGCCAGCAGCCCTATGATGAGGCTGTTATATACAAAACTCCCCAGCTGTCACTCAGCTGAAAAGGGGTAGAGTTTTCTTGTTTACAAGTAATTAAGAGTCTTTCTCAACAACTTCAGTGACAGAGTGTTAAAGGCAGAATGAAATAACTCCTTATGATTTCCCTCTGTATATACAGTCAGTCTGATCCTCCCTATGTTTGTACTTGCCAGTATATTCCCCTGTATTAGAAAAGGGGCAGATCAGCTGACACTAGTATCATAGGAGGGCAGCATTATAAAAGTTACCACTGAGCTAAGGTTAGTCAGATCATCCTAGGAGAGTGTCCTGAGAGGTTGGTCTGAGAGCATAGAAGTTGGTAGAAAATTGTACTGGTTAAAGTATTCTACACTGTGGCAGAATCACTGGAGGGAAGTGATTCTGAAGCTCGAGGAGAGCTTGTTTATTTCTTTATTTATTTGATTTCTTTGTTTATAGTCTGAAGTTTAAGACAGTATTACTTTATTATTGATTTGTGTTTATTTTTGAATAGCATGATTTGCTCATTATAGTTTTTACAAATGTAACCCCTCACCCCTGCCTTTTTGCCAAAACGACAGGTGGCATGCTGTTGAAGCTGACAGCAGTACCTGGTGGGGACCTGGGTTCGGGGAGGAGGAGGTTACTCGGCACAGGGGGACCTAGGTTTGGCTACTCTGCACAGGGGCACCCAAGTAAATCCGAACACAGGAAGCAATAACTACAATGTCCAGAACCAGGAATGGTATTCTTCAGTGTGGCTTTATTCACATACTAGCTGAACAAAACAAAGCATAGATGGACCCCCATGGGGCTACATTTTCTAGTAATGCAGATTAGAGACTACAGAACACTTATTCACCATTTTCAGCCCTCAGGCTCTGAACCCACCAGGCACACAGCCTGGACTTGCACACTGCTTTGGGTACACAGCCCAACTTGTACTCACTTAGGTTTTCCCCATGGGCCAGGCTCCCCCGCCGGCCACTTGATCCGCGGTCCATTGGAAGAATGAACCAATTATCCTGTCATGGCTCCCCACACCACTTAGAGTCGGCGACTCCTAGAGAAAATTTTTCCTTACTTGTTGTGGCTCCCCACACTACTTAGAGTCTGCGACTCCTAGAGAGAATTTCACTTGCAACCCATCTGGGTGCTCCCCATCACTGGCCAAGTGCATGAGGCAAAAGTAGCAACCACAGCAGAAATCTGTAGAGGTGGACCTGGTTACTAAAGATGGGGAGTTCTCACTCCAGCTCCCGCAGCCCATACCCGGCCATTTCCCTGGGAAAACTGAACCATTCCTTTGCTGAACTTCTAAATGTAGATTAAAGGGTATATGATCTGGTGCATCTCCTCTACATATTACTTGAATCACATGACACTATAGCATTTGACACTACTTTACTTGTTTGGCCCATTTCTTTAGGCTTCCCAAAATGTAGCGCAATCCCTAGATTTTCACACATGTCCCAGGGTGAAGAAAACAATTTGCCCTTTTAGCCAGAGCAGACACTCACCCTTTAGTTGCAGTTGCCCCACAGGTGACTCACAAATCTTCCATCTTTCAAAATAAATGTTGAACTAAACAGGCAGCTTTTCTTCCACTTGGCAGAATTAAGGGGATTGCCCCAGGAATCTGCTAGGGATCTTTACATCCCCCCCCAGAGGGAGGGGGCACTGAGACCCGAACAGTGGTCTCCACCACTTGAGCACAACTTCACTCCTTCACTTACTGAAGACAAACTGGACACTGACTATTACCCTTTGAAAACTCCCAACGTTCTATCTAACTCCCTCTGCTGCAGATTCCTATGTGGCTTATGCAGCTGTGAAAGTTCTATTGGTGATGTCATCCCTCAGTCTCAGCTGAGACTGAGAACAGGGTGAGACAGTGTGAAACCCATTTAACTGGAGTTTCACAAGCTGCCTTCCCTGCCTACCACTAGGTCTTACTGGGATTCTAGTAACCCCAGGTAACTTGGGGGTTGCACAAAAATAAACATCACACATAATTTGTGTGTTGAACAAATCTCTGAGTACTGTGTATGCATTCATTACCCTACCCCACAAACCCTACCACTGTAATCAGTGTTAGAAGTGGGATCTGGTTGTCTTATGTAGTGGGAGAAACCAGTATACAGTACCAGACCTGGTACTAAGGGTAATAAAAAAGCATGTCAGACGAGGATGAGAAGAGTGATACAGCAACAGGAAGTGTAAAGACCAGGATGCAGGTGTTGAAATCCAGAGAGATATTGATGATCGGAGTAGAATCTGTGGTGCAGACTCGAAGAGCAAAGGATCAGACCAAGGAGTTTCCAGAAGAGGAAGAGAGGATGGAAGAAGAATGACAGAGCCAGTTGGAGGTACCACCAGAAGGACTTCCAGAGTTGATGCACTGGCTAGCTATATGACAGTTAGTGATAGAGAAAGAGAGAGAGAGAACAGGAGCAATGCAGAGAAGACACCAGGGCATTTCGGGACTTGGCGGCTGGTCGAGGGCAAGATGGAGGTCGATCAGATCAAAACCTGAAAGATGTCAAACTAACAAAAATGATGTCATCAGATGACATTGAGGGTTATCTGACCACCTTTGAGAGAGTGGCAGAAGCATGTGGGTGTCCTAGGACTCGGTGAGTAGTACACTTGGCCCTATACTTAACTGGAAAAGCACAGCTGGCATACACAAATATGGACACTAGATCTGCCAGCACCTATGATTTGGTTAAGAAGGAGAGCCTTACAAGGTACAACATTAATACAGAGACATACAGGCACAGGTTCAGGACCCTTAAATACCAGAGTAATGTTGCCCCTAGAGAGGTTTTCACACACCTCAGGGAGTTGTTTATGAAATGGATTCAGCCAGCTGGAAAGAATGTCAGTGAAGTTTTAGAGACTATTGTAGTGGAACAGTGTCTCCAGATATTGCCCCAGGAAGTCCAGCTATGAGTTTGAGAACATAAGTCTGAGTCAGCAGAAATAGCAATCACATTGGCTGATGACTACCTTTCTGCCCACCAGAATACCAAGAGGATAATCAATAGACCCCCAGAAAATACCACTGCCAGAGTTAATACCCCTGCATGACAAACCTATGAACCAAGGTATGGGAGGTATGATGCTAGGAATGATAACAGAGGAGGGATGGAGAGGTCCTTTCCACCTAACATCATATGCAGGAACTGTAAAGGACTGGGCCATATCACCAGGTACATCTTGCTTTATTAAATCCTGGATATTTTTTCACTGATGTCCAGACTAGAGATAAAACCATTGCAGCTCTCATTGGCTCTGGGAGTAAGTAATCCCTGATAATACCAGAGTATCTAATCAATGAAAAAAGGGGACCCAGCATAAGTGTAGTATGTGTGCATGGGGAAACACACTGCTATACAACCACAACTGTTGAAATGGTTATTAAGGAATGCCCTACCTTGATTACTACTGGAGTAGTGCCGCATTTGCCCATACCCATAGTGATTGGGCATGATTACTCAGACTTTACATCCCTCATTGCAGAAAAAGGAACTATTGTGGCAGTAACAATGAGGGTGCAAGAGAAGAAGCAGAGAGAACTTGGGGAAATTTTTCCTTTTCAGGGTGACATAGCTGGAGAACCAGGAAGGTCATAACTCTCTCATAATGTCAAGAAGAAACAACAGAGACAATGGCATTTGGAACAAAAAGGGTTAACCCCAGAGGCTATGGCTGGTATCTTTAAAAAGGCTAATGTGATTATGGAACAGAAAGCTGATAAAAGTTTAGAACCTTTCTTTTCACAGGTGGGACAGGTGCCATCACCAGGCAATCCTGAGATCATTCATCAGAATGTGCTATTACATCATGTATGTAAGAATTCTATGTTTCAAGAACATATTGAGCAATTGTTGGTGCCCCAATGTTTCCAAAATGATCTTTTGTATCTTAGCCATGACCTCCCATGGGCAGGCCATGTAGGGAGAGATGAACCCTAGGTCAGTTAATACAACATTTTTTTGGGCCAGGGATTCATGAGGATGTGGCTAATTACTGCAGGGCCTGAGAAAGCTGCCAGTTAGTCACACAAGTGGGAAAAAATGATGTGGTTCCCTTGATGCCCTTACCTTTAGTGACAACTCATTTTGAGAGAATAGTGATTGATGTGGTGGTACCCCTGAACAAAAGTAAGAAAGGCAACAGATTCATCCTGGTCATTTGTAACAATGCTAGCAAGTACCCAAAGGCCATTCCTATGAGGTCAGTGACCACTCCAAAAATGGCACAGGAGTTGATCAAAGTGTTTAGCTGGGTAGGAATATAGCCAAAGAAATAATAACAGATTGAGGCAGTAATTTTAATGCTGCTTTATTTTGTACAGTGTCAGTGGCACAGTAGGTAGCACACTCATCTCTGAGGACAGGAGATCAGAGGGCTGCAGTTTCAGTTCCCACATCTGGCACTTGGGTTAATATCCCAGTACTGACACTGTAGTGCAGTATGAGAGGGGTGCTGCACTTCTGAGGTGCCGTCTTTCAGATGAGACATTAAACTGAGGTCCCATCTGCCTGGGTTGGTGGTAGTTCAGGTGGATGTTAAAGATCCCATGGCACTTATCGAAAACAGTAGGGGAATGTTTATTAGAGTAACAAAATCAAAACATTACAAAACAGAGTTGCCTCACAGAAAATTACAAATCATAACTAAAGCAAACAAGTATTACATTCATACATACCCAAACAGGCTGTCAAATACAGAAGTAGAACACAAATCACAATCCAGGACAGAAATAAGCCCCCCACCCCTACTAAAAAGGTACATCTTGCTTTATTAAATTCTGGATATTTGTATTAGAAAAAGCATAAAACTTTCAAACAAATTCAATAACATACTGTTGAGTGAGATATTAACATATCAGAAAGACAACCCAAGCCATAAAGTATCATACAAAAAGTACAGACACAGCAAATTAACCAGCAAACCAATACACTCCTCCCCCCTTTCTGCTGATAAACTTTAAGTAACCCCTTCAAAAAGTATTAATGGCAATGCCCTCCACCAGAATATGACTAAAGCTGCAGGCAATGATTTCTGCTCAGATCCATAGACGAGTGCAATTTCTTTCCTAATACGACATTTTAACTCATGTAATGTAGTATGGTTTTGCTGAAGAACAAACATACATCTATTCTGCCATATACGCCATTTGAAAATAGCAAAGAGAACCCGAAGAGTACCAGGATAAAAGATTTTCCAAGCAGGCCCAAAATTCCCATAAACCAAGTCTGAATATGTTATATCAGCAAGCATTGGTACAGACCACTCACTTGCCAACTGAGCCCACAGTGGTGTTATAAAAGGACAATCAAAAAACAGATGTGACATAGTTTCTACTTGACAAACACAAGTCTCCCTAACACAATACCACTCCTCCATCTGTTTATGTGCCTGATTCCCTTTAACATTTAATTTATTATGACAACACAGCCATAAGGTATCCCACATTTTTTCTGGGATTCGCCCATCCAGTAATTGTTTAAGTAAACATTGGCTGTCACAAGGCAAGTCAAAACAGGTGATAACAAAAAAATCCTGTTCAAAATAGAAGAGTATAAAATTTTCCTATTTTGCAATTCCATCACCTGACAGGACACCTGCCATTGTTTTATTTTTTTGAAAAGCTCAATTAGATACCCCGAGGTCCCTGGTGGAATCTTAGTAAAAGGTTTCCACTTTGGTGCTTGTCATTTATCTACAAAGTATTGTGATCTAGCTTTGAAACTCTGCACCCAAAAATCTGAATAACTCACTAAACAAGGGTAAACATTAGAATGAACAGAAATAGTAAAGAAAAATAACACCGGATTCACCATACTTAGACCTCCTTGTTATAGGCCAATATGTGATGACTCGTTTTACAGGGTTCAGCCTGCTGCCCCATAAGAATTGAAAAAATATATTATACAAACGGGCCTCTAGATGCATAGGAAGGGGAAAAATATAACTTACTAATAAAAAAATGGGAAGAATAAATGTTTTTAACATATGAATCCGCTTTTTGCATGACATAGGAAAGGATTTCCATCTTAAGATTTTCTCTTCTGTGACAGAAATAGAGGAGAGCCAATTACTTTCTGCAGCCGATGGTATTCCAAAAGTCAGGCCCAAAATCTGTATCTTCTCAGACTGGATAGTGATCCCCTCAATGTCAGTAGAAATATCCTGTAAAGGAATATGTACAGTAGTGCCAATACTTTTTTGTGTATTCAAGGCAGATCCAGAGATCAAGGAAAATGACCGCACAATATCAATAGCCTGTCCACCTGACACCTGATCTGCTATTAAAACACACATATCATCCACATAAGCCAAAGCAGTAGGAAAAACCAAGCCTTCTTTGTCAGTAATATGTCTGATAGAATTTATTTATTTATTTATTTGCTTTAGGTAACTGGGGTGGGTGCACTAGACATAGAGATGCCTATTTTCAGGCACGACCAGGGAGTATACAAGTGAAAATACATGAGCAGTACAATGTGACGCAGCACAAGGGAGAGGTAGACAATAGGACAATAGCAATACAAACAGTATTTGACAAGTAGATTGTTTTAAAGCATTTAACAAATATTGCCAGTTGCAGCTAGAACAGTACAGCTACCCAGAACATATATACAATGTTAGCGCTAACAGGTTCAAAGTAATAGTGAGTGCCATCAAGTGATGTGAGGTTTTAAGAGAGAAAAGATGAGGTAGAAGACAGGGGGAGAGAGGGTAAGAGAGGGAAGGCAAGAAGGGTAGAAGGTAGAGATGAGTGGAGTGGGCTATGGTGGCTGGAAGCATGTACAGGGGTTAGAAGCCAGTAGATGTCGGCGGTGGAGATTCTTGAAGTGGGCATGGGTGGGGGCTTGGTGAATAGATTGTGGGATAGCGTTCCAGTACTTAGGTGCCAAGTAGGAGAAAGCACATGTACCCATAGAGGTTTTGCATCTGGGAATGAAAAGAGGGGTGTCGTCATTTGATCGGAGACCATAGGTGGAGGTTTGGGAGTACAGAAGTGAGGAGAGAGATCTAGGTAGACCTGAGCAGTGTATACCATGTAGTAGAGAGCCAAAGGCTAGATGCCAGAGGGCAGAGGGACTAAGCCATTTTAGGTCAGCATAAAGCTGATAGTGATGTTTGAAGCATGGCACCCCAGAGGCATAGCGGCAGATGCTATTGTAGGTGGTGTCCCATCTGAGAAGTGAGTTTTTTGAAGCTCCTAGGTATGTGACTGAGCCATAAGTCAGAGCTGGAAGTAGAAATCCAGTTGCCACAGCAAGCCTGGCGGATGGCGTAAGGGCATAACTTGTACGATAGACTCCTCCAATTTTTGCATTGATTGATTTACAGGTGGAAGTGATATGAAGGTCAAAGTCCAGGGATTCATCAAGGAGGCTGCCCAAATATTTGAAGGAGCTGGTACTTACTACCGTGGAGCCATTTGCATGAAATTTGAAAGGAATTATGAGCTGATTTGAGTCTGGCAGGAGAGCCAAAAAGCATGGAGTGTGTTTTGCTCTCGTTAAGTACCAGATAGTTATCACTTAGGCAGGTTTGAATACAGCAGAATTCTTCTGTTAGGCAGTGAGTTATATCCATGATATTTCTTCCACTACGGTAGATGACAAGATCATCCGCATAAAGTAAGGATGAGCAGTCAGGAACCGCGGAAGGAAGGTGATTTATAAAAATGGAGAAAAGTAACGGGCCTAGTACAGAGCATTGAGGAACTCCTATCTGCACAGGGGAAAGATGAGAAATGGCTGAGTTAAAGACTACCGCCTGCATTCGGTTGGTTAAGTAGTTGTTGAACCAGTCAACCATGTCGACAGAGAAACCAAGCAAAGAAAGTTTGGGAAGGAGAAGGGAGTGATTGACCAGGTCAAATGCCTTCATGAGGTCAATGAATATGGCTCCTGTCAGAAGGCCAGCTTCCATAGCACTGTAGATGTCATTTGTGAGTTTTAGTATAGCTGTGGTAGTGCTATGGCCTTTGCGGAAACCATGTTGGGAGATTGACAGGAGGTTATACTTCTGTAGATAGTCTGAAGTTTGGGTTGCCACTAGTTTTTCAAGGATTTTGCCAAGGACAGAAAGAATGGCAATAGGTCGATAATTTGACATTTCTTTAGGATCCCCTTTCTTAAGGATGGGTGTTATTCTGCCTATCTTCCAGATATCAGGAACAGTGCCATGACATATCGATAGATTTAAGATTTTAGTTATGGGGGAGGCAATAAGGGGAGCTGCAATTTTCAGGAGCTTAGGTTCAAGCCCGTCAGCACCGGGGCTGGTGCTTTCGGAGATGGATAGTAACAGTTTTAGGAATTCTTTTGTGGAGATGGTCTGAAAACGGAACTGTGGGTGAGGGGGAGGAAGTTGAATGTCCAGGGAGCTATTTGTGAGGGGACTCAGGAGGAAGTATTCAGTCTCCGGAGGAGAGGGTCTATAGAGAAAACATACAAAAGGGAGCTTAAGGGACAACTCTGATGCACCCCTCTTTTTATCTGAATATGGGAGCCCTTCACCCCATTAACGATTGGAGTCATGGAGGCATACCGGTACAGATTCCTAATCCAGCAGACAAACTCTATTGGCACCCCATATCTCTCCAGAACTGAAAACAAATAGTTATGCGGAACTCGGTCAAATGCCTTCAACTGGTCCAAACTAATTACATATCCTTGTGAACTAGCCCCATCAAAAACTTCCCGTAAAATTTTTAAATTAATAATCATAGATCGATCAGGAATAGTACACGTTTGGGTATGAAAAATTACTTTCTTTGCAATAGTAGAAAGTCGAACCGGAAATAAGTTTACATAATATTTTCCAATCAGAATTGAGAAGACTAATAGGATGCCAGTTGTCCAAATATTCCTTATTATTTTTTTTGTTTAAATAGAAAAATTAAGTTACTATCAGCTAATGCAGCAGGAATTGGCAAAGTGCCCTGGACAATTATGTTAAAGACAGCTGTTAAGTATGGTAACAAGATAGCTTTAGCTTTTTTATAGAACTCATTTGGAATTCCGTCAGGACCAGGGGTCACAGTATTTTTCAAATGGCCAATAACCGAATCAACCTCATCACTGGTGATAGGCCGATGTAAATCATCAACACTGTCAGGTGATAAAACAGGAATATTCAAGGAATCAAAAAAAAAACATTCCAAGCTTGTGGCTCATATTCCTGTCCGTATAAATATTGGGTATGGTGGGACACTTCTTGTATAATATCTTGGTTATCGGAAATCCGGGAACCAGTATGGGAAATTAAAGAGGGCATACATTTAGACTGAACCTGCTGGTTACTACTGTCAAATGGATTAACCTCTTTGGCCGCCCCTTTCCTTCCATATTTTTGTTCCAGAAAAAGAGAAGTGGCTCTTTCATACTGATATGTACACATTTCCGCTTTCAATTGGCGAATCTGAGCAGAATAATCCAACTGAAATTCAGTTTGCCAGGATAGTAATTTTTGCAACTGCCACCGGCAATTAAGATATTTAAGGTACCTATTAGAAGAATAGGTTTTGGAAAGCTTTTGGCAGAATTTTCTAATTTCCAATTTAGTATCCTGCCACCAGAAGGCCAGATTATCAAATATGACAAAAACTGAAATTTTGTCTTGAAGAAGTCTGTACAGGTCTTGCCAACCATGATCCTCCTCTAGAAGAGAGATGTTCATTTTCCAAAAATTATGGGAGACCGGTTTATTCTGAGGACGACCTAAAGCTAACACCAACAAACAATGGTCAGAGTGCTCACAAGGGAGAATGGAATACTATACACCCGGCAACCAGCTAGAAATAAAAAAACAGTCAATTCTCATAGTAAATCTGCCCCGATGAAATGTGTATGCAGGAGGTTGTGGGCCAAAAGAAGCCCCATCAGAAAGATTAGGTGTAACATATAAGGAGTTCAGATAATTGGAATCAGAATACAATTTCAGCGTTACCCCAGTTTTATCCGAAAGAGCCAAAATACAGTTAAAGTCCCAAAATGATTGATTTTGTTGAATGAAGAAAAGGCTGAATAGTTTTAAAGGTAGCTATTCTCTGTGATTTAAGTTGGGGGCTATAAACATTAATCAGCCTCCACTCTTGTTGTTGCATAAGTACGTCCAAAATAAGAACCCGCCCCTGGATAAGGTCAAGAAGTCTAAGGACCTGCACTTCTACATTATTAATAAGAATCCCCACTCCAGCAAACACTTCTTCCGACAAAGACCAAAAAGATACACCACCCCTCCAATCACAAGATGCCTGACTACTCTCCCGAAGGGAGTGAAGCCTGGTATCTTGTGCAAAAATAATATGAAGGGATACAGAGGCAAGGAAAGAAAAATAGCCCATCTCCTTTTAGATTTTTGAGGCTGTTGACATTTAAGCTGCCAAATGTCACAACATCCCTCATTTAGATCAACACAAATTTCAGGACTTTTTTCTTCCTCTCCCTTTTCCCGGTGATTTCATTTTATACCTCTTTTTTCCAATGGCCTTAGTATCTCCAGAAAGTTGCTCAGTGTCTGTCAAACACATCTATCTGAGAAGAGGCCACAGAGAAAGCATCAGACTCCTCCTCAGTCTCAGTGGCCTGTTTGCGTTTTTGCAACACAGCAAATCTATTTTGTGAAACAAAATCAGACGACTGAGGGTAAGAGGAAGGAGGAATACCTTTACCAGTGGAGCTTCTCGTTTGTCTCTGGGTCCCCACCGGCACCCAGTCAGGATCCACAGGAGGGGACATAACCTGTTTCAGATCACAAACAGTGGAAGAAGTACTAGGTATGACCGACTGCAACTCAGGGACAGCAGAGGTCGTTGGCTCAGATAGGGTTATTATACTGGACTCAGCTGGAGCAGCACCAAACAAAGATGAAGCCTCACCTGAGGTCTCTTGAGACAAAGCAGGGGTTAAAGGAGGCAAAGTAGGATGTAAAGAGGAAGGGAAATGCTCAGGAACAAAAGGCCAAAATTGAGGCCTAGCCTGCGCAGTCCATTGGGCTTTAGAAACAGTCTCATCCTGACTTTCTTTTGGCGGCATGCCAGGGTTATTATGGGAGGCCCAAGGACACTCTTTATATGAATGGGAGGCTTCGTCACAAAGATTACAATATATTGGGTGAGAACAATTAATACTAACATGCCCTGAGCCTAGACAAGAGGAGCATTTCAGCCTATCACAGGCATTACTAATATACGTGTGGGCTCCACACCGAAAACATGACTTAGGTTGTCCGGGATAAAACGCAAATCCCCTATCCCTACCCAAATAAAACAACTGGGTAAATGTTGAAGCACCCATTCACTACTGGTAATTTCACCTGTAATTTCCATCCTCCTGTCCAAAAGAGCTCTGAGTCAATAATAGGATCAGGCAAGCTAACACCGTACATTTAGAAGACAACCATCTCACAATATCATTTATTGCCACTCCTCATTTTAAATAAAACTGTAATGGTTTTTATGGTAGGCCTGGTAAGGGAACAGCAAAAAGGTGACCATAAAGGAGTATACCTTACCGCCTGATACCTATGCCAAAACATGTCTAAACCTGCTGATGTTTTAAAACTTATATCAAAATAGCTATCCCTGAGGTATGAATAAGAGCATAAATTTCAGATGGTGCAAACTGTAAACTGTCTTTGATTAAGGTTTTCCCAACATATAACCGATCAGGAAAGACTTCAGCCCACCCTTGTATCTAAGCTGTACAGCATTTCGTCAAGCCTATTTGTTCAGGAGGAGAATGGAAAAAGTCCAGCAAATGACTTTAGATTTCTGCTGACCAGCAGGTTGTTCAGGAGTTCAAGAGCAGGGGCTTGAGGACCTGTAGAAGAAGGAATATTAGCCCGATGAAAAAATACGCCAGAGGAAGGTCTAGGGGCACCACTGTTCACAGAGCCAAGAGCTGTACCTTCTCCTGCCCCAATCTGAGGCTCAGGGAGATCATCCAACTACAATAAATCAGATGAGTTTATTTGTGTTGGTGAGGAAAAGGGCCCGTCATGAAAAGGAACCCCAACCGGAGCAGTAGTCAGTTCTGTAGGAGGTAACCCCTCCAGGTCCTGTGTTCGTCTCCCTCTAACCTGCCATTCAGAGTTCTGGGTAAGTTGCAAACTGGAGAGCAGCTCAAGGGGATCCAAAATATCTAACAAATCACCCTGAGGTGCAGGGCTAGGTCCTATAGGAGAGGCCCATGAACCATCCAGGGGAGATTTTTCCCATCCCGCTCCTCGAAGCGCATCCGCGATGGTTAACCCTGTAGCAGAAATAGTTTCATCAAAAGTGACCCCGGGTGAAATAACAAGAGGTGCCAGCGGTAAGTCAGGCACTGTCACCTCCCACTGTCTAGACTCTGTTTGAGCGGCATCAGCTATAACAGACACAGAAGTAGTCAAAACAGTACCTGGTAAAGTGGAAGCAGGCAGAAGCAGGCAGGCGGGCTTCGCAAACAGTTGAGCGGTAAACAGGACCCTGTTCCGGTCTGTACTCCACAAGTGTGCGTCGTCCATTAATGGAGGTCCAAACAAAACCTCTGAACCAACATTGGGGAGCACACATGAGACTCTAGGCGCTCGCTTTCCAGCGAAACACAGCTGCCAGTCTCAAAAGCACCCTGAACTGCCGCCTCTGAAAGACCTCGGGAGCCGCTAACAGCTGATTCTGCAGACAGACTCTTCTCTCGCAGCTGGGCCTTGACAGGCAACGTCATTCCTCCACTGACAGGATTCTCAGCTGCCGGAGCTAGCGGTGTCTTCAACGGGTCTCCAGTAGGGTTCACTAACAGATTTACCAGCATGCCAGGTACAACTTCAGAGTTAAATTCCATATTACTAGAAACAGGCATACTATTCATCATCTTCGTTGCAGCTTGAGGAACAGATTCATGACCAGAAACCAAGCTTCCATTCTCCAAGTTGGTCTCTAGCTGAGATGAGATAGGGAAGGAGACCAACTCTCCTACCTCCGGCGCATCCGTACTCTCCAGCACTGGACTCCAAGTGGCCATCGCAGAGAAATGGCCCAGCCCCCACCGAAACAGTAGGGGACTTTCCCCAGTGTCCTGGCCAAATTTCCCTCATTCACTAAAAAAAAATACCACCAACAGCTTAATCTGGTTCAAGGTTAGTTGGCATTCATCTGTATCCCCCTTCCCTGAGTCATGCCTGAAAATAGGCAGTATTTGTCTAGTGCACTTACCCAGTCAACAAAAACTAAATAAATAAATAAAATTAAAAGAGCTATACCAACCCCTGGGAATTGTGGCACTGAGAATTTCCCCATACCAGCCCCAGACAGGCAGACTCACCGAGTGGTTTAATCAAACCCTCAAGAGAATGTTGAGGAAGTTTGTGCATGAAGAAGGTAATGATTTGGATAAGTATCTCCCTTTCACCTTCTTTGTCTATCGTGGAGTCCTTCAGGCATCCACTGGATATTCCCCCTTCAAACTACTCTATGGTAAAAATCATCAAGGACCACAGGAAGTAGTGAGAGAATGTTGGGAGGAAGGCAAGGATATAAAGCACATGGGAATAGCTACCTATATGAAAGAGCTATGTCAGAGCCTAATGAGGTATACCCATAATGCACATGAGATGGGAGTACAAGCACAAGGGAGGCAGAATAATAACATCCACCTGAACTAGCACCAAAAGTGGAGCAAGGCAGAAGCAGGAAACCTTCACAAAAGTGGGAGCAAGGCAGAAGCAGGAAATGACAGACCTGTTAATTTAACCTCAGTGGTAGGGAAAATGATGGAATCACTTCTGAAGGAAAGAATTGTTGCGTATCTAGAGGCCAGAGGGGCACAGGACCCAAGGCAGCATGGATTCACAGTGGGAAGGTCATGCCAGACAAATTTGATAGATTTCTTTGTCTGGGTGACCAAAGTAGTAGATCAGGGAGGGGCTGTGGACATGGCCTACCTAGACTTTAGCAAGGCATTTGACACAGTTCCACACAAAAGATTAATATACAAGTTAGCCAGCCTGGGAGTGGGTCCCAAGATGACAGCCTGGGTAAAGAATTGGCTGGAGAACAGGACAAAGACAGTAATAGTAAATGGAGTCCACTCTGAAGAAAGGGGGGTTACTAGTGGGGTACCGCAGGGTTCAGTATTAGGACTGGTCCTCTTCAATGTCTTTATAAGTGACATTGCAGAGGGACTGGAAGGAAAAGTATGTCTCTTTGCAGATGACACAAAGATCTGCAACAGAGTTAATGCACAAGGTGGGGTGGAAAGGATGAGAAGGGACTTGGCAAGGTTAGAGGAATGGTCAAATGTATGGCAGCTTAGATTCAATGCTAAGAAGTGCAAGGTAATGCACCTGGGAAACAAAAACCCAGGGGAAGAGTACACAATGGGGGGTGAGATACTAACAACAACAAAAATGGAAAGGGACCTGGGGGTAGTCATATCAGATGACCTAACGGTGGGCAAGCAATGTAAGAGGGCAGCAAGGAGGGCTGGGGGGATACTGGGATGCATAGGGAGAGGCATCACCAGTAGAAAACAGGAAGTTATTATCCCTCTGTACAGACAGTTGGTGAGACCCCATCTGGAGTACTGTGTGCAGTTCTGGAGACCCAGTCTCCGCAAAGACATAGACAGGATGGAAGCCATCCAGAGGAGGGCAACTAAAATGATGCAGGATCTGCACTGGAAGACATATGAAGAGAGACTTAAGGAGCTTAATATGTATAGCCTCGAGGAAAGGAGGGAGAGGGGAGACATGATAGAAACTTTCAAGTACCTCAAGGGAATCAACAAAGTCCAAGAGGGTAGCATCTTTCAAAAAAAGAGGTGTGCAAGAACAAGGGGGCACAAATTGAAGATAGAGGTGGGCGGCTCAGAGGTAATTTAAGGAAGTATTTTTCACAGAGAGGTGTGATGCATGGAACGGCCTTCTGGAGGAGGTTGTGGAGTCAAAACAGTGGTGGAATTCAAGCATGCATAGGACAGTCATAAGGCAATTCTAGGGGTGGGGTAGGAAGAAGTAGGCTGCTGGTTAACTAGGATCTGCAGCTTATCCATTAGGTAGGGAAATGGGCAGACTGGGTGGGCCAAGCGGTCCTTATCTGCCATCAAAATCTATGTTTCTATGTTTCTAGGTAGAAACAGACTTATGATCAGGGGACACATGAAAAGAGTTTTCTCTCCAGGGAATGGGTATTACTTTTATTGCCTACATCTAGTCAGAAAATGCTGATGAAATGGCAAGAACCCTTTACTGTATTAAGATGCACAGGTCCGGTGACATTTGAGATTGGGACCCCAGAAAAGAAACATCAGAAAAAGATATATCATGCAAATTTGCTTAAAAAATGGCATGAGAGAGATACACCTACAGCAGGTCTGTTGGTAATCCCTGAGAGAGAGGAGACAGAGATAGACCTAGCATATAGCCATCTTGAGAAGCCTAAAGAGGGACAGCAAATACTGATAAACCTTCCCTGGAACCAAAGAAGCAGGAGGAATTAATAGCAGTATTGAAAGGGTATCCTTGCACATTTACCAGTTCACCAGGCCTTGCTAAAGGGGTAGAACATACTATTAGAACTGATCCCCCCAATTCGTAAAAAGCCACATGGATTGCCTGAATGAGTGTGGGTTGAAGTACATAGGGAATTGGAGAAGCTACAGCAATTGGACATAATTGAGCCATCTAACAGTACTTGGGGATCCCCAATAGTAGTGGTGCCAAAGAAAGGGGGAGGGATTCACCAGTGTCTCAGTTTTAGAGCTTTGGACCAGGTCTCCCAATTTTATGCCTACCCCATACCGAGGATAGATGACTTCCTAGATAGATTAGGAAATGCCAGGTATATATTGACCCTAGGTTTCACCAAGGGCTATTGGCAGATCCCTTTAGAAGAAACATCAAAGGAGAAGACTGCATTTAGTATGCCAATGGGATTATTTCAATTTAGGACTATGCTATTTGGTTTGCACGGAGCACCAGCCACGTTTCAAAGATACATGAACCAGATACTGACACCTTACCAGAAATTTTGTGCAGCTTATCTGGATGATGTTATCATGTATAGTCCTCATTGGAATACACATTTGCAACACTTGAGGGCAGTTAAAGAGTCAATAAAGTCAGCTGGTGTGACCATCAACCCTGCTAAATGTGCCTTGGCAATGTTTGAAACCTGGTATCAAGGATTTATATTAGGCAATGGTGTGGTAAAGCCTGGATTGAGAAGGTAAAGGCCGTAGCCAACTGCCCCCAGCCAGAAACCAAGAAAAATGTGAGTTCTTTTCTAGGGCTGGCCAGATATTACCGGAGGTTTATACCCCAGTTTGCCACAATTGCTACCCCCCTTACAGAGTTGACCAAAAAGAGAAATGGGAATAAGGTAAAACGGTCAGAGGAATGCAAACAAGCTTTTAGAAACATAAAAGCGGCATTATGCTCCTCATCAGTTCTAGGGAGTCCAGATTTTGCACACCCCTTTGAAGTCCATATGGATGCATTAGATACTGGATTTAGGGCAGTGTTAAGCCACATAATTGATGGAGCTGAATATCCCATTCTATATATCTACAAAAACTACATGACCATGAACAGAAGTATGCTAAAGTCGAACAGGAGTGTTTGACTGCCAAGTGAGCAAGTGAAGCCCTGAAGTTTTATTTGTGAGGTGCTCCTTTTATGCTTACAGACCATAATCCATTATTCTTTCTTCATGCAATGAAGGATGGTAATAACTGAATTATGAGATGGTACCTAGCATTGCAGCCTTACAAATTTGTAGTAAAACACGGAGCTAGAACACAACATGTGAATGCTGATTTTCTGTCTAGATATGGGGCCTCTGTTACTGATGGAAATAAAAATGTTTGTACTTGAAGTGCCTTGATTTTTCCAGTAGAAAGAGATGTTGTTACAAATCAGACATCCCAGAGTTGTATTTGAGTATTTCAGGTATACTTAGTGAAAAAGTATAACCTGCATGTTTGTATTTTATAAGGGACCCTGGGGTAGAGCTGCCATAGCGAGGGTGGGCAGTAGTTCCATCCTACCCAGACAAAAATGGGTAGGTTGTCTTGGAAACAAGATTAGTGAAACCTCTAGTTTCCACTTGTCCATTGGGATATGTGATAGTTTAGACTGCCCCCTGATAGAAATAAGGCTATGGCATTTTTCTTTGTACCCCTACAGTCTACTGCAGTAGCATTTCTAAACTTTTCTGAATAACTTATTTTCATTTTTCTACTACTATGGGTAGGCCACCCACAATAGTACCTCTTCTCCCTTGTCTATTCCCTCTTTGTATTGTTTTTCCTCTTCTGTCATATGTCTTTATGAGAATGAGCACTAAAACAGTAAACTGACATAAAGAACAAAGACTAAACAAATAATAGCAGATGTAATCTACACAGAGCTGGTTGTGTCCTTGTTCATTATGTTATGCTGTGGTAAAAAATTATTATAATGCTTAGTCAGAGATAGGACAATGTCTTTTTGGGCACTGTTATTTGCTGTTTAAAATGTGCCCTGATGTGCATTTGCACTAATGAAAGTGCCCTGGAGTGAAAGTGAGTTTCCCCTTTGAAAAGCTGCACTCCACTTCCAGAAATGTATTTAGCACCAGATTGTTTTAGTGTCCTTTTCTGCAAAGGTAGCATTAAGGGAGCACTGTGATCTCTTGCTTCCTAGCAGCAGTTCAGGAGGTAGGCTAACTGATTGTACAGTTGGGTGTATTAAATACAGACATGGGATTTGTCTTTTTAAAGCAGTTTATATATAAACACCCTAAAAAAGGCATACCTAGTGTGCAGAAACTAAATATAGGAGTGTTTCCTTCAGTATTCTATGCAGAGAGTGCTCTTACCTGAACTAAGCCTTCTTGGAAAAAAAATTTACTTCTAAGAGCCAACAGCCCCATGATGAGACTGTTATATAAGAAACTCCCCAGCTGTCACTCAGTTGTAAAGGGGTGGAGTTTTCTTGTTTATTTATTTATTTATTCGCTTTTGATAACTGGGTGGGTGCACTAGGCATAGGAATAACTATTTTCAGGCACGACCTGGGAGAAAGACAGTTTGAAATACAAAATGAACATACATGTGACACAGCACATCAGATATGTAGCACAGTAAGAAGGGAAAATCAACATACAATCAAACTTAAGGTGCAGAGAAAACATAGATTCAATAAACAAACATACTCGAGCGGTAGAGACAATTATTCAGTATGAAGCAGACCAAATACATTTAGGTCAAGTAGCAACAAGAGTCAAAACAATGTGAAAACAGGCATTGCAAGAGAAAGGTATACACAGAGCAAAAATACAATAAGTACCAAAAATCTGTGCTTAGATGAAAACAGGGGAGAAGAAGGGAGAATGGAAGGAGGCAGGGGAAATGGGTAAAGGCTGAGAGAAGAAGACATGTGAAGAGGTTATTTAGAGAGGCGGGGAAGTGGCATGAGAGAGGTAGATTACCTAGGGAAGATAGAGGGGAGGGAGAAAAATGGTCTAAGGTGGATGAAAGCAAGTGCGTGGGCTAGTTGTACACAGATGGTCATGGTGAAGCTTCTTAAAACTAGCATGGGTAGGTGCTCCATGAACAGTTTGAGGTATGGAGTTCCAGTACTTTGGAGCCATGAATGAGAAAGCGCGTGCACCCATATTAGTTTTACATCTGGGGACGTGAAAAGAGGCTAGGTCAGCAGATTGGAGCCCACAGGAGAGAGGTTGTAAGTGAGGCAGACAGGCAAGGGATAGTGGGAGGCCAGATCTGGCAATTCAGTCAATCAGTGAGCCAAAGGACTGGAGTCAATGGGCAGAGGGCTAGGCCAATTTAAGTCAGAATAGAGTTGGCAATAGTGTTTGTAACATGGGGATGCAGAGGCTTAATGGCAGATGTTGTTATAGGTGGTGTCCCATTTGTGGAGGGAGGATTTTGAGGCAGATAGGTACGTGACTGAGCCATATGCCAAGGCTGAGAGCAGAAAACCTTGTGCCACAGCTAGTCTAGCTGATGGGGTAAGGGCATAACTAGTGCAGTAGGCACCTCCTAACTTAGCATTGGCAGATTTACGGGTGTTAGTTATGTGTAGGTCAAAATCTAGGGATTCATCAAGAGTAATACCAAGATATTTAAAAGATCTGGTGCTAACCAGTGGGGAGCCATCTGCACAAGAGATTTTGAGAGCATTTTGGTTTGCTTTAAGTCTGGCAGGTGAACCAAAGAGCATAGAGTGTGTCTTACCAATATTGAGAACAAGTTTGTTCTCTGTTAGCCAAGACTAAATACTTGAGAAGTCCGAGGCAAGAGGTTGGTTTAGGTTGGTGATATTTCTTGTGCTATGGTAAATGACTAGGTTGTCTGCATAAAGCAAAGATGAACAGGTAGGAGCAAGCAACGGGATGTTGCTAATGAGGATTGAGAATAACAAGGGGCCAAGTATGGAGTCCTAGGGCACTCCAACATGTATAGATGAAAGGTCAGATATGGCTGAGTTGAAAACTACAGCCTGTTTTCTTTTGGACAGATGACTTTTGAACCAGGCCACTATATCATTAGAGAAGCCGTGGGAGCATAGTTTAGCAAGAAGAAGTGTATGGTTAACCAGGTCAAATGCCTTTGTTAAGTCAATGAAAATCACACCTGTCAGGAGGCCCGAGTCCATAGAAGCAAAAATGTCATTTGTGAGTTTGAGGAGGGCGGTGGAAGTGCTGTGGCCCTTACAGAAACCATGCTGGGAGCAAGAGATAAGGTTATACTTCTGAAGATATTGTAAGGTTTAGGTGGCCACTAGTTTTTCTAGAATTTTGCTATGCAGAGAGAGGATTGCTATAGGATGGTAATTCATGATTTCTTAAGGACCACCCTTTTTAGGAATGGGTGTGACCTTAAGCTATTTTCCAGATATTAGGGACTTTACCATGACATAGAGATAGGTTGAAGATTTTTGTTAGAGGAGAGGCAATGAGGGGGTAGAAATTTTAAGGAGCTTGGGTTCCAGACTGTTGGACCCCAAGCAGGTACTGTCTGGAACAGAGAGGAGCAGTTTTAGCACTTCAGTTCTTGTAATACTCTGGAACCTAAAGGGAGGATGTGTGAGCAGAGGTTTTTCATCGCCGTGGGGGGAAGTAGAGTGTGTACAAGGGAAGGAGGCTTGGCAGCTGGTAAGATCAGAGAAATGGTGATTAAATGAGTTTGCTATAGTCACTGGATTACTGCAATGTGTGCCGTTTATCAGCATGTCACTTGTATGGGCCATTTTATTTGCTCCAAGAAGGGTTTTTATTGTTGACCAGAATTTCTTAGAGTCCCCCACGGCTTTTGTTTGCACATCTTAACAGAAAGAGCTTTTGGCTAATTGAATGTGTCTTTTGCCTGTGTTTCTCTGGGATCGGTAGTTGTTATAATCGGCCTAGAGCCCAGTGGTATTGAAACTTCGCCACATTCTGTCCCTGGCCCAAATCTGGGTGAGTAGGTCTTTGGTAAGCCACTTAGTCTGAGTTCCATGAATCCAACGAGTAACACAGGGAGCGTGGGTATCTTGGAGCACACGAAACTGGGCCAGGAAATGGTCTAATGCCAACTGGGCATTAGCTGAGGTGTAGATGGGTGACCAGTCAATCAGTGAGAGAACTTGTATACATTTTGTTTGGTTAAAGTTTGCCAAGTTTAGGAAGATGATGAGTTTTGGAGGTGGAGATGGTTTACTGGCAGAGCGACAGATGCAGAAGACTGGGGATTGATCACTTATTGAGTCAGCAAGGATACCTGCACATGCTATACTGTCAGGGCGGTTTGTGAGGACCCAGTCAATAACAGTACTAGCCAAAGGGGGGGCCATGACCCTGTTTGGGTCTGTGATTAATTGGTGAAGGTTTCGGCCTTGTACCATGGTATGAGAGGATTGGATAGATTTACTAGTCCAGTTTAGGTTCAGGTCCCCCAGTATGAGGACTAAATTTTGGCCAATGGTATTCTCCACTTGGGAGAGGAGTTCTTCAAGACCCATTCTACTACCAGCCAGAGGGATATAGTTGCAGACCAACTGGAGTTTCTTTGAGCCAAGCTGTAAGGTTGCATGGATTGCTTTACAGCAAGATATGGTAGGCTGGACATTATGGGATATTAACAAGAGAGGTTTGAAGATGGCAACACCACCTCCACGCTTTGATGAGGGCCTATGTTGTCGGATTAGCTTGTAGTTAGGTAGAGAGCAAATGGGATCAGAGGCGGAGGGTTTTAGCTACGTTTCAGATAGGCAAAGGATATCTGGGTTATGATGCACAACCCACGCTCCGAGCTCCGCCATGTTATGAAGCAGACTCCTGATATTCAGGTGGGCAATGCGGAGGCCCCTGGTGTCATACCAGTTTGCATCCTTGTGTGATAAGTTACTTATAGGCCCTGGGTTAAGCTTAATATCCCCAGCTAACATTAAGGCTAGAAGTAGCAGGTACCATAGCTATGGTGGATGAAAGGGGTGGAAAGAGTGAGGTTGAGTAGCAGGGATTTATACAGAGTGTAGGTTAAAATGGTAGGTGAATTTATAAGGGACGAGAAGAGGGGAGTTAGCAGGTGGCTGGTGTGGTGGTATATGCATAAAAGAGAGCCTAGAGTTGTTATGGTAGGTGTAGTTCCTGGATGTTAGGTAGTGTAATATAGGGAGCCATGTGAGGGTAAAAACTATAGAAGCTATTAAGAATATGGCACGGGGATTTATGGCCATGTTAGGTTTTATTGACAGGGTCATTTGAAGTAGTATGCGTAAGTAACTGAAATTTTGTTTGCAGGGTTATAATGTGGGAGCCAGAAGATGGAAACTAAAATCAGGCACCCTATAGCAGTCAAGAAGTATTGGCTGCTAATGGAAAAGTGAGAAGATAATTAATTATCATTTGGGCATGGTCTGACTAATTCATCACTCTATAACTGGTGCCCAGCTAACGGTGGGAGTGATCGGGGTGGGGAGCAGTGGCAAGCTGTGGGAGTAACAACACCAGGCAAGCTAGGGCAGTTTTGCAGTAAAGTTATGGTCTTCATCCTGCGAGCAGTTTACAATTTATTACACACTCCCTCCTTGGCTGCTGACGATGCGTTTAAGAGGAGAGCAGACCTTTTACTTGCTTGCACAAAATCGAAAATAAAATGTGCCCAGCACGCGAGAAGCTGCAAGTCAGCTGTCCTAAGCTGCAGGCTATGCAATTATACATTTAAGCAGCACTTATGCTTAGTTTTGCTGATTTATGCTACACGTTACAGTTTATCAAAATTTTAGTAGCTGAAAGCAGGTTATGGGTTCAAATCGGGACCGAGGTGTCTATCGGATTTCCAGACTAAAGCAGCTGGAAATCCACCGGGTCTGTACCACTAGTCAGCAGTTAAAGTTTTATTCTTAAAATGCAGATGCTGAGACAGTTTCGGTTTACCAGTGTGTACTGCAGCATTAGTCATGGAAGGAACTTCAAAGCAAGGTTTTGGTGCCACTTTTCATGCGTGGCTGGTAGTAGATACAGAAATTGGAAAAATTCAAGGTCAATCCTAGTAGTACAACTTAGAATTAGCATTTAAATATATAGCAGCTGGTACAAGTCCCATGCATTTAGGCACTTGTTTAGTAGATTGAAACCGGGCAGAAGTCCAGTAGAAAAGGCGCCAAAATTTGAACTCTTAGACAAATGAAGGCCAGGCTAAGAGAAGCTGCAAGGACTGGTGAAAATTACCTTAAAGATGGGAGTCAGTGTTGGTCGGTCAGGGAGCTCCAGGGCAAGGTGTTCCCTCCAGTAGCCAAGGCTTAAAGATGGGAGCCAGTGTTCATTGGGCAGGGAGCTCCCGGGCAAGGCACGCCCTCCAGTAGCCAAGGCTTAAAGATGGGAGCCAGTGTTCGTTGGTCAGGGAGCTCCAGGGAAAGGTGTGCCCTCCAGTAGCCAAGGCTTAAAGATGGGAGCCAGTGTTCATCGGTCAGGGAGTTCCAGGGCAAGGTGTGCCCTCAAGTAGCCGAGGCTAAAAGAAATCTTTCTCAGCAGCTTTAGTGACTGAGTGTTAAAGGCAGAATGAAATAACTCCTTATGATTGTCTGTTTTCCCTCTGTATATACATTCAGTCTGATCCCCTCTATGTTTGTACTAGCCAGAATATTCCCCAGTATTAGAAAAAGGGCGGATCAGCTGACACTAGTATCATAGGAGGACGGCGCTATAAAAGCTGCCACTGAGCTAGGGTTAGTTAGATCATCCTGAGAGCGTGTCCTGAGAAGTTGGTCTGACAGCACAGAAGTTGGTAGAAAATTGTACTGGTTAAAGTATTCTACACTGCAGCAGAATCACTGAAGGGAAGTGATTCTGAAGCTCGAGGAGAGCTTATTTATTTCTTTATTTGATTTCTTTGTTTATAGTCTGAAGTTTAAGACTGTATTACTTTATTATTGATTTGTGTTTATTTTTGTATACCATGATTTGCTCATTATTATTTTTACAAAAATAAACATCACACAGAATTTGTGTGTTGAACAAATCTCTGAGTACCGTGTATGTTTTCATTACCCTACCCCACAAACCCTACCACAATGTGCCACCTTGTGTTTTTCCTCCCCCAGATTTTTACCTTTCACGTTCTTGTTCTGTTTAATCCTTTGAACCAAGTGTTCCAAATATACAGCAACAGAAGGGATGACCATGTCAACCCTGCCTCATGCCATGATATAAATACAGTATGCCAGAGAGTTCCCCTAGCACATGCTTTCATGGGAGAGAGTAGCCTCTGTAGCCCCTCTATAAAGCTTGTTTCAAAACCAAATTTCACACGTTCAATATGAAAAAAAAAAAAAAAACTTTGTCAAAAGCTTTTTCTGCATCATGGATTACCACAATCACTTTGGCTTTGAACATAGAAACAGAAAAACAGAATCTGTCAGCAGAAAAGGACCCATTGGCCCACCCACTCTGCCCAAGTGTTACCTGTTTGTTCTATTTTCACAGACACTATCTGGTCTCTGTGGACCCCCCCCCCAACCTTTCTGTTCTAATATATCACCATGTTTATCCAATGCATGCTTCAATGTTTTGGTGAATAGCATATGAAATCAGTAGTGCTTTTGTGTAACTGTGGTTTACCTTTTGGCTTTCCTCTATTCCCACCCTTGATAGAGAAACTAGGTAGTGAGTAGTGAATAGAAATCCCAGTACCAAGGGTGAGCAGAGTGTTGGAGAAGGAGGAGGCATGGGTGGATGGTGGGTGTTTCACAATGCACTATGCAGGGCACTGCTGTAGGAGGCTAGCCTTTGTGGGGAAAGTTGGAGGTGCTATTCCCCCACATTGAACCTCAGGATTTAGCCCTCTCATTCAATGTTTTGGTGAATATTGTATGAAGTCAGCAGTGCTTGGGTAACCAGGTAGTGAGTAGGGAATAGAAAGCACAGAAAGAATTACCAATGAATGTCCAAAAGAGTATGATTATCTCCTCCAACTCATGGAGAGTATGACCAGTAGCACGCAGAAGATGGAAAAAAAAAAAAAAAACTCTGAGGACCCATGGCTACTGACCTGCCCATCCTCCAGTCAAACTAAGAGGAGATGAACCTAGGTTCTAACAACCATATTCTAATTTCCTAGGAAGGTGAACTGTTTGGAGAGATGATGGTCCATCTTCAAAGTCCACTGGATGATGCGTTCATGAAGAACAATTCTGAGGTTGAAGAGGTAGGTCTGTTCTGAAGGAGTATCATGATCCTCAAAGTGGAGTAGGTTCAGTTGAAGCTGGGTGAATACATGTAACCTCCCTACAAATGGGGGTTCTTAAAAGCCTTCCTGGAGCTGCTTAATTGCTCCTTGCCTAATTGGTGTTCGGCGCATTGCCACACAAAATGCGACCGTTATGAGTGTTTCTAAAGCCTCCAGTACTGTCTCTTTAAGAGCTGCCTGCTTGCAGGATCCAGTGGGTTGGTATAGGGGAATTGGTGTTTCCCTGCTCGAACCCCGCCTGTGCTGCAGTGTAATTGCCCCATTCTGTAGTCACTGAAAAGCACAAAGGGAGCCCATCTGACAGATGTAACTGTTTGGCTGTAATTATTTAGGGTATTGGTGAGCTTGCAGTTTGTTTAACCTGCTTTCCTTTCAGCTGGGACTCTGTGTGTTTGGCCTCTCCATTTTGGACCTGGATTTCCAAGATGGGCCAATGGGGAAGGAGGACACTGAAATGGAGATCATTTGAGCCAACCAGAATCAGGACTCATGTTGGAGCTGATTGGCCATAGGGGATACAGCCAGTAATTCTGGGAAATGAAGTTCTGGGCTACAACACCCTTTTTGTACCAATGGGGACCGACTTAAGTAATTGGTATCTGCAACCCACCAATGGGATCCGGTGGTGCCAGAACTGAGAGTCTTTGCCCCAACTGCCAAGGAGCAGAGTCATTATGGTTGTGAGCGAGGAAGGAGCTCTGTGCTCCTGCACTGTTGAGCTTTCACGTGGGAAGCACGTGTGGAAGGCCACATTTCGGCAGGTTGAACACCAGCAAGTGTCGGATTAAATCCGCTAAGCAGCGGTCAGAGGAGGCTGTGCAAAAGTACAGCTCCCTACCAGGCTCACCCTGTAGAGGACTGGAGAATCTGCTTCAATCGCGCTCGGTCTGTCAGGACAAGTGAAGCTGCGTCATTTGGGCCCAGTGTTTGGTGGTAAAAGCAATCAGGATTATACAGCAGCTGCCTGGTATGGTACCCCTCTGCTCTTCATCTAAATGTGTGGAGAAGTGGCTGAATTTCAGGCTCTGTCGTGCAAGTGGTGTGAAAGTGATTTTCTGCGGGAGTCGTGAGTATTAAATCAGGGTAGCTCCCTGTCAGGTGTTCATAGTGAGGGCACGATTTGTCTGGCTACATGAACTGAGCCTGCTGAATATATTTAATCCCCTTAGGAATCAAATGCTCGCTTTCTGGTCAGGGCCCCAACCAGCTGCATAGAGAGACTAGCCTTCTATTGCCTGGGTACCCAGAGACAGTGACTTATAGGTCAGGCCTGTGCACAGTGCCCTAGATATAGATCCAGGTATATGTATATATTAGAGTGGTAAGCTAATTAACCTGATTTCCCCCAATCCTTGTTACCTCCCCACTAAAAAAATCAGATTGGTTGTTTTGCAAAAGTATACTGACTGACCCGTGTGTCTATGTTGGATTATTGTACAGCAGATTATTGTCTAATTGCATCTTACTTTACAGGGGGTCCCCAGAGGCAGCGGATTGAGCCAAGCCTGGGGGTGAGTGCATATGGCAAGGGTACTTTGATTGACCTGTGGGGGCCACTAGTGGGAGGAAAGGAGGGTTGCAGTGACCCAGAGGGCTGTGACCAAGTCATACTAGACTGTCCTACCCCCGACCTCTGGGTGGAGGCACCTGCCATCAGATTCAGGCCCCTCAACCTGGTATCTGCTAGTCAGGCAGGGGTAGTAGCCCTTGGGATAGTGCCCTCTAGGGGTTACATACAGTCCAGATTTCCAAGGTGATGATGGATAATATCCAATGGGATTACAGAGACAAACTGAGCATGAAGAGCATGATTTGATAAAACTGCTGCCAGATTTTGAACAGTGGGAAGTATGATGGGTTATGAAGTCATAGGGAAAACAGTCTGAAGGTTTGTACTTAAGTGGTGAGTGATAACTTGCAAGGTAGGCATCTATGAAGAAGATGAAGAAGTCGGACAGAATCTTTAGGTACCTGATAGGAGGTGTGACGTGGAAGAGTTTAGACCAATGAAGGAAGGTTGGTATATGCAGTAGAGATGGTAACTGACTGTATATGGAAATAACTGGAAGTTCAGTGCGATGAATTCGAGAGGTGTTTTGGGTATTGACACCATAATGATACTTGAATAGGCTCTTGCTGGTCTTCTGGTAGGAAAAGGTAGATATAGGTATTGCTGTAGCATAATTTCCCATGACATGAGCTGAGGTGGCCATGACTGTTTTGCCTTACAGGTTGATCCAATGTCTAAGTACTATAGCAAGCCCAGAAACAAGTTTTTGAAGGAGTCTATAGACTGATGTCGCAATGGAAAGTTGAGAGCAGTGTAGAATGCTGGAGTGCCTAGCATTTTAGTTGGATATTGGCCTGTTGAGAGGCACAGCTGGGATAGTGAGACAGCCAGGTCAGATGCGGATGTGCAGATTGAGGAATCAATGGAAGCCTGCTCTCGGTAAAAGTCTTTGCTGGAGGGAGTGTGGAAAGTTAATCATGAGGGATGAGCTAGCAGGACAGCTAGATAGGCAGCTGACATGATTGATGGTAATATGATGAAGGAATGTAGATGATTGTATGAAGTATGGAGACATCCAGGGGCTAGAAAACAGTGACTAGGACAGAGTAACTTAAGTAAGGCAGCTAGGTACTGGAGATCCAATGATGGAGTTCTCGGAAGGTAGCTGGGAAGGTCTTAGGACATCTAATGGCTATTGAGGAAGTAGGAGTTGAGTAACATGATCAAACAGAGTCTGTACTCATCGGAGAAGCTATGAAAAGGTAAAACAGATGATGCCAGAACTGCTGTGAGGTATCTTGTGGTTCCTGTTATCCATAATAGTGATGATAATTACAGAGGTGGTGCATCTTGGAAGGAATTAGGTCACTTTTTCAGGTAAAGATAGGAGTGGCGATGTCTCCACTAAATCTTAGATCTGATGCCATGTCATAATAGCGATAGCAAAACAGCGATCGCTATCTTGACAAGTGTATATCACCTAAAAAAGCAAATCAGTGATATACACATGCCAGTGACCAAACATCTGTCAACTAGACCAAGTGTTTATGCAGCGGAGCTGTGCCACCCTGTGCCCCCTCTCCCTCCAACCCCCTGCTTATGGATTACTAACTCCAGAGGGGTGCATGTCGGGGAGGGGGCAACACTCCAGATTGGGGGAAAAAAAAAGATTGCAGCCAGCTGCAAAATGTTTTCTCCCCAGTCCCCAGCCCCAAACCCAGTACCTGCTGTCCCAGAGCTAGCCACCTTCACCACCATACTACACAGCTAGCTTGGCTGCAGCAGGAACACTACCCCCTCAGAAACCCTCATTTCTATCCCTCCCCTTCCCCTCGCTATTCTCCCCTTCTGGTCACCCTTCCCTATGGTAACCTTTGCATACACTCACTACCCTTGAGGGGTAGCCCATGAGGATAGCGCTGTGATTTGAATCGCTGTTTTGACTGTCTCTCATATTCAGTCACTATCCTCACATGATACATTTACATCCTATTAGACTTGGGAGACAGGAATGCCATACTGCTTGAATTAACAGGATGCATAGGGAGCATCCTATAAAGTGGTATATCACCAGACCATGACATTTCGACAGTGTGCAACACTACAGTGACTGAGGCGCTACATCACTGTAGTGTCCACGCTGTAATCCGGCACTGTCTGTCTGTGATCCTGCACCCCCCAAATCAGCTCTGACTAGGAGCTGATAATCCTTAGTGGCTGGGGTGCAGAGGACACAGCCTCCTGCATGGGAGTTTGGGGGGGCAAAACAACCTGAAGAAAACATTAGTTTTCTTTGAAACTGGCAGCCAACTGCAAAATGCGTTTGATCTGCCGGATTCACTGTCTGGTCGTTCAACAAAATTTTTGCCGATGACCAGTCGTGGATCCCTGTAAAGTCAATTGAGGAATGAGATCTTTCTATATTCCAATCTAATGGAATTCTGGAACTGGTTCTGGGGATATGATTAGGAAGCATTGATAACTCTATGGTGAGGTAAGAGTCTATAAGGCATTTTGTCCAAGGCATGCTGCTAGAAGAAGTTTTCTTCAGGTGAAATGAACAAGTGCTCTGTAGTGATGGATGGGAACTGTTGGGATGTCCACGGTAGGAGTATGTGATATATGAATTGGAGGAGTAGTTGACCTGGTAGGAATACAGGCCAGTGATAGGTGTAAAAATGCACCCCCAAAAAATGCAGCAAACAAGAAGGAGCCCCGAGCCACCAGGGCAGTGAAAAGATTGTAGCTGTCCAAGAATGGAGGGGAAAAGTCCGGACTGGATGTCCGCAGACTGGAGGAAGGAATCCTAGAAGAATACACTAGCAGCCAAGTCATACTAACATCACAGGTGCAGGAAGAAACAGGACTGGGGTCAGCACCAGGGCAAACGGAATAAGAGTGTAACAAAGCTGCTACAAGCCACGAGTGGTGGATCCATGGAAGACCAAGAAGTGAATCCAGGTACTAAGTGCTACGAAGTTGAGGTTAGAGATGCAGTGAATTTAAATTCTGCCAGCAAAGTGAACGCAAAATGGGCACTTCACGTCGCCCACTCCGCTATGCGGAGTGGGCAATGCAAAGTGCTCACTCCACCTTGTCATTACCACTTTGCATTAAGGCGGAATGGCAATGGGAAGTAAGGCAAAGTCATTGTTTATAATGGACTTTGTGTTCCTCATTATGATTCTAAGTGATCCACTTGGTGTTTCAGATTTGGCTGCCCCCACACATCACATGGCTTACAGTACTGTAAGTCACATGCTCTTTAGCTAGGCAGGAAGAAAGTAAGTCATACAGGCAAACACTTTTACTTTCTCCTGTGCAGATGGAGAGAGAGAAGAGTGTTTTGTGACTGCTGTTACTTTTAGATCAGAGCGAGGAAGAGATTTAAACTTTGATTTAGACCCAACAGCTTTTTTAAAAGCTACATTTGTTTGTCTTTTCTATACTCTTTTTTACTTAATTTGTTATTTCTGTAAATTTTATTTTTCTTACCTTTATAAGTAGTTAGTTGTTTGTCTGTGTCTGTGTGACTGTGTGTGTGTGTTGTGTGACAATGTGAATAGTGATTGCTCAGTCTGAGGGAGCTAAGTGGGAGAGATGGACCAGGGTTAGGGAATGTCTGGGGTGGGGGCAGCTCTGGGAGAGCATGGTAGTGGTAAGCGTCATACCGTGAGCATGTGTGTGTAGGGCATGGGCACCGGTTCCTGTTGGACCACTCAAAACTTGTGAGTGCCCCCCCAGAAGCAGGACCAGCACCACCTCCTGTCCTGAGTCTGAAGCAGTTAAACCACCACCACCAGCACCAAGTCCAGCACCAGGTCCTCTGGAGCAGGATGTGCCTGTTCCCCCAGGCCCAGGTGTGGATCCCATCCCTGTTCAGCACCATGACCAGTCGGCTGCTAGTTCATCTGGCCATCCCTTGCCTATGCCTGGTTCTAGCTGCACCTCCATTGTTTGGCAGTTTTTTACTGTATCGGGGGGACGGCAGTGTGGTCAAGTGAGACCTATGTGAGGAGGAGGTGCGCCATGGTACCCGGGGGACTCACCTGGGGACTGGGGATCAGCACACTCTTATGCTCAATCACCAGCAGTTGGAGTGGCAGTCTGCCACAGAACAGACCATGCCTGCACTTGCTGGCCATTCTGTGGCAAAGGGTGCAGCTGTGCATTGTGGCATCCCTAAGAAGAGGAGGGCCACAGCAGCACCTGCTGCTCCACCAGCACCCCAACCACCACCACTGCCAGCAGATCAGCCTGTAGAATGTGTGGACCCCAGAGAACTGCATGTAACACAGGCTGACTTGGCAGTTCTCTGGAGTGCTGTCGAGGAGAACAATGAGAGGGTGAGTGCTGCGGAGTAGCGGCTGGATCACATAGAGGGACATCAGTTGTAAATTATGTCCATGCTGGAACTGCTGCTGGATCATCATGGGATCCCACATTAGTTTTTTTTTCTCACACCATGTGCCCACCCACACCTTCCTTGCTGTGTTATAAATTTTATTCCTCCACCATTCCCAACCCTTGTGTGTAATTATGCCCTTTTTTGTTGTCTTTCATATGTGCGACACTTTATATTCTGAGCAGTGCAAGTATATTGTGCTAAACTGCATGGGTGCAGTCAGTCTTCTTTCCAGTCTGTGTATGTACTGCAGACACTGTCCAACTCCCTGACTTAAAAAGAAACATTAATGAGTACAATAGTGGGGTGGTGAAGCATGGAGAGATACTACAAAACAGGCTTACAATACATCCAAGTAACTATTAAAAATAATTAATGTTGTGATTTGTGACTTGATCGTAAATCATGATTTGTGACTGTATTTGTGACCATGATGATGAAGAAACATGAATGCCTACGGCTGTACTTCCCCAGGCCCCGATGAGCTGTAGCTTAAAACTCCCAGACTTAAAAACACATATCAATGAGTACAATGGTGGGGTGGTGAAGCCTGGAGAGATACTACAACATAGGCTTACAAAACATCCAAGTAACTAGAAAAAAAATGAAAGTTGTGATTCGTAACGTGAATGATCGTGAATCGTGATTTGTGACTGCATTTGTGACCGTGATGATGAAGAACGCGATTTGTATCATGAGTGACTCATGATGATGGTCCTGACTTAAAAACACATATTAATGAGTGCAACGTTCATGCAGAATTAAGCACCACACCTGTCCAGTACTCTGAGCAGAAGACAAAGGAGCAACTGTGACTTAAGTTACAGATGGAGATTGGGCCCTAAAGAGATGCAAATGCACAGACAGATTAAGATTGCACTGTGCACTGGAGAGATGCAGACACAAAGGCACAACACCTAACCAGTGCTCACCATCAAAAATTCAAACCTGGAAAAGAATACCTTTGCCGGATGGGGCAGGCCGGGGGAGCAGTGTACTGCACTGCTGCAGTAGCAGTCACTAGTACTAGTACCAGTAAAGATACCACAAAGAAGTACAAAAATCACACAGCTGCAGTGGATAGCAGCTTCACATTGCTGAAATTATGTGGCACAATAAAAGGTGTCTGATTTGATGACACGCATCACACACATACTCATACATACAAGAAGTAATGCATAGCAAATTGAAAACTTCAGTAATATAACCACACATTTTAAACAAACTGAAAGTATACACTGCTGCACCACAACAATCATCAAAAAAATGGCAAGAAATATTGAAAATGTTACTCTGTGTACATTAACACAGTTATACAAGAAAAATATCACCAAAACAGAAAGCACTGTCTTTTTCTCCAAGTTAATCTACCTACACCACAGATATGCCCCTCCCCCAAAGCACACTTTCACTGTCTGTCAGTACACAGACTGAATGTCATACATTAACATTCAAAATCCATGCACAAACAATAAACGCTTGATGATATGAGCACAGGAGGGTTTCCTATAATCGATGAACTAAAGTTTCAGCAAAGAAAATGACTCAAAAAGGCTTTTTTAACAGCATTTTGAAGGTCTGAATCACAGAGAGCTCTCAGAGCAGATTGTCTCCTACAGCTTCCTTCACACACTACCCCAAGCTGAGGCTGTGCCCCAGAAGGGGTGATATCATGTAAGATGGTGAGAAGTTTTAAAAGAGCATGGGAAAGGGAGTGAGGGAGTGTGAATAGTGTTGGTAGAACAATCTAGAGCCCATGTGACCTGAAATCCCATGCATCACTGCAAAATTGCAAAAAATGGTAGCAGTGTCAGTGGCTGGTAGCAGTGTCAGTGGCTCAGTAGGTAGCACACTCGCCTTTGAGGCCGGGAGATCAGAGGGCTGTGGGTTCAGTTCCCACATCTGGCACTTGGGTTAATATCCCAATACTGTCACTGTAGTGCAGCATGAGAGGGGTGCTGCACTTCTGATGTGCCGTCTTTCGGATGAGACGTTAAACCGAGGTCCCATCTGCCTGGATTGGTGGTAGTTCAGGTGGATGTTAAAGATCCCATGGCACTTATCGAAAAGAGTAGGGGAATTTCCCCGGTGTCCTGGCCAAATTTCCCTCATTCACTAAAAATACCACCAACAGCTTAATCTGGTTCAAGGTCAGTTGGCAGTCATCTGTATCCCCCTACCCCCGGGTCGTGCCTGAAAATAGGCAGGATTTGTCTAGTGCACTTACCCGGTCAACAAAAACTAAATAAATAAATAAAATAAATAAAAAATTGACCTTTGGAGTTTAAAAATAAGGTGAAGTGAGACGAAGGCGGAATAATGTGAAGTCATTGTTTTCAATGGACTTCACTTAACTCATTATAACGTGAATTACCCCACTTTGCATTGCAGACTACTCTGAAAATTCGCCTTCACTCAAAGAGTCACTTCGCAGAGGGAATTGGGGCCACTTCACCCATCACTAGTTGAGGTACAAGAGTTCCACGTCCAAAGAAGATGGTGAATAGCAAGTGCAAAGTATAGAAGGCACTGCAGTGACGAGGCACGAGGTTCCCACCTCTGAAGGAGAAGGTGCACTGGCATGGTAGTCAGAAAGGGGTGACCAGTAGGAAGGAAGTCCAGGAGGCAGTAGAACTGAATGGAGGTAGAGACTGAACAAGCTGGTGGAGTCCAGTTTCAGAGCTTGAGGAGGCCAAGGTGGGAATGAATTCATTAAGTCCATGGAAGTGCAAGATGTAAACTGGTAAGGTAGGATAAGGAAGGCAAATGGGGTACAGTGGTTCGGTTCCTGAAGGGAAGCAGCAACAGGGTATCAGGTAGAGAATGCATAAGGTTCAAACAGGCAATTGCAGACACAGACTCCCATACCTGGTAGTCTAGGCGAGTCAACCTTCACTCAAGGCTGCCCGGCAGAGGTAGGATGTTAAAGGCAAATGGCGAATGCGGTCCTGTTCCTGAAGGGAAGCAGCAACCGGGTATCAGGAAGAAAATGCATAAGGATGACAAAGTAGATTGCAGACATGGCTCCCATTCCTGGTAGTCAGGGCATGCTAACCTTCACTCGATGCTGCCAGGCAGAGTTAGGGACAGAGGGGATGTGTGGTGCATAAGTAGTAGATAGCAGTGATTGAAACAGAATCCCATCCCCAGTAGACAGGGCAAGCCTACTTTCACTCAGTGCCTCAGAAAGTACAAGTTAGGAAGGGAGTACAGAAAAACTGCTGGTATGGCCTGAGTAAGGAAAGGGAATCTGGCTGTGTAGTCATGGGTAGGTAAACAGTGAGGCAGTAGAAAGGGGAAAGCAGCAAGACAGAGTGGAAGAACGCGAGGAGGAGTCATCAGGAATGTCAGTAAGGGGGAGTTTCGAGTAATCCAGGAAGGAGCATACTGGTAGCAATGGGATGCAATGATTGACTAAAAACTGAGTAGGCTGCAAGGGCAATGATCCATGAGATGGCAGCAGAAGCCATGGAGGCAAGAAGGCAGGGTAGATCATACGGTTGGCATGAAACAGACTCCCGCTGATCTAAGCTATGATGCCCCACCTCGACGCCCCAGTCCCCCACCATAGGAAAAACAGGGGAGCCACAAGCAGAGCATCTGTGAAACCAAACAGGAATTAGGTAGGGTAGGAATCTGAGAGAGGCTTTGGGACAAGCAGGGTCTAGGGAAAGAGAAGCCATGGGAAAATCAGGAAACAGCAGCAAACAGTGCAGTAGTAACAGAAAATGGATAATGCATGAGGAGAGCCAATGATGTGGGTGTAGGGAGCACCACAAACAGTGTGGAAGAGGAAGTAAGTGTGAATGGTGCAAGTAACTGGCAAGCTGGAAGGTGAGGCGCTCCGGGGTAGAACAAGGAAACTTACTTCTTCAAGCTGAGCAGGGTATAGGTGCTGGGAACAAAATGGTAAGGGTGCAATTACCTGTCTAGGGTTAAAGGAAGCACAGGTCTGGATGGTAGAAGGGGTATAAATAGAGATGGAATGCTGGTGTGAGGTGCAAAAGGCTCAAAAGAAAAAACAGGGAAGAATGGGAGGGGGGCAGGAACAGGGGAGGGGGAAGGGAAGGGAAGGGAGGGCCTAGGAAGAGACAGCAGGGGTGGACAGGGAGCCTGGGAAGAAAGGAAGGAAGGGCAGGACAGGGATGATTATGACAGGAGTATCATAGGAGTGGGAAACTGGAGTGCTTCAGAGCTCCCTTGGTAGATAAATGACAGATGCAACCAGCAGTAACGTCAATGGAAGCATTGAAGCTTGGGAAGCCAAAACAGGAGGATGAAGAATTGTAGGAAGAAATGAAAAACCTGCTGAGCATGGCAAAATGAAGTGCTGGAGCATGCACTAGGAGCATCCGTAGCTAGCTGAATTTGCCAGTGGATGCTTTACAACAAACTGGCGGCAGGGAGCCTCCAGAACTGAAATATTCCGCCAGTGATGTGAGTAAAAGCAAGAGCAATGTGTTAGCTGTCATGTTTTCATAATCTAGCCTTCATGGGGAAAAGCTGCCTCTGAGAAACAAAAACTTAATTTGCTGCCTTATGTAAAAGGCAAACAGATAAGCTGAATGAAGCATGTAAATCAAGCACCGTAGCCAGTGGCTGTGGTGAGCCTTGTATGACTTAAGCTGCCCTAAGGGAGCTGAACATATGAAGGGGAAAAGTAGTACAACATATGGTAGCCATGGTGATGGCATGAACATGTCCCAGTTGTGCACCATTATATGTAGAAAACTGCAGGCAAGCGAAACACAGTCATGGTAAAAGCCCATAAAGCAGTTGCAGACATTGTGTAGCTATGAATTGAGTCAACCATACAATGTGAAAAGAGATAAGCCCCCCAGATGAGTAACAGACAGCCACCTGTGTGCAGTAACTTAATTGTACAGTGTTGTAATATCCCACAGAACACGTCCAAAGTGGGTAAACTTATGGAGGCAATACAGAAGGAGAGACTGGTGGCATATCTGGAGGGAAATGAACTCCAGGATGAGTGGCAGCATGGGTTCATCTTGGGGAAGTCTTGTCAGAACAATTTAGTAGAATATTATGACTGGGTTGCAAGAGAGCTGGATAAGGGTCACACTGTGGACGTCCTATACTTGAAGTTCAGCAAGGCCTTCGATTCAGTGTCTCACGCGTGGCTAGGGGAGAACATGACTTCCTTAGGGATGGGGCAGAAACTGTCAAACTGGATAGGGAACTGGCTGAGGGGGAGTCAGCAATGGGTGGTGGTGGGTGGGAACTTTCAGCACCTAGACCAGTGATGAATGGAGTACCGCAGGGCTCTGTGCTGGGTCCGGTGCTGTTTGGGCTATTCATTTTGGATATCTCACATGGATTTGGGAGCAGGATTAGTCTGTTCGCAGATGAAACTAAAATGGGGACAGAAGCTCATGAAGTGGTCGGGTGGAAACAACTACAAGGGGACCTACCCAAACTGAAGGAGTGGTCAGAGAGGTGGCAGCCGGCTTTCAGTGCAAAGAAATGCAAGGTTTTGCACTTAGGGGCAAAGAACCTGAATAGGAACTATTGGTTGGGTGAGGTGAGGCTGGGGTACACTGTAGGAAGAGAAGGACCTTGGGGTGTTAATAATGGGGAGCATGAACAACTCTGCTCAATGCAGGGAAGTTGCAGCTAAGGCTAAAAACATGCTGGGATATATTGCAAGGGGATTCTCATCCAGGTACAGGCAAGTGATCATACCCCTCTACAGGTCATTGGTCAAGCCACACTTGGAGTACTGTGTGCAGTACTGGCATCCATATCTGAAGAATAACATTAAACTGCTGGAGGGGGTGCAGTGGAGGGTGTCAAAAATGTTATAGATGATGGAGGGCAAGCCTATGAGGACAGGCCATGTGAGCTGAATATGTACACCCTGGAAGAGAGGAGGGATAAGATTGAAACATTCAGGTATTTGAAGGGGATAAACAAAGCAGATGCTGATGGGTTGTTCAAGTTGAGGAGATGTAGGGACACAAGGGGGCATGGGTTATGACTAAAGGATGGAAGATTTAGGAGAGAGATCTGGAGACATTACTTCACAGAGAGGGTGTTGTCAAAGTGGAACATGCTACCAGAAGGGGTGACATAAAGTAAGATGGTGAGAAGTTTTAAAAGGGCATGGGAAAGGGAGTGAGGTAGTGTGAATAATGTTGAGAACTGTAGGAACAGTGCTGAGAACATCCTGTAGATGGGGAGGGGGTTTGGGCAGCTGCAATCTAGGGGTGCTAACTGCACACTCAAGCAGACTTTGCTAGACTATGAGGTCTGTTTCTGCTGGCAGTTTCATATGTTCATATGTAAAAAAAATAATAATACAGCACTCTCCTAATACATGGCAGCACTGGGTAGTGAAAAGGGGAACAAACTGTATATGTAAGGAGCTGCCGATGGGGAAGCAGATGCCAGCGAGTCAAGCAGTGCACAAGGAACTCAGAGTAGGACTTCAACTCAGACTGGCAGGACACAGATTGCTGAGTTGTGCTGCCATCCAAAATTGACACTCCCAGGAAGAGGCCCCCCTCAGGGGGGAAGCCAAGCAGGCACAGGAGGATGACGCCGCACCTGGGAGGGAAGGAAAAAAGAACAGTGGCCCAAGACAGAGTACTGCAGCACCAAACTGAGGAACTGCCCAAGGAGCCACCACAGGGAAGGAGAGGAGCAGTAGTGAGGTATGGGGAAGGGAAGAGGCAAATGGGAGAAAACGAACAAACATACAGGAAGAGTGAAAGGGAAGGGGGGGATAAATGTAACGCAAGTCACACGGAAGCAGCATATAGTAGTAAAGTAAAGTGCAGATGTCTAGCAGTATGCGGCAAAGTTGTGACCTCGGAGAGCTCAGGGAAAGAAAGAAAGGATCAAGGAGCAGAGAAGGGAGGAGGCTCAGCCCACAAGCCACACAGGAGCCCACGCACCAGTGTTTCACAATGTGTTAAGCAGGGGACTGCTGTAGGAGGCTGGCATTTAAGGGGAATGTGGGAGGAGCTATTCCCCCACACTGAACCTCGGGCTTTAGCCCTCCCATTGAAGCCATCCTTAGTCCTAGCTTCCACCGCATTGGCCAGAAGCCAGTTCCATGTTTCTGGCAAAGTTTCAGTGAAAACATATTTCCTCATGTCCCTTTTGAACTTCTCCCCCTCTAGCTTCATTGCATGCACCTTGTCCTGGAGCTCGTCTTTCTGTGGAAAAGGTCCCCCTCCTGCATCCTGTTTATCCTGGTGAGGTACTTGTAGGTCTCAATCATATCACCTTTCACTCTCCTCTCCTCAAGGGTGTATATATTGAGATCCTTCAGTCCCTCCTTGTAGTCCTTCCCTAGGAAGACTGGAACCATTTTGGTTTGATTTTGATTTGATTTTTTTGATTTTTTTTAAAAAGTGAACTGGGCACAGCCTTTTCTTAGTCACTTCTGACATTTAACAACAGACAATACACAATAATAAATACATCATGGACAAGACAGTATTTAAAAACAAGGATATTGACATTTAGCATTTGTTCTGTACATTTTCTTTAACAGATGTTTAAAATACCCTTTGATGTATACTGATTTAACAGTGCCATCCAAGTCATTTAAAATATTCTGACCAAACCAGGAAAAATTTTTTTTTGCACAGTGTTAACATTATAGAATTAGCAGAAAAAAAGCTTAGATACAATACTCCTGATACTGTAAGGATTAGTCAAAATATTAAAAGAGGAGAAGAGGATATTGGCACTGAGTTTTAAACATATGGTAAGCCAAAACTGCTGCATTTAATTCAGTCATGAGTAGAGGAGGAAGTGTTCCCATTTCATAATATAATTTGCAATCATGTCTTCTGTATGGTGCAAAGTGACAAATTTTGTTGAATATTAATTGATATTTTTCTGCCAAAGTATTTTTTTGATTCACAAATAAAATATTACCATAATCTAAGTTGGAATTAGAACACGTTTTGCAGTGAGCATTCAAGCTTCATCAGTCACCGAGTTGCTGTTCCAATACAGGTAGTGCAGTTTTTGGTCTATCGTGTTCCCCACTTTTTCAATGTGTAGTATCATACTAAAACTAGGGTCCATCAACACTCCCAAATATTTAAAATTAGAAACTACAGAGTGTATTCCCATTTTTTTCAACAATCTGCAAGTGTTCCTTGATCCTGGCCAAACACTGGTTATAACCAAGGATCATAATTTTAGTTTTATCTTCATTCAGTTTTAGCTGATTTATTTCTAACCATGATGCCAAAGTGTCATAATTAGCCTGTAATGATACCTGCAAGTCTGCTATAGATGGGGCAGAATTAAAAAAAAACAGTGTTGGCTGCATAAAGAAGACTATTGTCCTTTAAGAAGATTCCTGGTAAGTCATTAACGAAAACTAAAAATAACAGGTGTTCCAGTACTGAGCCCTAGGGAACCCTGCCTTCAGAGCCTTCACTTCCATTGGCACTGACAATTTGTTGCTTATTTTAACCATTTAAATATGATATTTTAAATAGTTTTCAAATCATATCAAATTTTGACCATTTACTCCAATTCCTTTCAGTTTATCTAGGCGCAGCTTATGGTGTGCTCTTTGTTGAGAGCCCCAGCCAGGTCAACAAACACTGAACCCGTGACCAGCCACTCTTCGCAGACTTTGAGTACAGCGCTCACTAGCCTGGTCTGGGCTATCACAGTGGACCACCCTTTCCTAAAACCATGCTGTTGATCATTTAACCTTGCAATACCTGGTGGTTGGTTGTATTGGACCTAAATGTGTCCTTTGAGCCTCAGGCAGATGCACTGGTCAAAACTCTCCATCTACAGATTATCTTTCTCTACAGACTATCTCCCTACTTCAGTGCCACAGAATTCACTGTTCTTGGTGATTCCTTATTAATAATTTCATTTATCCATTGAACCTAGTTCCCCTCCCCTCTTTTTATATCCAAAACCCCTCTATGCTCAGAATGTGATGTTATTAGTGCTATAACATCATATATTAGCTAATTAAATGGCTGTATTCTGCCACAGAAATTAATAGTCACTTATCTACCCTAGCTCCCACTGCCAGAGGCAGTGGTACAGCACACCAGGTGCAATGATATTTGCTCAGCCTGCACTACAGACTAATGCAATTTTCAGTTTTATGTTATTACACTAGGGTCAACTTAAACAAAACCTTGACAATAGCACAGACCTGTTAAGTCTATACCCTACTTTATATAAAATTATTTTTGTCTTTAAGGTATAGAGATGACATCTGAAATGAATAACTGGTAAAATTAATTAACCTGTAATTTTTAAGAGAAACAAAGTAATTATGCCCAGAAAAGTAAAGTGGAATATAATAATGTGTACACCTATTGAAAGAGTAGAATTGTTGAATAAATAATTGCGCTGTACACATTTTTGCCAGGGTTATTGATTATATATTGTCACCTCTTGCCCCCTGCATCCACGAAGTCACACGCCTTGGGGTTGAGGTGCCGGGAAACTGGGCAGACCTCCCCTGCAGATAAAAAAATGAGTGTCATTGTTGGGACACTTTCTGCTGATTAGTCAGGGACCGAAGGGGTTGTGGAGGGGCTGGGAGCTGCACACAGGAGCTCTCCTGGACTTGATTTTTTGGCCCACCTGCCCACCCCATTCCCTCCTCCCATTAAATGCCAAGAAGCCACACCCTCAGTTTAACATTTGCCAATTAAACTGAGTTAGGGTGGAATGGAGCAGTTGTCAAAGAACCACCCTGTATTCTCTTGGGTGTTCCCCTTCTGGCTACAGTGCAAAGCCTACTCACCCAGACTGCTAACTGTCTGACAGTCTGAACCCTGTGATAAAATTCATAGTGGTGATCTCCTCTTGTCAGTGTAATCAACTTATAGCCGGTCTTATTGCATTATTCATAACTGATATATTTCAATCCAGTTTGTCTGCTGTGTACCAGTATAACTACATCCTGTTCAGCCTAACTCATGCCTGTGGAAGTAATCACTGCCAGTTTAATTTTTATTCCTATCTGCCTGTCTCATGCATGCAAAATAAATCTAGTTGACTCTAGAATGTTAACCTGCATGGCATCCTCTAGTCTCATGGTAGGGAAACCTGCAGGGTAATTCTCTGGTCTCTCGGTGGCAAACTAGACACGTGCCAGAAAGGTGGCACTGTACCTATTGTTATGTTTACTTGCCTGCCCAAACCTATGTCTGACATCTGCCATATGATTAATACTAGCGCTATGGCTCTACTAGTCAGCTAACTGTCTTTATCACATAATAATACACTAGCTGTTCTTGAGATAAGTGCCAGTAAGGTACAAATAATCTATTTCCCGCCATTTGTCAGGCTACTAAATACCTGTTTGGCACTGTCCTGTGTCCATTGGTGACCTATGGCGGAAATCCCCTTCATGTCTGAGCCAGACAACCATACTGGGGCAATCATGGGACTTCCTGAGCACCCATAAAAGCTAGTTCTGTGCCAGTTACTCTTGGGCACTATCATCACTGTGATCCTCACTGCGTCATGGATCCCCTGGATCTCAAGGGCGGGTGATCCCTTGAAAAGAGACCCCTGGTGTAAGTGTGTCCAGCTGGTGGAGTCTGACTTCACCTTCTCAAACATCCTAGCAGACAGCTCACCCCTGACCGGGGTCCTCGGTGGTCTTAACCTGAGGAGCCTTCTGAGACCTGCCCGAAGGTCAGGCATTATGACTGGAAGTCACAGAACAAGGATAGAGCTCCCCCATTAAGGCATCTATTCTGGCTCCTGCTGATGACCCTTGTGCTAGCAGGGAACATAGAACTATACCCAGGACCATCACTCCAATCCACACCTACACTGGTGAGCTGGTCGGCGGTAAAAGGGCTGAAGGTAGCACATCTTAATATCAGAAGTCTGCTGCCAAACCTGATGGAACTTCCTGTCTGGGTAACTTGTCATAGTCCAGACATTCTTGGCATTACAGAAACCTGGCTGAAACCTTCCACCCCAAACTCTGTATGTGCCTTCCCTGGTTATGACCTCATCCTCTGTGATCGTCCGGGAAGAAAGAGAGGTGGTGGTATCCTGGTCTACTACAGGAGCCATCTTAACCTATCTGCCCTACCTCATCAACAGACAGTGCAGTCCCCCTGTGAGACACTGCACACGGTGCTGTTACTAGGGATGACAAAAAAGATACACATTGTATACACCTACAGTCCTCCAAAGGGAGGCATAGAGGGACTGACTGGCCTCCTTGACACAGTTGGCACAGTAACACGGCAGAATGAGCTAATCATTCTGGGTGACCTCAACCTCAATTGGCGGGGTGGCAACACAAAAGCCTTTGAACCGTCACTTGCTGGTCTTTCACTGACACAGCTTGTGAAGGATCCTACCAGATGCTCTACAAATGGTGGTAAGAGCTCCCTCCTGGACTGGATCTTGACAAATAGACCTGATAGGATCAGCTCATCTGGTATCCTACCTGATTCTATCTCTGATCACTCCCTGGTGTACTGTGTCTGGTGGATCCCACTTCTGAAATTACCCCATAAAATTATCCAGATCAGAGACTACTCTAGGTTTGATCTGTCCTCCTTTCAAAATGATATCAAGTACACTGACTGGTCGGCAGTATGGAATGTTCAGGACTACACATCCGCTGTCAGTCACTTCCTCATCTTGTTAAGGGCCCTGCAGGAGAAACATGCCCCCCTCATCAGACGGAGGGTGAGGGGAATGACTATTAAATGGCTTCATGGTAGTCTCCTGGCCCTCCTCAACACCAGAGATAAGTGCTGGGCCAAGTTTAAGGCCACGGCTGACCAGACTATCTTTCAGAGATACAGGAAACTCAGAAATGAGTGCAAAAAGAACATAAGGATAACCAAGAGTGAGTTCTGCAAATCTGCATTACTGAACTCGGCTAGGGATCCAAGGAGGTTCTGGAGGAATATTAAACACATTGCGAGTGGTACACAGAGCGCTGAGTCCACTGATATGATAATTGAAGGTTCCAGCTGCAACAACTCGGAAACCATTGTCAACTCCTTCAATCATTATTTTTCTGATCTCTCCGAGTATACCTCGACATTCCCCAATGGTGGTGGTGTCAGCGGCAACCAGCCCATAGCACCATCATCACCCCACCCTCCCTTTTTGTCAGGGCAGTGGTGGCTCAAGAGGTGCAGAAAATGCTAGCTGGACTCTCATCCTTCTCAAGTGCTGGCCAAGATGGCTTAGAACCAAAGCTCCTCAGTCTCGGTGCCCCCTGGCTTGCCCCTCTGGTGGCACACATCTTCAATCTGTCCCTGTCAACTGGAGTTATCCCAGACATATGGAATGTTGCCAGGGTAGTCCCAATCCTTAAACAGGGGAACCCTAAACTGATAGAGAACTATCGCCCCATATCCATCCTATCCGTGGTTAGCAAACTTCTGGAGAAAGTTGTGGCAGGGCAACTCTCAGAGTACTTACAGGCATATGACATAATGTCTCCTGTACAAGAAAGGATTCAGGAAGGGGCATGGTACCGCCTTCAGCCCTAGTTACTGTTTCATTATTGTGGATTAGAGGCCATGGACCAAGGCAAACTACTCGGCTATCTTTATAGACCTCTCAAGGCGTTGACCTGGTCGCACTATGCCATGCTATCAACACAGCTTAGATCAATTGGACTATCCACTGCCGCTCTCAGTTGGTTCTCCAACTACCTACATGGTAGAACGAAGTGGGTTAAATATGGCAAAGAGCTCTAGGGTCCCATCCCAGTAACAATGGGGGTCCCTCAAGGCTCTATCCTTGGACCAATGCTCTTCTCTATTTTCGTTAATAATCTTCCCGCAACCACTGCTCACTGTAAACCAATCCTCTATGCAGATGATCTGGTCATCCTGTCTCACTCCCCAGAGGTGGGGTCATTAACAGCCACCTGAGTGATGACCTAAGAAACATTCAGACATGGATCCTGAACCATAAGCTATTCCTTAATCTAAAAAAAAAACAGGCCATGCTCTTTGGGTCCTGGGCTAAGATTAAGGCCTCCCCTGTGCCATTCTGTGTTTCCTGTAAGAGAGACATCCTGATCCCAATCACGGACAATTTCAAATACCTTGGTGTAACATTGGACCCACAGCTTGACCTTGGCCACCATATCCAGGAGACATGCAAAACTGTCAACTGTAAACTGGGTCTGGCTTACAGAGCAAAAAATAACCTCACGCTGGCTGCACGTATTGCTCTTGCTAGGGGTATGCTTCTCCCTTCACTATGTTATGGGCTCCTGTTGTTTGCCAGCACCACTAAGGCCCATCTCTCTAGGTGGTCGACGGCCTACAACAATGTCTGTCACTTCGCCCTAGCGGCCCGCAAGCTCACTCACCACTGTGATCTCTACAATAAGTTAAACTGGCTCTAAGCCTCAAAGCACATTGTCTTTGTCCTTGGTTGCCTTCACAGGAAAGGTCCTCAACACAGAGCACCCTCCAGGGTAGCAAGATATGCTGGCCCAAACTGTTCCCTTGTCCTATCACCTTAGGTCTCAGGGATCTGCCACACTCAAGGTACCTGTGACTCGGACTCAAATGGGTGAAAGAGATTTTGCAGCATGTGCCCCCAAACTTTGGAACACCTTCCCAGCCCAGGTCCGTGTTGCCCCCACTCAGGGCAGCCTGCATTCCTCCCTATGGAACCATCTCAAACTCGGATCAGTGCCAAAATTCCCTATGACATATGTTAGCACTTAGCACTCATGCATAACAGCTGGCCCTTAAGATGATAGTTTTGTACTTGCTGCTTCTAATCCTTACCTCTAACTGTTCCAAAACTGGCACACACCACTTACTCTGCTGTACCTATTCTAACTAAATGTACCTCAAATGCCTTGTACTTTGTGTGTTCTACTACAAATTATATTATGTTTGCACGTGACATGCGAGTTTGTTTTTTTCTAACTTGTACCTTGTTGTCTCATGACGTGTAATCTTTTCCTAATTATGTACCATGTTGTCCCAAGTGTGTAAGTATGTGATTTCCTGTACTCTCCCGGGTCGTACAGGAAAATAGGCAAATTGTCTTGTCTAGTGTACTTACCTGGTTAACAAAAGCTAAATAAATAAATTGGTTGATAGAATCATCTAATAGTTATGGAAAATTGTTCTGTGCAAAGCCAGCTGTTGGGTTAGAGTGTTGCATGGTGAATTCCCATGTTGGCCACTCAGGTTCAGAGATGAGCTTATCTGCTGACACTGTCTATGTATCTATGTATCTATGTATCTATGTATCTATGTATGTATCTATGTAGCTCTGGGAGCTGGCTGGGCAGCACAAGGACTGGGAGAACACATCACTGCTCTGAGCCTGGGAAATTATGGTGTAGTGTTCTGTCACATAGGGGAGACATTGTGATAAGCTGGAGAGCTTCATCTCACAATGGGTTCACATGCATGTCATGGCCTGATGGTGTTATATAGTGTATCTGGAGAAGCAGTTTGGCATGAAAAATGAGTTTTGCAAAATCTCCTCTATTCTGTTTATTCCATTTCCAAAGGGACCTGTATAAATGAGGATACAATTTCATGGAAATATATGTGTGTGTGTATATATATATATATATATATATATATATATATATATACACACACACACACACACACACACACACATTTATATGTATGATACAGATTGCATATAAATATAAATACACAGTGGGGATCTCATGAGTGGTATAGACAGCATGGGTAGAGAAATGCCATATTTATCATACAAGGTCCCTTCTGCATATTTGATTTATGCAATAGGCTAGGACCTTAAGGGATAGATTTTTTTTTTGCTTTTTTAGACATAACATTATTTCAATAAGTCTGTTATTTTTTGAACTAGTGTTACTGTGCTTTCCTCTATCCTCATTGCTATAACCATTGCCATGGACGTGAAGTCAGAATGACAAGTTGACACTGTGATGTGGTAGTTCTTTAGTGCCACAGAACTTCTGTAGAAATTACAAACCACAGCCGTAGAAGTTCTGCAGCAAATGGTAATCTTGCTGCAAAACTTGGTCCCAATGTGCCACAGAAAAGTAGGGGCCTTGCCTATTGCTATCTCTGGTTTCCTATTTAAATGTAATATCTGCTGTATGTAACTGATATTACTGTCACCTGTATGTATTTCAATTGTTATGCTTTTGTAAATATTCAACTAATGTAAAGTTGTTCCTTACGCTTGGTACAAATGTACTCTTCCACTGTATGCAACTAATTCCACATCATCCCAGAAAAAGGGACTTTATTGTCTCAGTGGGCCTACCTAGTTACCAAAGTCATTTTTGATCTGTGGTCTTCAGAACTGGACCTAGTACTCCAGGTGGGGACATACAAGGCAGCAATACAGAGGCAGTAGCACCTCTCACTTCTTGCTGAATATAATTATTCCTATGAACCCCATCATCCCACTACCCCTACCTACACATTGCCACACTACACTACAACCTTGAGGTCCTCAGATATTATAATCTCAAGGTCTCGTTCCTGTTTAATAACTGCTCCCTTGCTGGAACCTCAGGGCCACAAGTCACCCATGGACCTCAGACCCAGCCACAAAGAGAGAGAGTTCCACTTCAGGCTCCCTTTCTAGAACCTCATGGGCTACAAGTCACCCATGGACCGCAGACCCGGCCACAGAGAGACAGTTCTACTTCAAGCTCCCTCGCTGGAACCTCATGGCTAAAAGTCACCCATGGACTGTGGACCCGGCCACAGAGACAGATCTCCACTTCAGGCTCCCTCGCTGGAACCTTGGGGCTACAAGTCACCCATGGACCACAGACCTGGCCTCAGAGAGAGAGCTCCACTTCAGGTAGCCAACTCAGAGTGCCTTAGTCATCTGTCGCCATTTTCAAACTCCACCATGCAGCACAAGCCTGTTCTAATTTAAAACTTAGGAGCTGAACTGACCTTGTACTGTAATTTTTAGCCTGCTCCTTTACCTCTGTTCTTGCCAATTTACTGAATTCTGCTAGACAGGCTAAGGAGTTTAATTTATTTGTTTGAATCTGTGTTGCTGTGTTTGAAGCCCTTAAAGTAGTGCATATGTAAAAGCTGCCCTCTGGGTTGTTCAGCTCACTCATTCACATAGAATTTTTCACCCACCCCCACTCCCTCCCCCGCACTCTATTAAATGGTCTTTCAGCCCTCATAGCTCCACCCCCATTAACTCAGCCTACCTATTGGAAACTGGGGGGCATAGAAGGCAAGCCTTCTTAAAGGGCTAGAATCATGCTATTCTTTCAGACACACTACCAGGCTCAAAACTAATGCATGTCATTAGGAAGTCATCCTGCCCTGCCTACTTCAGTTTACTTCCTTAATACTGCCAAAACTAGACTTGCCACTGATCTCAGCATTACTGACTACTCCTTCCTTCTGTTATCTGCTATTTAGTATATATCCTCACCTGCCTATTCTGATCTCTGTTGACCTTGTATTTCACTGCCATCTCTATCCCATTTCTGCTGGCCCCTTGGAGGCGCACCACACTGATGACTACACCCACTCCAACATCATAGCCTCTTGGCATGATAACGTGCATCCCCTCTGGTGCTTCCCACCTCAATCTCTGAGAGATGCTTTCCACTTAATAAAATGCAAGTGCTATCACACTCATAAAAAAAATCTTATAAGAGGGGATGGTTGTGCCTCCTTCTCTGGTTTTCAGCTCTCCTCCTCCTTCTTGTGGGGGACATCAAACTGAACCCTGGACCTACCTCACAACCAACCTTAAATACTCCTTCCTGGTCCTTTCTTAAAGGTCTTAAAATTGCAAATCTTAATGTTCACAGTCTCATCCACAATCTTGCTGAGCTAACTGCCTAGGCTGGCCACTACCACCCTGATATATTGTGCCTCAGAGAAACATTTGTATATTTATTTTTGTTGACCGGGTAAGTGCACTAGACAAAATCTGCCTATTTTAAGGCACAACCTGGGAGAGGGGGATAGGGATAAATGCCAACTGACCTTGAATCAGATTAAGCTGTTGGTGGTATTTTTAGTTAATGAGGGAAATTTGGCCAGGACACCGGGGAAATTTCCCTACTCTTCAGTGGGGGAACCTGTGTCATCTTGCTTCTTGTCCAAGATGATGGCCGCTGAGGTTGTGGAGGAGCTGCTTGCTGCCTCTAGAACAGGTGGATTGGTCTCTACCACTGCTTCTCCTTGCTTAGAGACTGAGATTTCCACTGATTTACTTTTTAGTTTGCTGCTAATACTGAAACTGACTTGGTTCCTATGGATATTTCTCCAGCTGCTCCTGTGCTATGCTTTACCCTGAATACTGGTTCTAAGCTTTCTGCTGCACTAACTAATGCCTCTCCTGTGATACTGTCACTTGCGCTTTCTGCAGGCTAAAGAAGAGCATTTAGCTCTCCTTCAAATGGAATTACATACAGCTTTGAATTAAACTCCGTGAACTGTGTCAGCCACTCAGGAACCTTTTAACTTATCTGCTAAGATGGACTCACCCATGTTGCAGCATTCTCTTGTTGCAGAGAGCCCTATTCCTGCTCCTTTGGATTCCCTTCATTCTGGACTTTCTCCTGCATTGTTAGCCTCGTCTAGTGTGTATGTATGTGCCTTGCCTCACACTCCAGGAAAACCAGGACTGGATTCGGTTTGTGAACTCTCCTGTACCCCTAGTTTTTCTGCCACTTCTCCTCCTCATTCGACTATGAACATATCTGCTACACTTCAATCAGCAGGCTGGATACATTCAGATAGGGGGAACTGGATTTCTGGCCCCACACGGATTGCCACCTCACCTATTTCTTCTCAGCTTCAAACTCATGCTGCTGTTTCTACAGATCCTGCTTCTGTTCCACAGCTTCCTCTAGACCCTTTACCTTCTAACTCTCATTCTCCCTTGCATCTCCCTTCAGAACTCCAGTTAGCCAGCACACCTGCTCCTCTTTTGGGACTTTCTGAACTTGCACAGCCAGCATCACCTGTCCCTTCTACTCCAATTTCCTCATTAAAACCCCCTGAAGCACCACTGAACTTGTTGAAACCTTCAGAAAAGAAACCATATGCTTCTCTTTTTCATCAGGCCATATATCCTGCTAAATGTCACAATGTCATTTGGCTTATATGCAAGGGGGGTATGTCTGACTGTCCCAGTAGAAGATTTGTTGCAAAATCTTTATTAAAAGGTTCCATGAAGTTTTTTGCTAATGAAATTTATGCACTTATTCATGTGTTTGGTGAATCTACTTTTGATGTAAGTTTCAAATTGAATTCAGGGCTACAACATTTTTGAACACAATTTCAAACCCTGAAATCTTCTCCTTTGTGGGACCCCTTTGAAGCAATCCCCCTGACTAGGCCAGAATACAAAACAGTCACAGTTCTCTTCCGAAATGAAGGGGTTAGTGTCACCAACCTGACCTACTGGCTAAAGCAAAGATGTTTGATTCTTGGTTCCCCAGAAGCCATATTTGATGAAGAACATATTTGGACTGGAGGGTGGAAGGTGAAGGTTATGCTCCATGTTACAGACGCTGGTCTTAGTCATCTCCCCAATTGTTTTTTTTTAGGTCATGACCATGGTGTCCTGTTTTATGCGGGACAACCTAAGGCATGCTATTAGTGTGGTTCCTGTACACACTTAAGCAGTCTGTGTGATCAGGTTAAATGTAATCTTTGTCAAGAATTGGGGCATACTAGTGGAAATTGTCTTAATGAACCAAAGTGTAATCTTTGTGATTCCACCGGAAATACATATCAGAGCTGCACCTGGGCTGTGCACAACCAGTCTGCCTCAGCTGATGTGGAGGAGCAGAGAATAAGGATAGCAGTGGCTTCAAGAAATATGTTCCCCCCAGACCTTCTGAGGTTTCTGTTGTCCCCCCCTTTGGATGTCACTATTCCTGTGCCAGTGCAACAGTTGCTTGTTAACCCCCCTTGCTGCCAAACAATGATGCCCAACCGCCCCTCCTGAACAGATTTCAGAATAATCTTTTTCTACAGGTATGCCCCCCTGAATTAGTAAACGGTCCACTAAGAGGTCTTAAAAGGGTGCCCATCCCACTTCTAAGATGTCAAAAACCTCAGCGCTTCCATTGTGCAATAAATATGAGGCCCTGCAACCGCCTGACCTTTCTGATGCAGATTCAGAGAGCTCAACTCTGTGGTCTTCCCAGATGGATTTCTATTCTGATACAGACTTACATCATACTTCTGTAAGTACCCATCGTAGATCACAACGGTCGAGGACTAAATGTCTTCCCTACTCTTAGGTTTACTTAATGTGAATAGTATTAAAAATCATAAATGCAGACATTTAGTACTGTCCTATTTTCAGTCTAGTTCCTTACAAATTGTTTTTTTACATGATACTAGACTACATACTATTGCTGAAATGGGACAAGTTACTAAGCTGTGGTATGCTAGACCTTCATATTGGTCCATAGGCCCAGATGTCTGCTAGGGGGTTGGCATTTTGTTTCATTCCAGTTTGCAGGTACATCTTCTCAAGCTTCTTGATTTAATTCCAGGACGAGTACCAATTCTTGATACCAGAATAATTAATTCTTATTTCAGGTTTATCAATGTTTATGCCCCACAGTCGAAAACAGATAGAGTTTCTTTATTTAAAGACATTCAGCCTTACCTATTGTCATCTCAGGCCATTATTCTAGGTGGGGATTTTAATTGTGGACTTGACAAGCATGATAGGGGTGCTTATACCACTACTTCAAAAGTATACTGTGATATGTCTACTTTAAAGAATGTAATTTCCCTGTCACATTTAAAAGATGCCTATTTGGCTACTCATAAATACTGCTCATCCCACATTTCAGAGGGGCCACTTGGCTACCAGAATAGATTTTTTTTTCATTTCCTTATTTTTATCTATTTCCTCCATTAAGGTTACAGAAGTAGAATTTTCAGATCATAAGCTTTTGCATCTCTGTTTAGGGACTACAGTAACATTTTCTAAGGGTCCTGGATATTGGAAAATTAATTCTTCCCTTTTATCCAAACAGTTTATGATACTTAATCGCCAATATTTTGCAGCTCATAAAAGTTCTGTTTTTTGATTAGTTTGACTCTACTGCCCTCTGGTGGGCAGATGTCAAGCTGGAACTACGAAAATTATTGAAATCCTACAGTAAACATATTCATCATAATGTTTACTTTCAGTACCTCCATCGCCAGAAACAGTTACAGAAACTACAGTCTTTATCCAGGCCTACTATCCTTGATTTTAGGGAACAGATTCACAGACTTCAAACTGCCATGAAAGCCTTCCATCTCCACCAGTCAGAAAGCCCGAAGTATCAGCATAGTTTTGGGATAAACGGGAAGGCTGTAGTCCTCTGCCCTTATTTATTTTGTTCCACCTCTGTCAAACATAAGGTGATGGAGTGCCTTAAGGATTTGGATGGCTCTATATGGACAAACAGAACATATTTTGCATAGTGACTCAGCATGTCTCTTCTCTGTTTTCTACCTATTCTTGCCCTGATATTGTTTTTCATGATTTATTACCATCTCCTCATGTCCCTATTTGTTCTCCCTTTTTATTAACCGAATTGACAGCTGACATTTCAGCCACAGAAGTGGAACAGGCTGTTAAATCCCTGCCTACTAATAAAGTCCCTGGGTTAGATGGATTTCCATCCGAATTATATAAACTTCTTGGCCCACTGCTATCTAAGGAACTGACAGCAGTATTTACCTTTCTTTTGAATGCTGATTCTGTTCCCTTGGATATGGTCTTATAATTTTCTTTTACAAAAAAGGTGACAAAACAGATCTTACCAATTGGAGGCCCATCAGCCTTCGAAACACAGATTTTAAAATATTAGCCAAAATTTTACATACTAGATTATTACAAGCACTGGTATATCTTATCTCCCCCACTCAAATATGTTCTATACCAGAAAGAAAGATGAGTGTTCTTCTGCTTCTCCTTCAAGAACTTATTGAACATGATAATGCAGACGGCTTATCTGGATTCCTAATCTCCTTAGATCAGAGACAAACCTTTGACACCATTGGATATGCCTACCTATGTTCCTTACTAAAGCACTATGGTATCCCAGATACCTTTGTTTCTTGGCTACAATCTATTTATAAAGTAGCAACACTATCTCCACTTATTAACGGTTGGGTGGGCCCAATGATTCTGGTACACCATGGAGTATGACAAGGCTGTCCCCTCAGCCCTCTCCTTTATGCTTTTGGTATTGACCTGCTTTTTCGGGCTTTGAATTGGGCCTCTTCTTTGACACACATACAAGTGGATACTTACTCTGTCCCTTATATTGCCCTGGCTTATGCAGACGATCTTATGATTTTGGTCGGGGATGAGGTTTCTGTGTCTCAGGCCATGACTATTTACAACTCCTTTGGATCCTTATCAAGATCCTCTTATTATGTCAAAAAGTAAAGGAAGACAATTTGGCAAGCCTTCAATCCCTCTCCCATCCATTGCTGGAGTCACATTGTCTCGGACCCCAATTGAGATTTTGGGTATACAATTTGGTTACCAAGCCTTGGACATCCTGAATTGGTCTTCTAAACTTTCACAGGCTCAACTGTTAGTAAAGCAGTGGAATTCCTGGCACATGGGTAAACCGAAGCAAGTCCATCTTGTTTAGACATTCCTTTTACCACTCTTTTTGCATGTTAGTTGGGTGTTCCTTCCCCCCGCTCCTTGGAAACCTCATTACTCTAAGCAGTCTGGGGCAGTCGGCTGAATCCCCTAAAGACGAATATTTTGTATCTTCCTAAATCTCAGGGTGGCCTAGGTATGGTTCACCCTGTTGTTTTTTTTTTTAATATTTTTTACATGATTGTCAATTTCCAGCCTATTTTGACTCATGTCGCTAGGGCTTGGGTCCCCTTATACATTTCAACTTGTAGTCCTTGGTTCCTGTAATGGGAAATGGCCACTTCACGGGTGCTCCATAACGCTACTTTTTGTCCTTCCTATATTCATGATATTTTTGTTAAATTAAAATGTTGGCAGTTGACAGCTGCCATGATGCGTGGTCACCACAGAAAATTAATTTATAAACAGATCCTCACCACTAAATTTTGTGAACTAGTTACCTTTCCTTCTTGTCCCTCTTCTTTGACACCTGGTTTACTTCACTTCCTGAATAATCCAAGGATTCCTGAGAAAATGTGGGATATTCACTGGCTCAGTTGCCACGATCGGTTGAATGTGAAAGAACATCATAAGCATAAACAGCTGTCTGAGAGAAATTGTTCTAGGCCTCAGTGTGTTAACCAACTGGAAACTACTCTTCACTTATTTTTTCCTGCTCTTATATTTTGGGTTTTTGGTCCATTTTGGCAACTGCATGGAAAATACCTCCTTTCCACAATATAACATTGAATGCTTTATAGTATGGCTCTTTTGATTCTCCTTGGCAACAATGGGATGATTCTACCTTACAGTTATTATCTCAGTGGTGAAATGGTTTATCTGGAATTCTCACTGCTGGTTCACCTTGCAGCAATGATCAGTGCCATTATCAGAGCTGGTGGAAAAGATAACCTGGGAGGTTAAATTCCTTTTTCGACAGGACCTGAAGGTTCACCCTCCCTCCTGGATTTTTCAGACTTGGAGGAATTTTCCATGGGTCATGGACTCTGATGCCCCAATTAATTGAATATTATGATTGGTTCTCCAGTTAGTTTTTCTGATTCTTTCTTTCTGATCTCTCGTTCTCTTTCCCGTCAGAGTTAATATGTTGTAATACTTTTCTGTATTTTTTTGAAAATCATGAATGACTCATTCCCTAATCTTTTTGGTGGGGGCTGTTGGTGGGGTGGTTTGTTATGGTTTTGTCATTCTTGTAAGTTGGAATATTTTTTTTCTGTATTTTGTTTCTTTTTTTAAGCTTTTGCATGATGTAATACTTTTCTGTATTTTTTTGTTTGCAAATCACGAATAGAAAATTCCCTTACTTTTTTATTTTGATTATGACATTCCTGTGTACTGCAATGTTTATTTCTGGATTTTGTTTCTTCATTATGATTTTGTATGCTGTAATACATTTTGTTTTCATGTTGACATTCTTGTATATTTCTTTCTGATCTTTTTTCTTTTCATTATATTCTAGTATGATGTAATACTTTTCTGTAATTTTTGTTTGAAAATCTTGAATAAAAAATTCCCCTACTCAACTGTAAGGGGACTTGCTGTCTGCATGCAAGATGGCCACTCGGTGTGAGACTCCAGAGGAAGAGGATGTTCCTCAGGTGGGAGAGCAGGCCTCCTTTCCCATTGAATCTAAGCCATAGGCTGATCACCTTTCATGTTCAGAAGCTAATTCTGAAGAAGAAATTCAAGAGGTGTTCTTATCTATGGAGGATTTAAGTAAAAGTACTGTTCTTGGGGACCCTGAGGCTATTTTGGATTCTGAAAATATTTGGACTGGTGGTTGGAAAGTAAAAGTTTTACTTAAATCTGATGATTCTGGCGTTGTTCACCTCCCAAATTCTTTTTTTTTTTTTTTGGCAGGGATGGGGGGTTTGTTTTATCCGGGTCAGTCTAAGTGCTGTTATAGGTATGGGAATCCCTCACATTTAAGTAGTTTATGTGATACTGTCAAATGTAATCTTTGCGGGGATTTGGGTCATTTAAGCTCTTCCTGTCTCAATGAACACCACTGTAATCTTTGTGACGAACTTGGCCACACCTTACAGTATTGTGCCTGGGCAGCTCATAATCAGGAACATCATGATGGTGGAGCCGATCAGCACTTTCTGATCACTCAGGCTCAGAAGGCCAAAATCTGCAGTAGGCCCAGTTCTTCTCATGACCCTGTTGGACCTCCCCCGACCATTGCACCACCTTCTGCCCAGGAGGCTGTATTTCCTATTAGTGACCCTGTGGTGTTGGCTCCCCTACACCTGTGTTGCCAGCACCAGTTGTTCTGGACTTCAAGGATCAGGCTCTAGTCCCTATTGTCTCAGAGGTTATGCTTTCCCCTCCAGAACCCATGCAGGTTGTTTGCTGACATTCTGCCTGTTCTAAGGTGCAGGCTGCGCCTCCTCCCTCTAAGACTGTCAGGACTGTACCAGCTACCATATCTAACCCTTATGATGTCATGGAAGGGACTTCTGCTGACTCTGGTGAGGATTCTGATTCCTCCTCTGTTCTTTCTTCCCATCCTGGGGGCACTACGGACGTGGAGGTCCCTTCTATGCATGGGAGGGCACAAAAGCGGAAAATGAGGTCCAAATTGAAAATGACCAGTGGGACAGATAAGAAGAAATGAAGCTGACAAATTGTCTGCTCTCTCTTTCCCATGTCTTCCCACACCTTTGCTGTTTATTCTCTTAATGTTAGCAGTATCAAGAGGCTGGATAAACATAACACTGTTTTTGCTTTTCTAACTGCTTTACAGTGTGGTGTTATCTTCCTGCAGGATGTTAGATTCCATTCAGTGAATGAGCTGAAACAAACCCAAAGATACTGGCTTTTGGGTCTTTCCTACTGGTCGATGGGCCCAGATCATTGCTCTGGTGTGGGGATTTTGATAGATTCTGTTGCTGTTGTGATCTTGAAATTGTATGATGTGGTCCCTGGTCATGTTTTGATACTCGATGTTTTACTTTTACAGGTTCCATATCACCTTATTTGTTTATATGCTCCACAGACTAAAGCTACTTGTAATGATATCTTTTCCTGATTCAACCTTTCTGCATACTTCCAAACATGTCATTTTTGCTGGTGACTTTAACTGTGGACTTAGTTTACTGGATAAAAGTTCTTTTGCCACCACTAGGAAGTTGTATTGTGACTCCCGCTCCTTGAATTCTATTATTGGCACTGCTAACTCGCAGGATGCTGTTCTAGAATTTATGAAAAGCTGGCCCCAGATGTTTCATAAGGGTGCTCTAGCTACCAGGATTGATTATGTTTTTGGTCCCCTTTTCTCACTGTTTCCATGGCCCAGACTGATCCAGTTGAATTCTTGGATCACTGTTTGATTTCACTCTCTTTTGATGGTAACACCTCCCTTTCTAAAGGCCCAGGTATCTGGAAACTTAATGTCTCCTTGCTTGCAGATGAGGTTTTCCTTGACTCCTTGAGTCAATTTTTAGCAGCCAGGAAGTCTGTTCTACTCTGCTATGACAATCCTGTTCAGTGGTGGGAGGAATCCAAACGTGATCTTTCCAGGCTTCTTCAGTGGCATAGTAAAGCTCACAGCATATCAGCATATGTATCCTATTTGCAGGAATATCAGCGCCTACAGTCTCTATTGTCCCTTGCTCATATCAAGGAACAAGATTTAAGTTTCCAAATTCAATCTGTTCAGCAGACTATGTTGAGCTGCTCTAAACTGAAGGCAGCACACCTGCTTTGACAGCATAAATTTGGTACCCGGGGCATAGCCCTTGTTACCTGTCCTTTTACTCATAATAAATCACAGGTATATAAGAAGTGCATCACTTGGCTCCTGGATGATTCAGGTGTTCTGTGTACCTCCCCACATGATATTATGCAACTTGTGTCTGATTTTTCTCATAAGTTGTTTTCAGATCTTCCTTCTGATGTTGGGAAGATTAGAGCTTATTTGCATGACATTCCAGTTTTTGAAATTGCTCTCCAGATTCTTGCTAGTCTATGCTGCCCTATTACTGTGGGTGAGGTGCTAGAGGTTTTTTGACATTTAAAGACACATGCCACCCATGGTCCAGATGGTCTTCTGAATTACCTTTATCTGTTTATGGGTGAGACCCTGGGATCTGAATTGTCCATGGTGTTTAATGTTCAATTATTAAGTGGGGCTGTTCCTCTGAACTTTAACAAAGGAGCTTTGATTTTTCTGCATAAGAAAGGGGAGAAATCTGACCTACATAATTGGAGACCTATCTGCATGCTTAATGCTGATTGTAAAATGTTGTCAAAAATGCTGACCAATAGATTATTGCTTACGGCTGATATTGTTATATCCTCTGAGCAAGCTTGTGCGATTCCTCGGTGATTGATTCAAGATCACCTCATTCTTGTGCGAGAAATTTTTACTTCTGGGTATTCTGGTTGGTGTTCTGGGTTTGTGGTTTCCTTAGATCAGGAGTCTGCCTTTGACTCTATTTGACATGATTTTTTATGGGAAGTTCTGTTACATTATCACATTCCTCCCATATTTGTCTCTTGGATACGGTCTCTTTATTGGACTGCCACGGTTGTGCCACTGGTCAATGGTTGGCTGGGCCCCTTAGTCCCTATTAAATGGGCTGTGAGACAAGGGTGCCCCCTAAGCCCCCTTTTATATGTTTTTTATAGATCCTTTGTTGCATAAATTGAATACCTCCCTGATCACTCTCCTGATTTCTAGACCCACAATTTCAGACATGCCTTCCTCATTGACTTATACCGATGATTTATGTTTGCTGACTTCCACTGCTTCCTCAGTTCAGGAAGCCCTTTGTGAGTTCTCCTCTTTTGGCTCTCTTCCGGGGGCAACTTTGAATTTGGATAAATGCCATGCTTTGGCAGTGGGTCCTCTCCCACAGCCTATTGCCTCTATTGGCCCAGTTCATCTCTCTCCCCATCTTTTATTACCATTCTGGGTATTACAGTTGACCTCCCTGATGTTTATGTTTTGAACTGGGAAGAAAAACTTGCAGCTGACAGGTCTAAAGTTTTCCAGTGGAATCAAGGTAAACTTGGGAAAAAGAAATTGGTGTTTCTGATTAAGACTTTTTTAATTAAGATTTTTTTATATTTAAGTTATGTATTCCCTTTTCTGAAATCACTTGAAACCCCTATTTTAAGTTTGTTTTTTTCAAGCGGTTTGGGTCAGTCGCCTTAACCCCATTAAACATGAGGTTTTGTATCTACCCGTTTCGGGGGGGGGGTGCTGGATATGGTAAATATACTAACATTCTAACATACTAAAATGCCAGCAGAATAGGCCTAATGGTCTTTCGAGTCTGCTCGTTTGGTCAGCCCCCACCCTGGGTGCTGACCTTGCTGACCCCCTCTCCTTCTCTGGCTTCTCCTTCCCAGTTCCGGATATTCTTGCTGCATTGGATTTTGCTTCCAGAACCTTCCCTGTACCTGTCTCACCCCTCTTGAACCCCTCCACCATCTCTGCTCCACCAGCCCCCTAGGCAGTGCATTCCATGGCTCCACCACTCTCTCAGTGAAGTAGCACCTCCTCCTTTCACCCCTGAAGCCCTCCAGCTTCCACCCATGCCCTCTAGTGGCCCCCTCCTCCTTCCTTTGAAGCACCCTGACTGTTCCTCCCTTATTTACCCTCTTCATGTACCTGAAGACCTCTATCATGTCCCCCCAGTCCCTTCTCTCTTCCAATGTGTACATATTTAGCTCTTCGAGCCTCTCCTCATAGGTCCTGTCCCCCAAGCCCCAAATCATTTTGGTTTGGTTAAACCTGGTCCTTTCTTTTACAAGTGTGCTTTTGATGTCAAATTTTAGACCTCTTTTAGTTAATTGGCAGAGAGGCTATGAAGGCTGGCTTTACGAAAATTGCTGCTCTTGGTTTTCTTCCTGGGAAATACATTCCATTACTGTTTTGAGGGGAACGGTGCCCCTTCAGTTTTGAAGAATACTTTTCTCCATTTAAAACAATGGAAAATTACTCCACATCAGCTTTTGATGGCCTCTTCTCACAAGGTTTTTTATATGAGTTTGATGGCTTCTGTTTGCCCTACTTTGGATCCCTTTCCTAAATGTGATGCTTTGTACAGCACTTCCCTGACTATGTTGTTGAGAAATCCTAGGGTTCCAGTGCATATGTGGGACTTCCATTGGCTCTCATGCCATGAGAAAATTAATGTCAAAAGCAACCATAAACATAAACATATGTCTACTAGGTTCTGTAGTAGGCCCCAATGTATTACTTCTGTGGAAATGATTGATCATCTTTTCTTTCACTGCTCTTTTACTAAGGATTTTTGGGGATTCCTTGCTGACCTCTGGGGGGAGCCATTGTTTTGTACTGTTTCATATGCTAACCTGTTGTATGGTCATGTTTCCTCTGCCTGGAGCAAATGGAATATTGCTACTTTCGGTGATTTATTTTCTGTTATTAAGTGGAATATTTGGATGACCTGCTGCTTGTTTACTTTGCAACAACAACACTGTACCTATACTGAACTCTGTCACAAAATTGTAGCTGACACTCATGCTGTTTATTTATCTGACAAGTCACATCTTCCTGCTCTGGACATTCTTGAATTGTGAAAGCAATTGCCCTGGATTACAGATACTGATGCGTCTGTCACTTGAACTTGCTTAGATTATTATTTTTTTTTCTCTCTATTTTTGGACATGTACTAACTCTTTTTGGATTGTCAGTTTTCTATTTTCTTTCTTTTTCTATCTCTGCCTGATTGTATTTTCTTTGCTTTGCATTGTAATTTTGGACATGTTCCAACTGTTTTCTAATAAAACTTTCCCCTACTCTTTTTGATAAGTGTCGTGGGATCTTTAACATCCACCTGAACTACCAGCAATCCAGGCAGATGGGACCTCAGTTTAACATCTCATCTGAAAGACAGCACCTAAGAAGTGCAGCACCCCTCTCGTGCTGCACTACAGTGTCAGTACTGGGGTATTAACCCAAGTGCCAGATATGGGAACTGAACCCACTGCCCTCTGATCTCCTGGCCTCAGAGGCAAGTGTGCTACCTACCAAGCCACTATCACTGACAACATGGTTGAAACCTTTCACCCCCAACTTAGCCTTTGCGCTTTCCAACTATAGCCTCCTGCATCGTGATTGTATAGGTAAAAATCATGGGGGTGGTCTTGTGATATACTACAAAGTCACCTCTACATATCCATAATCCAGTACAACGTAGCTCCACCCTCTGCCACCTGTGATTTCCTTCATGGGCTTCTCCTTCTAGGGAATGCAAAAAACCTTCACATCATTTGTGCTTATAACCCTCCAAAACAGGGCATCATAGGGCTCTCTTATCTGCTCAATAACATTAGCCCCCAAATCTCCTCAAATGAGGTACTTATCTATGCTGATCTCAACCTAAACTGATCTGGAGACAATGTCAAGCAGCACGAACAACTGCTGGTGACCCTTGGCCTTACCCAGGTTATTAGTGTGCCCACACGAAACCACCACCTGGGAACAGAGGTTCACTCCTGAATTGGTTTCTAACCAACAGGCCCAACAGGATCTTGGTATTTGGTGTCCTCCCTGATTCAATATCTGACCACTCCCCCATCTATTGTGTCTGGAGACTCTCCTCTACCAAAGTGCCCCCCAAGATCATACATGTGAAAGACTTCTCCAGCTTCAACCCTGCACTCTTTCTTCAAGACCTCACAATCTTAGACTGGGACCCAGTTCCCTCCTCTACGGGTGCCACGTGTGCCCTTTACAACTTTCTTAATATCCTCTCTTCTCTGCAGGATAAGCATGCCCCTTGCATCAGAAAGAGGGTCAGAGGCACTGTTACTAAATTGTTACATGGGGACCTGCTCTCCCTCATGAAAGCCTGAGATAAGCATTGGGGTAAATTCAAAGCCTATAGGGAATTGTTTGACTATCATGAATACTGAAGGCTCTGCAACAACAGCAAAAAAGCCATCCGAGCTGCTAAGAGTGAATACTGCAAGACTGCCCTCTTATCCTCAGCTAGGGATCCTCGAAATGTCTGGTGCACTATTAAGACTGTCATTAGGGGTATAGTAGATGTGACACTGTGGATATGCTAATTGATGGCATAAATTGCAATTACACCTCTTCCATTGCTAATGCCTTTAACAAGCAATTCACTGATCTCTCAGCATATACCTCCCTGCTCACTGCTGCTAATGACAAATCATCTACCTCCACCCATGCCTCCCTACCAGAACCCCTGTCTCACCCACCCTTCTATCTTAAGGTAATATCAGTGAGGGAAACACACAAGCATCTGGCTGGCCTCTCTTCTCACATGAGTGCTGATCATGATGACCTCAAACCTAAGCTCCTAAAGTTTGGGGGTCCTTTACTTGTGCTACCCATCTCCCATATTATTAACCTATCCTTCAGGACTGGAATTGTTCCCCCAATCTAGAAGGTAGCAAAGGTGGTCCCTGTCTTTAAGCAGAGTGACCGGAAATGCATAGAAAATTACTGTCCTATAGCCACCTTGTCTGCTGTCAGCAAGATCCTGGAAAAGGTGAAGGAAGTGCAGCTGACAGATTACCTGACTAAATACACCTTACTGTCCCCTGAACAGCATGGATTTCAAAAAGGCCATAGCACTGGTACAGCCCTTACTAAAGTCACATCTGAAATAAAGACTGCCATGGACCATGGCATGTTGTTTGGGGCTATCTTTGTAGACTTCACTAAGGCATTTGATCTGGTGGATCACACCTTACTTTGCATTAAACTTCACTCTCTTGGTGAGTCCATCCCTGTCCTAAACTGGTTTTCCAATTATCTTACTGTCAGGCTACAGCTTGTTAAGTATAATAGAGCTCTCTCGGATCCTGCTCCTGTTGTGACTGGTGTCCCTCAGGGATCTATCCTGGGCCCCATCCTATTTTCTGTTTTTTTCAACAACCTTCCTATGCTCCCCCACCTATAGTGCCACAACACTTTATGCAGATGACCTGATCCTCCTATGTAGCTTGAGTGATGTCAGTGCCATAAATTACAGTTTACGAGCTGACATCAACAAGCTGCAGAACTGGCCCCTAACAAACAAGCTTGTGCTAAACATAAAGAAAACACAACTCATGCTTTTCAGATCCTCTGCCAAGCTCAAGCAATGCCCCATCCCACTAAGTGTCTTGAGTCATGAAGGAGTCCCTTTTGGCACTTCATGCTCTTTTAAATACCTGGGAGTTACTCTTGACCTTAAGTTAGACCTATCTCTACATATTCAAAATGTATGCAGGGCAACAAACATCAAACTTGAACTTGCATACAGGGCTCATGGGTCCCTCACAGCAGCTGCTCGCATGCCCTTGCTAAAGGATTGTTTATTTCCTCCCTCAGCTATGGGCTGACTACCTTTACCCTCGCTACTAAAACTAGTCTCACATAATGGAATGTGGCTTACCATAATATCTGAAGTTTTGCCCTTGCTGCACCTCAACTTACCCATCACTGTGAGTTATACAAAAACCTACACTGGATGTCCCCAAGTAATTATCGTTCCTTTGTCTTGGGCTGCTTCACAGACAAAATTGTCAGTAATGCCACCCCACCTGCCTTGTCTCAACTCCTCCAGCCAGCTCTACTATCATACCAGCTTAGGTCAGCTGTCCTGCCCCCCATCCTAAAAACGTGTACTTTGGCAGGTGATAGTGCCTTTGCTGTCTACACCCCTAGATTCTGGTATACCCTACCTGCATCCATCAGACATAGTCCCACCCATCCCAAGTTTAAGAGCTCCTTATGGTCATACCTGAAGTCTGCCTCAGCTTGTAACTGTCTCTAGGCTGCTTGATACCACCAACCCTGGCTTGGACCCAGGTATGCTCTATCCACTTCCCTGGTTCGTAACTCCCTCCCCACAGCTCAAATAAGACAACCATCCACTCTTATGGTTTCCTGCACCTTAGCACTTATCCTTATACTGGGACAACCACCCAATGTCCCACCTTAACAGCCCTTGTGTTATACCAAGAATTGTTATTACTGCTTGTATGTTCTTACCTTGATGTATATGCTTATCTTATCATCATGTACTTGTTTATTTGTTTCACCCTGTTCAATGCCTGCATTTCACTTTGTTGTAATTGTTCTCATTCTGCTTGTAAACCTATTCTTGTAATCTCCTGTGTTGCACCTGAAAATAGGCATTCCTTGTCTAGCATGCTTACCCAGTAAACAAAAGCTAATAAATAAATACCTCCCCCCTCCAATCCTAGTACTTTAGTTCCTATATCCTAGGTGCATGATTTTGCAGTTGTTGTCATTGAACCCCAACTGCCATGTCTTCGTCCACTCTTCAAGTTACCCTAGATTCCTGCACATTTTCTCCACCCCTCCTGAGTATCTACCCTACTGCATATTTTGTTATCTGCAAAAAAGGCATACCTTTCATTCCAGTTATTCTACAACATCCGAATAAATAGATAAATGCAAAAAAAAAATGTCTAATTCAAGGCACAGAGCTCTCCCTAGATTAGTAGAAAAGAAAATGGGAATCAGAACTTAAGGTGGTTAACACTGATCGTCAGGTTAAAGTTTTGGAAATGGGCCCACACAGCAAGCAAGCAAGCAAAAGCAAGCAAAACTTTATTTATGAAATGATCATAGCATTGTACAAATATAGATAAAACATCAATAAAACAAATGAACATAACTAATTTAAAATAGATAAAACAGTCAGCAGGATTTAAATATCTGTGAAAGCGTAATTAAATAAATATGATTTCAAGGCAGATTTAAAGGCCTTGACAGATGGGCACTCTCTAATCCGGTGAGGTAGAGAATTCCACAGGGTCAGAGCTACAAAAGCAAATGATTTTATTCCAGATGTAGTCAAACGTACCCTGGAATTCTCTAGCAATCCCTCATCAGCAGAGCAGAGAGGGTAAAGGGGCCGGTAGGGACAGAGAAGGTTTTGCAAATACAGCGGTCCCAGTCCATGTAGGGCTTTATAGGTCAGTAATCTGATCTTGAAAGTGGTCCTCCACCACACTGGCAGCCAGTGCAGATCACAGAGTACAGGTGTGACATGGCAAGATCTCGATAAGCCAGTCAACAACCTGGAAGCCACATTCTGTACCAGCTGCAGATGATGAAGGTCTAGCCCCAGTAGCCCTAGGTGTAAGGCATTACAGTAATCCATATGTGAAGTCACAAAGGCATGGAATAACTTTGGGAGATCATCAGGCAAGACCCGGTGTTTTATCTGGGCTATGTTCCTTAGATGGTAAAATGAGGTCTTGACAACCACTGACACCTGAGCCTTCAGAGTCAGCTCGTCATCAAATATAGTGCACAAATTCTGTACCTGGAGAGGGTTGCCCAGGCACCCACCCCTCTGCCTGATGACCTGGGCCCACCACTAACACCTCAGTCTTATCTGGATTCCATCTGAACCAGTTTGCACTCATCCAGTCTTGATAGAACTTTGTTTTTCTAACTCAGATACACTTTACACTATAGGAAACTGCAGGGCATGTACTGTATCTTGAAAAGTTTCATGGCCAGTATAACACAAGAACATAGGGATTGCAGAGGTCAGCAACAGCACTGACTGATACAGTATAACTACTGCAGGTTTTAGCTGTAAAACATCATAAAATTCCATAATGCCTTACATGAGTCAAGTCAAGACCTTTGCAATAGAGTCAAGCCAGTTTGCACACCAGATTTAAGTAACTTAATTTATTTTAGATCCTGAAGAAATTAAGAGGGTGCAATTGAGGCAGTCCCTGTTCATGACAGCACACTACACAGATAAACAGAAAAAAGACTGAGGGGACCTTCCCTTTAATGCTACCTAGAGTATGAAGGTAAGGGCTCTCACCATTGACTCAGATAACCGAAAACAAGGATGAACTTCACTGCAAGTCACACGATAATAAGCAAACAGTAGCTGCTTTTATTGTATTGAACACACTTATAAATGGGGGAACAGTTTTGTGGCTTTCACCACTTCTTCAGGCCCAAACAACAGTGTTGATCTGCCTACTAAAACGATATTCCTTCATCTCACATCTTGTAAGTTTATTCCATCTCTTTCTTTTCATCTCCTAATTTTACTCACAGAAACTTGCAGTTTCCCCTATCTCAGGACCTGACTTAATTTGCCAGACAATGTGGTTGCAGAGGTCTCAGTTTCTCCCTGGATATAGGACATTGACCCCACAGTCTAGATGCTGAAAGACACTAACTGCTTGCTCACTTGGAACATGGGCTCATTAACTTTGCAACAACCTTTGCCATGGAGCAAAGTAGACAACTATCATTGCTGTGAAGATATACTTGTTGCCCTCAGTAGGATAGATGGCTAATAGAGTTAATCAAGGTTAGCAACATGGGCTTTTGCTGCCCTCCTTTCAAACCATAAAGCCCATAGTTTGAGCTAATAACTCTCTCATTGTATTTGTTTCAAGATCATGGCTTGTTTTGCCTTGTAAATATTTAAATACTGTAGTTCATGCCTATTTATTTTTTTACCTGGACATCGCCATCTTGGGCCAATTCATTTACTGTAATTTTTCTATCAATTTTATACCAACTTGCAGAATCACCTGTTTATACGTGTTCCCCTATTTCTTTCAGAGAGACATCAAAATTAATTTCCCTGTTCAGTTATCACTGATGGTATCCTATAAAATCTCTGGTTGTATGTTCATGTTTTCATTATCTCAAAATAACATATTCAATTTTTCAATCATTTGTTTCACCTCCTATTCTTTGAGGAGGTACACATTAAGTTGCTAGAATGCTGGCTTTTTGTATTGATATAAATACATTGTCTTTTATATTGAGGAATTATCTGAAAAACTTAACATCCCCATCCACACTGAATCAAACCTCTTAAGTTCTGGCTTTATGTTTTTTGGAATAAAAATGAATATGCATTCCTAAAGTGATACAGAGGTCTTCCCACATCAACAGCTTTCTCATTCTATTTACAGTGGCAATATTGGGCCTGATTCCAGAATGGTTACACATGTCACAAAGTGACTAGTGCCAAATGTAAGGGTGCAAGTAGCACTTTGTGCCATGAGTAATGACAATCGATATTCCAAAGCACAGCCTGTGACATGTTACAGACTGCCTGTGCTGAGTGGGCCTATGCCTCTAGGTACGTCATAACCCCCTGTGACATGGGGGTTTATGGCAGCAGTTGTGCCCTATTACAGAAGGGTGGCTGTCAGAACAGCACATGTGCTATTCCAAGACAGGCCCCGGAGAACATTGCTCTAAATACAGTTAGACCAGCTATTAGCATACCCAGGAAAGCTCTCTGCAGGCTGCTAGCACCCCCAAGCCCTGATCCCTGAGCATTGCCACACAGGTCTGAACATGTCTCCCTCCTTCCCAGTACCTGAGAAGTGCTTCATGGGGCTGCACATGCCCTCCCATTCCCCAATCCCCAATCACCAGGTCACTGATAATATTAATAAAGCATTGTCCCTAATTCCCTGGTAGTCTAGTGGCCCCCACTGGGCAGTGCCAGTCCACCCCCACCCACCCACACCAGTTCCCAGTTAGTGTCTGGCCCATCCCACTTCTCACTTCCATGGCCAGCTGCTGACCGAGCTCCCACTGAGCACATACTACTGTATACAATACGCACTCAATGAATGAACTGTCATTCATTGAGTGCATACTGTATACAGTAGTACATGCTCAGTGGGACCTCAGTCAACAGCTGGTCGTGGAAGTGAGAGGTGGGATGTGCCTTCCTATAATTACACTTTACCAACATTCTAATTCCTCAGTAATTAACGCTGTGCTTTCCCATTTGATCTACATGAGCATCTGCTTTCACTTTATGGGATTGTTCATCCTAGTCACATTATAGGATAATACCTTTTCAAAGCAGCAGCCATTATACAGAGACATAAAGTGTAGCATTTAATGCAGAACACAGGTCAATGACATTGGAGCCCTCCTCGCAAGCCCTTTTTTCTCCTTATGGGTAATGAATAGTACTGTGTATGTTTCTCATCTCTTCATTCCAATAACTGTTTACCAGCAGCTTACTATATTAAAACATAAAACTGCTACATGTACACATAAACCAGAATGGAATACTATTTTCTCTAATTCTCTACTTCCAAAGGAAGAAATACAACAATCTCAGTATCTTTATCCCCTGTGCTGTTTGCACCAACAATAAATACAGCAACAAGAATTTGTGGCAAAACAGTAGCAGTACCTAACCACAGAAAATGCTATTAAACACCTCTCCATCCTTTCTTAGTTTATGCACTGCAACATTAATGTTACTTCTCCCATGGCAGGATAGACTAATCAGCATTTGCTAATAGCCTTACACACATGCACTATGCCTTTCATCTCTCCATTGCAGCACCTTCCACAGCAATTTATGGTTCATTCTCTTTACATGCAACCTCAGTTACAGCTATCAATAAAGCAAGCCATCCCACCCACCCTGCCCACCAAATAAACTTGGAATGTACATCAAGTACAGAACAAACCTCTCATCCCACATTCCAACCAAATTACCCCAAATATACTTACCATGAGCTCAGTTTTTCACCCAAACAACAGTGAAGCAGGTAAGGCAATTCATGATCCTCTCAGAGACTAGCAAGCAGTTATTAAACCCAAAACAAAATAATCCTCCATTGTACAGTCCTGACCCAGATCAAAGTCCAAAGATCCTGGGTATGTTACACACATCCTTTGGTGACATGCTGGAGATCACACTTGCTGGCTGCCTTTCTGAAGGAAATAAGGAAAGTCAGTGAAAACAATACTTACAGTCTGGCCATCGATAATAAAATGCACTCTTTACATCTACCCCCATAATGGTAACTTGGGGGAGATCTGGAAACTTCTCTGCCTCAGTCTGTACTGTACTCTGCTCATCTGCCACTTCCTTCTGGTCTGGCTGGTCTGCCAGTGGCAGTAACAAGGCCAAAACTTCTAACATTGCTGTTGATGCTACCTTTCATCTCATTGCCTTCTGACTTTCTTTCTGTCACCATATGCTCATTCTGTTTGGCATACTATTCATTTTTGTTAGTTCTTTTGATTTTGACCCCATGATCTAGAAACATACATTCTGCCTCTTGTGGTGTATGGAAAAGCAAAACATCCTGCCCTAGAAACTCCCACTGTTTTTTATAGGAAATTGTGTCTGAAACTTTAATGTTCTTTTCCCTCAGGGCCTCCTTGATTGAACCGTATTCCTGCCTTTTTGCTCAGCATCATCTTCTGGGATTAATCATTATCAAATTTGTTGCTATCTGTTTATCTATATTACTCCTTTATGCTTCAAAGTCAATTCCAGAATTTCCTCTTTTTGTTTATAACTTAGACATTTTTTTTTACAATGGAGCCTTGCTGGGCTTTTGGATCCTGGGTCTTCTGGACAGGCACTTAATGTGCATGTTCATTCTGTGTTAAATGGTCACCTGTGATATCCATACTTTATTTCAAGATGGCCTCTATGACATCCATAATATGGCCTCATCTCTCTCCCGCTGCCCATCAGTCCATAAAGTTGCAGATTTGGTCACTTTGATCAGGATTCAAGATCTCTGCACTATTCTGTCAGTAGCTAATTTAGTCTCAGGTGGCATTGCATTGACTCATCACATTTCATGCCGCCTTCATCTACTTGCCCAATCCTGGATCCAGCCTCAGTGAGCCATTATAAAAATTCCTTCCTAGAGGAAGCTCTTCTTCACAGAGAGGGTGGTGGATGCATGGAATGGTCTGCCTCAGGAGGTGGTGGGAGCAAGCACTGTTGATGGAATCAAGCATGTTTGGGACAGGTATAGGGGAACCATAGAGGTACAGCAGTGGGTGGGTCAGAAGCAGTAATCCAGCATAAGGGCTTACAGGCAGACAAAATGGGCCAGGTGGTCCTTGTCTGCTGGCAGTTTATATGGTTCAATGTTTCTATGACTATTTTTATTTATATTGTGGTAATTCTTCCATGGTGCTGGCCAGCACTCCTACTTCTATCAACTTTCCCCCAGGGCTGTCCCCGGAGGATCAGACCCCCTTCCTTGAGTCCCCACAACCTACCCTTCATGGCAGGGTGGTGAGGAGTGACACAATCCATCCAACATGGATCTGACAAGGGACATGTCTTCCCAGGGGTGGTGCCAGAGGAACAGCTTCATTCAGCATCTCCAGCACCTATTTTCCATTTTCCTTCCCCTTGGAGGTGGGGAGTACAGTGACATCAGCAGAGAACATGCACACGCATCTGCACGTACTCCTCCAGGCATCTGCCCCATCTTCTCCTCTCTTCTGAGCTTTTGGCACACTGACCCCCAGCCACCGACAGGAGCCAGTTGAGTGCCGAGAGCTGGTGATCCCCCTGCCTGGAGAAGGAGAACAGTCCATCAGATGCTCAATCCTTCTCCTCCCCTGCCAACCACTGGCAGCCCATGCTCACTTCTGAACCAGCATGATGTGAGGTAAGGCATCTAGTGCCACAGCCCTCCATGCTGCTGGACTAGCTATCTATGATTATTTTAAGATTTTAAGACAGAAACATGGTACACAGAGAACCATGACAGGGATGTCAACATACTAGGGTACACAAGCTACAGGAGGTACAGGGAGGATAAAAGAGGAGGAGGAGGAGTAACTCTCTATGTAAGGGAAGGGATCAAAGCAATGGAACTAAAGGATAAACAGGGAGTAGAGGAGGTACTGTGCTTCACCCTGGAGATAGGAAATGGCACCAAAATCTGCATGGGGAGTTGTATACAGACCTCCATATCAGGGAGATGCAATGGACAAGCAAATGATAGAAGGCATCCTTAGAATGGCAGAAAAAGGAGAGATATTGTTAATTGGGGACATGAATATGCCAGATGTTAAGTGAAGCACCCTTGCTGCAGGCACATCCAAGAGCAGGGTTATTCTTGATGTCCTAAAGGGGGCATGTCTAAGACAACTAGTATTGGAACCCACTTGGGAGGGACCAATCTTAGACCTGATACTGTCAAATGGGGATGGAGAAAGGATCTCAGATTTAGAAGTGGGTAGTCATCTGGGGACAAGCAACCAATAAACAATGTGGTTCACGATTAACGCAGCCATAGAGTCAAGCCATACAAAAACAAGAGTATCGGACTTTAGGAGGGCTGACTTTGAGAAAATTGGAGAGTGCCTCAGAAAAGCACTAGCAAATGGGCAAGAAGGAGGGGTGGAGGAACAATGGAGAAAATTAAAAACCACCATTGCAGGGGCAACACGCCTTTAAGTGATGAAAATCAACAACACAAAATGAAGGAAAAAAACACTATGGTTCTCAAAAGAGGTGGCGGGGAAGGTTAAGGAGAAAAAGATAGCATTCAGGAAGTATAAGGAAATACAGAAGGAGCAAGACAGAGAACTGTACCAGTTAAAGCAGAAGGAAACAGTGAAGGTAGCCAGAGTAACAAAGGTCCAAACTGAGGAAAAGAGAGCCAACTCAGTTGAGAAGGGGGATAAAACCTTTTATAGGTACATTAGGGAGTTAAGAAAGACCAAGGTAGGGGTAATGAGGCTTAATAAAGAGAAGGGAGGGTGGACAGAGGGTGACAGTGACAAAGCAGGGATACTAAATGAATACTTCTGCTCAGTATTCACAAAAGAAGAGGAGGGGAGGTACCTAAATCAAAGAATAAAAGCACTCTGGATTGGGAGGTTGATAACAGTCCATTCACAGAAGAAGGGTTCTGAAAGAACTCTTAAAACTGAAGGTGGACAAAGCAATGGGGCCTGATGCGACTCACCCAAGAATTCTGAAAGAACTAAGGGTAGAACTAGTGACACCACTGACTACCATTGTTAAAAAACCATGGGAGGATAGTGTGGTGCCTGAGGACTGGATGAGGGTGTATGTGATTCCCCTTCACAAAAGTGGGAGCAAGACAGAGGCAGGAAACTACACTTGTTGGAATCCTCAGGTGGTTGATCCTGGAGGATTTAAGTGCCTGGGTCGACGATGAACTCTCACATTTTGGTCAGAACTTCCTCCAACTGATGATCTCATTGGGCTTCACACAGGTAGTTACTGCTGCAACCAATATTCAGGGTCACTCCCTAGACCTGGTGTTCCTCCTGGGGATGGAGGCTGCTGACTTGGTGGTGGAACCAGTTGGATGGTCAGACCATCACGCTATCAGGTTCAGTTTCATGGTTCTCTCTGTGTAACCCACCCCTTTGGAAATGGTCCAGTACCACACTTTGAGTGGTGTTACCCTGGAGGGTCTGACTGGATCTATCGACTAGGCCATTGGAATGCTCGGATCCATGAGGCCTATTAGTGCACTATAACAGTATGGTGCTGAGGGCCCTGGATTCCAAAGCTCCTCTCTGAGTTTGCCCTTTCCCTCTCCACCCTTGGTCCCATTGGTTTGACAGGACTTTGAGGGAGTTAAGGAGGGTGGGGGCAAAAGTTGGAACATTGTTGGAGGAAATCTGTATTTGAGGAGGACAGACTTAGGTTGATCACCCATTATTCAGACTATCAATCAGAAATCTCCAATAAGAAGGCAGAGTTCCTGTCCAGGGAGACTGCTGCAGCAAGGAATCAACTGGCTCAGCTCTTTCAGACTGTGGACAGGCTGTGCAATCCATCCTGCCATTGGGGCCAGAGAGCTTTTTCACAATTAAAGTGTGATGGTTTGCTCAATTCTTGGCAGATAAGGTGTTCTCCATCAGGTCAGAGATCTGCTTGACTCTTTCCAATGAGTACAGCAGTGGTTGATGTGAGGGCACATGCACCCAGTCTGTCTAGACAGATTTCGACCAGCCAGCAATCATGTATATCATGAAGATTGTTCGGAGCCTGTGATCTACTTACTGTAGTTTGGATTCTGGTCCAACTGACCTCCTTGTGGGGTGTATAGATGTCATCGGACCGATCCTTGCTTAGATAGTCTGCTGCTCACTGAACCAGGGGGTGTTTCTGGATCCCCTGAAGAAGGCTGTGGTGACACCCCTTTTGAATAAATCTTCCTGTGACCCAGACTGTCTTGCAAACTACAGACCAGTCTCTAACCTGCCCTTTTTGGGCAAGGTTATTGAGAAGGTAGTCACGTTGCAGCTTGAGAACTTCCTTACCACCCACAAAGTCTATGATCCTCTCCAGTCCAGTTTCAGGAAGAGGCATAGTACTGAGACAGCATTGGTTCAAGGACTTAATGATCTCCTAATAGCAAGGGATCAAAGCAGTTGTTCGATCTTTGTCCTTCTTGATCTTTCTTCAGCATTTGACACCATGGATCATGGGATGTTGCTGGAATTCCTGCAGCTACTCTGTAGACTGTCGGGGCCAGTTTCAGGTGGTTCCACTCTTTCCTCACAGGCAGGACTCAGAGAGTGGTGTCAGGGATTTTTTCCTCGACCCCCTTCTCCCTGTCTTGTGGTGTTCCACAGGGTTCCATGCTGTCCCCCATGTTGTTCATGGTGTACATGTTGCCATTGGTAGACATTATAAGGCAGTATGGGCTGAGTTTTCACTGCTATGCAGATGATACTCAGCTCTGTGTGTCCTTTGTACCCAAACAGGACAGTGTGATCTCGGCCTTTAACAACTGCCTCGCTGAGATTCAAGACTGGATGAGTGTTAACTGGTGGAGACCAAATCCAGATAAGACTGAGGTGTTAGCGGTGCACCCAGGACAGTGGGTAGAGAAGTGGACTCCTGGGTAACCATCTGGCCTTGTACTAGGCGGTAATCAGTTGAGACCTTCTGAACGGGTGCGGAATCTGGGTGTTGTGCTTGATAATGAACTGACGCTAAAAGCACAGCTCAGATGTCAGCAGCTGTCAAGTCCTCATTCTATCACCTTCGGAACATCACCCAGATAAAGCACCCTGTTCCTCCTGAGGACCTTCCTACATTGGTTCATGCCTTTGCGTACTCTCATCTTGACTACTGCAATGCTCTTTACCTAGTGTTACTGGGGGTGGATCTCCATTGCCTGCAGCTGGTACAGAACACTGTGGCCAGGTTGTTGACAGGGTTGTCAAGAACTAACCATGTCATGCCTGTGCTGCATGAACTGCACTGGCTGCCAGTGTGATGGATGATCACCTTCAAGATCACATTGCTGACCTATAAGACCCTTCATAGACAGGGAGTGGGTTACTTGCAAGACCTCATTTGGCCTTACTTCCCCCTCCACCCACTCCACTCCAATGATGAGAGATTGCCAAAGGTTCCTAGGGTCCATCTTCAGACATCAGGTGCTATGGCTTTTTCTTTTGTAGCCCCGACTTCGTCGGATTAGAGAGTGCCTGTCCACCGAGACTTTTAAATCCTCATTAAAAACATATTTATTTGGCCTGACATTTGGGGATAACGTTTAGTTTTATTAATGCTGCCTTTTTATTGTTATATGTTTTATTTGATAAAATGTCTGTTTTATATTGTATATGCACTTTGGCTTTTTGAAAAGCGCTCTAGAAATAAATTTTGATTGATTTATTTTTTTGACCTGTTATTTTGACCTCAGTGATAGGGAAAATGATGGACTTACTTCTGAAGGAAAGAATTGTTAATTACCTAGAGGCCAGTGGGGCACAGGACCCAAGGCAACATGGATTCACAGCAGGAAGGTCATGTCAGATGAATCTAATTGATTTCTTTGACTGGGTGACGAAAGTAGTAGACCAGGGAGGGGCTGAGAACATGGTCTACCTAGACTTTAGCAAGGCATTTGACACAGTCTCACACAAAAAAATAATATACAAGTTAGTCAGCCTTGGAGTGGGCACCGAGGTCAAGGGTGTAAGCAGGCATACTCACTGTACACATTTGAATACAGTTTTGTTGAGTGCCTGTCACAAACCATATGCCTTTCTGTTAACATTTTCATTCTAATCTGTAGTATGAAAGTTAGTTTAGGTCTCTGTTCAAACTTCTGTTGTTTAGGAGAAAGATACATGTATAACCTTTTTAGAAATTAGAAGAATCATCTGACAACTATCTGGCTTGTTTGGAAGGGGGTACCATTTGGAAAGGATGTGCACATTTTTTAATTGGGAGGGTGCAACTGTTGGATACTGTGTACAAAACATAAATTTCTGGCTACACCCCTGCCCAAGGTGGTAGCCTGGTTAAAAAACTGGCTGGAAAATAGGATGCAGAGGGTAACAGTAAATGGAGTCCACTCTGAAGAAAGGGGATTACTAGCAGGGTACCGCAGGGTTCAGTACTGGGACCCGTCCTCTTTAATGTCTTTATAAGTGATATTACCGATGTACTGGAAGGAAAAGTATATCTCTTTGCAGATGACACAAAGATCTGCAACAGGTCAATATAGAAGGTGAGGTGGAAAGGATGCAAAGGGACTTAGCAAGGTTGGAGGAATGGTCAAATGCATGGCAGCTTAGATTCAATGCATAGAAGTGCAAAGTAATGCACCTGGGGAACAAAAACCCAGGGGAAGAGTACACAATGGGGGTGGGATAAAACCAAAAAAAAAGGAAAGGGACCTAGGATAGTCATATCAAATGACCCTAAGGTGGGCAAGCAATATGAGAATGCAGTAAGGAGGACTGGAGAGATACTGGGATGCATAGGGAGAGGCATCACCAGTAGAAAACAAGAAGTTGTTATCCCTCTGAACAGACAGTTGGTGAGACCACATCTGGATTACTGCATGCAGTTCTGGAGACCCCATCTCCACAAGGACATAGACAGGATTGAGGCTGTCCAGATCAGGGCAACTAAAATGGTGTCTACACCAGAATACATATGAAGAGCAAATGAAAGAGCTTAATATGTATACCCTCGAGGAGAGGAGGGAGAGGGGGTACATGATAAAAACTTTCATGTACCTCAAGGGAATCAACAAAGTCCAAGAGGGTAGCATCTTTGAGAAAAAAAGATGTGCAAGAACAAGGGGACGCAATTTGAAGCTAGAGGGTGGACGGCTCAGAGGTAATGTGAGGAAGTATTTTTTTCACAGAGAGGGTTGTGGATACATGGAACAGCCGTCCTGAGGAGGTAGTGGAGTCAAAAACAGTGGGGGAATTCAAGAATGCATGGGACAGACATAAGGGGGGTAGGAAGAAATAGGCTGTTGGTTAACTAAGATCTGCAGTTTATCCATTAGGTAGGGAAATGGGCAGACTAGGTAGGCCAAGCAGTCCTTATCTGCTGTCAAATTCTGTGTTTCTATGACTTTATATTCTTTCTGAATCTCAGATATTAAACTTTGTATTTCTTTGAAAAGAGCCTTCAGTCTCATGTTCTACCTTTTCTTACTGTTTCCTGAGCAACTTTTTGTAAACTCTGCCTGTCTCAGCCTTTAATGAGGCCGCTTATGCCAGAATGGGATGTATTCTTTCTGCTGCTGCAGTTGCCCTTTGGTCCATATTCATCTGTTCCGTTATGAAGCCATCAGATTTCCTATTTGGTATACAGTGGTAGTTCCTCAAAAGTTGACTAGTAGTGTGGTACAACATGCAATGCAGTTCAGGTGTATCAGTTGAACAACATGTATTGCCCTACCACAAATACCATGCTATACTGCACTACAAGTCCACTTTTGAGTAACTACCACTGTATTTCTGTATCTCTTCCCGCTGTTCAAAGAGTTCAGCAAAACCCCATTTCAGCCTGTTTTGAGACAGATTCTATGACTTTCAGGATATAAGCAGCATGATCAGACTGCCATCAGGTTGCTGACATCACTGAAGTCTTTCACCTCAGATAAAAAATGTATTACTCCTTTGAAAAGAGCCTTCAAGCTCACGTTTTGCCTCTTCTTCCCATTTTGTGACTAGTCTTTTGCAAACTCACTCTCTCTCTATGTTTACTGTAGCCTATTATGCCAGCTGGTAATATACTCCTGTTGTTGCTGCTGCTGCAGCTACCCTTTGATCCATAATAATACCTTCCATCATGTAGCCATAAGACACTGTATATGGTATATTTCTGTATCTCCCCCTCTGATCAACATGTTCAGTTAATGATTTCACCATTTTGGCCTATTTTGGGAGAGGTTCTATGATTTTCAGAAAGTGAGCAACATGGTCAGACAACCCTCAGTTTGGTGATATCACCCAAGTCCTATAATGACAGTGCAGAAGTGTACTGTATTACATGCAGTATGCAATCAGATTATAAGGTTCCACCTATCAGTTTCTGTTAGGTGTTGTTTAAATATTGATACCAAATGTATAAAGTAAGTTACTAGTTATCATTAAGGTACAAAACCTCCTACTTGCCAAGATGTGGTATAAAACACCAATAGACTACCCTCTCCTTACACAGCACATGTAAAACAGAGTAACACTGTATATATTGTTTTTATTTAGTTTAACCTGTATCACAGGACTGTGAGTGGAATATCTTATTTTGTCTCTGGATATAATTCCTTTTTGTTGCTAAAAGAGATAGCAACACATCATTTATATAACTACTTATTGAGTTATTTTACTCTTTTTAGAAACCCATCAGAATGATTCCATTAAAACTGACAGAAAGATATTTACCAGACACATAGTAAAAAGAAGGGAAGGAGAGTTTCTTATTCTATATCTGATCATGTGGCTTTACTATAAATGAAAACTTAAAATTCTGTTAGTAACAGAGATAGGGAATCAATATATTTTGACAGTTTTATTTTGTTTAAAGAAAATAAATGCCACAAAGTGACCATACAATAATGGATGCCTTTAATTTAAGATATCCAGCTTCAGACTGTTGACCACAGTAAAGCTGCTCTTCTAAAGGTAATTTACCTCATGGGATTTTGCCTAATAGCTACACTGCATTCTTTGTGGGAAATTTACCTTTTCAAGTGCATATCCTTTGTAGAGAGTGGTACTGTAATCAAGAATATACATTTTAGGTATTGAAAATAATCAAGCCCTCTTATGGTAATTATTTTACATCAATTAGGTCTTAAATGCCACATAAAGAAAGGCTGCATGTTTTCATACTGAAGTTTCTTCTGTTTGACTTGAATACCAAAGTATTTAGACAAATATATTTTGGTTGTTGATATCTTAGAACTAATTTGTTAATGCAGATCTCTTAGCAGTCCTTGATTTTGACCCAAATATGTCCTTTGTCCCTCCTGAATTTGGCATTTTCCCCACAGAACAGTCAGAATGCGACTCATAGAATGACAGCAGAGATTAGTGCTACATATAGCTATCCTTCAGAAAATACTTCTCTTTCACTAAGCCACATACTGTAATAGCTTCTGTTGTTGATATCATCATTTTTCGTCCCTGATCCTGGTCTGTTGTCATTGATTTCTCTAAACCTTGTCCCTGATTTGTGGGACATAGTGTTGATAGTTATAGTTAACAGATAAATAAGTATTAATGTTTTCAAAAAGCCTAGTTTATCATTTTTATGTTGCTTGCACGCATGTGCAAGAAACATAGTGCCATCATCGGAGATTTCGGAGATGTGTCACCTCCTCCTCCAATTCAGTCAGTGTGCTGGCAGGCACGGCCCTTGTAAGCCAATGCATTTTGGAGCTGTCTATGACACGCTCCAAAATGCAGGTATACAGTTGAAAGGGGAGCTACATCAGTGAGCACCGTAAGAAGCGTAGTCTCCACACGCAGGTACGCACACCCCCGCACGCACTGTATAGCCGACGGGTGCCCAACTCGCTGGCTGAGCTGCGTCCCCCCAGTAGTAGTTGCCACGCTGGGAGCCCACCCAGCATGGCAACGAGTTCTTTGCCGACGGGGTGCCTAATCCCCGTCGCTGAACGCCCTGTTCTTTTGCCACACTGGGAGCCCACCCCAGCGTGGCAAACGGTTCTTTGCCGACGGGGTGCCTAATCCCCATCGCTGAACGCCCCTCAACTCTTTTGCCACTGGGAGCCCATCCCAGCATGGCAACAAATTCCATGGCCGACGGGGTGCCCAATTCCCCGCCAGATGAATGCCCCCTTCTTTTGCCACGCTGAGAGCCCACCCCAGCGTGGTAATCAAATTTATGGCCGATGGGGTGCCCAATCCTCGCCGGCTGAACGCTCTTCAACGCCCTGCCACGCTGGGAGCCCACCCCAGCATGGCAAAGGGTCCCATGTCGCTTTTTTTTTTTTTTAAATCTGAAACTGGAAACGTGTCCCGCGCTGCCTCCCAATCCCCTCCCACAACCCGCACTCCACCCACGCAAGACCCAGCCTCCCCACCCCCACCCCATACTTCTCCGACTCGTGCGACGATCTTCAGTGGACCGAAACACATCTGCACTCTTCAAAGCCGACCGTGAACTGAGGAAATGCCGGTAAGCTGTATAATGGGCTACAGAGGGGTTTTCAACTTTGTTGCATATCTCAGGCATTTTTGGGATTTTTGACCAAATTTTCAATAGGGGTTTTGGGCCCTTCATGACACGTCACTGTCGTATGTTATTGGGCCCAAGGGTGATTTCATGCAGTGACTGCGAGTGACTGCTGTAAATCACCCTTCTCGGCCCAAATACTGCCATGACAGTGACATCATTCATGAGAATGGGTCCTAAAACCCAATGTTGAAAATTTGGTGCCAAAATTCCAAAAAATGACTGTTTTACGAGCGTGCGTTGCGCAGTTCCTACAGAGGCTCATAAGTTCGCGAAATTTCAATATTTTCACTCCAGATTTTCAACATTTCCATTTTACCACACCTTCTTATGAGTAGAGTAGTACAGCTGTCATTTTTCACATCTCACCTAAAATGTGTTTCCGCCCATGTAGCGCAGAATGGCGCAGTCGGTGTGCGAAATCAATGTACGGGACAAATTAAGAAAATCACAGTGATACTGTTCATGAGCAGAGGTCTTAAAATGGCTATGTTGAAAATTTGTTGAAAAAATTCCTAAAAATGACTGTTTTACGAGCGTGCGTTGCGCGGTTCCTACGCACGCTCGTAAGTTTGCGAATTTTCAATATTTTCACTCCAGATTTTCAACATTGGCATTTTATCATACCTCCTCATGAGCAGTACAGCTGTCATTTTTCACATCCTGCCCAAAACATGTTTCATCATGAAGCGCATAATGGCGCAGTATAAGCGAACTCAATGTATGGGACATATTAGAAAATCACAGTGACACTGATCATGAGCAGAGGTCTTAAATGTCTGTGTTGAAAATTTGGTGAAAGAATTCCTAAAATGACTGTTTTATGAGTGTCCGTTGCACTGTTCCTGCACTGTCGTAAGTTTAAGTGATTTTCAATATTTTCACTCCAGATTTTCAACATTGCCATTTTACCACACCTCCTCATCAGCAGTACAGCTGTCATTTTTCACATTCTGCCCAAAACATGTTTCCACCCATGTAGCGCACAATGGCGCAGTCGGTGTGCGAACTCAGTGTATGGGACACATTAAGAAAATCACAGTGTCACTGATCATGAGCAGAGATCTTAAAGTGGGAATTTTTAAAATTTGGTGAAAGAATTCCTAAAAATGACTGTTTTACAAGTGTGCGTTGCACAGTTCCCACGCACGCTCTCAGGTTTGCGAATTTTCAATATGTCCACTCCAGATTTTCAACATTGCCATTTTACCACACCTCCTTATGAGCAGTACAGCTGTCATTTTTCACATCCTGCCCAAAACGTGTTTCAGCCCATGTAGCACACAATGGCGCAGTCGGTGTGCAAACTCAATGTATGGGACACATTAACAAAATCACAGTGACACTGTTGATGAGCAGAGGTCTTAAAATGGCTATGTTGAAAATTTGGTGAAAAAATTCCTAAAAATGACTGTTTTACTAGCGTGCATTGCACAGTTCCTATGCACGCTCTTAAGTTCGCAAATTTTCAATATTTGCACTCCAATGACTTCCAAATACCTAAACAGCACAGAGAAGCAAGCAACATTCGGCATTGACAAATGCTTGTTTCTATCACGATCATAAGAGTCTTTTTAATTCCAAATCTTGGCCTAGTTATTAAAAGAGGATGCTCCTGGTGCAACTGAGTTGTGCCGGGGCAACCCCTAGAAATTCACCCCAGGGCTATATGCAAAAGGAAGAATTGTGCTGCACAAGTCCCAGTGCACCAGGGTGCAAAGATAATGTATGCAGCACAAGTCCAGGGGGTGTGCCCATGAATATGCAACACATCATCCCGATATTTACTGTGGAATGTGTGGCACATCTGCCGGCACATCCCAAAGATGTGCTGCATACATGGGCACAAAGTTAAGCCTGTAATAAATGGCTCAACTGGTAGCCACCCACTGGTGGGCTGCTGTATCGCAGGGTGAAATACAGCAGCCACCAGCCATGGGTGGCTACCCCCACCAGAACACCGTACACAAGCACCCACCCCATGAACCGGAATTCCAGTGCTCCCCCCACCAACCCCATGTCTGATCCTCATAGCATGCAAGATGTAAAGTCCTTGGTGGGCTAGGGTTCCCCTCTCCTTGCTTCATACCCAGTTCCCATATTAATAATCTTACAGTATCCCTGGTAGTCTAGTGGTTCCCCCCTCCCCTTCCCATACCCTGACTGCCAGACTAATGTAAGACCATTTTTCCTGGTTGTCCAGTGGTTCCCCCTTCCCTGTCCCATACCCTGATCTCCAGAATAATGTAAGAGCATTATCCCTGGTGGACCAATGGTTCACCCCACCCCCACCCACTCAGGACCCCATCCCATCCTTCACCCCCCCATAATTGGTGGGCAGCACAACCTGCCCACACACCTCCATGGCCACCCTCTGAATGACAGGTACAGTAACAATAGCAACCCCATTGGTCTACAGTGTCGACCAATGAGTTTGCAGTGTGTACTGTCCCATTTGTGGGATTTGTGCCAAGATGTAGAACTTACAAAGAAACAATAGAAACTGTCAGCAAATAAGGACAGACAGGCCCACCAAGTCTTCCCAAGTCTTCTTTCTCCATGTTACCCAAGGACTCATGGTGATCTGGGTAATGTTTCCTCAACTCCTTCCAGAATTCCCTTGTACCTATACCTATCACAAGCAACCTTAAATCCCATCACTGTTTTGGTCCCTATCACTTCCTCAGGGAGTACATTTCATCCATCCAATACCTTTTCTGTGAAGTAATGTTTCCTAATGTTTCCCTTCAGTCTTCCCCCTTCTAGTTCCATGTCATGGCCCCTTTTCCCTGACAGCCTCTTATTCTGGAATATACTGTTGTCTGGGACCTTATTTATACCCATTTGGTACTTAAAGGTTTCTATCATGTCCCCCTTTCCCTCCTTTGATACAGGGTATACATGTTAAGGTCTTACATCTTCTCCTCATATGTCAAATGGCTGAGTCCTTGCACCATTTTCTTTGTCCTTCTCTGGACCCCTTCTACTCTGTCCATGTCCCTCCTGAGGTATGGTCTCCTGACCTGGACACCCTATTTTATGTATGGCCTCACCAGTTGTTGGTACAAGGGCATCACCACCTCCTTTCTTCTGCTCATAATACCCTTGCCTGGTTCCTTGTGATGATAGCGATAAAAAAACAGTGATCACTATCATCGCGAATATATATCACCGAAAAGCATTTCAGCAATATACATTTCTCAGCGAACTAACATCCAGTGAAATAAAGTGTTTTGTGGGGCTGCACCTCCCCTTGCTGGGGGCTTCGCCCCCTGCACCCTTACTAAGGATTTTCAAATTCAGTGGGTGTACTTTGAGGAGGGCGAAATTCTGTAAAAAACATAATACTTCTCAGCAGGTCCTGAACCCAGTGGCTACTGCACAGTAGCCAGCCATGCTCACCACCACACCACAGGGCTGGCTTGGTTGCAGCAGGGTCACCTATCCTCCTGAACCCTCCCTCCTATCCCTCCCATACAGCTCCCCATCCCTCCCCTCCCCCTCCAGCTGCTCTAAATGCTATTTTATCGCTACCCTTGCAGGGTAGTGGATCATGATAGCACTATAAATGCATCACAATCGCTCATTTATAAGCGCTATCATCACGGGCTAACCTCCTGCCAATGTATCCCAGCACTCTACTGGGCCTCACTACTACCCTCTTGCATTGCTTAGCCACCTTGAGACTGTGAGATATGATTATACCAAGGTCCCTCTCCTGCTGTATTGCTTGCAGCATCCAACCACCCATCCTGTACTCTGCTTTTAGATTTCTACTCCCAAAGTGCGTGACTTTGCACTTTTTGGCATTAAAGCTCAACTGTCACGCTTTTGACCACTCCACTAGTTTGTGTAAACCCCTTCTAATTTTTTTTCACCAAACATGTACTTTAAATGTAATGCATTTGTTTACTCTTTAATACGCATATACTTAGAATTTATTAGAGTGTTGATGGTTGTCAGGAAATATAAAGTACAGTGTGAGCATCCTGATTTCAGCTCAGTTATAAGCAGTGATGCAAATCTGTTAGAACATAGACATGCCTTGAATGGAGCAACTGTCACTAAATTTCTCTCTAACTGAAATCAGAGACTACTACATTCGATTTGGTACAAGAAAAACACTAAAATGTTCCCAATACAATTTATACACCTTTTTGGCTGCTACAGGAACACTGACGTGTTCTTTAGACTGCAATTGGTATTTATAAAATGAAATTAGACCAGATAATCAGAAGGTCATGGGTTCTAACCACACACAAGGTGCTTTGGTAAATACTACATACTGACACTGCAGGGCAGTAGAATGGGGTGCTGCACTGTTGAGGTGACAACTTTTATATGAAATTATATTGAGGTCCATTCTACCCTTCACTCATCACTGTGCAGGGGGTTATTACAATACATAGCCCACATTACTTATTAGAGATGAATATGAAAATGTGTATAGATTAGGCAAGGCAAGGTAATTTTATTTATCTGGTGCACTATCCAACAGCTTAGTGTCTCAATACAAAAAAGAACAACATACATCAGAACAATAAAATATATTAAAACAGTAAACTGTTATAATTAATTAATTGGGAAAGGCCAGTGCAATAAATAGGTCTTCAGCTGGTTCTTAAAGATCACCACTATGTGTGCACATCTAATTGCCTCTGGTAACTAGCTCCAAAACAGTGGGGCACAACCCCTAAAGGCTGTGTCACCCAAGTTCTAGGTGGAACTGGGGAATATGGCACATGCCCACACTAGTGGATCTAAAAGAACGGAAGGGAATGTTGAACATCAAGAGGTCTTTCAAGCAGCTAGAAAGAAACAAAACACAGCATAAGTGTTAGTAACTTATATGAAAAACCACAATTAAAAAAAATAGAACAGGCATTTATCAATGTCAAATGTGTGCTTGCTGGTATTGGCATGGGTACTGCAAGAGTTAGAGAGCTGCATAATAGGAATGGCAGTGAAGTATTGAACTAATGCCAACCTCCACCCCCACCTTGCAAAGACTGACAGGCATTGGGGTGTGGTTAGGGTCACCAGGCATAAATCTCATGCCATTCCTTCTCACCCCACCCCACCCTGCAAACTCAGACAGGTGTCATGGTGTGCCTTGGGGTGTTCGACCCTTACGCTCACCCCATTCTTAAGGAAATAAGCTGAGATTGGTGCAGTATGGGAGAATGGAATGAACGTTAGGGTTGAAGACCCAAAGGGACACCTCAATGCCTGTCACTGGCTGCAGGGTGGGGGTGGGAGTGCAATGGCATGAGCATTACAGCCGACAACCCCAAGTCACACACCCGATGCTTGTCAGTCTCTACAGGGTTATGGTTGAAAACCATAATGCCCAGGGCATTTGTTGATATTTTCACTACAAATTTTCAACATGGGCTTTTTGGGACCACACCTCATGAACAGTGACACTATCATTTCGTTACTCAATCCCTAAAGGTGATTTCACACAGTGACTGTGCCATTCAGCACAACAGGTGTGAAAACACATTTTGGGTAGGATGTGAAAAAAAAAAAGACAATTATACTGTTCATGAGGAGGTGTGATAAACTGGCAATGTTGAAAACCTGGAGTGAAAATATGAAAAATTTGTGAGGTTACAAGTATACGTAGAAACTGCATAATGCACACTCGTAATGCAGTCATTTTTTGAACTTATTTTAACAATTTTTCAACATGGCTTTTTTGGGACATCCCCTCATGAATAGTGGCACTGTGATTTCGTTAATCTGTCTCCAAAGTTGATTTTGCAAAGTGACTGCACCATTCTGTGCCACAGGAGTAGAAACACATTTTGGGCAGGATGGAAAAAATGACAGCTATACTGTTCATAAGGAGGCATGAAAAGATGGCAATATGGGACATTTGGAGTGAAAATATTGAAAACTGGCAGTTATTAGCATACGTAGAAACTGCACAATGCACACTCATAACACAGTCATTTCTTGGAGTATTTTTCACCAGATTTGCAACATGGCCTTTTTAGGACCCCAACTCATGAATGGTGGCACTGTAATTTTGTTAATCAGCCCATAAAGGTGATTCTGTACAGCAACCGTGAAATCACCTTTCAGGACCGAGAAATGAAATGACAATTCAAGCGTTCATGAGGTGGGGTCTCAAGAACCCCACGTTGAAAATTTGGGTCCAAAACTCCAAAAAATGGCTTAGATACTGAACATTTGGCTCAAAACTCCAAAAATTACTGAGATACAGTATCAACTTAGTTGAACCCCCATTGATGCCATTATAAAGCTTACCATGATTTTCTTAATTTTGAGTCGGCTTTTGAAGAGTTCAGACATGTTCCCGCCCACAGATGTTTGGGTCATTGGAACTCCAGAGGAGCATGGTGTGGGGGGTGGGAGGGGGTGCAGAGAGAGGTGGGGATGGGGATGGGGCCTGGGAAGACAATGAGGATCATTTTTTTCAGGTTAAAAAAAACAGCAAGGGACAATTTTCTTCATGTACAGGATATAAAAAAAGGTTTGGCACACTGAGGTGGGCTCCCAGTGTGCCACAATAGTGGTGGGGAGAGGGGGGGATGCTGACTCACAGATTGGGTACCCCCAATGTCGGCAAATGGTGTTGATGGGCGGTGGGGCATGCAACTGACACCGGGAGTGAGTATCCTGGTGTCAGAAAAGAAAGGGGAAATTGTTTAACCAGGAAAGACACACTAAGGGCGAAATGTCAACAAGGGGATTGGGCACCCCATGTCAGCTTATGGAGACTGTGTGGCGGGTGGCAGGAGCTGCCGTATTTCGGCACACTGTGGTAGGCTCTCAGTGTACCATTTAATGAGGGGAGGGATATGCAGACTGGGATTGGGCACCCGGATGTTGGCTTTCCCCAGGAGTGTGTGGCCGGTGGCAGGAGCTACCAATTTAAATAATGAAATCTGTTTCACCAGGAAAGGCACACTATGGCCAGGGGCACAGGACAGCAGCCAACAATAAGAAAATTGAAACCATATGCATTACTGTGCACTGTAATGCGCATGAACGGAGAATCTTGTCAGCTGCCTCTGTGTTCCTGGTTGCGAGGGAGGGGGAAGCTGCCGCTGCAATCAGGGATGATGAGACTGTCCCTGATTGGAGTGGCACATTTCTTTTAAGTCCAGTGCTCTTTCTGAAACTCCCATCATCTGCAGGTTTTCCATTGATTGGCAGCCAAGGGACAGGCCCCTGAAAGCATAGGCTGCATTGGCCACACACTGCCATACCTCTGCAATGCTCTACTTACCTCAATATATTTCTTGTGCACATGCAAGCAAACATTAAAATGAAACCACAGTAACAGCTAGTATGAAAGAACACATAAACATAGAAAATGAAAATAACATACCAACTAGTCCCAAATAACATAACTCCCTTATCATAACTACCCAAACTATGGGGAACTAGCCCATAGTTACCTTTGCTAGTGACTGGTTAAAACTTCAAACATTTATCAAAGCAGTGTAAATGTATCATGCACTGTATGGAGAACAATACCCAGAACTGATATAATAAATATGCTATACCATCCAAGGTGCAAACAGGAGAAAGAATGGCTCAAGTGGGAGGACAAGATATTTTTCAGGTATGTTAGTGAAAAAGGAAAAACAAAGGGTGGATGGTTAAGGGGGGACTGTATTGAGAGAAAATCAAGAAAAGGCACACATAGTGAACAAATACCTCTGCTCAGTGTTCACAGTTGAAGGTGAAGGGGAGGGAGCACAAAAAGACACCAGGAACTTTGTTCTGAGGAAAATAGACAATTTTTCTATGGAGAGAGTCAGGAAGGCACTCACTAACCTGAAGGTGGACAAAGATATGTGGCCAGACAGGGTGCATCCAAGGGGGCTGACAGAGCCATAGGTATTTATGTAATGTATTTATTCACTTGAGTGTTGCATTATATCACTTTGTGTTTCAGTCATGGATGTGACATTGAACTTTCCTCAGCTGGTCAGTGATGATGTCATACTGTATGTAGGAGACTATTTATGTCTCTTGCAAGATTTTACTGTAAGTGCTAATGTTTGAGAAAGGATTTTATATCTGATACACCTGAGCCAGACTTTTTAAACTGCATGGCACCTACAATAAAATTAAGCACATTTACCACTAAATGACTTAGAACAGTGACTTTTCTGAGTTTTGTGGGTGGTGAGTTCCCAACTTTTTTGTTTTGTTTTTTGTAACCAAATGGATACTTTGTCACTTCTCCTCCTCCCTGCTAGCTACCATCCACCTCCAAGTCTGGACCCTGGTATCTTTCAGGGAAGATAAAAACTTAGAAGTTAATAGCATAAGGAGCCAAAGGTCTATCAAATCTACACATAAGTACATAAGTAGTAGCCAGCAGAAAAAGACCTCCAGGCCTATCTTGTCTGCCTGATTTGTGTTGGTATTTTATCCCGTCACCGATGTCTGCGTCCCCTCCCCTCCTTCCCCCTTTCTTTTTCCTTGTCCCCACATCTTTCCTCTGTGCTTGTCCCAGGATCTTTTGAAAGATTCCACTGTCTTGGATGCCATGACTGCGTCCTGCAGTTCGTTCCATGGCTTCACCACCCTTTCTGTGAAGAAGAGTTTCCTCACAACCCTCCTGTATTTTCCTCGTACTAGCTTTAAGTTGTGTCCTCTGATTATACCCATTAGGTACTTGAAAGTCTCTATCATTTCCCCCCTCTGCCTTCTCTCCTTTAGTGAGTACATCCACAAGAACTCCAGCCTTTCTTCATATGACTTGTCCTGATGCCACCGATCATCTTAGTCGCCATCCTCTATACCCCATCCAGCAGTTTAATCTCTTTTTTTAGGTACGTATGCCAATATCTCACTCCATACTCCAAGTGAGGCCTCACCAGTGACATATACAGTGGCAGAATAATCTCATTGTGTTTGCTGCTGAATCCCCTCACAATGCATTCCAACATTCTGTTGGTCATTGCTGCCACCTTTTCGCATTGTGTGAATGGCTTCATGTCACTAGTGACTGCTACTTCTAGGTATTTTTCTTCCTCCAACTCAACTACCTGTACTTTTCCTATATAGTACTCGGCTCTTGTTTTTCTTTTTTTACCCTATGTGCATCACCTTGCACTTCTTGGCATTGAAGCCCAGCTTCCAAATCCCTGACCATTTGTCCAGTCTAGCTATGTCTTCCCTTAGTTCCTGTACCCCCTCCTGTGTGTCCACCCTCCCACAGATTTTGGTGTAATCAGTGAAGAGGCACATCTCGCCTTGAATACCCTTCCCAATCTCATTTATGAACATATTGAACAATACTGGGCCCAAGACCAATCCCTGTGGTACGCTGCTTCTGACCTCCTTTGTACTGGAGGCTATCCCCTCAACTACTACCCTCTGTGTTCTGCCCCCCCCAAACAGTTCTCCAGCCATCTGACCAATCTTCCCCCAATCCTGAGTGCCTTCAGTTTTCTTATCAGCCTTCTGTGTGGCACTGAGTAGAAAGCTTTGATTATGTCCTAGTTTATGATGTCTATTGTCTGACCCTTGTCTACTGCCTTCGTGACAAAGAACCCAATTAAGTTTGTTTGACAAGATCTTCCAGCCACAAACCCCTGTCGCTTACTGTCATACAGTCCATTCTCTTATAAGTATTTCACCAGTCCCTCCTTTTGTATGGACTCCATATGTTTCCACACTATAGAGGTGAGGCTTACTGGCCTGCAGTTGCCCAGGTCCTCTCTGGGACTGTTTTTATAGAGTGGCACCAAATTAGCTGTTCTCCATTCCACTGGCACCATCCCGAGTTCTGAGAAATATTGATAATAACTACCATTAGACCTGCTAGTTCATCAGCCAATTCCCCGAGTACCCTGTGGTATATCCCATTCGTCTTGGGGATTTCTCCACTTTTAGTGCCCTCGTCCTTCTCTCACCCTATCTATCCCAATAACTCCTATTGGTTCTACCCCTGTTTCCTCCTTCCTGATCCCCGCCTGTGGCATTGGCCCATCTTTTTCTTTCATAAAGAAGGACCAGAAGTATTCATTTAAAAAACCTCTGCTTTTTCTTTGTCTTCTGCTACCTATTCTGTACCCTGTTTGAGTCTGATGATGCTGTCTGGTTTGTCCCTTTTCTCTCTTATATAGCTAAAGAAGGACTTTGCCCCCCCCCCTTTCTATCCCCAGTGCTATGTGTAGCTTTTTCTGCACCTTGGCGTTCTGGACCTCCTTTTTTTGCTATTTTGGCCAGTCTGCAAAATTTCTCCTCATCCTCATCTCTATCAGTTCATTTGATCTTCCTATAGACTGCTCTCTTTTACCTTATTGATCTAGCTACTTCCTTGCTGAACCAGCTGGGCTGTCTTGCCTTCACCTTCTTCCCTTTTATCTTTATGCAACTGTCCACTGTCGTTTGAATGGCTCTCTTGATATGTCCCCATGCTTACTATACTAGCTACATGCACTTACTATACTACCTAGCCCCACCAACCTACTGCCTTGGTGGGCTGTATCCCTTCCTCCACACTACCCCACCCCTCAAACCCTTGCTGCCCATTTGGGAACTATGAATCCACTTATCTGTCCCAGCTGTGTTTAAACCTGTTTAAGTATAGCTGCCCCCATCACTTCTGCAGGAAGTCTGTTCCATGGTTCCACCTCCCTCTTAGAGAAGTAGAACATCCTCATGTCTTTCTTGAATTTGCTCCTTACCAACCTCCAGTCATGTCTTCTAGTGACTGCATCCCTGTTTTGTAAAAAATAGGTCCTCACTGTTCACCTTGTTTTAACCCGAGAAACTTATATGTTTTAGTTATGACCCCCTCTACTGCCTAGCCTCCTGCAAATACCTTAGGTCCTCCAGCTGTTCCTCACAGGATCTGTTCTGCTGGCACTGGATCACCTTGGTGACTGATAGCTCTTCCTATATTAGTCTGTCAATGTCCTTCCTCAGGTGAGAGCTCCAGAACTGGGAATAGTACTCCAGATGTGGCCTCATTAGGAGTATATGCTGAGCAGTGTATGCCTACACCTGTCCTTACTTGGATCTACTCTGGAGATGACTAATTTCAGCCTTTACCATGGCTAGTTCTGCAATTGTTGCAAACCTTCTGCACACTGGGCAGCACTGAAATCTCCAGAGGACCAAACTGAAACTGGCTGATCCCCCGATGTTATGTCATACTATTATTCTAATTAATTATTCATGCAAGTAATGAGGCTTCTGATAGGGTACTGGATTGGTCATTAACATCTTAGAATTGACTGATCCAGCTGCCAACTGATGCTGTGTGGCAAGCATGGCTCACACTACACTGCTCGAAAACTTAAGTGAGGTAAAAATAAATGGGAAAAATAAATTTGTTATTGCGATTAGAATTATAATCACAATAACAACCTTAAAGCTGGTCATTTTCTTGGATTAATAAATGGCTGGACGGAGGTGACCCTTGGCTGCACCTCAGTCCACCATCCCCCAACTGGTCAGTAATCTTTCAGAAATGACTGACTTCTCAATCGTTACTGCTTAACTATACCCCTTCCCTTAGAGATGTAGTGAATTAAAACTTTATCGGTGAAGTTGGTGTGAAGTCAGGAAAAAAAATCTAGACATTTCATTGGCCGAGAGATGTCACCTAACTGTGCACTAAATTTCTATAAATGCATTGTCAGGTGTACAATCTCATTTTCCTCCCAAAAACAAGTTTTCTTTGAGCCATAACACTAATAAAAAAAGAAGAAATGATATCCAGTATGATTTAAAGTGCCCAAGAGGGAATGGGTTTGGATATGAATTGCTTTTGATGTGCATGTATGTTACAAACTGGTTATGTTCCAGAATCAGCCTATGATAGCTGTTACCAGTTTTCACAACCCCTCAGGGATGCCTTACTATCCCTCTGGGGCATCCATTAAAATCCTATAATGTACACCCTGTCATGGCTTATTATTTACATACTTCATGCTTTCTGTGACTGTGTCATTTTAGGTAAAGATAACTGGGGTAAACTGACACATTTGTGATTTATCTTCAAGAAGGCAGGCTGCAGTTACCATATCTAGTCAAAAGTGATCACAACTGTAATAGAAAGGGTGGGCCATTTGCCTGTTCGTAAGGAGAACTCTACTTTATTTCAGAAGTGGCTGTGGTGGGATTCAGACCTAGAGATACACCAAGTGAGGTTGCAGAGAGTAGTGGCGCACATCAAAGTAACCCTTTCAGGTGTCTGAGAGTTTGTGAAAACTGGCAACAGCTGTCACAACCTGAGTTCTGGGAGAGAGCCAGGCTGTGACATACATGCACATCACAAGCAGTGAATACCTTAACCCACTTCCTCTTGGGCATTTTAAATGGTACTGGTTATCATTTCTTCTTTTTGTATTAGTGTGATGTGTTCATAGATCCCTCCTTTTGTTGCCTAGCTTACAGGTTTAAATTAGCTCAGCCCTACCTTGACTAATCACCTCCAGTTTTCAATTTATGCTTCATTTCTTCCAGTCTGACTTTGCATCACTAATCACTAACAGAGGTTACTGCTTTTAACAAAAGGTCCAAATTATGTTCTTTTAAATGAATCACCTTTTCTTATCCTTTCAACATACAGGAGGTCATAACTAATTACAATACAATCAAAAAACACATTAAGCACCACATGAGGGACCAATATCCCTCTTTCTTATCTTTGCTGATAAAGGACTAACAATGGTATCAGTATTTGTGCCTTTCTGAGAAATAGGATTGCCACCCAAACAATGGAATATGCTGCAGTTTTTGCCTGCCTGCTGTAGATTCTGTCACATAGGCAACATTTGGGACCTGTTGGAAATGCCTTGCAGAAAGTGCACCCTTTGCAATCACGATGACTCTAGCAAAAAACAAATAGCAAGTGAATACACATGAATTAAAGAGGTGTGAAGAAATGGCAATGTTGAAAATCTGGAGTGAAAATATTATAAATTCTTGAAGTTACGAGCGTGCATGGAAACATAGAAACATAGACTTTGATGGCAGATAAGGACCACTTGGCCCACCCAGTCTGCCCATTTCCCTACATATTGGATAAGCGGCAGATTCTAGTTAACCAACAGCCTACTTCCTGCAACCCCCCACTATAATTGCCTTATGTCTGTCCCATGTATGTTTGAATTCCCCCACTGTTTTAGACCCCCACAACCTATCCAGGAAGGTGGTTACATGCGTCCACCACTCTCTCCATGAAAAAGAATTTCCTCACATTACCCCTGAGCTGTCCCCCAACTTTAAATTGTGCCCCCTTGTTCTTAAACATCTCGTTTTCTGAAAGATGCTACCCTCCTGGACTTTGTTGATTCCCTTGAGGTACTTAAAAGTTTCTATCATGTCCCCCCTGTCCCTCCTTTCATCAAGAGTATACATATTAAGCTCTCTCAGTCTCTTTTCATATGGTTTCTGATATAGACCCTGCACCATTTTGGTTGCCCTCCTCTGGACTGCTTCCATCCTGTCTATGTCTTTGCATAGATGACTGCACGCAGTACTCCAGATGGGGTCTCACCAACTGTCTGTATAGAGGGATAACCACTTCCCTTTTTCTACTTGTGATGCCCCTCCCTTTGCATCCCAGTATCCCCCTGGCTCTCCTTACTGACTTCTCACATTGCTTACCCACCTTTAGGTCATCTGATATGACTACACCCAGATCCCTTTCCATTATTGTTGTCATTAGTACCTCCCATGGTATTGTGTACTCTTCTCCTGGATTTTTATTTCCCAGGTGCATTACTTTGCACTTCTTTGCATTGAATCTAAGTTGCCATATGTCTGACCATTCCTCCAACCTTGCCAAGTCCTTTCTCATCCTTTCTACCCGTCCTTGTGTATCAACTCTGTTACAGATCTTTGTGTCATCTGCAAAGAGGCATACCTTTCCTTCCCAGACCCTCTGCAATGTCACCTATAAAGACGTTAAAGAGGACTGGACCCAGTACTGAGCCCTGAGGTACTCCACTAGTAACCCCTCTTTCTTCAGAATGTGTTCCATTTACTATTACCTTCTGTGTCCTGTTGTGCAGCCAGTTTGCTACCCAGGCTACCACCCTGGGACCCACTCCCAGGCTGGCTAACTTGATTATTAATCTTTTGTGCGGGACTGTGTCAAATGCCTTGCTAAAGTCTAGGTAGGCCATATCCACAGCCCCCTCCCTGGTCAATTACTTTGGTCACCCAGTCAAAGAAATCAATTAGATTCATCTGACATGACCTTCCTGCTGTGAATCCATGCTGCTTTGGGTCCTGTGCCCCGCTGGCCTCTAGGTACTCAACAATTCTTTCTTTCAGAAGTGATTCCATCATTTTCCCCACCACTGAGATCAAACTAACAGGTCTGTAGTTTCCTGCTTCTGTCTTGCTCCCACTTTTGTGAAGGGGAATCACATCTGCCCTCCTTCAGTCCTCAGATACCACACCATCTTCCCATGATTTATTAAAAAGTGTGGTTAGTGGTGTCACTAGGTCCTCCCTTAGCTCTTTTAGGATTCTAGGGTGAATCCTGTCAGGACCCATTGCTTTGTCCACCTTGAGTTTTAGGAGTCCTTTCAGTACTCTTTCTTCTGTAAATGGACTGGCATCAACCCCACTATCCAGAGTGCTTCTACTGTTTGGTTTAGGTAACTCCTCCTCTTCTTCTTTTGTGAATACTGAGCAAAAGTATTCATTCAGTATCTCTGCCTTTTCACTGTCTCCCTCTGCCCACCTCCCCTTTGCTTTATTAATCTTCACTATACCTCCCTTAACCTTTCTATACTCCCTAATGTACATATAAAAAGTTTTATCCCCCTTCTTAACTGAGTTGGCTATCTTTTCCTCAGTTCGGGCCTTTGCTTTTCTGACTGCCTTCCCCACTTCTTTCTGCTTTAATTGATACAATTCCCTGTTGTGCACCGTCTGTGATTCCTTATACTTTTTGAATGCAGCCTTTTTGTCCTTAACTTTCTCTGCCACCTCTTTTGAGAACCATAGTGTTTTTTTATTCCGCTTTGTTTTCCTTATTTGTTTCACACAAAGGCTTGTTGCCTCCATAATGACAGTTTAGATTTTTCTCCTTTGTTCTTCCACCCCTCCTTTCTGGCCATTTGCTAATGCATTCCTCAGGTATTCACCCATTATGCCAAAGTCAGCCCTTCTAAAGTCTGGTATCCTTGTCTTTGTATGGCTTGTCTCCATGGTTGTGTTTATTGTGAAGCACACTGTGCAGTGGTCACTTGTTCCCAGATGTCTACTGACTTCTAAATTTGTGATCCTTTCTCCATTTGAGAGTACCAGGTCTAATATTGCTCCCTCCTGAGTGGGTTCCACCACTAGCTGTCTAAGGCATGCCCCCTATAGGGCATCAAGAATGAACCTGCTCTTGGATGTGGCTGCAGTCCACGTTGCCCAGTTAACATCTGTCATATTCAGGTCACCCATCAACAGTATCTCCCCTTTTTCAGCCATTTTGAGAATGCCCGCTATCATTTTCTTGTCCATTTCCTCCCTTTGAGATGGGGGTCTGTATATAACCCCTGTGCGGATTGTGATGCCATTCCCTGTCTCCAAGGTGACCCAGAGTTCCTCTTGTCCTCCCCCTTTACTTTTTAGTTCTGTAGCTTTGATACCTTCCCTTATGTAGAGAGCTACTCCACCTCCTCTTTTACTCTCCCTGTCCCTTCTGTAGATTGTGTACCCTGGTATGTTGACATCCCAGTCATGGTTCTCCATGTACCATGTTTCTGTGACTTACACAATATCCAAGTGTTCCTCTTCCATCAGGGCTACTAGCTCTGGAAGCTTGTTTCCCAGACTATGGGCATTGGTACTCATTGCCCTCCATTTAATGTTGGCTTTGGCTTTGGAAACTGTGCACGCACGCGCATAACAATCATTTTTTTGAATTTTTTCACCAAATTTGCAACATAGGCTTTTTGGGATCCCACTTCATGAACAGTGGCGCTGTCATTTTGTTAATTGTTCCCAAAATTTGAATCCGCACAGTGACCATGAAATCACTTTTTCAAACTGAATAACAAAATGACAGTGACTGATTTCATGAGGCTGAGTCCCAAGAACCCTATGTTGAAAATTTGGAGCCAAAAGTCAATAAAATGGCTGAGACATCCACCTAAGTTGAAACCTCCCCAATCAATGCCATTATACAACTTACTGTGATTTTCTTCAGTTCACAGTTGGCTTTTGAAGAGTTCAGATGTCTCCTGGTCCACAGAATATCGCTTGTCTGGGCCTCCAAAGGTAATTTTATGGGGTGAAGGGGTTGTGGGGAGGTGAGATGTACAGAAGGTGGGTATGGGTAGGGGGAGGAGGGGCGTTGTGACGATGAGGGACTGTTTTCTTGTTTACAGGGCCAAATTTAAAAAAACAATGTTGGGGTCATTTTTTTTTTACAAGTTTCACAAATACATTTGGGCACACTGGGGTTGGCTCCCAGTGTGCCACCTTGGTTTTTTTTGGGGAAGGGACTGAAGCCGAATTGATTGGGCACCCCATCAGCAAAGAAAGCTTGCCAGCAAACAAATTGAATTGAGGAGGGGGCATGCCGACAGGGGGATTGGGCATTCCCAAAGTTGGCATTCTAGGGATTGTGAGAGGTGGACAGAGGTAGCAGCTGCCATGTTTATTGAAATGTTTCATCACAGCGTCAGTTTCTGTTGGCAGACTGCATATGTGACTGAGGGAAAACGTTTTGAAATTTAGCAAAGAATACAGTTTTTTTACTAACACAATTTGCAAAGGTTCCCCCTGTCTGGCTGTCTTCCCAAACATACTGCAACATTTCCAGATCTACCTGCTAATGTCTCAAAAGCTGAAATTTGCCACAGCAATCAGGGACCGCCCTGGCATTGCAGCGTCAGCTTCTGTCAGCAAACTACATATGGGGGAGAAGGTTTGGAAATTTAATAAAGAATACAGGTCTTTTGCTGACATAATTTGCAAAGATTCCCCCATCTTCATAAACATACTGCCACATCTCCACATCTATCTGCATGCAGACTGCTAAGGATGGAACGAGAAGTTGACACTCCAATGATGGGGCAATCCCTGATTGCAGCAGTGAATTTCTTTCAAGTTGGTGGCACACTTCAAAACTGCTGTCATAGACAGCATGCTCATTCATTGTCGCCACACACACACAAACTCAAAAAAGGAGTGGTGGTATTGGCCACAACTCTGCCACACCTCTACAACCTGCTACTACAGCAAGATTCCACAAAATGTTTCTTGCGCATGCATGCAAGTAAACATAAAAAAATGGTAAAAGAAAGCAAGTCATTGTGCCAAAAATCAATCATCAGCCTATCCTAGCTCGATTTGTTCCTGTCCTAATCCTTTTCAAAGCTTTCCATCAAAGCTGGAATTTATGTTGAGGCAGAGACCTGTATTCATATTGGTAAATAAATTGTAACTCATGCATACTAAGAGTAGTTATCATGACAGTTTTTTCTTTGTATATTTTATCCCATAGAAGCAGTAGCACATCTTTCATGATTGACTTTAATTTGGAACTGTCACTAGAAAGTAATGCCTCTTGTGTACTATTCTTTTGCTGTAGTACAGACATCTAGTGTTCCAGATTCACCACTTAAAACAAGACAAAAATGAAACGCAAGGTACAAGGTTGTCATGTTTCCCATCCTACCAGGAAATAACCACAGATGAATGCCTCATAAGAAAGGGTTTAAAACAAATCATCATTCCATTTACCAGCAACCATATGCCATAAATCATAAATGAAAGAGCAACTGAAAAAGAGGTGCTCTATTGTTTTAATTGCTTTAAGCAGCCTTCTTTAAGGCAAACTTTGTCCTGTAGGGATTTTTGTTGATAGGAGTTTTTAACATTAAGTCTGTCATGACTGAAAAACCATGACTTAATCCACACCTTAGAAATTCCAACATTAGGCTTAGGACCCACTGGCCGCAATCCTGAGCTGCCTGCTTGACCAGCACCACAAGGAATTAAGCCCCTGACCAGGTTTCCTGCCTCATGGCTGGCCTGGCTAAGGGCCCACCAGCCGTGCTGCTGCTGCTGCCCACCCAACCAGCCCCATAAGGTATGCAAAAGAGCCCCGGGAAGGATGGCTTGAATGACGCTGAGTTGATTGGACCGCTGCATGGAAAGCCAGACTCCCAATTGGCTGTCTCTGTCCTCAGCTTTTTTACTGGACTGCTCTATCTCCCTGCTCTATTTTCAATCCAAATTTGACTTTGCTAGTTATTACAATGAGCTCTCTATTTTTCTAACTGAATTTAAAATTGTTATATTTAGCTCCGAACTGCTCAGTGTTATATCCGTATCAAACTATTTTTACACTGAATTGACTTATTTAAAATTTAAATTTTGGAACCTGTTATATTGTTAATTGAACCTCCAGCTGTTACTTTACTTCTGTTAGCTGTATTATTAGTGTTGTGTTTCCTAGATCTCTGCTTCTGCCTTACCTTTCCTTCTCAACAAACTGCCTGCTCTCTCTCTCCCTTTCACTTATTTCATTTATCTATTTATTTTTTGCCTCTACTGCCTGTCTTTTGCCCCTGCTAGTTGCCTGCTCCCTCCTTCTCTCCTATTAATCCTGAGCTCTAAAGCTGCTTCTCTGGAATTTACCTGAGACTTTGAGCAGAGAAGCTGCTTGTTTCTGCTATCATCTCTCTCCATCTGTTAATCACCCCATGGTTTTTGTGAGCACTTAGACCTAATTGTTCTCAATCCCCAGCCCATCCCACCCCACCCCACCCCACCCCATGCTCCTAGGCTTTCACAATTTGGCACTTCATCTCCTTTGTTCCTTGTGGCACCGTAGCCAAGATATCCCCTGCCTGTGATTTGTCCCCTGCCTCCCCTATTTCTCACTCCCTCTCTCTGTCTCTGTTTTGTTTTCTGGACCTCCCCCCAACCAAATTGCCCTGGTTCCTTAAGTACTGACCCCCTGATTCTCTCTCTCTCCTCTTTAGGAATTAAGCCCCTGACCGGGTTTCTTGCTGCATGGTGGCTCAGCTAAGGACCCACGGGTCTGCACTCCTGCTGCTGCCCACCTGATCAGCACCATAAGGTATACAAAAGAGATCCAGGAAAGATGACTTGAATGCTACTGAGTTGATTGGACCTCTGCCTGGAAAGCCAGGATCCCAATTAGCTGCCTCTGTCCCCAGCATTTTTTTACTGGACCACTCTGTCTCCCTGCTCTATTTTCAAATTTGAATTTTCTACTTCCCACCCACCCTCCCCATGCCTTTATTAAATACTCTTCCTCCCTGAAAGACTCTGTCCAGATAATCCCCACACTAGCTGGTATACCTTTAAAGAGACAGCCTTATTTTGCTGCAATCCCTCTCCAAGGCATTCACACAGCTGCATCCTGGCACAAAACCTACTGCCTCTGGAGCATCTGACAGTTTGCTGGACTACCCCTACAGTCCTACCTCTAGTATTCACCTACAATGAAGGGCCAGCACCACTGTATTCCTGGACTTGTTCAACCGGCCCAAGTAGCTAGTACCTTGGCAGTACAAGCTATCGCCACTTATCCACAGTCCCAGCTTGCCCTTTGTCCTCTGCTTACTGCTTGGTCTCCTGATAACCCAGCTACTGAGTGGTCTCCAGCTAACCCCCCTAAACCTCTCAGGGACTTGGAGCATAAGAAACGTGTTGTGAGACATTTTGAGCCTAAAACAGCTTTTACTTCAAAATGAGCTGGCACCCTGTTCCAGAATGCATTGTCACCAAGCTGTTTCTACTCCTTGCCCTAGCCTTGAATCAGAAGCATCCAACCTTAGCCACCACCTCCATCTGCAACCAGGACTGTTCTACCTCTCAATGTGGGATACCTATACAGTGAGAACCAGCAGTAGTGCTACCCTTCATGCTCATTCCATTCAGCTATATTCTTGGATCTCAACTCCCTCTTGGATCCCCACACCAACATTATGCTTGTTTCCTGGCCTCAATAATATGCTTTTTTAATTGATGTATAGCGGAAAACACCATTGAGTCAAAGATTCCTTTACAAAGGTTCCACGTCATCTAAAACAGAGACATCAGGGACAATAGCAATAACTAACACAATAATTACAGAAATGGACACAAAATAGTTACAAATGGATACAAAAATGGTTACAGATAACACAGTAAAGCAGCTGAAGATACAGAGTTACACAGTGCTGCTAAACGTAGGTACACAGTGCAAATGGTAGTAGGTAACAAAACATGGTAGTAGGTAACAAAACATAAACTGCAGGGTGGTGGCGCAAGCCATGCCCTGGTGGTTATTTGCAGGCCTAGGCTGGACTGAGGTGTCCATTGTCAAAATATAGGCATGCCCAGGGGCAGCTAGACCAGAGTTAAGTCCACTGCCTACTACTTGTGCTCCACTAAACCCGCAAAGGATGAGTGAAATGCCACCTACCAAAAATATCAAGAAAACTAATTCTAATCCTACTGCAGATCTCTGGAAACATTCACCCTAACCCTGGTCCCTAGCCTACCCACTCTCAGACCCTGGCACCTATGGGGCACTTAAAGATTGTGGCCATGAACATTGGTAGCCTCCTGGCTAAGCTAGCATAGTTTTAAGCCTGGGTGGCACAAATTCAGCCAGATGTGGTAGTAGTCACAGAGACCTGGCTCTCCCCACATACAGCTGACTTAGTAGTCTCCACCCCTGGTTACAACATGCATGGTCAGGATCATTCTGGGAAAAGAGGTGGTGGTTGTGCAGTCTACACGTGCAACCACCTACAGTGTCTCAGAATCCAATTGGCTGCTGCCAATAATGACTGCGAATGCCTAGCAATATAAATCCTGCTAGGCAAGGGGCAGAAAGGACTGATTCTTATGGCTGTGTACATCCCACCTGGGAGGCAGCAAGCTGGGCTTGAAGCCTTTGCTAACCACCACACCCAGGCCAGCCAGATCAAAGAAACCATTGTTCTAGGGGACTTTAACTCTAACTGGTTAGCCAGCTCTAATGCTGCTCACAGGGATCTTGTATCCAGACTGTATCTAACACACATGGTCAGAAGTCACACCAGAACAAACTACCGCACAGGAACTAGCACCCTGATCAACTGGGTGCTTACCTCGCACCCTGAAAGGTTAATTGATATTAAGGTACTCCCTGATGCCCTGAGTGACCACTCACCCATCCAATGCGAGTGATCAGTGAAACAGATCAAGATTCCCCCAAGACTGATGAGGAACAGAGTTATCAAAAATAGCTCCATGGCCAGTTTCAAGATGCACCTTGCAGGTATATACTAGAGCTTCTTCAACTGCTGCTCCTCTGTTGACAAAGCCCTTTAGCTCTTCCTCACTCAACTGAACTCTGCGGCTAATAGATTTTCCCCATACCATAATAAAAAGATAAAAGGTAGGAACATGGACTGGGTCACCCCTCAACTCCTCAGAATGATGCAAGAATGGGATCTCCTTTGGCATCGAGCAAAAACAACTGGGATGACAGTGGACATACAATTCTACAAAGCGGCCCACAACAGGTGCACCTGGGCCATCTGGCAGTCCAATGCCATGTACCACAAAAATCATCCATCACAGTGTTGGGGTGATGGGAGGAAATTCTGTACCTCTATCAAGAACCTCAGGACCAGTGACAGGGATCCCCCTCCCCACACAATGCTTCACCACAATAACAAAGTCGTACTCGATGATGCTACGATGGCCAACATCTTTACCAAGGCATTCACAGACTATAGCACCATCCTCCCCCCAAACCTGCTACTCACTCTGATGGAATACAGACTACTGATCTACTACCCACATTTACTGACACCAGATCCTGACAAACGTCTACTTCCATTAAGTGACCATCAAGGAAACAAGAAAATACCTCACAAGAGTTCTGGGCAAAACAATGATGAGAGGTTATGGAGTTGACATGAATCTGATCTCTATCGCTCTCCCTGAGGTCATCGTACCCTTAACTAAACTCTTTAACCTGTTGCTCTGCCTGTCCACATTCCCTTCAATCTGGAAAAGTGCACTGGTCACCCCTGTACTAGAAGGAGGTGCCCAGTCACTATTACCCTATTACAGACCCATCTCTATTCTCTCCCCACTTTCCAAAGCACTGGAAAGATTTATTGTCAACCAACTCACAGACCATCTCTATAAATACAATCTCCTCAGCTCCCAGCAGCATGGCTTCTTCAAGATGCACAGTGTGAGCACTGCTCTAATTGACTTCATGAACTACGTACATGAGGCACTTTACCAGGATCAACTGGTTGGGGCAATCTTTATTGACCTAACCAAGGCATTTGACCTTGTGGACTACCAGCTGTTGCCCCACAGGTTAAATTGCCTTAGGCTGTCCCCAATATGGTTACGTGGTTCTCTAGCTACCTGTCTGTGTACTCCCAGCAATTAAAAATCAATGGAGCCTTCTCCATGTCCAGTGAAGTCACAGTAGGGGTCATCCAAGGGTCCACTGTGGTCCTCTCCTGTTCAGCCTCTTTGTAAACAACCTACTGGATGCATGCCCCTCTTCCAATGTACTGCTATAAGCTGACAACATGGTTGTATTCTCACATGACTTCTGCCAGGAAGCATTCACCAGGAACCTGCAGCACAACTTTGACCTCCTACAGGACTGGTTCAAAAGCAGCCTACTGTTGCTTGTAGCAAGTTTGCAGTAACAGTTAGAGACCCTTTTCACGTTTTCAAAAGTCTGTTGCAACAGCACTACTCTTTCTGTCCTTTTTCTCTTCCTTTGTATTCCTCTTTAGGCAGGTAGGCCACCTGCCTAATGTTCTTACTGTCCCTTCTTGGTGGTCTCTATCCCTGCATAACTTCATATCACACTACATACACTCCTCGATCGTGCGCACGATCACCTTCTCGAATGTGCGCACTATTACCTGCTCGAATATGTGCACATCGCCTCCATGAATGTGCGATTGATGGCTGTAGTGAGCCCGAAACTGAAATATTAAGTCCTGTTGTATTTTGCCTGGTAAGCGGTACCCCCCCCCAAAGAGATGTGAAAACCGAGTCACTACAGTCCTCCTGTATCCCTTTATTTAGATGCTGTGAAGTGAATGGGCTGGGTTTCAATGCGTTTAAGCCCTAGCTTAATGTCCATCTCTTTATTGCTGTCCTCTATGCTTTGCCCAGGTACCAACAGAGGGAAATTAATACCTGCTACTAATAGCTCTCAGGATTCGGGAACCAAACGAGCCTTTTACCAGTCCCATTCTCGGAGACATTTTCGCTTGCTGAAATATGGATTTCAAATATATTTCTTTCTGCCCCTCATAGAAGCTGTACAGCCCTGTAAAGCCCTGCAAAGCACTTACAATCTGCCACAAATCGCATTTTACTTACTAACATTAGCGGATAGCTCCCTGCTTGTTAGCGTTGCAGCCCAGCCCTAGTAGATTTTGTAAACTGCTAAAACGTTTCATGTGGGACAAAGAAAGCAGAGTGTATTGCAGAGCTGTACCTTTTTGCAGTTTTACCACACGGCGCTAACGCGATAGCTCATTCTGGATTGTACTGCTACTCTATAGAGCTGGCCAGCTGACTGTTTCCCAGTTATGTAGGCAGGCTTAAAGGGAAGGGGTTTGACTATGATGGACAGTGTGTTGTTTTTCACTAAATTTATGTTAGCCAAGTTAATAATAGATACTGGGTGCTTTAATATTGTTGTTATGTTGCTTGAAACTGTTTAATAATAGAACATGGCAATAAAATCTAATAAATAAAGAGTTTCTAGGATGTTTATGCAAATAGGGGAGGAGACTCCTGTATCACATGGTATCCTAGCACTATAAAGGAATGACAAATTCTAGGGCTAGTTAGTTTGTTTTAGGGCTCAGCAAGGGGCTGTGTCCTCTATCTCATTGGTTCCTTCATAGTTTTTCTTTTCATACATATGGTGCCTGTGAAGTTCGGTTTGCTATGTTTATTTTGATGCATGAATCCAGTTTATTTTCTTTAGTAGTAGAGTACGCCTAAAGCCATTTTTTTGTTGGAAATTGCTGAATAAAAGCTGTTTGATTTTGTACTTCAAGTGGTGTCTACGTTTGAATCCCACGCTTCTACTACACTGCTCAACAGTAAAAAAAAACAAGATGTTGCTCTTTGCGGGACATCAAAAAAGGAGATCTACTGCACCCTTCTCAATGATCTACAACCCTGACTCCACCCTTGAGCAGATGCACTCAGGTGTCTCAATTGATGAATCCCTCTCCTTCGACGAACACATCTGCAGTATAACTACCTCTGCCAATGGGAAGATAGGAGCTCTCTACAGGCTACGGTTCTGCCTTACACCTGAGGCTAGGTTATTAGCAGTCAGAGGCACTAACTTACCTATCCTGTACTATGGAAATGTGGTATACAGTGCAGTCTCTGATTCCAGTCTGCACAAAGTCCACAAGATCCTCAACAAAGCCTGTAGGGTTGTCCTTGATGCCGATTGCCTTATGCATACCTGTGAGCTATACATTAGAACTAAATGGCTTCTGCTCCTGGGTCGAATCAAGTTCCATTCATGCCTAGTAGGGAAGAAGGCCCTCTAGGACTTCCGCCTCCATCCTTGCAGGCATCTATCCAACCTTCTCTAGCTGTACATGCGATGAAAAGTGTAACAAAACATGCTTCAGCAGTGTCTTTCAGGAGAACTGCCCAGGGGATGCAAGCCTTCACAGTCAGAGCCCCCCTCTGGCAAAATATACTTCCCTATTCAACTACTAGCCTCATGTGCCTCAGTTATGTCAAATCCAAGCTTTGGAATTACATCTCCCCTCCTGACCTCTACTTCTGCCTCACTTAATCTCTAGCTGAAACTATTATTTCTCCTGCCCAAGGCCCACATCCCGACTCACCTGGGACTGTCTGGACCCTCCTCTGATGCTCCCACTTCACCCACTCCCATCCTACTACTTGTACCATTCCACCCTCCCCTCCTCCCTTTGCTGCATACCCTTCCTACATTCATCTCTTGCCCTCTTCCCCCTACATTCCCACCTCCCCTTGATTATGCTCCCCAGCTATTTCCCCATAGAGCTTCTTGCCTGCAACCTGTAGCTGTTACCTCCTTCACTTCCTCTTAGCTTTAATTCTCTTGTTGATTGAACTAGCTTTAGTTGATGTTTCTACCTTTAAGGAATGACAATGCTATATAGCTGCTTCTGGAATATCAACTACCTCTTCATATTTGCACTTTATTGCATTTTACCTACTCTCCCTGCCCTGTTGACTGTTCCTCCCTGAGTCTGTAGTACCTGTGATACAGACCTCTCAATTATCCTTTACTGCTCAAATGTGTTGTGGTATGTCCTTTGTCCTCTACAGGATGTATTCTCAGACAATGCTGATAGGTGCTAATGTTTCCCCTTACTCCTGTATTTGTTTGCTAATGCCAACAAGGATCCTTTGCAAAAGAGCTTTTAGCTCAAAGGTTGTAATTCTGATTTCTAAATAAATAAAAATAAATACATATTCAACTGGTTTATCAAATTGTATTTGCTATTTTCATCAGTAACTGTAACAACTGGACATATCAAAAAATGGCTACCCAATATATCCTGAAAACAAGTTTCCTAGTTTGAGTTCCAATTTGAGAAAATGAAAGATTCCAAGATTGGATCTTTTGACAAATCTCCACTAAATGTTCCACCAATAACCATTCATTTTACAATCCCACTTTTCCAAAGCTTGCAGAGAAAAGAAAAAGAGAACAAGACCAGAACCAGAGTGTCCACATTTTAGCTTTTCAGTTAGCAAGGGATAACACTTATTAAAGAAAGAGGTACATACATATCCCATGGTACAGTACTTATGAAAGAAGAAATGGGGGATTAATTTTATTAAAAGACAAGTATCATAAAGAAATTATAAAAAAAGGAACAGTGGTAAATATTGTACATACAGAGAAGTTTTGTGATAAAAATGAAATGAATCACAGGGAAGCATAAATCACAAAAGAAAGAGTTACAATACATACAGTATAAAACAAATTTAAGAGAGGAACCTAAATATCAGGATGTGAGAGAATAGGGAGAGAAAAAAAAAATATTACAAAGGAAAGCTACCAACAGATCTTGGGTGTAAACTAAAGGGGTTAAAGTTTTGCACAACTACCACCCCCAGGGTGAGATGTAATCCATGTGCAACTCACTCAGATCTCCAAAAACTGGTGATTTTGCATATGGCTACATTCAGCATGACATATATTTTTCTGACACAGATGCAGAGCACACTTGCCACAGATTGTACTTGCAGTCAACAGAGAGAAAGAGAATGCATGGCATGTTCCTGTGTGTCCTGTTCCATGGTGCAGAATATTTTTCCAACACTACTGTATTGTATGAAACTAATTGAAATGCAGCTATACCCAAGACCACAGCTAAATCAGTCCAAAACCTAATAGCAAAAGGACAAAAAAAAAAACAACACACGTTTGTCAATGCCGAACATTCATTTGTATGTACTTGCTGTGCAGGTGTTTGGCACTGATAGTGCAGAGGTAATAATTAACTTGGGTTTGCCTCTGTAGTGTGTGCAGCAGGAAAATGACATATGCAGATCTCAGAACCCACAGAAGCTGTCATCACAAAACACGTCTCGTACTGAGACCTTGCCTATTAGGCAATGCATGCCAAACGTCAGGTAATTTTATTGAATGATGCCAGAGTTATTACACTGTAAATTTAGAGATTTAACATGAAACCTGTAGGGCAACTCTTACTATTCTGGTGCTACCATGCCAGTATATTGTAAATAAGTGGTGCAGAACCAAAACAATGATCAAGCACTTTATGAAAAAATAATTTTGCAACTTTAATTACTGTCAACCATCTAGCTAAAAATAAATGCAAGTTGAATAAGGCAAAACATGAGGGTTCTTCTTTCTCTAGACCTCACAGGCCATATTAACAAAGATGCAGGGGAAGACTGCAGTATTACAGATCCACTTTGATAATTGAGTAACCCATCCAGAGGCAGCTGAGTATAAACTGTGAAGCTGATTCCAGCAGCATGCAGATGTTTAGTACTATAGCAATTTCTTGATTTATTACATACTGTAGAATAAGACTGAGCAACTAAGTGAGTACACACAGGAAAGTGGTGCACAGAAACTACTGAAGCAAGCAAGAAAAATAGGTTCTGGCACACACAAACTCTATAAGAGGGATGCAGAAATATTTCAGAGGTAAAATCCTTTCTTAAACCATTTATTGCACCAAAGACAATGCTGTCTGGTCTGACATGTTTCTGGTCGGGGGGCATGTGGCCCCAGGCCAAGTGCCAACAAACATCCAGCCATGGATTAATTTCCCAGTAACCCATGGATTCCTTGGGGGTTAATCCTTACTTATTGTACTCTCCGCTCCATACCCTCCTCAGCAAGTGAAAGCTGAAACAGTGAGCAATATGGTGAGCCTCTTGGCAGCAACACAATACTGCTAAATTATTTGAGAAGCATGGCAAAGTGTGACCTGGGTGCAAGTTTATATTCTCCCTGGCTGCAGTTGTCTGTTCTAAGTCCCACAAGCCCTCCTTCCTTATTGGATTTAAGTGTAGGTGCTGGTCTCCTTCTGTGAAAGTCCCTGACTGCAGTTGTCAGTCGTCAATCAACATATCATTTGCATGATCACTCGTTTCTGCATTTTCACAAAGGATCCATCATGAGCCAAAGTGGGCAATATCAGGTATTTGTCCATATCAAAAGCTTTGTCTGTGTAATGTTATAACATGGCCAGGGCAAATTGTGTTATGCCAAACAGTCCCTGTTTTCCCTGGCCATGTTTTAAGTGGATTAACCAACTCTGGAGCCATGGGTTACTGGGGAAATTAATCTACGGCAGTGTGGATATTGACACTCATGTGACAACCCCCCAGCCATTGATTAAATTCCCAGTTACTCATGGCTCCCTCATGGGTTAATCCTTATGCATATCCTGCCCCCAACAGTAAGAAAGGTAATCTGTCTGCTGTTTGCCTTACCTTGCACTTGAACATTTTTGTGTAAACATGCAATGCCTTGTAAAGTATACACTGCATCTATTCTAACACTATCTCTAACATGTTCATTTGTCATCAGAAGTTCCACCCTAAAAGAACACCGTTGTAAATTACCTCTGATCCATGTTTCTAACCCGGAATAAAAATGAATGAAATAGTATGTTTTTCTGTTCCCTGGAAGATTTGTTAAAGTCTTCCTCTAGTTTTTTAGTTGCTCAGAGCCTCAGATTTACTCTGGAGCTCCTACACTCTGAACATTTTCCTGACTGCCATATAAACAGTTAATTGATTTTACTCATGAGAAGGTTAATTGATTTTTCTCATGAGAAATGCATTATTGGCTTCGCATAAGGTGCCTCTAGACACCACTATTGTACAGTTTATGATTCGTTTCATAGTGCAGCTGAGTTTGTGAGCCTCAATCTAGTTATAGCCTATACTCCTTCTCCAACACATTTGCAAAGAGAGAGCAGCATGATTTGAAATGACTATTTCTTTTAGCACCTCTGCAGTTTACTTTTACTGACAGCCAGCCCAAGGAGCCTGATATAAGAAAATAGTCCTCCGGCTTGACCAGCTAACTGTACATTTTATGCAGTGGACCAAAACAATTAAACAAATGAACAATAGCAGCAACTCAGAGGTAAAGTGGAAGAGAAGCAAGTTATCAACTGTTACAAACACTACACCAGCAAGACTACACAGCCTCAGCCTCCCATCCCTCCCATTCTCAGTCTTTTTCTTTATTTAACCACTGTCCACCCAATACACCATTCAGAAAGGAGCCAGGAAAGGGAAAATGAAAAAAAAAATACTTGCAGGCAGATCACAATGAAAAATGCCAAATGTTTTCTTGCTTGTATTTACTGTGTAGGCTTTTGGCATTGACAGTGCAGAGGCAATAATTAACAAAACCACAAGTTATAAAAGTGAAATTGTCATGACTATGAAATGAGGAGGTTCGCATATAATGTTGTGGTTTTCTTACAACACCAAATAAATCAATTATATTAATTAGGTATATGTAAGAACAAATTAAAAATGTTAATAAAAGTCTCACAGACTACTGCTTACTGAAATATACATGTGACTGCCCCTTAGAAGATCTCTGAGAAGGCATACTGTACTAGCCTCAAGGGAAGATGAACTGTTTAAGGAATGACTTAAAGTAATAAAACCTATTATACTATATGACTCAGTAAAACTGAATATAACACAGTATAACACCTGGAACATTTATGTCATAAATTAAATACTTTGTCTTGATAAATGTATCATGGTTAAAATGACATTTTAAATGAAAGACACTAACAACTTTAATGAGACATACTGTAACTGAGAAATTAATATACAGTAGGCCCAAAAATATTTCCTTGGCACTGTAGCATTTGCAACTGCTAAACATTTGAAATGTGAATTGGAACTCAGAATGAAATATTGTGTTATAACTGGAAATTAAATTAAGGTTCCTGAAATATAACCCAAAGGTTTAGCAACTCAGAGATCAGAATCACTTGGCAAGCCTGAGTGTACTGCAATCACTTTCCATCTCAGAGCATTAACAGTTGGCATTTTTGAATACAGTTCTATTGTATAACATATTTTAAATTTGTTTTATAATTTAAGTGAATGTCACCATGATTATCCTCTAATCTGTATGGGAATTAAGACTACAAGGAGAGAGGAGACAAAGTCACTCACGCTAATAAACAATAAGGTAAGGCATAGAAATATACCTTACTTTGTACAAGAAAACAGACAGCTTTAAACTTCAGACTAAAAAGTTTTGGAGTTGAATATGAGACTCCTAACCAAACACTAGTTGCAGGCCCTAGTGAAAATCTAAAAAGCAGCAAAAAGAACACATAAGCTGGGGAGAGGAGAAAAGAGAATGTGTTGCTCCTATAGCAACACCTGGCAAAATGCTGACATTACAGAGCCAGGGAATGGAAAAGTACTGCCTAGCACTAAGGCCCATGCTGTCACCATTCCTGAGCAAGGGCTGAGCATCTCATCAGTTTTACCTTATTCACAATCTCCTGACTCATGGAGCCCCACCAGAGTCAGGTGTTGATGCTAATTCTTGGGGGAATACCCAGGTTTATAGAGACTGTGGAGACATGTTCAGGAAGCTGTCCTGAAACAGAGGGAATTTACACCAGACTTTTCTTCCTCTGGATAGGATGATGAAAGATGAGATGGCGGGGACAAAGTAGTGAAGAGAAAACTTGCAAGTGAATTAACAGATCAAAGTCCATGGCAAACTGCGCCTCACAGTCCCAAGGATAAGCAAATTTGCAGATTTGATTAGGATGAGCCAGTGCATCTCGTTCAAAGGGGCAGTGGCAGCAGAAAGTGACCCAACTCCTGTTTTCGTCCTGACAGTGAGTGGGCAGAACTTCTAAACAGCTTATAGTGTTATGTCCTGGCAACACAGGGCTGCTGATGTAGCACTACAATTGTGCAAAAAGGGCAGCAGGGATGTGTCTGCAGATTTGAGGTGCAGTGACAGAGATATATAATCTTCTAGGGTTGGAGAGCTACAGCATGTCTGCAAGTTTGCATGTTACCCACAGCCTCACCACCCTCCGGAATCAACAGCCAGTGGGACACAGTACCCAAAGATCTTTCTGCATCAGCATTCTGATTTTTTTACATAAATTTGGCACCTCCCACCTGGGATATCTGTACTCATTCCTCCTCCTCGCTGATGCTCTACACCAATACTGGCAACTCTGTGGGCATCACTTCATGTTCTCCACTGGTACAGATGAACATGGATTAAAAATTTAATAGGTCACATCTGCTGCTGGAAAAGATCCATGGCAATTCTGCTCTGAATTGTTGGAGAAGTTTAAAACAGTGTTCAATCTTGGCTTGGTTTCCTACACTGATTATATTAGAACCACTGAGCAACATCACAAATGAGCGGTTGAGCACTTTTGATAATATCTGAAAGACAAAAGCCAAGTCTACAAAGGGACACATGAAGGCTGGTCTTCTACATATGATGAGAGCATCCACATATAATTTCAAGTGACAGAAGGCAAAGACAAAGATAGAAATCCTGTTTAAAGCTCTCTTAAAAGTAGACACCAGATGGAATGGACCAAAGAAGAAACAGAAACATAGAAATTGATGACAGAAAAAGATCATTGTTCCATCCAGTCTGCCCATAAAATCCTAATAAACCCTGAACCTTTTGTCCATACAGGGTTCTAACTCACACTATTCACCCCTACTCTCCACACCTACCACTACCACCCTGCACAACCACTAAGCCATTCACTTTGTCCCAGTCATGTTTGAAATAATAGATGGTTTTGGCATCCACCACATTAGCTGGCAGATTTTTCCACAGCTCTACCACCCTTTCTGTAAAATAAAAGTTTCTCATTTCCCTCTTGAACCTCCGTCCCAGTCAGTTTCCACTTCTGCCCTCATGTTCATGATCCACTACTTATGCTAAATATTCCTCCAAATTTACAGTGCTTATTCCTTTCAGGAAGAAAACTATGTGTTTAGATTATAAACGTTTTGACTCTTGCTACTGAATTGACTCCACAAGATAAAATCTTTAGTGCAGCCAGAAAAGTTTAATCACATTGCTGTCCAGTGGTTGCAAGAAGATATCCAAGACTTGTCTGTGTCTTGGCAAAGCAACAGGTTGAAATGCAGTGTGTCTGTCCCCAGAGATCCAAGCCAAAAAATACATGTATGGTTAAATGCATTTAGTGAATTCCGTTATGGTAGCTGGGTAACTAGGGACACATGACCAGTGGGGACCAGTAGCAAGTCATGTTATGGGCAAAGAACATCAAATACAAAAGCAGATGCAAACTAGAGATGGTACTGGGAAGTGATTTGGAAGTGAGCGAGTGTATGACAGAGGGGTGGGACTTCTTTTGAGGGATGGAGACCATCCGGGAGGCATCTGGACTGATCATTTCTCATATGTCACCATGGACACTATTAACATCATCTTAGCCTGTTCCAGAACCTGTATCACAAAAGACAGATAAAAATGTAGAAGGACTGTTTTCGCAAGGTTGTAGCAGGATTGGAGATGTGTGTGTGTGTGTATTTTTGCAGGGGAGATAGTAGAGAAGGAGGTTTAGCATGATTCTGCTCAGCTGCTTGCTGAATGCCTTCATGCAGATGAAAGCATCAAGGAGGATGGACAGAATGTTTTTTCTGGTTATTGAGGATGCCTCCATCATTTCTACTCTGGACTCCACAATCCTCTTATCCGCTGCTAAAAGTCACTGTGATAAAGCATTACACTTATTAGGTAAAAGGTCCACTTTAGTTCCAACTGCTGCATTGTAGCTTGCAAAGTCTTGTAGGTGACGTCCTGCTCTTCCAGTCCACTTCGCTCAGACTCTTTTCTTCATCACAGCCTCCAGGCCTGGGCTTGAAGAAATCTTGGGAGGTCCCTGTTTGATTTTTTGGCTTTCCTATTGTTAGAATTAGAGCAAATTTGCAAAATATGTTCTTGAGGAAATCAGAAAAAAAGTCCAACCAATATAAATAGTCACCAAAGTATGTAAAGTAGATTTTAAACAGTTTAACCCACCAAGTGTAGGAGCTTCAGCACTGTTTTGTTTACCTGCAAATGATCTTCTTTCCTATTTACATGTAACTGACCATTCCTTGACTCATGATATGAAGTAGAGGAGTGAAGTGCTGCACCAGTGAAACCAGTTACTCAGAAGTGGCTAACAGCAGCAGCTCACCAATATAGCAGTACCATTAGTGGGTCTATTGGGTCTGCAGTGCACCACAGTGACTATTCCAGTGCAGCACAGTTGCCATTCTGGGAAGGTACAAAAGCCTGCTGAGGCAGTATGCACTGTAAACAGCAGATCTGCCCTGAGGAGTGGTGGCTGACCTCAGCTGTTGTACAGAGTGACAGCTGCTGGTGGCATTAGAACTTCCAGGTGGTCCAGCAGACCACCAGTTTAGACCAGTGACACACAAGTCAGATCTGGCAGGGCCACAGACTGTGCCGCTAAGTAAAAGTTGCTACTCTAAACCCTGATGACACAGGGGAGGCAGAGGCTAAGTAAAGCAAGCAAGCAACAGTAGTGGTAGCAAGTGGGACCATAGCTAACAACACAAGCAGCAAAGCTGAGCTAAAACACTTCTCATTTTCTTTGTCTATCAGCTCAGTTGCAAACTTGACCTATAATACAGTAAGCAATGGTGTTCCAGTGGGCAGGCGGGTGCCAGTGGCCATGCATGATTCCGTGAAGATAGCAGCAGATAACTGGAGTTTGCCACAGCAAAAAAAGTCAACCCAAGCTCAGTTTAGCAAGAAAAATGGGAACTGTGGGCTCTAGTTTTAAACCTAGTTTATGAGCAATTCCCTGTATCGGTGGCAGATATAGCTGCAATTTACACAAGTGCCAACAGTGGACTGATGCAGGAGACAGATGTGGGAGCCAAGGGTAGAAATGTCCATCAGCCAGGGGTTCCAAATGATAGCAAGTGGGTACCATTTAGAAAATGTGGCATGGTCTGCTGCATTATCACTATATTTATCCATCACTTGTTGGTCAAGGTAGGCCTGGCAAGGAAACTGGATCTTTAAAATAAATTTCTTGCCTTGGGAATAAAATAGATTGGCCAAACTGGTATTCATAAACTTTTGTTAGTTCTAACTGCTGAATTGGTTATTTTATATGTTTGTATTTATTTATTTATTTATTTTCTTTTGATGAACAGGTAAGTGCACTAGGCAAGAAACCTGCCTATTTTCAGGCACGACCCAGGAGAATACAGGTACAGTGGTGCTGAAAAGACATCACTGACAATAAAGAGTTGCAAAGAAAGAGATAACTGTTAAGACAATTAAAACAAATGCATTAAAACAGCATGAGAATAACAATGAAAACTACAGGTTAGAGCAGTAATACAATTGTTGCAAAAGAAGGTATACATATAACACATCTATGGCCCTAAATAGACATTAACAGGGGGACACGGGGGACAGAAATGGGCAAAAAGTAGCAAAAGGGCAAGCAGCAGGCCTTAAGTGCAGTCACAGTAGCCTGGGGCTTTAAGGTGGGAGAAAAGAGCACGCTTAAAAGCTAGGTGAGTTGAGGAGTTCTTCACCTGAGGTGGCAGCGCATTCCAAAGCCACAGGGCAAAATAAGAGAAAGCCTGATCACCCATTTTCATAAAGCAGGGCTGAACAGCTAGCAGAGGGAAGGCAGTGGACCTGAGGACACGAGAGCGAGAGACAGGCTTAAGCATGGCCCCCAGGGCCACTGGGTGAGGTGTTCTGGTCAAATATTCAACAAAACTACCTAGTGCATATGATCTAAGGGATATGGGAGGCAGCCAATTTAAGGCAGAGTGAAGACGGCAGTGGTGGGTCAGACATGGAGCCAATAAGGTGAATCTACAGATGTTCTTGTATGTAATGTACCATTTACAGGGTACTACAGCACTGGCATGTGAGAGGACTGGGAGACCATATAGCAGTTGCAGCAGTAACACACATTTCATGACAGTAATCCTGGCGGCTGGAGTATAATGAACTTCAGCATTAAATACATCAACCAAATAACCCACTTCAAAAGCCACTCACGTAGGGTCTGCAGCAAAAATGATGTTTTATTGGGAGCAAACATACAGTAGCTGCAATTTAAACAATTGCCAACAGTGGACTAATGCAGGAGACAAATTTGGTAGCCAAGGGTCAAATGTCAATAAGCCAGGGGTTCCAAATGGAAGCAAGTGAGAGCAAATTAGATCCTTATATTGACAGCAGACATAGTTAAATTTACATAGGTGCCTACAGCATACCAATGCAGGATACAGATTTGGGAGCTGAGAGGAGAAATGTTATTCATGCAGGGGTTCCAAATAGTATCAAGTGGGTACCAGTTAGAAAATGTGGCACAGCTTGCTGCATTATCACTGCTTTTTATCCATCACTTGTTGATCAAGGTTGGCCAGGCAAGGAAACTGAATCTTTAAAACACATCTCTTGCCTCAGGATTAAAAAAGAATGGTTGGATAGAATGGTATCCATAAACATTTGTTAGTTCTAACTGCTGAATAGGTTTAGTATTTTTGTATAATGAACTTTGGTTTCAAATACATCAACCAAACAAACCACTACAAAAGCCACTCAGATAGGGTCTGCAGCAAAAATGAAGGTAGAAAATAATGGGCAGAATGAGTGGGCCAAGTGGCCCTTATTTATGATCATATTTTATTTTTCTATTGCAAAGGTGGGTGGCAGTTGTGAGCTGAAGTTGGTTACTGGCAGGAGCACGGCTCCAGAGAAAGCACTACTGCTGGCACTTTCTAACTCTCTCTGCCCATTGTGCAGCACTCTCAGGTGGCAGGCAATAATTAATTTTAAGCTCAAATGCTCCAGACAATTTCTCTGTCTCTCCCCATCTCCACTAATGTTGAGCACAGCGATGCTCAGCAGTGTGTGTGAGAGGGAGCATTAGAAACTTAACAAACTCTGGTCAGAGCCAATATGGCTGTGGAGAGCTTTTGGGATGCTTTTAGCCATTATTTCTAATGAATTTGCACAATGCAGATCTGTGGAGAGGCATTTTCAATGTGGTCTTTGTTTTACACATTTTTACAATGTGTTTTCCTAGAATATGCCTGCTGTTTGCTATATATTTAGTCTCGATAGTTCACAGAAGAAGTGGCATCTTATTTTCAGTGGGGCCCTACATCTACACAACATTATGCTGCAATGTGTGAAATCAGAATACACTAAAAACAATATTTTACATCTGAAGGGATATATTAAGTGCCGGATCAATGCAAGAGCAGAAAGATGAGTTGTACAAAGAGGGTGCACTGGTCGGCACTGATACAACATTCAAAGAGAATGCACCACTGGTACAGGTTGTGCATACAGTGAAACCAGCAAGGATGAAGTGCAGCACTGCAGAATTCTGCAGTAGAGTGACTACAGCAAACAATGCAATTTCAAAGGGACTTAATCCCTTTTGTCATGCAGTAAGCATGTGACACTGCACTTCATCCTTGTGGGCTTCATCGTTCCTGTTGAAAATGTGACCCTGGATGGGAGTCACAGTGCTGGCGGCTGCCAAGTCAGCTGCATACAGGGTAGCCCTGACTGAATACCTTTAAGGGGGAAAGCATGGCACATGCCAGTATGCACCACAGCCCCCATGGGTGATATTCAGCCCAGGAATGCAAATGAACTAATTGAGCATGTAGGGTGCACAAGGGCCTTATGTATGCTCATTACCAGCCCATTTGCGTGTTGGCATGGGGATGAATGTACTGGGGCAGATCTCACCCCCAAGTCCTGACCCCAATCTCTACCATGTGGGACAGGCCCTGGAGTCTCTGGTGTTATAATGGCACCTCCCACCCATTCCACCAGCCTTGATCATACTGGAGTCCAAGCTCTATCGGATCCATATTGTAGGGACCCCAATGCCACCCCTAATTGCACCTGAATACACCCACAGTCCATGTCCATAGTGTAGTGGCCCCCACTCCCCTTCAGCAATGCACAGACAGCCCCCTCCCTGCCCTCCAGCCCATCCCATTGCTATGATTGGCTCTGTTATGGGAATGTACCACTCTATTGGTAGCTGGAAAAGCACTCACAGTACAATGCTGGAATGTGTTATACATAGGCATGAGCTGTGTGTGGGTGATAACACCCAGTGGCCATACTCCTCAGGCACTCAAATGAGGATCCATCATCCCAGTGCCATTGCACTGCTCCATGTGGGTAACAGCTGATGCTGTATCTACTCACACAGGACCCAAACAGGCATGTTACAGCCGAGCTCCCATTCATTTGTACAACTGGGGAACTACAGATGAACTATCTATAGTCTGAAGTGTACACTGCAAATGGCACTACAGGATACCACACCCCATGGGACCCAGGATACTTTAAAAGTCTGGAGGGTGGCATCTTACATAGGAGAACGGGGAGAGTGTGGGCTTGCAGCGGTGTATGACATCAGGAAGACACAGCATTGACAAAGCATGCATTGGAGGTTTGTAAATTCCCTCTTTAGTTTGCTAGGGATGAACACACAGCTGCATACACTGGTGAATCTGCAACAGTCATGGTGTCCCAATGCACTGTACAGGCAGTTGGATCATTCCAGAGTGCAGGTCCCCAGCCTGAGTTCAGTGCAGTCAATGGCTGGCCATGGCAGGGTGTGGTGGGCAGTGCCAGTCTTTTCAACAGGTTGGGTATGGGGGATTGAGGGTGTTTGTGTACAGGGATGGTGGATGGGAGTCCTCTAGACTATGGATATGCACCATGGTTTCCTCTGTTGCAATTGGGTCTGGAGGGGACCTACACTATGGAGCTCTTCATGGATGGAGCTGCCTAGACTGGGGATGGAAAGGGGGGTACCTCTAGTCTACCAGGGCTGCCAGGATGCTGTGCACCTGGGTGCACATCTGCAGACTGTCTGTGGGTGGGTGGCTGGCCAGGTTAGGCCAGCTATTCCTGGCCTAACTGTGGGCAGCAGTGCTCTGGACTGTGAGGGGCACATTCCCACTAAATATGCTGCAGCATGGCATATGCATGGGATTGCTCCCTCAACTTGCACAGCATACCATTTGTGTGTGCCCTGGCCCATTCCTTCATGGCTGGTGCAGCCTGCACATTTGAATATCATGCTGTTGTGCATTGTTGGAGTTGTGTGGCTCATCTCCCTTTTTCCACTGGATATCTTCTTTGAATATGAGAGCCTAGGACAAGGTAGCCTGAATACATTATAAAAATGGTAAAATCATTACCCCTCTGGAAACAAGATAGTGCATCTAATCTGGGACAGCCTGAGTAAATACAGTGCAAAAATGTGTAAATGAACACCCCTGTGACAATGAGATGTAGCATTTCCCCTGCCCTATCCAGAATACAAAATATAGGATAAGAAATATTCAGTGCTCCCAGATCCAAATAACCATTAATTTGTAAGAAGCCCTCATTTTCCCCTTTGTTTTCCTCACAAAGGCAGAATCAAAACCCTGTATAAATCCCTGTAAATGTTTCCATAAGCCACTGTTTTTTTTACTCATGACTTTGTTCTTTATTATATCAGCAGCCTTTTACTGGGAAAACAGCTCTGATTTTCTGCTCAGTATTAATATTATATGTCCTGATGGCCTTGGAATAATTTGGATGTTTATGCTATGCATAAGGCAAAATGGGGGACTGTATGAAACAACAAATATCAAGCTCATTATTTCATGAACTCTACACAAAATTAGTAATCACAAGTCAGGCAATATTTCAAAACATGCTAGTAATGTCTGTAAACAAATTTATTCCAAACAGAGACATATATATATATACACACACACACACATACACACACACATACACACAAATGCTATTTTTGCATCTTAAAGTTGTCAGTTTTCAGACAAATTGTCATAGACTTTTTTCTGTCCACCTGATGGAATCTTGAATGAGTTAAGTAAATGTTATTATTTTATCAAGGCCCTGATCCAGCAACTCAGTAACTACACGCTCAGTATATCATATTATAAAATGACAAAGAACAGTTTTCTGTTTACAGTTGTTTGATCAGGAATTTTACAAATGGTATAAGATCTTTATGTCACAACTATGTTGGTCCAATAAAAGGTATCAGATCATTTGCTTCTGTACAACTCATTGTTTGTCAGCAGTTAATTCATTAGATGAGGTCTCCCTTGCCTAGAGTTTGACTGTTTCTCTACCCTTCCCCCAAATGCACACACACACACACACACACACACACACACACACACACACACACACACACTTATTATTACAGATCTCAGTAGCTCTTATCTGTTATGTTTGGTAAAAGGCCCACATCCCTTTTCTGTCAAAAATAAATTTATGTATTTAGTACGAGTAGTTCACTGACCTGGTATTTTATCAGATAGGTTCTGAGAGGTTAAACACAGTGTAAATCTTTACAATATTTGCTGGGAAAGGGTACCATTTATGAGGTGTGCATCTTTCTCAAAAGATATTCATCCCCAACTGAATTAATAGTAAAAAATGTTTAAATGCAAAACATTTAAATGTGCAAGCTTTTGCATTTCGAAGGGGGTAAACAAATCTCCAGTTTCATAGGCAACCAATTTTTAACAAGCTGTTTCAGTTTCCTAATGGCCCTCAGATAAGCAGCTTGGAGATATGTCTTCAACAGTCTAAACAGAAAGAAGAGATTATTTTATGTGTGTTGTCATAGTGATTTGTAGATGTGGAAGAATACACTGAAATGCCCAAAAAATGAGTTCCACAAAATTCCATTTTCAAGCTACTGATAGCAAAATGGCTGTAGGCTCCATGCACAGCCATAAAAAGGAACAAATGCAATGAATTAAAGTAGAAAGCCGAAGTTGTTATCTCCCACCTTGCTTTGCTAAAATGGACAGTCAGTGAGGAAGTATCAAGAGATGAAGTGCTCTTCTTCTGATAGAGTTGGGCTCATATTCAGTATAACTAACAAATCTGTCAGTTTCAGCTGTGGTCTCCCTCCTCATGGCTTTTCTCCTCTCTCACCATTCTTTTAATAAAAGTCTGCACTGGTAGCTGCTAGCCAATAAATGAAGATGCACTCAGCAATGCTGCTTTGAAGACTTGTAGTTGAGCCAAAATACAAAGCTTCATTGCCACAGAGCAGTGACAGAACCCCAAGCAAAGGCAACTTTAGCAAGCAAGGCAGAGGCTTGACATCTTGGTGATTTCAGAGACACACAGACACCTCAATGACTGGTGTGGGGGTTAACTCTGGAGTCAGTGTTTGTACCTTGCAACCCTTTGCTTGTTTTCAGTGGCACTGCAGAGATGTCTTGAGATGGCAAAAAAGATTTGAAGGTGAGAGACTGAGACTTGAGGTGCTAGCTGCTGGTAGAGGCCAGCAAAACTTTAAAAGGCAGGCTTTGGAGGGGAAGTGTTAAGTGCTGATGGAGGAAGAGATGTTAATTTAAGAGAGAGAAACTCTAGCTGTACCTGACCACAGTAAAAGAAGAGAGTGAGATGACTCACTCATTGTTCTGAGTCAGTTCAGCTTCTGTCAGCAAACTTCACAGGGAAGGGAATGGGCAACATTAATGCGGGAGGAAAAGTGTGTGTGTGTGTGTATATATGTGTGGGGGGGAGTTACATATTTCCAATATATCAGTGCCTCAGAGACTATGTATTGTAACTGCTACATCTCAGAAAAAATTCTCCCTTCAAAGCAAACAGCCAACTACATGCAGTATGTTATATTTACTTTCATTTCAGTCAGTTACTTGTTTTTTTTGTTTTTCTTCATCTCATCATACAAAGCATCACTCGGCTTCTGCACTAGTGCTGGCACCAGAGCTTAATTTCTATTTTGTCTCATCACGCTTATTGAAACAAAAAGTGTCGCTCAGCTTCAACACAGCAAACCTTTCACACCGAAGGCCAAAGCTAGATCACCCACCCCTGCTACATCTGCTAACCCCATGAATCCTAGAAAACCTTAGTCCCTGTAAACAGAAGTAGGTAGTCCTACAGTTCCATTATTTGGTGCAGAGGAACAAATTCAGGAGTGGACAGAAGCAGTGTTTAGTCAGGAGAAAAATGGAGCAAACTGAGGGAATAAATGAGGAGCCAAGAGAAGCAACAGAAGTCGGGAGGGGACTTGGGGCAACCTGACTGATGTGGGATAAACAACACTCGTGCTGGCATCAGAGCTTGGAGGGATTGGAAAAGGGAAATGTCAAACCATTCACACAGATGGCTGAAGCTGCATTACCCTACCCTCCTACATCTGCAAAAGAATGAGGAAAATGGGAACATTAGCTTTGAGTAGAGAGTTTTGCTGATGAAAGAGAAGAAAATGTTAATTAAATACGGCTGCCTGGTGTGTTACTTCCCTAATCCCTGCCTGGCTACCATGACATCTGCTGACCTGCATTACAGGTGGGCCAGTGAGTCAGATTGTGACATTAGGTAATCTGCTGCCAGGTGGAAAGCAAGGTGGATTAGTTGCTGACTGCACAGAATATTGGAAGTCCAATCACCCTATCTTGTCCTTGGCTTTTTGCTACTAGGCTGTAGCTTGTTACATTCAGGCCAGTGAGTTGGGTTGTGAAGTGAGGTCATCTGCTACCTGGTGGAAAGCTAGGTAAGCTAGTTGGTGTCTGCCCCAGTGACTGCACAAATTATTGGACATCTGGTCACACTATCTTGTCCTTGGATTTTTTTGCTACTAGGTTCTATCTGGTTGCATTGTTGTTATTTTCAATCTGGCACCACTGCCTCCACCCAAATGTGTAACTACTGCATTAATTTCCAGTCCATTCAGCTGGTTGCTGAACAGCTTCATGTAAATGAAACAAGCCTGCAATTGTCTGATGGGAGTGGCTGACTCCTTTCAAGTACTCAAAGTTTCCTTCCAGCAAGCAGTGAATAGTTCCATGACCAGAGTGGCTGCTCATTATTCTGCACTACTGAGCTTCATGAAGCTTCAGCTCCAATTAGCTCGGCAGAGACGTACCTCTAAAACACCATTTCTTGCAGCAAAACATTTCTTGTGCAAGTGCAAGCAAATTTAAAAACTGTTCTTGCATTTCAAGTGTTGGGGAACAAGAATATAACTGTTTCTTCTGTGTCATGGCTAACATTCCCCTAGTCAAAAAACGAGCTCATGCAACCTACCATCCAGGACGTAGTCATGAGCTGTCACAGTTTAGTGTTTCTTTTCTGGTCAAATGTTAAAAATAAACACATACATTTTGTCCCACACATTTTATGGTTTAAAGTACTTTCTAAAGAGTAATTATCATTACTGTTTTTTTTCCTTGTATATCTTATCTCTTAGATACAGTAGCAAATATTTATTGATTGACTTTAATTTTGGTCTTTATACTCTGTTACAAGAATAAAAACAATACAGTAAGCAAATTTATCAGTATCAATTAAAATTGTTAGAGATAGTAGTTTTTCAATGTTTCTGTTTACAAATGCACATTCAGTAGCAGCCACAGACACTGCCATCTATTTCCTGAAATTTCTGTGATATTTCCAGAAATATCTCCTGCTTTCTGCATTTCCACAGTAGGGGCAGCAGAGAAAAATTCTTCAGAAATTTTTTCGAAATATCCGGAAATAGCTGGCAATGTCTGTGGCTACTACTGTTACTCATGCGTGCCATCACAGTTTTATAGTAAGTAAACAGCTCTACCAGATTGCCAATTGAGTACATTCAGTCTTATGAGAATTAGAAGCAAACATAAACCCATAAGACTACATTATGATGGGGCAAATGGAGCACCATTTTTGTGGTCTAATTTAAAGATCATTTCATGAAAAAAAGCACTTTAAATATCACCTATGAAAAAGTTTCTTTTTTCATATCTATCTATGCTATCTGGACTGTTCAAAATATCCAGGCTCAATATTTAAATCTGGGAGTTATTTTAAATATCCTTCAAATCAAAGCCATGCTCTTCCCGTTAAACCAATTGCACATCTAATGTAAGACAATACTTTGGTAAAAAAAATAGATGGTTATTGGACATATGTAGTTATAGCCAGGAGCATGATAAATTTTGCCAAGATCTGTCATGGCAATGACTGATTGGCACAGTGTGATTTGGCCCTCGTTAGATAATTCAATATCACATCACCATTGACTTTGTGAATGTATTTTCCTTGATTATCAAATTAGCATTTTGACATATTTATCATTATTCCAGTAGAGGGCACTTTGAGAAAACACTTCTGCACACATGGGGCCTGATTCTCAAAGCTTCCCCGAGTGACGCAATAGGCTTGTATTACAAGCAATGATGCAAGGTGCGGCTTGCACCAGAAATTGCACTGAGAGCAATTCTCAAACACAGCCTTTGACAAACAAAGCCTGTATGAACCAAGGGGTTCTTGTGACATCCTTGAAGCTCAAAATGGGATGCAGCATGGTACAAGGAGCCTTATGCTAGGGTAATGCTGCAACATTCCCTTTCTTGGAATTCTCCAAAGTGTTTGGTGCCAATGGAAACAAACACCTATTAGACCAGTTGGGGTTGGCCTAACAGTCCAAGTGCCACCCACAGAGCCCTCCCTGAGAGGGAGGGTACATGACAGTGTGCATATGTCTGACAAAAGTGATTGTGCACAGGCAGTTTTCAGGTTTATTTTAATATTACATAAATACAAAATGTATTTATATTCATATAACTGCTGTGTGTATGGTACAATTGTATTATGATATGGAAGCAGTAAGATCAAGGTCTCTGTATCCTGTGACACCATGATGAATAAGTATATGTTTTATATGTTACATAACATAATAATTTATTATATAGTATATACTAATAGATCTAAATAATTGCATTGGAAAGGTGACAGGAGTGCTGTGGACTTTGTGCCAACTGCCCCTAGACTTGCAAGTTTTAGGCTGCATCAAGAGGTATTGTTGGTCCATCAACATTGCACACAACAGTAAACATGTGACAGAAACTTAAATAGGTATCTACCCTTCTAGAGATGCCGCCCAACCACGACACAGCTTGTGTCAAACCTCTCAGGTGTGCCATCTTCCCAGTGCATGGCCACATTTGCCGCTAGCTGCAGAACTTTGCAGCTGGGACCATATCTAATAGAGAATTGGGTGCAGCATTTCTGGTGCACCAGCAGTCAACTCAAGCTGCCAGTAGCAGAGCTTGTGCTGCCTTTTAGACATGGGCCCATGGTGTCTATGTTTACTTATGCATATGCCCATTTTCTCTCAGCAATATAATGTAACTGAGAATGCCAAAGCAAACATACAGGCACTATACTGTATAGCTACAAACAGCATGCTGTACAGTACCCTCAACATTTTGTCACTGAAATTAGGTACATGTCACAATGATCCCATATATTCAATGCAAACTAAACTAGGGCAGTCATTATGTGAGTCCCTCCATTCATTTGCATAATAGCCCAATGGTGGACCACTTGCATATGGTGACATGAAAGCCCCTGTTTTCCCACATAATGTCTCATCTAGTGTTGACATATACAATCTCTGTAGTACACACACACACACACACACACAATGAGTGACAATATGGAACATGTGAACATCTAGGGCCAGCCTTAGGTTATGCAGCACCCCTAGGCAAACTTGCAAATGGCACCCCCCTCCTAAGCAGGCCTGTTACCAGGAGTTTTTCCAGGGGAGTCTTAGTGCATGGTAAAGGTATGTTGCACACATAGGCCCAGATATTCAAAAGGGTTGCACATGGTGCAACAGTGTTGCACCATGCACAGCTTACTGATGCCCCCCAGCGTGATATTCAAAAGGGAGAAGTCCGCCGTACAAATCCCGATGAGCCGGAGCGCATCAGTAATGTATGCAGGCACAGGTAGGAGGGGCGTGCCCATGCATAACCTGCACAGCCTAATATTCAGCCCAGGATGTGCAGAGTCATGCATGCGCAACCCCTCCCTGCACCTGCACAAAGTTAAGCCCCCCAAAAAAGGAACAAATGATGGCCACCCACAGGTGAGCTGCCTCATTGCAGGATGCAACACGGCAGCTGCCACCTGTGGGTGGCCACCCCAGTTCCAGCCGCACCTAGCAGCGCCTCCCCCATGCCCCATAGTGGACATCTGTGTACATAAGCCCCCCTCCAATATCCCTGGTGGTCCAGTGGACTGCTATGTACCTGATCGTGGGCATTTGTCTAAAAGAATAATCCCCCATCCTATATCCCTGGTGGTCCAGTGGACTGCTATGTGCCTGATCGTGGGCATTTGTCTAAAAGAATAATCCCCCATCTTATATTCCTGGTGGTCCAGTGGACCGCACTCTGCTCGATCGCAGGCATCTGTCAAACATATAAAATGGCCTATTACCCTGGTGGCCTAGTGCCCCATCCCCACCCACCCACTGAGCCCCACGCCCTGCTCCCCCAGGTCAGCGGCGGGCGGCAGCACCAACCACCCTGCCGCCCGCCGCCTGCCGACTGACAGCTCGGTAGGGCTGCACACCCGATGGTTCACAGCATGAGCCAATGGGCGTACAGCTCACCGTCTAACACAGTCCAGATATGTGAATGAATTCATTCACATATCTGGACGTGCTAATCTTGATATGGGCTGCGCCCGGTGGCTCATGCTGTGAGCCAATGAGGCGTGCAACCCCTACGGCGCTATCAGTCAGTGAGCAGCGGGTGGCGAGGCGGAGTGGGTGCTGCAGCCGCCCGGCTGACCTGGGGAGGCGGGGCAGTGGGGCTCAGTGGCGGGTGTGGAGGTAGGTACAGTAGACCACCAGGGTAATAGGCTGTTTTATATGTTTGACAGATGCCCATGATTGGGCAGAGTGCGGTCCACTGGACCACCAGGGATATTAGACGTGGGGGGGTTATAATACTGATGCCCGCGATCAGGAAGAATGCGGTCCACTGGACCACCAGGGATATTGGACGTGGGGGGTTATAATACTGATGCCCACGATCAGTCATATAGCGGTCCACTGGACCACCAGGGATATAGGACAGGGGATTATTCTTTTAGACAACTGCCTGCAATCGGGCTGCAGGGGGCGTCGGTCCCCGATGGCTGCTGCCTGGCAGGGTGCCAGGCACAAGTCGTCAGGGATCGGTGCACCTGCATGCTAATGGCATGCAAATGGGGCCATAATGACATGCAAATGGCCCCATGTGTGCTTTGCATAAATTATGGCCTCATTTGCATGTCCCTTTTTGAATATCACAGGTGCTGGGCATGGCGCAATGGCACTTGTGCTAGCGCATCTCCATGCTCCACTCTGGCCACTTGCACTGGCGCAGTACCACTGCGCCATGCACAGTGGGGGTGGCCAGGGTGTGATATTCAAAGCTGCTGCGTCATAGCGCAGCTCCGTTGAATATCGCCCAGGCCACACCCCTGCGCAACAAAGTTGAGGTGCGCCCAGGCTTGCACCACAACATGGCGCAGTTTGAATGTCCGGGCCATAGTGTGCAAAAAATGTTTGTTGGAAGCTCTGCAGTTTTTGGTGCATTTTAGGGTTAAACTGAAGATTAAACAAAGTTCTGTTATCTTTCAAGCACATTTTATACAGAAAAGTGGATGGGGAAGGGAAGGAATTACTTCACAATGAAAAAATATTTGATTATGAAAAAAATTGTCACAGACCTAAACATTGGAAAACCCATACCTCAGCAACACATTTATTTTCCTTTAATAAACCAGTTCAGTTACAGAACACTACATTCTTTAATCCCAGCTAGATTCAGCAGGCTAGTTAGCACTCATTTCGGTTTACTGAAATGTAACTGCACCTTGCCTGCAAGAGCCTACATTTTGTTTGGTTTTGGGTCAGGTTTGCTGCAGGTAATAAACTTTCTGACAGCAGCTACACCAGGGAAAAAACGTTTTTTTTCGTTTCAGGTACTGATAAAGAATCTCTTCCCAACTGGGCCTTGTCACATGGCAATGGTGGCATTAATTTATTTTACACAACACAGTACTACATAATCATCTTATGTTGCAGAGCGTTTCCACCATGGGGAAACTGGGGCAAGTCAGAACTAGGGCTGAGGGTCCACAGTTCAGAAAAAAGAAACAAAATAACAGGAAATTACAATTTTTTCTTTTTAGCTCAGCTAATTGGCTGCATCACTTCGGAATCATTATTCAGTCTGACCTTGTTAGAGAAATTGGTCCTCCTCTTGATAAATTGTTGCTCTGCTGGTCTGGCTGCTCCTCAGAAACAACACAACTGCCACAAGTCCAGGACCACATACACTCAGTGGACCCTGTGGGACCCCCTGACTCCAATAAAGTGCAGTTGCTTTTTGTTTTTGTATTTTTTCCTTTGGCCTAAGCCTGGGATGAAAATCTCTTCTGGGATGTCGGGGGTGGGACAGACCACCAGTCTCCTCCACATAGCCAAATCCAGGCTGTTCCTGCTGGTAGTGACTACTTTTACTTTACTCCCACCACTCCAGTCCCTGCTCTCAAGGGGTCTCTCTACTTTTCTGACCGATTCCCAGGCCACTAACTGCACAGCCCCACCCCAATGGTGATGAGAAATCACTCCTCAACTGCAAATTCACAATGGTCTGATGCTGTCCACCCACCCCGAGTGCTAACTCCGCGAACCTTGTCCTCTCTCTGATCCTATCTGTAGGTAGGGAAATGGATGGACTGGATGGGCCTTGCAGTCCTTATCTGCCATCAGCATCTACATTTCTGTGTTTCTATGTTTCCATCTGGACTCGGCAAGTCCTGGCTGTTGCTGGCTCCCATCTTCCATGTCACAGCGAGCCAGCTCCAGTGCCTTCGGCAGCACAACACCCACACACCATCTTCCCTAGTAGCTCCCCCTGCACTATGCACTGACCTCCAGTCCTCTTTATGTTTGGCTCTTTTCTTTTGCAACTTTAAAACAGAACTCAGCTCTCTCTCGTCGCTCACTAAGACAGCCGCTCAATCCCTTGCTACCTAATGGCTGTGTGCATGCACCACCAAAACTGATTATGCCAAGTGCCAGCCACTCCCAGTCTGCACCACTCTGGGCATGCACTCTAGCTACTCTGGTGCCAAACATAAAACAGAGAGCAGCAGAGATCCAATAGAAATGGGAATGGCTCCTTCATAGGTTGGTCAGGCAGGCAGGCATGCAGCGATGAATCTGACAGACAAGTCTTCGCCCTCCCCCACACACACACACACAGACAAATGACATCAGAATTGGCCATGTTAATTTTAAGTCCATGCAGGTCACTTGCAGAAAAAAATTGAAAAACTTTGAGCTTTGTTTCACGGTGACAGTGCCCTCCTACTGAATGGCTCCCTAGGTGGCCACCTAGTTCACCTGTCCTTAAGGCCAGTTATGGGAACATCCTCTTAGCTACTGTACACCACAGCACTTTATGTGTATATATATATATATATATATATATGTTTACAGCGCTGAGTGCACAGTATCTGTACTTTTATTTGCTTAAAGTTTAATTTTACTTTGGTATCATAGAATGTTACAGATGTGAGACAGAGCACTTCTGAGGGGTAAATGGGGCACCTCTAATAATAATGGACACTTGAGATATATGAGCAGCACCTCACTGCCCATCATATTTTTGCTAAAAAATCAGAGGCAGACAAAAGACCAAATAAATGCAGCTGAAAATATTGAGTGATATCTCTTAACATCTGGGATAGTTGAGAGATACAGTGCAGTATGTCACACAAGAACACTTTTAAATGATGCCTGCATTCCATGTCAGTTCTCAATGTACAAAAACGTAACCCTATATCCCCTTGTACAATCTGTAAGAAAATTCACATATTTTCTGTAGCAAACTCAAACCTCATTGAGTGCCAGTGTAGGAAACAATCATAGCTGGGGGTTGGTAATCAGATCAGTAAATTCATTCAAATTCAGCAAGCCTTTATTTTCGTATACTGTTTAGTTATGCCAGCTAGCACACAATAGGGGACGGTGATGGCAACGATCATAGGGGATGTTGTGAAGCAAATCCATGTGTCATCTATAAATCTGATATTTTAGAAAGAGTCTGTGTTTGTGAGTAATTTCCTTTGCAGTTCAAGATGTTACTTTCCTATGATGCCCCATTTTAATACTGACATTTTGTTGTACTAAGTGGGATATACTGTGCTATTGTATTTAAATATTAAATGTTGAAATAATATGCAATGAATGCAAAAAAAAAAGACCTTTGGTCTATCGATTATGCCATATTATCATAGGAGCCAGGTTTGTAACATTTTTGGTGGGGCCCAGGAGTCAGGGGTCAAGGCCCTGCCCCCTGGGTCAGGGGTCAAGGTCCTACCCCATGGGTCAGGGGTTAAGGGTCAGAGGTCAACCATCAGGTTGTAGGGCCTTGTAGAGTCTAGAAAGGATATATATTGGGTGGTAATTTGTAGAGTTGGTCCTGTCACCACTTTTGTAAATGGCAGGGATTGACACATTTCAAAATGGCATGCTAGTCCAGGACAACTTGCCTTCTCAAAAATGATAGTCCACAAGTTCTGAGTGGTAGTCCAGTATATTTCTATGAAAATTTTCAAACAAATTACTGAGAAATTAAATGGTGTGGGCAGCAGTTGATTGTAATATCATTTCATAGGATAGGATGTAGAGATGTAGAAAAACTTCTTAAATCCCGAAAAACAAAATGTTTATTACTATTTTAATCTGTTCATATTGGGTAAGGACACAGTCTGAAGTCTGTATTAGTATAGACTGGAGAAATGTTACAAAATTAGTAGAACCAGAAGACTGTGTTTGTCTCTTAAAAGAGGGTGTTGCTGCTGCTGACGAGAGATAAGAGACTTTGTTTATTCTTCTTCTGTATATTGAACACTTTATTTTTGGTCTTACTAATAAACTTAATTTGTAAAATTATAAACACTGTGTGATGTGTGTCTTTTCTCGCTGGTGGGTCACTGTAGTGGGAGTTGGGAGTGGATATAGATACTTGGTTGTTATGCTTTGCATGCAAGGAAGAACAGGAAGGCAAGGCAAGGCAATGGAATGGGGGATGAACCGACTGGGAAGAAACATCAAGTGAGTCACTGACAAAGATAGTGTAGCTGGAATGTATTGCTTGATACTGAGAGAGAGAGAGAGAGAGAGAGAGAGAGAGAGAGAGAGAGAGAGAGAGAGAGATCGGTTACCTTTTTATTTTGCTTACTTCTGTTCTTTTTTTCCTTTTGTACTACAGAGTGGCAAAACACCAACCCCCTCCCCTGTCATTCAGTACTGGTATGGTGGTCTGGCCTTTGTTAGTTTTTTCCCCCTTAGGTATGCTGAATGCACTTCTCACCTCTGTTTTTTAACTGATGGACCAAACAAAAAAAAATCCTCAGTACTGGATGGTCTGGTTATCTCAGTCACTGGTCTGGTCTTTCTTGTCTAGTCATTTTTTTCCCCTTAAGCACAAAATGCATCAAGTTCAGTTTGTCTTTTTTCCAACTTTACTTCTCTCAGGCAGATCTTAACAGCAGGTGCCACAACAAAATCCCAAACATAAAACCTTGCTTGCTTTATTGTCCCTTCTAACCGTTCCCTCTGTAGTAGTACAGTAGAAGTCAGCTAGGCATCTTTATTGGCACACTGACACATATACAAAACATGTTGGGTTGCCAACTTGCCTTCCTCTACTTTGCTTGCTCAGTTGCCACTGGAGTCCTGTCTGTTGCTCACAGCCTGCAGCAAACTGTGCCCAACCAACAATCTGAATCAGTGCTGCTCACTAATCTTCAAGTCACACATGGATTCCTTTCTTTCCCTGGCCTTCATTCTGCCTGGATTCCTCAACTTTTTGTTTTAGTAGTATTTTTATTTCCCCCCTCCCTTTATTTCATTCTCCTGTTTATTTTTTTGAGGTAGTATAGAATTATCTCGATCAGACAGCAGATGTGCTGCCTGCAGTGCCCATCCTCGATCTGAGTGATCGTCGTCCAATCCTGCCTATCTTGGGTCACCTAAAACATGTTTTTTTTTTATCCCTTAAGTTCTCCCCCTTTTTCTTTTTTTATTTGCTTACAACGGGTCTCAATTTGTATGAACTACAACTGGTTACTATTTTGTAACTAGATGACCTCACTGATCAAGTCTCCCATCTCCCTGCCCTTCCCCTCCCCCGGCTCACCACCACACAGTCACCCTTCTCCTCCCTATTGCTCTCTCAACCCACACTGGCCCCCTCCAAGTCCCTCCACCAATATTTGATCCCAAATGTGACCAGGGCAGAGTCTGACAACTCCAAAAACGAAATGCTACCTTTCAATTAAAATTCAATTTCCCTTTCCCTGGTGTTCAATGTTCTCTATGCCGTCAAACTCCAAGTGCACCACCTAGCTAGTACAAACCCCCCCCCACACACACACACACGCTTAACTACCATGGCCAGTAGGTTCCTCCCTTGCATTGTCAGATCACACCATTGGTGGTAGGACCTGACAATCATTCTGTTCTGCCAATCTGTACCTCCGAGGATTCCTTTCTTTCTGGCTGCTCTCTACACTCAATCCTGATGGTACAGCTCACCTGTCACCCAGTCCTGGCACACTGGCGATGCGCCCACTGCCTAGAAATACCTGAGACAGTGCCATCTACTGATTCAGCAGCTGTCAGCACAGTGTTCTTGATTCGCACAGAGAATATGGGACTGTCTCTGCGCATTACTCCCCCTGCTGGCAAAACCACAAATCTGCTGTGAGGTACTTTTTTTTCTCTTCAGACAGAACTTGTCTGGGACTACTGGGGACATGAAAAATTCTTGTCCCTGTATAAAATCTGATAGCCTGGGATGTTGGGCTATTGGATTTGTAGAACCCTGAAACAGGGGTAATCTTCGAGAAGGATTACAAAGAGAGTAGGACAGGGGTGAATTGGGGGGTGGAAGGAGCAAAATAAGAGCAAGGAGAGAGCTACCACAGTGAAGCTTATGCAGGAAAAGACCCACAGGGGGAGTGGGGCAGAGGACGAGAAGAAGGTGAGGAAACAGAGAAGAGGGAGAGAGGGGGAAGTGGCAGTGGAAGGGTAAAGGAAGAGGGGATGAAAAGGGGGTGGGGATTGTGGACGGGAAAGGGATGAAGGGAATGCTGTAAGTGGAATAGTACTTACACAAATTACATCTTTAGGCAATATAGGCCTGCCCCCTTGGAGAGGTTAACCCTGTTGACACTGAGCGGGCGGTCTGCTACATCAAAAAACAAACATTATTCTTGTCTCTCTTGTAAATAGGATCTCAGTCCACACCAATAAAACCTCAGTACTACTGTACACAGGATCTTAGTCCATACCAGTCCCCTACTAGTTCTGTATCTCACATAGGGATTTTATTCAGTCCACATCAGTAAAGCCCAAGTACCTTACATAGGGTTTCATGCAGTGCACATCAGCAAAGCCCCACTACCTAATAACAGAAGATTTTAATCCACAATGTACCCAGTTGTTAGAAGACCCGGTACCCCAATGGCAGGACTTCAGCAGCAGCATGAAGATTAACAATAGCACCAGTGTCCCAGACATCATCATCATTACAGTACTCTCGCAGCCTGCAGTCCTTGTGACCCCCCCCCACATACTGTTTGGTTCCTGATGACATCCTCCAAGCCCTGACCACTGATCCATGACTGGGGGACAATCATCCAATGCCTTGCAAGCTCAATCATCATCCCCCCCCTCTTTAACCCATGGTGGGCACCACAGCCTCACTAACAGACTGAGTAAGCATATGCCCAGGAGATACGATGAATTAGCCTGTCTCCACTGAACACACAGACCTTTTTTGGTAGAGGGTTCTCCCTCCTGTCCCCATTCCATGATTGGGGAGCCAGTAGTCCAGTGACTGGATAACTTTTCATCCCCTTCCAAACTCGCAGCATGTGCACCAGTCCCATTGACGAACTGGGTAAGCAAGTATCAGGGAGGGAGGGAGAACAAATCTGGGGCTGGTGGAATCGTAACCATCAGCATCATCTACTTGCTCAGTCTGTTGATGAAAGTCTGGCCCACTTTGTGGATAATGCAGAGGAGAGACTGAAGTAGCTGGCTGTTGGATTACTGTGCCCTCAAATCACTGATCTGGTGTTGGGGGGGGGCTCTGCCTTTTTGTTTTTAAATATAATTTAGTTTTTATTGAACTTTTTAGGTTAAATGAAATACACAGTTTATCATCCCATAACTCTGTTATCTTTTACAGTATGTTTACTTAACATTCACAAAAAAGGTATGTGGAGATTTTGCGGTGGTCAGCAAATGAAGGGGGAATATGCTTGTTCTGCTGCAGTAGTGACATCATTATGTTGTTCTGCTGCAGTAGTGATGTCACTACTGCAGCAGAGCAACTTGAAATGGTGGCATTTTGTTGTTTTCTTCTATTTAATTCTGTGGTGACAGTATTCTAGAGCCTCTAGAGACTTCACAAGTCAGTTTTGTTGTGAAATAGAAAAAGAAATTCACATAGTTCACATACTACTACTATACACTATAAAAAGTACAGAATAAGCAACTTTATGCACAACCTGTGTGTTCTGTCACCTTGGGGGTTTCGATTCCCATGGACCTCTTGACCTTCACTGTCAAGGTCAGAGGGAATCAGAAACCCTGTATGGCAGAACACACTGGTTGTGCATAGTTGCCGATCCAGTATACTCTATGCCATCTCCTGGCATGATGCAGAGAGCCAGGTTTTCAAGAGAAGTCATTTAAAGCAGTATTTCCTCCCTTCCTGCAATATGATAACACTTTCCCAGTCACCAATTTATAAATTAATATATTAATAAAATAGTCAGGACTGGAAGCTTTTCTAAAAATTGCAATTTGAGTATCTTATGGTAGACTGGACTGGGAAGGGGGGATCCTGGACTAGTTTCTTATGTTTTTAGGTATACTCCTATGTCTATAATGATGCTGTGGGAGGAGAGTGCCTCTGACTCTAGATAGAGATTTAACTCAGCTCTATGTCATGACACAGTTTTAGTCACAGCAACAGAATGAGACAACACTAAGTTCACATTTTATGACTAATGAGACCCCCTGGGATATATCTTGCCATTGCTGATGCCTTCAAGGAGGCTAAATTATAAACATAGAAACATAGAAGTTGATGGCAGATAAGGACTGCAAGTTCTATCCAGTCTGCCCATTTCTTTTTCTACCTTATGAATGTGCCAGCAGCTTTGCTCTGTCAATGGCCTATCTATTCATACTCATCTGTATTGCTCCCTTATGCCTATCCCATGCCTGTTTGAAGCCCTGCACTGTATTCATATCCATCACTTCCTGAGGTAGGCCGTTTCATGCATCTACCATCCTTTCTGTGAAAAAGAACTTCCTCACATTACCCCTTAATCGGCCTCCCTCTAATCTCATGCTGTGTCCTCTTGTCCTGCTGTTTTTCTTATATTGAAACATGTTAGACTCTTTCACCTTATTAATGCCCTTAAGGTGTTTGAATGTTTCGATCATATCACCTCTCTCCCTCCTTTGCTCTAGGGTATACATATTGAGCTCTGTTGATCTGTCCTCATATGTTTTCTGACGCAGTTCCTGCACCATTTTGGTTGCCCTTCTCTGGACTGCTGATGGCACATTTATAAGGCAGAAAAGAAATGGGCAGACTGGATGGGCCTTGCGGTCCTTATCTGCTATCAACTTCTATGTTTCTATGTTTGTATTACCTGGTTGCATTTACAAATGTGGGCCTTGTTATACTGGCTAAATTGTTTAGGGTGTTTCTTATGATGACTTCCAGGCTCCGATCTCAGTGGCCACCTAGAGTGAGAGCTCTCTAATACCTCGTGGTTTCTCTGTGATTTGCACTGTCCTGCTAATTCCTGCATGACAGTGTAGCAGAGAATCTTATACTAGGACATAATGGGGTCACTGTTTTATGGTCAGAATTATTTTTACAGTAGCAGATGCATTATTATTACACTTGGAATTACTCAATGCAATCAGCTCGCTGTCTCCACAGGGCCATCTATGCAGCAGATAAACGAAATGTTCACAACTCTTCTCAGACAAATAGCAGAAGTCACTCTTGCCTCAAACAAAACCACAAATGCCATCCAACAACTAAAAGCCAAGATTGATATAACTGATAAAAAAGCAGATCATAATGCTGAAGCAATTGAATGACTTACTGCCATGATACATGAGCAAGGTAAAACTATTAACTCTATGCAAAGCAAATTAGATGACATGGAGAACCGCAGCAGTAAAAAAACAATCTTCGGTTCCTTGGATTTCCTGAGGGGGCTGAGCGTGGATACCCACTGAACTTTATATGATATTCTGCCAGAATTGTTACAACATGAAGTTCCCCCAGGGCTAACCATAGAGCAGGCTCACAGAACGCTGAACCTTATGCACAAGTCTGGAGAAAGGCCTAGGCCAATTATGGCATGTATACTAAATTTCATAGACAAAGAATGGATCTCTGCGACAGCTAGAGAGCTGGGTCCTCTCTTCTGGAGAGACCATAGAATCATAATATTCCAGGGTTATTCCCATGAATTACCTGCCTGAAGGAAGGAATACACAGAGGCCAGAAGAATGGCATAAAATTCTCTCTCCGATACCCAGCAATTATGCGGCTTTAGATTAATGGCACTTATATATCCTTCTCTACACTCAAATGCCTTATTCAATATCTAAAAGCCAATAGCTCACTGCAAAGCAGCCCAGAATTGAAAAAACAAGTTCGGACAGTAACAGCACCCAGTTACAGTTTCAAGCATGCAATAAGCGATGATACTGCTGTTACCACAGATACCAGACCAGCTGGCTTCAAATTCCAAGGCATGCAGGCCACTCTCCCGGCAAGATCTCGCAAGTGGCAGCAGTTGGGGAGACATCAGAAATGGCATCACCCTCAAGATAGGATCGGGGATCTGCCATCTTCATCAAAAGAATTCTTGAAGGACTTTCCCTCCCGATTCTGTACACCAAACTGATTTGCCCCATTAATGCCTGTGGATATGGCCGAATCTGCTGATTGTCAGAGCCTCTCAGAGGAAGAGATGTCTCACAATGCCACAAGGCTTGAGCCTGATACTCAGGGACAAAACATAATGCAATCCCTGGGTACAACACTTAGTGTGGACTATCAGCCTATACCCCACACAGTCCAAACACAGGACACTACTGCAACCGAATAGACACAATAAGTGCTATCAGATGCTGAATTGCTTCAGGGCATGGATCAATCGGATTCGCCTTACATAAGTGTCCATGTTTCTGTACAATTGTAGTTTCTGTAGTATGCACAGCCAGGTTGGGAACCGGGGTGATGGCTCCTGAATATTGATAACCCATTTCTGGTTCAGAGTAGAACCTATTTGTATCACTCATTTTAACAGTGATTGGGCCAGAAGCCCAAAGTTACCTGAACCTGAATCATGCATACAATGGTAAAAATCCCAGGGTGCCAGTAAATGTTAAAATGTATATCCATAAAGGAAGCATTTTTCCCAGGTCTATACTATTTCTTAAGTGCTAGCAGGATACCCATTTACTAGTCCTCAAGTGATTTAATCTCCTTTTTGATTCTTATGCTGGGGGGGACGAGAAAGGGTGGTTAATTCAGTGAATTAGATATATGGTACCACTTATAGGTTTAATGTATCCCTACAGTCTGATTTCTTACAGTTGCTAAGTCGAATTGGACATGCTGAACCCCACTCTGGTACCTGCCTCCCTGCCTTTTACCCCTCCTGTGTATGGTCTCATGTGTCATGCTGGCCCTTTCAGTCTAGGCCACCTCTGACCTCTGCTGCACATCTAAAAATCTAGATGTTACAGGTGGTCATTCCTGACCCATTATATTCAACCACCGGGGAGGAGTGTCTCCGCTCTGGGTTTGCCTATAGTGTTCGGGGTCTCAATTCACTCAACCCACCTGACTGGCCTGGTGGGTAGGCCGTTGAGGTCAATGCAACCCTGGATTAAACAACTCACCACTGCCATTGTGCAAGGCTATGCACAAACTGTATATAGTTCAGATACCCTGTTTACTGTTGTGCTATTGCTGTCAACCTTAATTATTGTAATAGTATGGATTGGTATACTTGAAAGTATGCAGATAAATGCTTTTACTGCTTCAATCGACACCGCCCGAAACCTACAACATAGCATGTCACAGGACCTGGTGTCTACCCCTTCCTCTGACGTAATTCCCCCATGGTCTAAGGATTACATCAACCTAGTTACCATGCTCCTATACAACCCTGATTATGGGTGACACATCCATTATAATGTGGAATGTCAGGGGCCTTAACTTTCTGACTAAAAGAAAACAAGTTCTAACCCACTGAAAGAGGCTAAAAACTTAGACTGCTTTCCTCCAAGAAACCAAACTAAACAAACAAGATCACAAATACTTGGTGAAAGACTGTGTGGGGCTGGAAATACATGCCAGAGCCCCAACAAAAAAGAGAGGAGTAGCCATATTAATTCATAAATCCCTTCCTTGGATAATCCTGCATAGCAAAGCAGACCCACAAGGTAGGTGGGCAATAGCCACATTGGACACACCACATGGCCAAATTTTGGTCCTCAATATATATGCTTCCAATGAGGATAATCCCTCTTTCTTCGTAGATCTTAATACTAAACTGGGGACAATGTCAAAGCCTGATATACCAATGTTTGTGGGAGGAGTTTTTAACTTGACCCTTGTTCCTACCCTGAACAGAAGTGACCAGAGGAAAGAATCCTATACCCGGGGAGTACAGGCTGCAATGGATCCTAGCTCTGAACACCAGTTAGTGGATATCAGGAGACTAGTTCATCCCTCTGAGCATAACTACACTTTCCAGTCAGGGGTACATGGCTCTTTCAGTAGGCTGGATTTTTGGCTTATATCCCAAACTCTTACACCCTGCACCTTAGAAGTTAACATTCTCCCCATGATTATATCAGATCATGCCCCTGTGCAGCTAATCCTGCTGTGGGGCCCACCCACTCCAAGATCCTCATCTTGGAGACTAGATCCCCTTCTTATGCAGGTCCCAAAATTTATAGAGTGGGCAAAATCTGAAACTCAACTCTTTATCTTTATACAAGACAACTGCATCACTGAGACCTCAGCCCCAAACACCTGGGAGGCATATAAAGCCACTATGCATGGAAAAATCATTGGATATGCCACTCACAGGAGATGCTGTAAGGAAGTTGAACTCACCAAGTTAGAAAGTGAATTATTAGCAGCTGAACAGGAGTTAAAGACCCAGCCTCAACCCCTCCTCACTCTGAATGTGGTAGAAGAGTCTTACAAATACGCATAAAAATTAACGAGTTAACATCCAGAAAAGTGGACCTTGCACTTCTAAGACTACGGCAAAGTACTGGGAGGGAAGTGACAAAAATGGAAGAGTTTAAGCCTACCAAATATGCAAGCAACAAGCTTGCAGATACATAGTTGGGCTAAAACACCCAAACACTGGAACCATTCAAACCAACCCCCAAAAAGTGAATGAAATTATGGTCTTATTTTACTCTCAACTATATACATCTTCCAGACTGACTGCTACAACAGAAACTCAGGCCTTTCTCCACTCCATTAGGCTACCTAAACTATCTTCCCCCCAGAAAGACATTCTAGAAGCCCCCCTCACTCCTCAAGAAGTCTGCACAGCTCTGATGGCTCTTAAAATTGGGAAAGCACTGGAAGGAGATGTCTTTTCTGTAGAATTTTTCCAGGCAATGTCCCCTATGATCTCCCCCATATTATGCCAAGTATTTACAGAAGCACAGACCAAAGGCATTCTGCCACAGTGTCTTCAAGAAGCCACCATCACCATCCTCCCCAAAAAAGGACCCCCCCGAGGAGGCGGCTAGTTATCACCCCATCTCACTGATTAATGTCGACAGCAAAGTGTATGCTAGGGTGCTAGCTAACAGGCTAAACCCGATACTTACACACATCATACACCCCTCTCAGGTGGGATTCGTGAAAGGTAGGTACAGTACAGACCACCTTCGAACCCTTCTCAACCTCATACACCTCGCAAAGACTGAGTCCACACCTGTGGCTGCACTGGTGATAGACTTTGAGAAGGCTTTCGATTCAGTTGAATGGGACTACCTGTATGATGTACTTCACCACTTTGGATTTGGGCCCTGGTTCATAACTGCTATAACAACCCTATACACACCTCCCCAGGCATGGGTACTCACCAATTCTACAATATCAGAACCATTCCAACTGTACAGAGGAACCAGACAGCTGCCCACCCCCCCACTCTTTCTCTTAGCAGTAGAACCCATGGCAGCAGCAATTCAACAACACCCTCTTATAACAGGCATAAAGCTGGGTCAGCCACAACCCTCAGCCCTAATGTATGTGGATGATTTACTGGTGATACTAGGAGATACTAAGAAATCTATCCCCCCCACCATGTTAAAACAATTCTCTGATATCTCAGGGCTCAAAATTAATCAAGCCAAAACAGAGTTTCTCCCACTTAATTCTAAATGTCTCCCCCATAGCATGTCCCATTTTGGCCTAAATTGGTCCTAACATTTCATTACTTACCTGGGCATTAAAGTAGGAGCCAATCTTGGAAAATGGTGGGATAACAACTTAGGCCCCCTAATATCCAAATGTAAAATAGAATTAGTCCAATTACCTCGACTCAATCTCATGCTTGCTGGCAAAATTGCAGCCTTTAGGATGTCTACTGCCCTCAGGTTTTTCCACTTATTATCTCATATCCCTCTACTTCTCCCCAAATCGTGGCTCCTTAGAATGGATAAAATGATTGCTTCTTTTCTATGGGGCAAGGACAAACCATGTTTTGGCAAGAACTTACTTTGAGCTCACTGGAAACAAGAGGACTGGGGTCTCCCCTGGATGGAGGGTTATAAAATAGCTTATCAATGCTCCCAAACTATGAAATGGTTCCAACCCTACTCTAAAGACTCCCCTCAGTGGCTATTAATGGAACAAACATTTAGTGGCTCTCCCATGGCAGCTACTATGTTCTGGTCCAGGAAAACACAGGATCTCCTATCACACCCCACTATAGGTCCTTCACTCAAATATTGGAGATCTCTTCACAAAAAAATTAAGATTACTGATCTCCCCCTTTAATATACTCCCCTATGGAACAACCTGATTGTCACTATAGGTGCTCTCCCTATATACTGGACCAAATGGCATGGCAGAGGTATTTTCTTCTTAAAAGATGTATTAATGAAAGACTCCTTAATGGTGGACATCTTCCAACAACTACAGTACAAATGGCAACTACCCACCTCTGACTTCTGGAAATTTCTTCAACTCAGAGATGCTCTAAGGCCATTGCTGCATAAAGGAGAACTTTCAAATGACTTTGTACCTCCAATACATTCATGGCTTACCCTTCAAAAAGGTATGACCGAGAAACTATGCACCCCAATCAGGGACACCCTGCAATCCCCAACTCACGCTTCCAAGACCAAATGGGAAAAAGATCTGCAAATATCAATAACAGACCAGCAATGGAAGCAATGTTGGCAGGTAGGTCATACTGTTTATGCAGATACTCGTAGCAGACTTATTTACAATAAAATATTACATTCATGGTACAGAACTCCTGCTATGCTTAAGAAGATGAAATTACTCTCTCATGACAATTGTTGGAGGTGTCTCCAACCCAGAGGAAACTTCTACCATATCCTTTGGCCTTGCCCTCTGATTTCAGAAATTTGGAAACCAACTCTTCAAACAGCAAGTAATGTCCTGCATTGCACTATTCCCTCCTGCACTCCACTTATGCTACTAGGCCTGAAATCTGAAGTCCCTAATCTAAACCCCCATGAATTCAGATGGTTAATGCTGCTCAGTATGCAAATGAAACAAATCTTCCATAAAAATTGGAGAAGTCCTACAACACCCAACATGATTGAAATACTATCAATGCTTACTATAGTACTTGAATTGGATAGATGCTCCTTTTTGACAAAAGGGCAACTACCAAATTTCTATCTTTGCTGTGCCCATTTCATGGCCTATTTGGCTGCTAGAGCAGGTGTCAGTTGAACTGTCTTCTTTGTTTACTACTTGATCTCCTTCATGCCAATGTTATGCTTAAGATAGTTACTTGCATGTAAGTGTAATGATGATATCATATTATAACTTTGTCCAAAGTATAGGTTGACAGTGTTGTATACAGTTACTATTTTTTTTATAGTTTTATTTAGACACCTTTCAGAGATAGGCTTATATCATCCCTAAGTAACAACTGATAAAGTTACTGTTGCCAGTTCTATGTTTTTACTATACCCCTGCTGCCTATAGACAATGCCAACACAGAGAAAAAAACAATCTAGTACTTTGCCAGCCATTAACTAATATGCCCCTTTAGTTACTCTGTGGTACCATTCTTTCATATTTCCTCAGGCACTTCCTTTGAATCAGCCATTGGAAGGTACATCTACTGAATTATATGAAGCCATGTCTGATCAGCAGGAGTACCTCCTTATGGTCTGGAATTCTCCGTCACAGTTCAGGTAAGTGCCTGTACTAAAGACTAGATTTAATTGCTTTAGTTCTTCATATGAATGTAAAATTCTGCAGTATCTCTTGGCCTATGTACTTTATGCTGTTACCACTGAATAAGCTAATATGTTCTGTTTGGTTGTATTTAATGTCTGTTTCTGTTTTTTTCTGTAAGCTGAAACAATAAAACAGTTAACAAAAAAAAGTAATCCCCATATTAATCCCTCCCATCCAGTTTTTCCATCCTGTGGTTTTTCCTTTTGTGTATCACCTTGCACTTTTTGGCATTGAATTTTAACAGTCAGTCCTTGGACCATCTCTCAAACCTATGCTTGTCCCTATGCAACGTCCTTGCCCTCTCCTTCTGTCTACAGTGCCACAGAGCTTTGTGCTATAAGTGATGACGCATCTTGCCCTTTATTACATCTATTGTGTCACTAATAAACAAAATAAAAAGGACTAGGCACAGGACTGACCCCAGCAGTTCCCCACTTGTGAACTACCACACCCCTAACATTACTCCATTTACCATAACCCTCTGTTGTTATCCTTCTCAACCAACCATTCATCCATCTAAGTAGGTCCTTCACTGCACCTAGATTCTGTAACTTCTTCAGCAACCTTTTGTGTGGCACCAAGTTAAACACCTTGCTAAAATTAAAGTAGAGGAAATCCACTGCTTGCTCCTTATCCATTGCTCTAATTACCCAAAGAATACTATCAGGTTGGTTTGTCAAGACCTCTCTGCCATGAACCCATGCTATTTAATATTCTAGAGCAATTTTCTTGCCAGTTAGTCCACTAGGTCCTCTTCAACTAGTGCCTCCATCAGTTTACCAAAATAAAGGTAAGACTGATGGGCCTATAGTTGCCAGTTCTTCCTTGTCCTCTCCTTTGTGGATCAAAACTAAATTCACTTCCCTCCAATCTTTTAAAATCATCCTGATTGCATAGAGCTATTGAATACCCCTCCCAGGTGGTCAGTCAGTTCTGATGTCAGTTACCTGAGTACCCTTGTGTGCATCACCATTAGCCCTGGAGCCTAACCTACCTTCAGGGCTGCAAGCCCTTTCCTAACCCTTTCTCCTGTATGTACCACTTGCCCCATGTGAGGGATCCAACACCTCAGCCTTTATTTTGCTTTCCAGCAAAGGCCCGCTATATTACACTGTGAATATTGAGAAGAAGTAGTAATTAAGAACAGCTACCTTCTGCTCATCTTCCTATATTACCCCTCTCCCTGCTTCAACCTTACAATTCCCCCCTGATCTTTTTTCCTTATGTATCTAAAAACGGTTTCTCCCCTACCTTGACCCCTCTCAATACATAGCTCTGTGGCAGCTTTTGTGTCCCTATTTGTCATCTTTTCCTCCCTCATCTTTAATTGGTATTCACTCCAGTTCTCACTTATCCTCACTTTTGTCTGATGAAGTAATTTCTATGGCCCTACTTGCCTCCCTGATCCTCTTAGACATACAGATAAGCTTGAGTGCCATTTCTAAACATGACCTAGTTGCCTTGAAAATGGCCATTTTAATGACTCCCCACCTTTTCTACAGCAACCCCCCCCAACTCTAATTTTGTCCACTTGGCCAACTTATTCCAGACTAGTTCCTTCATCTTATGAATGTCTGCTTCTTTGAAATCCAGAAGTGCAGTTTTGATGAAGGTATGCTGCTACCCAGGTCCAGTTCAAACCCTATGGTATAATGATCACTGGACTACAGTGATTCCTCAACTTACACTGCACCTGCATTTTTGGAGTTGGTGAGCACTACATAGAGAATGGCAGCCTGCCTTGTGGGTTCACTGACCACCTGCACAAACAGGAATTCTTGTAACAGATTTAGCAGGGCCTGAATTCATGTGCTTTTAGCTGCTGGAATGTCACAGTCTATGTCTGGTAGGCTGAGATCTCACCACCACTACTCTCTCTCTCCTTGAATGTCCCCCTTCTCTATTTATGCCCCTAGTTCCTTATCATTCTTGTCCCCCTGTCCTGGCTGTCTGATGATCACACCCATATGCAACTTCTTACCCAATGATGTTGTAAGCTGCTCCCACAGCAATTCTGTTTCCTCCTACAGTTCCTTGATGGACACTTGCTCTACCACCTCTATGCCTTCCATGATATAGAGGGATACGTATCTTCTTTTTCCATTCCACCAGCCCACCTTAAGATGGTGTAGCCTGGTATTGCTAGGTCCTAGTCATTATTCCCAGAGGACTGTTTCCTTAATGATTATGAAGTGTAACCACTAGGGGTGTGCGAAAAAAAATTCTGCTGGTGGGATTTCTGCAAAAAGAGAACTTTTGCTTCCACAAACGTTCAGAAATCATTTTGGCAACTTTCACAGAAATTCTGCCTAAAATCCCAGAATAAATGTATGACCTGTGGGTTATTGTATTAAATTGCAGCAAAACAAATCTGCAGAACTGATCACTATCAGTAGTCAGTTCTGATACTTTTTTTGCCCGCAGTTTAATACATTAAGCATTATCCCCCCATGCACTGATCGTGAGTCCCATTATGTTGAAAAACAAAATGCTCCCTGGTGGCTAGTGGTCCCACCCCAGGTCCCCCACCCGCCTATCGTTGGTCTCATTAAGTTAAAAAAAAAATGCTCCCCGATGGCTAGTGTTCCCAGCCCCACCCACTGATCAAGGGTCACATCAAGTAAAATTCCCCACTCCTGGTAACTAGTGGTCCCATCCTTACTTGCCAGTCAAGGGTCCCATTAAGATAAAATAAAGAATCCTGCCAGCTCCCTGGTGGCTAGTGGTTCCACCCCCACCTGCTGATCATGGGTCACATCAAGTAAAAAACACAGCTTCTGGTGGCTAGTGGCCCCACCCCAACCCCCACCTGCCGATCATGGGTCCCATTAAGATAAAATAAAGAAACCCACCCACTTCCTGGTGGCTAGTGGTCCCACTCTCACCCTTCGATCGTGGCTCCCAGTAAAAGGTAAAATTATCTGGTGTCTAGTGGACACCCCTCCCAATCACAGGTCCCGTATTATAAAAAAAATAAAAACCTGTCCACTCTCTGGTGGCTAGTGGTCCCACCCCCACCCACCGATCACAGGTCCCATCAAGTAAAAAAAAAAACACTCCTGGTGGCCAGTGATCCCACTCTCCAATTGTGGCCCCCAATAAAAGGTAAGAGTCCCTCATGTCTAGAGGACCCCCTCCCAAGGATCCCTCCCCTTCTTAAAACAAATGCAGTCCATCGCCTTAATTAAAATTACTCCCTGGTGTTTAGTGGACCCTCCTCCCTATCTCCAATCCCCAGTAAAAAAACAAAAAAATGAATCCCCATTCCCTAGTGTCTAGTGGGCTTCCCAGCACCCCACCACAACAGTTAGTTTACTACCACCCCCTACCTCCCTCCCATCCTGACCCTGAGTAGGCCACCGGGGCTTTCCTCCTCTCCCCTTCAAGGCCAGTGGCCCACTGAACTGTCAATGAATGAGCTCATGCTTGGACAAACTGATGGGGTAGAGGGTCCACTGGTCTCCAATTTTTATGATCAGCATTATCACCCTTTCTATGAAGCAAAATTAACAGAGCTTCATACTGAGTGGAAGTTAATTTTCCATCTTCCAGGCAATAATTATGTAATTCTACTAACACAGGTGCTAGTCCTTCTTTAACTTGTTTATAAAATTCTGCACTTAACCCATCTTTACCTGTTGCTGTGTATTTTATTTTTAAAACCTTCTATACTGTTAGGCACTTCTGTTATAGTTATAGGGACATTCAGCTGATTTGTTTCAACTTCTGTTAAAATGGGTATGTTTAGATTATTAAAACTGTATCTGTTTTTGTTTATTTTAGTTGGTTTCTTTTCTCTCTTTTCACTGACCAGCCCCATTCTATTGTTCCTTCCAGCCCCATCACCCTGGCGTCCACTGTAACTTACCTCTTGTGTTGGAGATGCCAGCTGGCCTGGTGTGGTGCCTGTGAGTAGCCAGCATCATCTCGCCAGTCTGTGGGGTTTTCGGCCTCCATTTTCTCCCTGACCTTGATTGTGAAGCAGTGCGTGCAATGACGCCAATGACTGAGCCATGCATTCTTCTGCATGTGGCATGCTGGGCATCTGCTTTGTCTCCACCCCATCAATGGAGCCAGTGTGCCAGCCTCTAGCCACTGCTAGCAGCCAGTCATGCACCAGTCCGCAGTCCCAACCCTCCCCTGAAGAGAAAGCTGTCCTCAGGATGCTCAATCCTCTCCCTCCCCAGCGACCCATGGTGACCCACTTGCACCATGAACACGGGTGTCGGCATGGCAGGAGGTAAGGCAATGATGCCTCAGCCCTCCTCACCACTGGGCCCGCTGCCTGTATCAGTTTTAATGATCGGATTTGGTCTAAATTGCTCTTTCACGTAACTATTAATTATATATAATAAGCTCTGTTTCATGTTAGTTTTATAGCCATAGGCTTGATAAACTGCTTGCACTGGTCTTTTATCAGTGCGTATACTACAGTCACGATAAGGATCAAAAGCTTGTTTTTGGCACTGTGTGCCAAACCTCATTTCTTGGTATAATGACTGTGCCCTGTTATATTGCAGTTATTTCATTTGGTTCTGTACGGTTCTGATTTAAGATCCATAATCAGTGTTTACTGTTTCCATTCTTGAAATGAGCATTTGTAAGTGACTTCTTAACTGTAGGTATTGTAAATATGTTTGTCCAGCTTCAGTCCCTGTGCTAGCACTGAATAAATGACCAATATATTTTTTACTATCCTCCCACTACTGAGCAATTGTGTCATAAAGACACATAACTGAGAGTCTGGCTTTCCACAGTAGATTCCACTGATGTACAGAATTAGTCTTTAATTTTTCAGTGTGCTATTATTTACCCTCTGGAGCCCTTTCACGTGTAATGGAGCCTGTCACCATTGCAACTGATAAGTTATCATCCTGTAGTCTGTTTATTCTCAGGTCTGTACCTGAGCATGTTTAATTGTTAAATGTTCTGAAACAAATATATAGCCTATTCTTGTAGAAAGATCCCCTCTGAAATATGTGTTGCCACCAGTTTTATGCATCTCCCTATAGGTATGTTTCAACTTGGCTTTTTGTCTAATCTCCTTCAGTCAATTAGTGTCACTATACAGTTTAGATGTTTGCAACCCCATCATTCTGTGTTATCCCACAAGAAATCTCCTGCCCAGTTACTGTACATGATGTACAGTATGTAACTAAGGTTGAATTTCATTAAATAAACTGACCCTGGATGCTTTTGTCACAGGAGCGTAAGTTGTTTTCACTCTAAGGCTCTCAGTTTCATAGGCTATATCCAATGCCATGGCACTTCCTGACAATATATCAGTTAGTTTAGTTAATTTCATGTTTGTGTCATTAAACAGCACCCCTAGTTCATCACATCTATCTAGTCCAATAGACCAAAAGGATGGTCCTTTTGTCCACAGTCTAGAAGCTTGGCTGATTTCATATTTTGTTTTTATCCTAATATCCTGTAATAAGAAACATTGGCTATCTAGTGTTGTTAAATTTTTCATTACTGGCAAACCTTCCTAAACCCTTTCATGCTGTTAATATTTATGATAGCTATCTTTAGGGAAGCCGTTAGGGTTAGTTAAGGAAACAAAATTGGGGGGGGGGCATAAAGAGTTAAGCTTATTCTGGGACATTATTCTTCTCGGAATTATCTGTTGTGAATCAGTACTCTATTCCTCTTGTTCAGAGATGGGCTCTTTCTGGGAAGATGTTACTGAGGAACCCTTTGAATCCTCTCCATCAGTATCGGTATCCCCCAATTTGCCTTCCTAGATAGCACACTGTACCTGTGTTTGTACAATATACTAGCAGCATTTTTTTTTGTTTGTTTCTTCCCTTTCTGCAAAGCTTTCCCTTTATCCCTTGGCCTTTTGTTTGGTTTTCTCTTCCATTTCACTTGTTTAAATTCTCCTAAATGGGGGGGAGGTATCTGTTTAAAATTTTCTGCTACCTTCACTGGTACCATTACTGAGCTCCCTTCTTCAGGTACTAGTACCTCCATGTCTTCCACTTTTTCTTGTTCTTCTGGTTTTACCACTGCTTCAGGGTGATTTGGAGGAGGTATTTCCTATTTTCTTCGGAGAGAGTTATCCTCTTCTGGTTCTGGGGCTTGTTGTATCTGTTCCATTCTATTTATAGACACTTGCATTGCTCCCTTCTGTTGGGCCTGGGTTACTAAGGTATCTGGTGACATTGATTCATTTCTATTGTGGGTACCCATGGACATTTGGCATATGAGTTGCCCCTTCTTTCACACATGTTGCACTTAAAGGTGTTTTGGCATTCTGTTGCTAGGTGGCCTTACTCAAAACAGTGACTACATTTGGTGCTGTCACAAGCATTTCCTAAATGTCCCCTTATACCATATTTGAAACATGCTTTCATTTGTCTCATGTAGAGTAATGAGCCCCTAACTCTCCCTAAAAAGAAATTTCCAGGAATGTGCATTATCCCATGTTGTGTTTGTTTCAATTTAACTCTTATTTTCCACCCACTCTTCCAAATCTGCTTGGAGTCTAGTATAGCTGTGAGGGTGTCTAACACCTCACAGCATTGCCTTAAACAAAATAGAATATCTGATATGTTATTTCCCTCATTCCTTAACAATATAGCAATGGTAAGTAACATGAGTTTAGTGAGAGGGACTGCTAAAAATGGACTCCATAAAGGAGATTTACACATAGCATTTTATTTGGACCAAAACCTATCTAAACTAGTTATTGTTTTGAAACTGATGTCAAAGTTCGTATCCTTTATGACTTAAGGCATATACTTCTGAGGTGAAACATGTCATAGAATCTTTAAGTAAGTAAGTGCAATGTAAATTCTATAAGGTGAGTGTTCAAGACCGCCTTTGTAAATTAGTCTCACCGTATTCTTTCTGGGGGCTGTTTCTCCACTTTGTGCAAACAAGTTTTCAAATTTCTTAGGTTTAACTTTATTTGGTCCCTGTACTGGCTCATTATTCTGCTTGCTTTCCTCCTTTGGTCATTACTAGGTCTTTAATAATTCAGGTATGATTTGTGCAAGGCTCCTGCAGATGTGCTTGCTATAAAAGTTATATCTTTCAAATTTGGCCCCTGAACAGAAGTCACCTGGCTAGTAGTGCCTCCCTGAAACTTTTTTTATATTTCTGGACAACTATATCAGTTTCATCAGATTCCCATTTTCCTTGCTTATCTTGTACCCAGCCTGCCATTGTTTTTTTTGTTTTTTTTACTGGTCTGATGCTCTTTGTTATTCCCAAAGTTTTTTTCCCTTCCCGAATTTCTGGTAACTTGCCGTCAACCTCCACATATGCTGCAGGTCTAAAAAGTGGCGTTTCAATGATTAAAAGTTCATTAGCAAACATTTCTTCTTTTTCCCCCAATAACTCAGCATTATACACAGTTTGAGAGTTCAGAATTTCCACCTACATTTTTTCCATGTTTCCTTCACCCGGATTTTCTGATGATATGTGCATGGGGCATGGCTCTCTCTGCTCACCTGTTGTCAAATCCTTGTCAGCAAAAGTTCATAGGTTCATAGGATTGTTACAAGTTCAGTGAGCTAAAGGCCCTTTGGTGAACGCACCACCCAGCTCATGGGTGGAATGCATACTTCTTATCTCCCATATATTTATCCAGCCTTTGTTTAAATATTGTTATATTGTAGCAAAACATAAGTTGGAAACAATAAGCAGAGAGACCCTCCTGGCACCAAGCACAAGAAGGAATAATATGAATTCAAACATTGACACCCCTCTGTTTATTACAACGTTCAGTCCCCAGGCACACCTGGTTCAAGAAATCATCTCTAAGAAGTGGCATATTCTCAACACTGAGAAAAAGTTAACTACAACCACCTTAACTGAGTCACGTATGATTTTCAAGAGGGGCACAAATATGAAAGGCATTCTTGTTCACAGTACATATTGGGAAAAGGCACTTCAAAGAATGACCAACAACTAACCCCTGGAACACATAAATGCTCCTTCTGCCAATATATAAAAAAAAGGTTCCTATTTTTGACATCCAACTACTGGCATATCCCACCCCATACAAGACTTTATTACTTGTACTACTCAGAATGTGATATACCTTGCAAAATGTGACCTGCGCCCTGTATTTTACATTGGCAAATCAAAAAGAAAGCTAAAAGAAAGGAATGGACAGCACATTTGTAGTGTCCAGAAACAGGATGGTATCAGTGCCTTGGCTCAACAGTGCCAGTCTACAGGGAGGAATTATCACTTCAACTTTCAAGGCATGGACAAACTTGTACCTATGATCAGAGGTGGCAATCTAGACACAAAACTGCTACAAAGAGAAAATTATTGGCAGTTTATAATGAAAATCTATGACTGGCAAGGACTGAATGATCTCTTTCAACTTATATCTGACTTATAAGTGATCATGTTATGTACTGATGGTTTTCCTGTGCTTGCTAATTTTTGAAATTTTTTGAGAATTTTGGTTTTTTTCACTGCTCATCCTTTATAGAGAGATAATGTTATAAGTTTATTCATAGAAATACATTTTACACATTCCAGATATTTAATATCTATCAACATTTAAAACATTTAAAAAGTCCAACTTCTTTATTCATCTGTATGTTTATACATCATATTTATATTTCATTGTGTAAAAATGGAATGGTTCTCTTTGTTGTATATCTGAATATTTGAGCATCTATATTAATCATAGATTGTTTAACTATGTGCTTTGAAGGCCTTCATCCCTTTACATACCACTTTTCTTTTATCACCTTTTAGCTCTTTAGCATTGACAAGTGTTTACAATCACTTTTTGTCAATACTCATGTTTTGGATTGCTTTTTAACTTTTTGCACATCGCTTCTAACAACTTTGTTATATGTACTAGCACTTCTAGGGTACAGTTTTAACCATTTTAATTTCCTTTTGATCGGCTTCCTTTTCTTTTTTTTTCTCTCAGTGGGTTCTCTTCCCCTTCCCCATATTCTCTTTCTTTCCCTTTCCCTCCCCTTTTCCTTTCTACTCTTTTTCTTTTTTCTTCACCTCCTTTTTTGCCTGGGTATATATCACTATTTATACATTTCTCTCTCCGTGTGTAGATTATGTGCAGTTGTCCAGCACTTTAATACAAGCATTGTCACTTTAAATCTGTTTGTACTTAACTCCTGACTTTCTGCACTTCACCAGTCTTGAGAATGATCACGTCTCATGCAAAAACACTTGACTGTTTGTTTTGGGGAGGGGTCCAGCTACAGATATGTCAAGCCAAGAAGAAGCACAGAAATGCTGCAGAATATCACAGAATAGTGCAGTTCCAAGGCAAAAATATAAGACTTCAGAGGAGCTGACTTTGATAAAATGGCCAACAGAGTTAAGCTAGCCCTGGCAAAAAGAAATACAGGTGAGGGGATACAGGCAAAGTGAGCAAGCACTAATGATGCAATACTTGAAGCAACATACCATTGTTTTAGAGAGAAAGGAAAGTGCAAAAGAAGAAGAAAACTACTTTGGTTCTCAAAAACAGTAGGAAAAAAGGTCAAAGCCAAAAGGCTGGCCTTCAGGAACTATAAGGGAACACAGCAGGATGAAGCCAGGGAGGCATACCAAACTTTCCTAAGGGAAGCAGGGAAGGCAGTAAGGCAGGCAAAGGCCCAAACTGATGAAACACTAGCACAAACAGTAAAAGAAGGTGACAAGACTTTCTATAGCTACATTAGTGAAAGGAGAAAGTCCAGAGGGGGTATTGCTAAGATCAAAGGAGAGAAGTGGGTATGTGAGGGGGGAGGACCATGTAAAAGCATCTATCCTAAATATATACTTCTGCTCAGTATTTACTGAAGAGAAGGTAGGGCAGGGCCCACAGCTTGGCACCCTGGACACAGGGGATAGGGAGATGTGCACTAGTCCCTTCACAAAAGAAATGGTCCTACAAGAGCTTGATAAGCTCAGGGTGGACAAGGCAATGGGACCTGATGGCATACATCCCAGGATACTAAAGGAGCTAAGGGTGGAACTAGCAGAACCATTATCAGAACTGTTTAGTGAGTCTCTGAGCACAGGAGAGGTCCCAGTAGACTGGAGAAGGGATCATGTGATCCCACTCCAAAAGCGTGGTAGCAGAGAGGAAGTAGGGAATTACAGATCTGTCAGTCTTACCTCTGTAGTGGGCAAGATTATGGAGACACTCCTTAAGGAAAGGATAGTGCAACACCTGGAATCCATGGGATCACAGGATCCAAGACAGCATGGGTTTACAAAAGGAAGGTCCTGTCAACCTAATCAGATAGATTTCTTTGACTGGGTAACCAGAGTGGTGGACCAAGGGGGAGCAGTTGATGTTGCCTACCTTGACTTCAACAAAGCATTTGATACTGTTCCACATAGAAGATTGATTAATAAACTGGGTAGGCTCGGGGTGGGTCAGAAGTTGGTCAACTGGGTGGCAAACTTGTTGATGGGCAGAAAACAGAGAGTGGAGATAAATGGTATACAATCAGAAGAGATGCAAGTCACAAGTGGGGTACCTCAGGTATCAGTCCTGGGGACAGTCCTCTTCAATATCTCCATTAGTGACATTGCAGATGGACTAAAGTGTAAGGTTTTTCTGTTTGCAGATGACACTAAGATCTACAACAGAGTAGATGATCCAGATGGGGTGGGCAGAATGAGAAGAGATCTGGATAAACTAGCAAAAAGGTCAGAAGAGTGGCAACTGGGGTTTAACGCAAAGAAGTGCAAGATCATGCACATAGGGAAGAGAAACCCTGAAGCCACCTATAGGCAGGGAGGGGAGTTGCTGGCAGTCACAAGGGAAGAAAGAGACTTGGGCATCATCATCACTGATGACCCAAAATCATCCAAGCAGACCACTAAAGCAGTAGGTAAGGTGAGGGGGATGTTGGGGTGTATTAGTAGGGGTATCTCAAGTCAAAACAGGGAGGTAATAATCCTTCTTTACAAGACACTGGTTAGGCCCCATATGGTGTACTGTGTGCAGTACTGGAGGCCACACCTTCACAAGAACATTAACCAAATTGAGGCAGTCCAGAGAAGGGCAACCAAAATGGTGCAGGAACTGTATCAGAAAACATATGAGGACAGATTAACGGAGCTCAATATGTATAAATTATAGCAAAGGAGGGAGAGAGGTGATATGATCAAAATATTCAAACACCTTAAGGGCATTAACAAAGTGAAAGAGTCTAACATGTTTCAGTATAAGAAAAATAGCAGGACAAGAGGACACAGCATGAGATTAGAGGAGGCCGATTAAGGGGTAATGTGAGGAAGTTCTTTTTAACAGAAAGGGGGGTGGATGCATGGAACAGCCTACCTCGGGAAGTGGTGGATTTGAATACAGTGCAGGGCTTCAAACAGGCATGGAATAGGCATAAGGCAGCAATACAGATGAGTATAAATAAATAGGCCATTGACAGAGCAAAGGCCGATGGTGCATTTATAAGGTAAAAAAAGAAATGGGCAGACTGGATGAGCCTTGCAGTCCTTATTTGCCATCAACTTCTATGTTTCTATGTAATTTACTGTACAGGCCATTGTAAGTCAATGGCAATTGCACCCTTTTGTGATGCAGGATTTTGTGACTTCATTAATATAAGTTACTGAGCTTCACCATGGCTGGCACATCTGTCTGTCACGGTTAATGACCTTCACCTTGCTGTTTTTAACTTTTGGAACTACTCTAGATTAAATAAATATGTTTCACTGACATCTGGTACCAGAATATGATTGTCTTTTGCTTCTCAAATGGACATCTGCATTTTTGCTGTTGGAGTGGAGACCTAGTAGTCGAACCTGACGTTCTGTGAATACTTGTTTATTTTTGGTTCGGCACAGGTCCTTGCCATGTTTAGCCACTTTCTTGTTCTTCTTCTAATTAAAACAGTTATAAAATACTCACATTTTGGTGGAAGTAGGAATTGTACCACTCAATAAAACTGGAAGATGCCAGAATCTTTTATTGTGAAAAAAGGTTTGGTCAAACTGTTTGCCCAATTTTGTTGCACTGCTGGTTTTAATATTCACATCTTGTATACCCATTACTATACTGATTATGTTTGTACTCACAATCATTTTATTCTTTTTGATTAGATACAGTATGTATGTTTCTGTGTACATTATTACTCCATAAAAGCTTCACTGGCACTCACAGAAGAGTACTATGATAAAGTCAGTTGATGTACAAGCTGAAAACATCATGCTCAAAGTACTCAAAGAATAGCACAGTACATACAGGTATGTACAATATCTAGTGCAAAAATGTTTATTAGAGTAATCTTCACAAATTTAAAATCAAAATAAGCAAGAAGCAGCACTCATACACTCTTTTAACTTTGTGAACATTATCCTTTTAAATAGTCTTTTTCACTAGATGCATAATGTATATGCTCAGGCATTCTTGGGGTACGTTGCACCTGCTTTGTTTAAGCCTGATTCTTCTTTATCTCTTTTGAAGGTGCTGAGTTGTGTTTCTTGTACAGTTATACTTAAAATAAGTATAAATTGTATTTGTAATGAAGAGACTTACATTCTTTTTAGTAGCACCTGCAACTGCTGGCTAGCATTGAAATAATGTACTGTTGCTGAAACCAGGACAAAGGCAAACTGAATATAATTTGGTCAGAGAAGGACAGCCACTTCGGGGTGATATGGTGGTCCTATTTTCAAGTCTTCTTTTTTTTTTTAGTTTATTGACTTTAAAGTGATTGTTACTATAGAACTGTATGCTAACATCTAGGCAGAGAGAGAACACAAAAAAAGGACAGTTATTACAAGGATCAGCTCAAGGCACAGAACATGTACTCATGGGAGACCAGATAAGAGAGCAGTGATACCATATAGACCGTCAAGTGCTTGAAAGGAATAAATAAGGTGAACTGCAAGGAACTATTTAGCATAAGTAACAGTTCAAGGACACAGGAGCACAAGCAGAAACCGATGGGAGGGAGGATCAAGAGTGACATGAGAAAGTTTATTTTATAGAATGTGTGGAGGAACTGTGGAACAGTCTGCTAGTCTTGGTTTTGGGTGCCAATACCATATTTATTGGAATACAGTGCAGTTACAGACAGATATTTCTAGATATTTCTTAAGATAGTCTCTGTGTTGGCCTTAGTGTACAGCTGTGGGGAGTTAAATGATTTCTCTGGAAATATCACAGGAATTTCAGGAAACATCTGACCATGTCTTTGGTTCTAATAGTACATGACTACAGAGCATACAGTATAGCAATGAAACCTCACAGTACAGAAATATACACAATGAGTACATATCAGAATTGTCACAAAACATTCTTAATCAATACAAATAACAGTTGCGTGAGACTAGAGCATATAGTATGCAACACTCTGTACAACATTCAGAATATTTTTACTATTTTTTATTTTTGAAAATAATCTTATTACAAAAAATGGAATTATATGCCTGTTGCATGCCCTTCCTTGGCAATCATAGCTAGCAACATATTCTCTAAATTTGTAGTACAGTATATTGGCTGCAGTAATGTAATCTTGATATTTTCCCAAAATATTTTATTCTATCTATGATTTCTTTATTGTCCATTTTTTTGAATGTGTGTTTTCATAATATGCCAAATCATCTCTATAGGTTTCATGTTATGTGGACCTTCATTAGCACATATTCTACATTTGCCACATGTAATGTGCAGAAGAGGTATCAATAAGAAAATACAATGCTATATCCTTATTATCTTTATCAGGGGTTGTTATGATGATCAAATTAATGCCCTTTTCAGCAGTGAATGCTCCATAGGCTGTGTGTGTGGATCGTTATCCTGAAAAAAGGAAACTAATGTTTCGATGACAAGCTCTGTGAAGACCTTCCTTATGTTATTATCTCTGAAGAAGAGACAACCCATACTTTGTAGGGCTGGTTAAATACATATTATTAGTATAGTAACAAATAATAGTGATCTAAAATATTTTCAATAGCTGCAGTGTGTATTTGCCAGTGGCAAGCTCACCCTCAAAAATATAGATCAGGTTTGAGCCCCGCTTTGATATTTTCCCCAGACATGAACCTCCATAGGATGCTTTCATTTGAGTTTCAGAGAATCCCATCCCTTATTCCTAAAAGCTATTGATACAAACTGTTTCAAATATACCATTGTCTTTTATAAACGTGATGTCATAGAATGTATCCCTTTCCTTGATCCATAACCTGACTTCCTTTACTCACTTCTCTTTATTGACACAATGGGCCCGATCTTCAAACATAGAGGCAGGGCTTGTATCAAGCCTTGTGTCGACTCACTTGTTTGGCACAGCTGCACCACACTCCTTTGATGCAACTGCACCCAATTTTAGTACAGTGGGCACAGTTGCGGCAGTTTCCCCACTTTACAACAGCTTGTGCCAAAGATTTGGTGCAAGCCCCGTAAAATGGGTCCCCTAAATGGTACAAGTTAGGGGGGGCTAACTTGCAACGTTTGGCACTCATGAATGAAAAACCTGATTTGATTAGTACTGATAGAATGCCGCAAGCCCTTTGCATTATATGATCGGTGCACCAGGGGCTTGCAGCATTCTCAAATCTTTTGAAAATTAGGTTTGATGCATCATTCAACAAAAAGTGAGTGATCAACCATAACAACCATAACAGTTAAATTGGCTCAGGCATAATATATGTTTGAAGTTAGCTTTTCAGCTTTGCTGTGACCATGGAACAGAATTCCTTGAACCATAACTTTAAAATTCCTTTCGTTTTGATATTGTCAGTGAACACCGCTGATAATTTAGCAATTTTTTTAGAGTATTTACAGTATATTGAGCATGTATTACATAGAAACATAAAATCTGACAGCAGATAAGGACTGCTTGACCAACCCAGTCTGCCCATTTTTCCCTACCTACAGTCTCACCACAGACCCTATTTGATCTACAGCTTTTACTACCTCCCCTCTTCTATTCCACAACAATTCCCTTGTGTCTATCCCTTGCATTCTTGAAATCAGCCACTGATTTTGACCCCATTGCCTCAACTGGAAGGCTGTTCCAGGAATCCACCTCTCTTTCTGTGAAGAAGTACTTCTTCATATTTCTCATGAATCTTTCCCCTTCCAACTTTATAGCATGTCCCTTGTTCTTGAGCACCTTAAGTTTTAAGTTGATTACAGTATGTTGTGGAATTAAACATTAAGACACAAAAGGGTATGTGTTATGATGGCATGCTTTATTCATTATGTTTATTTGCTTTTTAACCAGGTAGGTATACTGAGCCCAGGGACCTTTTTCAGGAATGACCCTGGCCATGAAGATGGTACATACAGTGCCAGTAGAGAGAACAGTAATTGGGCGATTACAGCAATAGTGCATGAGAGAAACAATATACAGGGTTTAGCAATATCATACTGCACATAACATAACATACCATATACAGGTAAAAATTACAATTATAAATAGCATGTAAGTTGTAATATGTAAGTCAGCAGCATACAGGTCATAAAGTGTATGTCAGGGTAACAACATATAAGACAGTGGAACAGTAAATACATATTTCATGTGAGGGGGGTGAGGAGTGGCTCTCTATGGTTTAGTGGTGTAAGAGGCTGACAAGTGAAGTCACTTATCTAGTCTTGGAGATTGCACTTGCAGGCCATATCCAATAGAAGACTATTTTTAAATTGTTTTTGAATAACTGAAGGGAGCTTGATGATGATGTTAGCCTTTGGGGTAGTATCAGGATACCAAATGCCAAGTAGTGATATATGAAGTTGACAAAATTTGCTCTGCTAATTATTTCATGAAGGGTGTGAAATTTGTGAAGCAAAATTGGCCAATTTGCAGAATCCTAGCCAGCTGCAAAGTGTGGATCTTTCCTGGTGAAATTCCACACTTTACGCAAAAAACATCTGTGGTGCCAAGCAATGGGTTTGTCCCCCCATCAATCCCTGCCCAATGTAAGATTTAATTAAATCAATTTAATCCCTGGTGTCTAGTGATGCTCCATCACCAGTCATCAGCCACAGAGTGTAAAAAAAATATATTTATTTAAATTAACCGTGGTGTCTAGTGGTCCCCCCTGCTTGCCAATTTCCAGCCACAAAGTGTAAAATAATATATTTATTTAAATCATCCCTGGCATCTAGTGGTCTGCCCCCAATGATCAGCAGCCTCAGAGTGATCCCTGGTGTCTAGTGCCCACCCACTGCTGATCACTGGCCACAGACTGTAACAAAATATACTTATTTAAATTCCTGGTGTCTAGTGGTCCCCCCCACCCCCTGATGACTGGCTTCAGTGTAAAAAAAGTAAAATTAGGCAATGAAATCCCTGGTGTTTAGTGGACCCCCACCCCATCAGATAGTGCCCCCATCCCAAGCCCGAGCAGGCGACCAGCACAGCTCACCAGTCTCCACCATGGGCTGGCTGCCCAACTGTCCTGGAATGAATAAGTGTGTACTTGTACAAGTACGCATTCCTTCATTCCAGTACAGTCAGGTGGCCAGCTGTGGTGAAGAGTGGTGGGATGTGCTGGTCACCTGCTTGGGCTTGGGATGAGGGAGAGTGGGGTGGAGGGCACTAACTGATGGGGTGGGGGTCCACTAGACACCAGGGATTTAATTGCCTAATGTTTCCTTTTTCTTTTTATACTGGGTTTGGCAATTGGCAGGGGATGGTGGACCACTAGACACCAAGGGCCTGATTCCAAGTCACATGACACAACTCGTGGATGTATGTGAGTTGCACCATGTGGTGCTATGCTGGGTACCCTGTGCTCTATTCCAAGACAGGCAGGGTCCCTGGCACCTATGACTCATGACTTGCTGCAGCAATGGGAATGGCACAACGGACCTGGGTGCCACAAGTCATGGCCTGCATTTAACTGTCCCCCGAGAGCCCCCACTCCATAACACTCTTGCAATCCCTTGGGGGCCTTGGGGTGGCTGGGTGGCACAGGTGCATGGGGGGGCATATCACAAAATGGACCCAGGGGCTCCCCAAAAATCGGTGGGTGGGAGGACAGCACTTTTTCATAGGGGTGCATGGGGCATGGCAATGTGACTTGCGTGGTGCTGCAGGGGGCATTCATCATTTTGTCAGGATGGCTGCCCACTTAGATCACCTCCATGCTGGTCTAACCCGCAGCACCATTGTGGGTCTGTAATTATTTACTTGGGTTACGGCAGCTGTCCTTTAGGAATAGGGCTCAGGTGCTGCCATTACCCACCCTTGTGCCATGCCACAGTGGGTTGCAGTCATAGTGGGTAATGTTGCCCACCTTTGGCAAAACCCGTACATGGCATGGTGCATGCTGCATCTTGGAACTGGGACTTGCATATCGCATGGTGCAAATATGATTTACGCCATGGGGTTTGGCATAAATCACCTTGCAGCAGGTGTATGACATCCTGGAATCAGGCCCCAGAGATTTAAATATTTTTTTTATACTGTGTGGCCGGTGATTGGTGAGTGGGGCACTAGACACCAGTGATCACTGTGGCTGGTGATCAGCAAGGGGGGGGAACCAATGGACACCAAGGATGATTTAAATAAATATATTATTTTATACTCTGTGTCCAGCGATCCGTGGGGGGTGGGACCAGTAGACACCAGGGCTTAAATAAATATATTTTTTTACACTCTGTGGCTGGCGATCAGTAAAAGGGGGTACCACGGCACATCAGGATTAGATGGATTTGCCATTTGCTAACTTCTCCTTGCTTTGTTGTTTTTTTTAAGTGCAATTTGCACTTAAAAAAACAAAACAAAGCAAGGTGAGGTTACAAATGGCAAATTGACACTTAACCAGATAACTTTGTGAATTGATCAGCAGAGGTGAATTTTACAACTTCGCGGATAATTCGCTGGTGAAATAAACTTCGCTGCATCTCTAATTCCAAGTGACTTCAATCACCTGAGATGAGTAAGTTAGCCCACAAGAACATGCACCTTGTAGTGCCAAAGTGCTTAAATAAATGTCTCATTTTTGTATTTTAATAATAATATGGACAGAATGTTATAAACTACTTTCTGTTCATTATCTTAATGTGTAGATCAACTTAAAATCAGTGTTTTCAGGGATGACTTCTGTTGGAGCCTAAATGTGGTGGCTACCTGAATCTGTGGGTCTTTACCTTCAGTCACCTTATCCTCCATAATTCTTTAGTAAACCAGCTTCCTATCAACATTGCTGGTCACAGACCAGTTTGTTTTCTCTCCCTTAACCACGTGGTGGATTTATTTTTTGTCTACAGCCACCTACATGTTTTCAATCTCTTTACACCTGGTGATAGCAGTGAGCCTTGACAACCTTGTACTAGTTACTTTAATGTATCCAAAATTTTTGAGGATATTACATGGGTTAAAATTACTGTCTCATTACTACAAAATCAGCTTAATTAACCAGGCACTAGCTACAGCTAAAACACTGGGTCTTAATGGTTCACCCATGAAACTCTACCAGGCCTTAGAAGGAGAATCAGCCCCCCCCCCAGTTGTTACAGGTGTACACAGTTGTATTATCAGTGGGTCATCTAACCCCTACAGTTGCAGACAAAGACATGGGCAGATATGTCCTGAAATTTCTGCTGTATCTGTAGAAACATTTCCTGCCTGGCTGCTGGCTTGCATGCCCACAGTACCAATGTGGGCTGCCACTGAGAATCTCTTTAGGTATTTTATGAAATATCATGAAATAACTGTCCATATCTAAGGCTGCAACTGTACCATTTAAAGGATCCCAATCACAGTGCTCCTAAAACCCAGGTAAGGCACTCTTCAGGTGAACAGCTACCACCCTATATTTCTGTATAAAATGGTTGCAAAGATATTGGCAATAATCTTGCCATCCCGTTTGGAGCCAGTCCTACTTCAAATTATCAGTAAGCATCAAGCAGGCTTCAAAAAATGCTCAATAGCTCAGGTAACATAAGGGCAGCAGTGAATATGATCTGGCCTGGAAATAAATATAAAACCCTGCAGCTCTAATGAGTACATACATGGAAAAAGCATTTGATTATATGGCCTGGCTGTACTTATATTAGACCATGGAACCAGTTGTCTAGATTTCAGATTTATCAAATGGGTACTGTTGCTTTATTCATCTTCAACAGGTGTAGAAAAAGTGAAAAGCTTTCTGATTCACAGATTTCACTGAAAAGAGCAGAAATGCACATAACATGGATAATTCTGCACTTTGCAGATCCATGAATCTTAAAGTTTGTACTTCACACAGTAAAACATTATGTGAATTTTAGAAATTCATCACTTCATGAATGTATTTTACTGCAAAGTGATAATTTGTAAATTGAAACTTTGTGGACTGGAGGCATAGTGCAAAATGACCACTTCACAGGCACTACAGAAAGTACAGTACGTAATTGGCCACATCTTGTTAACTTTGCTAGTGAAGTTTTAATTTCACACAGCCCTAATCCCAAACAGTCTCGATATTGACAAACACCTCCATGTCAGCTAAATTCTCCCTTGGCCTGGGAACCTGACACAGCTGCCCCCCACCCACTTGTTATACTGTACCTTACGACAATGGAGCCACTACTGGATAAATAAACTCCAGCACACTAAAGTAGTAAAAGACATCCAGATTGGGAATGAGCACCATAAAGCACTAGCATATGATGGTGGTCTCTTATGCTGTCATCCCCAATTAGTGCTGTCTCTGCAGCCCTGGAAATCTTTACAACCTTCTCTGACATATCAGTTGGACTAAAACAGAGGTAATGCTCCTTAACGTGATATTTTCCATGAATTGGATATCTCTGTAGCATCTTAAATGAGCAGTTCATTCTTTAAACAACTATAACGCATAGGAAAAAGCTCATATTTCTACTTGGGGGTAAACCTGCTCTCTAGTAAACAATGGCATTTACAAATATCTTGCAGTGTTTCATAAAATGTCTCAATAAATTTACATCAAAGTGGATTGAATGATATCACAATTTCTCTGGGATGGAAAAAAGCCATGCTTTACTTTGCAAGCTCTTAGGATCCCTGACACTAAAGGAGGATATAACTTACTATGGATGTGGACTTTCCATATACTGTAGCTATTAGTTTTAAGCAATACATTTTAATTAGCTGCTTCCACTCTCCCCTAGGACCCTCTTACGGATAGAAATAGAACAACAGTTGGATAACTCCCTGCCCTTTGGCCACAAAACACAGGGAGGAGGAAAAAGAAAGTCACACATATCAGTCATAGAGTATTTACAAGTGTCCTAGCATACAGTTACACAGGCTAAAGTGAGACCTGCTCCATATTTGTGAATTTGGTGCTCATGTAGTGCAATCAAAATTTACAGACAGCTAAAGCCCCATGAGATTGGGAAACCTGAAAGTAAGAAGGCATTCATGGGTTGGGACATCTAGTAGACCCCACTTCCCAAACCCTTGCCATTTTCAGGGCCTTCAATCAGCTTTGCACCATCACCTGCGAAGATATCTGGATATAACTACAGCTCTGGCAAGCTCCCCTGTTGGTTATGGTCTACTCCCTGTAGATACAGACAAGATAAGTTTTGGACCCCCCTAGATAGGTGGACTAATTTCCCAAGGGGCTGGGAGGTCATGTTTATAGACCCTTCACAGAAAATGATGCTTTACTCTGCACAAGCAGAAAAACACATGGAAAGGATAGGGCCACCTGTGGGGTGCCCCAAGGAACAATCCATGGGCTTCTAATATTCTCACAATTTATCAGCAGCTTGCCCCCACACTGGTATGGTCCTCTATGCTAATGACACCATCATCTTCCCAGAGAGCAAAGATATTAGTAGTATAAACAAAATCCTACAATCAGACCTCTCCTCCATGGATAGCTGATTTCATCAGTACAAATTGGTCCTCATCACAAAGAAATCTAAGGCAATGCTATTTTCAGGATCACGCAAATCACATCCTGACACCCTAATCTGGATCAGCTCCTCAGGTGAGCAATTAGAACTAGTCACTGAATTCTGTTACCTGACAGTCATCCTTGACAGCTTCCTTTCCTATGATTCTCATGTCACTTACATCATGAAATAAACTCCACCAGTGGCTGGGAATGCTACACAGAATCAAAAAATGCCTTGCAGCCAACTCTCAGAAAATTCTTTCTGATGTTCTACTACTTACTGTACTACTGCCCCTAATCGAGTATGGCTTGTTAATTTACTCATCTACTAGGGAATCCATTCTGGCAAGGGTAAGAGTACTTTATAACTCTATCTTTAGATTTCAAACCAACATTTCTACCAGAATTCATTACTGTCACCTCTACTCCATGCCTCTCAGTTAAATAAAACTCATTGCTTTCACCTTCCTACAGAAAGTGGTGCTAGGTCAAGCCCCCCATAGCATCCAGAAAATCTTCCCAGAATTAGTAAAAAACAGGATAACTAGATCCTCTGAGGGCCGCTCAATTTTTACCCCAAGAATGAACAGCAAACTAGGTCAGATATCTCTCTTAAAGGGTCATGTGTTGGTACAACAAGATGTGTTCCTCCATAACTGCAATAACAACCATCTCCAGTTTTAAAAAAGCATGTGCACAATACCTCACCACTCAGTCTATCTGTAAATGTTATGGACACCCCCTGTAAGAGTTCTATTGTACTTATGTACCTGTCAATTATAATAGTAGCTTACTGCCTCCCATATAGTTTTTGTTCACTGTGTATCATCTGTACCCAACTGCTTGTCTTTTTCACTGGGCACTTATGTAAAAGAGTCTTTGCCTATTAAGATTCCCCAGTATAACAAATAAAAATGAAATGAAAAAATGAAATGGAATGAAATGAAATGAAAAGGAACCTGCACATTCCTGTCACCTGAAATAACTGGGACAGATATTTCTATTCATAGCATGTAGCCTTTAGAGATACAAGGTGTGAGGTCATATATGGAAAACCCAGGCACAAGTGGTATCACACCCCACTAATGCAGTAGAGTATGGGTCTAGTGTGCAGGGGTCTGTGTTAGAGATGTCAAAGGGGTGTAGCTTTCCTGGAACATATCATACGGAATTGTCCCTGCTGGCACACGTATTGGGAAGGCTCAGAGCACAGTCCTCATGCTTGCAAGTAAAATATGAGTGCTGCCACCAAAACAGAAATCCGTGATGCAAACACACAGTAGGTCTCAAGACTGGCTAGAAAAAATAAAGTAAGGCAGGTTATGTTCTGTGCCCTTAAATACATATTTTTCGATTGCTAAAAGTTCAGTTTTCACTTTAATTATTTTCAAACCATTCTTGTATCCCCGCTGGGTGTTTGTTATTGGGAGGGCATTCTGAAGCATTGTGAGATACTCTTACATACTCTCATATCTTGGGATCCCAGAGTGTGGATTTTTGGGTGTCTGTGGATCCTAGACAGACCCCAACACCTAGCTTTGAAACTACTCCTCCTTTCAGCTTTAAAAGCTAAAAGGCAAATCCTTGTAAAGTGGTTATTAACTCAATGCTCACACTTGCAAACATGGTTAGAGTTTGTATACTGACTAAAACAATATGAGACATTGTCTCACTTGGCAGTACATAGTCCTCAGTGGTATATAATGATCTGGTCCTCATTAATAAGTAACTCCAAAACCAAAATCCACCCACCCATACAGTTTGTCTACTTGAACCGTAGTCCTTTTATCAGCTTCACTTGTTGGTAATGAACATTACTGTTGTTACATGATTAAGCATGTATTTTATTAGCTTTTTACCTTTGCTTCAAGATCATGGGACTGATTCTCAAAAGTCAGATGCAAGACGCGCCAAAGGTGGCTTGCGCTCATTACTGATGCACCAGGGACCCTGTGACTGATTCTCCATCGGGTAGGGTCCCAACGGCTAAGTCCCATGGCTTGTGACAAACCTGGCCCTGTGCCAAAAAGAGGGCACATCAGGAAGCCTAGCTGCAAGCTATCTGAGGACTGTATGGCAAGCTGTGGGTGGACTGTGTAGCAATAGTACCATGGACAGGTGCTTTACCATCACCCCATTCCCGATTTCCCATATTATGCATATATATACATATCTATATATATATCTATATATATATATATATATATATATATATATATATATATATATATATATATATATATATATATATATATATATAGATATATATATATTATGGTAGCATGGTAGTGCTACCATAGTTAGGTCGAGGAGCCATTTCTATGTTAAACCCTCAAAATCTTTGCACCTAATAACTTTGCAGCTGTTTGACAGATTTGGCTGAAATTTGAATACCTAATTAAGAACCATAGGCCTTAGGATCTGCCAAGTTTCGTAGTTGGATATACGTACCCAGAGTTATTAAGCATGATCTGTGCGTCGCGTTACGCTTTCTAGGAATTCTACTGTCACGCCTACAGGTTGTACGGTTTGCTCGACCGGTCCAAAATCTTCAGGGAACATGTGGCCGGGGTCCCTGATGTGCCTTTTGAAGATTTCATGAAAAAATATTAAACAATTCAAAAGTTATTCAAAAAACAGTTTCCCATTATAAGTCAATGGGAAAAGTTAACAAACAGTTCAACACTTTCGCAAATGCATTTTTACTTTCGCAAATGGGCCTGTTACTTTCGCAAATCGGCCATTTTGTTTTCAGTTGGTGATCAGAAAAATGGTTGGCATTTAAATTTGGGACCCTCTAGCAACCTAATTCTTTTTGTATTCACCTAGTCAGACCCTGAGGATGCTTGCCATGTCATTATTTTCTGGTAAAACACCCCAGAAATATGTTTTTCAAATTTCTGGAAAAAGTTCTTTTGCAAATTACTTTCGTGCTCACGAAAGTGTCAAACTTTTTTGCGAAAGCTTTCGCAAATTGCGACAGTAGTTTTCCATCTGTGGGACAGTGACAGCGATTCTTTGGCACTGCGCTGCAAAAGAACCGTTGGGAGTTTTGGGCTGAAATCTGTAGGGAATGGAGCCGACATCTCACAGATGTGCCTTTCAGTGTTGCATTGAAAAAATATTACATGGCAGCAAAGTTACGGCACTCCAAAGTTGACAGTTTTTCCCATAGGATAACATTACAGCGCCAGACGCATTACAGAAATCCTTTGGCACCCTGCTGCAAAATAACGGTTTGGTCTTTTTTCCTGAAATTTGGAGGGAAGACAGCCAACAGCCCACAGATGTGCCTTTCAGTAGCTTGGTGAAAAAATATCACATGGCGGCAAAGTTACGGCACTCTAAAGTTGACGGTTTTTCCCATAGGATAACATTACGGCGCCCGACGCATTACAGAAATCGTTTGGATCCCTGCTGCAAAATAACGGTTTGGTCTTTTTTCCTGAAATTTGGAGGGAAGACAGCCAACAGCCCACACATGTGCCTTTCAGTGGTTTGGTGAAAAAACATTACAGGGAGGAAAAAGTATGGCACTCCGAACTTTCCTTTTTTCCCATAGGATAACATTAAGGCGTTCGCCACGCCTTTCAGGGCCCGTATCTCGGAAACGGTGCGAGATACAGACTTTTCGTCGGAAAATATCTTAGCCCCCTAATGGGCGCTAAGATTCAAATTAGCCAGGACAGTTGTAAATAATATGACTTTTACATTTTTCTTCTACGTCGTACGGTTCCTGAGATATAATGTATTTAGTATTCCAAGATCTCATTTTCTGCGCCGATACTCATTATTATGCATACATTATTTGTACTCACTGTCTTTCTCTATGCAGGTTTTGGGGAAAACCAGCCTGTGCGCTTACATTACTGTTACTGTTGCCCTTTCCGCTTGCAGTTCCGTACCCGTTTCACTTACCGTTGATGTCTGCGCCACCATGTACGTTATCCTTTGCGTTTATTTGGCGCTTTGCACACATGGTAACACAAGCGCCAATGAGAACAGAAAGGGTAACGCACACGGTGGCATAGACGGGAACGGTGTGCCACGTGATGTCTTGTCACATAGTAACATGGTGCCTGTAAATAGAAATGTCAATGGGCATGGTGATGCAAAGTGAAACAGAAAGAGAAACAGCACGGTACACAAATGGCAAAAAGTAACAGAAACGCAAAGCAAATGAACGCAAAGGATGACGACTGGTGGCATTGGGGTGTGCATTGGTATCATCAGCCCTAACTTCACCCCGTGACATGTGTAAAGCAACAGAAGTATAGGAGAATGGGGTGAGAGTTGGGACCACGATCCCAATGCACACCCCAATGCCGATTGGGTTGGGTGGGGGTTGCAGGGGGTTTCAACCCTACAGCCAATTTCTCACTTTTGTCGCTAGGAACAACCCTAACTAATGCATATAAATGGAGTTTTTGCCCCTAATATATCTATATCTATATCTATATCTATATCCATATCTATACATATATACTGTATATATATATATATATATATATATATATATATATATTATGGTATGGTAGTGCTACCATAGTTTGGGTTGAGGAGCCATTTACAAATTAAACCTAACATTTTGCACCTTAATAACTTGGTAACCGTTCAACGGATGAGCCTGAAATTTGGAATTCTCCTCCAAGAACCATATATGTTGAGAACTGTCAACATTGTACTGTTCGGATATAAGGCTGTGGAGTTATTAAGGTGATCTCAGCATGCATTTACTTTTTGGAATTCTTTGTTCTATTCGGTGGCTCATACAGTTTGTGCGACAGGGTCTGAAACCTTCAAGAACATGTGACCTGGGTCCCCAATGTGCCTTTTGAAGATTTTGTAAAAAAATATTAAACAGTTCAAAAGTTATTCAAAAAAACAACTTCCCATTATAAGTCAATGGGAAAAGTTAACAAAAAGTACGACAGTGTCGCAAATGCAGTTTTTACTTTCGCAAATGGCCTTTTTACTGTCACAAATCCGCCATTTTGTTTTCAGTTGGTCATCAGAAAAATGCTTAGCATTTAAATTTGGGACCCTCTAGCAACCTAATTCTTTTTGTATTCACCTAGTTGGACCCTGAGGATGTTAGGCATGTCTTTATTTTCAGGTAAAACATCCCAGAAATATGTTTTTCAGATTTCTGGAAAAAGTACTTTCGCGAAGTACTTTCACATTTGCGACACTGTCGAATGAATTTGCGAAAGCTTTGGCAAAGTTCAACAGTACGTTTCCAGGCTGTGGGAAAATGGCAGCAATCCTTTGCCACCCTGCTGCAAAATAACAATTTGGTCTTTTGGGCTGAAATTTGGAGGGAAGAAAGCCAACATCCAACAGATGAGCCTTTCATTGGTTTGGTGAAAAAATATTACAGGGAGCCAAAGGTATGGCACTCCGACCTACTTTTTTTTTCCCATAGGATAACATTACGGCATTTGCCGTGCCTTTCAGGGCCTGTATCTCAGAAACAGTGTGAGATACGGACTTTTCGTCAGAAAAATGCTTAGCCCCCTAGCATGGGCTAAGTACAAAACTAGCCAGGAAAGTCATAAATCATATGACTTTTAATTTTTCTTTCTAAGTCGTATGGTTCCTGAGATATAAGCAATTTAGTATTTAGTAGAGGGGGAGGAAGGGGTTGGTGGAAATGAGGAAACTGATACAGAGGCCGGGGGGAGGGAGTCGGATACCCATAGGGCATCACAGACTGGCAATGGAAAGGATAGAAATAGTCCCAGAGGGAGAAGGGGAAACATAAATGTTAAGCAGATGGGGGAGATGCAACATAAAGCAGACATGAGGGAGGAGGGTATGACTGGAGAGAAACTGGGAGACAATGAGGCGGGGGAGGGGCCCCCTTTAGCAGGGGGGTCTGTACCAAGGATTGGGCCCTAGGTAAAGTGGACCCACAGAGGGCCTCTGGAGGTAGGGGTACTCTTACAAGGGGAGGGTATGTGTGTGGAAGGAACCATCAGGGCCAGGATAAGTGGTTCTGATAAGACAGGGTTAAAGGGACACCTATTCAGGGGAGGTCTGAGTTAAGAGGGCAAACTAACAAGGGAGACAGAAAGGGGATGGTGACAAGGGGGTCACTAATAAGGCAGAAAGACTCCAATGGAATTGAAATCATGAATAAAGGGGGGGATGGGGGTTGAGAGCACATAGTGGAGGTAACCATAAGAATGATGGCGGTGTTAAGGTTCTGTTATTGGAAGACTCGATGATTAGGGGTATCCAGTGGGAGGGACAGGGCAGTGGATGCCATAGCCAGGTGAAGGTAGTGAGTATCTCTGGGTTGGCAGCGCACAGAGCAAAGTTCATGGTGTACGAACTGGTTAGGCATTGTGGAGGGAAACCGAATTTCCTGGTGCATTTGGGAACTAACGATCTAGAGGGAAATAGCATTTTGGAAATCCAAGCAAGGTTCCAAGAACTTGCCAGAGACTGTCAGGATAATGGATGCAACATATTCTTTTCAGAGATATTGCCAGTATCAAAGTCCTCAGTGGAGAAAAAAATGAAGATCACAGAGCTTAATGACTGGCTCAGGAAGTGGGGTGAAGAGAGTGGGTTGGGGGTGTTACGTGACTGGAAAGGAGTTTGGGAGGATAAGGGACTGTATGCCAAGGACAGTCTTCATCTTGCAGCGTTAGGGAAGGAATTCCTTAAACAGGGAGTGGCTGACTACATTCCAAGAAAGGTGAGGTTTAAACTTGTGAGGGGAGGGATAAGGAGGGCTGACCAGAAGCCCTGTCCTCAAGATGAGGGAGTAGCCTTCAAACCCAAGGGGAGAGGGGGGAAACAGACTGGGGGAGAAGGTTTCAGGAGGAGCAGAGGGAGGATGGAAGTATAAAGAACCTGGGTGGGGTTCAACAAAGGGGATCAGGGATAAGGGTTGGGGGGTGGTGTTAGTAAATGCCAGGAGCTTGGGAAGCAAGTTGCCAGAGTTCCAGGCCATGCTGTTTGGGGAGGGGTGGATATGGTGGTGGTCACAGAAACGTGGGCCAACAAAAACCATGACTGGGACCTAAACATGAGGGGGTACACTAAGCATAGGAAGGATAGAAAGGAGGGCAGAGAGGGTGGAGTGGCTATGTTCATTAGAGATGACATAGAAATTGCTAGGGTAGAAGAGGAGGATGGAAACGTGGAGGCCTTATGGGTCACCTTATGAACCCCAGCAGGAGAAACATAGAAACATAGAAACATAGAATTTGACTGCAGATAAGGACCGCTTGGCCCACCCAGTCTGCCCATTTCCCTACCTGATGGATAAGCTGCAGATCCTAGTTAACCAGCAGCCTACTTCTTCCTACCCCCACCCCCTAGAATTGCCTTATGACTGTCCCATGCATGCTTGAATTCCACCACTGTTTTTGACTCCACAACCTCCTCTGGAAGGCCGTTCCATATATCCACAACCATCTCTGTGAAAAAATACTTCCTTAAATTACCTCTGCACCGCCCCCCTTCTATCTTCAAATTGTGCCCTCTTGTTCTTGCACACCTTTTTTTTTGAAAGATGCTACCCTCTTGGACTTTGTTGATTCCCTTGAGGTACTTGAAAGTTTCTATCATGTCCCCTTCTCCCTCCTTTCCTCGAGGCTATACATATTAAGCTCCTTAAGTCTCTCTTCATATGTCTTCCGGTGCAGACCCTGCACCATTTTAGTTGCCGTCCTCTGGACAGCTTCCATCCTGTCTATGTCTTTGCTGAGATTGGGTCTCCAGAACTGCACGCAGTGCTCCAGATGGGGTCTCACCAGCTGTCTGTACAGAGGGATAATAACTTCTTGTTTTCTACTGGTATTGCCTCTCCCTATGCATCCCAGTATCCCCCCAGCCCTCCTTGCTGCCCTCTCACATTGCTTGCCCACCTTTAGGTCATCTGATATGACTACTCCCAGGTCCCTTTCCATTTTTGTTATTGTTAGTATCTCACCCCCATTGTGTACTCTTCCCCTGGGTTTTTGTTTCCCAGGTGCATTACCTTTCACTTCTTAGCATTGAATCTAAGCTGCCATACATTTGACCATTCCTCTAACCTTGACAAGTCCCTTCTCATCCTTTCCACCCCACCTTCTGCATCAACTCTGTTGCAGATCTTTCTGTCATCTGCAAAGAGACATACTTTTCCTTCCAGTCCCTCTGCAATGTCGCTTATAAAGACATTGAAGAGGACCGGTCCTAATACTGAACCCTGCGGTACCCCACTACTAACCCCCCTTTTTTCAGAGTGGACTCCATTTACTATTACTTTCTGTGTCCTATTCTCCAGCCAGTTCTTTACCCAGGCTGTCATCTTGGGACCCACTCCCAGGCCGGCTAACTTGTATATTAATCTTTGTGTGGGACTGTGTCAAATGCCTTGCTAAAGTCTAGGTAGGCCATGTCCACAGCCCCTCCCTGATCAACTACTTTGGTCACCCAGTCAAAGAAATCTATCAGATTTGTCTGGCATGACCTTCCCGCTGTGAATCCATGCTGCCTTGGGTCTTGTGACCCTCTGGCCTCTAGATACTCAACAATTCTTTCCTTCAGAAGTAATTCCATCATTTTCCCCACCACTGAGGTTAAACTAACAGGTCTGTAGTTTCCTGCTTCTGCCTTGCTCCCACTTTTGTTAAGGGGAATCACATCTGCCCTCCTCCAGTCCTCGGGTACCACCCCATCCTCCCATGATTTGTTAAAGAGGGTAGTTAGTGGTGTCACTAGTTCTACCCTTAGTTCTTTTAGAATTCTGGGATGAATCCCATCAGGCCCCATTGCCTTGTCCACCTTCAGTTTTAAGAGCTCTTTCAGAACCTTTTCTTCTGTAAATGGGCTGGTATCTACTTCTGTATCCAGAGTGTTTCTACTGCTTGTTTTAGGTACCTCCCCCTCTTCCTTTGTAAATACTGAGCAAAAATATTTGTTTAGTATCTCTGCCTTTTCACAGTCACCCTCTGCCCACCCTCCCTCACCTTTATTAAGCCTCACTATCCTCCCTTGGTCTTCCTTCACTCCTGATGTACCTATAAAAGGTTTTATCCTTCTTAACTGAGTTGGCTATCTTTTCCTCGGTTTGGGCCTCTGCTGTTCTGACTGCCTTCCCAGCTTCCTTTTGCTTTAACTGATACAGTTCTCTGTCCTGTTCCTTCTGTGATTCCTTGTACTTCCTGAATGCTTTCTTTTTCTCTTGAACCTTCACTGCCACTTCCTTTGAGAACCATAGTGGTTTCTTACCTCATTTCATTTTGTTTATTTGCTTTACACAAAGGCTTGTTACTGCTGTGATGGCAGAGGTATTAAACGAGTACTTCGCCTCTCTGTTCACTAAGGAGGGGGATGGGATATCTACAAAGCAAGGCATGATGGGGATATAAGCAGTAGTGAGTGGGATCAGGGGAGCAACAGAAATGGAGCAAGAGGGAGGGAGAGGAACCTCAGGGGTGTCACATCAGGATAAGGATAAAAAGGCCAGTAAGGTGGAGGGGATGGATGATGCTATCTCCACCAAAAGGGTGTGGTTAGCACTCAAGGCCCTAAAGAAAGATAAATCTCCTGGACCAGATGGCATTCATCCCAGAATACTATGGGAACTGGTGGACATACTGGCTGCACCCTGGTGGAGCTCTTCAACAGGTCGCTTGAGACAGGGAGAGTACCTAGGGATTGGCAAGAGGCACATGTGGTGCCAATCCATAAAGGAGGGGTCAAGGGAAGTACCAGGTAACTATAGACCCATCAGTTTGACCTCGGTGGTGGGAAAATTAATGGAGAGTACACTAAAGGAACGATTGGGGGTGTACTTGGAGGAGGTAGGAGGTCTGGATAGTCGGCAACATGGGTTTGTACCAGCTAGATCATGTCAAACCAATCTTGTGGAGTTCTACGAATGGGTAACATCAGAACTGGATAGGGAAAGCCTGTGGATGTATTATTTTGGACTTCAGCAAGGCATTTGACTCAGTTCCCCACAATGGTCTGGTGGAGAAACTGATGGGGGTTGGCAGTAGGCCCTTTGATGGCTAGATGGATTGAAAACTGGCTAGCTGGATGCACCCAGAGAGTAGTGGTCGGTGGGGAGCTCTCGAACCCTAGAGAGGTCAGTAGTGGGGTACCGCAGGGCTTGGTCCTAGGTCTGATCCTGTTTAATGCATGCATATTGGACATCATGGAGGGTATAGGGTGTGAAATGAGTCTCTTCGCTGATGACTCCAAGATGGGAGCAGTAGTTGAGGGGAAGAGGGATATTGGCCTGCAAGGGACCTGGACACCCTGGAAAGCTGGGCTCACACATGGAAATTAAATTTCAATATCACCAAGTGCAAGGTGTTACATCTTGGGCGGGGAAACCCTAAACACAGGTACACCCTGGAAGGGGAGGCGCTGGAGGCCTCAATAGGGGAAAAAGACCTAGGGGTCATGGTGGATGCATGCATGAATAACTCAGAGCAGTGCAGGAGAGCAGCTAGCAAGGCAAACAGGATGTTGGGATGCATCGTAAGGGGGATCACCTCTAGGAGCAGGGAAGTGATTCTGCTGCTGTACAATGGACTGGTTAGACCACACCTTGAGTACTGTGTACAGTACTGGAGACCACACTTGAAAAGGGTCATACAGATCCTGGAGAGGGTACAGAGGAGGGCAACTAAGATGATATGAGGACTAGGGGAGTTGACGTATGAGGACAGACTTGAGGAGCTCTGCCTGTTTTCATTGGAGGAGAAGAGAGGAGAGATGGGGGGGACATGATTGAGGTCTTCAAGTACCTCAAGGGAATAAATAGGATAAACGTGGAGGGGATCTTTAGACTAAAGCAGGGAGGTATCACCAGGGGGCATGGTTTGAAGTTCGAAGGTGGAAGGGTGAGGGAGGGAAAGAGGAGGGTTTTTTTCACTGAGAGGATGGTGGACCCTTGGAATGCGCTGCCTGGCGAGCTGGTTCAGAGATCCACAGTGGAGGGCTTCAAGAGAGGGTGGGACAGACATAGAAAGCGGATGTACCAGATGATGGCCTGGCCCAGGGGGGGTGGGGATGGATGATAGGGGTTTCTGGAACACAAGTGGAGGGAGGGCCTCGGCACCCAACTAGGATCTGAGGTTCGAGCAGACTCGATAGACCATAAGGCCTAATCTGCTGGCAATTAGTATGTTAGTATGTTAGTATTCCAACTCTTCATTTTCTGCTCCGAGACCCATTATTATGCAAATGTTCTTTCTACTCACTGTCTTTTTCTATGCAGCTTTTGGGGAAAACCAGCCTGTGCGGTTACATTACTGTTACCCTTACCACTTCTGCTTGTGGGTTCGTACCCGTTTCACTTACTGTTTCTGTCTATGGCACCATGTGCCCTACCCTTTCCGTTTTCATTTGCGCTTGCATCTGCCGCCGCATTACATTCACTATTCTCATTATCCTTCTCAAAAGAAGAAATTAGAGGCAAAAAACTCTGTTTAATGCATTAGTTAGGGTTGTTCCACAAGCGACAAAAGTGAGGAAATTCAGTGTTAGGGTTCAAAGCCCCTTGGACCCCCACCCACCCTCAACTGGCATCGGGTGCTGTGGGTTGTCGGTCCTAACTCTCACCCCATTCTCCTATACCTCTGCTTCTTCACACATCTGATGGGGTGAGAGTTAAGGCCGGCAACCCCAATGAGCACCCTGATGCCAGTTGAGGTGTGGGCGGGGGCCAAGGGGCTTTCAACCCTAACACCAAATTTCCTCACTTTTGTCGCTGAGGAACAACCCTAACTAATGCACTAAATAAAGTTTTTTGCCTCTAATGCATATATATACATAGAAACATAGAAGTTGATGGCAGATAAGAACTGCAAGGCCCATCTAGTCTGCCCATTTCTTTTTCTACTTTATGAATGTGCCATTGGCCTTTTGGCCTATCTATTCATACTCATCTGTATTGCTCCCTTATGCCTATTCCATGCCTGTTTGAAGCCCTGCACTGTAATCATATCCACCACTTCCTGAGGTAGGCCATTCCATGCATCCACCACCCTTTCTGTGAAAAAGAACTTCCTCACATTGCAACTTAATCAGCCTCCCTCTAACCTCATGCTGAGTCCTCTTGTCCTGCTATTTTTCTTATAGTGAAACATATTAGCCTCTTTCACCTTGTTAATGCCCTTAAGGTGCTTGAATGTTTCAATCATATCACCTCTCTCCCTCCTTTGCTCTAGGGTATACATATTGAGCTCAGTTACTCTGTCCTCATATGTTTTCAGCTGCAGTCCCTGCAACATTTTGGTTGCCCTTCTGTGGATTGCCTCAATTTGGTTAATGTACTTATGAAGGTGTGGCCTCCAGTACTGCACACAGTACTCCAGAAGGGGCCTAACCAGTGTGTATTGTAAAGAGGGATTATTACCTCCCTCTTCTGACTTGTAATACCCCTACTAATACACCCCAACATCCCCCTAGCCTTTCCTACTGCTTTAGTGGTCTGCTTGGATGATTTCAGGTCATCGATAATGATGACGCCCAAGTCTCTTTCTTCCCTTGTGACTGCCAGCAACTCCCCTCCCAGCCTATAGGTGGCTTCAGGGTTTCTCTTCCCTATGTGCATGATCTTGCACTTCTTTGCATTAAACCCCAGTTGCAACTCTTCCGAACATTTTGCTAGTTTATCCAGATCTCTTCTCATTCTGCCCACCCCCAATCAGGATCATCTACTCTGTTGCAGATCTTGGTGTCATCTGCAAACAGACAAACCTTATCTTCCAGTCCATCTGCAATGTCACTGATGAATATATTGAAAAGGACTGGCCCCAGGACCAATCCCTGAGGTACCCCACTTGTGACTTGCATCTCTTCTGACTGCATACCATTTACCACCACTCTCTGTTTTCTGCCCTTCAACCAGTTTGCCATCCAGATGACCAACTTCTGACCCACCCGAGCTTACCCAGCTTATTAATAAGTCTTCTATGTGGAACAGTATCGAAAGCTTTGCTGAAGTCAAGATAGGCAACATCAACTATTCCCCCCCTTGGTCTACTACTCTGGTTACCCAGTCAAAGAAATCTATGAGCTTAGTTTTACAGGACCCTCCTTTTGTAAATCCATGCTGTCTTGGATCCTGTGCTCCCATGGATTCCAGGTGTTGCACTATCCTTTCCTTAAGGAGTGTCTCCATAATCTTGCCCACTACTGAGGTAAGACTGACTGGTCTGTAGTTTTCTGCCTCCTCCCTGCGACCATTCTTGTTGAGCGGGATCACATGAGCCCTTCTCCAGTCTTCTGGGACCTCTCCTGTGCTCAGAGACTCACTAAACAGTTCTGATAATGGCTCTGCTAGCTTCACCCTTAGCTCCTTTAGTACCCTGGGATGTATGCCATCAGGTTCCATTGCCTTGTCCACCCTGAGCTTATTGAGCTCTTGTAGGACTCTTTCTTTTGTGAAGGGACTAGTGCACACCTCCCTCCCTCCATCCATGGTGCTGAACTGTGAGCCCTGCCCTACCTTCTCTTCAGTAAATACTGAGCAGAAGCATCTATTTAGGATAGATGCTTTTACATGGTCCTCCTCCTTACACACACACTTATCCCCTTTGATCTTAACAATACCCCCTCTGGACTTGCTCCTTTCACTAATGTATCTGTAGAAAGTCTTGCCACCTTCTTTTACTGTTCGTGCTAGTGTTTCCTCATTTTGGGCCTTTGTCTGCCTTACTGCCTTTCCTACTTCCCTTAGGGAAGTTTGCTATGCCTCCCTATCTTCATCCTGCTATGTTCCCTTATATTTTTCTGAAGGCCAGCCTTTTGGCTCTGACCTTTTCTGCTACTGCTTTTGAGAACCAAAGTGGTTTCTTTCTTCTTTTGCACTTCCTTTTCTCTATAACACAATGGGATGTTGCTTCAAGTATTGCATCTTTAATGCTTGTCCACTTTGCCTGTACCCCCTCACTTGTATTTCTTTTTGCCAGGGCTAGCTTAACTCTGTTGGCCATCTTATCAAAGTCAGCTCCTCTGAAGTCCCATATTTTTGTCTTGGAATGGGATGATTTTGTTCTAGTGGCCAAATTGAACCATACCATGTGATGGTCACTGGTCCCCAGGTGGCATACTACCTGGAGATCTGTGATCCTTTCCCTGTTAGTCAGTACTAGATCTAGGATAGCCCTGCCTCTTGTGGGTTGTTGTACCAGTTGTTTGAGGCCCTATCCCTGCAGGGAATCCACCATGTGTCTAATTCTGGCAGATGTCCCTGCTGGTATTGACCAGTCTGTATCTGGCATGTTGAAGTCTCCTATTATCAGAACCTCACCTTTAGCTGTCATGTTTTGTATATATTCTAACAGTAACATGTCTATGTCCTCCCCCTGGTCTGGAGGCCTGTACTCAACCTCAAGTTTGTATGGCTGTCCCATTTCTTGTTTCCAGGGTGACCCACAGTTCTTCTGGCTCCTTATGTGTATTCTGAATTTCTGTAGCTTTGATATATTCATTGATATAAAGGGCCACTCCACCCCCCATTTTTACACCTCGGTCTCTTCTGAACAGTACATAGCCAGGTACTGAAGTCTCCCAAGTGTGGTTACAGGTAAACCATGTCTTGCTAATGGCTACTATGTCCAGTTTAGCCTCTATCATTATTGCCTGCAGGTCTGGCATCATGTTTCTCAGACTGCGAGCATTTGTGTGCATAATTTTCCATTGGCCAGATTTTGGTGTGTTAGTTGATGGGCAAGGTCCAGCATTTCCCCTGTGTGTCGTATGGGGAGCCGGACCTTTATCGTTACCTGATGATGCAAATGAACTACAAACATGCTGAACTCCTGTTTGACCACTAGCTGAGGGGGGAGGGGTGTTCTTCCTATTCAACATATGGAGTGCTGCACCCCTCTCCCCATTTGCTAGTTTAAATATTCTGCAAAGATGTCAAATTTCTGCCCCAATGCAATGACTCTCTCCTTAGTTAGATGCAGTCCATCAAATTTAAAGAAATTTCACTCCCAAAACTGTTGCCAGTTCCCTACAAATTTGTGTCCTTCTTCCTAGCAACAGCCCTTGAGCCACATGTTTAGCTCCCCTATCTCCTCTTCTCTGACCTTCCATCTATCTGTTCCCCTCTCCCAGACCAGCAGAATCTCAGAGAAGGAGATGCAGGATGAAATGGAAGATAGTTTGTCACCCAGCCTGGTCAGGTGTTCCTTGGTCTCCACAACTGACTGGATGGCAAGATCGTAGTCCCTATGTGTACCAGGATGTCAATGTTTTCTCCTGCTTCCTGAAGAATTTTAGCATTACGGTCAGTGTCTTTCCACGCTGATGTACCTGGGAGACATCTGACCATTACCTCTGGCTGGAGATACGTATCAACTCCCCAAATCATGGAGTCTCATATGATCAGAAGTTTTTTTGTTTTCCTTTTTGTTTTTTTTGTTTTGGTTCTTGTTTTGGGTGAGTTTTGTTGTGCTAACTCCTGTGCTGCAGTGTCCTGCTCTGCAGTGGCCTCTTCCCCTTTGTTTGATTTCAGAGACAGAGGCAGATACCTGTTTGTAGTAGTTATGTGGTTTGTGGAGGGGACATGTTGGAGAGCACTGAGTGATGGGGCACCCGATTTGCCCCTCCTAACCACCTGCCAACCTTCTGGACCAACCACCCTCTGCAGTTGAGGTGCTTCTGTTGTATGTTGGGGAAATGGTGGGTGGTTCCTATAGTATATTTCCTCATGAATATGCAATTTGAGGTGCACAATCTCTGCCCATGCTGCCTGGAGCTCAGTTCTTAGATATCCAATAGCCCAGCATGTAGGACAGTGTCCTAAATCCTATAAAACTGCACTTCTGAAAATATATATATAGCCCTGGTGGGCTAGCGACCCCCCCTGTCCCAGTTGCCCATAATGTTACTGTAAATTGCTCTTGCGGACTAGTGGATCCCACAAGCCCTGATCACCCAGAATGTTCCTTTGAATTACCCTGGTGGGCTAGCAGACCCCCCAAGACCTGATCACAATAATATTAATTGAAAGTTCCCTGAAGGGCTTGCGCCCTCCTCAAGATCCCATCACCAATAATGTTAATTGAAAGTTCCCTGATGGGATAGTTAATCCTCCCCTCCACAAGATTGTCCATAATATTAATTGTGAATTCCCTGGTGGGCTAGTAGACAGGTACATGATAAGTCCCATATCCCGGTGATCTAGTAACCCCTCCAGCCTGCAGTGCCGTACCACCCCACTCCCCCAACCCATAACTCGGCCTGCAACTGACACAGTCTATCACTCACCACCACAGCCAGCCAATGACTGAACTATGAATGAGCGTGTACTTTATACAGTACACACTCAGTGACTGACTGCTGCTGTTAGTCACTGAGTGTGTACTATACACAGTACACACTCATTCATAGCTCATTTGGCAGCTGGCCACAGTGGTGAGCAGTGGGTTTTGTCAGTTAATGGCTGGGTTATGGGTTGGGGAGCGGAGTGGTAGGCACTGTGGGGGGATTGGGGCCATGCACTAGCCCACCAGGGAACTTACAATTAATATTATGGGCCATCTGGTCTTGGGGGCGCTAGCCCACCAGAGAACTTTCAATTAATATTATTAGTGATCAGAGTTTGGGGTCTACTAGCCCACCAGAGAACTTATCAAAATATAATGGGAGACTAGGGCTTGGGGGGAACCACTAGACCACCAGGTTACTTTCAGTATTACCTCAGGGGTTTATGGTATGGTGCTTCAAAACCTTTTTGCCACAGAAATATCTAAGACAGTAGGACAGGGGCACACAAGATACTTGGAACCAGAGATTTGAACTGGTATTTTGTCTTTGTGGCACAGGAATTGTTTGCAAGCCACAATCATTTAAATCTGCACATGTTATCCATGGTTTAGTATGGCAAGACAGGCACAAAGATAAGAGAATATACTGCAAAGCCACAAGGAGCAGCAGGTTTGAGATTTGCAGGGTGTGAAGTGGTTAAACTTTACTAAGTGAAGTGCTCTGAAAAGTGGCACTAATTTACACTGTGGATGGAAGGGAGTTCTACAGGGTCAGCCCAGATACACTAAAAGCCCAGTTACCCGCTGTCTTGAGCCAACCCTTGGTATTGTCCAGGAGGTCCCTCGGAGATGAGCAGAGGGAGCGAAAAGATGTCACAAGTATCAGGAGCTCTGACAGGTAGCCAGGACCCAGTCCATAGAGGGCCTTATAGGTGAGCAAGCCCACCTTGAAATGGACCATAAACCCGACAGGCAGCCAGTGCAGAGCACGCAGGACCGGGATCACATGGCAGGACCTGGACAGGCCGGTCAGCAACTAGGCTGCCGCGTTCTGCACCAGCTGCAGTCTGTTGAGAATTCTTCTCATGACCCCAAAGTATAGAGAGTTACAGTAGTCGAGTCTAGAGGTAACAAAGCTAGGCATGTACCAGGGTCGGCAGATCCTCGGGCGGAATGAGGGGCTTGATCCTGGTGATGTTCCACAAGTGGTAGAAGCCAATTTTAACTACACATTATACGTGATTTTCAAATGTCAGCCTGATCTTCAAATGGCAGTCCAGGATCACACTGAGATTATGCACCCTTGTGGAAGCCACTAATGCAGCAGACCCCAGCAAAAGACCTGTGTTCACTCCAGGTGACAATCCATCACACCCACAACCAGACTCAATCACTTGCACCTCTGTCTTATCTGGATTTAGTCTCTGCCAGCTGGAAGCCAACCAGTCATTGATTTTAGCCATACAGCTGTTAAGGACATCAATAGCACCAGATGTTCCAGGTGCAAATGAGAAATGCAGCTGGGTGTCATCTGCATAGCAGTGAAACTCCACACTGTATTGCAGAATGATCTTGCCCAGGGGCAGCATATACACTGGAATCAGCATCGGTGACAAGATCGAGCCCTGTGGTACTCCACATGACAGGGCATTGTGGAGGAGAAGAAATTCCCATTCACTACCCGCTGCACCCTATCAGAAAGTTAGGACTCAAATCATCTGATGACAGCATTGGTGAGTTCACAAAACTCACAGAGCCAATCGAGAAGCATGACATGGTCCACAGTGTCAAACTCTGATGAGAGATTGAGGTGCACAAGAACTGACCTGTCTCCTCTGTTGCTAGCCCTGAGTAGTTCATTATGCACCCTAACTAGAGCTGTTTCTGTGCTGTGTCTAGCCTAAAAACCTGATTGAAATGGCTCACAGATGTCAAAGGACATGAGGAGATCCTCAAGCTGCTGTGCCACCAGTTTCTCAACAACCTTACTCAAAAATGGCAAGTTGGAAATTGGACAGTAATTTGCCAGGACGTCTGGGTTGAGAGAAGGTTTTATAAGGAGGGGTCTCACTAGCACTTCTTTCAAAGCCACTGGGAATACCCCTTTCACCATTGAGCACCTGGCAATCCTGTCGAACACAGGGCCAACAGCATTGGCGCATCCCATTAAGAAACATGTTGGGGCTGGGTCCAGTTCGCAATATGTGTGCTTCAGCTCTAAGATCACCCCAGTCACTTTAGACACCTCCACTGGCCTAAACTCCTCCCAGATGGGCTCTGTTCCCCCAAGTCCAGCCACTGCGAGGCAATTGCCTCACTGATTGAATCCCCAACTTCATAGACAGCACTCTGTCAGAGGAGAAGAACAGAGCAAGCTCTTCACATAAAGTGGATGAAAAAGTCTTCATTTGGTGTAGACAGGCAGGATGGATAAGCCTGTCTACAGTCCAAAAATCTGAGAAGATCTGTTCCTCACTGTTGTAATCTTCCTGGAGAGAAATTCCGCCTTCTTGTGGGAGATTGCTCCCTGGTACTCACCATAGTGAGCATGCAGGGCCAGTTTGTCAGCCTCCAGCTGGGTCTTCTACCAGCAGTGCTCCAGCTTTTGGCCCTTGATCTTCATTGCCTTGAAATCTCCATCAAACCATGGGAGGATCTCAAGTGAGAGGATCTGGGTCATATATGAACTGGAATGATTACATCCAGTGCTTCGGAAACCACCTTATTATAGGTGGCCACCAATTTAATTATGCCAGTTGCACAAGCGGCATCTACTCTAGATAGGTCAGCTAATGCCAGTAGTCCTTCTGGGTGCAGGCCCCTTAAAGGGAAGTAGCTGACCATCTCTGCAGGGGAAGGACTTTCAGGGGGGCCCAAACATGAACTCCATGGTGCAGTGATAGGACCAAGAGACCAGATCAATCCTGAGGCAATCAACCCCAAGGCCTATTTGGAACACCAGCTCAAGTGTGTGGCCATGCTGATGGGTCACAGAAGCAACAACATGTGCCAGGTCCAGTGATGACATCAACTGGAGGAGGTTGTAACTGAAATGCGAGGATTCATCATCGACCCAGGTGTTGAAGTCCCCCAAGCTTAAACACCTGGTTGATGATGAAGTCTGTTACCTCCTGCAGCAATTCTCCTCCTGATCCCGGAGGGTGGGAAACTGGGAGAATCCTGCAACCTGCACCTGGACTCCCATGTACAGCAATATGCTCAAAAGATCTGGTGTTACCAACCAGAAGCACCATGATGCCCAGGCTGGATCTAAAAATGATGGTCACTCCTCCACCCCTGCGATCCTTCCTCCATCAATGCACTACTGAGTACCTAGTGGGGATGGTAACCTCTAAAACTGTTCCAGCATCATCACACAGCTGGGTCTCCATGATGCAAGCCAGATCAACTGAGGAAATCAAGTGGGTAGTGGGTTTCTTGATTTTAGATGATGGCCAGTCTGGGTTGTGAAAAAAGTGTTTCTTCTATGTGTATATGTGTGTGTGTGTGTGTATGTGTGTGTATGTGTTATAGATGGTAGGGAAGGGGATCTTGTTTTACTATACTTTGCTCAGCAAATTTAACCCTTAGGCTGCTGACAGAATTAGAACTTAAAGGAATTTTGGATTGATATATCAGTCTGTGGCAATGCAAGGGTAAATGGCAAAGTGCTATCTTCACACTATCTAAATATGTGAAGTTTGGCACTTCATCAAATTTCACCAGCAAAGTTCAAATTTGCAGCAAAGAGTAATACTGGTTGAGGTAGAAGACAGAAGCTAAAATAACAACAACAACAAAAAAAAAGGTGATGAGGTTTATTGAGAAAAAACAAACACTTTTTTATTGCTTGGTATTGGTGATGCCACAGAGGGAGGGAGAAATTATTGTTTTAAAATTAGGACATTCTACTGGCAGACTTTTACTGTAGGTGGCCATGACAACTAAGGGGAAAATCAAGTTGGTAGTGTCAGCATGATTATTTTTTTGTTTTGTGGTCATGTGTGTTTTTTGGGATTCTTAGGATAACATCACTGGTAAAGGACCCAATTGGCCAAGTAGTCAACAATATTTATTCTTATCATTTTGTAGTCATGCACACATGCTTCCTCTCATCCATCACTAGTCACAAACACATGTATAGAAGAAAAAAGTGCTGTGAAATAGGGGAAATAGTACAATGTGTGTGTGTGTCTGTGTGTGCGCGTGCACTCATACTTGGACGTGTGTGTGTGTTTATCCTACATATACTCACACACACACATATATACACACACTCATACACACAGTTTAATAATCTGCTTTTATTTATTCTAATGTTAGATTGTATTTACACATAACATTCATTTTATCTTTTGACACAAGTTATTCTATTCAGTAGAGGGGGAAGCACTAGTCAAAAAAGAGACAAGGAAGAATCTTACTAGTGCAGAATAATTCAATTTCTTCAACTGGTGCAACATAGAAGATGTGCAAATCAGCAGTTCAAGCTTTACCTCACAACGTAAATAGCATTAGGTTCGTAGTCATGGACAGGGGGAAAATAACAACACTCTTTCTGGTAGCCACACTGTGAGCTGACATGACTGCATCAGCATGAGAAAATAACAATACATCTTATGGTTTAAGTTCAAAGACCAGCTCCAAAACAAAAAAAAAAACCTGACAGAATCCCCTGCACTCAAACATGTGTCATCATCAGAATGCTCTGATGATGATGATGATGCCATGTTCAATCAATACATAAGTGCATAGGGTTAGCAACCATTGAGGCACAGGACATTATGTTTGAGAACAGGGGATTCTCTTTTTGTTTTGGAGCTGGTCTTTGAACTTAAACCATAAGCTGTATTTATAGTTCTGAAATAAGACTGTTCCTTGTTTCTTTTTATGGGTGCAGTGGGCATAGCCCAGCAGGCATCTTACTATGACAGTAGAGAAAAAGAGCTCTCCAGATACATAATGGACTAAATAATATTGTAGGTTTTGTAGAATCACTGTGCTAATTGATTTGAGCTGAGCAGTCTTGAACGCACTATTTACCTCATAAAAATTTCAACTTAATTAGCATTTCAATTGTAATTGAAATTGATATCTCCCTCTCTTTTTAACTTTTTCCTCTTGCCTGTGTTGCACTGAGATGCACAAAATAGGTGATTTCATAGCAGGCCTGCTTAGAGAAAAAAAAAAAAAACTAAAACAGTTTCATTCTATACCTGAATGCCAAAATTCTAGAGAAATAGTTAGTGGGGAAGCACAGCACTAGAGATAAGATGTGGTAGTCTGATCGTCAAAAGCCAAAAAATGAATGTTATGCAGATATACAAGGTTATAAAACATCCATGTGTTGAAGTTTGTAAGACTAGAGAAACTGAAATACACACTTCAATTGCATTTTCAATGTTAGAGTTGTGTGCACATGCTTCTGTCTGTAACTATGTGTTCATTTGTCAATATTATTTGTGAATATTCAAGTTTGTACTATTTAAATATGTTCTGTGTATAACTTTGTGTTGCACTAAAACCCCACTATCTGATCTATATGGGTTTCTGTCTCCTATTAATACCATATAACTGTAACTCTGCTATGTATTTCTTTCATATTACCATCAAGACACAGTATACACAAAAATAATTTTATTATCAAACCTGCACTGATCCTGCAATTCTTTGCATTGAATCCCAGCAGCCATTCTTAAGACCATTTCTCCATTTTTAAGGTCTTCCTACATTCTTTCAATCCCCTGCTATGTCCACCCTATTGCATAACTTTGCATCATATGTGAAGAGCCATACCTTCCCTTCCAGTCCCTCTGTAATATCCCCAACAAAATCCAGATAGGCCACAACCACTTCACTTCCCTGGTCATCTACCTTAATTATTCAGTCATTCCATAGATTAGTACAATGAGTTTACAAAACACATTGCTTATAATAAATACAGTAAAAGTTATGGTTTGATATATAAGTAAATAAATAATATAATAAGGCAGAGTGTGTGTGTGTCTGTGTGCATGTGTGTGTGTGTGTGTGTGTGTCTGTGTGTGAGGGCATGCTCCGTGTTATAGACTCTGAATATACATATATATATATATATATATATACACACACACACACATATGTTATATAGTATTGTCAGTGTGGTGTACCACAACAATTAGAAAATACAGTTAGGTGGCTCTGTGGTTAGTGCAAAAATTGTTAGTCTATATTCCCCTACTATCTAGGTCAGTTTCAGCCTTATGCATGTCATTGCTGCTTTAAATGAGGTGTCTAGTGGCAACCCCCAACCCGCCGATGTCCATTGGAGACTGAAAAGAAGAAAACAATCTTTTGATGTCTTTTTTAGTCTGGAACATGTGTGTAGACAGTGCACTGCTATGTTATACTGTAATATGTATGTATATATGCTTATATGTATTAGTCAGAGTGTGTGTATCACAACAATTAGAAAGTGCAGATAGGTGGCCCAGTGGTTAGTGCAAAAATTGCTAGTCTACATTCTGCCACTATCTAGGTCAGTTTCAGCCTTATACATGTCACTACTGATTTAAATGAGGGTGTCTAGTGGCAACCCCCCACCCTCTGATGTCCCTCAGAGCCTGAAAAGAATCAAACAGCCCCTTGATTTTTTTTTAATCTGTAAAAATATGTGTAGACAGTGCACTGCTATGTTACACTGGAATATGTATGCATATATGTGTATATGTATTAGTCAGAGTGTGTGTGTGTGTGTTTGTGTGTATGTGTATCACAATTGGAAAATGCAGTTATGTGACTCAGTGGTTAGTTCATAAATTGCTAGTTTATACATTTCTCACTCCCCACAATACTATTATTTTGTACTCGCACTGACTCTTGCTGGATTTTATTTGAATACTGCTGACCCACATCTACTGAGTACATTAACTTGTGTCAAATGTTACTCTAGGATAAGGTGCACTTCCTTATCATGGGAGCTACCAATGTTTTATCCTACTTTCTCATGTCTTTAACAGAGTGGTCATAATTTTACCATTTTATAGCTGGGATGACTGAAGCAAATGATTGTTCAATGTCACTTCCTGAGTCAGTGGTAGTGGAGTTGTTCAAATATAAGCTCACCTGTTTCCTGATTTACAGTACTACCCTAACTACGTAGCAGCAGACATATGCATGCCTATGCGTGCTAACAAAACAGGGAGGGATCAGGAGATTATTAAGGACTCTTTTAGCTCAGATTTAATCTAGCTTTGTGAGTAGGAATTTAATATAATTTGAAAATGAATGTATTTTCTGAATAAAAAAATGTAATACTATAAGTCTCAATGATTCCGCTGTGAAGTATTGTTGTAACATGAGGATGGTTGAAGTTCTGCAACAACCTCAAGTCTTTCATTCACTCATCTGGTAGGTGGCAGTCAAATTGAAAAGGTGAGACTCTCCAATGAGGGAGGGCTGGACAGTAACACTCTCCAACACACCTTGCAACAGAATTACTTAAAAATTGTCTTAGTAGTATTGCAGTGGGGACAATAACCTGAGTGTCTCTCAGCTACAGTCATGTGTATCTTAGCCACTGATCATCACAGTGGCGGAAGTATTGTAAATGTGGGCCATGAAAACATAACACAAAATTATTATAGATAATACTAATCATAATGAACTAGACTGTTGTTTGTCTTTTTGGTTAGTTTTAAAGCTTCTTTAATGTAGAACAATGCAGAACAAAATTGAAGTTTGTGTACTGAATTTTTACCCATAAGTTGTACTGTTATGAACATACAAAGAAGCCAGCAGAAGAAAGCCATTTGGTCTATCTGGTCTGCTCATATTGTAGCACCCACAGCTAAAGCTACTGACCCTGCCACCCCTCCCCACTCCTCCCATCCTTTCTATCCTCCTTACCCATGATTCTTACCTTCCCCTTGTGCCTGTCCCAACCTCTCTTGAAGCTGCCCATCATCTTCAATAAGACCACCACTTTCAGCAGCACATTTCAAGTGTCAACCACCCTCGCCACGAAGAAGTGTTTCCTGACCTCCCCTTAAACCTCCCACCTTCCAGCTTAAGACTGTGCCCCTTCATGTTGTGGTTGTCACTTAGCTTAGAGACCATCTTTACACACCTTATTTATCTATTTCAAGTACTTGAAGGTCCCAGTCATGTCCTCTGTCTCTCTTTCTCTCGCTCTGTCTCTCCTGTCCTCCAGGGAGTACATGTTCAGTGCCCTCAACTTCTCCTCAAATGCCTTACCCTGCTGAGCTGCTTTCATCTTTGTAGCCTTCTTCTGGACCTTCTCAGGCAGGTTAATGTCATTTTCAAGGTGTGGGTACCAGTACTGAACTCCATACTCTAGATGTGGCCTGCACAAGGACAGTATAACCTCCTTTCTCAAACTATTGATCCTCCTAGCTATGCATCCCAGCATCTTGTTTGCCCTTGCTGCTGCTTTCTTGCACTGCATGGAGTGCTTTGCATCACTAGTGATCTTCACTCCCTGGCCCTTCTCTGCCTCTGATGCAGATGTCTGGACTCCAGCCAAGTAGTACTCCATCAAGAAATTCTTGGCTTCAATATGAATAACCTTTCATTTCTTGGCATTGAAACCAAGCTGACCAATCCCTGACCACCTCCCCAGCTTTTCCAGATTGTCCTGTAGGTCCTTTATCCCTTCAATTCAATTCTGTTGATAACATATGCATAATTGAATACACAAAGTAATATTTATAATGTTCCATTTTGTTCGGTTAACAGTGCCCTTGTTTATTATGCTACATCTAACCAAACTAACCTTTAACAAGCATATCATATTTCTCAGTTCAGGATCCATCTGTGCTTTTATGAGTATATCAATAAAAATCTTAGTAAAGGCATTCCAATGGAAATTATATTTTTGGTCTTTTTAAAGGCCTTTGATAAGGTACCTCATGATAACTTTATGAATAAAATGGAAAAAAATGGTATTGATAGCAGAAGAACAAGATGGACACAGAATTAGCTGAATGGCAGAAACAGAAGGTAAGGATCCTTGGGAAATATTCAGAGCCTACTGCGGTGACCAGTGGGGTACCACAGGGCTCTGTACTGGGGCCTGTTTTATTCTCACTGTGCAACAGTGACTTGCATCTCAGTGTCAAAAACAGGATTATTAAGTTTGCAGATGATATAAAGCTGGGCAGACCTGTGAAAACAGAGGATCAGCAATTGGAATTAATAAAGGATTTAGAAGCAATCGAAAGGTGGTCATCAACAAATAAAATGCCACTAACCTAGACAAATGCACAATGATCTGTTTAGGGAAACGCAATGTACAGTAGAGCAACCATATAAACTAAATGGATGGGTGATCAAAGTAACTGTCCTGGAGAAAGATTATGGAAATTTGGTTGACAGTAAGTTTAACTTTAAGTGGCAAAGGGCTAATGTGATTAGTAGAACTAATTACATGAGAAAAAATATAAAACGAAGCTTTCTAAATGAAAACAGTGGTTGTTTGTTGCCATTATGCAAACTATATGTAAGGCCACACCTTGATTATGGGTTTCAGTTATGGAACCCATATGCACAAGGGGAAATTGACAGGATTGGAAAAATACAGAGACACTAGGCAAAAATGGTGGGATCACTCAGAAAATATAGTTACAGGGATTGACTGTCAAGAACTGGATTATTTACTTTGTCTTCTGATCACCCCTTCTGAAATGATTCAATGTCCAGATCATATAAGGGTGCACAAAGGCAATCTGATTTTATTTACACCACTATAATAGCATTCTGTAGTTATGCATAACATCAATCATATTTCAAAACATAACAGTTTATTTCCTTGTCCATATTATTCACAATACAATCTTGCATTGAATTCACCCTTTTGTTCCTTCTTCTATTGGAGTCTGAATGCATCATCCAACCCCTGGTCACCAACAACCAATCTTCCCTACCTGTAATTTAACTAGTATGGATGCCAGTGATCCAATCCCTAGCCCTTCTATATACACCCCCCCAATCACAGCCAGGTGCCTACCCCTGGAATGTGAGCCCTCCACCCTTCCCCCCAGCCCTGCCTGTTCCCCTTTTATCCCTCTTGGCCCCTCCCTCCTGTCCCTAATTCCTTTTCCTAACCCCAAATTCCTTTCTTTCTTCACCTTCCCTGCTTCTCTCCATCTCCCCTCATGCTATTTTCAGCACCTTTCCAGTACAGCAGGAACTGTTCACCTGGCACAGGACCCTCAGTCCCACCATAACGATACTTGCTTTGCGTGCCCCCACCATTCTTTGACTATGCCACCTATGTCAGGGAGGGTGTGTGGGAAAATGAAAAATCCCAGCAGAAAGAGGGTGAACAATCCTTAACCTGGGCTTATAAACCCCTTAAAGATACCTTGTAAGGGCCCCTGTGAGCCACACCCCTGGGCCAATCCTATGCCTCCACAGGTGTACACATCACCACCTTGTACCTGTCTACCTTGAGCTCCCCGGACCGCCCTTTTCCCAGCTGTCCATCATCCTGACCTGACTAGGTTCCTCCCCTTTCCTGGTCCTGTCCATTCCTTTTCTCCACACACTCCTACCCCATCCTCCCTTCCCCCTGTCCCTTAAGCTCCCTTCATTTCCTCCAGGATGCCATCAGACAATTTACGTTGCCTTTTAATGGCAACCCTATTTATTACAGAGAAGAACAAGAGGGGACTTAATGTCAATGTATGGACTAGTAAACGTCATGAGTTTACGGAATGAAATGGGTATGGTATTACAGGAGAAACCAACGGGCCTCAGAGGACATAAAAAACAAATCAAGTTAGACACTGCAAAGAATAATATGAAGCATTATTCATTCATAAATAGAGTAGTGTATTTTACAGTGTGTTTTTTAACTTGAGTACTAATTTCTGTATTATATTTCTATAAATGCTAAATAAGCAGAGCAATTACTTGCTGCACAATCTGGTAGAGTACCTTCAGGATTAAGGGCTACCTCACCTACAAATGAGAGAAGCTGTAATAGCACCCAAATTAAAATGAAACAATGAATAATACTAGCAACTCTGTGTATTCTGGCAGTGCTGGGCTACGACCATCTCCTGCATCAAATACGCCAGGAATATGGGAAGGGTGATAATACATTCCAAGATCTGAGCCTGTCAGAACAGCCCACAGACACACTTTGGCATGCCACAATTTACTTGCCAGGCCTCAGGAAAAAAGGGAACATATATCATATAATGACATATATCTATATTGATAATCATTGCCCCCCCCCCCACTATATAAGATGCTTGGCAAGTTGCTCAAATGTATAAAGCTGCTGCTTGCAGGGTATCTAGAGGAAAACCCTGGCTCCCTCCTAGTCAATACTCTGATTGCCACCTCCAATAGCTCTGTCTGTGGGAAGAGAAACCCTGAAGCCACCTATAGGCTGGGAGAGGAGTTGCTGGCAGTCACAAAGCAAGAAAGAGACTAGGGCATCATCATCACCGATGACCTGAAATCATCCAAGTAGACCTCTAAAGCAGTAGGTAAGGCTAGGGGGATGTTAGGGTGTATTAGTAGGGGTATCACAAGTTGTAAGAGGGAGATAATAATCCTTCTTTACAAGACACTGGTTAGGCCCCATCTGGAGTACTGCATGCAGTACTGGAGGCCACACATTCACAATGACATTAACCAAATTGAGGCAGTCCAGAGAAGGGCAACCAAAATGGTGCAGGGACTGCATCAGAAGACATATGAGGACAGATTAACAGAGCTCAATATGTATTCCCTTGAGCAAAGGTGGGAGAGAGGTGATATGATCGAAACATTCAAACACCTTAAGGGCATTAACAAAGTGAAAGAGTCTAACATGTTTAAATATAATAAAAATAGCAGAAAAAGAGGACAGAGCATGAGATTAGAGGGAGGCTGATTAAGAGGGAATGTGAGGAAATTCTTTTTCACAGAAACAGTGGTGGATGCATGGAACGGCCTACCTCAGCAAATGGTGGCTATGAATACAGTGCAGGGCTTCAAACAGGCATGGGATAGGCATAAGGGAGCAATACAGATGAGTATGAATAGATAGGCCACTGACAGAGCAAAGGACGATGGCACATTTATAAGGTAGAAAAAGAAATGGGCAGACTGGATGGGCCTCGCGGTCCTTATCTGCCATCAACCTCAATGTTTCTATGTTTCTATGTCTGAGATGCTGCTAAAGGGTTAAACATAACACATATAAATATTAATAGTCTAAGGCCAAAGATGCATGAGTTGGAGGCCTGGGAGAGCCTATACTCACCAGATGTAATAGTTATTAGTAAAACATGGCTCAAACCCCACATAGTTGACCATGAGGTTAATTTTCATGGGTACAGGTCTGTTAGGCAGGACAGAATGAGGAAAAAAAGGGGGTGGGGTTTTGATCTATGTAAAATCAGCTCTCAATGCCTCGACTGTCTTAACACCAGATCTCAGCCACTCTGAGTGTGAGGTGATATTTATAAAACTACTACTAGGTAGGACTAAGCCACTACTCATAGGGTCTGTGTATAATCCTCCCAAGATGGCCACTGAATCCTTAAAGTCCCTAATACATGTACTTCCCAATCTTATTCAGAGCAAGAAGATTATCCTGGGGAATTTTAATGTGCATTGGGGGCCTCACGTCAATGATGACCTGAAATCCACCCTACTAGAGGCTAAACTCACCCAATTAATACAAGAACCAACTAGACTAAATATGAAAACTGGTAACCACACCACTCTGGACTGGGTTCTAGTAACTAATCTAGATTGATTCAAATTGTCAGGCTCCTGTGCTGACTCATTAAGTGACCAGTCCCCCACGTTTGATTTTTGAAGAATAACTTCTCTACCCCCCACACCTTGAATTTTTTGGACCAGAGACCATTCTAAATTTGACCCATGCTCCTTTCTTAGTACCCTGGGGAAGGTCAACTGGCACCAGATTCAGGTTGCTCCAAACCTTGATGCAGCCCTTGAATATTTCATTAATAACTTATTGTCTGCTGCAAATAAGCAAGCCCCCCTAAAACAGATCAGAGTTGAAGAACAGGAAGGAAGGTGGCTGTCCTGGGACCTTAGAAAACTCAGGAGGGTTAGTTATAGAATGGGGGGTGTATTCAAATCCTCAGGTCAAGCCACTGATTGGCAGAGATACAGGGAACTCAGAAATAAGTGTAAATTAGTGCTAAAAAGAGCCAAAATTTGGCAATTCAGAGACATTCAGGAAAAGAATCTTTCTGACCCCAAAAAATTCTGAGCACAAATTGATACTCTAATCAAGAGCGAGAACAAAAAAGAAGAGTGTAATATAGTAGCAAATGTTGCCTGTCTCAAAAACCCTATTGATGCCTCCAAAGCATTCAATACATTTTTCACAAAACTGAATAAGTTCAAGACCTCCCATCTTGGGCCACCTCAATTGCCCCCACAAGATGCCCACAAAGGTAAGCCCACCATCCCGGACTTCCACTTCAAATTAACCTCCAGAAATGAGGTCCTAAAATTATTAATGGGGATCAATACCCAAGGAACAGCAGAGTATAATAAACTAGAACCCAAGCTACTATATATTGCAGCCCCAGTCACTGTAAAACTAATCTCTTGGTTGTTTAACTGATCACTACTTGAAGGGAATGTTCCCGCACTTTGGAAAGTGGCCCTGGTCTCACTGATCTATAAAGGTGGTTCACAAGAATTGGTAAAATATTACTGTCCAATATCTCTCCTGTCCATCCTCAGTAAAGTTATGCAGAGGGATGTATATAATCATCACAGCATATTTACTGCCACACGACATGGTTTTAGAAAGAACCATGGAACAAATACTGCCTTAGTAAATCTCACCATGGACATATTTTCTGCTCTGGATAAGGGAATGCTCACTGGTAGAGTTTTTATTGATCTCACCAAAGCGTTTGATCTGGTAGATCATCAAATGCTCCTTGCAAGGCTAAAACTTATTGGCCTAGATAGTCTGGCAGTACAGTGGTTTATGGACTATTTTATGGGATAGTCCCAATTAGTCAGGTGGTAGGGTGCACTATCAGATAAATTCCCTATAAGAGATGGGGTCCCCAAGGGATCTGTTCTGGGGTCTGTATTATTTTCTTCATTTATAAACAAAACCCCTACTTGCTGCGGTGAGGCAAAGCTCATCATGTACACAAACGATGTAGCGTTTTACAGGTCCACAAATGACACTGATATCCTTAAAAAGTTGCTGACCATAGATTTCTAGGAGTTGGAGGGATGGCTGAACAATAACAAACAGGTCCTAAATAGCAAAAAAACAAAGACTATGGTATTTGACCCCAAAAATCTTGGACCAGATAGGTCTAAGATACTGGTACTTTCACTAGTGAATGGGTCTAGGCTCGAGGTAGTTGAATCCCTGAAATATCTAGAAATTACTCATGACCAGGATGCCACTTTCAAGGCTCACATTGACCTGTTCACAAAATCCTTGAACCAGAAGCTCTGACTTCGATATTACCTTAGTCTCTTTCTAACACATGAATCCCAGAGCAAGATTGCACAAGGTACCCTTCTACCCACCCTATTCTACGGCTCCTCTGTGCTTCTCTCAGTTAAAAACACTGAGATGCAGAAGCTCAGAACCCTGCACCAAATAATCTGCAGATTTGCAGCAGGGGACCCCTCCAAGGAACATCACTGCTAGGTCCTTCAACTCCTATCCTGGCCCACCGTAGAAGGCATACTAAAATATCCAGCTCTCTGCTTAGAGTATAAGTTCAGGCAGGTCAGTGCCCCCCAAGTCTGTCTGAGTTGCTGACAACAAAAAAGAATAGCAGGTCACTAAGGTCATCCAGTAGACAACTCCTTATGGTATCCAGAACAAAGTCTGCCCTGGGGTCCTGTGCTTTCTTGGCCCTCATCCCTCCCCTCTGGAATATGCTTCCATAGAATCTCCAGGAGTGTAACTCACTAGGGGGATTCAAAAGGGGACTTAAAGCCCACCTGCTGGAGCTAAACCAATGTACTTGTGACCACTGGTACTAAACATGTGTTCTAAAATGCAGATGAACTTATCAGAGAGTGGTTATATTCACAAATGTATTTAACTGTATTAACAAGTGTTGCAAATTGTTGTGCATGGTGAAATGTTTTACCTACCTTCTATCTGTAAAATAATGTCTCTGTACACCTGTAAATGTTAGATTTTCACAGTATTCTGTAATTAATTCCAGGTTGCCCCTGAAAAAGGGAGCATTATTGGACTCAGTGGGCCTACCCGGTTACCAACAATTAAATAAATAAATAAATAAAGGTAGGCTTTGGAATACTTTTCCCAATGAAATAGCAAATTGTGGTTCAATACAAGCATTTAAAAAGCAAATAGATGGGTGGCTGACCAGCAATGTATCTCTATGGACTCACTGATGTAAGGAATGGTAACTATGGGCTAACTAGCCTTCTTCTATTCTAATCCCAGTATGAATACCCAGTATAAAGAAAGCCTTCATAAAAATTATTGAATACAGTGAATTTTACAGTATGTTTTTTAACTTGAGTACTAATTTCTGTATTATACTTCAAAATTCTGCCCTTTTTGTAGTGGTCTTGCATGAACTGCTTGAAAGAGTACAATGATTAGGGGCACTGCAAGTAGTGGCACTTAGACATTTACTAAGGACAATGCCAAATCCTTTAGCTCCGATAGCTTCTGGCAGAGAACAGGCAGAGAACAGATAGAGGAAGGAAGTGCTGCTAGAACTATACTTCTCTACTTTAGTCTCTACTGGGTCTAAAGAACTAGAACTCTACTACTGAGACCTTCAATTTAGGGGAAAAAAAGAGAGTTAATGTGTTTGTCTGAGTTGGCTGAAGTGAATTGTTATCTGAGCAGTTATTCAGGTGTTTGTCTGAGTTGGCTGAAGTGCATTTTTATCTCTGCAGTTATCAAGGTGTAGAAAGAGCTGTAAATTAGGGGGAGTGACTTAACCAGAAAGAAGCCGGGTGTTTAGGATTTAAAAACTGACCTAGATAGCTTCTGGCAGAGAACAGGCAGAGAACAGCAAGAGGAAGAAGGTGCTGCTAGAACTATACTTCTCTACTGGGACTATATTGCCCTTCTTCCCTCCCTCCCATCCACCACCCCCACCCTTAGCCAGTTCTACTTGTATAGGCACAGGATTTGACTGACATCAGGAACTTCCTGTTTGGGAGCAGGAAAAGAGTGATCACAGAACCACAAAAGACTCACCATCCAAGAAGGAAAAGAGTAGCTCTCTGCCTCCCCCCCACAGCTGCTGGAGGTCTGACTCTGAGCAAGTAAGGAAACTACAGAGAAATATAGGAACTTTCTGTCTCAGAACAGTAAGATCAGGAGCTTTAAGGGCATGGAGGAAGTAAGTAAGTAGGGGAAAAAAAATATATATATATATATGGCAAAAAAATCCATTTACTGCATCAGTTAGGGTTGTTTCACAGCAACAAAAGTGAGGATATTCAACGTTAGGGTTCCCAGCCCCCTTGCACACAACCCCCCCACCAACAGGCATCAGGGTGTGTGTTGGGGTTGTCAATTCTAACTCTCACCCCATCCCATGTGTAACCAAGCTGAGGTGGTGCAGTATAGGAGAATGGGGTGAGAGTTGGGACCGACAACCCCAACGCTCACCCCGATGGCTGTTGGTGGAGTGGGGGTGGGTTGCAAGGGAGGGTGGAACCCTAACATCGAATTTCCTCACTTTTGTCACCTTGAAACAACCCTAACTGATGCATTAAATGGATTTTTTTGCCATGAATTTCCCTTCTTTTTGAGAATGTGCACTATAAATAGTGAGGTAGTGGCAACGGAAACGCAAGTGCAAACAGTAACACATATGGTGATGCAAACATAAACGATAACACAAACAGTAACAGAAACACAAGCATAAATGTTAATGAAAACAGAAACACAATTGCAAGAGTGTATGGAAACACAGACACTTATGGTCACAGCAACGATAACACCAAAGGAAACACAAACAGAAATAGAAATGCAAATGGAAGCACGTACGCAAATGCACATGGAAATGCACAAGGTGACGCAAAAAGGAACGCAAACAAAAACAGTAATGGAGTAATGCAAATTCAAGCACAAATGAAAACACAAAGGGTTATGCACACGGTGGCGTAGACGGGAACGGTAACGCAAATGGAAATGGAAACGCAAATGGTAACATGCATGGTCAAGGTACCAGAATAGGAAACACGAATGCTAATGATAACATCAACAATGATGCCAAAAGAAGTGCAAACGCTAATGGAAACATGTATGTAAACACAAATGGTATTGCACTCGGTGATGCAAAATGAAATGCAAACAAAACCAGTAATGGAAATGCAAATGTTAACAGTAATGCAAATGCAAGCACAAACGAAAACGCAAAGGGTAACGCACATGGTGGCATAGACGGTAATGCAAACAGAAATGCAAATGCAAGTGTGTACGGAAATGCAACTGGTAATGCACACGGTCATGGTACAGCAATAGGAAACTCAAATGCCAACGGAAACAGCAACGATGACGCCAATGGAAATGCAAATGAAAGTGCATATGCAAACGCAAATGGTAATGTACATGGTGACACAAAATGAAATGCAAACAAAAGCAGTTATGAAAATGCAAATGTTAATAGTAACACAAACGCAAGCACAAACGAAAATGCAAAGGGTAACTCACACGGTGGCGTAGACGGGAACGGTAATGCAAATGGTAATGGAAATGCAAGTGGGAAAGCTAACTGTGACAGTAATGAAAGCATGCACCCTTTTATTCACCAACAGCTGCATAGAGAAATACAGTGAGTACAAAGAATGTATTCATAATAATGGGCCTTGGAGCAGAAAATGAACACTTGGAATACTAAATTGCTTATATCTCAGGAACCGTAAGACGTAGAAAAAAAATGTTAATTTCAAATAAATTATGACTTTCATGGCTAGTTTTGTACTTAGCCTCCTTGTTGGGGGCTAAGCATTTTTCCAAGAAAAAGTCCGTATCTTGAAGCATTTTCGAGATACAGACACCGAAAGGTACGGCGTACACCAGTAATGTTATTCAATGGGAAAAAGCATCAGCTTTGGAGTACCATAACTTTGCATCCCTGTTATATTTTGTCACCAATCTATGAAAAGGCATATTTGTGGGATGTTGGCTTTCTTCCCTCCAAATTTAAGCCCAAAAGACCAAACTGTTCTTTTGCAGCAGGGTGGCAAAAAATTCCTGTTATTTTGGCCATAGTGTCGCAAAGTAGTGTCACAAATCACGACACTTTTGCAAAAAAAAATCACAAAAGTGTTGCAAGTGCGACACTACTTTGTGACACTACAGTTTACAAAAATTTCAAAAACATATTTCTGGGGTGTTTGACTCCCAAAAAAGACATGGGTAGCGTCATCAGGGTCTGACTAGGTGAACACGAAAATAATTGTGTCCCTAGAGGGTCCCAAATTTAAATGCCACGCATTTCTGTGACCACTAACTGAAAAGAAATGGCTGACTCATGACACTACAGGGGTAATCTGTGACACTAAAAACTGCATTTGTGACACTGTCGAACTTTTTGTTAACTTTCCCATTGATTATAATGGGTAACTTGTTTTTTGATTAACTTTTGAACTATTTAATATTTTTTCATGAAATCTTCGAAAGGCACATCAGGTACCTTGGCCACATGTTCTATGAAGTTTTTAGACAGGTTGCGTAGACCATGCGACTTGTAGGTGTGAACAAAGAATGCACAAAAAAGTGTAAATGTGCTATGGAATGTTGCTTTATAACTCCGCAACCGTATATCTGACTGGTACAAATCTTGGCAGATCTGGAGACCTGTAGTACTGCTCCATGTATGCCACATTTCAGGCAAATCTGTCATACAGTGGCAAAGTTATTAAGATACAAAATCTCACACTTTAACCTTAAATTGGGTACTGAACCCTATCTACAGTGACACTACCTTGCCACTGTTTTATATATATATATATATATATATATATATATATAGATAGATAGATAGATAAAAGAAAGAGTAAGTATTCAAAACAACAGTTAAGAGGCCAGAAATAAGAGATGATGGGAGTGGTGCAGTGCAGTGGCTGTGGAACAGCAGTCTTCTGGGAGACATTCTGGAGGATGCAGTGTTGTCCCATCTGCAGGCACCTCTCTAGGGATGAGGTTGCTCATCTCCAGGCTGAGTTGCCCAGGATTTGTGGGACATCCTCTCCCACCCAGGGTCCACCAGGGTCACTCACAGCTGACTCAGAGGTTGCCAAGAAAGAGGAGCAGTTGGACCACAGTGGGCTCAGGGAGGGTGAGGGTGGTGGAACAGAGGCACAACTCTCCAGTTGTACATCTCCACAATTTGTATGCCACTACAACAGAGTGTGGTTCCTCTGTGGAGGCACCCACAGTGGAGACCAAGGAGTATGTTGGGCACCTCCATAAAGGTGACCCACTGGAGGGTGGCATGGGATCCCACAGGGGAAGGAAACAACTTCTGGTTAGGGACTCCATTGTTAGGAGGGTAGAACTGTGGGAGGGAGGGGAGAGGCAGGTAAGGTGCCTGCCAGGCACCATAGCTTGGAGAGAAAGGAAGCAAATCCTCAGGATTGAGGGAGCAGCTGCACGGGGGAGGGAGCTGGATGTCATTGTCCAACTAGAGACAAATGATCTGGTTGAGAAAGGGATCAGAACAGTGCAGGAGGAATTTATGGAGTTGGGGAGGAGCCTTAGACACGTAGCACGCATGGTAACCTCCTCGGAGATACTGCTTGTCTATGGCATAGGTGAGGCTAGGGTGCTCCACAGCATGAGATTCAATCAGTGGTTGAAAAACTGGTAAAGAGCTCAGGGGATTGGCTTCATTGGGGAGTGGGGGTCCACCTGGAGTGATGCAGGCCTATACTGGCCCGATGGTCTGCATTTGTCCAGGAGGGGAACCAGGATCCTAGATGATAGGTTTAAATGCTTCACTGGCAAACATTTAAACTAACCAAGGGGGGGAGGTAATGGAAAGAAGCTGGGAAATCCTAGCCCCCCCAAAATATCAGTGTGGTTAGTTAGGTAAACACCAAAATAGAGATGTTGATAGGGAGAAGGGTAGAGATAAATGGAGAAAACAACAAAGGCGGTAAAGACAGGGATGGGGCAAAAGGGGTAAGGCCATCAAGAAATGGAGGTTAATGAGTACCAATGCCCATAGTCTGGGCAACAAGCTCCCTGAACTGGTGGCCTTGATGGCAGAAGAATATTGTGACAATCACAGAAACATGTTGCACAGAGAACCATAACTGGGATGTTAACATACCAGGGTACACAACCTACAGGAGAGACAGGGAGGGTAGAAGAGGGGAGGAGTAGCTTTATATGTAATAGAAGGGATAAAAGCAATGGAAAAAAAGAGTAAACAGGGAGGAAAAGAGGCACGGTGAGTCACCTTAGAGACTAGAAATGGCACCACAATCCACACAGGGGTTGTATGCAGAACCCCATTTCAGGGTGAGGGAATAGACAAGGATATGATAGAAGGCATCCTTGGGATGGCAGAGAAAGGAGAGATATTGTTGATGGGGGACCTGAATGTGCCAGATGTTAACCGCAGCACCTTTGCTGCAGCCACATCCAAGAGCAGGGTCATTCTCAATGCCCTACCAGAGGCATGCCTCAGACAGCTAGTGATGGAACCCACTCAGGAGAGAGCAATCTTAGACCTTGTACTCTCAAATGGGGACAGTGAGAGGATCTCAGATCTAGAAGTGGGTAGCCATCTGGGAACAAGTGACCACCAAATAGTGTGGTTCATGATAAACTTAGCTGCAGAGTCAAACCATACAAAAGTGAGGATACTGAACTTCAGGAGGGATGACTTTGTTAAAATGGGAGTGTGCCTTAGAAAAGCACTAGCAAAAAGGCAAAAAGTAGGGATGGAGCAACAATGGGGAAACATCAAAACTGCCATCACAGAGGCAACAAGCCTTTGTGTGAAGCAAATAAACAAATCTAAATGAAAGAAAAAGCCATTATGGTTCTCAAAAGAGGTGGTGGGGAAGCTTAGGGAGAAAAAGATAGCATTTAGGAAGTATAAGGAAACACAGAAGACAGGACAGAGAACTGTACCAGTTAAGGCAGAAGGAAGCAGGGAAGGCAGTCAGAATAGCAAAGGCCGAAACTGAAGAAAAGATAGCCAACTTAGTTAAGAAGGGGCATAAACCCTTTTATAGGTACATTAGGGAGTGTAGAAAGACAAAGGGAGGGATAGTGAGACCGAATAGAATGGACGGTGGGTAGGAAGAGAGGGACAGTGAAAAAGCAGGGGTGCTAAATGAAAACTTCTGCTCAATATTCACAAAAGAAGAGATGGGGAGGTACCTAATCCAATTAACTGAAGCACTCTGAATAGGAGGGTCGATCCCAGTCCTTTCACAGAAGAAAGGGTTCTGAAAGAACTCCTAAAACTGAAGGTGGACAAAGCAATGGGGCCTAATGGGATTCATCCCAGGATTCTAAAAGAATTGAGGAGAAACCTAGTGACACCACTGACTACACTTTTTAACAAATCATGGGAGGATGGTGTGATACCTGAGGACTGGAGGAGGGCAGATGTGATTCCCCTTCACAAATGTGGGAGCAAGATGGAGGCAGGAAACTACAGACCTGTCAGTTTGAACTCTGTGGTAGGGAAGATGATGGAATCACTGTGAAGGAAAGAATTGTTGAGTACCTAGAGGCCAGTGGGGCACAGGACCCAAGGCAGCATGGATTCACAGTGGGAAGGTTATGTCAGATGAATCTAATTGATTTCTTTGACTGGGTGACCAAAGTAGTAGACCAGGGAGGGACTGTGGACATTGCCTACCTAGACTTTAGCAAGGCATTTGATACAGTCCCATACAAAAGATTAATAAATTAGCCAGCCTGGGAGTGGGTCCCAGGGTGGTAGCCTGGGTAAAACATTGGCTGGACAACAAAACACAGAAGGTAATATTAAACAGAGTACACTCTGAAGAAATGGGGGTTACTAGTGGGGTACCGCAGGGTTCAGTACTGGATACAGTCCTTATTAATGTCTTTATAAGTCACATTGCAGAGGGACTGGAAGGAAAAGTATGTATCTTTGCAGATGACACAAAGATCTGCAACAGGGTTGATTCACAAGGGGGTGGAAAGGATGAGAAGGGACTTGGCAAGGTTGGAGGAATGGTCAGGAGTATGGCAGCTTGGATTCAATGCAAAGAAGTGCAAAATAATGCACCTGGGAAACAAAAACCCAGGTGAAGAGTACACAATGGTGGGGTAGTAACATCAACAAAAATTTGAAAGGGACCTGAGGGTAATCATATCAGATGACCTTAAGGTTAGCAAGCAATGTGAGAAGGCAGTAGGGAGGGCTGGGGGGATGCTGGGATGTATAGGGAGAGGCATCACCAGCTGAAAACAGGAAGTTGTCATCCATCTGTACAGACAGTTGGTGACACTCCATCTCTGCAAGGACATAGAAAGGATGGAGGCAGTCCAGAGGAGGGCAACTAAAATGATACAGGATCTGCAAGAGAAGCCATACAAGGAGAGACCAAAGAAGCTTAATATGTATACCCTTGAGGAAAGGAGGGAAAGGGGGGACATGATTGAAACTTTTAAGTACCTCAGTGGAATCAGCAAAGTCCAAGAGGGTAGCATCTTTCGGAAAAAGAGATGACCAAGAACAAGGGGACACAATTTGAAGATGGAGGGGGGATGGCTCAGGGGCAATGTGAGGAAGTATTTTTTCACAGAGAGAGGGTGGTGGATGCATGGAACCACCTTCCTGAGGAGGTTGTGTGGTCTAAAACTGTGGGAGAATTCAAGAATGCATGGGACAGACATAAGGCAATTCTTTTGGGGGGTAGGAAGAAATAGGCTGTTGGTTAACTAGGATCTGCAACTTATCCACTAGGTAGGGAAATAGGCAGACTAGGTGGGCAAAGCAGTCCTTATCTGCCATCAAAGTCTATGTTTCCATGTTTCATGCTTATATAAAAAAATAATAAAAGTACTAACAAATCAATTGGACCATTACAAGAGAACAGTAAAATTTGTCCAACTATGGACATGTGAGCTTGACATCAGTTTCAGGAAAGATAATGGAGAAGTTAGTAAAACAGGAGCCAGAAGAGGAACTCAGGGACAGGGGATTAACCAGTAGAAGCCCGGATTCAAAAAAGACAAAATGTATTCCAATGAACACTTTGCCGTTTTACAAGATAGTAAGCAGTAGCCTAGATAATAATATACCTATGGATGTGATCCATTTGGACTTTTGTAAAGCTTTTGAAGTTGTCCCTCATGAGCTACAGATTAAAAAACTTAAAGAAGCTAAAATTAATATGAATGTGGTATAAGCCTGCCTGGAGGATAGATCACAAGTGAAAAAAAAGGGAAACCTCTCACTTATTACAGAATTCTCCAGTTGGATGCAGGGGTCTGTACTGAGGCCTGCACAGTGTTCTTTTGTTTTGCATACCGGCATAAAAATATAAAGGGACTCATTGTTAAAGCAGCAGTACTTCCTAATCAGGAAGTGATCAGTTTTCAGTTTTGTAGCACTACAGTAAATATGGCGACTGCTATCTAGTATTGCTGCATTCAATGTGGCAAGCAGCAGAAATGTAAACAAAAACAAAGTAAAAATGAGCAAATTATGGGGTGACAGTACAATGCCAGAGGGAAAGAATATCAGGTACATGCTCAGCAAAGCACAGGGAATAAACTGCCAAAAAAAAACAAAAAACGCAGATTTTTTTACATAGAACTGCTGCTTTAAGTTTGCATATAATACAAAATTAGGATGGAAAGTCAGCCATTCGGCACAGTGGTAGGGCTACCACTTACAAAGCCAGTTACCCAGGTTCAGGAACAAGCCTAGGTCATTGCGGGCTGGTGTAGGGTCGAAGTATTTAGCATCCCCATGAATGCACTCCTCCTCTGGAGAAGATGGGTCACTGCCTTCCGAGGAAATTTGTGGACTGGATTAGGGCATTGTACACAGACCCCTCAGCTAGGGTTATGTGTAATGGAGCTATCTCAGCTTCCTTTAAATTACAGGCCAGTACGAGACAGGGTTGTCCCCTTTCACCCCTATTATTCAATCTGTATATGGAGCCCCTTATAAGGAGTATAGTGATGTCTTCTGAGATTCGAGGTATCAATGTGAGGGACTATACAATTAAGGTTACGGCTTACGCTGATGATCTACTAATTTATGTGTCGAACCCTGACCGGTCCATCCCTCAATTATTGGAACTTATTCAAAACTTCAGTAGGCTATCTAATTATAAACTCAATCAAGACAAAACTGTTGTTTACCCTTTAAATAACAGAGTATTCAAGCCTGCTATTACTACACTTGGTTTAGGTTGGGATGCTAAATCTTTTAGATATCTGGGTCTCTGCGTAACCAATACCCAGGCTAGATTGCGCCAACTCAATTTAGAAACTCTACTCCACACCATTGCTTGACCTCAAGAGATGGACACAATTATCCTTGTCTTATGGGGAGAATAAATATTGTTAAAATGAATATATTTCCCAGACTTTTTACCTCTTATCTATGCTAAATATTTGGATTCCCCTTTCGTGGTTTAAGAGGCTTCATGGCGAACTCGCTGATTTTATTTGGGGTTACAAAAAGGCCAGGATGTCATATTTTAAATTAGCAGCTCCCAAGATTCTCGGTGGTTTAAGAATGCCTCATTTTGCACTTTATTTTTGGGCGGCACATTTAAATAAATATGGGAGATGGATGTATTATGACAACGCTGTTATGAATACGGGATATACCCCATTGTGGGTTCCTTTGGAGCTTAATCTCATTAAAAGTGTAGATATTAACCCTAAGGCTTTACCTTATGTTCCTGCCCGTTTGCTTCCTTCCTTGTTGAAAGAATCCCCTATTGGACTTTCTCTTAGAATACATAACCAATTATGTAATTTTCTGAAGTACGAATATATATGGGACTGGGGGCAGCCTATCTGGGGGAACCCACAATGGAGGATAGGATATTGGTCTATTAGCGGAATTGGTTGCCTTTCTTAGTCTCTTGCTCCTGAAGGATTTTATAAACATGGATGGAGGGTGATTTCGACAGAACAGATCTTGGTGAAGTTCGATCTGTCTCAGAGAGATATTTTTAAATATACCAATTACGCCATGCTTTGATTCAGAGAGTTGGTAACAAACTGGTTTACTCCCTTCCATCTCCTTTTGGGATGATCTCCATGCTACATTGGTGCCCAACATGCTATTTCCAAGATTTATTTAATATTGTTTAATTGGGCTTTTAAGGATAACTTCACCTACTTCATACTGGGCCAAAATATTTCCTGATATTTCATGGGATTGGACGCTTATCTGGCTAAACTGCCATAAATGGATCCAACAAGATCATCTCAGATTAGTACAATTTAAAATACTACATAATATTTATTATACACCTCAGAAGTTATAGGACTTAAAGTTAGCACAGGATTCTCTGTGTTATAGATGTGGCAGGGAAGGGGGTGACCTTCTCCATATTTTTTGGTTATGCCCTAACTTAACCCCTCTATGGAACGAAATCAAAAATAAAACGGATCCTTTACTGGGTTTAGAAGAATTGTTTACTCCAGAAGTATGTTTGCTAGGTGATATGTCGGGTTGTAGGGTTAAACAGAGCAAATTTCATATATCCATGATTGCCTGTGTAGTTAAAAAACTGGTGTTGAGATATTGGAAGGATCCTCGCCTTATTTCGTATTCTGAATGGTTGACGGAGCTCCTTTCTTCTCTTAGAACTGAGAGGATGATTGCCATACTGCATAATGAGCTGCCCCGCTATGAGAAAATCTGGTCTCCTCTAGTAACCGCTTATTTATAAGGAATTCATGTTACAGATACCCCTTTCTCTTTTCTTTTTTTTTTTCTTTTTTCTTTCTCTTATGTATTTACCAATTGCAGTGCCTTATAAGGGAGGAGGATGGGTGGGAGGGACGGAGGGATTTCGGAAATATTTGGTTCGCTTTTCTGTTACAAAGTATTCTGACTGTCGACTATATGATTCTATTTTTGTCTTACTGTTTATCTTGATATTGTTCCCACATTTGTTTGCTTGAAATGCTTAATAAAATGTTAATTGCAAAAAAAAAAAAAAAGATGGGTCACTGCCCCTGCTTCAAGACTGCAACATGGGTGACAATCGGTGGTGATGCAGCTGAGGATGCCAGGGAAGGGAAGAGCAAGCCAGAGGCAAGAACATTGCTCATGTTATGTGCTCCTTGGCCCCCTAGAATGCATGTATCTCAGGATGGGAAGAAACACTATAGAAAAAGACCCTAGCCAAGCAAGATAACTCCAATTAAAGCTTGCAGGCTCTGCACCATCGACTGCAGCACCAGTCTACTAAAGCTTTTTTTGATTTGCCTTGTGTGAACTTAGAAGCTCTCTAGGACCCTAAGGAAAGAGTTCCACCATGGTGGTAAGTCATTGGATGGACAGTGGTCTTACATTCAATTTTGGTTGAGTCTGCATCAGTTGGAGGCAAGACTGATTAAGATAGCTGCTGGCTACATGCTCTCTGTTCTGTGGAGGAGAATAAAGAAACAGGGAGACTTTGCTCAAAAAGTATTTACTAAAGGTATGCCACCTTTGCCTCTATAAGTACGTCTCCTTTCCAGACTATCTTATTGCTTTCCCCCATCCCATGTTTCTTTCTGCTTTTCCTTTATCATTTACAGGAAGAAGTACAGTTGGTGGCCAGGAGATTTTCCCAGAAACTGATGCTAGATTGTGAGTGAGAAAGAAAGGGGTGGCCAGAACGACTTCCGAAGCAGTGGAGGGCGTGCCTTTTAAAGAAGTGTTTCCTGTTTAAGATTGTAATTGTGGGGGTTCAGTTTCACCTACCTCCTCTGTTTCTTCTATCTGCCTGTGAAATCACACATCCACAGTTGGAGAACCCTTTGAGAAGGAACATAATTGTTCACTCTTATTTGAAAAAGAAAAACTGAGTGTCTGTTGAGTTTGTTGGTTTCTTGTATGCTGGCGGTTCTTTTTCTTTTTCTTTTTTTGGAGAAAGGTGCTGTAGTTTTGCACTTTAGATGTGAGACTTTAGACATTTTTACCTAGTCAGCAAGCATTGGCCACACACTAATTATAATTTTGGAGAGTTTGGAGAAGCTCTTTTTTCCTTGTGCATCTGAGTAATTTGTTTTTGTGCCCCTAAGCACTGAGCTACTCTTTGCTACATTTGCACTCCTGCACTTTGTGCTCATTCAGTGTTTTTTCTTGATTGCCTCTCTCACTTTTCACTGAGCTGTGGGGCTAGCAGTCCATTAAAAGAAGGAGTGTTGCTTCTGAGGATTTGGTTGTTTGCCTGATAGCAGCCTGGTGTGGGCTAGATAACACCAGCTAGCAAACTGACCTCTCTGTCTGCATTTTATTCCTACAATCTGAGCAAAGTCCAGCGTTTGCCATTTTGCCATTTTTTTTCTTTTTGACAAACTTCCACTTCCACACTGGCAAAAGTAAGTAAGGTTTAGGCAAACAAGTCATTAAAGTATAAAATATAAAGTAAGGTGTATACAATTGTACAAGGTCAGGCATAGGCAAGGGAGAGTCGAAAGTTTTTATCGGCTATTCCACAGAAGCAGATTAATTAGAATAGCATTTGGGTACTTTTTAACTGTTGGGAAAGAGAGTTTTATATTTACTTTCTCCAGCTGTCTGTATTACATTTTTCCTTTTTTGCCCTTCTCTTTTCCCCAATAAAAAGAGATTTAAAAGGACTGTGGGATGCATAGTGCCTGGTTATTATTTACACCATCAAGGCATCTGAAACTGAAATCTTGGAATTTGAATTCCTTTATTTTAAGGACTACAAGGACTACAAGGATCACAAGGATTATAAGGCTAGGTCGTTGATAGCCCAGGGGCTTGAACCAACTGTTTGGAACTCTGCTGCAAAAGATATTGTTACCTGATTGTTGGACATCTGGTATATAGTAACGTTTGTATTTTCAAGGACAAAGTTCCTGACCTGAAAAAGAACTCTGAGGTACTACAATCTAAAAGGATTCTAGGAGGACTTTCTTATATTATTATTGTTATTATTTCAAACAGAACTTACATTTCAATAATGCACAGTTTTACCTTTTTGAATAGAATTATAAATCATAGAGCTGATGCAAGAACTATTATTACTTAGGTTACTAGCCTGCTTATTAATACCAATTAGCATATCAATTAGCATCTAAACACACTTCACTCCATTCTACCAGACATCGGACCTACTCGTAGTGATCAGAGAGTAATATTTTATGAGTGTGAACCTCATGTTTTTGCCATAAATTCATAAGATTAAGAATCTAGTTTGTAATCCTGTAGGTCTCCCAGTCCAGGGCTCTACCAAGCTTAGCTGTAGTGATAATAGCCTTATTTGCCACTGCTGGTTATTGTCAGCTGATAGCTGTCTGCTGATCGTTGTTTATTAGTCTGCCAGTTCCTGCTATATTCTAGCTTAAAGTAACATGTATACCAGAAGTGGTAAAGAACTGGTTAAAAAATTATCTAGCAAAGATATGTGGGTGAACAATAGTAAAGATAATTAAAGAAAGAGGAAAAATGGTTGCATATACTCACAGGAGCTAATTCTCACATCTTCTACCCCCAAAGATCAAATTAGTATACCTGGACCATCTGGGTTACTGTCTTCTCCCTATCAGATTAAAGTAGAGGTAACCTATAATTATAGACCAGATCCTTCATTGTTGGAAGCACCTTCAACCCTTCACCATATAATTACCCCTTATATAGACCAGTATGGAGAAGAAGGGGTTGAGTTGTCGAATGTGGTCCAGAGTTTAACACACTCAACTCCTGACATTTTCAAGTATCAGGGGACTATGGAGCAACATAGTCCTAGGGATAACAACATTATTACTATAAATTCTTCATTTAGTAATGATCTCTCTGATATGAAAAAAAAACTCAATTCCCATAGTCCCCAAGTGTAAGCTACTTCAACAAGGGAAGATAACTGAATATTTCATATCTTCTACTTCTAGGCCCCTGAAAGCAGTTTCTAGGGAAACCTCAGATCAACAAAAAGAAATTTTAGGAAAAAAAGAGGATTGTTCTGTTGAGTCTGGGGATCCAACAATGAATTTATCAAAAAGGGCAGAAATTTCTCTTCATCCAACTAGATTGAATCTTTTCAGCCCACCTGAATCAAACGTTAGAACAGAAACTTTTCTGACCCATCCAGAGAATTCATCAATTCTGGTGGGCTCTCCAGACAGGGTGTTTAGAAAATTAGACAGGGAAGTGGAACAATAAAAATAGATCCAGATTTTTTTTTCACAGTGTCTCGATAAGCTATCTAAATATACAATCAAATCTCTAGCGCATCCCATAATGGCTAATATTGTATTGCTAGAGGCTTAGAAAGAACTTAAACACCACATAGAGGGGCTGTCTGCTTTGCTCACTGATAAAGTTTTAGAATTGTCACATAAAACATATAATCTGGGAATTGAAAAACCAAAAGAAAGGACTAGAAAACATTTTTTTCTTCTGTTCACATTCCCCACTCTCCAAAAAAGGGTAGAAAAAAGAAGGGTAAAACTTTAAAAAAAATAAAAAAAGCATCAGAAGAAAAATAAGGGGACTATAGTAGATTTTGAACATACTTCCTTGAATAATAAAACTGAAGAGTTGTTGAACCCCAACAAATGTGATTCAGCTGCAGATAAACCCCCATCTGAGAAGCCCTTAGGGCCTACCCGCTAAAATCCTAGTTGGTGGCACCTCTATCTCTGATAAGCCCTCCATCCTTGAACACCTCAACAATCATTTTGCCACTGCAGGACTAGTCTTCGACACCTCTCCTGCCAATAACCTATGATCCCAACTTGGTGTCCAGGAACAAGTAATTCCAGTCTCTAACTCCTCATTCTCCCTGCAGCCAGTCTCATTGAAGGAGGTTGAAGAATTTTTGTTACAATTGGATGTCAAGAAAAGTGCTGGAGCCAATCTTTTTGACCCCTACTACCTGAAAATTGGTTACCAGGTCCTAGCTGTCCCACTTACTCACCTCTTTAACCTATCACTCTCCCAGGCTGCCTTGCCACCAATGTGAAAGACAGCTTATGTCATCCCCCTATATACAGTAATTGTGGAGATCATGCAGACCTTAATAATTACAGGACCATTTCCTTGCTTCCGATTTTACCCAAACTCCTGGAAAAGATTGTGAGTAACCAGCTCAAAAAATATATAGAAGCTGAAAATCTTATTAACCCTTTACAATCCAGTTTTAGGGCACGACATAATACTGTCACTGCTCTTGCTAAAGTGACCAATGACTGGCTACATAGTCTGGATACTAAAAACTTTGTATGTGCTGTATTTTTACACCTGAGCAAGGACTTTGATACTGTAGACCACAGTCTGCTTCTCACTTCACTCAGAAACATTGATCTGGACCAATACTCCCAAAAGTAGTTCTCTAATTACCTTACAGGCAGGTACCAGCAGGTCAAGGAGGAAGGGGAATTTTCTCCTCTAAAACCTCTATTAAGAGGAGTTCCTCGGGACTCCATTTTGGGTCCTCTACTATTCACAATTTATATTAATAGAATCAATGACAACATCAAAGCTGCCAATATTCACCTCTTTGCTGATGACACAGTGCTCTACTCTGAAGGTCCCTCTCCCAGTGCTGCATGTGATGACCTGCAACATGACTTTAACCTGCTGCAATTGCAACTGTTAAACCAGAAACTATTACTAAATGCAAAAAAAGACCAAAGCAATGCTATTCTTACCTCTCGCATATGATGCCACACTTATATCATCCCCTCACATCACTATGCTTCTGGGAGAACCCTTGGAATTCATAACTAAGTTCAAATACCTGGTTGTCTGGATTGATCAAAGGCTTTCCTGTAATGACCACATAGATGAACTGCTAAAAAAACTCAGACAGAGACTCAGTCTCTTTTATAGAATTAAACAGTTCCTGACAAGAGAGGCCAAGATGAGACTGGTTCAGTCCACTATTCTTTCCCTTCTCGATTATGCTGACTTTTTGTACAGCCAGAGACAGACTGCTATGCTTGCAAAACTAGATACCATTTAAAACAGAGCCCTATGATTTATCACTGGTCTACCCTACTCTACCCATCACTGGTCTTTGCATACAACAGTGGGATGGTCTTCGCTTAAGTACAGACGGCAGAGAAATGCAGCCATTTGGGCGTGCAGAGCCATTTCCAGTAGGTTGCCCCAATATATATCTGATTGCTTGCCTTTTGGCACAGTGGGCAAGTACTCATTAAGAAGCACTTCCTATATTTCATTATTTGTACCCAAAGTGAGATCTTGTTTCGGTAGGGCTTCAATAAGTTATATACTCCCTCTACTATGGAATATGATACAAAAATCCTTGAAACTGGTCTATCCTCTGTCAGTGGCTGCTTTCAAAACTAGTTATGATTTCTTCTTTATTGAATCCTGTAGTTGTTATCATTGAACCTATATTCCTGCTTCTGCTATGATGAACTGGGGTCAAAATGCTTGTTATACATTCTTTTTATCTTTCTCTCCCACACCCCTAGCACTTACCAGTATTATCTATCCACCAAATGTTTGATCCCAATCCTAACTTGGCCTATGTACTAGCACGGAATCTCTCCCCACAACCATAGTACTAACTGGCCCCTCACCCCGATTACCTATCAGTTATTTGCTCAGTAAACCTGATCTTCTGAAAAAGCACTTTAGGCTTCACATATTCCTCTCCCATTGGGTACTCCTTCCTGGCTCTTTCTCTTAAAAAAGTCCTAGTGCCCACCTCCACCAGTCACTATCCTATCATCCAGTGTTGAACCAGCTTTCCTCCTCCATCCTCTGTTAGCTTTAGGGTTGCATGCATATGCTGGTGCATCGCTATCTAAACCAGCACACTGGCTCTGAAATGTCCATACATTGTAAACATTATGTCTAGCCCCACTGAATGTTTCATCGAGTCTAGCATCGACTATTATAATGCTTATACACAGTAAATATTATGTCTAGTCCTGCTGAATGTATCACCTAGTGTAGCACCGACCAATGTAATGTTTATGCACTGTAAATCTTATGGCTAGTGCTGCTGATTGCACCATTCAGCCTGGCATTGACAAATGAAATGTTCATACGCTGTAAATATCTTGTCTACTCCTGATGACTGTATCATTTAGTCTGTGAAATCCTATACTATTTTACTCATTGTCTGTAGCCAATGTATATTATGTCTTTACGTTCTGCCCAGGTCCATCCTGAAAATGAGCATTGCTCAATGATATTCGCCTGTTAAAATAAAGATTTTGATTGATAGATTGATTGGTGACAGAGATAGACAATCCACAAACTCTTCCAATTTCCTCTACTACCAGTGAAGATTATACTTCTCTTAGAATAGAACAAAAGCTCACTAGAAATCATCAGGTTGAGATAGATAATACTCATAGGGCCCCTTTAAGGATGAATGATAACCAGACAGAGGATTCATTAACTGATCCAACACCAAAATCATCCTTGCATACTAATAAAGTTACCTGTACAGGAAGGGAAGTCATATTTAAACAGGATTTTTTAAGGCTTATGAAATTGACAACACTTTATTTAACTTACTCTCACATCTTTTCAGAGCTGAACTAGAGCTGCCTGAGGCAGCTGAGGATGTTATGTTTGTGTATAGGGATAAATCAGTTCCTAAAATGCCTGTTTATGTATGACTACCGAACATGGACATAGCAAAAAATATATGGGCAAAACAGTGTTTCCTAAATAATTTAGGAATATTGATATCCTTCCCTGTAAACTGGACTATCATCTGTAAATACGCATATGGGCACAATAAGCCTTTGTTATTTTCCCCACAAATCATTGGCTCTACTTTGACTTTATTAAATTGGAACTTCAAAATGGTGAAATATTCACAAATTTTGTCCATTTTTGAAGTAGAGAAATTTGAAGGGGAAAACAGCCATTGGTTTGCATCTTTTGTTCAAATGTTGTTAGTCACTTGTTTAGATATTGAAATTGCTCCTACAGAAATAGAGTCAACTAAGAGAGTACATTCAGGGGTTACAGAGTCTCAAATAGACATTGTAATCAATTTTCCCATTTTATACACCATCTTAGTACAAAATATGCATAAGCTAGACAAAGCTCATATATATGGTGTGGATTTTTTGAACCCAGACAACTCTATCTAATTGGCTGAGGAGGTAGGGGATAACCTGTGACTGACTTTCCCTAAATAATTTCTCCCCACTGATCTCACTTTGGATGATATCTCTAAGTCAAATGATATATTAACTTCAGATAATGCAAATTTGTTATCAGGGAATATTACGTGACTTGGGAAAAGTTGGCAGATCCAAATTTGAAAGATTTCATTTTAAAATTCGAAATACTGTTAATTCAGGAAACATGGGCAACTGACCAGATTTATTTAAATGGCTATGAAACTTATTATGTGCCAGCGGTAAAAAAACAATTATTATAGTAGACCTAAAGGAGGGCTAACAACATTTGTTTAGATAAGAAAAGGCATTCAAATAATACACTAACTTGTTTTTTTCTCTTTTAGATATTTCAAATATATTCAAATAATACACTAACTTGTTTTTTTTCTCTTTTAGATATTTCCTGAAGAAGACCTAAGGTCGAAATGTAGATTTTTAACTCTATTTTCTATTTTCAGCATGCATTTAATATAACCATTTTGTTTTGCATTCAAATAATAGAACAAACTTTTTTTTAAAATGAATCACTGCTAAGTGTCATCAAATGGGATTCCTTCATATTCCTAATTATAAATGTGTACATCCTCCCCAATTTTAAGACTACCCCACAATATGACATTTGGTCTCAATTTACTTTAGAAATTTACTCTCTTCTCATAGTGCATCAGATAGACATAGTATTGATAGGAAGCGACTTCAATGCCTTCATAGCCAAGTATAATAATTCATCAGTATTACAATAGTTAATCTACATCAGAGACTTAAACCTAAGATATTCATCTGACAACATTACAAATAATGTAGGTCACAAGTTTAAGGACTTTATTACTAATAATAACTTTCTGATTCTAAATGGGAGAGGGACTAGAGATCAGGAGGTAGCTTGCACATATTATTCCTCAAATGGAAAAAGTGTTATAGTCTACTTGTTGATTTCCCCAGAAAGCTATAGTCACTTTCAAAATTTCAGAATGTATATGAGACCTGAAAGTGACCATGCGGTCCTGACAGTTAAAATATATACATTAAGGGACAGTAAATCGACTGAAGTTAGTGAATCTCACCCAATCTCACTCGTACTTAGAGGGAAACATAAACTTATACTTAATAATAAGAATATGGCAAGCAGCAGAGGTACTCTATTGTTCCCAGATGTCCTCATTATTTACATTAACTCAAGGTATGAGTTCAGCTCAGAGCATTAATGAACAATTGGAGGATTGTCTCCTTAAAATTAGTTCTGTAATTTATACCTATAAAGATCAAACAACTGCTCCTCCTTCCTAGTTTGACCTCCAATGTAGTAGGGAAAAGCGTAAACTAGGAAAACTGATTAGAAGCACCAACAAGAACTCTTCAAGAGTAAGTATTACGTGCTAAATAAGGCTAGTCAAATCAATAAAAAAAGTCTTAAGTTAAAAAAATTTGAATTCACCCAAAAACAATGGGCTATCATACACAAAACTATAGTTTCCAATGATTCAAAGGCATTTTGGCTTATGGTAGCAAAAAGGGTAAAACACATCTACCTACACTGGATGTATATGTTCCAAAGGAAACATAGGTTACTTATTTTACAAAATTATTCATCTCATCAGTGATAACATTATTGGTAGTACTCAGATAATGTCAAATTGGATGCAGTTAGACACATACAAACCTTTAATCTTTTCTGCTAGTGATGTAGGTCATTATTTCAAAACTAGCAAATAATAAAGATCCCATCCCACGGGAAATCTACAAGGAATGCAAAAATTATTGGATACCTTTTTTTGTAAACTTCTTTAATGCTTGCCTTAGGGAAAGGTTCATTCCCAGTTCATGGTCTAAAAATATAATTGTTCCCATTCACAATAAAGATCCTTTTCAAACACCCATTAATTATTGCCCCATAAGTCTACTGGATATTAGTTGTAAACTTTTTTTCTGGAATCCTTTTGGCAAAATTACACCACTGGGTAGACATTGACAGGCCTCTTTCTAAATTCCAAGCAGGTTTTTGACAAGGCTTCTCAACCGTGGATAATATATTTATTCTAGCTCATTTAACAGAAAAGTATAACCTTTACAGGAAAATGAAACTTTATGCATTATTTATTGATTTTACATTGACCTTTGACTCAGTAGTTAGGAAAACTCTCTGGAACACCCTTCATACTAGGGGTATCCCTTCAAGCTTATTGACTCCTATATGTCTTCTTTACTCTGACACATATACTACAATCATATATGATGAAAAGGGCAACGACTTAGAATAATTTTCAACCAATAAAGGGAACAAACAGGGTTGCCATTTGGCACCAGTGCTGTTCAATTGGAAAGGCTTTGTCTGGAGTTCAGCGGCCTAGCAGCCAGCCACTACTACTTCCTGAGCTATATAAGCAGTTCCTCCCAGCCTCACTGTGAAGCATTTTTTCTTTGTGGCTGAAGGCTCTGTCGGTTTGTCCTCTGAGCTGGTTGGGCCTCCCTGGCTGGCTGGAGCCTGCCCCCCCAGCTCCTGCTTGTCTCTGCTGGGCTTCTGTGTTTATTTTCCTGATGCTGGTTTGTATTTTGCCTTCGACTGTGTGTGCTTGCTTCCTTTTTGGGGGGAGCTTTTCTATGCTCCTAGCATACTGCCACTTTAGAGCGCATACTGCTTGCTTTCAGTTACTCACAACTCTCAAATTACTTGCATTGCAACTGCAAACCTGATCTGTGTGTTTTAGCTCAACTATAGCTGTTCCATGTGGCATACTATATTACTTTCACCTGAGTCAGATTTACGTGAACCTAGCTATACAGCTCAGTATTGCTTGTTCTAATTACATCATTGCAGCAGTCTCATTGCACTGCCTGGTGACAGTGCTTTAAGAGCATTATGCCTTCTTTTATTTATTGCAGTTACAACTTAATGTACTCATTTGTTTTTACTACTGCTGCACAGGCCTAATTGCTTCCTGCTACTGCTTTGCTTACTCCCATTGCTGTTGTACATTGTTTTACTCTGAGGTTAGCTAAAGCTCCTGCTCAGGCTATTAAATTAGCTTTTATATCTGCATGTGGTTCTCAGCCCTTCCATTGCTTCCTTGTTTGTCCTATGGCGGGGACTGTGTGATGTTTGGGGCGGTCATGGCCTTTGTGGCTAATTAATTCTGTTCTATGTCCTGTCTTTGCTGCTGAAAATCCTCAGAGTTTGTCATCTTGATTTGGCTTTGAACTGCCTGGCTGGTTTGCCCCACTATTCAGTGCTGTTTGCCCTACATTATGCAGACCTGAGTGCAGGTCCAATTACTGCTCTGTTTACTGACCTACGTGTGATCCACACTTGCTTACACAACCATTGCTCCTTGCTTATGCAAACCATTGCTTCATGCCTACTGCCATCCCCTCGGCTTCAGCCTCTGGGATTCTGCTGCACTCAGTTCTGCATTCAACCTTGCAAGCTCTCAACACTCAATGCTCATTTCAATCTCAGCATGTCGTGCTCATTCAGCCCACCAGCTTTTCAGCTCTCAATCAATATCTGAGGCATGCCAGCCATTCTATTCTGGTGTGGTGTTCCTGCAGCCAATGGTCTCACGCTGCAATTAGTCTGCATCTCGAGTGTCCAACTTGGGGTGGAATCCTTCTCACCTGGCCCATAGCTGGGAATGTCCTCACCCAGGGCTTGGCTTTAGCTGCCTGCTATGTGACAGCAGCTCCTGGTGTAGAATTTAAGACTAGTGGTGAAGGGTGGAAAAACTTACCTCCTTTGGCTCTAGTGCTCCACTATAATGGTTAGTCATTGACTTTAGTGGTTTCCCTAGCGAGGCATCTTCACCGCATTCTCCCTATGACTGCCTCTGGTTCACCTGGTTTGATTTAGGGTGGATAGGCCAGATGAGTGCCTCAGCAGTTGTTGCTCTCCTCCTGCACCTTGGATGCATGTATTGTTGCAGAGTTTTCTAGCAACATTCCACAGCGTTCCCGCTAGAGGGTTTGTGAGAGCCTTCCTCCAAATTGGAATATTTTCCACCTCCCTTCAATTGGGGTTTCCAAATTGCAGCTGCAGAGCCTTCACTAATTAAACTATCCCAAGCCTGGAGGGAAAGTGACCTAGGCTTTGGATCCCCAGAGATTTCCTCCTCATTGGGGATTTTTTCTCTCCTCCATTGCTTCAGGTCATAACACTTAGCAAAGTTGTTTCTTCTAGTTTCTTTAGGTAGGTTCCGTTGTTGGATGGAGGTGGAGGATGTCCTGCCATTCCTTCTCTCCTTAGGGGATCCCCTAATCTCAATGCAAACCATCAGTATCATGCTAAACAACCCTGGACAGTCATTAAGTTATCCAACTGAGCATTTCATTGCATTATCAAACTGCCTATGCTTCTCTACTACTACTTTACAGTTGCTGCTCTTATGTCACAGTTACTGCTTGCTCTTATGCTTCATGCTGCCTCCTTTTTGGGGATGATACTACATTTATTTTGGGGATTCTTAGGGTACCTTTAGCCATGGGAATCATCCCATGGCATCTTTAGGGGTGGAAACCCTCTCCGAGAGTTCCTTGCCTTCATACCCCTACAGGGTGGTCATTCCTCTGGAATAGAGAGTGCGAACAGCCAAAACCAAGCTAACACAGTTGCACAAGCATAACACTATACTGGCTGCATAGGTCAGTGAATTGGAAAGTGTTTGCCTGGAGTTCAGTGGCCAAACAGCCAGCCACTCCCACTTCCTGAGCTACATAAGCAGTTCCTCCCATCCTCACTGTGAAACATTTTTTCTTTGCCCCACCATCCTCCCCTCCTCCTCCAGTTGCAGGACTCTCTCCTAAGGGGGATTCCTAAGGTACCTTTAGCCATGGGAATCATCCCGTGGCACCTCTATGGGTGGAACCCACTCTGAGAGTTCCTTGCCTTAGTACCCCTACTGGGTGGTAATTCTTCTGGAATAGACAGTGCGAATGGCCCAAACCAAACTAACACAGTTGCACAAGCATAACACTATACTGACTGCGTAGGTCAGTGAACATTTAAATAGATTCTTTACTACATTTTGTTACCACCAGTCCTTTGGACTCACCCCAAATCAATAATTAGTATATACATATATTAGCATATGCAGATGATTTAGTCCTTTTATCTTTATCTCCCAAATGGTTGCAGCAAAATTTCGATCAACTAAAACAAAAATGTGATCAACTTGAGCTGGGGATTAACTCAAATAAAACTAAAGTCATGGTATTTGGGAAACAAATTCCCAAACCAAAATTATTTTTAAATTAAACTCTTATTGATGTTGTTACATCTTACATCTATCCTGGTATCCAGCTATCCAAAAAGGGTTCTTGAAGATTACACTTAAAAGAACAATCAATTAAAGCCAAATATGTGGCTAAAGCATTGCAGAGATTCAACTTTGTTTTAAGTTTAAGGCAGGAAAATCAAAAATTACTCCTCTTCTCCTCTATAAAGCAGAACTCTTGGGGGAGGGGTTAAGGATACCCCAACATTGAAGTTACCCTTATCTTAGTACTATAAAGCTATCTTACAAGTTCCTGTTTCTATGTCCAACCCTGTAGCAAAAGTAGAGTTGGACAGAGTCCCAGCGGCATCTCTAATTGATCTAAGATTAGTATCGTATCGGCTTAGAATAATTAACAAAACACGAAATCCCATTAGAATGTTTAAAGGAGAAAGGAATATAGTGCTCTAAGGGTTTTTCTTCTCCATGGCTAAAAGCTCTTTTTTTCAGTTTTACACAATGTTAAGTCTATGCACCTATGGAGAGACTACCAGGCAGGCATACTAATAGCTGAAACTTACAGAGCCAGAATCAAGAGTAATATATTTATGCTGGCACAGGATAAGCAGTAGATCCAGGTCAGAAATCAAAAACAAGCTCTCTGATATAGCCAACACAAAATTGAAACATAGAAACATAGAATCTGATGTCGGATAAGGACCACTTGGCCCACCTAGTCTGCCCATTTCCCTACCTGATGGATAAGCTGCAGATCCTAGTTAACTAACAGCCTACTTCCTCCTACCCACCACTAGAATAGACTTATGTCTGTCCCATGCATTCTTGAACTCCCCCACTGTTTTTGACTTCACAACCTCCTTGGGAAGGCTGTTCCATGCATTGACAATGCACTCCATGAAAAAATACTTTCTAACATTACCTCTGAACCATCCCACTCTATCTTCAAATTGTGCCCCCTTGGTCTTGCACATCTCTTTTTTTGAATGATGCTACCTCTTGGACTTTGTTAATATTCTTGAGGTACTTGAAAGTTTCTATCATGTCCCCCCTCTCCCTCCTTTGCTTGAGAGTATACATATTAAGCTCCTTTAGTCTCTTCTTATGTCTTCTAGTGCAGACCCTGCACCATTTTGGTTGCCGTCCTCTGGACAGCCTCTACACTGTCTATGTCTTTGCAGATATGGGGTCTCCAAAACTGCACACAGTACTCCAGATGGGGTCTCACCAACTGTCTGTACAGAGGGATAACAACTTCCTGTTTTCTACTGTTGATACCTCTCCATATGCATCCCAGTATCCCGCCAACCCTCCTTACTGCCTTCTCACATTGCTTGCCCACCTTTAGGTCATCTGATATAATTACTCCCAGTTCCCTTTCCATTTTTATTGTTGTTAGTATCTCACCCCCCCATTGTGTACTCTTCCCCTGGGTTTTTGTTTTCCAGGTGCATTACCTTGCACTTCTTTGAATTGAATCTGACCATTCCTCCAACCTAGCCGAGTCCCTTCTTATACCGTTCTTCCAACCCTGTGTATCTACCCTGTTACAGATCTTTGTTTCATCTGCAAAGAGACATACTTTTCCTTCCAGGTGCTCTGCAATGTCACTTATAAAGACATTAAAGAGGACTGGCCTCAGTAATGAACCCTGTGGTACTCTACTAGTTACCCTCCTTTCTACACTGTGGACTCTGTTTACTATTACCCTTTGTGTCCTGTTGTCCAGCTAATTTTTTATTCAGGCTACCACCTTGGGAACCACTCCAAGGCTGGCTAGCTTGTGTATTACTCTTTTGTGTGGGACTGTGTCAAATGCCTTGCTAATATCTAGGTAGGCCATGTCCACAGCCCTTCCCTGGTCTACTACTTTGGTCACCCAGTCAAAGAAATCTATTAGATTTGTCTGACACAACATTCCCTCTGTGAATCTATGTTGCCTTGGGTCCTGTACCTCACTGGTCCTCTAGGTACTCAACAATTCTTTCCTTCAGAAGTGATTTCATCATTTTCCCTACCACTAAGGTCAAACTAACTGATCTGTAGTTTCCTGCCTCTGCCCTGCTCCCATGTTTCTGAAGTTGAATCACATCCAACCTCCTCCAGTCCTCATGTATCACCCCATCCTCCAATGATTTGTTAAAGAGAGTAGTCAGTGGTGTCAGTAGTTCAACCCTTAGTTCTTTTAGAATTCTGGGGTGAATCTCATCAGGCCACATTGCTTTGTCCCCCTCAGTTTCAAGAGTTCTTTCAGAACCCTCTCTTCTGTGAATGGACTTGTGTCAACTTCCCTATGCAGGGTGTTTCTATTGTTTGGTTTTTGTACCTCTCCCTCCTCTTCAGTTGTGAATATTGAGCAGAAATATTCATTCAGTATCCCTGCTTTTTCACTGTTACCCTCTGTCCACATTCCTTCCCCTTTATTAAGCCTCAGTATTCCTCCCTTGGTCTTTCTTCATTTCCTAATGTACCTATAAAAGGTTTTATCACCCCTTCTTCACAGAGTTGGCTATCTTTTCCTTGGTTTGGGACTTTGCTATTCTGACTGCATTCACTGCCTCCTTCTGCTTTAACTGATAAAGTTCTCTGTCCTGCTCCTTCTGTGTTTCCTTATATTTTCTGAATGTTATCCTTTTCTCCTTAACATTCCCAGCCACCTCTTTTGAGAACCATAGTGTTCTTTTCCTTCATTTTGTTTTGTTGATTTGCTTCACACACAGGCGTGTTGCCTCTGTGATGGCTGTTTTGATTATTCCCCATTGTTCTTCCACCCCTCCTTCTTACCCATTTGCTAGTGCTTTTCTGAGGCACTCTCTCATTTTCCCAAAGTCAGTCCTCCTAAAGTCCAATACTCTTGCTTTTGTATGGTTTGACTCTACGGCTGTGTTTAACGTGAACCACTTGGTTTGGTGGTCACTTATTCCCGGATGGCTACCCACTTCTAAATCTGAGATCCTTTCTCTGTCCCCATTTGAGAGTACTAGGTCTATGATTGCTCTCTCCTGAGTGGGTTACAACACTAGCTGTCTGAGGCATGCCCCTTGTAGGGCATCAAGAATGACCCTGCTCTTGGATGTGCCTGCAGCAAACGTGCTCCAGTTAACATCTAGTGTATTCATTAACAGTATCTCCCCTTTTTCTGCCATTCTAAGGATGCCTTCTATAATTTCCTTATCTATTCCCTCGCCCTGAGATGGGGGTCTGTACACAACCCCCATGTGGATTGTGGTGCCATTTTCTATCTCCAGGGTGACCCATAGTGCCTCATCTTCTCCCTGTTTACTCTTTAGGTCTGTTGCTTTAATCCCTTCCCTTACATAGAGAGCTACTCCTCCTTCTCTTTTACCCTCCCTGTCCCTCCTGTAGATTGTGTATCCTGGAATGTTGATATCCTAGTCATGGTTCTCTTTGTACCATGTTTCAGTGACTGCCACAATATCCAGGCATCCCTCTTCCATCAAGGCCACTAGTTCAGGGAGCTTGTTACACAGACTACAGGCATTGGTACTTATCACCCTTCATTTTTTGATGGCCTTACCACTTTTAGCCTCATTTCTGTCCTTACTGCCTTTACCTTTATTTGCATTTACCCCGTCCTGATCTCTAATGACTTCTCTACCTTGGTGTTGACCTATTAATTACTGTGTTTTGTGGGGGGAGGTTTGGATTACCCTGCTCCTTTTCAGTGCCCCCCCCTTGGCTAGTTTAAATGCTTGCCAATGAAGCATTTAAACATATCACCTAGGATTCTGGTCACCCCCAGGACAGATGCAGACCATCATGCCAGTATAGGCCTGTATTCCTCCAGTTGGCTCCCCAGTCCCCAGTGAATCCAAAATCCTGGGCTCCACACCAGATTTTCAACCATTCATTGAATCCCATGGTGTGGAGTACTCTAGCATCACCCTTGCCATAGACAGTCATCACTTCCGAGAAGGTTACCGTACGTGCTAATTGTCTAAGGCCCCATCCCAAATCTACAAACTAATCTTGCACTGCTGTGATCCCATTCCCAGCTAGGACATATGTCCCTAGGTGGACAATGACATCCAGTTCCCTCCCTCATGCAGCTGCTCCCGAAATCCTGATGATTCGCTTCCTGTCCCTCCAAGCTATGGTGCCAGGTAGGCACCTTACCTCCCTCCCTCTCCCCTTCCTTGCCCACTTCTACCCCCTAATGATTAAGTCCCCACCAGGAGTTGTTTCCTTCCCTATGGGGTCTTGTGCCACCTTCCTATGGATCTCCTTTGAGGAGGTTCCCAGCATCCTCCTTGGTTTCCACTGCAAGTTCCTCCATAGAGGAACCACTCTTCACCAGAACAGCATATGAATTGTGGAGCGGTACAGCTGGAGGGTTGCACCTCTGCTCCACCACCCTCTTCCTCCCTGAGCCCACCTTGGTCCAACCACTCCTCTTTCTTGGCAACCTCTAAGGTAGTGGTGGTGGCCCAGGTGGTCCCTGGGTGAGGGGGGAAGTTTCACAAATCCAAGCCAGGTTAGCCTAGAGACAGGTGACCTCCTCCCTCAGACCAGATAGGTGCCTGCAAATAGGGCAGCATCGCAGCCTCCAGAATGTTTCCTGGAACACTGTCACCCCATAGCCATTGCACTGCACCATTCCCATCATGTTTTATTTTGTGTCCCCTATCATGTTGCTTTGTATACTTACTGTCCCCTCCCTTTATGTGTTTTTCCACCTACTTTCTTACTGGCTCTGTGCCTTTACAACTCTCACTCTTCCTGTTCTGGGATGGGGACTTCCTGTATTCTTCAGTAGTCTCCTTCCTTGCTTGGACTCAGACTTCCAGCAGCTAGGTTGATGAAACTAATGTATCTCAGTGATCCTTCCCTTCCCTTCCCACTGCCAAACAGGAAGTTCCTGTTGTCAGTCAAATGCAGTGGCTATAAAAATTGAACTGGCTTAGGGTAGAAGGGTGGAGGGGTGGAAGGAAGGGAGGAGAAATACTAAGAAAAGCTGTAGCTTTCAGTCAGATGTCTCCTGCTCTGAAAGCAAGATTCCTCTGCCAGAAGCTAGCAGCAGGAAGCTGTAATTAGAGACACCTGCTTTTCTACTGCTCAAACCACACCCCAATTAACTTCTCTCCTCTGCTCCTGACTTAGCAAACTAAGTTGATACAGTCCCCTTCCCTAACACAGAAACACACACTGACTTTCTTTTTTTTATACCCTAAATGAGACCCCCCCTGTTTCTAATAAAGTATCAGTTTGCTGGGGTGGGGGGGCATGGCTTGGCTCCTAGCTTAATGGCTGCTTAGTGTAAACACTCTACCGACCCCAGGACATTCCTTCACAAGTTGCACCTGTGGAATTGACTGAAACAGTAGGTGTAGCAGAGGAAATGGTAGATTACATTTCAAGGAGCAACATTACCTCTTTTAAACTGCATTGTGCCTAGAAATATTGGCTAAAATGCAGAGAATTACAAAACTGACATGATGCAGGGAAATGGCATGGGTACTCCTGCAGGCCCTAATGTGCAACAAATGAATATGATGTTTGAGGCTCTGATATGTCAAATGTTGGCGGTGACTTTTGCCTCAAATAATATGACCCAGGATATAAAACACATGGAAACCAGGATATGCCAATCTGAATTCAACATGAGCAAAAACACTATAGCACTGTACTCCCTTACCTCTACTGTGAGAGAACAGGAGCAGACCATCCAACTTCTGCAGATCAAGCTCAATGCTATACAGGAGTCGGCACAACAATCTCTGACTCCTTGGTCTCCTGGAGGGTGTGGAACGAGGTAACCCTTTTGAGTTTCTATATGATATCCCACCAGACCTGCTGAAAAGTGATATGCCCCCTGGCCTAATGATCAAACAGGTGCACAGGACACTGAATCCAACTCCTAAGCCGGGGGAGAGACCTAGGCCCATTATGGAATGCATTTTCAACTATGCAAATAAAGAATGGATTATGGCAAGGACCTGGGCACTTGGAGCTCTTTCATGGCAGGGTAATAAGATATTGATATTTCAGGACTACTCTAGTGACTTAGTGGTGCAAAGGAAGGATTATACTGAGGCTCACCGTTTGATGCACTCCCTGAGAATCCAGTTCTCAGTTCGATTCCCAGTGACCATGAGGCTGGAGGTAAATGGCACCACTGTCTCTTTTTCAATGCCAGACAGGCTCATGATGTATCTAAATGCTAGTTTGCCTTCCAACCACAGATGTGAGCCTACTGTCTCTTCAGTTCAACCAGTGCTAAACCAAAAAAGCCCATTACAACCTTTTCCTAATGCTAATGAAAGGACAAAACTTCAAGACACTCCTGGAGGCCTCTCAGCTAGATCCCGTAAATGACAGCAGTCCAGAAGACATATTAAACATGACCACTCTCATGAGCATTCCTAGGAGCACAAGGAAGCACATGAGACAGTAACAACTGCTCCAGACACATTCCTGCAATGTTTATACACCCCCAACAGATTTGACCTGCTCATCCCAGAGGCCACGGAAGAAGCCTCAGAATTTCCTGCATATCTGGAGGAGGAGATGGTGCAGGAGGCATCCATAGCTGAAGGTACCTCTCAGAGGCAGACTGTAGCCAAAGCTCCATGCACAGCCTCCCCTCCAGTCTTGTACCCATCGACATACAAGGAACTTCAAGAAGAAGTGTAGAACCAACACTCATTTGCTGATACTGGGAACCTGCAAGCAACATCACTGTTTGAACAATCAAGATAAGTACCCTCTTGATTTTCTTAGAACCCAGGCTCTTGTACAGGCTGAGGAAGGAGGTTTTTTCCCATAGTCCTTAGGGGTACATCAGGTCTGAATATCAGTGGAAACCACAGCCCTGTCTTTAAGGGAATGACTAAGGGTCATCAAAGAAATATGTTGCAGGCTGTTATCTGATATATCCTTTCTTTTTTGTTTGCTATATGATGTGGTATCAGTCTTAAAGCATCTTGGTTTTACTCAGAAGGTAGGAAAGCCTTGTCATAGTGTTATCTTTGGAGGGCAGCATTAAAGGGAGTTCTCTGCAGTATATTACTGGATTTAGCAACTATAAGTCATGGTCTCCTGGGCATAATGTGGGCATTTATACCCCCTCCCCTCACGTACTTATCTTAGGGGTAACCTCAACATAGGGCTCTACTTGTGCCTGTACAGCCACGACAGATTTCAGAAGGCCCCCAGATTGCATTTTTTACAGGCTGGGCTGATCCCAGAACCTCCCTGCACTCACTTCATCTCTGCTATGGTTGCTAAAGCATTTACATATATGGTGCCTGCGGTGAAGATAGACTAGTACATGAGCGGGCTTTTCTCCCCCTGCTCTACAACAGTCCACCCCCAATAGGAAGTGCAAGTACGGTCTGTGAGGTTGTTGGAACCTCAGCTTGCATTACTTACTCTGACCATTGTGCATGGAGCACAATAATTGTAAATAGCTTTTGTTTTCAAAAGATATCTCAGAGTTTACTGTCCTTGCAATTTACACTGTTGTTAGTGGATAAGTTAATGTACAATCTCATGTTGGCTGTGGTATCACTCAATACAAAATGTGTCCAAGGAAAAATGTTTACGATCATAAAGAATGGAATGTTTTACAGTTATAGATGAAATATGCCCCTACCCAGTAGAAGTGTTGGTACCTCTTCCTCCCAAGCATTCCACATTAACAATGATCATGGCTGACACCTATTTCATAACATGGAACATTAGATGGCTGAATTCACCTTCACAAACTAAACAGGTACTAATGCATCTAAAAAGGTTAAAGACCCAGGTGGCATTTCTTCAAAAAATGAAATTAACCAAGCAAGATCACACTTATTTGGTGAAAGATTGGTTGGGAAAAGAAATACATGCCTGTGCATCCATTTATAAGAAAATGTGTGTGGTTATCCTTTTACATAAAGCACTATCGTGGTCAATTATAAGCAGTAAATCAGATCCACAGGGTAGATGGGTGATGGCTCTCCTCTATACGCCTAATGGCCATATTCTGGTAGTTAACATCTATGTCCCCAATGAGGATGATCCCACTTTTTTTATAGATCTAAACACAAAAATAGAGGCTATGTCTGAACTCAACTTTCCCATAATGGTAGGACAGGATATTAATCTCACCCTAGCTCCCGCCCTGGACAGAAGTGACCTAGGTAAAGAAACCCATACTCGTGGGGCAAAAGCTGCCTTATCTCTTTGCTTTCAATTCCAGCTGGTTGATATCTGGTACCTGGTACACCCCATGGACTGCAACTATACATTCCAATCAGGGAAACATGGGTCATTCAGTAGGTTTGATTTTTGCCTTCTCTCCCAGTCCATCGCCTCACTTGTCCTGGAGTCTGGTATTCTTCCCACTGACATTTCTGACCTTGCCCCAATGCAACTGCTGCTGTTGTTGGCCCCCACCATGCATTCTTCCACATGAAGGCTTGATCCCCTCCTCATGCAAGATCCAAAATTTATTGTATGGGCTAAGGATGAAACTAAAATGTTTTTGCAAGACAATCAACCCTCAGAAACCTCAGCTAAAAACACATGGGAAACCTATAAAGCCTCCATGAGAGGGAGGATTATTAGATACATAGTTCACCGAAAGAAGGTAAAGGATCCAGCTGGAGAAGGACTTGTCCTCTGCAGAAAAAAGCCATGAAAGATATGGTCCACCCATCTCCCCACTCCACCTGTGGCCAACGGGTTCTTACATTACAAATTAAAATAAATTAGCTCATGTCTAGGAAAGCCTACTAAGCACTGCTTAAGATTCATCATTCATACTGGGCTAACAGGGACAAATTGGGAAAATCCTAGCATATCAGGTATACAAACAATAGGCAAATAGGTTTATTGCTGGGCTGAAAGACCCAGAATCAAGGACAGTTAAAACTAAGCCCCAAGAGGTCAATGAAATTATGACAGCAATTTACTCCCAGCTCTATACCTCATCTAGGACAGGAACAAGGCCTGACACCCTGTCATTTCTTAAAGCCCTTCAACTCTCCAAACTTTCCCCTGTCCAAACTGCCACTCTGGAAGCTACTCTTATAACATAGGAGGTCTTAGCAGCCTTATTCTCACTTAAAAAAGGGAAAGCCCCTGGAGGGGATGGATATCCAGTAGATTTTCTCCAGGCAATGGCATCTCTGATATCTCCCCTACTGTGTCAGGTATTCATGGAGTCTGAAGATAAAAGGTATCTACCCTGCACCCTTCGTGAGACCATTATAACAGTTCTCCCTAAAAAAGGGCAATCCCCTACTATAGCTGCCAGTTATCGGCCTATTTCCCTGATCAATGCAGATAGTAAAGTATATGCTAGAGTGCTGACCAACAGGTTAAATCCAATACTACCCTCCCTAATTCACCCCTCACAAGCTGGATTTATACATGCAGATACAGCTCTGACCATCTAAGAATGCTTCTCAATCTCATTTATCTGGCCAAACAGAACCACACACCAGTGGCTGCTCTGGCAATTGACTTTGAGAAAGCATTTGACTGAATAGAGTAGGAATACCTGCACACTGTTTTGCAACATCTGGGTTTTGGCCCTCACTTCATGGCAGCCATAACTGCCATCTACACCTCCCCTTTCACTAAGGTGCTCACCAATTCCATACTATCTGACCCCTTCCAACTGCTTCGAGGTACCAGACAAGGCTGCCCTCTTTCCCCTCTTTTATTCGTCCTAGCAGTGCAACCCCTTGCAGCAGTGATAAGACAAAATCCCCTGATCACAGGTTTAGGACTGGGCAATACTCACTTTCCCACTTTGATATATGTAGATGACTTGCTTGTTCCTAGCAAGGATGCTCAAGTATCGATTCCTCTATTGCTTACCCTTTTAAAGCAATTCTCTCACATTTCTGGCCTTACTGTTAACCAATCAAAAACAGTGATCCTTCCCCTTAACTCTCTATGTTAACCTCAGGAAATGTCCCACTTCAGGCTGAAATGGGTGCATGATACTATTACATACTTGGGTTTCAAGGTAAGGGTGAATATAGCCCAGTGGTGGGATAATAACCTAGGCCCCTTACTAATTGAGTGTAAAACAGAACTGTACCACTGGAATCGCTTACATCTCACTATGGCAGGTAAAATTGCAGCCTTTAAAATGTCTCTTGCCACGAAATTTTGTTTACCTTTTCTCACATATTCCTCTCAGCTTAGCCGCCCACTGGTACCGAAAAATAGACCGGATGATAGGGTCCTTTCTATGGGGCACTAATAAACCCTGATTTAGTAGGCACACTCTTATGGCACACTGGAGATCTGGAGGGTGGGGTCATCCTTGCATGGAAGATTATAAAATAGCATACCGATGCTCACAAACTTTAAAATGGTTCCATCCTCATACACCTGACACTCCCCAAAGGGTAGAGATAGAGCAGGCAATCAGCAATACACCTATGTTGGCGTCACTACTTTGGGGAGACTTTAACCAAGGCCTTTGTTTACACCCAGTTATAGGCCCTTCCATTAGCTACTGGAAGATATTATATAAAAAACTGGGGACTCATCCCTATCCACTCTTATATACACCCTTATGGTGTAACCCTCTGGAAGCAATAGGTGGAAAACCAGTGAGATGGTTTTTATGGAAAGAAAAGGGTATTCTGTTTCTTAAAGATCTTTTACTCCCTAACTCTTTGACTCTGGGCTCATTCCAAAACCTACAGGGGAGGTGGTCCCTTAGTAATTCTGATTTTTGGAAATACTTACAAATTAGAGATGCACTTAATGGCCTTCTTAAGAAACAATATAAAGCAAGATACCCCTTGACCCAGTTGTGCAAATGGTTGGATATGAATAAGGAATCAGCTGGGAAAATCTATGCTGTAATCAGAGATGCTCTGTCTAATGCATTTGAGTCTTCCAAGTCTAAATAGGAGCAGGTATTACAAATATCAATCTCTGATATATAGTGAAAGCACTGCTGGCAAACTGGTTATGCAACCCACAGGGACATTTGCAGCAGATATATCTATAGTAAAATACTACACTTGTGGTACAGGATCCCTGTAGTGCTAAAAAAATTGGGTTTAATTGCATAAGGTAACTGTTGGAGATGTCAACAGCCTGCAGGGAACCTGTTTCATATCCTATGGCAATGTCCCATGCTCTCCCCTACATGGGAAAATGTCTCCCAGGAAGCCAGTATGATATTACACCACTATGTCCCTCCTTGTGCAGCCCTGATGCTCCTAGGCATGAAGTCAAAAGCACCATATCTATCACCTCCAGAGTTCAGATGGCTAATGCTTCTTTGTATGTAGGTGAAGCGTATAATCCTTAAAAACTGGAGGGGCCCCTCTATGCCATCCTTGAGTGAAATTCTCTTTTCCCTTACAATGGTATATGAAATGGACAGATGCTCCCACTTAGTCCTGGGTCAGATAAGCCATCTTGAACAATGTTGGGCACCATATATGACTTGTATGGCTCCCAGAACAGGAGTCGGATGAGCTACTTACATCATAAATTACTGGATTCTCTTACTTACATAATGTATGACAGGATATGAGATACTCTTTATGACAATATATGAAAGCAGTAATTACTTTCTGTTATCTTAGTCATATGTAAACAGTATTGTACATAGTTACTAGTTTAGACACTATTATGTTAAGTAGTGTAGGTTAGTTAAGTTTTCTTTAATTATTTGTTTATGTATCATTCTGTAGAAGATCCTAAGCCACAGATGATTACTAGGTCTGTTAACTGTCTGTTAAAAAACTAAGTTTACTTTGTGGTCACTTTCTTCTTCAGGCACAGTATTTGGACTGGCCATTGGAAGACACATCAACCAGACTGCCTGAAGCTTTGTCTTGCCTGGCAGCAGTACCTCCTGTATGGTTGAGGCACATACTACACAGAAAGAGGTAGGTTCAAATAGAAAAACCCATTACTTTCCTTGTTAAACATGCAATTGTAAAGAACATTGTGGCTGCTTAAATATCACCACAAATATAATGGCTATGTCATACAATCAGTATATATAAATGTATAAAGACACAGTCAAAGTGTTATCTTCTGCTCAAAGAAATGCAGAAACATACATGTTTTGTTGTGTTGGAAAATTAATAAAGCATTTAACTGTAAAAAAAAAAGTATCTGTTTGCTTAATCCCAACAGGCAGTGATCCCTGCTGAGATACAAGTGTTTTATCTGTAAGAAAAGCTGTAGCTTTTAGTCAGGTGTCTCCTACTCTGAAAGCAAGATTATTCTGCCAAAAGTTAGCAGCAGGAAGCTGTAATTGGAGACATCTCCTTTTGTACTGCTCAAGCCACACCCTCAATTAACTTCTCTCCTCTGCACCTGACTTAGCAAACTAAGTCGATACAGAACCCTTTGATAACACAACACACACACACAGACTTTTTTTATACCTTAAATGAGACCCCCCTGCATCTACTAAAGTTTATGTTTGCTTAATCCCAACAGGCACTAACTCCTGCTGAGAGAGAAGTGTTTTATCAGTAAGAAAATCTCTAGTTTTTAGTTGGGTGTCTCCTGCTCTGAAAGCAAGATTCCTCTGCCAGAAGCTAGCAGCAGGAAGCTGTAATTGGAGACACCTGCTTTTGTACTGCTCAAGCCACACCCCCAATTAATTCCTCTCCTCTGCTCCTGACTTAGCAAACTAAGTTGATACGGTCTCCATCCCTAACATAGAAACACACACTGACTTTCTTTTTTTATACCATAACTGAGACCCTCCTACTTCTAATAAAGTATCTGTTTGCTTAATCCCAACAGGCACTGACTCCTGCTGAAATAGAAGTGTTTTATCAGTAAGAAAAGCTGTAGCATTTAGTCAGGTGTCTCTTGCTCTGAAAGCAAGATCCTTCTGCCAGAAGCTAGCAGCAGGAAGCTCTAATTGGAGACACCTGCTTTTGTACTGCTTAAGCCACACCCCCAATTAACTCCTCTCCTCTGCTTCTGACTTAGCAAACTAAGTCAATACAGTCCCCTTCCCTAACATAGAAACACACAATGACTTTCTATTTTTTATACCCTAAATGAGACCCCCTGCATCTAATAAAGTATCTGTTTTCCTAATCCCAGCAGGCACTGACTCCTGCTGAGATAGAAGTTTTTTCTCAGTAAGAAAAGCTGTAGCTTTTAGTCAGGTGTCTCCTGCTCTGAAAGCAAGATTCCTCTGCCAGAAGCTAGCAGCAGGAAGCTGTAACTGGGCACAGCTGCTTTTATACTGCTCAAGCCACATCCCCAATTAACCTCTTTCCTCTGCTCTTGACTTAGCAAACTACGTTGATACAGTTCCCTTCCCGAATACAGAAATACACACTGACTGTTTTTATACCCTAAATGAGAACCCCCTGCATCTAATAAAGTATCTGTTTGCTTAAGCGCAACCTACACTGACTACTGCTGAGACAGAAGTGTTTTATCAGTAAGAAAATCTGTAGCTTTTAGTCAGGTGTCTCTTGCTCTGAAAGCAAGATTCTTCTTCCAGAAGCTAGCAGCAGAAAGCTATATTTGGAGACACCTGCTTTTGTACTGCTCAAGCCACACCCACAATTAACTTCTCTCCCTGCTCATAACTTAGCAAACTAAGTCAATACAGTCCCCTTCCCTAACATAGAAACACACAATGACTTTCGTTCTTTATACCCTAAATGAGACCCCCCACTTCTAATAAAGTGTCTGTTTGCTTAATCCCAACAGACACTGACTCCTGCTGAGATAAAAGTGTTTTATCAGTTAGAAAAGCTGTAGCTTTTAGTCAGGTGTCTCCTGCTCTGAAAGTGGGATTCTTCTGCCAGAAGCTAGCAGCAGGCTCAACTATAGAAGACTACTTATTACTTCCAGTAACTCCAAGTACTTGAAAGCCAATTACTTAGGCAAGGTTTGGTTTAATTACCTCAAAATATATTTATTTTAATTATCAACCTTTACAAGATAACTCTAAAGAGATTACATGCCTTTACAATAGAGGATTCAATGCATCTCTGACACATGTTATAACCCAATGCCCTTTATATAATTCTCAGAGAGATCAAATTTTAAATATTTTTTTTTAATGAAATATGTGGATCTGGTGTATGACCCGGTATTTATTTTGATGCACCACAGGGTGGAGGAAGATGCAGAAATGACTGCTAAATTTTTTATATTTCTAATCAGCTCTAAGAAAAAAGGTTATTTTAAGAGAATTAGAACTCACCAATTTAAAAGTGATCATTAAATATCTGGCTGATATAGTTGATTCTTGCACTTTAGAACATGTCTAATCCTTAAACTTGTTTAATATTTATTTATTTGAAATGTTGTATTTATTGTACTAAACATGAGATGTTTGTAATGTCCAAATTGTAAACTTTTTTGAAATGACTCATACAACCTGATGATGATTGATTGGATGGACAGTGGAGTCAGGTAACTCCCAGAGAAGAGTGGTGATGGATCTGGGGCTGAGAGAGGGAAGAAGGAAGAAGGAAGCAAGCTAGAGAATGAGGGCTGGATAAACATACAATATATATATATAAAATAAAGACTGTGAGTAGATACAAAATACAACAGAATGAATGTAATTAAAGATCTTGTTCACATTGAGGAGTGACAAGGAACAGTCAAATGCACTTTATCACAGTCAATGCATAGTAATCCTTATGGAAAAAAAAACAGTAGACAGAACTATGCATTATATGGAGAAAACATCTGCAAAATTGATTCTGATGAGACTTCAGAATCATAAGTGAAAATATTCAATTAACAAAGCATTGCAGTACAATTTCAGCAAAGAGGTTGGTTAAAAACATCAAATGGGCATTCACAAAAAATAAGAACATTGCATCACACCAGTGTATAAGTTTTACTTTAGACCCAATCTGAATTATGGTTCACAGTTCTGGAACCCATACAAAACAGGAGAATTAAGCAGCTTGAACAGGTGCAACACAGAGTAATAACAATGCTGCCTAGACTCAAACACCATAGTTATCAGGAAAGACTGGAGGCACTGGATCTGTTCTCTCTGGAGGAAAGGAGGAAAAGGGGGGCATGTTAGAGTTTTACAAAATACTGAGGGATCAGGGGATTATGGGTAACATGCACATTTAACTACAAAGGAAAAACTGTAACTTAAGAACTCATAATCAGCAAATAGTATTAAAACAGTTAAAAATAGCAGGCCTATATTCTTCTCAGAAAAAGCTAGCAAAATATGGAACAGGCTACCAAGGAACATAGTGGAAGCAGAAAATCTAGAATCATTCAAGAAAAATAGATTGATGGCAAGAGGAGACATGTGAGTGCACTGATTTGGGGGAAAGATTTCACAGGCATTTAGCCTTTTTGTGCCCTAATGACTCAGTATGTTGCATTCAGTATTTGTGACAACATCCAGTCAGAAACCACACTGAGAGAGTCAGCCTTGGTGCAGTAAGGTGACCAGATTCATTTGCACTGTCATACCATATTGGCATAGTATCTTCCCTTTGGACGGCATGCCAGATCAAAAAACAATCTAGAATACTGTATTGTCATTTAAGTTCTGACCTTAGTGACCTAACATACATAATCACTGTCCATCTGCAAAAGAAGTTAATTATCAGTTCACTGACATGTTAAATGTGCTGGTTATGCAGAATTGACAGTACAAAAGGTTTTATATATTATCAGTAGCTCATGCATAGTATTTATTAAAAGTACTAGTACCCTTATGTAACTATTACTGTGCTACCCAATTTATATCTTGTTTTGCTCCTGTACACCTATATTATGTCTGTGCACTTCTGCATATTGTAACCAATGTCCTATGCCCTCCCGGGTCGTGCCTGAAAATAGGCAGGTCTGTTGCCTAGCGCACTTACCCGGTTACCAAAAGCTAATAAATAAATAAATAAATAAATAAAATATTCAAGTGCCCTTTCAAATTAGCTCTAACTACAGCCTTCATTTCCATACTTAAAATAACCATGCTGCATGCATACATTTGACACATCCTGCAACTATATAAGAGAGTAGAGTGAGCAACTGTGAAGATGTGGTAAAAGAAATAAAAGCAAGATATGTAAACATCCTAAGTATCATGCCATATTTCTGAATCTTTGAAAGCACAGAAATACTGTATTCAGTCTTCATTTGAATAATTTATTGTAGAAACTACATTTCAATGACATGAGCAGTGCAAATTTTAGCAGATACAGATACATATTCAATGACTATTGTAAAATTTCTGATCTCAAACTGAAACTGGTACTTCCTTACACTGACACGGGGAACACAGAGTGCTAGACACACAATCAAAAGCACTCCGGACTGGGAGGACAATAAACATTCTTTGCTGGGGGCTTTGCCCCCCACACCTCCCACATGATGGGCAATGCACCCCACATGCCCATAACTTAAATACACATCCTCAAAATTGCACAAACACAAAAAAATCTATATAACCCTGAGAAATACTCCAATCTGAGTAAGCCAGACTTACCATCCATACATAAGGCATGACTCTAACCACTAAACCACACAGATAGCATGTTCGCCAGTGCACAACTGGAGGCTTAGACTACGGGCCTCACCAAAAAAAGCTGGTTGTATAGTGCTGAAGTACTCATGTTATAATCCCCAGTAGCTCTTTTGAATCACCCTATTTTCTCAGCTCATATTTTTACCATGATGTAATCCTGATGGCTTTATGACTGGATGCCCCTTATACTTTACTCAAATACCATGCTCAGCCACAAATCACAGTACTTCACTTAAGGAGCTTCATCAGAAGGCATGGCTAGTTGGTATGGGTTGTGCTTAAATACCCCACTAAGTTCATAGACATAACCATCCGTCATTTAAGGCGAACTGTGCAAATAAATTAATTCACATTTAAGCACAATAATGAAAACTAAAATTAATAATGTCATTGATATAGTGCAGCAATTACATTTAAAAAGGTAGGCTTAGAAGACATGCTAATATTCAAAAGAAAACTTGATTAGAGGAAGATTACATAATACTGCTTGTAAGCCCAGGATTTGTAATAAAAACTATCCCAGAATGATTTCTCAAGACAGATCACCTCTCTGGTTATAATTCAAAGTCAATGGAATGAAAATCCCATTGAAAGCTAATCCCAAAAGGATTGAATAATCCCAACTCACAGCCCAAATTACCTTTTGAAAAATGATGACTCCTAATGAAAGAAGTTAAGCTCTACCATCAAAAATATTATATAAAACATAATATCAATGAAGTTAGTGGACCGATGTGTGGTATCTAAGTTGTTTACTACAGAGATTAGGAAGAATTTTATATTTTAATTATAACTCAAAAAGAAGAAGGGGGGGATCTCAACAATTTAATCTAAGAGTGTTCATTTAGTTAATTGCAGTTGCTGACATTAGCATGAAAGGCTGATCTCTGTATCTCCTTCCACAACAGTTCTGGGATCAGTTTGCTAACTTCAAACTGACACAAACAAATTCTATAGCACATATTTGTAAACAGAGGAAAAGACACAGCTGCAGTTCATATTTTTTCAGGATGGCTATGTCTTACATAGTTAGTCTTTGAGATGGACTCTGCATCACAATTTTCACACAAGTCTGGGGCTCTTATTCCAGTTTCCTCAATTGATATTAATTAATAGGGGGATTCAGTACCTTAACTATGGTGGAAACAGAAAATTGAGAGGAAAAGTAAATGAATGTTGAAACATGCATCTTATCAGCTGTTACCGTAAATTTAATAGCTTACTCATTTTCACTCAATCAGATTCAAAGATCTTGAACCATTCCCAATAATTCTAAAATACCATATTAAAAATAACAACATATTGATTTCCTATTCATACATACGGTTGGTACATATTAGGGCTATGACGGCCTCCAAGCTTTGACCATGTGAACATTGAACATCACACTAGGTAAGGTTTTATGAAGTTCTCTTACTGGAAGACTAGGTGGCACTGGCTTGATTATTAAAAAAGCATTAGGAATTAGGAAAAAAATTTAATAACATAATGCTTCTGGGCCAGTGAAGCACCCAAAATGTCAGGATGATGTAGTCCCTTACATTGAGGGTCACTGGTTCCAAAAATTGTGTCAGTTAAGTCAGTGCCAAAAAGAAACATAGAAACATAGAAGCTGTCTACAGATGGGAATCATATGATCCATCAAGTCTGCTTGTGTTTTTTACCTCCCTCAACTGAGTTGCTTGCTTTTGTATCCCACAATGTCTGTCCCATGCCCACTTGAATTCCCCCAATGTCTTTGTTCCCACCTCCCCTACAGTAGGCTATTCCATGGTTCAACCACATGCTCTGTGAAGAATAACTTTCTCATATTGCTCCTGAACTTACCTCCCTTAAAGTGAAGGCCATGCCTGATTGTTTTAATGTAGTCTTTTACTTGAAAGAGGTTCTGCACCTGTACCCTGTTGTTGCCTTTCAGGTACTTAAATGTATCTATCATATCCCGTCAATTTCTGCACCACTTTAGAAGGTATAGTTTGAGTTCACTGAGTCTTACCTTTTATGGTTTCTGATGCAAGCTCTGCACCATCTTAGTTGCTCTTCTCTGTACCGTCTCAAGCTTATCTATGTCCCTTTTGAGGTGTGGCCTCCAAAACTGGGCACAGTACTCCATGTGGGGCCTTATCAGGGACTAATACAGATACATGATCACTTCATGTCTCCTGCTTGTAATGCTCCTTCCTATGCATCTCAGTATGCCACTTACCTTTAGTACTGCCTTACCACATTGCTTGCTGATCTTTAGGTCATCTGAAATGATCATCCTCAGGTCCTGTTCCTGTGGCATGGGGTCAAACCCGTGCATGGCAGAATGTTGTGCAGCAAAAGCATGTTGCACACTTCATTGGTATCTTTTTTCTGTAGGATGCTCCGCCCCCACCCTCCCATTATGGGGGACTACGCCCCCTGGACCCCCCCACTAAGTATTCTAACTCCAGGGGGGTCTAACAGGGAGAGCATACAGGTCTGGGATTCGGCATAATGTCATACGCTATTATGCATACAACATTATGGCCCGGTACGCGCTCCTGTCTTGTAGCCACCAGCTGCTCCCCTCCCACTGAATACATTTGCCCTGGGTTACGTTTTCCCAGGTGCATGACTTTGCACTTTTTGGCATTGAATTTCAATTGCCAGATGCTTGACCACTCCTCCAGCTTATGGACATCAGATTCCATGATTTATTACCCCTCTGGTGTGGCCACCCTTTTGCCGATTTTGGTGTCATCTGCAAACAGGCATACTTTTCCCTTTAGTCCATCAGCAATATCACTGATGAATAAGTTGAAAAGGATTGACCCAAGTACTGAGCCCTGTGACACCCCACTAGTTATCCTATCCTCCTCTGACAGTGTGCCATTCACTAATACCCTCTGTGTTCTTCCAGTCAACCAGGTTCTTACCCAGCATGTTACCTTATGTCCGAGCCCATGTTCTCCAGTTTATTGACCAGTCTCCAGTGAGAAACTGAGTCAAAGGCCTTACTGAAGTCCTGGAAAACCACATCCATGGCCCCACCCTAATCCACTGCCCTGGTGACCCAATCAAAGAAATCTACCAGGTCTGTGTGGCAGGACCTTCCTGCCGTGAAACCATGTTGCTTTGTGTCGAGCCAATCACTATTCTCCAAAAAAGCTACTATTCTTTCCTTCAACAGGGACTCCATCAGTTTTCCCTTGACTGAAATGAGGCTAACTGGATGGTAGTTTCCTGGCTCTTCCTTGTTTCCACTCTTGTGGAGTGGCACCACTATTACCATCTTCGAGTCCTCTGGAACCTCCCCGCTCATCAATGATTTGTTGAAAATCATTGCTAGGGAGGTTGCTAGTTACCTCCCAAGTTCTTTTGGTACTCTTGGGTGTATTCCATCTGGCCTCATTGGTTTTTCCACTTTTAACTTGTTGAGTTCCTCTAGGACCTTTTTCTCTGTGAAGGGACCTGTGTCTATGTTTTCATCTGGACAATCCTTTTTACATATCATTGGTCCTTCACCATCTGCTTCATGTATGAAGACCGAGCAGAAGTACTCATTAAGTGCCTCTGCCTTCTCTCTGAATTGCTCCATGGACTGCCCATCCTTTTTTGTAATTCTAATAATTCCTCCACTGGTCTTCCTTTTTTCCCTTTTGTACCTGTAGGCTTTGTCACCCTTCTTTACCCCTTGAACTATCCTTACCTCTGTCTGGGCCTTTGCACTTCTTTTCACTTTCCCTGCCTCCTTTAGTATATCTTGTTACTTTGTTTTGTCAGCCTCCTTCCTTCATTCCTTGTACTTCTTGAAGGCTTTGCAGTCTTCCCTCACTATGGTTGCCACTTCTGTTAAAAACCATAGCAGTTTCTTTCTCCTTTTATTCTTACTAACCTGATGGGCAAACTGTGATGCTACCAATGTTACTGTTTCTCTCAACCTAGTCCAGCACTCTTCAATGCTCCCCTCTAATGTGTGACTGAAGTTGTCCTTCAGTCTGGTCCTCATTTTTGTGAAGTCTGCTCTCCTAAAATGAAAGACTTTCAGCTTAGAATGTTTGGAATCCTCAGCCCTGTTAACCTTAACCCATACCATGGGATGGTCGCTGGTTCCCAGGTGGCTCCCCACTTCGACATCCAGGACCCTTTCACTATTTGTGAATACTAGGTCTAAGATTGCATTTTCTGTCATGGGTGTATTCATGAGTTGACTCAGTTCTGCTGCTGAACTGTAACTAGGAAACTCCCTGCTTCATTCCAATGCTGCTGTGCAGAAACTCCAATCAATGTCTGATAGATTGAAATCTCCTATCAGCACCATGTCCCATTTATCTGACATCTGAAGGATGGTTTCCAGGATTTCCTTGTCCCTGACTTTGTCCTGATTTGGAGATTTGTAAAATACCACTACCCAAATGGGTGTCCTGCTTCTAGACCCAACTGTAATCCATAAGGATTCAGCTTCCCCTTGTGTCCCCTGGTTTCTGTAGCATTTATGGTATGCTTCACATAAATAGCCACCCTTTCCTTTTCTCCTGCCCGATCTCTCCTGAACAAGTTATACCCAGGGATAGCTACCTCACAAATTTGATTGTCTGTAATCCACATTTTGGTCACAGCAACCCAGTCTAGTCCTGCCCTCTGCTATTGTGGCTGTGAGGTCTGGTATCTTGTTAACTAGACTGTGTGCATTAAGACATAATGCTATCCATTCCTGATTTCCTTCTCCTTTTGTGATTTCTCCTTTTAGCTTATTGTTACTCTGCTTGCCTTTTTTTTGCTCATTTGTAGATCTAGATATGGTTTCATTCATTCCCCCTTTTGTGACTCTGTTTTCAGTATGTCTTGTAGTGTTGGTGCTGGCTGGAGGGAGAGAGGCAGGGCTCTATGTATGCTTTCCTAGAGCTGCTGTCATCTCTCCATCAGTTAGCTTACATGTCCTGCATAAAGTGGCTGGATCTGGAGAGGAGGAATGCTCTATGTGTGTTTTTCCTAGAGCTGCTATCATCTCCACATCTGTTAGTTTAAATACCCTGCGTGAACATCACATTTTTGCCCCAGCACCCTTACCCCCCTCCTTAGTCAGGTGGAGGCTGCCTAACTTAAAAAACTCCCTTTCCCAGAAGATCCCCCAGTTTCTGACAAAATGATGCTCTTTGGCTTGGCACCAGTCCTTGAGCCATGTGTTGAACTCTCCTATCTCTTCTCTGGGATTTTCTGCCTGTTTTTCTCCTTTTCCCAAACATGCAGAATCTCTGAGAAGACAATACTGGATGAAAGAAAAAACAGCTTCTCACCAAGCCGGGCAATGTTCTCCTTTACCAGTTCCACTGGTTGGCTAGCAAGGTTGTTGGTCCCTTTGTGGACCAGGATGTTTGTGCCCATTCCTTCTTTTTGTATTATGCTGTCTATTCAATCAGTGTCCCTCCAAGTGGATGCTCCTGGAAAACATCTGAACATCACATTCACTTGTTTGTTTTGGCTCAGGTGGGGATCCACACAGCAAATCATGGGGTCCCCTATTATGGTGAACTTGTTTTGGTGGTCATTGTTTTTGCTGTGTATATTGGCATTTTGTCATCCTGTTACATTCAACTTTATGGTGATCTGCAACCCCTTGCATCATTTTGGATGATACTGATGTAAGAGCTGTGTACCTGTTTACCGTATTTACTGGACTTTGTTCATTTGGGTGATTTGTCTGAGTATTACCTTCTTTTTCTCCCAGCAGGCTGTCACCCCCAGGCTTAGTCATCCTTGAGGGAGAGGCTTGCTGGTTTGGTGGTGGTGATGTGGAGGTGCAGTCCTATAAGTTATATTTCCCATAGGTGGTTACATAGGAGGCTGATCTCACCCCAAGCATTGTGGAGCTGAGCTTTGAGATGACCTATTTTACAGCATATGGGATGTAGGCCCAATCTCCAGGAAACATGTCCATTAAAGAGTGTCCCACGGTGTTGGCAGCCAGTGATAGCCATGTTTTTCTGTGGGTGCAGATAGTGGATGAAAAGAGAGAGGGAAAACAACTTGTCTCCAGTTATGAGATTGAGTGGATGAAAGAGAGCTATTAGAAATGAAAAAATATAAATGTAATATTTTTTTAGTCCTATACTTGAGTGGACAAAAGTGAACTACTACATATAAGTAAGCGAAGAAAGCACAAGTGTTATTATTGCAGTCCTAAAATAACTATTTTAGTTTCCCTGTTGGATTTAACTAATGTTGTTTTGTCCTCTGTCAGGTGACCTAGGGTAGGAGATTACATGTTACACTGTCCTGTGTATGTATTAGGCTTCTGTGTTGACCCTTCCTGAAAAGCTGTCAGAAGAAACGGTTGTGAACAACTGCTATAAAGAATCGATGCCCGGGGTGGGTGGAGTTTGCGGGAGGGTGGATGGGTAGGACGATGTGCTCCCAGGACAGAAAAAAAAAATCAGACAACTCAGCCCCAACCAGAAGGATTAGCAACTGTATACTCCTGCAGTAGCTACAGGTAAGCTGCTTGTCAGTGCCTGTGGTGGATAAAAAAATCAGTGGTTAGTGAAGAGGTGCACAGCTCAGTTCCTGCTTATGCACACCAATGCTTATGGATGCCCAGAGCCTTTGGTGTCACTGAGAACCATCTAAGATAGCAGCAGGTTGCTCTGCTTCAGCCCAAAGTGGAACGGCAGCTTGTCTGGTACTGCAACCTTCCCGGTCAGCAGTGTGAAGTAGCCACCAGCCTTTAGGAGAGGGAGTGATAAAGTGTGGTCTTCTCACTATAGTAGTCCCTCTGATACCCTGGATGGCCTGCTCTGCCTGAAACCCTGGCCATAGCTATTTAACTCCAAGTGCCTTGTTTGACGTAGGTGCAGCTCCTGTACAGCACTCCTATTGGTGGTCACTGTCTATGTCACCGAGTGTAAGATTAAGCATAGTGTCACGATTTGGTGAATCCTGCTTTGAGTCCCTGTGCGATACCCTCGACATTGTACTCCCTGGAGAGAAAAACAATTGGGCAACTCAGGCCCAACCAGAAGATTTAGCAGCTGTTTACTCCTGCAACAGCTATGGATAAGCTGCTTGTCAGTGCCTGTGGTGGATGAAAAAATCAATGGTTAGTGAACAGGCGCACAACTCAGTTCCTGCTTGTGCACAACATTGCTTCTGGATGCCCAGACCCTTCAGTGTCACTGAGAACTGTCTAGGATTGCAGCAGGTTGATCTGCTTCAGCCCGAAGTGGAGCGGTTGCTTACCTTGGTATGGCAACCTTCCCAGTCAGCAGTACAAAGTAGTCAGCAACTTTCTGAAGAAGAAGTGAGAAAGTATTGTCTTCTCACTGTAATAGTGCATTCCAAAGCCCTGGATGGTCTGCCAGCAAAGGACCAGATATGGACAATTCTAGTAAAAACAGTACATAGCTAACAATGTTCAACATAAAATGGCTTGTGAGGATCAGTAGACATCTGGGAACAAGTGACCACTGCACAGTGTGCTTCACAATGAGCACAACCACAGAGGTAAGCCATACAAAAACAAGGATACTAGACTTTAGAAGGGCTGACTTTGGCAAAATGGGTGAATAACTGAAGAAAGAACTAGCAAATGGCCAAAAAGGAGGGGTGGAAGAACAATGGATAAAAATCAAGACTGCCATCATAGAGGCAACAAGCCTTTGTGTGAAACAAATAAAGAAAACAAAGCTGGGTAAAAAACCACTATGGTTCTCAAAAGAGGTGGCAGGGAAGGTTAAGGAGAAAAAGGATGCATTCAAAAAGTATAAGGAATCACAGAAGGAGCACGACAGGGAACTGCATCAATTAAAGCAGAAAGAAGTGGGGAAGGCAGTCAGAATAGCAAAGGCCCAAACCGAGGAAAAAATAGCCAAATCAGTTAAGAAGGGGGATAAAACCTTTTATAGGTACATTAGGGAGCATAGAAAGGTGAAGGCAGGGATAGTGAAGATTAATAAAGGAGAGGGGAGGTGGGCAGAGGGAGACAGTGAAAAGGCAGAGATACTGAATGAATACTTGTGCTCAGTATTCACAAAAGAAGATGAGAAGGAGTTACCTAAACCAGACAATAGGAGCACTCTGGGTAGGGGGTTGACACCAGACCATTCACAGAAGAAAGAGTCCTGAAAGAACTCCTAAAACTCAAGGTGGACAAAGCCATGGGGCCTGATGGGATTCACACCAGAATCCTAAAAGAACTAAGGGAGGACCTAGTGACACCACTGACCATGCTTTTTAACAAATCATGGCAGGATGGTTGGTACCTGAAGACTGGAGGAGGGCAGATGTGATTCCCCTTCACAAAAGTGGGAGCAAGGCAGAAGCAGGAAACTACAGACCTGTAAGTTTGACCTCAGTGGTAGGGAAAATGATGGAATCACTTCTGAAAGAAAGAATTGTTGAGTACCTAGAGGCCAGTAAGGCACAGGACCAAAAGCAGCATGGATTTAGAGCAGGAAAGTCATGTCAGATGAATCTAATTGATTTCTTTGACTGGGTGACCAAAGTAATAGACCAAGGAGGGGATGTGGATATGCCCTACCTAGACTTTAGCAAGGCATTTGACACGGTCCCACACAAAAGATTAATAATCAAGTTAGCCAGCCTGGGTGTGGGTCCCTGGGTGGTAGCCTGGGTAGCAAACTGGCTGAATAAAAGGACACAGAAGGTAATAGTGAATGGAACACATTCCGAAGAAAGGGGGGTTACTAGTGGAGTACCTCAGTGCTCAGAACTGGGTCCAGTCCTCTTTAACATCTTTATAGGTGACATTGCAGAGGGTCTGGAGGGAAAGGTATGCCTCTTTGCAGATGACACTAAGATCTGTAACAGAGTTGATACACAAGAGGGGGTAGAAAAGATGAGAAGGGACTTGGCAAGGTTGGTGGAATGGTCAGACATATGGCAACTTAGACTCAATGCAAAGAAGTGCAAAGTAATGCACCTGGGAAACAGAAACCCAGGAGAAGAGTACACAATAGCAGTGGAGGTACAAACAACAACAAAAATGGAAAGGGACCTGGGGGTAGTTATATCAGATGACCTAAAGGTGGGTAAGCAATGTGAGAAGTCGGTAAGGAGAGCCAGGGGGATACTGGGATGCATAGGAAGGGGCATCACAAGTAGAAAATGGGAAGTGGCTATCCCTCTATGCAGACAGTTAGTGAGACCCCATCTGGAGAATTGCATGCAGTTTTGGAGACCTCATCTATGCAAGGACATCAACAGGATGGAAGCAGTCCAAAGGAGGGCAACTAAAATGGTGCAGAATCTGCAGCAGAAGCTATATGAAGAGAGACTGAGAAAGCTTAATATGTATATCCTTGATGAAAGGAGGGACATGGGGGACATGTTAGAAACTTTCAAGTACCTCAAGGGAATCAAGAAAGTCCAGGAAGGTAGCATCTTTCAGAAAAGGAAATGTGTAAGAACAAGGGGGCACAATTTAAAGATAGAAGGGGGGACGGCTCAAGGGTAATGTGAGGACATTTTGTTTTCACGGAGAGAGTGGTGGATACATGGAACTGCCTTCCTAGGGAGGCCGTTGGGTCTAAGACAGTGGGGGAATTCAAACATGCATGGGACAGACATAAGGCAATTATAGTGGGGGGTTGCAGGAAGTAGGCTGTTGGTTAACTAGAATCTGCAGCTTATCTAGTAGGTAAGGAAATAGGCAGACTGGGTGGGCCAAGTGGTCCTTATCTGCCGCCAAAGTCTATGTTTCTATGTTTCTATGTATGTATGTGCAAAAAAGATCACTACAGAATCAAACAGTGTAAGCTATAAGTTCCAAAAATTGTGCATCCATTGGGAGGGTGCAACACATACAGTAGACAAATAAGTCCAAGATTACTGTGCACTTGATTGGTGCAAATGAAAAAAAGCTACCAGTTCAATTCATTCAAAAAGCATTTATTTGTAGAAATTTTACAGACAGTTACTTCTTCTTGTGGAATCAGCATCTCCCCTAGCTAAACACACTCCCCAGTGATTTGACCAGGGGTGTGTTTTTCCTCAGGGGAAGACCACACCCCACGGTCAAAGTGCTGGGGAGTGTGTTTAACTAGTGGAGAAACTGATTCCACAACAAGAAGGAGTTGTATGTAAAATTTCTACAAATTAATGCTTTCTGAATAAATTGAACTGGCAATTTCTCTTCATTTGCACCAAGCAAGTACAGAGCAATCTTGGACTTATTTGTGTGACATTGGGGTTAGCAACCCCAATCTCTACACCCAGCTTCTTGAATGGCAGTGCACACAGTTAAGAGGGAGTGGTCGACACAAAGACAAGGCTTCCCATTATTTCAGGGATAGTTGGATAACTGTTGTGCACACTGATTTCATGATCAATGTTGTCCCAGAAAATTATTTATTCCTCCTATGCAGACCTGGCAAAAATTCACAAAATAAGTCCATGACAATTCACTCCCGTCAATTCGTTCCCAACAGTTTTGCTCCTGAAAATTCACTCCTGTGTCAACTCGGTGCTCCACAAATCCGCTCCCGTCAATTCACTCCTGTCCTTTCTGATACTGTTATTGTTACAGGAAAACTAATCTGAAACACAATTATTACAAACTTGAATATATAAAGGGGATTTAACGGAGTCAGACTCATTGTTCTTATATGCAATAGCAAAGTTGTTTGACAGTTTGAAAAAGCTGAAAAGTGGGTGCCCCCTGTTCTGAAGAATGAGCCCTGTTAGCAACAGGCTGAACCCAATCCAAGGACAGAGCAATTTGGGAGGCTGGCTCAGCTCCTACTGTAGAAGAGATTTAGTGGTTGGCACACAGTAAAACTGTAATTTCTTCACAAAAATATGTTTTACATTCTTGTGGTATTCCAGATAATTCGAAATCTGAGCCACTCGGTTCTGTGTAAATACAGTTCCCACGACAATGCTGCCAGCTGGTGGGAAACATTCTTTGAAAATCAGAAAACACATGCAGCTGTTTCATCAGCTGTTGCTGCAGTTTCTCAGATTACAATACTAACATTCTAACATACTAACATGCAATTCTGCTTAAAGTTGAACCAGCATAACATTCTGTGGTGATTTGCACATGCAGCCTATGATGCTTTGCATTGTGTGGGCATGTGTGATTTTGTATTTTCTTGAAACTTGGCTTCCCAGCCAAATGCCCTTTGGGGTAACCCTTGCCTCAGTGTTTGCGCACAGAGGTTCTTTGTCTTTTAAACATACTAGATGCCAGCAGAGTAGGCCTTTTGGTCTGTCAAGTCTGCTTGTGCTTCAGCACCCTGATTGTGTACCGTAGCCCTCTTTCTGTCTCCTTTCACTGTTACTCCATCCCCCAGTCCTGCCTCCCCTCCAGGCAAACCAGCCTCTGCTTCACCTCTTGCCTATACCTGTCCCACCCTCTGTTGAATCCCTCCACCGTAGCTGCCTGTACCAGCTCCCCGGGCAACGCATTCCACGGTTCTGCCACTCTCTCTCAGTGAAGTGCCTCCTCCTCCTTCCCCCCCAATCCTACTACCCTCAATCTTCCAACTGTGCCCCCAGATTAAAGTGGTCCACAAACAGACTCATTTCACACCTAATAACTTCCCTGATATTGGAGATGTAGGCATTAAACAGGAGTGGTCCCAGGACTGATCCCTGTTGGACCCACTTATGACCTCCCTAGGAGACAAGACCTCCCTTCTGACCACTACCCGTGGAGTGCGAGCTGAAAGCCAATTTCCAATCCACCCAACCATCAATGGGCCTATCCCCATCCCCCCAGCTTCTCCCTTAGGTCAATGTGAGGGACCAAATCAAATGCCTTGCTGAAGTCCAGGAACAGTACATCTACTGGTCTCCCCTTGTCGAGTGCTGATGTCACCCACTCATAAAACTCTATAAGGTTTGTTTGACACAATCTACCTGGCACAAACCCATGCTGCCTGTCATCCAGGTAACTCATCTCCTCCAAGAAACCTCCCAGCCTTTCCTTAAGTATGATCTCCATTACCTACCTCACCACTGACATAAAACTGATGGGTCTATAGTTTCCTGGCTCCTCTCTTGATCCTCCTTTATGGATGGGCACAACATACACCTGCTTCCAATCCCTTGTCACCCTCCATGTCTGGAGTGACAAGTTAAAGAGATCCGCCAATGACGCAGACAAAACATCGGCCAACTCCTTCAGTACTCTGGGATGAATGGCATCAGACCCCAGAGATTTATCCTTTTATAGGGAATGGAGGGCTTTCCACACCCAACCAATAGGAATACCAGCATCTGCACACCCCCCATTCAGCAGAACCAGCCTGATATCTCACCCTTGGCCTACCTTCCCCAGCAGCTTGTTCTTCAGCAAGTACCCCAATAGTCAGGTCTGCTGCACCTTCTGTGTTCTTTAACCCCTTTTTTGGAAGTTCCCCAGCCTCCTCCATAGTGAACTCAGAGGCACAGTACTCATTCAGTATTTCCACCTGCTCTCCATCCCCTTCCACCCACCTTCCAGTTGTCCTCAACCTACTAAGCTGGCCCTTGACATTCTTCCACTCACTAATAGACCTAAAGAATCCCTTTTGCCCACCCCATATTCCCTGCGCCAGCCTCTGCTCTTTCCAGGCCTTTGCCCCCCTCACCACTCTGGTGACGTTCCTGGTTGCAAGGCAATGGTTCTCTCTATCCCTGTCTCCTCTCATTTTTTTGAACCTACTGTAGGCAGCCTGCATCTCCCTTACTGCCTCCTGGACCTCATTGGACCACCAGTATGGTTTATGCTTCACTCTTGCACAGGTCCTGGTGGCCTCCTGTAGCCCCCGCTTTATGGTCTCCCACCTACCTTTCACGTCCAAACCTGGTTTTATCTCTCGCAAATGCCCCTTGAGAATTTGTCCCATGTTCTGAAAGTCTACCCCCCTAAAATCAACTATCATTGTCTTTGAATGATCCCTCCCCCCAGTTTAAGCCAAAACTAGACTGTGTTGTGGTTGCGCCCAGCCAGGGGTTCTTCCACAACCAAATCTCATACAAAATCCCCATCCACTTAAACCACATCCAGGACATGACCCTCTCTCATTGGTTCCATCACCTGTTGATTGAGGAACGCATGGAGGAAGCCATCAAGCAGCTTCTGCTCCCTGGTTACAGTGGACGTCATAGTACCCCAATCCCCCAATCAATAGCTGGCATATTAATGTCCCCCATCAACACCACTCCTTCCCCTTCCAGTCCACACTTCCCCTTAATGTAAGCCAGCAGACAATCCTCCGGGTCCTCCGTTAGTCCTGGGGGCCTATATACCACACCCAACTTGATCTTCCCTCCCATGGGGTTTTGCAAGGTGACCCATAGTACCTCCACTTTGCCCTCTGCTTCCTCCACTCTCATAATCTCAGTGTTATTCCTAATGAACACTGCTACTCTTCCCCCTCTGCTCACCTGTCTGTCCTTCCTTAGCACAAGGTACCCACTCAGATTAAGGTCCCAGTCATGGCCAGGGGTGGCCCAAGTTTCAGTGATGCTGCTACATCCACCCCACCCTCAAACAGTGTAGCCTGGAATGCAGGCATTTTATTCTCCAGGCTCCTGGCATTTATTAAAGCCAGCCTCCAACCCTTGTCCCTAACCCTTTTGACCATATCCTCCCCAGATCTTTCATACGTCCGTCCACACTTCTCCCCAAGGGTAACATCTGTTCCCCCTCTATGGGGTTGCAGGTCAGTCCTACCAGCGGTATGGATGGCCGGATCAACTAGGCAGTGCCCTTCTTCACAAGTTTAAACCCCATCTAGCCTGAATGAAATCCATCATCCCCCGTTTGAGAACTTCCTTTCATACCAGATTTAGGTGAAGCCTATCTCAGGCATACAGTCCCTTATCTTCCCAACCCCCCCAGTCTCCCAACACCCCAATCCCCTGTGCTTCACCCCACTGCCTGAGCTAGTCATTAATCTCTCTGATCTTCTGTTTGTTCTCCACAGTGGCAAGGGCAGGATTTCCAAGAAGGAGATTGTGCATCCATTGTCATGACAAACCCTGGCCAGTTCTCAGAACCTTGCCTGAATTTCCAGCTCACTATTCCCCTCAATATCATTTGTTCCCAGATGCATCAGGAAGTCTGGTGATCCTCCACAGTCCTACACCAGCTCATACACCATGAACTTCGCCCTATGCACAGTCAGACCGGAAATACCTTAGCTGGACTGGATTTTTCGTCACCCTGCTCTGCCCAATGAATACCCCTGATCATGAAGTCTCACAGCAGAAGAACCTCAGTGTCCCCCTTGATCTTTTGTGTACCTCTTTTTTGGACTCCCCCACCAGCTCCCGTCACCCCTCCTCCTTGAGACCACTTCCCCTTGACTTCTCTCAGGATCTTCTACAAGAGAGACCCTAGCTGCCCTACCCCTCTTGGTGTGCCTTTTATAACTGAGTTCCCTGGCTCTCCCCAGTTTAGCCTCCACCCCACTTCCTATCCCAGTCAAGCCTTTTTTTCCAACCTCTTTCCCCTTCCAGCTACCACTTCTTCAGTCCCCACCCCCAACATGGTATTTACATCACCATCACCCCCTCCTATCTCCTCCCCTTTCCTCTTGCCCCTTCCATGCCCACCTGCAGGTCCCCCTTATCTTTGGGCCTTTCTCTAATATGATCCTCCCCCTTGAAGGATACCCCTTCCTCATCTCAAACTCTCCTCCTTTCTCATTGAGTTGACTAGCAGCCTCCACACCTTCCCTCTGCTGGTTCTCCCTTCCCCTTCTTTGACAATTGATTTGCCCCTCCCCTGCTAGCATGCTTATTTGAATTTCCAATGCCCACTGTCATCCAATTCATCATATCACTCTATACTCCACCTTCCTTTTCTCTTCTACCTCCCTCACCACGTCCTCTCCAACCAACTTACTCAATGGCTCAAATTTTTTATAGCACTCAAAGCCAACCTCCTTTTTTTGTCCTGATTTCCCACTATCCACTCCTCCAGTAGGCTCCCTGTCAGTCTCAACCCACCTAATCCCCCTCTGACTCCTATGATTTAGCCTGTTTCCTCTACCAGCTACCTCCTGGGTAGCTACCCCCTTTGCTATTTGCCCACACCCCATAGGTTCTCCACTCCTGCCTGATGAAATGGATCCAGGTCGCACTCTATCACTGCCCTCCTGCTACCACAGGCCCTCCCAGACATGTTTATCCCCCCAACAACTCCAGTTTCCTTCAAACCCAGTCAAGCTCCCCCTTGATCTGCAATAACTGCATACAGACTGGGCAACCTCCCTCCCTCCAGGCCCAGTTTAGGACCATGGCTGCCCTGCAGCCAGTACACCCTACAATCCTGCCAAAGACACCTGCCCTGGTGGCTGGGGACAACCCCCAGAGGCCCTCTCTAAACATTCTTGGACGTTCACCCTTGACCAGATCCCCACCCCCAGGCAGACCTATTCGCAGCCCTCTGCAGCTAGCCATATGGGGCAAAGTAGCCTATGAAATTAAAAACACTGCTCTTGGACCAAGCTACTAAGCAGAATAAAAGAGCATGAACAGAGTTACATCCCCTAACAGTTCCAAGAATAGTCAGAGTCACATCTGGAGAAAACCTCAATATAGCCACCCAACCAATCAGTGACCTACCTCCACCTGGCCCCCCCTCCTCCTCCGAGCATTTAATAGAGGTCAGGACTGGGGTGGATGGGTGGCAAACTAGCATCCCAAGAGTGGCTGGGCTTGTCCCTTAAATGGTCTAGCCATGAATCCCGAAAATGGCACCCTGGCTTTTTATTGGGCTCTCCAACTCAGATCACTGAACTCCTCCTAGCCACTGATGTGGCCATCCCTGGCTCCACATTTGCTCTTGATACAGCTCTTGCAACAGTTCTTTCACCACTGATGTGGCCTGCACCATCCCTCAGGACCTCTGGACCCCCAAGAAGCAGCCTGCCGATGTGACCTGCACTGTCTCTCTGCACCTCTGGGAGTAAGTCCCAAGTATCTCAAGTATCTCTAGATCAGCTAGGCTCGTCCCTTAAAAGGCCCAGCCATGAGTCCTGAAAATGGCACCCTGGCTTTCTACTGGGCTCTCCTACTCAGATCACCGGACCTCTCCTAGCCACCGATGTGGCTGTGCCTGGCTCCAAATTTGCTCCTGATATAGCTCCTGCAACAGCTCTTTCACTGCCGATGTGGCCTGCACCATCGCACAGGACCTCTGGACCCTGAGAAGCAGCCCGCCGATGCAGCCTGCACAGTCCCCATGCTCTTTTGTGAGTAAGTCCCAAATATCCTAAGAGCTGCCTGGTTCATCCCTTAAAAGGCCCAGCCACGAGTCCCAAAAATGGTGCCCTGGTTTCCTATTGGGTGCTCTGACTCCTAGCCACCAAAGTGTCCTGGGTAGTCACCCTGCTCCTCTTCAAGCAAGTCCCAAGTACGTAATATAACTATGTACTAAATCAGTTTCTAGCACTGCCGGTTTTCATCAGTTTGGAGATCTAATGCAGATGCATCCTAAGCTTGATGGAGAAAACACTGATAAGGGAAACTCTAGCCACATCCCTCAAAATTCCCTATAATCACACTACTTTTCTTTTATATCTCTGCAGCAATTATTGCACTGCAATCTACCTCTTGGGCTAATTTGGTGGAAGGATCACAGAGACAATGTGCTGTTCTGAATGCACTTCCTAATGATTAGCTGTATGGCAATGTCCTGACCCGGGGACTCAAGTAGAGGTAAGCTTACCACTTCACTGGTCCCCCTGTGAAGTGGCTGATCTCTGGGAATGGAGCTCTGCTGTTTTGTGGTCTCCTGTCCCTTCATTGTTGGTAAGCAGTGGTCTGTCATGCATCAGTACTGCTCTCCCTGCTGAGTCAGGTGGCTCCACAGTCACCAGTAGCAGTCCTTCCATCCTAAACATCTTAAACAGATATTAAATGTGTGCCTGTGATAAGTCCATTATTTAAAGTCAACATGTAAATGCTATAAACATGAGAGAAATCATGTATTTGCTTGTATGGATTTTGATTCTAAGTGCTGTGGAGATCTAGGAAACTCTCCAGGATCAGAGTGAATTGACAGGAGCAGATTTGTGGAGGAGCAAGTTGACGTGGGAGTGAACTGTTGGGAGTGAAATTGTCAAAAGTGAATTGATGAGAGTGAATTGTCATGCTCCCAACAAAATGTTAATCTGAAGAACACTGAGTGAAGACAAAAGTGCAACTTCACACAGTGTGGGTTACCCGTACCACAAATTTTGGGCCACTGGTTCCACAAATTAAGTGCCCATTGGGACAGGACAACATCTGGAGAAGGCTTCACTTTATGCTATGGATAAGTGCTGCACACACTGTTTTTTTTTAGCAACATTGCCCCCAAAATTATTTACTCAGCCTGTGACACCAGATCCTTGGGGAAGCCTTGACTTGGCACCCCCCCTCCAGGACATGCTGACAGAGTCCTCCTGCTGAACACTTCTGTAAAGCGGCCACTGTAAACCTCGGCCGCCGCCTGCAAGCTCCTGGGGGAAGCACTGACTAGGCTTTCCCCACAGAAGACTTACAGAATCAGTTGGACTGAAGGTAACTTCAAGAAGCCGGTAACTTTTTTGAATCAGCCCTGAACTTTCGGTGCCAAACGCCTTTGATTCTAATTAGCCATCTCAGATTCTGGGGCACCGTGATTGGCCAGCGGTCTCAAAAGCCATCTGCTGATTGGCTCCCCCTCCTATCCTTTGCTAGGTCTCTTGCTCTGACCTTTTGAGAATTGATAGAACTGTTAAAAATTGGTGCTTTTCATGTAAAATTGCTGTAAGCTACAGAATGCCTAAATTACTGTTAGAGCGAATTCTAAATTGTCTCAAAGATAGCCTGTTAAGCCTAAAGTTTATTTAGAACTGTCTCGCCCTTCGGCAGCCACTTGGCACTTATTCATTTAATTAAGTACTGTGTATAAAAAGTTACTGTATGCTCGGCAGAAGCTGCCTGGTGCCTCTTTAACCACACTTTCTGAAATCTGTCTCCTGCTCCTTTCCTAACTCTATTCTCCTTGGCCTTCTCCCTGCCTAGCCCTTCTCTGACTAACTAACCCCAGCCAGGCAGAAAAGTGGCACTGAATTAAACCCAGACTCTTTCTCACCTCCTCCCAACTCAGCACCTCTGCCCTCCCTGCCTAGCTTTCTCTAGCTCTCACTACCCCACCCTCCAGCTTTTGTCCTCAGCACAAGCTTTTGTCTCCAGCCCACCCACACCACTCAACTTAATCCCACCATTGTTCCTGGACCCCATCTAAGCCTATTTAATTACCTCTTCTCCCTTCCCTCCTCAGACCACAGCTTGCCACTTGGGCTTTCCTGCTGAGCGGCCTCTGCTCTTGACGCCAGATCCTTGGGGAAGCCTTGACTCGGCACCCCACTCCAGGACATGCTGACCAAATCCACCAGCTGAGTGCTCCTGTAGAGCAGTTACTGCAAACCTTGGCTGCCACCTGCATGCTCCTAGGGGAAGCCTTGACAAGGTCTCCCCATGGAAGATTTAGAGCTTCAGTTGTTCCCTTGCTAACATGCCAGCTCCCACCCTCCCCACCCCACACTATCTGGACACTTACTTATATACAGTCCAGGGGTCACATGCTTCTCCTGTAACTACTAAGTGCCTACTTCCCATTGGGATCCTATATGAAGCTGCCACTAGGGGTGTTTCAGCTGTCTGACCTACAGCCCTGAAACACTTCTACCTACCCCCACCCTAAGGCCTGAGCTACCATCCCTGACAGAGGTTGTCTAATCATAGCCATAAAAGGAAGCCCTACCACTGCATTCTCAAAAGTTGGTTACATGACAGCACAGCGTATTCAACAAATGGTGCTCACCCATACTCAAGCCTTGCAATGTCTTATCTTATTCACCTTTATCTAGACCCAGAGCATTTATAATGGACTCTACAAATCTCTTCTGACTTCTCAGGAGAAGGTAGTACTAAATGTGTATGTGACTATGACCTCATTGCCACTCGAAGATGCCCATGACCGTCATCAGCTACCTTCTTCTTAACTCTGGAACTGAGCTTGCAGCATATGACCTGTCTATGGTGCCACTACTCAATGGTCTCATAATCCACATAGGCTACACAAAAGTCAGAGCAACCAGCAAAAGGCAGCGGCTCATCTATAAAAAAATAATACAGGAACATCTCCTCCATCTACTTATACTACTCCTACTGGCAATGTGCATCCCAATCCTGGTCCTACTCCAAACCACAATGCTACTTTATGGAGAACACCTGGACTTGTGCTTGCCTCACTAAACATCTGCAGCCTGCTCCCCAAACTAGACTGCCTGAAGGCCTGGGTCACTTAGCCTAACTCTGATGTGCTGTCAATTGTGGAAACCTGGCTATCCCCAAAGATACCCGACACGGCCATCACCCTACCTGGCTACACCCTTTACAGACAGGACCAACAATTGAAACGAGGCAGGGGCTGCATCATTTACACAAAAGACCACCTCCAGGGACACATAATACCTAATACCCCCACCATGTGGCAGTGACAACTTACAAGCCCTGGCCATCAAACTGATACTAGGGGCCCACAACAGAGTGCTAACCATACTCTAAGTTTATATTCTACCAAAATAGTCCCAGGATGGTGCCAACAACCTACTGGACTATATTAGCACACTGAGCCTAAACTCTGAAACAGTACTACTAGGAGACTTTAATATTAACTGGCACTCACCTGCATCTACCACTATGAAGGATACCCTCTCCATGATCCATTTCTCCCAACTAGTGAATATTCTAACTAGAATCAACTATAAGATCAGCACCAGCACACTTCTGGACTGGATCCTCACAAACCGCCCAGTGCACTACTCCGGTCTTACCATTCTGCCTGATGGCATGAGCAACCACTCCCCTGTCAAATGCCTATGGAACAATAACTACTACAGATGTGGACACAGCACTCAACCTCTTTATATCAAAATTTAATATGGTCTGTGACAAACACGCCCCTGTCAAAACAAGGAAAGCTAAAGGACCAATTAACCCATTGATTATCCATGAACTCCTGGCACTAATTGACCTAAGAGACCAATACTGGCTAAAAACACTATTGTAGGGCTCTGCAGCTAATGTTCAGTGATATAAAAAGGCCCATAATGACTGTACAAAATCAGACAGGCAAAGATTCAACACTACAAAGAAGCCCTCATCATTTCATGGAACAGCAGCAAATACTTCTGGGCAAACCTATAGGATATCACAGGGAAGGATCCAAAAACACTCCCTGCTAAGCTCACCGTTGAGGGTGTCCCTATTGTAAACCCCTTACTTATACCCATCTCACTAAATCAGGCTTTTACTGACCTCAGTAGTGTTTTCCCAGCTGACTTCTTTAATGCCCCTAACCCAAGAGTCACTACAAGGGCTCCTACACTGCCTCCCAACCGTCCGCTTTTCTGCTTCAAAATAGTTTCTGAAGCAGATGCACGAAAATATGTAGTGAGGTCCTAGGAAAGTTGAGGCATAGTGGGGACACCCTGGACCTTAAATTCGGACATCTGGCACGGGATGAAACAATTGGACAGCTAACAAAAATAATTAACCTCTACCTCTGCCACTCTCAATTCCTGCTAAGATGGAAATCCACCACAGTAATCCCTGTCCATAAAAGTGGGGACTGAACAGCACACAACAGTTACAGGCCAATCTCCATACTCAGACCACTCTCCAAGGCTCTGGAGCGATAGTGGTTGACCAGATGGTGGAGTATCTTAACCAACACAAACTTCTCTGCCCAGAACAACATGGATTCCAAGGTGGCCACAGTACCATCATGGCCCTTCTAGAATTCACTGAGTTCATCAATAATGCCCTAGAACAAGGTCACCTAGTAGGGGTGTCCTTCATTGACCTATCAAAGGCATTTGATATGATTCATCATGCCCTCCTCCCAAAGCAGCTTTCTGAAATTGGACTCGTAACAAAACCATAGACTGGTTAAACAGCTACTTGAACCTCTGCTCTAAACAAGTCAGGATTGGGGAAACCCTGTCTGAGAACTGACCTGTCAGATCCAGAGTACCGCAAGGGTCTATACTGGGGCCACTACTATTCAGTGTCTTCCTAAACAACCTCCTGGCAGCTTGCCAATGATGCATGCTTTTATATGCAGACGATGCAGTAATCTTCGCCAGCAACCAGCACCCAGGACTCCTTGAAAAGGACCTCCAATGTGGCTTTGCAACAGCTGAAAAATGGTTTCAAGAACAAAAACTGGTCTTGAATTGTAAAAAGACCATAACCATGCTGTATGCATCAACCCACAACAAACATAAAAGCTACCCCTTTTCCATATGGAATGACAGTGGTAGCACCCTGGAACTCATCCCACACTTCAAATACCTTGCAGTAACTAGCAACTCTGCCCTGTCCTTCACATAGCACATCAACAACACTGCCAAATCCATCAACACCAGAATCGGCATCCACTCCTGACACAGACATTTTCTCACCCATGAAGCAACATATTCATCAGCATCATTGTGGATGAATTGAAGGGAAAGTTGTGCCTGTTTGCAGATGACACAAAAATCAGCAACATGGTAGACACAACAGAGGGACAGCAAAGCATGGAAGCTGATCTCCAAAAACTGGAGGAGTGGTCCAAGACCTGGCAACTGAAATTCAGTGCCAAAAACTGCAAGGTCATGCACCTGGGGAAGCGTAACCCAGGGAAACTGTATTCAATGGGAGGGGAGCAGCTGGTGGCTACCAGGCGGGAGCAAGTGCTAGGGGTGATCTCATCAGATAACCTCAAGGTCAGTAGACTATGTGAAAAGGCAGCACTAAAGGCTAGTGGTATCCTGGGATGCATAGGGAGGGGCATCAAGAGCAGAAGACATGAAGTGATCATGCCCCTGTATCTGTCCCTGGTCAGGCCTCAGCTGGAGTACTGCGTCCAGTTCTGGAGGTCACACCTCAGGAAGGACATAAACAGGTTGGAGAAAGTACAGAGATGAGCAACAAACATGGTGCAGGGCTTACATCAGAAACCATATGAGGCAAGACTGGATGACCTCAAATTATACTCCCTGGAACAATGCAGGAATAGTGGGGACATGATACAAACATTAAAATACTGTAAAGACAGCAACAGGGTGCCTGTGCAGAACCTCTTTCAGGTAAAGGACTACAGCAGGACTAGAGGTCACAACCATTCGACTTAAGTGAGGAAAGTTCAGAAGCAATACAAGGAAATTCTTCTTCACAGACTGTGTTGTGGAACCATGGAATAGCCTGCCAGAGGAGGTGGTGGGAGCCAAGACAGTGGGAGAATTCAAGAGGGCATGGGACAGACACTGTGGGATACACAAGCAGGCAGCAAAGTGGGGGGGTAGAAAGCCAATGCCAGACTTGATGGATCGTACAGTCCCCATCTGCCGACAACTTCTATATTTCTATGTTTTTATGAAGCACTGAACCTGGCAATTATCAGCTCGATTGTATCCCTTACAGATTATGATCTGGTAATATATGGCTCTGCAACAGACTCTGCACTCCAACACATCACTGTTGCACTAAATAAAGCCTGCCGCCTGCTCACTAATGCACTTAAACTAACCCATACCTGTGAACTCTATACCCATATTGGCTGGCTCTAGCTGAACAAAAGAATAAGATATCAAGCCTGCCTTCTCATCAAAAAGGTTGTGCTAAACCAGCTTCCTCCTGGAGTGCAGAACCTGCTGATTCTTCCACTAAATACCAGGCAAACCAGGAGCTCCTCCACACAAATTTTCTATCTACCCAGATGCCACACATCCATGGCACAACATGCCTTTGTTGGCCAAGGCACCTAGCTTCACCTGAGCTCTTTTCTTCAAGGTTGCTTGAAAGGACAGAACAAATAACCTAACCAGAGCAAGGAAAAGGATTAAGGCTTCTTTTGGCTAGGCAGAGTTACTGTGTGTTGTTATTTTTATTTTGTACTCACAGGGATTGTTACTCTTTGTTGCTAACATTTTATTGCTTTATCTTCCTCTGATTCAAATTGTTGCTGCTGGGTATACCTTCTGCTACATTATTACAGGGGGTGCCTACAGGTGTATGCTTACAGATTACTGCCGTAATCTTCTGATTCAAATTGTCTTTTGCAAGGTATATCTTCTGTTACTGCTTTATTTTTCTCTGTAGCAAAGTGTTTCTTACAGGGTATATCTTCTGTGAAATTATTACAAGTGGTACTTTACAGGTTTTACAGTTGTATATATCATTAGGATAAGCTTTCAGGGTTACTGCATTTGTTGCTGAATGACTGTTTCTGCTCTTACCTCCTTATTTCTTTCATCCGTGGTTCTTCTTTTTTTGGCAGGGGAAGGGCCCAGCCACCCACCCCATCCCCATCCACCCCACACTACACTCCTTTTATAGGGTAGCACAGTCATGACATTTCCTGTAGCAAAGCAGGAAGAGGTGGATCAGAGGGTTATCCACAGAGTGACCTCATTTACAGGGGCACTAGTAATTCAACTTGTTATAACTAATTATACAAAAGCAAACCAAACAAAACACAAAATCAAAGTTTTGCTTTCATTTTCTTCCTTCTAATTACTCTGACCAGGTTATAAAGCACACTCACCTCTGAGGCCGGGAGATCAGTAGGCTGTGGGTTCTATCCACACACCAGGCACTTGGGTTAATATCCCAATACTGACACTGTAGTGCAGCATGAGGGGGTGCTGCACTCCTGAGGTGCCATCTTTTTGGATGAGACATTAAACCGAGGTCCCATCTGCCTGTTCTGGTGGTAGTACAGGTGGATGTTAAAGATCTCATGGCACTTCCCGAAAAGAGCAGGGGAATTTCCCTGGTGCAATGGCCAAATTTCCTCCATTCATGAAAAATACCACCAACAGCTTAATCTGGTTCAAGGTCAGGTGGCATTCATATGTATCCCTTCCCCCGGGTCGTGTCTGAAAATAGGCAGAATTTGTCTAGTGCACTTACCCGGTCAACAAAAACTAAACAAATAAAAATAAAAATAAATAAAATAAATAAACTGAACAACTTATCTGGAATGGATATCATTAACTGCAGGTAGTGCAGAATACTTTTCGGAAGAGTAGTTTTACAGGATTTAGGACACTGTCCTACATGCTGGACCATTGGAGATCTAAGGGCTCAGCTCCAGGCAGCATGGGCAGAGATTGAAAGCCTCAAATTGCATATTCAAGAGGAAATATACTTTAAGAACTGCCCACCATTTCCCCAACATCCAACAGAAGCACCTTGACCGCAGAGGGTAGTTGGTCCAGGAGGCTGGCAGGTGGTTAGGAGGGGTAAATTGGGTGCCCCATCATTCAGTTCTCTCCAACATATCACCTTCACAAACCATAGAAAAACTACAAACAGGTATCTGCCTCTATCTCTGAAATCAAACAAAGGGGCTGAGGACACTGCAGAGCAGGACACTGCAGCACGTAAGCTAGCACAACGAAACTCACCCAAAACAGGAATCAAAACAAAAAAAGCAAAAAGGAAATCCAAAAAAACCTTTGAAACATAGAAACATAGAATTTGACTGCAGATAAGGACCGCTTGGCCCACTCAGTCTGCCCATTTCCCTACATGACGGATAAGCTGCAGATTCTAGTTAATCAACAGCTTACTTCCTCCTGCCCCCCACTAGAATTGCCTTATGACTGTCCCATGCATTCTTGAATTCTCCCACTGTTCCTGACTCCACAACTTCCTCAGGAAGGCTGTTCCATGCATCCACAACTCTCTCTGTGAAAAAATACTTTCTAACATTACCTCTAAGCCGTCTCCCCATCTTCAAATTGTGCCCCCTTGTTCTTGCACATCTCTTCTTCTGAAAGATACTACCCTCTAGTACCTTGTTAATTCCTTTGAGATACTTGAAAGTTTCTATCATGTCCCCTCTCCCTCCTTTCCTCAAGGGTATACATATTAAGCTGCTTTTGTCTCTCCTCGTATGTCTTCTGGTGCAGACCTTGCACCATTTTGGTTGCCCTCCTCTGAACAGCCTCCACTCTGTCTATGTCTTTGTGGAGATGGGGTCTCCAGAATTGCACACAGTACTCCAGATGGGGTCTCACTAACTGTCTGTAGAGAGGGATAACAACTTCCTGTTTTCTACTGTTGATGCCTCTCCCTATGCATCCCAGTATCCCCCCAGCCCTCCTTACTGCCTTCTCACATTGCTTGCCCACCTTTAGGTCATCTGATATAATTACTCCTAGGTCTCTTTTGGTTTTTGTTGTTATTATTAACTCACCCCCCATTGTGTACTCTTCCCATGGGTTTTTGTTTCCCAGATGCATTACCTTGCACTTCTTTGCATTGAATCAGAGCTGCCACATATTTGACCATTCCTCCAGCCTTGCCAAGTCCCTTTTCATTCTTTCCACCCCACCTTGTATATCAACCCTGGTGCAGATCTTTGTGTCATCTGCAAAGAGGGCATACCTTTCCTTCCAGGAGCTCTCCAATGTCACTTGTAAAGATATTAAAGAGGACCGGTCCCAGTACCGAACCCTGCGGTACCCCACTAGTTACCCTCCTTTCTTCACTGTGGACTCCGTTTACTATTACCTTTTGCGTCCTGTTGTCCAGCCAGTTTTTTATCCAGGCTACCACCTTGGGACCCACTCCAAGGCTGGCTAACTTACCTATTAATCTTTTGTGTGACACTGTGTCGAATGCCTTACTAAAATCTAGGTATGCCATATCCACAGCCCCCTCCCTGGTCTACTACTTTGGTCACCCAGTCAAAGAAATCTATTAGGTTTGTCTGACATGACCTTCCTGCTGTGAAACCATGCTGCCTTTGGTCCTGTGTCCCACTGGCCTCTAGGTACTCAACAATTCTTTCCTTCAGAAGTGATTCCATCATTTTCCCTACCACTGAAGTCAAACTAACTGGTCTGTAGTTTCTTGCCTCTGCCCTGCTCCCACTTTTGTGAAGTGGAATCAGATTTGCCCTCCTCCAGTCCTCAGGTACCACTCCATCCTCCTATGATTTGTTAAAGAGAGTAGTCAGTGGTGTTACTAGTTCTACCCTTAGTTCTTTTAGTATTCTTGGGTGAATCCCATCAGGCCCCATTGCTTTGTCCACCCTCGGTTTCAAGAGTTCTTTCAAAACTCTTTCTTCTGTGAATGGACATGGACAGAATGAGAAGCGACCTGCAGAAACTTGAAGAATGGTCAGGGGTTTGGCAGTTGAAATTCAGTGCAAAGAAGTGCAAGATAATGCATATGGGGCACAAAAACCCTGGCACAATATATCAGTTGGGGGGGGTGAGGATATAGCATGCACCAAGCAGGAAAGGGATCTTGGGGTTATCATCTCTGATGACCTCAAGGTAGGGAAACAGTGTGACAAGGCAGCAGGTAAAGCAAATAGGAGGCTGGGATGTATAGGCAGGGGCATCACCAGCAGGAAAAGGGAGGTCATAATTCCACTATACAAGACACTAGTGAGGCCCCACCTGGAGTACAGTGTACAGTTCTGGAGACCATACCTACGTAAGGACATAGACAGGGTAGAGAAGGTTCAGAGGAGGGCAACAAAGATGGTGCATGGATTGCATCACAAGTCTTATGAAGACAGGTTGAAGGAACTGAACATGTACTCCCTGGAGGAGAGGAGGGAGAGAGGGGATATGATAGAGACATACAAGTATCTTACAGGGAGGAACAGGGTGCAGGAAAACACTATTTTAAGTGAAAAAGATGTTCCAGGACTAGAGGCATGGGATGAAGTTGGAGGAGGACGATTCAGAGGAAACATGAGAAAGAATTCTTCTACAGAACGGGTGGTGGACAAGTGGAACACCCTGCCAGAGGAAGTGGTGGGGGCTGAAACAATCACGGATTTAGAATGAATGGGATAGACATAAAGGAATTCTGGAGGTCAAGGGTAAGGGGCAACAGACTTCTAGGAAAACAAACTGAACTTACAAGCTCAAATGGGCAGACTGGGTTGGCCATAGGCCCTTATCTGCTGACACTGTCTATGTATCTATGTATCTATGTATCAACCCCCCCATTCAGAGTTTCCCCCTTGTTTGGTTTAGGCACCTGCCCCTCCTCATCTGTTGTGAATACGGAGCATAAATATTTATTCAGCATTCCTGCTTTTTCACTGTCACCCTCTGCCCACATTCCTTCCCCTTTATTAAGTCTCTGTATCCCTCCCTTGGTCTTTCTTCGCTCTCTAATGTACCTATAAAAAGTTTTATCCCCTTTCTTAACAGAGTTGGCTATCTTTTCCTCAGTTTGTGCCTTTGCTATTCTGACTGCTTTCCCTGCCTCCTTCTGCTTTATCTGATAAAGTTCTCTGTCCTGCTCCTTCTGTTTCCTTATATTTACTGAACGCTATCCCTTTTCTCCTTAACCATCCCTGCCACCTCTTTTGAAAACCATAGTGTTTTTTCCTTTGTTTTGTTTTATTGATTTGCTTCACACAAAGGCTTGTTGCCTCTGCAATGGCTGTTTTGATTATTCCCCATTGTTCCTCCACCCCTCCCTCTTGTCCATTTGCTAGTGCTTTTCTAAGGCACTCTCTCATTTTCCCAAAGTCCGCCTTCCTAAAGTCCAATACTCTTGTTTTTGTATGGCTTGACTCTATGGCTGTGTTTATTGTGAACCACACTGTTTGGTGGTCACTTGTTCCCAGATGGCTGCCCACTTCTAAATCTGAGATCCTTTCTCCTTCCCCATTTGAGAATACCAGGTCTAAGATTGCTCCCTCCTGAGTTGGTTCCAACACTAGCTGTCTGAGGCATGCTCCCTGTAGGGCATCAAGAATGACCCTGCTCTTGGATATGCCTGCAGCAAAGGTACTCCAGTTAACACCTGGCATATTCAGGTCCCCCATCAACAATATCTACCCTTTTTCTGCCATTTTAAGGATGCCTTCTATCATTTCCTTGTCCATTTCCTCCCCCTGAGATGGGGGTCTGTACACAACCCCCATGCAGATTGTGGTGCCATTTCCTATCTCCAGGGTTACCCATAGTGACTCATCAACTTCCTGTTTACTCTTTAGTTCTGTTGCTTTAATCCCTTCCATTATATAGAGAGCTCCTCCTCCTCCTCTTTTACCCACCCTGTCCCTCCTGTAGACTGTGTATCCTGGTATGTTGACTTCCCACTCATGGTTCTCTGTGTACCATGTTTCAGTGACTGCCACAATATCCAGGCATCCCTCTTCCAATAAGGCCACTAGTTCAGGGAGCTTGTTGCACAGACTATGGGCATTGGTACTCATCACCTTCCATTTATTTTTTATGGCCTTACCCCTTTTAGCCCCATCCTTGTTCTTTACACCTTTTTCTGCATTTATCCCTGTCCTGCTCCATACTGACTTCTCTGCCTTGGTGTTTACCTCTCTAACTACTGCACTTTGTGGGGGGGAGGCTGGGATTTCCCTGCTCCTTTTCAGTGTCTCCCCCCCTTGGCTAGTTTAAATGCTTGCCAATGAAGCATTTAAACCTATCACCTAGGATCCTGGATCCCCCCTGGACAGATGCAGACCATCATGCCAGTATAAGTCTGCATCCCTCCAGGTGGCTTCCCAGTCCCCAGTGAAGCCAAAACCCAGTGCTCCACATCAGTTTTTCAACCATTCATTGAATCCCATGATGCAGAATACCCTACCATCATCCTTGCCATAGACAGGCAGCACCTCCGAGAAGGTTACCGTACATGCTACTTGTCTAAGGCCCTTCCCCAACTCCACAAACTCCTCTTGCACTGCTCTGATCCCATTTACAGCCAGGTCATTTGTCCCTAGGTGGACAGTGACATCCAGCTCCCTCCCTTGTGCAGCTGCTGCTGCAATCCTAAGGATTCACTTCCTGTCTTTCCAAGCTGTGGTGCCAGGCAGGCACCTTACCTCCCTATCCCCTTCCTCCCCCACGTCTACCCCCCAATGACTGAATCCCCCACCAGGAGTTGTTTCCTTCCCCTTTGGGGTCTCATGCCACCCTCCTGTGGGTCTCCTTTGTGGAGGTTCCCAGCATCCTCCTTGGTCTCCACTGCGTGTGCCTCCATAGAGGAACCACTTTTTTCCAGAACAGCACATGAATTGTGGAGAGCTACAACTGGAGGGATGCACCTCTGTCCCACCACCCTCTACCTCCCTGAGCCCAGCTTGGTCCAACAGCTCCTCTTTCTTGGCAACCTCTGAGGTAACGGTGCTGGCCCTGGTGGTCCCTGGGTGGGAGAAGAGGTTTCATGAATCCTAGCCAGGTCAGCCTGGAGACGAGCAACCTACTCCCTCAGACCAGAGAGGTGCCTGCAAACAGGGCAGAATTGCAGCCTCCAGAATGTCTCCTGGAACACTGCTGCTCCACATCCATTGCACTGCACCACTCCCATCTTGACTTATTTATTATTTATTATTTTTACAAATTGTTACTTTGGTCAAAGGAAACACCATGATTCTGGCAACTGATACCTATCTCCAGCCAGGGGTAATGGTCAGGTGTCTCCCAGGTACATCAGCATGGAGAGACACTGACTGCATTGCTAAAATTGTTCAGGAAGCAGAAGAAAACATTGACATCCTGATACACATAGGGACTAATGATCTCACCATCTGGTCAGTTGTGGAGACCAAGGAACACCTGACTAGGCTGGGTGACAAACTATCATCCATTTCATCTGGCATCTCCTCTGAGATCCTGCCAGTCTGGGAGAGGGGGGCAGATCAATTGGAAGGTCAGAGAAGGGGAGATAGGGGAGCTAAACATGTGGCTCAAGGGCTGGTGCCCGGAAGAAGGACACAAATTTGTAGGGAACTGGCAACAGTTTTGGGAGTGAAAGTTCTTTAAATTTGATGGACTGCATCTGACTAAGGAGAGAGTCAGTGCATTGGGGCACACATTTGACATCTTTGCAGAATATTTAAAGTAGCAAATAGGAATAGGGGTGCAGCACCCCATATGTTGAATGGGAAGAACACCCCCCCCAGCTAGTGGTCAAACAGGAGTTCAGCATGTTTGTAGTTCATTTGCATCACCAGGTAAGGAAAAAGGTCCAGCATCCCATACAACACACAGGGGAAATGCCAGACCTCGACCAATTACTAACACACCGAAATCTGGCCAATGGAAAATTATGTACACAAATGCTCACAGTCTGGGAAACAAGATCTCAGACCTGCAGTCAATAATGACAGAGGCTAAACTGGACATAGCAGCCATTAGTGAGACATGGTTTACCAGTAACCACACTTGGGAGACTTCAGTACCTGGCTATGTACTGTTCAGAAGAGACTGAGGTGCAAAGGAGGGGTGGAGTGGCCCTTTATGTCAATGAAAATATCAAAGCTACAGAAATTCAGAATACACATAAGGAGCCAGAAGAACTGTGAGTCACACTGGAAACAGGAAATGGGACAGCCATAAGAACTGGGGTTGTGTACAGGATTCCAGACCAGGGGGAGGACATAGACACATTACTGTTAGAAGATATACAAAACATGACAACTAAAGGGGAGGTTCTGATAATGGAAGACTTCAACATGCCAGATATAGATTGGTCAATATCAGCAGGAACATGTGCCAGATCTAGACACATGGTGGATTCCCTGTAGGGGGAGGGCCTCAAACAACTGGTACAAAAACCCATAAGAGACAGGGCTATCCTAGATCTAGTACTGACTAACAGGGAAAATATCACAGATCTCTAGGTAGAAGATCATCTGGGGGCCAGTGACAATCACATGGCATGGTTCAATTTGGCCACTAGAACAAATCTTCCCATTCCAAGGCAAAAATATGGAACTTCAGAGGAGCTGACTTTGATAAGATGGCCAACCGAGTTAAGCTAGCCCTGGCAAAAAGAAATACAGGTGAGGGGGTACAGGCAAAGTAGGCAAGCATTAAGGATGCAATACTTGAAGCAACATCCCATTGTGTTATAGAGAAAAGGAAGTGCAAAAGAAGAAAGAAACCACTTTGGTTCTCAAAAGCAGTAGCAGAAAAGGTCAGAGCCAAAAGGCTGGCCTTCAGGAAATATAAGGGAATGCAGCAGAATGAAGATAGGGAGGCATACCAAACTTCCCTAAGGGAAGCAGGGAACACAATAAGGAAGGCAAAGGCCCAAACCAAGAAAACACTAGCACAAACAGTAAAAGAAGGTGACAAGACTTTCTATAGATACATTAGTGAAAGGAGAAAATCCAGAGGGGGTATTGCTAAGATCAAAGGGGATAAGGGGGCATGTGAGGAGGAGGAGGACCATATAAAAGCATCTATCCTAAATAGATTCTTCTGCTCAGTATTTACTGAAGAGAAGGTAGGCCAGGGCCCACAGCTCAGCACCATGGACATGGGGGGGAGGTGTGCACTAGTCCCTTCACAAAAGAAAGGGTCCTACAAGAGCTCAATAAGCTCAAGGTGGACAAGACAATGGGACCTGATGGCATACATCCCAGGGTACTAAAGGAGCTAAGGGTGGAACTAGCAGAGCCATTATCACAATGTTTAGTGAGTCTCTGAGCACAGGAGAGGTCCCAGAAGACTGGAGAAGGGCTCATGTGATCCCACTCCACAAGAGTGGTAGCAGAGAGGAGGCAGAGAACTATAGACCAGTCAGTCTTACTTCAGTAGTGGGCAAGATTATGGAGGCACTCCTTAGGAAAGGATAGTGCAACACCTGGAATCCATAGGAGCACAGGATCCAAGACAGCATGGGTATGCAAAAGGAAGGTCCTGTCAAACTAATCTCATAGATTTATTTGACTGTGTAACCAGAGTAGTGGACCAAGGGGGAGCAGTTGATGTCACCTACCTTGACTTTAGCAAAACTTTCGATAATGTTCCACATAGAAGATTGATTAATAAGCTGGGTAGGCTTGGGGTGGGTCAGAAGTTGGTCAACTGGGTGGCAAACTGGTTGACAGGCAGAAAACAGAGAGAGGTGATAAATGGTATACAGTCAGAAGAGATGCAAGTCACAAGTGGGGTACCTCAGAGATCAGTCTTGGGGCCAGTCATCTTCAATATCTTCATCAGTGACATTGCAGATCAAATGGAGAGTAAGGCTTGTCTGTTTGCAGATGACACCAAGATCTGCAACAGAGTAGATGATCCAGACGGGGAGGGCAGAATGAGAAGAGATCTGGATATACTAGCAAAATGGTCAGAAGAGTGGCAACTGGGGTTTAAAGCAAAGAAGTGCAAGATCATGCACATAGGGAAGAGAAACCCTGAAGCCACCTGTAGGCTGGGAGGGGAGTTGCTGGCAGTCACAAGGGAAGAAAGAGACTTGGGCATCATCATCACCGATGACCTGAAATCATCCAAGCAGACCACGAAAGCAGTAGGTAAGGCTAGTTGGATGTTGGGGTGTATTAGTAGGGGTATCACAAGTCGGAAGAGAGAGGTAATAATCCCTCTATACAAGACACTGGTTAGGCTCCATCTGGAGTACTGAGTGCTGTACTGGAGGCCACACCTTCACAAGGACATTAACCAAATTGAGGCAGTCTAGTGAAGGGCAACCAAAAGGATGTAGAGACTGCATCAGAAAACATATGAGGACGGATTAATGGAGCTCAATATGTATACCCTAGAGCAAAGGAGGGAGAGCGGTGATATGATTGAAACATTCAAACACCTTAAGGCCATTAACAAGGTGAAAAAGTCTAACATGTTTCAATATAAGAAAAATAGCAGGACAAGAGGACATAGCATGAGATTAGAGGGAGGCCGATTAAGGAGTAATGTGAGGAAGTTCTTTTTCACAGAAAGGGTGGTGGTTGCATGGAATGGCCTACCTCAGGAAGTAGTGGATATGAATATGGTGCAGGGCTTCATACAGGCATGGAATAGCATAAGGGAGCAATACAGATGAGTATGAATCGATAGGCCATTGACAGAGCAAAGGCTGATGGCACATTCATAAGGTAGAAAAAGAAATGGGAAGACTGGATGGGTCTTGCGGTCCTTATCTGCCATCAACTTCTACGCTTCTATGTCTGTTTGTGTACCGGGCACCACTCTGGACAAATGCAGTACCACTGGATCTCTCAGACTCTAATACGCTTGGACCCTTTAAACTTAAATTGTGACAACACCTTATTCATATGAGTACCTGCAGGTGCCACTTCCGAGTCATCCTACACACCCGTTGACTTACCCCAGCACTTCCTGGCCTCTATCCCTGGGATAGGCAAACAGCAGTACTTGGCCCCATCTCTGAGCCCTTTATCCCAGCCTACCCCACTCTGTCCACACTGTCCTGTGTTCTCCACCCTTCTTCCCCTCTTCCCTTACTTTTCCTTCTGATGCAGGCTTACTTTGCACATCGCCACAGTTACCTGTTTGGCTTGGATTTATGTACCCTTATGATAATATTGTCATTATCAGTTTACTGTACCCTCAATGTTTTATCTGTATATTGTTCTGAATTCCTTGCATTGTTGTTTATGTACATGATGTAGAACCTCTCAAAGAGCATCCACTCACAGGTGAATCCAAGATTTCAATAAATAGATAAATAAAATAAATGCGAAGGCCTGACAGATATTCACAAAACATTAACCTGAAGAAGTCTGAGTAAAGGCAAAAGTGTTACATCACACAGTGTAGGGTACTGGTTCCCCATATTGTTTGCCCATTGGGAGAATGCAACACATGGACAAGGTTTCCCATTATGGAATGGATAAGTGTTGTACACACAGGTTTCATCAGCAACATTGCCCCCAAAATAATTTATTTGGCCTATGTGGGCCTGCCAAACATACACAAAACATTAGGCTGAAGAAGACTGAGCAAAGGCAACAGTGCCGTATCCCACAGTGTGGGCTACTGGTAACAAAAAGTGTGTGCCCATAGGGATAGTGCCACTCCTGGACAAGACTTCCCAATATACAATGGATAATGTTGTACACACTGGTTTCCTGAGCAACATGACACCAGAAATTATTTATTTGTCATGTGTTGGGCTTCCAAAAATTCACAAAACAGCCTTAAGAAGACAGAGTGAAGATAAAATTGCAGCATCCAATAGAGTGGGCTACTGGTTCCAAAACTGTGTGCCGATTGGGACAGTACAACACATGGAAAAGACTTCCCATTTTGTATAATGGATAAATGCTGCACAGACAGTTTTTATGGGCAACATTTCCCTCAAAAATATTTATTCAGCTTGTGTAGGTCGGCCAAAAATTCACAAAACATTCATCTGAAGAAGGCTCAGAAAAGACAACAGTGCAGCATCCCACAGTGTGGGTTAGTAGTTAGGAAAGCTGCACACATAGACAATACTTCCATTATCCCATGGATAAATGTTACATACTTGGTATTCAAGGGCAAAATTACCTCAAAAAATTATTCTTTAAGATAGATAGATAGATAGATAGATAGATAGATAGATAGATAGATAGAAAGATGTTTTTTTCGCTTGGTGCCCAGTCCTGAGGGATCTGGGTGCCACACAATCAAAATTGACAAAACAGTATCACATTCAAATTATATAAACAGTCAATGAGCAAATAAATTAAAAATAATTTAAATGTTCTGTATAAGTTAAAAAAACATCTGAAGGAAAGGCCAAGCTAAAAAGGTGAGTCTTCCAGCCCCTCCAAAATGCCTCCCTCAAAGATCTTGTCAATGAGTTCCAGAGGACCAGTCCAGCCACCTCTAATGAACAATCACAGGAGGTTTTCAGTCTGGTCCTCAGAACTGCCAGGAGGCTCATGGAGGAGGAATGAAGGGAGCAGGCTAGGATGGCAGGAGTGAGGAGGTCTGACAGGTAGCCAGGGACTGATCCATATAGGGTTTTATAGGTGAGCAAGCCCACCTTGAAGAGAATCCTCCACTTGACTGGCAGCTTGTGCAGACCCCGCAGGACTGAGGTCACATAAAATGACCTTGACAGCCCCATCAGCAGCCTGGCTGTTGCATTCTGCATTAGCTGAAGCCAGCAGAGGTTCCTTCCAGTGACCCCAAGGTAAAAAGCATTACAGTAGTCAGGTCTGGACGTTACAAAGGCATGCACCAGTGATGGCAGGTCATCGGGCAGAATTAGGGGTTTAATCTGGGTGATGTTCCTCAGAAGGTAAAAACCACTTTTGATGACAGCCGACACCTGAGCTTCAAATGCGTAATGCCCCAATACGTACTGTATGCCTGCCATAAATTCACAAAACATTAATTTGAAGAAGACTGAGTAAAGACAACAACAATGCAGCATCCCACAGTGTATGGTGCCAGTTTCAAAAATCATGTGTCCATTGGTACAGTGGCATACATGGACAAGACTTCCCATTATGCCATGGATAAGTGTTATGCACACTGAAGTCATGGGCAATATTGTCCCAAAAATCATTTATTTGTCCTCTGTAGGCCTTCCAGAAATTCACAAAAGATTAATCTTAAGAATATTGAGTGATGACAAAAACAATGCAGCATCCTATAATGTGGGCTACTGGGTCCAGCAACTGTGTGCCCATTGGGACAGTGCCATACTTGGACAAGGCTTCCCATTATGCCACGGATAAATGTTGTACACATTGGGCTCACTGGCGACATTGCTCCACCCCCATTTTCTATTCAGCCTATTTGGACTGCCAGGAGTTCAAAAAAGATTAATCATAAGAAGACTGAGTGAAGACAACAACAGTGCCATATCCAACAGTGTGAGCTACTGCTTCCAAAAAGTGTGTGTCCATCTGGACAGTGCCACAAATTGATAAAAGTTCATGTTATGCCATGGATAGTTGGATTTGTGTTAAACACACTGGTTTCATTTATTTATTTATTTGAAAATTGGTAACTGGTAGAGGTGCACAGATTAAAGGCATATTTCCAGCTGTGACTTGAGGGAAAAGAGGAAGGGGAGAAACACAGTTACCAACAAAATAGAGCCAGTCAGGTGATGTGGTTACACTAGCAATTACATAAAGACCATAAGCTGAATGCAGTACAGACAAATTGGCAAAACATTGCATATGTAGTACAAATAAATTAACATACAAATAATTTGTGCAAATTGGGCAAACTCAAAAAGTACATAGTGCCCGAGTGAAAGGAGGCTGAACTGGTGCAGAAAGTAAGAATCAAAACAAGATGATAAACTTCAATAAGGTTGCCAGAACTATGAGGTTAGGGGGAGGAGGAAATCAGGGGTGGCCAAAGTCAGGCAAGGGTATGGAAGGGTTTAGAAAGATGGTTGGCAGGAGCAGAGGGAGGGAAGGGGAGGAGTTTTGGCTGGTGTCTAATGGAGGGAAGGGAGGGGAAGAGATGAATGGTGGAGGGTAACTGGTTCCAGAGGAAGGAAGGCAGCATGAGAAAATAGGTTTCTTAGCTGATTAGTGTGCTTGGGGAAAAGAGAATATGTTCAGCCTCTTGAGTGCAGGGAGTAGGAGAACGAGGGGATGGAGGAGAGGAGATGAGATAGGTATTAGATGATAGACCCCAACCAGTATTTAGAGGTGAGGAAAGCATAGTGGGATTGGAGACTTCAGGGGAAGGAGAGGATAGATAGGGAGCAGTGGTGAGTATGAGAGGGTGAGCTGGTAGTAAGGTGGCAGAAGGGATTGCAGAGAGTGTCCAATAGAGGTGGGCAAATTTAGAAAACTTCACTCTGGACAGGGTGAGAGGACTTGGCTGGGGGTTCAAAAAAGGAGTGAATCATCTTCCAGAATTAAGATTATTTTGGAGGTTGGTCTTGATGTATAGGGACTGCACAGTATGAACTGCCAAGAGTTCCTAAGCACCCTGTAAGAGAGGAATCCAACAGGGAGCAGGATAATTTACATCTGTCCAAGGCTTGGTCACTGATCTTGCACAAGTCAATCAGACTGAAGGTGATGCAGGAGTGGTGAAAGGATTTAACCCTGGATTTCCTGATTGGGGTGTTCTTTCCCAGACAGAAATAAATATTGAGTAGAAGAGGGATAGGGCCATATCGATATCTAGGGCAGTGAGCATGAATCATCACTAAGTTGCTCAGTAGAGTTTCTCTCTTCATTGACTGATAGTTTCATGGGCAAGATTGCCATTTCCAAAAAAATAATTTATTTGGCCTTTGTAGATCTGGAAAAAATTCATGAAACATTAATCTGAAGAAAACTAAATAAAACCAAAAGTGCAGCATCCCACAGTGTGGGCTAATGGTTCCACAAACTGTGTGCCCATTAGTACAGGGCAACACATGTGCAAGACTTTCCATTATGCAATGGATAAATGTTGTACACACAGGTTTCATGACCAAAATTGCCTCCCAAATTATTTTTTCAGCCTTTGTGGCCTGCCAAAAAATTCACAGAAGATTAATCTGAAGAGGACTTAGTGAAGAAAAAAAGAGCAGCATCCCACAGTGTGTTCAAGTGGTTCTGAAAACTGTGTGCCCTTTGGGACAGTGCAACACATAGAGAAGGCTTCCCATTATGCCATGGATAAGTACTGTACACACGAGTTTCATGGGCAGCATTGCCCTTAAAATGATTTGTTCAGCCTGTACAGACCTGGCAAAAATTCACAAGAGATTAATCTGAAGAAGACTAAGTCATGGCAACAGTGCAGCATCCTGCAGTGTGGCTACAGGTTCCAAAATTGTGTAGACATTGGTACGTTTTCATACATGGACAAGATTTCTCAGAATGCCATGCATAAGTGAGGTACACCCTGGTTGCACTGGCAACATTGCTCCAAAACGTATTTCTTAGGCACATGAAGGGATGCATAAATTCACAAAAGAATTCTGTAAAAGACAGTGAAGACAACAATGCAACATCCCATAGTACAGGCTACTGCTTCCAAAAATGATGTGCCTATTGAGACAGTGCTACACATGGATAAGGCTTCAAATTATGACATGTGTGTGTGTTGTACCCATCAGTGTGATGGGCAATATCGCACAAAAATAGTTTTTCATTCAGCCTATGTAGGTCTGCTAAAAATTCACAGATGATTAGTCTTAAGAAGACTGAATGAAGACAACAGGAGTGCAGCATGCCACAGTGTGGGCTACTGGTTCCAAAAATTATTTGCCCATTTGAGACAACAGCACACATGGACAAGGCTTCCCATTAAACCATACATGAGTGTTAAGCTCACTGGTTTAATGGGCAAAAATGCCCATAATAAGTTTCTCGGCATGTGCAGACCTGCCAAAAATTCACAAAAGATTCATCTGATGAAGACTCAGTGAAGACAACAACAGCGCAGCATCATACAATGTGGGTTACTGGTTACAAAAAATGTGTGCCCATTGGACAGTGCCACAGAAGGACAAAGATTCCCATTATGTCACTTCTTTTTCCTTTTTTTTTTTCCATATACATTTTAAGCCACCTTCAGAGCTGGCAGACGGCTCCAGCCACTCCCTCGGAGGGGATTCATCTCTCCAACAGGGCTTTTGCTGCACCCTCCCCAGCCAACCACCCCCATGAGTTACCCTCCCACGACAGGGCTGGTGGTGAGGAGTTTCAGCCTCCCCCTACCCCCAGAAGCCAACATCTAGATTGCCGGGCGTGGCATTAGTGTAGTCTGTCATCATTGAGCCTGCCAGCTCTGATCATTTTTCCATTTTCTTCCCAGACCCATGCACTTGCAATGGGTGGGATGACTGTCTACATCTCCGTAAAGGCAGTCTTATGTTCTATGCATGGGTCCACCCCTTTCTAGAACTGCACCTGTGCTGACCCCCAGCTTCTGCTGGGTGTCATTCTACAGTGAGATGCAGATTTCCCCAACCCCTGAGAAAGGAGAGCTATCAGTGGATGCTCAATCCGTCCTCGCTCCAGCCGACCCCAGAGTAACCCGACTCCATTCCTGAACCTGGGTCACCAGCATAGCATGAGGTAAGGTGTCCAGTGCCTCAGCCTTCTGTGCCACAGGGCCATCATTATACCATTTGTAAGTGTTATACGCACTGGTTTCACTGAAGACATTGCCACAAAAATTATTTCTTTGGCCTGTGCAGGCCTTCCAAAAAAGCACAATAGATGAATCTGAAGAAGACTGAGTGAAGACAACAGTGCAGCATCACACAGTATGAGCTACTGGTTCCAAAAATTATATACAGTACCTTCAGAGAGTATTCACCCGCCTTGGATTTTGTCACATTTTGTTGTGTTACTACCAGAATTTTTAATGCATTGAAATGATTTTTTCCCCCTTGATTCACACAGCATACTCAACAATTTAAAGGGGCAAAAATATTTATATTGTGTAACAAAAATTTATGAAACATTAAAAACTGAAATATCTTCTTTACTTAAGTATTCACCCTCCTGAGTCAATACTTTGTAGAAGTGCCTTTGGCAGCAATTACAGCTTTGAGTCTTCTTGGGTATGTCTGTATCAGCTTTGCACATCTGGATTTGGGGATTTTCACCCATTCTTCCTTGCAGATCTGCTCAAGCTCTGTCAAGTTGGATGTGGGCATTGGTGAACTGCCATCTTTAAGTCTTTCCACAGATTCTCAATGGGATTCAAGCCTGCGCTTTGGCTGGGCCACTCAAGGACATTCACCTTTTTGTTCTGAAGCCACTCCAGTGTTGCTTTGGCTGTATGCTTGGGGTCGTTGTCCTGTTGGAATGTAAATCTTCACCCCAGTCCAAGGTCTGTTGCAGACTGATGCAGGTTCTCCTTAAGGATTTGCCTGTATTTGGCTCCATTCATTGTTCCCTCTATCCTGACAAGTGCTCCAGTCCCTTCCGCTGAAAAGCATCCCCATAACATGATGCTGCCACCACCATGCTTCATGGTAGGGATGGTGTTACATGGGTGATGAGCTGTGTTCGGTTTGCGCCAGGCATAGCGCTTTGCATTCAGGCCAAAGAGTTAAATTTTTGTTTCATCAGACTAGACAATTTTTTGCCACATGGTCTCAGAGTCTGCCACATGCCTTCTTGCAAACTCCAGGCATGCTATTATGTGGCCTTTTCTCAGGAGTGGCTTCTGTCTAGCCACTCTCCCATAGAGGCTACATCTGTGAAGTGCTGCAAGATTGTTGTCCTCTGGACAGGTTCTCCCATCTCAGCCATGGAACTCTGTAGTTCTGTCAGAGTGGTCATTGGGTTCTTGGTCACTTCCCTGACCAAGGTCCTTCTTGCCCGGTTGCTCAGTTTGGGAGGACTGCCTGCTCTAGGAAGAGTCTTGGTGGTTCCGTAATCTTTCCATTTCCTAATGATGGACTTGACTGTGCTCCTGGGAACTTTCAACATCCTAGAAATGTTTTTATACCCATCCCCAGATCTATGCCTCCTCACAGTTCTATCACAGAGTTCTACGGACAGCTCCTTGGTCTTCATCGTAGAGTTTCTGCTCTGAAAAGTCAGGGTGCCTGGACAATAGACAGCATGGATTCATCCCTGGGAAATCGTGTCAGACAAACCTTGTGGAGTTCTATGACTGGGTGACGAGTGCCTTGGACCTGGGTAGACCAGTGGATGTCCTCTTTCTAGACTTCAGCAAGGCATTTGACTCTGTTCCTCACTTGGGCCTGTTGGATAAGCTGGGAGAAATGGGGGTGGGGAACCAGATAATCAGATGGATAGGCAATTGGCTCCAGGACCGGACCCAGAGGGTCGTAGTTGGCGGGATAGCCTCATCCCCAAGGAGGGTCATTAGTGGGGTCCCACAGCGATCAGTCCTTGGGTCCTTCCTCTTCAATGCCTACGTCTCTGACATAAGGACAGGAATCAGGAGTGAGATGAGTCTCTTTGCGGATAACTCAAAACTGGGTGCGGTGGCGGATGGGGAGGAGGGGAAGGTGGCCCTACAGGGGGACCTGGAGGCTCTGGAAAGATGGTCTAGAAAGTGGAAGCTGAGGTTCAATGCAGGGAAATGCAAGGTATGCCACCTGGGGGCCAGAAACCCAGGCCAAGTGTACACCCGGGGGGGGGAATGCTACAAGTTTCGATGGCTGAGAAGGACCTGGGGGTGGTGGTGGATGTCAAGATGAACAACTCAGAGACTTGTAAGAGGGCAGCAGCCAAGACCAACAGGATGCTGGGATGCATCGCTAGGGGGATCACCTCCAGAAGGAGGGAAGTGATACTCCTTCTGTATAACTGCTTGGTGAGGCCGCACCTTGAGTACTGCGTGCAGTTTTGGAGGCCACACTTAAAGAGGGACATTACCCTCCTGGAGAGGGTCCAGAGGAGGGCAACCAAAATGATTTGGGGCTTGGGGGACAGGACCTATGAGGAGAGGCTCAAAGAGCTAAATATGTACACATTGGAAGAGAGAAGGGACCGGGGGGACATGATAGAGGTCTTCAGCTACATGAAGAGGGTAAATAGGGGAGGAACAGTTAGGGTGCTTCGAAGGAAGGAGGAGGAGGGGTCCACTAGAGGGCATGGGTGGAAGCTGGAGGGGGGAAGATTCAGGGGAGAAAGGAGGAGGTGCTACTTCACTGAGAGGGTGGTGGAGCCATGGAATGTGCTGCCTAGGGGGCTGGTGGAGGCAGAGACAGTGGAGGGGTTCAAGAGGGGGTGGGACAGGTACAGGGGAAAGGGTTCTGTAAGCAAAATCCAATGCAGCAAGAATATCCGGAACTGGGAAGGGAGAAGCCAGAGGAGACGAGGGGGGCAGCAAGGTCAGCACCCAGGGTGGAGGCTGACCAAACGAGCAGACACGAAAGACCGTTAGGCCTATTCTGCTGGCATTTTAGTATGTTAGTATGACATGCACTGTCAACAGTGGGACCTTATGTAGACAGATGTATTTCCTCTGAAATCATGTCAACCATTTGAACTGACCACAGGTGGACTCCATTCAAGTTTTAGAGTGATCGCACAAGGAAATTGGATGCACCTGAGCTCAGTTTGGAGTGTCATAGCAAAGGGGGTGAATACTTATCAAATCAAGACATTTCAGGTTTTTATTATAAATTACATGTACAAAAAATTCCAGAAGTTTCATTCCACTTTGACATTATAGAGTAATTTGTGTAGATACGTGACAAAAAAACCCATATAAATGTATTTTAATTTGAGTTTGCAACATCACAAAATATGACAAAATCCAAGGGGGGCGAATGCTTTCCGAAGGCACTGTATGTGTTTGTGTGTGTACGTGTGTGTGTGCGTGCATGCGTACACGTGTGTGTGTGCAGGCTACTGGTTCCAGCCAAAAACTAATGGACACTGAAGTGTTCCCTATCCACCTGATCATCCTCTTTCTTTAGCCAAACTTAGAGTATAGGAGATTCATCATTCAAAAACAGTCAGAAAAAGGGGCTTTTGAAAAAGGGGCATGTTGATTCTTAAAAAAAGTGAGCTTCTGTGCATTTTAAGTTAAATGGCACACTCTCCTGTTGCTGGTAATATTGCCTGCAGCCCTGAAAATTCTCTCTGAATATGTACTTTTAGGTGGCAACTGAGGTGTTCAACAGCTACAGTACCTGTATCAAAGAAGGCCAAGTTATCCTTTCTTTGGTATGAGAATAACAGAAGTTCATGTCCTTCTATCGGGTCCTGCTAGTGGCATGTTCTCATCCATATAATCCTTCACTATTTTGTTTACTGTTGTCTCTGGCACCACTGGATCAGAAAGTGACTAGCCATGCCTTTTCACCAAGCCAAAGAAATACAGTTGTTCCCAGAGTGGTTTGTTATCAATGGCTGTCTTTCTTGAGCCCCCCCCCCCAAGAAAGACAGCCATTGATAACAAACCACTCTCCTGTGATGTTCAGTAATAGCAGTGGAAACACATTGGTGTTCTCCTTCCCTCTCTTCCACCTCATCTGTCAGCGTGTTTGCAAGGGATGATGATGAGCGTTCTTGTACTCTGCTTGTGTTCCTGGTCCTGTTTTGTGCCTTACATACAGAGACTCAATGGATAAGCCAGGCTTTATAGGACTGTTGATTGTTACCACATTCCTGTGCACCAAAGAATGCTTCAGATGTGTCCAGGAACTGAGGGTACAAGACAGCAGCCAGGATGTAGTAGTCAGCTCTAGTTATGTCTTAAATGTGTGTGTGTCATTCCAGAAATGTGATCTTATCCTTTCTACTTGAATGACAGTGATAGTATCTTCCTTGCCCTCATATTGCATTTTCATACAAACAAGTAGCAGGCTAATGAGAACAATGAGGGGGAGTACTTGGCTTATAACAGCTGCATCAGTACTTAACATCTTGTGAGATCTCCTCAGATGGCTTCAGCACAGTGCAGAGCATCTCTATCAGACACCACTTATTGTGGCTGTTTAACTGTCCCTTGCCAAGACCATCCAAATGGCACAATGGTGGATATCCTTCTGTTGCTCTAGCAGCCATTGCATATGTAAAAGCTGGAATTCCCCTTTGTTGCCACATCTTGTTTCTGGTGGTGGATGGAAAGGTGGTTCCACTGTTCAATGTGTAAGCAATAGGACATGACAGAGTGTGTGTTAGTGCATGGATGGGGCGTAGTGAGGCATGAGGCCACAGGCTGGGTGCCTTCAGCTCCTGGTTGTGCACTAGAAGTGTCTAGTGCACACCCCTAGAGTGTCTGAAAGTGCTTATGAAATGGGCTTCTTAATTGCACATGTATGTGAAAACTAAAGTTCATAAGATTAAGTAACAAAAAATTGAATCTTTCTTTTAATATTAAATAAAATAGTTCCTCCGTATACATCCGTTTACTGTTTGTTTGTTTTTTTAGTTAATGACTCTTGTCCCAGTAAGGCTTCCATAGTTGTTTTATTCTTGTGGTTGGTACGGCAGCCCCCCCCCCCCGAAACCAGCACCATTACTGTTTTGTTTATTGGAGCAGGTAGCAGCAAAAAAAAGTATCTAAGGTAAGAATGTGGGCAGCAGTCAACTGGCTAATGGAGTTTCAAGGGAAAGAAGTGAATAATTGACCGGCCTTCAAGTTAGCCATGGAGGAGGAGAAGAATGAGCAAGCAGGAGGACAGGGGAGAGCTTGTGACTGTTTTGTTTTTTTTCTTATTAGCTGCATCCAGCTTATTTATAAACTGTAGAAAATAAAATAGAAATATGGAGAAAGTGAAGGTGAGTGACCAGCAGGTCAACTATTGAGTAGGAGAGCAAGCTAGGGAGCGAGTTAATGGGAGGGGAATGGGAAAGCCATTGTGAAGTCCACCATCTTGCTTTTGATACGTGAATGTAGCAGTCATTTAAAAAAAAAAGATGATTAAAAAAGGTACCGATTTAGAGGCTCAGCCATTACAAGCTAATTCATAAAATGGAATCACTGGTTATAGACAGTAGACTGATTGAATGAGTGCAAAATTGGCTAGGGGAGAGAAAGTAGGTAGTTAGGATTAGGGGTACATACTCCGGAGCATCTGAAGTGACAAGTGGGGTGCCACAGGGGTCACTGCTGGGCCCTACATTGTTTTCACTATACTTAGGGGACATACAACATAATATAAAGAACACTCAGGTTAAATTTGCTGATGATGTAAAACTGGGGTGACAAGTAAGCTCCATGGACTGTACTCAGGATCTCGAAGAGGATTTGAAAAAGTTGAAAAATGGGCATTAGAGAATGGAATGCCATTTGGCTTAGAGAAATGCAGAGTACTGCATATGGGGAAAAATAATTCCAGGCATACATATTATTTAAATGGTCAAAAAATAGAATCAGCAGAAATGGAAAAGGATTGTGGGATTATAATAGATGAGGGAATGACTTTTAGACAACAGAGAGCTGAGGTAGTTAGGAAATCTAATGACATGACTAGAAACATCAAGCAAAACTTTATAAACAGATCAAAAGAATGTTTTTTTCCTTTGTATAGAACATTTGTAAGACCACGTATTGATTACAGTTCATCTTTGTGGAGTCCCCATACAAGGAGAGAAATAAGTAGGACAGAAAAAGTTCAAAGGACCGTTACAAAAACAATATGGTCTATAAAAAAAGGATAGTTATGAAGAGAGGCTGAAGAAGTGGGGTTTATTTAGTCTGGAGAATAGAAGGAAGAGAGGTAATCTTCTGCAGTTATTTAAAATTATGAAAGATCCGGAATTAAAAAACAAAATGGGTATACAATTGAAGGAAAAAACGGAAGGTTTAAAAGCACACAAATTCCAGATAAAACTAGATACTGTAAAAACCAACATAAGATATTATTCCTTTTTACATAGAACAGCAAGAATATGGAACGCTTTACCAGAGTATGTGGTTTTGAGCAATAGTTTGGAAACATTCAAAAGGGAAATAGACCAACTGATATGTTTAAATCGATAAGTTTGAGTCTGCTTTGTGGGGAACGGTAAAATGGGCAATAATGCCTTCTCCCGTTCTATCTACCAGTATAAAAATCAGTATAAGATGGGAAATGTATTCTAAAGGCAGTATATAAGGACTGCTGTGTGTTCTCACTTGGTGATGTGGGAAAAACTGGCGGGCATTAACATTCCAACTTTTGCTAAACATTCTAAATGAGCATATCTTTCTTTTTTTTTGGGGGGGGGTACGACGTCCAGTCTGCCAGCACTTGATTTTAGCCATGCACTATACACTTTAAATGCACAGCTATAAGTCAATCACAGGGCTAGAAATATTAATCCCATTTAATAATTTGTAACAGCATCTGTGCCTTTACAGAATAGCTAAAACGACTGAAAACATTTTTTTGGTCAGTCTGCACAGTGTTTCCTTCCTTATCTTGGAATCCCTGAACTAACAGATTTATGCACTGAGCAAAACATGGAAAATGGTTTTCTGTAGCACTCCACATTGTCAATGGGTAATCATAACAATTGGGCATAATACCAGGGAAATGGCACAGCCCAAGCTTTAGAATTTTAGGCCCATGAGGATTTTATCAGCAACAGCTCCACAGTTTAGCTGTGCCATTCAGAGGGGACAGAGCTACTTTAATCTTCTCTCAATATTTTCAAGATTCAAGACTTCTCCATCCCTGCATCAGGTTCTGTGTTTTTTGTGTTTGTGCAGCTATTGTGTGAAATCTGGGTACCTCAGAGTTTTTTTGGTGTTCTTTTTTCTCCACACACCTTCATTTTTCCATTTGCAAGGCCACCATTAAGCTGGGTGCATGCTCTTCCTTCAGGCTGGTTTCCTGCCTCTAATTGAAGCAATTGTCCACATTTGTGCAATACTGTTGCATCACGCTATTGCACTTCTGTAATACTGTTGCATCACACTATTGTGGTTGCACAATACTATCACACCATGCTATTTTGCTTGCACAATACTGTTGCACTGCACGATTACTGGTGCGGCACACCCACATGAGAATCGTAATGTCCTGCATGCACCTGCTAGTGACTGCACACATCTAATTAGCACTGTTTGGTGCTCTAATCACAGTACACAGCTCAGTGAAAAGTTTTTAGCTTCCTCAGAAAGGCATTAGCCCAGGTTCCAATATAAGGGCTAATTATTATATTTACCTCAGTAATTGTTATGTGGCACCCATTTATAACAGGCAATGCAGTGTAATGGCTAAGTCTCTAGGCTGTGATACTGGAGACCTGGGTCTGAATCCCTCAGCCACCAATGAATATGGTTTAACAAAAAAAAAATATTTCTCTCTCTCACACCATGACTATCGGAGACCATTAATCAGGAAATTATGTAAGAACTGCAAAAAAGGGTGATGAGGCCTTCCCCATTTGTTCCTTTTGCCCTCATTGTGTTGCTCAGCACCCCCAGCTGGTCCTCTAGCCTAGGGAGGGGGAGCACATGTTTTTTCATTTTGCAGTGGCAACAGAATTGCAAGGAAATTTAACTTTTGTGGCTCCTGAATGAGGTTGAGCCCAGATGTCCAGCAGGACATCCCAGCAGATACACCTGCCCCCAGTCAGGCCCCACATGTTGGAGAGGGGGCCCTCCAGGCATGTCCAGGTGTGGCGCAGTTTGCTTACACTGCATTAACAGATGTGCAGGCAGACCCCGACTCTGCTCTTTTAGGGCAGGATGAGAATTACAGGGATCTTATGGAAGTAGTTCCTAACTGTAAAATAAAAAAATAAATAAAAGATAGTCCCTCCAATGAGGATGATATTCCCTTTCCTTTGTGGAGGAAGAAGAGGAAAGGGAGTGGAAGGAGTACAAGTATGGTATTCCTTCCTTCTCTGGCTAATAATAAGTCTTTGTTTTTTATGGATAGCCGAGGCATATAGTTCCTTACATCTCAGGAGGTACAGTCCGTGGAGATGGTGGATGTCACTCTGTCTCTGTCTGCATCTTGTAGGCTACTATGTTACCAAGATTACTGAGCAACACTGGGCAGGTGTGGATCAAAGAAAATATCTTCCCAACCTAATTTAGGCTCTTCTATTTTTTAACGAAAAGTTTGCAAGTGGGAAGCTCCTCTGCTGCAGGACAAGGCCATTTGTATTTCTGTAAAAAGACACCACCCTATCGCAGACTCTCTGGCTCTAGCAGATTTTCATGGCAAGTGGGTGGACTTCATATGCAGGATGGGTTTCACCTCCATCAGCATGAAACATTTGTACATCCTTTGTTTCTTGTATTATTGTCAGAGCCTTAAAGATAGGAGTCACTACTCTGGCAAGCTTCATTCCACCTGACTGAAGGAGCAAGTTTTTGCCATTGATGGCCATGGCCACCACCTTCAAGGTGGTTCCCACAGGAGAATTGTGCATATCCACCAGCCTGGCCTATTTCATTATTTTTCAGTCATGAGGGCCATGTAGCCTAGTCATTGGGACATCAATCAAGCTTCATAGGCTAAGCTGTTACCCACCACTCCCCTTCTGGAAGGCTTATTGTATGATTCTGACCTGGATACTATTTTAAAGGATATGTGGTAAGAAGGGCTATCTCCAGTGTCAAACAATAGTGCAAGATTATTGTAACCGAAGGGGTCAATGTAACAGCAGGTGCTGACAGTTGCGAGGGGGGTTCCTCACTTCGGAATTTTGTCTCCAGAGAGTAGATGAGCCTACTTAGGTAACAAGGTTACAGTTTCAAAACAGCCCTTGGCCAGGTGCAGTGCAGGAGGCCCAGCACCAACAGCCTAGTACTTCACAAGAAGGCAATCTGACCCATCCCTGACTCCTTTTTTCTTTGGTGGAAGACTACAGAGTTTTCCTCAAGATGGGCCAAAAACTCTGTTAGATGCCTTATTAGAGGATACTTTCTCTGTCCCAGTTTCAAGGACATCACAAAGGCTAGGTATTGTCAGAGACCCTAACCTCTTCATCCATTGGGTCCATATCTCAGGTCCCACTAATCGAACAAGATCAGTAGTCCTATTGGATCTATTTCATAGTTCCAAAGAAGCTGGGGGTTGTCAGGCCCATTCTGGATTTAAAGCACCTGAAAAAGTTTGTGCGACACCAACCTTTCAAGAGGGTGTCCTTGAGGTCAATCACCCAGGCTGTTCAGCCAGGGGGTTTCCTAAAGCCTCAGTACATCTGACGGATGCCTACCTCCACATTTCCATCTGTCAATCTTACCTAGAGTATCTCATGTTCTTGACACTGGACCAATCTTCCAGTGCAGGGCACTCCTATTCAGCAGTGTATCAGCACCCCAAATTCCTTGAAGGTGTTGATATTTCTAGTGGCTCAATTTCAACACAAAGGGAATCATGTCTATCCTTATTGAATGACCTGCTTATTCATGCATCAATGTTGTCCCTGACAAGAGATCAGTATTCAGGACTCTAGAGATACTAGAGTTGCACTGCTAGGGGTGAATCAGGAGAAGAGCTCTCTCAAGCAATCACAGTCCTTGGAATACCTGGTTGTATTTTTCAATACAAAGCCAGGGAAGGTTTTAGCACCTTCCTAGAAGAAGACCTAATTGACAAAGGTCCAGGGGCTCAGAACATGGTCACCAGCATCTGCCCTTCAGTTGGCTGCTGTTCCTGGCCTCAGGACAGGCAGCATTATACAGCCTATTTGAAGGATTTGCTGAGGGTCTGGGATCCCTCATCAGAGGATTTTCAGCCATTTTCTTTTCACCTCTCTGCACCATCACTCCATGAATGGTAAGTGGATGTACAGGATCTGAGCAAGGGTTCCACTGGAACTTCTTCAGAGTTAATTCTCACAACAGATGTCAGTTTGCATGGATGGGGGCAGGCTGAAACCAGCTCCCACTCAGAGAACTTGATCAACCTAGCAACATCTCCACATCAATGTTAAGGAGATGGAGGTGGTCCGTCTAGCCCCCCCTTCAGTTCAACCATGCTGCTAAGCATGACATACATAAACATTAAGTTGGCACAATCATGGAAATGTTTTGAGAGGTTGCCAACCTGTCGGTGGTTAACCTGGCAGGGCAGATGAATCTCAGGCAGACTGGCTAAGTCACGAAAATGCTCACCCTGTAGAGGGGAGCTTGACCTTGGAGGTTTTCGAACCTCTGTGCAATCAGTTGGTCAACCTCAGATCAATCTGTTAGCATCCATCCTCAATGCACAGATACAAGGTTCTTCAGTCATTTTAGGTGTCCACAGGTAGAGAAAGTGGACACTGCCTCAAGAGTGGTCCTTCAGCAGAGCGTATGCCTTTTCCCTCTGCCTCTTCTTCCAGGGTCTTACAAAAATAAGATGCTCAAGAGGAATCTTCCTTCTAATAGCTCCACAGCAGTTGAGAATGCTGTGGTTCTTGTACCTGATGAATCTGGCTCAGCCAGTTCTTTCCATTTTCAGGTGAGTAGAAACCTTTAATTATAGGGTCATTTCTCCACCAAATCCAGTAGTTATGTAACTCATGGCCTGGCTTCTAAAAGGAGAAGGCTTTTTAAATTATATTTTGCCACAGAGTAGTTAAAAACCTTGATGGCAGCCAGAAAAGCTTATATGTCCATAGCTTACACTCAGATATTGACTGTTTTTCATCCTGGACCAGAAGTAAGGATTTTAAACCTTCCAAGGCCTCAGTTCCACAGATTTTGATTTTCCCACAGGAAGATGTAGAGAAGAGTCTGGCATTGAACATGCTGAAAGGTTAGGTTCCACTCTTGAAGCATCACTGGGTTCTCCTTAGGAACTAATAGAGAGATAATTAGTTTTTTATACATGGTTGGCAGGAGCTGACCATTTTTTTTTAATTCCTGGTTCCCCCATGGGATCCTAATTGGGTTTGGATGCTCTCTGAAAGGAGTTTTGAGCCACCATCATCCAAATCACTGCATGTGTTGTCCTACAAAGTGTGTTCTTAGGGGCCATGTGTTCAGTCAGGAAAGTTGTTGAACTCCAGGCCATATCTCAGGAGCTATACCTTATTATGCATAAGAAACATTGGTACTCATGATGGTCTCATCTTTTTTCTTCAAAGTGCTCATGACTTTCCAGAAGAACCAGGAAATCTGCCTTCCATCTTTCCGCCTGCAGCCTTTGGTAGCCTGTGTATTGAGTGACCGCGATTGAGTGCTTTCAAAAAGGGTGACTAAATCATGTCACTAGCACATAGGGCTACTGGGAAGGGAGGGCGTCCGGATTGGGGGGTCAGTGAATATAGTGATGGGATTTCGCTATATATACACGTGCGTGGGGGGAGGTGGGATGATGACGTGTGATGAGTGGAAGGGGAGGGAGGGTTTGTGTGGCACAGTACAATGGTGGGTTGCTGAGCTGGCCATGTAGCATGGTGGGTAAGTGGCAGTTAGGGTTGGTAAGATGGCAGGTTCAGTTCTGGGAGACCACTCACTTTTTGCTCTGGTTTGGAATTTTTTTCACCTCGTTTTGCACACCTCCCAACATGTACCCCCCGGAGTTAAGAATTCTTTATTAGGGGGGCATGGGGTTTAAGCCCCCCACCACCCGACATAAAATGTTAACTCACAAGTGTCCAGTACCCTTTTGCTTTTGCGCCATGAGTCTACATTACTGAAATTCATTTTTGGCAATGTAGACTCGCCCCAAACAGTGATTGCTGTTATGCAGTCATCGTTATCACATGGAACCCAATCTTCTCACTCCAAGGAGAAGGAATTTCACACCTTGGATTGCAATGGGCAGCTAGGATCTACCTTAATTGAATGACTGACTTTTGGTAGTCATATAGTCTATTTGTTCCTCTGAAGCAACCAAGTAGGGTAAGAAGCCTCTAGGGCCACCCTAGCAAGGTGGATACAGGCCTGTGTTTTAAAGGCCTATGTCACAAAAAAAGAAGTGACCTCCAGCTGTCTTCAAGGTTCACTCCACCAGGACAATGGCAACTTCCTGGCCAGAGAGAGGCAAAGCATAATTTTTCTGAGCTATGCAAGGTAGCTACATGGTCTTCCAGTCACACTTTTAAAAACATTACAACTGGATGTTCAGAGTTTTGCTGATGCAGTTTTTGATCGCAGAGTTACTCAGGCATCAGTCCTTTCTGTTTCTAATGGCATATGGGATAATATTCTCCCCCTTCCTGTTTTTTTCTGGATACTGCTTCACATAACCCAATTGTTATGATTACCAGTTGGCAATCTGGAGTGCTACAGAAAGAAGAAAGTAATTTCAAAATTACAGTAATTTCCATTTTCTGTTAGCTCCAACATTGTCAATGGGGTCCACCCAGGAACCTTGCTCCTGCGGGAGAATCTTATGCTAGGAAGGATGTCCTATGTGTGAAAATCCCCTACTAGGTTTTTGGACATCCCTCTTTGTTTGCAGTGCTGTACTCATGGTTAAACTATTAAAAAAAAAAAAACTTTTATTCTCAGTCAGTCTGCAACCACTGGTTAGCTTTACTGATAATTCTTAAGGTGTCCATTTTGCAGGTGGTCTCACTGCATTCACTTGTGGACTGGAAGTTATCCTTACCATGTGGACAACCTCAGTTTTCCAGACATCCAACTGACTGGAACCTTCCATGATACCCTATCATTCTTCCTGCAAAAAGAACCAAATCACCCACACCTTGAGTTCAATTGAGAACTTTTTCTTCCTCAGAGGTCTGCCAGGAAGGGAAGACAACATTTATTTACTGTATTGGCTAATGTGAATGTAGGTAATTGGATGTAATACATGAAAATGTGTAGCTACTATGGCACTGCAAGGTTAGTAGTGACTGGGGAGCTGCTGTTCATGGAATCCTCATGGGCCCAACATTCTAAAGATTGGGCTAGCCATTCCCCTCATAGGGGTGCACTATACCCAGTTGTTATTATTACCCATTGACAATGTTGGAGCTAACAGAAAAGGAAACTATGGTAAGTGTGAAGTTAATATCTTCTATAATCACCATTGTGAACTGCCTTTACAATGTTCTTTACATTATCTGATACTATAAAACCTGGAGTTAATGAATGTGGTGTCAGCCACTCATCAAACTTCTTTTGGAGGAAGTGTAACAAGTTTTCAGCACAATGATCCTTGTCAAAGCTAGCAATAAAGTACATAAAGCTAACTGCTTGTGGAGGTTGAAGGGCCCCACCAGCTACTGCACTGCTACTGCTACTCCTGGCACATGCTATAACTCAGAAGAGGAAAAGGAGGAACAAGAGGAGCAGGAGGAGGAGAGGAAGGAATGGAGAAACTGTCCTAATGGACAATCACTACCATGTAATCAGTAGTCTGTCCACTGGTCCACATATCAGTGACGATATGAGCCATTGTAGCAAATGATGCTTTCAGGGCATGTTACACAGAATTGTAGATATTCTGGTAACAAAACAGGAAGAGCCCCTGTGGAAAAGTAAGTATGACTGGGGATTTGATACCTGGGCACTGCAATTTGCATTAGCAATAGCCAACTTGCATTGTTCGTACTGGAGAATGGAAGCATGCTGGTGGCTAGCATGTCCACAATTGCCCTTTTTTTGCCTCTGGTTTGTTGGCTTTTTATTTCTGGCATATTTCAAGGGATTCAACCCATGGGAATTGAGTGTTTTTTCTTATCTGAACATGACTGTTGGATCCTATTTGTGCAACCCATAGTGTGGAAATGGCTGGGGATTTGTGGCCCTTTAGAGGCATGGGAATCAATGGGCTAAAACACTGATGAATGGAACATGTTGGAGGTCTGCATCAGCTACCACTTGCATTACTTTCTTACTTTTCATCTCTACCTGGTCCTTTAACGTTCTCTTCCCCCTGCCCATCATCATCATTACAATCAGCTTCACTGATAGTTGGTGCTGCTAATGATGTTGTGCATTGGCATGCCTTCTCATACTGAGATCTGTATGACTTCAGAACTGTATTTTTATGGCAAGTGCTCCCAGCCTAGTTCCCTACCTACCCTGACTCAGCCTGTCTTTACATAAGACACACGCTTTATATGACTGTGATTCTTTATCCGCTCAAAAGAAATCCTACACCACCAGTTTGGTCTTTTGCCCTAGCTCTCGCTGATGTTGCCTAGTGGGTGGGCTACTGTGGCCTGCTTCCACATCACCCTCCTCCTCCTCTTCCTCCACTAATTCTTCAGGGTCAGGCAATAATTCTTTTTCCTCTACCTTGTGTCCTGGGCCACCACTCCTACCCGTGTCTTTGTCTGCTGTCATTCCAGATGCTTGCATTTCTCCTTGCTGTTCTCTGGCACTTTTTTTTTTAAAGCAGCAATACTACAGAAAAAAAATAAAGTGCTTTTTTTGACAGTTTATTCCCTGTGCCCTGCTAATTATATACCTGGTGATCCTTCCCGCTGGCATTGTACTATTGCTAAGTAATTTGCTCAGTTATTCTCTGATTTTGTTTACATTTCTGCCACCCAGGATGTTGCACTGGAACTCCCTCTGCTGCCAACCGCACTAGTGAATGACTTGCAGGGACATCGGGAATGGTGAGTTGAAGGTCCCTCTGCTGTTGTCAAAAGACGTGATGTGATCTGTAGAAAAAGCGCAGCTGAAATTAGTCAGCAGCCATATTTGTTGTAGCGCTACAACACTTCAAATAAATTGCAAATATCTAAAAAACTAAAGACGACTGGAAAAAAAATATTTACAGGTATGGAAACTGGAACTTTGCCCGCATGCTTACAGACAAAAAACAGAATTTTGATAGGCCACTTCCTGATTTCGTAGTACTGATGTTTTAAGAGCACTTTTAATCTTTTTGGTACAGTTACAGGCACCATTCCCAAGTCAACCTCCCTCCTGTTCCATCACTTCCTCCTCCCCAGAACTACTGCTGCTATCACTCTTATTGTGTGTATAATCACAATCTGCATCTCTGTCCCCATGCTCCACCAAATCATTTTGCTCCTCCTCCTCTGCCAATGTCACTACCTGATGCACATCATTCTCTTTTTCCTTTTTCTGCAAAAATTGCTGTTGTTATATCCCTTGCAGTGCCACTGCAAGTGATTCCTAGAAAGTTTGTTACTTTATGACCTGTTCGACTACTGTCATCTTCCTCTGTACTTGTAGTTCCCACTGACACAGAGAGTCTATGACTGAGCCAACTCTGATTTTTTCCTTTGAAGTGAAGGGATGATCTTATGTGACCATCTCCTTGACTTCTCTGTTGCTCCATTTCCTAATGCTTGCTACAAGACTTAGCCACTTGTGTGATGAAGACATTTTTATTACATTTGTTATGTGTTTTTATGTATTTTTATATTTTTATGTATGTATTTTTTACATTTTTTGATGCCATAGAATGCCATCAAAGATTACTAGCAGCCAGGCACTGACTCACAGCTAAGTAGCATACAGTTGCTGCCCACTTTCCAGATCTAATTGCAACAGCAGAGCTCAGGAACACACACACACACACACACACACACACACATGCTACTGCAGGACTCAGGAGAAGGCAGGCATTTCAGTGAATGTGGGAAGGTGAAGACTACCACAGGAGAAAAAAAAACCTTTAAAAAATGTTTATGGGATGCCACCAAGGAGTGAACTAGTAGTGGCTGAGGACCAGCTTGCTGCTAGCTGGCAAACATTTGCTTCCCAGTGCCTAGATCACACCGCAGCAGCCTAGCTCAGGATGACATATGCACATAGGCTGCTTTCCAATTCAGGAGGAGGAAAGAACTGTAGCAACTTGAGAAACATAAAGACTGCCACAAGAAAAAAAGATAATTTGGTTCTGATTTTAAATGAGATCCACAGCAGTGGCAAACCCGGGGTGTGGCAGGAACCCTGCATCCTATTGTAGAAAAAAGTTGGTCCCTATGCCAAAGCCCCGAGAGTTGCATTAGCTGGCATGTTGCAGCAAATGTTTGGTGCATTGCAGGGGTTTGTTGCAGGGTCCTGTCAAGCCCACCCCCACAGCCTGGCATAACTCCTGCCAGACTTGCAATGTCAGCAGTTTGGAAAGTGGCATGGTACACAGTAGATGGACCAGTTGGGGTGCCAGTATTGGAGGAATGGGCATGGAGGGGTGCAGATGCTGCACAATACAGACACACATGCATGCATGCACACGCACACACATAATAAAATAAACATGCATACCCCACACCATACTCAAACTCAGAATGTTTAACCTGATCAGTTCCCACACAAGGGCCTCTGGAGTAAGTACTATATTTTGTCATTTTAAAGCAATGTTTCCCAAGTTGCATTCAGACCTCAAAGTCTCAGTTGGAACTTTTTAAGTTATCAGCAAAATAGAACGTTAAACCTTGCTGAAACTCTATCACTAACATCATCAATGACATCTAACAATTTCTCTCATACTAGATAAAAATTGCAGTGAGAAGGAAAAAAAAAATTCTGTATTGGGGATTGAGACCACGTCCCCTACCCACTACTTCTTTGTAGCCTGTACCTCTATTTTTGCACTAAAGTTTCTTGACTGGAATTGAATACTGTGACAAAGGACATCCAACAGTGAAGGAATTCCCCCCACACACACACATGCAGCAGCAGTGAATTTTAGTAATGAACAGTCTGTCAAGTTGAAGAAATGTTTCCCAAGTTGCATTCAAATGTCAAAGTCTAAGCTGGAACTTTTCAAGTTATCAGCAATATAGAACATCAGACTTTGCTATAATTCTTATCACTAACATCAGCAATTGCATTGAGCAATTTCTCTTATACTGCATGCATTTTAGTGAGAAAGAAAAACAATGTTCTGCACTAACAATTGAACCCTGGCTTGTGTAGATCTCAAATCCTATGCCATAACCTAAAAGTCCTGCCATTAACATTTTCAGTGACCTCGTGCACTTGAACCACTCCAACCAAGAGCACTTTTCAAGTTGACTAAATACAAAAAACAGCACCAAAATGAGGTTCTGACTCATACTCTGCATAGTTAACTGTTATATGTGCAAAATATACAATTAATAGTTTTATTAATTGAAAACACAAGGTGTTATTTATATGTTGATGTGCCTCTGTGGGCTTGCATATATTGGACAAACAAAAAGAGATTTGAAATTGAGAATTGGGGAACATAAAACAGCAATTAGAGTTCAGAACTCAACATATGCCATGACTAAGCAATATGATGAAGTGGGTCATGGTTCTCCAGCACCATTAAAATTTATTGGATTGGAATATGTGGTAATGCCAGTTTGAGGAAGAGATCTGAAACAAAAACTGAAACCAGAGAGAGTTTCTGGATTCATGAACTTGATACAATGGTTCCTAAGGGTTTAAACGAAGATCATGGACTTCATACTTTCATAGGAGTATAAACAGACCATCTACTTTGGACATTGCTATAATTATGGATTGATTGCTAACAAAAGGTCACAATGGAAATAATAAATAATAAAAAATCTTTTATGTTGGCTCACATACAGTGTAGGAATCTAGCTTTGATCTGGTAGTTAAAATGTAAATAGATGTAATATAACCGCTGATTTTGATTTTACAATTTGATAATACAAAAAGTAAAGTAGCTAGTAAAAAATAGTAAAATTCTATGGAATCTGAATGTAACTGGGATAAGAATTTCTAGAAGGACTATTTGGGACCTCTGGGTAAGTACACTGAACAGTGTAATAAAAGTGGAATGAGCTCCATTCTTGATTTAAGTAATAATTAGATATAATAAAAAGTAAGTAAGTTATGAGATGGAATATTATTGTCATAATAGTGGAGAGAGCAAATTCCACAGCAGGAAATTTGAAAAAAAATGTCTTATTGTTCTCATGCAGAACAGTGGAATCACAAATTAGAGATGTGAAAAAATCCACATAGTTGTCCACTATCTTCTCTGAGCAGTTTATTATGTGTAAGGATTGTAGAAGCTCTGAATAAATAAGAGAGCAGATTTTCTCCTTCTCATGACTTGTCACAAGAGAAGTTGGCTATATAACAGTAAATAAATATATATTCCCAGTACTTTAAAAGTATGACATAAATAAACAAAGAGCAGTTATGATTCCCATGCTACACTAGAGTCATAAAATAGAGCTTTATTAGAAGCTTATGTTTTGGCTTGCAGTGGCATTAATGATAAGAATAAAAGCAATGAGTGGTTATAATTTCTGCGCTACATGAGCTTTATTAGAAGCCCAGGATTTGGCTTGTAGTGGCATTAACGATAAGTACAAAAGGAAATGAATTATAAAATTCACTATGTATCAGTTAGATATACATCATAGCTGTTTTTAAAATGATTTTAATATTACTTCATTTACTTGGGTGTATATAACATAATGTGATTAAATAGGTGTACTGTTACCATGGTGACCAATAATATAAAGACATATTAATGGAATGGAGGCACTAGCTCTGTTGAAGACATCATACATAGGAAACGTCAGCTTGTATTTTCGTGGTAATACCACATAGGTGAACATCCGAGATGGAAGCAGCATGAAGAAGAAGAAGTAATGGCATTTAAGTAAAGTGTTTAATATGTTGCTGGAGTTTCTCCTTCAGTTTGTTTGGTGAGCAACGTGGTCCAGAAACCATAAAGGATTAGGAAATTGAGCCAAGCAAAAACACTGAGGACATGTTAAATACATAAAGTACAAACATACCTATATCATGTTTTTTTGCTAATACCAATCAAACTGTTTAAATGAATAGAGAAAGCATCAAACAAAAGGGAGCAATAAAATAAGTTTGTGTTCTGGCACTATATACATGGGTAAATGTGAGAATTTGTTCCCATTCTTATAGCGGGTGTGTTTTGTGAAACTGATTAAAATTCACACTGGATGAAAAAAAAAGCTTTAGTGCTAATTTTTGAGTGCACTTCATTAAATGTAGAAGCTTTGGCTATACATGTTATTTAGAATGTGCAAAATGCAGTTTGTGGTTGGACTAGCTCACCTGATCCACAACATTTGAACCAGACAGACCAGAGGAACCAACAATCTGCCTATTTGCCATCAAATTTCACTATAGTCCAAAAGAATTAAACCCCTGAAGTTTGAGGTGCTTGATTCCTTTATACAACCAAATGGGATTCACAGTGGGAAGGTCATGTCAGACAAATGTAATTGATTTCTTTGACTGGGTGACCAAAGTAGTAGACCAGGGAGAAGCTGTGGACATAGCCTACCTAGACTTTAGCAAGGCATTTGACATAGCCCCACACAAAAGATTAATAAACAAATTAGCCATACAGGGAGTGGGTTCCAGGGTGGTAGCTCTGGTAAAACACTGGCTGGACAACAGGACACAGAGAGTAATAGTAAATGGAGTCCACAGTGAAGAAAGGGGGGCAACTAGTGGGGTACCGCAGGGTTTAGTACTGGGGACAGTCCTTTTTAATGTCTATATAAGTGACATTGCAGAGGGACTGGAAGGAAAAGTATGTCTCTTTGCAGACGACAGAAAGATCTGCAACAGGGTTGATACGCAAGGTGTGGTGGAAAGGATGAAAAAGGACTTGGTAAGGTTGGAGGAATGGTCAAATGTATGGCAGCTTAGATTCAATGCAAAGAAGTGCAAAGTAATGCACCTGAGAAACAAAAACACAGAGGAAGAGTACACAATGGGGGGAGTGATACTGACAACAACAAAAATAGAAAGGGGCCTGGGGTTAGTCATATCAGATGACCTGAAGGTGGGCAAGCAATGTGAGAAGGCAGTAAGGAGGGCTGGGGGATACTGGGTTGCATAGGGAGAGGCATCACCAGTAGACAACAGAAAGTTGTTGTCCCTCTGTACAGACAGTTGCTAAGACTACATCTGGAGTACTGTGTACAGTTCTGGAGAACCCATCTCCACAAAGACATAAACAGGGGGGAGGCTGTCCAGAGGAGGGCAACCAAAATGGTGCAGGGTCTGCACCAGAAGACATATGAAGAAATACTAAAGGAGCTTAAGGTGTATAGATCTGAGGAAAGGAGGGTGAGGGGGGACATGATAGAAACTTTCAGACACCTCAAGGGAATCAACAAAGTCCAAGAGGGTAGCATCTTTCAGAAAAAGACATGTGCAAAAACAAGGGGGCCCAAATTGAAGATGGGGGGGAGACATCTCAGAGGTAATGTGAGGAAGTATTTCTTCACAGAGAGGGTTGTAGATGCATGGAACAGCCTTCCTGAGGAGGTTGTAGAATCAAAAACAGTGGGGGAATTCAAGAATGCATGGGACAGACATAAGGCAATTCTAGTGGGGGGTAGGAAGAAGTAGACTGTTGGTTAACTAGGATCTGCAGCTTGTCCATTAGATAGGGAAATAGGCAGACTAGGTGGGCCAAGCAGTCCTTATCTGCTATCAGATTCTATGTTTCTGTTTCTAACTTGTAGCCCTAATACTTACGAACATATGAACACACGAATGTGCCAACAGAAACAGACTACCCAGTCTATAGCACCCCTAGTTTGCAGCTGCCCCATCCCCCTCCCCTTTACTTATAGTGTAAATATTTTAATGACCCACTTTTTTGCATCAATGATCAGCAAAATGTATGTTCTATGAATGGACTTATTTAACATCATCAACAATGACCAGGCAATGGAAGACATTACATACAAAACAACAATTTCAGTCTTCCATGTGCTGCAAGTTTATGAGTACTTTGGAGTCAAAACATTGTACAGTGTAAAATCAGAATTAAGAAACTGTGAAATTAATTTTGTGTATAGCAGAGATGAAGAAAGTAAGAACAAAATCAGATTACTTCATTTCCACTAAGTCCGGCAGCAGACAGCCCATTCATTTGCCCCCACCCCCCGCGAAACCTTGCCTCCAGGTAGGTGGGTAGGGGTCTACCCATGGGAGTGGAGAGGTACTCTGGTACCATCCACCAAGAGAGGAACTACTGACCACCCACAGGCTGGGTGACTCTGGCTGTCAGAGGAGAGTGAGGGCTCAAAAAGAGCAGTGGCCTGCAGCTCTCCCTCACTCTTCTATCCCAGCTAAAGATTTATCTTGAAGATTTTGCAACAGCTTCCAGATGATCCCAGGAGCACAGGAATTTAGCTTGCTTCAGGGATTTCCTCACAGGGATTATCTCAAAGACCTGGCAAGTTCCTTCAGTTTCTCGGATCTCCTAAATTATGATCTGAGAATGGAGGTTATTCTTCTCAATGGTATTTGTTTATAGGGCCAGCTTTGTGAGAACTGTTTTGCCTAATGCCCTTGTAATTCCTTGTTGCAGCTCAAGAGGGAGTCTGGTACTACAGTAGATGGCCAAAATCTTGGCTACCTCATGAGAGTTCTCCTTGTTCCTATGGCTGCTCAGTCAAACCTGAGATAAGAAGACACTCTCCCTCAGTTGAGGTGGCAGCATAGCTCTATACTGCACTTTCTGGGAGGCAGAGGGCACTGACCGCATTGGTCATGGTATATGCCAGCAGGCCTTTGTGAACCTGCATGCTTAGGCACACAATGCTACCTGCCTCTTCTGAGGTGAGCACAGAAAGGATGGTGGGAGAGAAGAACAGCCTCCATACCTAGCTGAACTACCCAGTTTGCCAACTTTACCTGGAAAGTCCTCTGTCGTACTAATACATGTTTGGAGCACCTATGTCATGGCAGACATGAACACCAGACCACTTGATCTGGGTGGCCAAATTGTGCAATGTGTCTGTACTTTGGATGCAGCTCTCTAATTTGACAGCCACCCCACCCAGTTCTGCACAACCTGAAAAGGAACAAGTTGGTAATTAAAAAAAAAGCATAGGGAGGGGGAGATGGCTGTCTTGGTGCACTGGATGTGATCATGGCCCCCCTGTCCCACCAGCATGTAAGGCTTGCTATGTGCATGGACAGAAATCTGGAAAAATAAAGAAAAAAAATGATAGCCCTCCAGTCCCTGTGGTTGTAGGATGCAAAGCCCTAGAGCAGCTCGACTGGAACTGCTGTGCATTTTCAGAGCAACTAGGTCAGTTAAGATTCACTTGATGCTAATGTTGGACACTTGAGTCCTGCTCAGCCCCAGACTGCTGTAATGTTTAACCCTGCCCAGCACCAGACAGCATGTTAATGTAAACGGTCACCAATACAACTCTGTAAATGTGGCCTTGAGAATTGTACTTAATATAATAAAATGATCTCATGGGGTTTGCAGTGCAGTGTTATCATAGTTATGACATTTTAGAAGTTATGATGCTACTATTCAATTTTCTGTGGTAATTTACAGATAATACTGACATATATTAATATTGGTTAAACAATTCTTCAAGCAAGCAGACTTGGTTTAACAGATCAAGACATCATGCAGGAAGTTTTAGATGGTTTTGTAAAATAGCTCAGTTGCAACAGAGCACCACTTCTTGAAGATTATTAGAACTTATGGTCTGAATAGCAGGCCCACCAGGACACAGCAGAAAGAAGTGAACAACAGACCACACAGTTAGAGCATTCTGGTGGGGCTGTGCATTCTCATATGTACAAGATGGCCATGGGCAGCAAGCACCATGTGGTAGGCTATGTTCGGGGCAGTATTATGGTACCTTACTCATGAAACAGTACAGGCTGAGTTGCACAGCTCTGTTTGCCCATCAGAGCAAGTCCATATCTCTAACCAAAACCATTCAAAGCAGGACGCAGCAAGTAAAATGAATTTAATACAGTACCAGACTTTACCAATGTCTTTTTTTATAAACAAACTTTATTAATTTAAAAAAAATTGCTAACATACATATTTATACAATATAATTAAACATTCATAAGAAGCAACCAAGATTATGACTCCAATCAACTAAAACATCATACAGATACGTAATATTATGCTTATATGTAAAAGCAATTATGTTGACATAACCTGAAACTGTTCTTGTAACTACAGTTTATAAAATGAAACAAAAACTATTATGACACATATCTAAAATACAAAAACATTAAAAAGTACTAAAGATGCAATCAGAAAAGAAGATAAATAATATTCATCACACGCAGAGTCTTGTGGAGTCAATTCAAAAAGTTATGATTTCACACATTAAAAAGGCACTCCATGCCATATACATAAAGTGAAATTGTTTTGAGATGCATCTCCCTATTTGAAATCCTACTGGCTACAAGTATTATTAGTGTAGTCTTGTATGGAAAGACAGTAATTCAGTTTGTCCCTAATTAAGGCAGGCAGTCAATTTATATCTTAAAGCCACCTAAGTTGTAAACGACACTCTTCCCCTCTAGGTCCTGGTTACATATGTTAACCAAGGTGCCCATCCCTTTTCATATATGTGTCCTGTACCCCCATTATTATGCTGTACCTGAACAAACTCTGCCTCCTTAATAATCTCTTCTTTCCATTATGCAAGGGTTGGGGGTTAGGGTTCTTCCACAACATCAAGATTTGCTTTTGGCTTCCATAGCCACTGAGTATAAGAAGCAGACCATTGGTCTTGGTATTCCTCATAGGGGTGTCGTGTCTCTCAGAATCCAGAGAACCAATGTTTTTTCTAGATGCGTATTTGGGTTTCTTTGGCTGCTCATTTGTAAGCACTGCAGGTTAAGAAATAGAACTTCATGCAGAAATCTCTACGTAACTCTAAGTACAGAAGCAAATGCATTTCAAGGGGAGAGAGAATAGTGTAAGAGGTAACCATGCAAGCTGTAAATCATTGTAATGAGTGTTTTGACTATGCATTGCTGTATTGGATGTTTTCTTGGCCCTCTCTTTATAAATCCTATATAGAGGGTCAGATAGATACATAAATATATAGAAGCTCAGAAAGGTGTGTACATAAATAAAAAAAAAAAAAAAAGTTTCACGGTATCTATTTATCTATTTAAAGTGATCTTACAAGCTCAAATGGGCAAACTGGGTGGGCCATAGGCCCATATCTGCCAACAGTAATTATGTATCTATGTATCTACCAGTGTTAATATTGATAGTGGCCTGGTTTACAAGCAACTATACATAAATGGCTGTAATAGGTTTTTAAATGCCTGATCAGCGGGGGTAGGGGAGTGTTGGTGAAAAGCCATACTGCTATGACAAGGCACTCACTCAGGAGCCCTGGTACACTGAGACAGCTAGTCATATGAGATGATTTCATGATAATGTTATTAACACTGTTTTTCTTTTAGGGCAGTAGTTTCATTTCTCTTCAGTGTGCAGCAGAGTGGACCTGCCTAGCAAGCAGAAAAAGGCTTAATCTGGTAAGATGACGGAAGTCATTGTACCGGAAGAGCAACTGAGGGACATGTATGCCGAGAAAGGATTTATATGCTTGGACACTTGTTTGGAGGGCACCCCAGCATCTAAGTAGAATCTGGTGCTGGGAAAATGGAAGTGGCCAGCAAAGAAGCAAGCATGCACTTTCCCTAAATGAGGTAGCCAAGACCTCAAAAGAAAGATAATGCAAACACAGGGGTTAATGTGGTGTCTAATGAGGAATTCAGACTGATGCTGAGTGTTTGGGTGAGCCCCCCCCCCCAGTAAATACCCCTCCAGCTTGCCCTCAGCCAACAGAAGACAAAGAGTTCCTTGGATCAGAAGGAAACTGAGCCAGACATGGTAATGGCAGGGTATTCCCAACCCCATCATGACCAGCCCACCAGGGGTGGACCCTGTACTGCCACCCTACTCCAAAAAGCATCCATAACCCATAGCTTGGCTTTCCTCCCCTTTACAGAACCTATACAAGCTACTGAAGGTAGTAGTGGATCTTGTAGCAGAAGCTGAGTCCCAGAAGTAAGGAGTGACCGGGGCTTATACTGTGCCAGTCAGGGTCAGGCACCAATAGGACAGCACCTACAGTAGTGTCTCTTGCCCTAGGGCACTACATCAGTGGAGCCAAGGCAGTTGGATCACATTTGTCTGACAAAGTACATCAACAGATTCATGGGTGTGACTTTGTAGACCTGTCTTCTTTATTGAACCAGCCTGAGGAGCCAGAAGAAAACAAAGAGAAAAAAAGTGTACCATGATAAGAAGAGGGTTAAAGTGGACAGGACATTTAATAATAGGTTGGTGAGATGTATAGTTTTTGCCAGCACTATTTGTAAGATGGCTCATGAAAAAAAGCTTTGACCTGTTTAACTATTTAAATAGGGTCATGTGTGTCCACAGGTGCAAAGGGGGGAGGAGGGACTAGGAGGAGCTATCTGGCTGGAATATAATGAGAAGTTCTGGTACTATATGCAGTATGACTGAAGCAAGGACTGGGGAATCCTGAACATGCACCTATTGGTAGAGATCATGCACAAGGGTGGGGTTCTCCATATGAATTGTGAGCAATTGAAAAAATTACTCTAGTCCCATAGGTCGAGGCAAACGGGCCCAAAACCAGGTGTATTTTGAGTTCAACTAAGGGATTTGCCACAAGAACCCATGCAGGTTTCAGCACAATTGTTTGCCTGCAGTCAGTGCACCCCTTCAGCCAGTGCAAACCTAACAAGTCACTACAAGGAGGAAACCAGCCAATTCAGAAGTAAGATAAGTCTGGTTATGACAATCCTGCCCACTCTGATAATAGTGGAGTTGCATAGACCCTAGCTTGAACAGTACCAGGACCACAAGATGGCCACCCTGCTGGAGGAAGGATTTACAATGGGCTTTGGGATCCTGTACAAGTGCTATTTGTAGGGCTACAATTCTAAGAATATGAATTCAACCAAAAATGAACTGCAGGTGGTCTAGGACAAGTTCCGCAAAGAACTGGACTTGGGCAGGATAAGTGGTTTGTATTGCTTCCTGCCATTTCCTGGTCTGCATTTTTCCCCTCTTGGCCCAGTGCCCAATAACGTCATGGATGAGTACTGCATGATCAGCCACATGTCATTTCTGGAGGGCAACCAGGTGAAGTTTAGATGATGTGCATAGTGGGATCAGGGGCTTATATGGCCAAAGTGAATATTTAGTTGTTATTCCAACTGATAAACACAGTAACATAGAATCTGACAGCAGATAAGGGCCATTTGGCCCACCCAGTCTGCCCTTTTTTCCCGGCCTGTACTGTCACTGCAGATAATTGATCTAAAGCTCCGTTCTGCCCCTTGCTTTCGACCAAGATTTCCTTATGTCTATCCCATGCATTCTTGAATCCCATCACTGTTTTCATCCCCACCATCTCTGTTGGAAGACTGTTCCAGGCATCCACCACTCTTTCAGAGAAGAAGGACTTCCTCACATTCTTGACTTTGCCCCATTTTGGCTTCATTGCATGTCACCTTGTTCTTGTACATCTTTTCCTCTGAAAAAATAGTCCCCTTCTGTACCTTATTTACCTCCATGAAACACTTTTAGGTCTCTATCATATTCCCTGTCTCCCTTCTCTCTTCCAGGGTGTACATGTTGAGCTCCTTCAGTCTCTCCTCATTGGGATTCTGATACAAACCCTGCACCATTTTACTTGCCCTTCTCTGAATTGCCTCTACTCTGTCTATATCCTTCCTGAGAAGTGGTCTGCAGAACTGGACACAATACTCCAGGTAGGGCCTCAGCAGTACCTATAAAGGGGCAACACCCCCTCCCTCCTTCTGCTGGTGATACACCTCCCTATGCACCCCAGTGTCCCACAGTCCCTACTGACTGCCTTGTCACACTGCCTCACCACCTTGAGGTAACCAGAATCACTCTCAAGCCCTTTTCCTATTTGGTGACTGTCAGTACCTCTTCTTCCATTCTGTATTCACCCTCTGGGATTCTGTGCCCCAAGTGCATGATTTTGCATTTTTTCACATTGAAACCTGGCTGCCATGCCCTTGACCACTCCTCCAGTTTTCCCAGGTCTCTGCACATTCTTTACACCACCATTGGAGTGTCCACCCTATTGCAGATTTTGATGTCATCCACAAAGGGTTAGTCCTTCCCTTCCAGCTCATCTGCAATGTAATGAATAAAGATATTAAAGAGGACTGGTCTGAGTACTGAGCCCTGAGGTACCCTCCTTGTCATGACCCTCTGTCGCCTATTTGAAAGCCTTATTGAAATCCAAGTGGGCCTCCTCCACTGCCCCACTCACGTCTAATTCCCTAGTCACACAGTCAAAGACATCTATCAGATTTGTTTGATATGACCCAGATCCCATGAATTCATGCTACCCCAGGTCTTGTATACTGCTGGGTTCAAGATCCTCCACCATTCTTTCCTTTAGCAGTGACTCCATTAAATTCCTCACCACCGATGTCAGGCTGATGGGCCTATAGTTACTGGGCTGCTCCCTGATACCACTTTTGTGAAGAAAAACTTCTTCTGCCCTCCTCCAGTCTTTCAGAACCAGTCCTGTTTTCAGTAAATTGTTAAAAAGGACTGTCCTAGGTATAGCCAGTACCTCCCTGAGCTCTTTCAATACCTTTAGGTGTACCCAGTCTGGTCCCATAACTTTGTCCACTTTCAGATTTGTTAGTCTTTTTGGGACTTTTTCCTCCATAAAATGACTAGTGACTGCCTCCTTTCCTTCAATGCTCATGTTCATTTTATGTGGCTCACCCCCTTCTACTTCCTCTGTGAAGACTGAACAAAAGTATTTGTTCAGGATATCTGCTTGATAGAAACATAGAAACATAGACTTTGACGGCAAATAAGGACCTATCGGTCCACCTAGTCTGCCCATTTCACTACTTACAGCATAATCTACAGGTCCTAGTTAACCAACAACCTATTTCTTCCTCCCTCCCCCCAAGAATTGCCTTATGTCTGTCCCATGCATTCTTGAATTCTCCCACAGTTTTAGACCCCACAACCTCCTCAGAAAGGCTGTTCCATGTGTATACCACCCTCTGTGAAAACATAGTTCCTCACATTGCTATTGAGCCATCCCCCTTCTATCTTCAAATTGTGTCCCCTTGTTCTTGAACAGATCTTTTTCTGAAAGATGCTACTCTATTGGACTTTGTTGATTTCACTGAGGTACTTAAAAGTTTCTATCATGTCCCCCCTCTCCCTCCTTTCCTCAAGGGTATACATATTAAGCTCTTTTAGTCTCTCCTCATATGGCTTCTCTTGCAGACCCTTTGCCATTTTAGTTGCCCTCCTCTGGACTGCCTCCATCCTGTCTATGTCCTTGCGGAGATAGAGTTTCCAAAACTGGACGCAGTACTCCAGATGGGGTCTCACCAACTGTCTGTACAGAGGGATAACAACTTCCTGTTTTCTGCTGGAGATGCCTCTCCCTATACATCCCAGTATCACCCCAGCCCTCCCTACTGCCTTCTCACACTGTTTGCCAACCTTAAGGTCATCTGATATGATTACACCCAGGTTCCTTTCCATTTTTGTTGTTGTTACTACTCCCCCATTGTGTAATCTTCCTGGTTGTTCTCTGCACAGCCCCCCCGCCTTTTAAAACCTCACAATCCCTCCCATAGTGTTCCTTTTTTCACTTATGTTCATAAAAAAGTTGTCTTGTCCCCTTTGTTGCCCAATGGGCTATTGTTTCCTCAGTTTTACACCCTTGCATGCCTCACTGCTGTCCCTGCCTCCCTGTCCTCTTCCCTCTGCATCTCTTTCTACCTCCTGAATGCTATACTTTTAGCCTTTACCTTTTCAGCCACTTTCTTTGAGAACCATAGCAGTCACTGTTTCCTCATTTTTGCTCACTTCCTTTGCACAGAGGTGTGTTGCTTTCACTGTACCCTCTCTTATCTTAGCCCACTGTTCCTCCACCCCACTCAGCTGGTCCCCCTGCTAGGTTGTCTGTGAGGCATTCACCGTATTTTTTTAAATGTACCCTCCTGAAGTCCAGGATTCCATCCTTGTGTGGTTCTCTTGCACTACCATCCTTATGTTGAACTACCCTGTACAGTGACCACTGGTCCCCTTTTGACCTCCCACCATGACATCTGCAATACAGTCCCTGTTAATGAGCACAGGTCCATTATTGCCCCATCACAAATGGGCTTACTGAATAGTTTTCAGAGCTGCAGCTAGGAGGCTCCAGTTTACATCCAGCAGACTGAAGTTCCCCACCAGCACCTCCTCTTTTTCTGCCATTGTGTCAATATCTTCCACCAGCACCTTATCTAATGTCTCCCCCTGTGTTAGAGGTCTGTAGACTACACCAGTGTGGATAGTGGCTCTGTTGCCCATCGTCAGCGTGACCCACAGTACCTTCAGCATCTCCATTCCCCATGTATTTCCTGTATCTCTGTCACTTTGATACCCTTCTTTACATACTGCGCCACCCTCCGACCTCTCTTCCTTCCCACCATATCTCTCCTGAACTGACAATAGCCTTCTATGGCCATGTTCCAGTCATGGGTTCCTGTGCTCCACAACTCAGTAATGACTCCAATATACAGGTCTACCTTTACCATGTTGGCCTTTAGGTCCAAAAAATGTTATTTCTTAGACTTCTTGCATTTTCACACATGGGGCCCAATTCTCAAAGCTCCCAGCACAGTGCAAAGGGCATGCAGCACAATGAATGGCCCAAAGTGCCCCTTGCACCAAATGATGTGCCGGGAGCGATTCACAAAGACAACCTGTGTCAACCACAGGCAGTCTGCACCAAACAAGATTTGCACCACCCTTGAGCCACAAATTGGTTGCCATTGGCACCAGGGGCTTGGGTCAGACACAGGTTGCCAGATCTCCTGAATAGGGATTCACAAAACTCCACCAGAGGGCAAATTTCTAGGTACTGTTAGACCAGAAATGTCTCAATTGGGAGAGTTGACCTAGTAGTGGCAATGTGCCATGGTTCCCCCTCCCTGATGTCCCCTAGAAATAGTGTTTAGAATAATGCCATGGTGGTCTAGTGGACCCCCAATCCTGAGTACCCCCATATAAATAATTAGTAAATTAAACTCCTTCCACAGCAGTCTCGTGGACCCTTATGCCTGATATCCCCATGAATTAATTATTTATCATAAGTCCCTGGTGGTCTAGCGGACCCCTCCGTGATTCCCAATGTCTCCAAGATGTAATAATGTATTCAAATTTATTGGTGATCTAGTGGCCCCTCAAGCCCTAATACCCCATTATGCCATACTATGAAATCATTGGTGGTATACTGGTCCCCAACACCACCAGGCAGTGTCCCACCACCCTGCTCCCCCATCCCATAACTGAGCCATTGACTGACACAGCCAACTACTCACTACCACAGCCAGCTGCCGACTGAGCTCTAAACGAGCGTGTATTATATACAGTATGCGCTCATTCAGAGATCAATCAGTGGCTGGCCATGGTGGTAAGTAGTGGGCTGTTCTAGTTGCAGCTCGGTTTGGGGATGGGGGCAGCAGGGTGGTGGGACACTGCCTGCCAGGGTGGGGGGGTGGATGGCCATTATACCACCAATGATTTCATAATATGATATAATGGGGGATCAAGGCTTAGAGGGCACTAGATCACCAGAGAATCTGAATACAGAATGACATCTTGGGAACATTAGAGATCAGGGAGGTGGTCCACTATACCACCAGGGGCTTATAAGAAATAATTAGTTTACAGGGACTTCGGGAAGGGCAGTTTGCTAGTCTACTGGGGAGGAATTTAAATTACTAATTATTTATATGGGGGTAATTTGGGATCAGGGGTTCCAGTAGACCACCAGGTCATTATGCTAAGGCTATTTCTAGGGGACATCAGGGAGGACAGTCCGCTAAAGCCCCAGGGGAATTTTTGGGGACATTGCCACATGGCCACCCATGGTTTGCAGCACCATGTCCAGGTGTGCGCTCTGTTCTGCACACTGCTATAGTTGCTGCAAGCCACAGGACTTTGCCACCGGGACCCTACCTGATCAAGAATCGGACTCAGGGTCCCTAGCACTCCTGGGTTTGCTGCAGCCTGAGATCGCTGCAATTTGGCACAATCTAAGGGCTTTTTGAGAATTGAGCCATGGTCATCACATGTGTTACCACTCTGCCTTCTACCCCCTTTTTTCCTTTTTGCCCTGCATCCTTTTCCCCTCTCTTTTGACAGTTCAAGTTCCCATCCCCTTACATTTCTACCAATCCATTTATTTCTTTATTTTGCACCTTGGGGGATATACCTCACTTGAGTCTTCCCTTCTTGCTGCTTCAGTCTATGAGGGGCAGTTTTTGCCTCCCTGATTTCTTCTGCCACCCTCTCAGCTAGTTTAACAAACAGTCACTGAGGACTATGATTCCCTTCCTAGATGGTTGCAGGCTATCACCCCTGTATAGACCCTTATCCCTCTAGGTTGTTCCACAGTCCCAAATGAATCCAAACCACTCTTCTCTACACCCTTCCTTCAACAATGAGTTATAGCTCTTGGTGCAGAGACCCCTACTTTCCCCATGTTGTAGACAGGCAGCACCCTGGCAAAATCCACTGAGTGCACTACCTGCCTTACACCCCTCCCAAGTTCTCAAAATTTTCCCTGTATTATCCCAGCCCCATCATTAGAGGGGTCATCAGGTGGGCAATGATATCCAGCTCTCCCTCCTGCACTACTGCCTTAATGATCCTGAAGATGCAATTTCCATTCATCTGAGCTGAGAGAACAGGTAGGCATCTCACCACCCTCTTTCCCCCTCTTTCTGTTCCCAGGTCTTCCCCCATCTAAGTCTTCCACCAGAAGTTGCTTCCTCCTCTGCTAGGATCCTCTACATTCCACCTTGGAGCCTCCCATATTTATTTATTTAGTTTTTGTTAACCGGGTAGGTGCACTAGCCAGCAAGTGACTATTTTCAGGCACGACCCGGGAGGTACAATTACAATACAAGTAGTACAGTGCAATTTATACAGTACATGGTAAGGTACATTGACGTAAGTAGACAATTATTACAAGTAGGTAGTGGAGGACCCCCACATCCTGACCAATACCACAAATGCCTCCTTCAATCAGTCCTGTCCCACCAGAACAGTGACTGAGTTACCTAGTGGCATTGGCTGAGGAATGTGGACCCAGCCCACCACCCCTCATTGTCCAAGACCTCACCACAGTCCAGTTGGCCATCTTCCTTGACATCCTCACTGGCAATGGTAGTAGACTCAGTGGCTGGTGAACCTAGTGGTGGAGTGGGAGGGCCAGCTCCTAGGGGACATAGCAGAGGACAGGCTCTGCAGACAGGTGTGGGAGTCCAGGGGCCAGTGCTTCACCAGGCACATTGGGGTCAAAGGCAATGTTGACCAATGCTGACATTGCTATAGTGACCTCATTAGGAGGGACTAGACATACTTTTATGAGTTCCAGGACATGGTGGCCAATGGCACTGTCCCATGGTCAGGCAGGTGTCTGCCAGCATGACATTCCACTACAATGCACCAAGTATGTCCATGGTTTGGGGATGCCCTGTTACTTTCATCACACCTGGTGGGTACACCCCCTGACCCAGTGGTATACTGTGCAACAGCAATGCAAGGCTTTAGTACCAGTGATAATTGTCATGGGATGTACCCTGTTGTCACCATCATGCACACCATGACAATGGTCCGTGCTGGCCTCATACTGTGGGACTGTTGACAGGTATGGTGATGTCCCAGGAATAGCATCCCACCCTGCCTACAGCTTGCTTTGATCTGCCACTTTTGTGGCACTGCAGCATTCAGATAGTACCCTGTCATAGCACACTCCCCTGCAGTGGTATTTGTCACTCCCTGCCATGATTTGCTCCCTTCCACTTCCTGCACTGTCATCTGCTGCTGTGTCACCCTGTATGTGACAGTGTCACCTCCCACACCACAACACAGTGCCCCTGCACAGCTTGCATTGGGCACCATGTGAACCCTCAATGTTTCAGTCCCTCCACTGCCAGGGCCTCTTCATGCAGCCTGCCAGCCAGCTGTCCTGTAGTTGCTTTCTGGTAGCCACTGCATTGTTACCATTGTGTCTGCATATCTCACACATGTGGTGGTGCCATCCTGCTGCTCCAGTACACACATATCTTACCTGGGCAGCCATGCCACTCCATGTTGACCCTTGTGACTGTGTGGCTAAGCGGCACTCCCTGCCCCAGGGCTGCTCTGGCTGTGACACACTGGGAATGCTATGGGAGGCATGTGGGGGGATATGTGGATCAGTCCTGTCCATGCCCCTTGACCCCATAGTTGTGTGCTGTCCTAGGGTGCTGCAGTGCTGTTTCATTGCCACGGGTTTTGCTACATACACATCGTACACTGCTGGCAGATCCACTTCCATGCATGGCATCCTTGACCTTTGCTCTATTGTTGCACTCGCCAGACTGCTCTGTGCCCCCTCAGTGGCATTCCAGTGCATTTGTGGTAGACACACTTCGCCAGATGTCCAGGTGGCATGGTGTATCTTCCCTCAGGGGGGCTCCTGTTCCCCCGCTTGTTCCATGCTTGTTGCAGTGTTTGTTGGGGGGATTTTACTATGTGTCCTATCATACCTTAAATGATCCACTGTGTCTGCACAGTTGTCTTACAATATGATCTTTCTCTTCATAGGTGCCCATAGACAACAGGTAACCAGATGGCATCCAGAGGTCATGGAGGGTAGGGATGACCTCTCCCAGAGGTTTATACAGCAGCAGCACCAACCTATACATCGCATGGCAGTGTACCATAGACAGATTTTGGGCGTTGCCATACACACCTACCACACCCACCTGCACCCTAAGCTCCTCCAATTCCAAGTCCATCACCCCACACCCACCTTCCTTTGTCCACCTATTTTTTTCTGTTGCCTCCCCCTATTTATCATAAATAGTTATTACAGTTGTCTAGTTTTGTAGTTGTTATAATGTTAAATTTAATTCTTATTAAATCATTTAGTAATACATACACACCTTTGTCCTATGTCTTTTGTTTTTCTGTGTTACCTTTGCACTGTGGACTGCTGGTGTGCCCTCACTGCCCACCTACTACCACAGCAGTGGGGTACATCCATCCCCGGCCTCTACCACAAAGTCTACTCTGGTGGTCCTGTGGGAGTCTGTGGATGCGCTCCGACCTGTGCAGGTTTCCACATCTAATAGGCATGCTGGCTTGTTGGCTGTCACATGGTATCTCCCTGGGGTCACCCTGCACATCACTTGTTCAGGATGGCCCACATCCTGCCTGTTTCCGTCCATTGCCATCAGAAAGTACCTGTCATTCAGACTACTACTCTCCTGTGTTGCTAGCTGTGATGGACTCTGTCTTGGACATGTCTGTTGCTATGTCCATGTGGGTGTCACTGCCTTCTGTCCCTTGTTTCCCTGCACTGTCTGCCATTTAGTGTGCAGTCACATGCTCCACATCAGGGTTCTCTATGTCCTACCCTTGGGCACTGGGCTGCTGTGGTTGTCTGCACTGCCAATATGCTATATTCAGTGCAGCACAATGATTGTGCTGTGCTCTAGACTGTGCCTTGCACACCTACCATTGTACCCTATATTCAGTGGTGTTTGTGCTGAGGTATGCCTTTGAATATTGTGCACTATGGGCTTTGCACAACTGCAATTTGCCAGGCAGTGCAAACTTTATGCATGGGCACACTTTCAAATACTGAGCGCCGGTTGTTCTATACAGCACCATACACTGTACTAAGTTTAACAAACAAACCCTGATTATTTGTTTGAGTACAAGAAAAGAAATGAAACTATTTGCAAAGCAATAGGGCTAGATTTTTAAATGGCAGGATACTGATGCATGGGTAGATATTGCATCACAACTGTGTCTTCCTATTTGCACCAAAATGTACACATCTTATCTTCAAAGATAAGTAAGTTTTTATGGCACTTGACATGATGTGTGTCAGCTTAGGTAAAATTAGTAGTAATGCAGTGAAGTTAAAATTTTCAGCTAAGTTGCTGCAAAGTTGCGAAACTTCAATTTTGCAACGCTTCCCTAACTTCCTGTTTGTGTCACCAACTTCAACTTCACTGACTTTGCAGTGTTTTTTCAGGTGAAGTGGCACTTTCTTCCTCAGAGTGGAAACTTCAATGTTTGATCACTTAATGGAAAAAAAGTGCCACTTTGCTTGGCAAAGCATTGCAAAGTCGGCATTTGGAACTTCACAAAGTTAGCCAATTTCACGAAGTTCTGTTGAAATGAAATTTTCTCAACTTTGCACATCTCCAAGAATGTGTGATTTGTGATTACCTTTTTTGATGCAAGCAGTGCTATATCTGATACAAATTGTGCCACCTGCACTAGAAAGTTAGACAGCTGTGCAGGTGATGTAAAATTTGGTTGAAATAGCACAAATCATGATTAAAGCATGCTTTGCATTGCTGGGGGCCCTTTGAAAATGGGGCACATAGTCTTTATATTTTTCACAATCCACTATATAGCAATGTGTATTAGTATATCTAATGCATGGTATCCTCAGAATTGGTATGATACATACATGTTTTCTTGTTTATCAACAGGGCATATACAGTACATCATGATGCTATGTGGACTGCACATGGAGCCATATTTATTTATTTATTTTTTGTTAACTGGGTAGGTGCACTAGCCATAACCTGACTATTTTCAGGCACGACCTGGGAGAGTCCACATAGAGACCTGTATTGTTGAACCTTAACTGAAGTGGTAACCCCATTTTACATTCCTTCTACTAACTAAATTCAGCAATGTGCCGATTAATGAAATGGGAGCTTGCTGAATCAAATTAGTAAGTGAAACATTACCATGGGAGTTAAAGTTCATAAATAACACTGTATTCAAAAGTCTAGATGACAAATTGTTCAAAAGACAATGCCTCATTTTAAAATGCGTTACTGAACTAATTCATATATACTTGATAAATGCAAACAGATTATATAATTAAGTTATGAGTTCTTCATAACAGCCCTGATTTTTTAAGTAATGGCAGTTCATCAAAGATTTCAACATATTAAAGCTTAGCCCATTTCATGGAATACCATTATTTACTTCTTGTTTCACACATTAATTGCAAATGATAGGCGGATGACTTTTTAAATTATTATTCTCATATCCCAAAGTCAAAGTTTACATCTCTTCATTGTTATGCATATAGGTTTTGGATTTTCTTGAATTAAAAACATTAATTACTTTTATTCAAATTCTTATGAGCATGCTCCAGCATATACAGTACATGCACTCACTGAGATGTTTTCAACATTCCAAAATCATTTGCAAATCATTTACAAATCCAACATTAATCAGTGTTTCTGCAATATGATAAACATTTTCTTTTGATATTTTAGGCACTGTGCAGGCCTTCATAAAAACTGAGCTAGATTGTTCCATACATGGTTCATATACATATCTAAAAATGATAGTGTAAAACAATAATCGTGTACTCAACTTTGTGGCTAAAATGATGGCTATATATATATATATATATATATATATAAATATATATATATATATATATATATATATATATATATATATACACTACTACATCATGTGTGTGCATGTGGAAAAAGTTATTTTAAAATATTAATATTCTTCACCTTTTGATGACTCTTGGCAGCTACTGCACTGCATTATTTTATTCTGCAATATGTACCAGTGAGACAAAGTGCTGAAGTGCTAACAGTTGACAGCAGATGAACACTATGTAAAAAATGACAAAAAAATCATATTAGTGACTTTTTGCTACTATAATATTATAGCTCCACAAGATACCTCCTTGAAGCAATAGACTCATGCATGTGTCAGTTTATTTTCATTCAGTGCCTATTTTTGAAACAGTTGGGTACTGTAATGAGGTTTTATTTTATTATCTTCGTCATTGTCATAATACTTTGCTCAGAAGGATAGCTCAGTGCCAAAGTGGTTGATAAAGTCTGAACAGGCTACAGTTATTTTGTAAAGGTAAACAAGATGTCCATGCAGCATGAAATGGATTCCCATTCACCTTTCTGCCATTGTTTTACTATGGCATATTCATTATAGCAGTTAGTAGTGGAGAGAACACAGTGGTAGGTCACCCAAACAATTCATATATTTTTATTTATTTCATTGTTTAACCATGGAGTGGACTGAATATTGTACCCTTTATAAATATATAATGACATACTGTACTCAGACTTTATATGGACTGCAGAAAATACTGGTACATGGTTAGAAGAGCTGTCAACATCTTGCTTCTGTGATGATGGTCAGTAGTGCAACAGAATTAGTGCTAAAGCCAATAGAAAAATGAATAAAGGGAAGGCAGATGGGGAAGTACATTAGTGGTGAAAATAGGGACCTCTTCATGCAGAAGTAAATTTAGGATTTCAAAGGATGTTGAGGGGATAATGCCAACTTAATATCAAGGTACATATAAATGCACAAATTGCTTTTCAATTTTAATATACCTGTAACCTGGTAATTTAATTAACATGCAGGCTACGCAGTTCCCTGATGGCTTACATGCCTGGTATGCATTTACACAGATAAATAGATGTTGATGCAGATAAGGGCCTATGGTCCACCTAGTCTGCCCATTTGTTGTGGGGTCCGTACACTATAATTCCATCAATCTTGACTGGCTCTGTAACTCTTCTAATTGGCTCTTGAGTAAGTAGGCTATTCGTTTTATGTTGGCCTGAATATTTAATACACTTGTAAAGTAGCAACTGAATGATATATAATGTTGATTCTTTTGATTACCTGACATAGCTACTTGGAAAACATATACACATAGGGTCCCATTCACAAAGCCCTTAGATTGATTCATGGTGCCTGTGTCAAACATAAATGATGCAAGTGGCACCTTGCGCCAAAAGATGCCCTAGAAGCTATTCAGAAAAGCAGCCTGAATCAAATGCAGGCTGCATGCACCAATGGGTGCTTTCACCAGGCTTGTACCACATAATGGGCTGCAGCATGGTGCAAGGGAACTTGTGGCAGATGCAGGCTGCAATATCCCCCAATTCGGTATTCACAGAACCCTCCAAGAGGGCAAAATTTGAAGTACCCTAAGACCAGCCAGAGCTAGTCTAAGCGTACTTAGACAAGTCCTCTGTAAGGATTTTGACATATGCAGCAATGTGCCATGCCCCCCCAGCCCCAATCCCTGTCATTAAATAAAAATAAAATCCCTTGTGATCAAGCAGAACTCTGATCAGCCCCATTCCCTGTTAGGATTTATAATTAAAAAAAAACTGGTGGTCTAACAGTGGTCAGCTCTGATCCCTGTTAGGAGTCATTAAAAAAAACCCTGATGGTCTAGCACCCCCCAGACCCAATCCCCCATCATGTATGATTAAATAGCCCTGGTGATCTAGTGGCCCACCACACCCCACACCCCATTAGGCAGTGTCCCAGCAACCCACTCCCTCCAAACCAAAACAGAGCCAGTGACTGGCACAGCCCTCTTCACACCACTGCATCCGTCCAACTACTGAGCTGTCGTAAAGAGTGCATATGTCCCCTTCATCTTTATAGCACCCTTCTGCACTGACCTCCTTTAGCTGCTCAATCTTACCATCAAAAAACTGCTGAAGGGTGAAATAAAGCAGCTGTTTACATGTTGTTATGCAGGACTAATTGCACAGCAAATGCAGAAAAACACACCATTGAGCAAAATGCATATAAGGAGAAGTGTGGCTGAGGCGGGTGGCTCTAATATGCAGAGCTGATCCCCTTTGGTTCCTGTTTTCTGGATGAGATTCTTCATCAGATCAGCAGCAGCAGAGCCATGGAGAAGCAATAATGGTGCCAACAGAGCTGCTAGGGCAGTTTGTTGATTACAGTTCTTCTCTAGGGGACATGGTTTAACTATGAGGTTTTCTGCTGTAGGGTGGGGCATGGCTCATAGGGCCCTTATGTTGATTAGGCTTCTTAGCGTGTGGTAGGGCAGTCTATTTAGCTGGCCATACAGGTTGCAGATTGGTGTTAATCAGCAGTTATAATTAGTGGGGCAGTGGCATGTTTCCACTTGATTGTGTCTCTACCTCTATAAATAGGATAGCAAGCAAGACTTGTGAACAGTAGACTTTAGAATGTTGCAATTTATCAACAAGGGAGCTAGGGGGTGCTCCCACTTGATAAAGTTAGGTAGTACTGCAAATTAGCAGTGAAACAGGCAGGGGCTCTCCTCCCCCAAGTGATTACGCTCTTTCAGAGGGGAGTTTGCTAAAGGGACAGGTTGGTGTAAAGAAATACCTGTAAATAAAATAAGAACAGAAGGCAAACACAATGTGGGCAGCCAGTTGTCCTCTGCTTCCAATACATGCTCTTCAGAGAGGCTCCCAGCATGTGAGTGAGAGAGGTGAGTGAGCTCATGGATGGCCGTGGGCACATGGCAAGGAGCTATGAGGCAGAGCACCAGAAAATGGGGGCTGCTGCTTCCAGTCTGGCCACTGCGCTTGAACATTAATAAAAACATGATAATTTCAGACAGGATTTTTAGGAAGAGGCATAGTTGTTAGTGGGAGCATTGCTGAGTGTAAGCTGCATATACATGCATGGCAGAAGGCCACCATATTGAACACAGCAGTTGTTGTGTGTGTTTAAGATGACATTTGCAATTTAAGTAACGCTGACTTAGTTATCATACAAAGGTTACATATTTTGGGTGATTTGTCCAACACTGTCAGAGCACGGATAGTGCTGGAGCAACAAGAAGGCTACCATTGCCATTGCAATCAGGCTGGTAGAAAGTATGAGTCATGCATGGGTGGCAGAACAGCTGCCATATTGAACATGGTGGCTCTTGAGCAGCATTCAGGCTGTCTTTGCACTTTGAAGAGGTTTTGGGGATACAATGGCAGTATGTAGTGCAGCCCCATGGCTCATTATGTTATAAAAAAAGACCAAAAAATGTTTAGAACAGTAAGGTCAGATTTAGCAAGACCAAATTAAGTCAGGGTGGTGTTAGGGTCCACTATAGTGGGGGACTGACAGTAGCACATGTTCAGCAAGATAGCAACAGTATCAAGGGGACCATGCAGTTGGGAGTGTGAGTGGGCTACATGGCCACCATATTGTGCATGGCTGCTATCATGCAGAGTTTAAGCCATGCACTTGTGGCAGGACGGCCACCATTTTGAGCATGAAGGCACCTTTTTTGCAATTAAAATTTTTATTCAGGCAGCGTGGCACCTGGCGGCAGCCATTCTTACTACGGCCAGCTCATGCACTTGACAGTAAGTGCCACCTTGCATATGGCAGCTGCCATGTAATAGATACCTCAGCCTACATAAGGGCCAGTAGGCCCCGCGAGCAGGTTAAGTGGAGCTCAGTGGCGGGGACGCAGGCCTGCTGAGAAGAACCAGTTATCCCAGCATTATAAGCAGACTGGGGGGGGGATATATTAGTGCTGTAAGCTGGTGGCCCCCAGAGAAGGGGGAGTCAATATGTACAAAAAAAGGATCTATGCAGGATGCATAGCTGTAAGGCACTACCTGCTTCCCCGCTTCCACTGTGCCTTTCAACCAGGGCTGACACAGGTCACATGGTGCCATGGGATTTGGGGGGAGTGTGCCACATGGGAAGGGGTTGGGGAGGTAAATATACGTGCAGGAGAGAAAGATAAGGACAGGCACTATGGTCATCATGCTGGTCCCTTTCATTTAAATCAGACCTACTCATGGCTCATTACTGGATCCCACCATTCTGGTATTACAACATGGTGGCAGCTGGAGTAGGGGATCAAGCAAAGTTTTGTCACCCAGTGCCCAGTCGCAGATGGTGGGGCAACTGCCAGCACTGGTACAGGTTCAGCTACCTGCAAGTCATATGGAATGGGTGGCAACCCACAATGAGTTCTCCAGTTCTTCTGCTCCATAAGGCATGGTGGCAGAGGTGGGGAACATCTCTTGGGGACAGAGCTATCTACCATGGAGAAGAAGCTTGAACAAATCTTGGCTTTTACAAAAGCTCAGGAATGAGGGTGAGGCTGTCCCTTGATTTCAGGAATGGCAATGGCCCACAAACAGAGTGGGGAGGTGGCACCAATGGTTACAGCTATAGCTGCATCCTAGATGGTAGCAGCAGGGACCCAAGTGATAACCTATGTCCCAGCAACTGGTTTTGTGAGCTTGCAGGAGGCAGCTGGGTCCCGCCACACTCAGGAGGTGCAGCAACAGATTCTGAGCAGTGAGTACATGAGTATCTTCACACTCTTGAAGCAGTTCAAAAGAACTCAAAGAGGAGAAGATTGTGAAAGAGAAAGACATGGGGCTCAACGTGACAAGAAGGGTCCAGAACCACCACACCTATTAGAATTGGTCTGCAGTATTCATGATTTTTGAAGGAACAATTGACCAAGCAAGTCCTGAGAAGTAGAATGGCCTGTGAGGCTATTACAGCAGGGGCATGACCATGCATGCCTTAAGCTGTCTTATGGATGGCTGGAATATGACAAGGAATTTTGAGGGCAGAAGTAGAGTGACCTGATACAGCAGTGAAATGTGTTGGACATGCCATTGTTGTTGTGGGTGATGGAACTTGAGGGTGTTCCAGCATACAGACAGTGATTTCCCAGTTAGACTAGCCCCATTCGAAAAAGAGATGATCACAAGGTTTGACCTGATTTTTGGCGGGGGGTGTCAGCACAATGACATTGCTATAATTTTTACCAGATGAGGTGGAAGACTAAATGCTGCAGGCTCAATCATGCATGCATGGCCTTCAGTGGGCCTCACACTTCTACCTAATGCCAACTGAGTGGTACCAAACCTCAGCTATTTCAGAAGTGACGCACAAGTTCCAGCACCAACAGGGGTTGACTGAATTAGGCCATGGTTAAATAGATATCAGGACTGGAGAGCCACTGGTTCCCTGGCAGATGGTTACATGGTAAGCTTCTGGATTCTGTATAAGGGCCCTCACTGGAGGTATGAGACTGAAAGTGATTGGATCTAATCTGGAAAAAGTTACACAAAGAGGCACCAACAGCACAGATCAGCATCACTTTTCCAGCCCCTCCTTCACCATGTTTGTGATTGCCCCTTACTGGCCTGGTTCCCACAAAGGTCCCAGGTGAGTTCACAGTGATTAACAACCTGTTTTACTCAGACAGTATTTTGTTAAAGGGATCAAAAATACTGTAGTTTACCTTTTTTACTGTAATTGTAAATGTGGGCATGTGTGAACTCTGTTTTATCACCCCAGTGTATTGTTTGTGTTTTTCTTTTAAGATAGTCCTACTTTTCCTTATTTAGGGCCCCATATTAATGAAGCCTTTTTTTTCTGCCCCATATTCATCTTTTTAATTACTTAGCTGTTCTGGAACCTGGTGACAACAGTTGAGCTGAAGACTCCAGTGAAGCAGAACACAGTAACATATGCTTAGCCGGTGTCGCTATGCTTCACTTCATAGTAGACTTAAGCTCAACTGATGTCACTGGGTTCTGGAAATGCTAAGTAATTTAAACAAATTCTAGTCAGACCAACAATGGCTGCTACTACAATAGTACTGTAGTATTTTGGACCCACATGCTCATAAGCACCAGCCATTACACTTTTTAGTATACTGTCATCTTAATTTCTCTAATGTTTTCCAGTGTTTGACTAGTGTTGGACACCCATGAGCTCATATGCAGTCTGTTCACCTCATAGAAATTTTCCTTTAACATACACTCTGCCCTAGAACTAGTGCCTTTATTGTGCAAAGTTTAATTTTGCTGTAGCATCATAAAAGTTGCCAAGTAAAGTGCTGTCTGTCAGTATTCCTTTTCCTGTACATGTGAAACCTTCCTTGTTCATTGTGCATTCATAGTAGTGTATAAAAATATTTCTCCTCCCCACCCGTCCACTGAGCCCTGCCACCCTGCACCCCAACCGGTCAGTGGCGGGTGGCGGTTCCCTACCCGTAAGCTGCCCTGCCACCCACTGACAGCGTACAGTATGGCTGTATGCCTATTGGTCCACTGCATGGACCAATGAGCGTGCAGACCATACTGTAGTACACAGTCCCAAAATGTGTATTTGGGCATCTGGGTGGTTTGTGGGTGGGGTGCTGCTGCCTGCCGCTAATTGGGTGTGTGTGCAGGGTGGCAGGGCTCATTCGGCAGGTTGGGAGGGGGTACCACTGGACCACCAGGGTTATCTATTCATATGCCCACGATTGGGCAGGGGAGTAGGTCCACTGGACCACCAGGGATATTATTTTACACTTATGCCCATGACCAGGCAGGGGAGCAAGTCCACTAGAGCACCAGGGATTTCTTTTGAACATGCCCACAATCAGGCGATGAGATAGGGTCCACTGGACCACCAGGGTTATTGTCAACACATACTCAAGATCGGGCAACGGGGCCTGCTGCCCACCGAGGGCCAGGGGGGAATCGGTCCCCGACAGCTGCAGCCTGCCAGGGTGCCAAGTGCAAGTCACCAGGGATTGGCTCATTGCATGCAAATGGAGCCATAATGGCATGCAAATTGCCCCATTTGCACCTTGCATGCATAATTTCCTCATTTGTATGCACAGCACTGAATATCGCGGTTGATGCACCTAGCACACCCGCACTTGTGCTGGCGCATCCCCCATCTCCCCACCTGCCACTTGTGCTGGCGTAGTGCCACTGTGCCGTATGCAGTGTGGGTGCCCCCAGTGCCATATTCAACAGTGCTGAGCCATGGCACAGCACCGCTGAATATCGCCTGGACTATGCCCTGGCTCAAGCTGGTTGTGCTGTGCCCAGGCTTGCTCCCCTGCCTGATGCAGTCTGGATATCTGGCCCATAGTGTTTATTTTCCTGCCTTGTACCTGCCTGCGATGTATTTTATTATGTCCAGGACCATCTTGAAAATGAGCTTGCTCAATGGTGTTATGCTTGCTTAAATAAAGTTTGATTGATTGATTATTTCTCTGACAGAGTAGTCACAAATCCTGCAAAAGCTTCACATAATGATTTTTTTATCTGATCTAGCAATACTTGACATTATTATAGGAGTACGGTTGCGCCTCTATAGTTAGGGTTGAGTAAGCTGTTCTATGTTAAATTCCAATTTTTGTCACCTTAATAACTTTGGTGTTCTTTGATGAAACAACCCAAAATTTGGCACGTGTGGCCAGGCTACCAGAGTCTCAAGATGTGAAAAGTTTTGTGATAGTATCTTGTTAAGTTTTTGACATATGAAGCAACAAAAAAACAGAAAAAAAACATGTTTGGTTTTCCCATACTTAACATTTTGTATGTTTTGCTGTCAACTACAGCCTAGACAGTGTAGTATTTTTTCATGAAATTTTCAGAATTGAAAGGGATCACACCAAGGGTGTGCCTTTGGATGTTTTTTCTGAAAAAAAAATATTATATGGTTCTAGTTTTATAACAATTTTAGACTTAACATTCTGGTATGAACAGAAAAAAAAACAGGTTGTATGTGCTTACTTTCATGATTTACCTTTCATGCTGGAAAATAATATCAATCTTGCTAGATGCCATCTTGTTTTGTTTCAGTACTTTTCAAAATTTCACAACTCGACATTGTGAGCACAAGATGGTAAACTGATCGATGTGTTTACCTGAACTCAGTGTGTTTACTGACATTCCATTGTTGAGATTTAAAAAGGTTTCCTCAAAAGTGTGATTTTTGATTAGGTTTTTACAAATTAGTTTACTAGGATGGTTCTCATTAAAGTACCATTCATGATGCATGTTTATTACCGGTCGAGCGCTAATTTGCAACATGAAATAGTCTTTTATAGTTCCAGCGGTAATCACCATAATGAATATTTTGCTCTCACCTACAGTCTACATGGTGTGGATTTGTTTGATAAAAATTTCAGAGCTAAAGTGGTTTATACAAAGGGTGTGCCCTTGGAAGGTTTCTTGAAAAATATGATTTGGTTTCACAGTTAAAAGGATTTTTTGAGTTAAGGTTAAATTTGAATTTTCATTCAGTTATTTGCGATACATAATTTCCATTTACCGTTCAGTGCATAATATTTAGTGATCATTGTAATATTTTTAACCCTGGCACTGGGTATCTGAAGGGCTACACTATCCCTGCCTGACTGGCCAAACCAGGTTGAGGGGCCTGGGTCCTTACTGTAACTTTAAACTGGTTCTTTCCCAAGATATAACATTTTGTGCAGTGCCTCCACTCAGAGTATACTGTACTTATGTGAGTTAGATTAAACCTGGTACAACCTTCTGGGATGATGTACCCACCCACATTACCATAATTCCACCCCACGCATGACCCAGTACACCTTTCCCTACATTTAAGAATTTTTATAGAATTATTGACGCTCTACTAATAATATGCGCATGAGACAGGATTATGAAAAAACATCAAACAATAATTTATTTACATGGGGTAGGGTTAGGAGCAGGGAAATTGGAATAGTGATCAAGCTATTTGCAGTATTCACATTTGGATTTGGTATTTGGTTTATACTGGCATGAAATCACAATATTCATTTAGCACTTTAGCCATAGGCATTAATTGCAATGGCCACTCATCAACCTCTGAGGCATTAAGATCCCTGATGCTGTCTAACCTAGCTACCCTAGAAAAGATGGTGTGGTTACTTAAAACACCCACTGGTACTAGTTCCCAGGACCACATCGAACCCTGCAATTCTACTTATTAACCTGGGTACCCCGTACTAAACTGTTCTCAGATTTGCAGGCCTGTTGGTTGGTGCAGCTGTCATTGGCCAGCAAGTTAGGGCCCTTAAAAGAAGAAATAGATTTAGATTGCATTTTACTTTAAAACCCACACTGACTGTAGTAGGGAAGACTCTGAAACATTTGCTTGATTCAGAGACCTTGGACTAGGACTACTGAACTTGGCAACTTTAACTATTTACAAGAAACTCTATTACAGGGTTAGTCCCTGTGTACTCACTGTTAGACATCTTCATCGTTAAGTCATATTTGAACTGCACAAGGCAGAATTAGGTGCTTTCAGCAGATGGGCTCTGACTCCAGAGTTTAGGATGCAGGAAAAACTAACAGCCAGCCCCCTATACTGACTGCAGGATCTTACAGCTTTTGAGGTAGAAGCTTACACCTTTACGTTTGTTGGCAGTGCCAATTTTTTGGGCTGTAATTACTAACCGGAAAGACTAGACTGAGACCAGGGCTGGCACATTTCAACCCCACATCTGGGCTTTACCCCCATGGGGAAATGCATGTGGCAGTGCCCCAGGTGGCACACTACCAGGCTGTGTCCCAAGCCTAATCTGAGTTGAATAGGTTGCATTCAGCACATTTATTAGTGAGCACATTTATACTTTTTATTCCCAGTCACTTCAACCATGGGTCAGCATGGCCACCATGGTCCCTTTAGCTCTCGAAACAGACTGTCATCAGACTGGGTCATTTCCTCCCTAAGGCTAGGGTGACCCAACTGCTTACAGTTCATGCTAGACAAATCTGGATACTTTATCACATTTCAGCCAGAGCTTGAGGCAAGGCTCACTACCACTGGAGACAGCAATGATCTAGACAGAGCTTGAAGCTTGGCTCTCTACCATTTCACCAAATTTACTTGGTTGGAAAGCTGAAATTATAAATCTTTTACACTTGAGACACTTTACATTTTAGCAAAACTGATCTCTGTAGCTCTCTCAGGCTCAATGCAACAGTTGCACAGTCCCTTCTGGCATTGCTGGAATTAGCAGCTCTAACTGGACAATTACTGGACCTCACAGGCAAAGTGAGAGAGAGTCACAGGCTCTTGGTACTCCCCTTCCAGTCCTGAAGGCACTTGCAAAACAGTCACATGAATACTTTCAATCTGGACCCTTCTCTGGTTACTTAGTAGATGTCCTCCCTCTTTATGCCTTAGTTAGATGCAGGGTGCAGACAGATAGTCACAATCAGTAGATTCTGGGCTTCGCTGCCCCTTAAAGATTTCTCAAACTTGCACTTGTAAGTAGAGGTTTACTCACAAAGATTAATTGCAGAATGGCTTTCTTTCCCTGAGGTTTCAATCTTCATCAGCACCCTCACTGCTGAGGCAGAACATGCATTCAGCTCACTCACAGTTGAAGGTTCAGGTTCACCCACATTTTCCCAAAAATGTGGAAAGGCACTTGTCAGCTCTGTAGGCTAGTGACTTCTGTTGCCTGCAGCCACTTGTCTCTTTTGGAAGAAGAAAAGCCCCCTCGCCTGTGGAGGGGCTTGTACAGGATTGCTAGGCCCATTCTGTTTGCTGGGGGCCTGAATCCTCACCACTGTGGAGGCTTCCAGCTCAAACTCTCTCCCTCTCTGCCTGGAAAACACTGGGGCTGATTTCAAGACAGATGTCACAACTCACAGGCATTTGCAAATTGCGACATTCGCCACTATGCCAGGGATCCTGTGGCATATTCTAAGAGTGGCAGGGTCCCGGCACTTGTAACCTGCGACTTGCAGCATGTGTAGACTACTGCCACAGCATGGCATAATAGCCCTGCTTGCCACAAGTCACAGCCCACTGCATCCTGCCCCCCAGAACTCCCCACCCTAGAATACCACGGAAAGCACCAGAGGGCATGGGGGGCCTGGACAGGTGGCACAGGAGTCCGGGGGGGACATTAGAATTATGGACCCCAAGGGGTCCCTGACATTCGGGGGGTGGGAGGCATGGACATGTTTGTGAAGGCATGGGGAGCACAGCAGAACCTATGCTGTGGTGTTGCAGAGAGGGCATACATTGGATGGCACTGTCGGATGCCCCTTAGAGCATATCTGAGATATTATAACTTTGCTGCACCATTGCGGCTCCTGGAATAGTATATGCGGGTTACAGCCACCACCCTTTTGGAATAGAGCTCAGTTGCTGCCATAACCCACCCTTGCACCATGTCATTGCAGGTTGTGGCGTAGTTGGTGGTGTATCCCACATTTGGCATAACCTGCAGAGGTCATGCGCAAGGCACCTTTTGGAATCCCAACCGGCATAATGCTTGGTGCAGGTTGCGAGTTACGCCATGGGGATTGGCATAACTCAGCTTGCACCAGCGTATGCCATCCTGGAACTGGGCCCATTGTCTTTTATGGAGTCCCTTTTGGCTCCCTATTGGCTGATACTGCTTAGGTGTCCGAAAATGATTGGCTGAAACTGTTTGTCAGTCCATAAAATGAATATTCATTAGTCTCACTCGACGCACAATAAGATCCCTGTTTTGGCATGTGATATAGGTCCCTATATTTCCCCCACAAGCACTGAGTAAAGTCCCACAAGTCTCTGGCATCATCCCAGCACTCCTTGCTTGAAATCCTGGCTTTCTGATTGGCTGCTGCTGCACAGAAATGTCTGCTAATCACACAGTCCCTTTGCAGTTTTAACACAGTCCCAAATATAAAGTTCTGGTGCGGCCAGGTTAAATATTTAATTCACTTTCTTGCCCCATTGTTTTAGTGCCACAAATGTGCCTTCTTAAACACTGCCCTGATCAAACATTTTGTTTCAATCCTTAGCCTGTCACTGCTGCTGAAAAAGAGTGACCCTATGCAGCAGACAGGCAAACCATCTGAGTCCTGAGGTTTACTGTCTGGTGTAACCAGAATAATTGTTTCATTCAAATTATTTTCCCCCTCACACTAACTCATTTAGTGTCCTTGCAGCTGTTCCCTTTAACACACTATTATTTACAATTTACAGTGGCAGCAGCTGCCAAAACGTACAGCCCCCTGTCTCTAAATGGACCCACTCATGAATATTAGTGTCCCTTTTTCATTAATATTGATGATGCCTGGCCAGGACCTTCAGCGTGCATGGCACCATTTGTTTAATTATTTAGTGGCTCCTTTCAGGCCACCAGTATCACCGGCCCCTATACCAGCCTATTTAGGGTCTGGGACCACCGGAGGAGCCACCCATTGACCACAGTGCGGTCCAAATCTGAAGCACATTTTTTTGTGCGTAAAGGGAGTCCACCAGCCTGCTTAAATGCTGGTGGATCATGATCCTGTTCCACAAGCCCCAGAGAGCCAAAACAGCACAGGAGCATAAGGTTGGGGAACCTGGGGGCACATACAGGGCTGGGGTTATGGCGGTAGGAACAGGGACAAATATGGGGAACAGCAGGCATTGGGATGTGCTTCAGGAGCAGGAGCAGAACAGGAGAAATTGGCAACCAAGGTAAGCCCCCATTTTGGGGGGGGGTGTTACATATTGGTGTCTTATAAAATGATACTTTAGTACATTTAAATATACATTCTGTAAAAAAAACTGTTGTGCAGTTAGTCATGATACATCATTTCCATTTACTGATCAAGGCATAATATTTAGTTGCCATAGTTTCAGCATACTTACTATATTTAGGCCAGGATTAACAAAAGGAATGCAAAGTGGGCATGAAAGTTAGTGCTGCACTTAATGGCTGCACTGGTGGGCAATTGTGCTATTCACAGTTAAATAGTCCAGTGGGCTATCTGACTATGAATAGGGGCTGGCAGGGGCAGTGCTAACCCAGGAAAAGCAGTGGAGTACCAGTAGCGCTGCCTCAACAGCCAGCCCGGATAATGGTCCCGCAGCCAATAGCGCTCAGACGCTATTCATGAAAGGAGGCATGCAAATGAGCCCATTGGGCATGCAAGGTACTACTTGCCATTAGCATGCCCATTATGAGCTCAGTTGCATGCCTTTAGTGTGGCGGTGGGCACCTCCCCCCACCAGCCTAAGCCCCATGCAGCCACAGTCACCCATAGTGTACTGGTGCTCTCCCCCACCCCAATCATAGACCTGATGGTAAAGATATAAATATTATATTTCCATAGTGTATGATCCCAACCCCATTCCCGACTGCCCACCTGATGATAAAAAAAATCCCTTTCCATAGTGTAGGGTTCCACACTGGTCCCCGATGCCCCAATTACCCACCCGTACATAAAATACAGTAGTTTCCATAGTGTAGTGATCCCACCCAAGTCCACGATCACACAATCACCCAACCATAAATGAAAGACTCTTTTCCATAGTGTAATGGTCACATCACTGCCCCTGATCACCTGATCACCCACCCATAAATGAAATTATTTTCCATAGTGTAGGGTTCCACTGAGTTGCCTGATCTCCCAACCAGTATGAAAAGTAATATCTTTCCATAGTGTAGTGTCCCAACCCCTCACCCACACCGGTAAACACATACCAACCCACTCCCTGCTAGCTGCCTACCAGTCAGTGAGCAGCACAGCCCTCCTTGCACCTCCGCTGGCTGCCTGCTGGCTGAACTGTCAATGATGGCTTACGGTATACCTACAATCCCATTGGCTGACCAATGCCTTCCAATGGGATTATATGTGTATACTGTAAGTTATCCATTGACTGTTCGGTCAGTGGGCAGCGATGAAACCGAAAGACTTTGTATACCTCAGCTGGTGGGCGTGCTAGAACGTGAGGAAGATGGTGATTTGTGCTACTGGTATGGTTGGGAAGCAAGAGATCACCACTATGGTACAAATACTTGCACTTGTCAGGTGGGAGACTGAGCAGCAGGGTGGAATTCTACACTATGAAATGATTTGTTTCATTTATGGGTGTGGTGACTGGGTGATTGGGGACTGTGGTGGGACCAATACACTATGGAAAGATTCTTTCATTATGGATGGGTGATTGGGTGATTGGTGACCAGGGGTGATACCACTACATATTAGAACTACTTTATTTTGTTTTGGTGGAGTGTGGTCGGAGGAGACTGGGTGGGACAATTACATTATAGAAACTAATTATTTTATTAACGGTGGGAATTCATGTGATTGGGGACTGGGGTGGGACCACTACACTATGGAAACTACTGTATTTTATGCAGGTGGGTAATCGGAATTGGGGTGGGACTGTGACACTATGGAAACTAATTATTTTTAGTAATGGGTGGGAGCTCGGGGATTGAGGATTACGGAGGTGGGTGGGGGGCTGCAGTACCTCTGCCAACCACTAGGATTGCATAGATTACTGTCAGTTTTTTCCAGTGGTAATTTGCTCCATGCAATGACTTTCCAAAGGTCCTTGCATGGAGCAACCTTTGAATGGAGTTGCAGGATATGCAGGTCCCCTCCCCTCATCTGCACTGTGCCCACCACCATTACTTTGCCCAGGTGCAAACCCAGTTTGTGGGGAAAACTGGGCTTTGGGAATACCAGCTATGCACAAAGCCCAGTTTGCCCTGGGCAAAATTGGTGCACCAGGGCAAATCTCTATGAATCCTGCCCTTAGTATCTGCTAAAGGGTATCTAAACAAGCTATTTTTACAAGAACAATTTTGAAAATCTGGCTTCATACAGACATACAGAAAAGGTTGCTGTTTACATTGATGCTAAAACTGCATATATATAAATAACATAAATGTAGTTTCATAGCTTCTGAAAAATGTAAACATCAGCCTTCCAATTTCAAAAAAACTGCACTGCCTGCTCCCAAAAATGTTTTCCAAATGTGTCAAGTGATTACATCATTGGAGCCAGAGGCAGAGAACTACATGGCTCTACAGTGCTAACTACTTTGTTCTCCCTTTGTTTAGAAGGGTGATGAGCTCACCAGTTTTTGTTGTGTGGAACAGGAGTGAAGAATGAATTCCAGAAGGGGGCTTAGGAGGTCATTCCAGCAGGGTACAGCTATATTCAGGGAAGGGGAATACAGAAAGGGGGAAATGTGAGCAGATCACTGAGAGATACAAGATGTGGGGCTGCCAACACCACAGTCGCTACCTGACCATGAATGAGAGCAGCCAGTGATGACAAATACTTGAAGTGGCAGGGCGGTGCCTGAATTGGTACCTGGACTCAGTGTATGGAGAGTACCTTCAGGGGGTTTGTCAAGGTTTGTTGAGGCAGTATCAAGGGGACTGTGTATACTGTGTTTATGATTCAGAAGAGTGGTGAGCAAGCCAACTAGTATTGTGGAGGAAGGCACAGACATAGACTGGAGGAGTATTGCTGAGGACTGTCCTGTGGGGTTCCGCAGATCACAGGTAAGGGACTAGAATGACACTGGAGGTCAGGTTGATTTACTCAAGACATTAGTATTCCTCTCCTGTCTAATAACCTTGTTATCGATAGTAAATGCAGCCCTTATGAGGGTATGAACAGAAGTTTTTCTGGTGTGTCTTGATGCTTATTGCTTGATCATCCTGAAAGACCTGGCTGTTGGTTAAGGAGTTGGGGAAAAGAAAACAAAAACAGGGGAACTGTACATACTGCCTTCATTGTGCAGAAAGATGGTACTCCATCCAATGTTTACTGTGGGAGCAGAACTGAAACAATGATGGAAAAGGACAGGAGAGTAATTAGGGAGGCATCATTTAACAGTGCCAACCAATGAAGCATACAGGTATCTGTATGAGCGTGCATTACTCTCTGAGATACAAGATTATGATATGATGTGTGTTAATTTTCCTTGTGGGACTGGCAAGCTCATATGTGGCACCAAGCATTATTAAAGAGGACAGGAAATAATTTCTAATTGGCAGCTGTTTATAATGTTCCCATTTACAGCAATGATATCCATAATGCCAAATGATCCATATGTAACCGTACCCGAATAAAAAATGATGTGAAAAACTGTATTTTGCACTGTTTTGTTTCTCTTCACAGAACCAGTGATTGGGAGTTTTAACCGAGTTTGAGCAAAGAACTGTACGTATGGTTCTGATAGGACAATAGCTCACATTTAGCATTCTGTACATAAACCATAACACAGTAAAAACTCCAAATTACTGGTTCCATGAACAGAACACTGCAGAATGTTGTCCATCAAAAGAAAACAATTAAAAACACAGTTTATTAAAGGTACAGTTAAATATGGCTTATTTTGAGGTAAATGTTTCATTTTCCTTATTGGGAACACTACCAATTAGCATGGATTTCCTGTCCAGTTTAAGGATGGAGTGTGGACAGCAGAGTGTGCAACGATGGATGGGCTGTATGCAGGGAAGGGGATGGCTTATACCTAAACACTGACACCTGAGTGCAGTACTAGGGAGGTGCTGTACTGTCGGGGTGTGCCATCCTTCAGATATGACGTTAAACCAAGGTCCCTTCTACACATCTCTGGTGCTGTCCTACTTGGTATCCAGGTGGAAGTAACATAACCCAAGGAGTAGGAGATTTTCCCTTGTGTCCTGGCCAACATTTCCCTTCCTATAAAAAACAGTTCATGCAATTGTCCAAGGCTGTGTGTGGGTGCTGATGTGTGAATTGGCTGCCACTACATGTTCCGTCAATTCACTACCAGTCTGGCATTGCTTGTAAATCACTTTGGGATGCAATGTGTATAAAAAGCACTATATGAATGCTGATTCTTACTATTTCCCATGGAAAAAGAAGATAACAAGTCAAGCATATTTTTGGATTACTGTGAAAGTAAGAACTTTGACATTGGGCTAGACCAGAACTTTGCTAAAAACAACGGGACATCACATAACCACTAAACCACCAGGCATTTGAATAGTTATACGGCACTGTGGTTTGTCAAAGAGAAAGCAAATGGATTACAATACAATTTCAGCATGTCAAAGAAAACACAATGAACAGAGGCATAGCATAACATATACTGATCAAAATAATGCATATGATTTTGGACATTTTAGTAAAACAAGTAACAACTCTAAACAAAGGGAAAAAGAACTAGTAAGCACTATGAAAGTGCCATGTAGATCTCTGCCTCTGTTTTCAATGATGTAATCCTTAACACATTTAGCAGCCATTTTAGGGAGCAGGCAGGGCAGATTTTGAAACTGGAAGACTGATGTTTACATTTTCAAATGCTATGGAATTGCATTTAGGTTAATTATATAAATGTAGTTTTAGCATTATAAGTGTACAGCAGTCTTTCCTTTAGTCCCCTATTCCTGAACCTCTCCTCCAGCCTCATGTAATGCCCTTTCGTTCTCCACTTTTTTCAATTGGAAAAGCTCCTGAACATTAACCTTATTTATACCATCATATGTTTAAAACTCTCAATCATATCACCTCTCTCCTCCTGTATTCCAACAAGTACATGTTGAGTTCCCTCAGTCTGTCGTGGTATGCCATTGACATTGAATTTCAGCTGCCATGTTTCTGACCGCTCCTCCAGTTTCTTCAAGTCTGAAGTCATACTCCTCACACCCCTCAGGGGAGCCCACTTTGTTGCAAATCTTTGTGCCATCAGCAAACAGAACACTTCACCTTCCAGTCCGTTTCCCGTGTCTGTTATAACACACTGAAGAGTAGGGGACCAAGTACCGAACCATGTATTACCCCGCTGGTCACCTCCTTCTCAGCTGAAAATGCCCGGTTTACCTGACCCCTCTGTGTGTTCTTCCTCTCAGCGAGCTCCTCACCCACTCAACCACATCCCTGCCCACCCCCATGTGGTCCAGCTTCCTTACCAGCTTTCTGTGGAACAAAGTCAAAGGCTTTGCTAAAGTACAGATAGACATCTACTGCTGCTCTCTGATCTACTGTTCTTGTAACCTAGTCAAAGAAGTCAACCAGGTTAGCTTTGCAAGACCCACCTGCCGCGAACCCATGATGTTTTGGGTGTTGCTGCCCACTGGTTTCAGATATGTTATGATTCTCTGTTCGACTAGTGTCTCCATCAGCTTCCCTGCCACTGATGTGAGGCTTACTGGATGGTAATTGTCAGCCTCCTCCCTGTTTTGTGGAGCTGGACCACTGTTGCCTTTTCAGTCCTCTGGTACAGTCCCAATCTCCAGTGATTTGTAAATAATTCTGCTAGGGTGCTGCTGTACTCCTCAACTCACTAAGAACTCTAGGGTGACATATAAGTTTCTTCTAAATATTAAATTATAAAGTTTTGTAACCACGCATTTCAGTAACCTAAACTGATCAATACTATAACAGGAATAAGGAAGTCACCTCAATGGAGAGTTATTCAGTCTATGCGTTTGCCTTCTGTGTGTGTGTGTGTGTGGGTGTGGGTGTGTGGGTGTGGGTGTGTGTGTGTGTGTGTGTGTGTGTGTCTGTGTGTGTGGAAGGGGGGGGCATATCTATGATTGTTGTCCATACAGAACTGAGTATCAGTTTCTAGTACCAGCTGTAGAAATGTTAATGAAACAAAAGCATATGCAGAACTGATTCTGTCATCTAGGGATACAAAGAAACATTTCTTTATAAGTATGTATCTGTCCACAGTGTTACATACATAGTAGAAGTACTTCTTGTAAAATAGAAATGATTTAATGGAAAATGCATCATACTGCAACATATTATGGAAAATGACAATTACTTGTAGAAATATCTATTTCATATTGATTTTGTACTCTGTGGACTAAATGAAATAGACAAACAAGTTATTATTACAGATATAGCACAAGTTACTGTGGAAATACTTTTGCAGCACCACAAAGCACCTAACATTTACAGACACAACGGTATGATGATGCATGCTACCACTACTGCTTGATTTTTGCATGCAGACTCAAATACAGTACACACAGAAGCTGTAATAACAGGCAGACACATGTAGTCACGTAAACAAGCTGTGAAGAAATGATAAACCTGGTACATGTAGAATGGTCATAGTTACATACAGCATTTATACTTCAAATGTGTAATGTTATTTGAAATTGTGAGTGATACAGATAGCAGCCATTGCCACCACATGTACAAGTGTATAAATCCTGTGAGCAATGTGCAGAACTTCAGCATCCAGAGAAATATTGTTGCATACTGTAGACCTCTATGTTTAAACAGATACTGTAATAGAAGTGAATCAATAATTTACACAAGGTCAGTGTACAGTATGCATGCATTTCAATGACATATTTTTCTTTTCCTGTTATGCTACACATCCATGCACACCAAGGGCGTAGCTACTGATACTCCAAGTAAGCCATGGCACACCAAGTTTAGTAGCAGGGGTAGCAAACAAGCTGGCCAGCATTGCTCTGCCCTCTCTACTCCCTCGCATTTAAATTCCGTTGGCCTCGCAGACTTTTTCTTTTCTCTTTCAGCTTTGTTTTGGGGGGGTGGCAGAGTGGACAGTGGACGTTGAAGCTGAAGGTCTCAATTAGGTCCTTATGGTCCGCCTGCATAGTGATTGGCTGTGGCATCTGGAGAGGGTGTGGCAAGTCTTGGGCAGCGAGTTTAAACGTCCCAGCAAAGTTAGAAGCCATACTATTAGTTCAAGTGTACTGGGAGTGAAAGAAGCAGTAAAAGAACTGAGGAGCAGCAGATGGAAGAACAGACTCTGAGCCAGCTAAAAGAATGAAGACTTCATGTGGAGTGGCAAGTGGAGCAAATCTGCCTACCTGCAGGGGACAGAGAAGAAATTTCTGCCGTGGTCTTGGACTCGTGGTGCAGTCAGTGGTGTTTACCAGCGGGCAGTGAGTGCTACACTAGCAGTGCAGATAGACTGCAGTTCTAGTGTGGGAATCATCTGATTGGAGCCAGGAACCTTGGACTCGAGTCGTTGGAGGGGGCAGGCATGAACAACAGTGGGGGGGGGTAGCAGTGTGGCAGGTTGGTGTACAAATCTGAAATGCCTGGCTACACCCTGATGCACACTACATATCATTATGTGTGTACAAAGAATAATGATTTATGTTTGACCAATTGGTGACTTCAAATGGGCAATTATTCCCACTTGGCAGCCCAGATGAAAATATTGTAACAAGGGACGTTTCTCCCTAATTACATGTGATTCCTATAGCTTTTAATTTTTTTACAGTTGAATAACCCATTTCATTGTGTTTAATTGGGGACTGATACTTGTTGTCAGGTTGTGAGAGCACTTAATTTTGTCTTTCAGAACAAACTACCCTTGCTATGATGCTTACTGTTTAAAATGCACTAGTTGCCAGGCGTTGGCAATTCACAAAGCTGAGCTGTCAATCACCATCAGTTAGCTGTACTGTATATAGTACACAATCATTGAGAGCTCAGTCAATTGCCAGCCTTGGTGGTGAGAGGAGAATTGTGCTGGTTGCCGACAAGGCATTTGGATGGGGGTGGGGTGATTTGTCACTACCCACAGGATGGGGGTTGGGAATCCACTAGCCCACCGGGACACATTGCACATGCTTATACAGGGGTCAGAATGGGGGTGAAACCAGTAAGTTTTATTGGATAATTGGGTGGGTGATTGGGTGGGGGTCCACTATCATGTCATGGACACTGATCTTTAATACATGACAGTGACTGGAGATCTGGGGGGGGTGGGACCACTGGACTACATGGGACAGTCTTTCTATTATACGGAATGGTGACTGGCGATCAGTGGAGGGAACCACTAAACTACCAGGGATACAGTGTTATTATATAATGGGATGGTGATTGGAGATTGGGGAGGGTGGAGGGACACTAGACTACCAGGGATAGTCTATTTTTATATACAGTACAATGATCAGAGATCAAGGAGGGGGAAGGGTCCACCAAGGAAACATTAGTTCTCACTGTTACAGGGTCAGTGATCAGCAGCACCACTGGCAGCCGCAAGGGTTGTGCAGAATATTGTCAGATCTCAGTTGGCATTATTTTCTCCATGCAAGGGTGTTGCTTTCTAATCCCCTTAACATCCAAAAAGCCAGTTACTTGCCGACACTTTTAATACCACTCCTATCTTCAGTATTTGGAAGAATAGAGCACTTAAGGTGCCTCCCAGGGTACTCACCATCCTTGATTTCTCAAAATTCACATTGGCAAAATTTAATGACTACCTAAGTAACCCAGACTGGAGACCAATCAGGCTCCTCCCAACCTTGGAAGAGGCCTTGGAATAGTTTCAAGACTCATTCTTCAATGCAGCTCCTCTTTCCCACCTTAGAAACTCAGAACAAAGGGAACTTGCTACAAGTGGATTTCCACTCAGTAAAACACATGATGACAAGTCAGGATAAGGCTTGGAAGAATTTCTGTTTTCCTCTCTCCTGCAGATCTGGCAACTTACAAATCCTTAAGAAACAAATGTAAGATAGACATTAAACTTGTGAAAAAGGAGTATGTCTCACATCTCTTTGAACCAACTTGGGAACCCAAACTTTTCTGGTCTTACATCAACAAATTGCTTAGGGGTAACACCAAGGAGGCACAGGGCCTATGAGATACATGGACAGCTACTCAGTGATTGCCAGCAAATTGCCATGGAAATCAACCACCACTTTACCAACCTAGATGAATACAAGAGTGGTCTACCTCCTTCTATGTCAACACAGAACACCGATGAACCCCCTGCCTTAATAGACTATAATTTCACGTAAGACTGGTCAAGGCTAATGAGGTTCTCAACCTTCTAAAGGTCTCAGAATCAAAGACTCAGGTGGCCTGATAGTATTAGCCTAGGCTACTTAAAGAAGAGTCAGTCCTAGCCAGCCTTTGATCTGGATCCTCAACAGGTCTCTATTGGAAGGAAATGTTCCTCACCAGTGGAAACAGAACAATGTGATACCCATTCATAAGGGTGGCACAGGGGAACACATTGGCAACTATAGGTTCATCTCTCTGCTATGTACCCTTGCAAAACTGCAAGAAAAACTAGTTTATGGGCAAATGAGGGACTATCTGGAGTTTCACCAGCTCCTAGCCCCTTCTCAGCACAGTTTCTGGACAAACTATGGCACTGACACAGCCCTTACCAACCTAACAGTGAACGTACTCAGTGCAATGGATGTAGGTAAGCCAACTGGCACAATCTTCATAGATCTCTCCAATGCATTCAACCTAGTGGACCACAACCTATTATTAACAAAGCTTCACACAATAGGTCTGGACTCCCAGGCCCTAAAATGGTTCAAGCGCTACCTTGGTGGCTGCTTTCAGAGGGTCATCAGGAAGGGAGAGTTGTCTTACCCACTACCCATCAAGGAGGGAATACCCCAGGGCTCAATTCTCGGCCCCCTCTTGTTCTCTCTATTCACTAATGACCTCAACCATCACTATGGGGGCAGTTCAGTGGTCCAATATGCAGATGACACAGTCATCTACTGGTCCATGGATAATCTTTCAGTTCTTGGTCCTCTCCTCCCAGCTGACCTAAAGATGCTCAAGGCCTGGCTTACTTCAAATAGAATGGTCCTCAATGCAGGCAAAATGAAGGCCATGCTGTTTGGTCCTAGATCCCTTTGTCAGGACAGAACCACATCCATACAGATCTATTCCCTTGCAGGAAAAAGGATTGACGTGGTGGATAACATTAAATACTTGGGGCTAAATACTGACCAAGGTCTCACCTTTTAAATCCCATGCAGACCAAGTTACTAGGACAATTCATGCTAAACTTGGCACTCTATAATGGCTCAAAGACCGAGCTTCTCCTGGAGGCTAGGCTAATAAAGCCTCCAGTGTCCTTCTCGGAACTCTAGCGCCTGCCCCTGTTGTTCAGGAATGTCCAAGCAAGAGATCAACCGGCTACAGGTCCTATACAACAAGGTTGTGCGCTTTGTGATCCAGAGTCCCTCAAGAAGCTACCCCTGCAATACGCTTGCCCAGCTGCTGTGGCCTTCTTTAGCATCTCATCTTCAGTACCCCCTGCTCTGCCTTGCATAAAAATTACAGTGCCTGGCTGCCCCTCCCAGTCTAAAAGGGACTATCTCTCCCCTAAGCACAACTCTCATATGCTCAGAACCTCAATTCAGAATCTACTTGCAATTCCTAGAGTCAGGACAAATGTGGGTGGTAAATCCTTCTCTTCTACCACTCCCTACTTGTGGGATAATCTCCCACCTTCAGTACAGGAAGCCACATCTCTTCTAAACTTTCACACACGGCTCAAGACCCATTCTAGACTCCAGCTCTTGTCACCATCAGGGTATAGTAGTGTAGTTGGATGCACCCAATCTACATCCAGGCACTATGAGTGCAAACCCCAAGGTGCCAAATATGGCATGAGTGCACTAAGCAGTCTGTGTTTATTCTTTCACCCTGCCCCAGTACCTCCTGGCCCCTCTTTCTTTATTCTGCTCCCTTTCTCCCCCACTTTTCCCCATCTGGCTTTTCCCTTTTTTCCAGTAGCTTATCTCCAGCCATAAGTGTTGGATGATGGGCTTCCACCCTTTCATAGGGCTTCCCTTCTCCATGCCTGCACCACTTCCTAAAACTGCAGATTAAAAAAGGTCTAAACCCACCTCTGGTGGGTGTACCCTGTGTGATCTGTATACCCCTGTAAAATTCTATGTAACCTTCTGGTGCCTCAAGACCACCCTCACAAAGACTCAATCATAGACCCCACTTTCTTGTTTAATCTTTTCCAGTCTCCATCCACCACCCTCATGTCTATTGCCTACCTTCACACTCTTTGTGGCACTATGTCTGACCAATCCAATTTGACCCCTGGCCACCATTCTAGGATCTGTCAAATCCCACCTTACCTCCCACATTATGTCCACCCAGGGTCTGCCCCCCAAGTCATTTCCCTCAAATGTAATATTAGAAAGTCTGGTTTGGGCAGCTTCATTTTACCTCTTCCAGAAGCAACAGCAGCTGGGACCATCTCATGCTCCACACACCCTTCAATGCACTTTGTCCTTTCCTGGGTCCATTCTCAGCTGCTTCCCCCTTGGTCGCAATGCTGTTCTCCTTTCTGCCCAGTAGATGAACGAGTGCCCAGTTAGCCATATGTGTTTTGACTGTCTGACACTGCAAGACAGAAATACAGTTAGAGAAACTTTTTTCTGATATACCTCTTGTATCTCCTTGACTTCCACCTTCTCACCTGTTTTTCTTCTGCCACTGCCCCGCTGCTGTCTCAGATGACACCCCTTTTTTGAAACAGTGTGATTCATAACCTTCTGGGTCTTTACCCAAAAATATCAGGCCCTTCTTTATTACTGCAATGAGCTGGTAGCTTGTGATTGACGTCCCACTGCCGTGTATTAATGGCCTCACTTCCCCATACCTCCACATTGCCCTAATCAGGCAAATATTTTCTTCCACCTGCAGCCACAGTGTCACTCCCACCCCTTTTCCCTTTTGGTCTGTTTTGGACTTCCTTAGCCATAAAATTATGTCGGTGTCATACCAGCAAACATTTGCCCAATCCATACCTGCCGCTTTCCACCAACCCTGTGCCACTACCTCGCTTACCCGAAATGTTCAATTAAACATTACTAAAAAAGTTACTGAAAATAAGCATTCTTCTTGCTGTGAGTGGAACATTTTTTCCAGTATTTCCATTAACTTCCACAGCAACTGCTCTGACATTGGCTATCTAGCATCTACCTGTCTCCCTTGCAAGTGCTGCCAGCCTTGCATCATCTTCCTAATAGTTAGGTGTCCTGCTCAGTTTCCCGATCTCCTCAGATTGTATACCACCACTATTGCTGCCAAGTGGATCCCCATGGTGGCATGCGCTAGCTCTCTCACCACTTCGGAACTAAAAACTCCATAATCTGCCCTTCCATGATCTTTCCACTTACCTCCATCCCACACTTCCCTGAAGGCCTGAAAGGCATACCACTTGCCTTCATAGGCCTTCAATGTACTTTCTGACAAGGAGCTCCTGTAAAATAGCTGTGCTTCTTCAAACCAATTACCCAGACTTGCAATCATACTGCTGTCCATGTCCTTTCAAGCCTTTGTGTAAGGCCCCGGAACTTGTCCGACTGAAGAGAGGAAAGGCTGTCAGCTACCGTGTTCTGAATCCCCTCTGTATGTCTTGCTTTAAATGATCATTTCAGCCACAGCCCCTGCAGAAGTAGCTGCCTCAGCACCTTTGTTACCACCTCCATGGATGCTGCCTGCCTAGTCAGCACTTCCACCACTGCCTTATTGTCACACCAGAAGATCACTCTCTGATTCCTCAAGTGCTCCCCTGAAACCAATGTTGCCACCCATATAAGAAAGATCTCCAAAGTGGTGATGTCCCAGGCCAAACCTGTTGCTTCCCAATCCTCTGGCCATGACTCTGAGATCCATTTGCCCTTAAAAAAACACCCCATCCTGAAACCCCAGCTGCGTCTGTATACAGCTCAAAGTCTATTATATAGCCAGGCCTCCTGCCAAAGACTTATTCCATTGTATTCCATTAGAAATTCCTCCCATGCCATTAGAACCTCCCATATCCCATTAGTTATGCCCACCCAATGGTCTGACCATCTGACACCTTTCATTGGCCTTGCCAACCATCTTGTGAAAGTCCTGCCCGGGCCACTGCCTGACAGGCAAAGTTCAAATGACCCAACAACTGCTGAACTACCATTAAGGGGACTCTCCTTTTACATTTTATGTCTGTCAGCTGCTCCCTCAACCTCTGTACCTTATCCCCCTGTGACCTAAAGATTCCCTTTTTTGTGTCCACTTCTATACCCAGGAATTCTAGTCTATGACTTGACCCTTCTGTTTTTTCATCTGCCAATGGGAACCCTAACTCTGCACACATCTTTTGGAAGCTTTCAAGCATCCTTGCAGTCTCTTCTTTCCCTTGTTCTATAAACAAGAAATTATCCAGGTACTGCACCACCGTGCCATACCCATATTTTTCCTTAAATGTCCACTGCAGCCAGGTGCTGAACATCTCGAATGTGGCATGCCACTGAACAGCCCATGGGCATCACCTTATCAAAATAATACCTGTCCTTTACTTTGAAACCCAATAGCTCCCAATCCTCAGGCCATATAGGAAGCAACCGAAATGCTGTCTCAATGTCAGTCTTCACTAACCATGACCCCTCTACCATCCTAATGACCTGTACTGCCTGATCCAATGTGGCGTAGGACACCACACTCTGCTCTTCACTGATAAAATCATTAACTGAGTTCCCCTCTAGATAGCATAAGTGATGTATGATCTCATATTCCCCTAGTTGCTTCTTTGGAACTAAATCAAGGGGGGATACCCTCAAATTGGGAAAAGTAGGGGTCCTTTAAGGGTCTTTCCACCTTGTCTGCCTCTTTCTCTTTCTGAATCTTTGCCTCCAAAATATCTTCCTTACCTTTTATCGACCCCAAATTATTTGCCTGCATCTTATACCACTGTTCTGTGTACTGTAAGCTAAACCCCTTTTCAAAATCCTCCTGTAGAACACTGGCCACCCTGTCACCCAGGTAACCTTGTGACCAGTCCCACAATACCCCTACCTTAATCAGAGTCCTTGCCAAATGGGGCCCCCACCATGCTGTTTACTCCGACTGTCCTCTTGTCTTCCCCTGGCCCCACCCCCATTGCTTCCTTGGCCAAATCCCTTCCTCACACCCTTTGATTTTAACAGCCCCTTGTTCCCCAATGTCCCCTGAAGGATTGATTCCCCAAAGGATGTCTCCACTGTGCTTCCCCAAACCCCACACTTGGTCATGGGTGTGGTCCAGAGCATCTGGAGCAGGCATACTTGATACTACAGTTCACCCAAGCACACTGGGTTCAATTAAGGGTCCAGCAATATCTCTGTAGGCCAATGGCATTGAAACAGCCTCCGCTCCCCCTGACTGGACCATCATAGTTTTAAACCAAATTTATGGGTGTTGGGAATCCTAATATTTGTCCCCATGGGATGCCAATCACTGCCAACATTTTTCATTGTGTGCAGCCACACATTAATTTATGTGCATTCTATGCAATCAAGGAATATGCCATCAACAGGGTGGTTAATTCTGGCTGCTTTTGTAGCACAATTGCGCTAAAGCATGTAAACCGTAGTCTTCCTTTCCAATTTTTATCCTCCTGCCTTCCCTAGCAGTGCCATTGCCACCGTCATCTCTGTCTTGCTAATCATCTTATTCTCCTTATATTTCTTGGCGGCATCTTTGTCCAGCAGGGCAACATATCAACTGATTCCCTTTCCAGACCCATTATTTCAGGCCAGGGCATGTGTTCACCTATCATGACTCTGGGGCTGCCTATATCTGCCCTCTGAGGGTGCCCCATCCCCAACCCCGCCCCCAATCTGGTGTTCCTTCCTTCACCCATTGTCCCTTGAAAATCTTGGAGAAGCTGCTGGAGCTCATCCAGACCAGTTTCCCCAATGCTCCCAGAATCTCCTCCATGAGGTCCAGCACACTTCCCTGTAACATTAGATCAATAGTAACCTTCTTACCCTTTGGCACTGCCCTGTTTTCCACTGTTTTTTCTGGCATCTTCTTTCTGGGTCTCTCTTTATCACCTTTGGCCCCCCTCCTCTTCCCCCTTTTCGGGACAGTTTCTTTCTTCTTTTTGGCCTTCTCCAACATCATCCCAACCTGCTTCATCATAATGGCCTGCTTCAGAGGGCTCTCCTTGGGCACCTTTCTATATTTCCTGTGAGCCATCATGATGCTTTATTGAAAAAGACACAAAACACCATGGGGATTATTTACAGTCCCAGTCTGTAGGCCTTTACCACTGGGCTTCTCCTTATACACCAACTTCCTATCTCTTAGGGGGCATCTCTTTAAAGCAGTATATATCACCAAATATAATTAGGAAGCCTGCTAATGACCTCTGCTACCACTAACTGCCATGTCCTTATTTGCCTTCTTACCCTTTGCCTGGTTCCTCCTTTTCATCCCTGGTCCAACTAATTCCATTCTGCCCCATTACATTCCTAGTTACTTGTTGCCCCCCTCCCCCCGACCTAATTCCTGGACTAGGTGAGTACAGGTGATGTTAACTTCCTTAATGTCCTTATTGAACTGTTTCATCTATATGTGTGTGTGTGTGTGTTATAAGGCATGGTTGCACCTCTATAGTTACAGTTGGAGTAGGCAGTTTAATGTTAAACCCATATTTTGCACGTTAATAACTTTGCAACTGTTCAATGGATATGCACAAAATTTGTAATACAGTTTCAGATTGTAGATCTCTTGATCTCTCAAGTTGTGTTTTGATTGGATGTGTGGTTTCATGCAGTGGAGCACCAAAGTATTGGAGTTTTGCCTTTTTGGCAAATGTTAGGATCATTTTCGACATCATGCTGCACCCACACTGTTTGGAATTTTGACCTGAAAGTTTCAGGGTAGAAAGAGGTTTTCCTAAGGAACAATCCAGCTATAGTTTGGTGAAGACATATTAATCCATTCAAATGTAAGTCCTGGTCCAACAGATGTGCCTTTTGATGGTTTGATGAAAAAATATACAATGGTGCCATATTTATTGTGTTCTGAAGTTGATAAATTTCCCATAGGATAACACTGCAGTGCCTGTGGTGCCTTTGCTGCTATGTCTTGAAAACAATTCGAGATATGGATTTTTCACTCTAGGTTACTGCATGAAGGTTTCAAAGTCATGATTACAACTGTAGTGGCATTTTTTCATGGTTGCTACAGTTACTAAGATATTGCCAAATTAGTGTTACAAGGGTTCCTTTTCAGGACTATATGGCTGTGATATGTTTCCATATTTAAATGTAAGTGGGAGTGCAGGCCCCATAGGGCCTGTGCTCCCCACATACAACCATAATGCAAAAATTGGCAATGTGCTGAAGGGAGTGCAGGTAGAGGCCTGCACTCCCTAACACCTTCACCACACATTACACATTCTCAAAGAGGAATTCATTGCAAAAACTCCATTACTTCATCAGTTAGGGTTTATAGCACAGCAACAAAAGTTTGAAAATGTGGTGTGAGTGTTACCAACCCTACCCCCCCACCTCCCAACCCCACCCCACCCCTCCACACACTGACAGGTGAGGGGTATGCCTTGGGGTCCTCAGGTCTCTCACCCCATTCTCCTGTACTATACCATCTCAGTTTGTGTACACATGGAATGGGGTGAGAGATAGTCAATGACCCCAAGGCACACTCAGCCTGTTGGTGTGTGAAGGATGGGGAGTTGGGTTGGTAACCCTAACATCGAATTTCCAAACTTTTATCACTGTGCTATGAACCCTAACTGATGTATTAATATACTTTTTGCAATTAATGTATATTATACCTGCACGATAGTGCAGGTGTAGTTAGGGTTGCATGGCCACTTCTATGTTAAACCCCAAATTTTGAACCTTAATAACTTTGAACCATTCATCCAATTTGCCTGAGGTTTTACATGCACTGTCTGATACCATAGTTCTCTGGACATGGCAAGTTTTGTTCCAGCTGGACATGCGGTTCTTGAACTGCTGAGTGGCAAATAATTTGAAAAATCCTCACTTTTTGGCAAATGTTTTGCTCGTGGCTATTGACCAAACAGTTTTGGGGGTCTGGTCTGAAATTTCAGGGTATGTGGGGTCTGGGACACTGTTGTGTCTTTTGAAAGTTTGGTGAAAAAATATTAATCTTTTCAACAGTTATTAAAGTTTAAAGTTTCCCATTATAGCCTAATGGGAAAAAAATGTATGTCCACCTCGAAAGCACTTTTGACAGCTGCAAATGGGTTTTGCAGTTTCACATGTCCGATATCTTGTTTTCAAATGGCAACTGCTAAAAATGCTGTAATTTAAACATTACTGCCCTTGGTAAACACCAACAGTTGTGTTTACCTAATCAATTCTGCCGAGGAACACAACCCTACATTATTTTTTCAAATGGTATGGCCAGAAATAGGTTTTCTGCATTTTAGCTGTTGCTAGTGCCGCAATTTGCAGCACTTCTTTGGTGAAACTGCTGCAAATTGAGGCAATTTTTGCATAATGGCACAGTAGTGCAAAAACTGCCACAAGAATTATGGCACTGTTCTGTGAAAATTGCAATTTGCAGCACTACTACAATGGGAAAAACACATGCCCACAGTACAAAAGCCCAAACCTTTTCTGGCCACTTTTGGGGCCAAATAATGTTAGAATCGTGTTCCTTGGCCACTGTTTAGGTAAACATCTGTTGGTATTTACCTAATAAAGGAGTTGTCTCCTTTTACTTCCTCTAAGGGGTCGAGGCATGTTTTATTTAAAAAATGTTTCTGCAGACATCGGGGTGCTCAGTCCCCATATCAGCATGTAGCCCTCCCCAGTAGTGTGGATGTACCCCCCCAAAATATAATGGACAATGTTGTACATATGCTGTTGCCATCGTGGTGCCCAAACCCTGTGTCAATGTTCTGACCTCCCCCCTAGTGCCCTTCACTTAATTGTGTATTCCAACACTGGGATGCCCACCCCCAGTGTCAGATGCCCCCTGCAACTCCCAGCCCATTGTTCAAATAAATAAATATTTACATTGCTGACATTGGGTGCCTAATCCCTGTGTTGGCATTCTTAAGTAAACCCCCCTCCAGCACTCAAGGACACTGGGAAGCCCACTGCCAGTCTCCCAAAATGATGTTTTTTTCAACCTGTTAAAAAAGAAAACTGTCCCTGACATTTTGTTTTTAATGCAGTAAAAAAGAAAATGGCCCTCATTGTCTCCCCGACCACCCTCTCCCATCCTGACCCTCTCACTGAGCAATCCACCAGCCCCCATGCCCCCTCCCCCATGCCCTATACTTACCACTGGAGACCACTGGCTGCAATATTCTGTTGACTGGGACATGTCTGCACTCTTCAAAGCTGAACCACAAACTGAAGAATCAAGGCAAGTGCTGTATCGCCTTTTGAACTTATGTTGATATCTCAACCATTTTTTTTCAATTTGTACACCAAATTTTCAACATGGGCTTTTTGGAACCCCACGTCATGAACACTGTCACTGTCATTTCGTTAATCGGACCCATAAGGTGATTTTGTGGTCACTGTGAGGCATCACCTTTCAGGACCAAGAATTGAAATGATAGTGCCAGTGTTCATAGGTGAGTCCCAAGCCCATGTTAAACTGGGCAGATAATACCACAAATCCCAAGTTATATGCGTCATTGAAATTTTTCTTTGCTCGCTCATAACTTCAGCAATTTTTTATATTTTTACTCTAAATTTTCAATATTGCGATTTTTTCACACCACCTCATGAACAGTACACCTGTCAGTTTCAACATCCTGGCCAAAACATGTTTTTGCTACCGTGGTGCAGAATTGTATGTTTATTGCATGAAATCACCTTTCAGGACTGATTAATGAAATAACAGTGGGAGTGTTCATGAGATGGGGTTCCCAAAAGGCCATGTTGAAAATTTGGTGACAATATTTCTAAAAATGCCTGAGTTACGTCCGTTCATTGAATTTATTCTTTACGTGCATAACTTTGCTACTTTTCAATCTTTTCACCAATTTTCAACATAGCCATTTTTCCACAGCACCTCATAAACAGTACAGCTGTCATTTTCACATTCTGCCCAAAATGAGTTTTGCACCTGTGGCACAGAATGGCATTTCAGTTGCAACTAATTACATTTTGCCTTGCATTTCTCAATTTCTCTGCAGCAGGGTACATGAAGTGAGGTAATAAGATGGCTTTGCTGACAATTTGGTCTCTGTTGTTCGACACATGGAAGCACTGGGCCCACTGCGTTTCCACACCTACATACATACATATGTGCATTTACAAAGTGATTGGAGTGCAGGGTCCTTCAGGGTCCAAAGGACCCTGGGCTCCCACAGTAAAATAAGATACTATCACACTATTTCAAAAAGTAAGGAAATTCATGCTGGCCTGCCAGTGCAGCAGCAGTGCTTCCAGCTGTGATGTAGATGACCCGGGTTCAGGAACAGACTTGGGACATTGGAGGGCTGGCTGGGGGAGAAGGATGAAGCATCCTTGGGACTGCTCTCCTTCTCTGCGAGGGCAGTGGGGATTACATGTCCTGCATGCTACCGACCACTGAGGGGAGGCTGGGGGAGCCGCAGTGCTGGCACCATATTGTTGGGGGTGGGTGGACTCTGGTCATCACAGCATGTCATTGCCCCCAATACATCCTACTAAAAAAAATTGCCAGCCCCGCACATGAAGCTCTACTCTAGCCTCCTCCACTACCTACCATGGCCGCTGAGTGGGGCCCCCCTCCTGTGGCCCTACTCTGGGGATTAAGCCAGGGGAACCTACCATTGACCTGGGTAGGGGGCAAAGCCTGGGCATGGGGAGGTGGCAAGGTAAGGGCTGAGAAGACACCTATGGGGTTTAGGGGAACAGCCAGAAAAAAAAAGGATGGAAATCCATTGTAAAAACTCCATTAATGCATCAGTGATGGGTTCTATTACAGTGACCAAAGTCTGGAAATTCAGTGATATGGTTACCAACCCTACCACCCCCACCTACCCTACACACCAACATGCGTTAGGTGTGTCTTAAAGAATCGAGGCCTAACTCTCACCCCATTCTCCTATACTGTACCATCTCAGATTAATTACACATGAAATGGGGTGAGAGTTAGGCCCAATAGTCCAAAGACACACAATGCCTGTTGGTGTGTGTAAGTGAGGTGGGTGAAAAGTTAGTAACCCCAACACTGAATTTCAGACTTTGTCACTGTAATAGAAACTCTAACTTATGCATTAACAGAGTTTTTCAATGAATATATATATATATATATATATACACATATATATATATATATATATTTTTTTTTTTTTTGAGGAACCTAATATATCATGAATGAGTGTGAACAGAACCACCCATTTACTCCGTCCTCTTCAGTGGTGCCCCATGCATGATACAAGGTACATACTTGTAACTCAATCCCATTCATCAGATGCAGAACCCATATTTTATAGGTGAGATTCTCTGTATGTAGCATACTTAGCCATCTGTACAAAAAGTGGGCATGAAACAGTCCTTGTGAATAACTAAATGCAAGCTAAAGGAAAGAGAAGGTTATCTTGCTAGGGTTGTAAGTAATAGCCATGAATTATGTACTGGCAGCACAAGGAAGATCACCCACAAATGGAGAAGCACCTACTCCCTCTTTTACTTGACTGGAGCAAGTAAGGACGAGCCCCAGTGGTACAGATCAAGAGGTGGCTTTGCTAAACTCTGAATTGGTTTATATAGAAACTGGGGGCCTGTGAAGAGCAGGAACCTATTGACCACATGGGGCTGGCACCTTCCCGGGAAGCAGCTAGAATATTTAATAAGCTGCTGTAATTACTGGGATCTGTGATTTTATTTTCTGAAAAGCAGAATTGCACTATCCTGGAATTTCTTAGCTGCTCTGTCTTCCATCTCATGCCCAGTGGCCCCTGTCCCTGTAGGTCCTTAGCATGGCATCCACCATGGGGCTTGAAACAACCCTCTCATGCCCCCTCCACCTGGCCAGCATTACCAATCCCCATCCTCAAATAACTTCTTTTTTTTTTTTGCTTGCCTCTCTTCATCTATTCATTTTTTTTTACCTTGCCAGATGCCACCACACTCCAGGCTGACCATGTGTCCAATATGGCTGTCCCCACTGACATCAGACACCAGCCCATGGTATTCAAAAACTGAAAGCCAGTGCATCATTCTCCATGGCCTGTAGCAGGTTCCTTGGTCTCGATCATGGCCCCGCTCTCATCCCATCCTGCTAAAAAGTTTGCCTCTGGGCCACTGTGCTTAAGGCCAGTGTAAAACCACAACAATCCTTCCACTCCCAGGAAGCTGATCTTCTTAACCACTCACTCCTTGCTGCCTATAACCTCAGACTCACTATACAGAAACAATCAAGGCATTACTCTGTTTATTCCCCATTACCCCACATGTCTTCCATTTCCTTTGTGTTTTTTCTTCTTTTTCTCCCTTTTTATAAACAAGTTATCTGCCGAATTTGGCCAGATCATGTCTCCTCCAACTGCAAGGAAGCCTAAATCAAAACCAGTCCAAGTGGCATAAGGCACCTTCTTTTTTATACTGTATATATACTTCCCTCATTTTATTACTGTTACATCAGTTACCTTTAAAGCCTTCTATGCCTCCATCTGCCCAACCATATTCCTCACTTCATACTTCCTCCTCCCTGCACTTACCTCCAAGTCTGTTCACCAACTCAAACTTATTAGAGGGGGGACGGCTCTGAGGTAATGTGAGGAAGTATTTTCACAGAGAGGTTTGTGGATACATGGAACAGCCTTCCCAAGGAGGTCGAGTCAAAAACAGTGGGGGAATTCAAGAATACATGGGACAGACATAAGACAACTCTAGTGGGGGGGTAGGAGGAAGTAGGCTGTTGGTTAACTAGAATCTGCAGCTTATCCGATAGATAGGGAAATAGGCAGACTAGGTGGGCCAAGCGGTCCTTATCTGCCATCAAATTCTATGTTCCTATGTTCCTATTCCAAACCACTTCTGTCTTCAACTGCTCTGCAGAATCCAGCCAACCGATGTGCTAGCAAAGATCTAGCAAAAACAGGAGGGATTACCTGGAGCAGCCCCTTTAAATCCTTTACCTTTTGTTCCTTTGCAGCCAATCCTGTACCTCCTTTCCCTGGCTCTGCCCCTCTTGAGCCAACTGTGTCTTTTTCCCAGCACCACTTGTTACTGGCTCTCTCTCTCTTCTCTCTCTCTCCCCCACCTCTCTCCTCTTCCCTCCCCATCCCACCTCCCTCCTAGCTCACCTAACCACTTCTGGGTCAGGTGATTCTTGACAAGAGAGGCTGCCTTTCAATGGCAACCCATTTTCTAATGGCATTCAAAGGAGACTTTTCAATGCCATCTTGGGCAGAAAGTCACTCACCTCCCTCCACAAATTGTTTATTGGGAGGCTTGTTGCCCAAGTAGATGAGTGTTATTCTCTTCTCTTCTATTCAATGGCACGCACCAGATTCCAGATGTGGAAATCCAACCACTTCTTTGTTATTGCATTGTTACATTTGAAAAGACAGAAGGAAAACAAATAGACAGATAGATAGACAGATAGATAGATAGATAGATAGATAGATAGATAGATAGATAGATAGATAGATAGAGTGGAGTCCCCAAGGGATGAAATGCACTTTCAATGCACTCTGCAGTGTAGTGCAGCAGACCTACTGAATAAAGCAATATAATTTCGATGGCAATTAGTCCCCTTTGTCATGCAGGAAACTGAGGCATTTACTTCATCCTGGAGTCTCACATTTTCCTGTATGACAAAGGGGACTAATTATCATTGAAATTACATTGCTTTATTTAGTAGGTTTTCTGCAACATTCTTCAAAATGCTACAGAATTGCATTTCATCCTGAGGGACACCACTGTAGGTAGGTAGATAGATAGATAGGCTTTATTTATATTTGCCACCCAATCCCAGAGGCTCTGGGCACCATTACAACAGGAACTAGGTTACAGCAGGATCATAAAAATATTTAATCAATAAAGAAAATCATAAAATCAGATTTAAAAACTATCTGCAAACATTTTATTAAAAAGGTAGGTCTTCAGGCCCTCTTTAAATGACTCCACCATAGGGGCCTTCCTCAAGGATTTTGTTAGCGAGTTCCAGAGGGCTTGCCAGCCACCTTGAAGGAACAATCCCCAAGATTTTCAGCCTGGCATTCAGAACTGCCAGAAGGCCCTCAGTGTGAGGAGTGGAGGGAACATACCGGGTAGAGTAAGGTCAGACAGGCAACCATGGCCCAGGCCATATAAAGCCTTATAACTGAGTAAGCTAAATTTGAAAATGATCCTCCACATCACTGGCAGATGAAGGACTAAGGTCACATGGCAGAACCTTGGAGGCCTGCCAGCAGCCTGGCTGCTGCATTCTGCACTAGCTGCAGCCTGTGGAGGATCTCTCCATTGACCCAGAGGTACAGGTCATTACAATAGTCCAGCCTGGAAGTCACAAAGACATGTACCATTGATGTCAAGACTTCTAATGGAATCAGGGGTTTAATTTGGGTGATATCCCTTAAAAGGTAAACCCCACTTTTGACAACAGATGTTACCTGGGCTTCCATGGTCTACCTGTCATCAAGGATGATGCCCATATTCCTCACCCTGGGGGAAGCCATTAACACAGTTGATCCTAGGAGTTACTCAGTTACCACTGCAGAGCCATCTCCATCATGCCATCGATCAGGCTCAATCACCAGCACCTCCATCGGGTCTGGGTTTAGCCTCAGCCAGCTCGAGTACATCCAGTCCTGAATCTCAGCAAGCCATTTATTAAGCACTTCAATGGCATTTTTGGCTCCAGGGACAAATGAAAAATACAGCTGGGTGTCATCTGCATAGCAGTGAAAACCCAGAATGTACTGTATTGTCTAATGAGCTCTCCCAGGGGCAGCATGTTCACCATGAACATCGGTGAAAGGATAGAACCCTGAGGTACTCCACATGGTAGGGCCTTCTAGAAGGAGGAGAAATTCCCCATCACCTCTTACTGCCTCCTGTCAAAGAGATAGGACTCAAACCATTTGATAACTGTTCCAGTGAGTCCAACATACACTCTAAGGTGATCCAACAGCATGATGTGGTCCATGGTGTCAAATGCTGATGAGAGATCGATGAGAGCAAGAATTGACCATTCCCTTCTATCTCTTGCCCTGAGGAGGTCATTTTGCACCCAAACTAATGCTGTCTCTGTGCTGTGTCTAGCTCTGAAACTGGACTGGAAAGGCCCATTGATGACAAAGGCCGTGAGGTGTGCTTCAAGCTGCACAACCACTACTTTCTCAACAACCTTCCCTAAAAATGTGAAGTTGGAGATGTCAGAGTCAAGCAATGGTTTCTTTAAAAGAGGTTTCACCAATGTCTACAAAGCAAAACAGTCTAGGGAGGTCAAATCATGGAAAGCCATGTGTGCAAATGCCAGGAGCCTTAGCAACAAGATGGAAGATCTGGAGGCTGTCTTGGTGCAGTCAGACCTGGACATTGTGGCCATCACTGAAACCTGGTGTAATGATAACCATGACTGGGAGATGGCCATACCTGGCTACAAACATATTCAGAAGAGACAGGGCAGGCAGGAAGGGAGGAGGAGTGGCACTGTATGTGAAAATGACATAAGGCCACAGAGATCTAGGAGGAACAAAATGGGGGAGAGCTACTGTGGGTTAAGCTGGAAAGGAAAATGGGGCCAGCCATCTGCACAGGTGTGGTCTATAGACCACCAGCCCAGGAGGAAGAAACAGATAGGGAGATGATGCTAGCCATCCAAAGGATGGCAGACAAGGGTGAGGTAGTACTGGTTGAAGACTTCAATATTCCAGATGTGGACTGGAACATCCCAGCAGCAGCATCAACTAGGAGCAGATTTATCCTGGACTCCCTTCAGGGTGCCTTCCTCAAGCAACTGGTCATGGAACCAACTTGGTAGAAGGCAATATTGGACCTTGTGCTCACAAACAGGGACAGTGTGATGGGGGTAACAGTGGGCGAGCACCTGAGGAACAGTGACCACCAGTCACTGTGGTTTGAAATCACAGAAAGAGCAGAACCAAACCACACAAACCATGATCCTGGATTTAGGGGGCAGACATTGGGAAAATGGAGATACTTGAAAGATGCATTAAGGGAATGGGGCAGGAACCAGGGGTTGAGGAACAGTGGAAGTATTTAAATGGGGATTACAAGAGCAACAGAATTATGTATTCAGCAGGTTAGCAAGAGGAAAAGGAAGAGGAGACCATTATGGTTTTCCAAAGAGGTAGCAAAGAAAGTGAAAGCCAAAAAGATTGCATTCAGGCAATACAAAAAGACACAGGCAGAAGGAGATAGGGAGAAGTACCAAGAGAAGCAAAGGGAGGCAGGGAGGTCAGTAAGTGAAGCCAAAGCTCAGACAGAAGAACACATTGCAAAATCAGTCATTAGAGGGGACAAAACCTTTTACAGGTACATAAGTGAAAAAAGAAAGGCAAGGGGAGGGATAGTGAGAGTGAAGGGGGAGGATGGGGGCTGTGTGGAGGATGACAACAGTAAAGCTGACATATTGAACAGGTACTTCTGCTCAGTCTTTACTGAGGAAGAGGAGGGTAATGGGTCTGAACAGAGTACAAGAGGTGAGAATGGTGCAGAAATGGACACAGGTCCCTTTACACGAGAAAGGGTCCTGAAGGAACTAGAGGTAATAAGAGCTGATAAAGCAATGGGGCCAGATGGGGTGCACCCCAGGGTCCTTAAAGAACTAAGAGAGGTGGTGGCTGAACCTCTGGCTATCCTGTTTAGCTGATCACTGGAAACAGGGAGGTACCCAAAGACTGGAGGATAGCAGATATAGTCCCTTATACAAAAGTGGGAACAAAGAGAGCGGGGAACTACAGACCAGTCAGCCTCACCTCGTGAGTGGGAAGATCATGGAAGCACTACTGAAGGAGAGATTGGTGGAACATCTGGTTGTCAATGGACTACAGGACCCAAGGCAGCATGGTTTCACCAGGGGAGGTCATGTCAGACCAACCTCATTGAATTTTTTGACTGGGTGACTAGGGAGGTGGATTAGGGAGGCAGTGGACAGGGCCTCATCTGGACTTCAGCAAGGCCTTTGACACTGTGCCACATAGAAGACTAATGCAAACTGGGGAATATGGGTGGGGCAGGACAGTAGTGTGGTGGGTAGGTAACTGGCTGGGTGGCAGGACACAGAGGGTGGTGTGAAAGTCACCCCACAGAGGAAGAGTGACCAGGTACCAAGGGATCAGTGCTGGGACCTGAGCCTATTCATATCTCCATCAGTACACAGCAGGGGATCTGGGCAGAATTTCACTGTTCACTGATAACAAAGCTCTAAAAGAGAACACACCAAGTGTAGACAGAATGAGAACGGACGAATGGAGTGGCAGGTTGAAATTCAATACAAGGAAGTAAGATAATGCATATGGGCACAAAAACCCTGGCACAATATATCAGTTGGGAGAGGATATAGCATGCAAAGCAGGAAAGAGATCTTGGGGTTATCATCTCTGATGACCCCAAGGCAGGAAACAGTGTGACAAGGCAGCAGGTAAAGCAAATAGTATGCTGGGATGCATAGGCAGAGGGCATCACCAGCAGGAAAGAGAGGTCATAATTCCACTATACAAGACACTAGTGAGGCCCCACCTGGAGTACAGTGTACAGTTCTGGAGACCTTACCTATGTAAGGACATAGACAGGGTAGAGAAGTTTCAGAGGAGGGCAACAAAAATGGTGCATGGATTGCATCACAAGTCCTATGAAGACAGGTTGATGGAACTGAACATGTACTCCCTGGAGGAGAGGAGGGAGAGAAGGGATATGATAGAGACATACAAATATCTTACAGGGAGGAACAGGGTGCAGGAATACACTATTTTTAAGTGAAAAAAATGTTCCAGGACTAGAGGGCATGGGATGAAGTTGGAGGGAGGACGATTCAGAAGAAACGTGAGGAAGAATTTCTTCACAGAACGGGTGGTGGACAAGTGGAACACCCTGCCAGAGGAAGTGGTGGGGGCTGAAACAATCACGGGGTTTAAGAATGCATGGGATAGACATAAAGGAATTCTGGAGGTCAGGGGTAAGGGGCAACAGACTTCTTGGAAAACATAAACTGAACTTACAAGCTCAAATGGGCAGACTGGTTGGGCCATAGGCCCTTATCTGCTGACACTGTCTATGTATCTATGTATCTATGTCTCCTTCAAGGTACTGTGGAAGCAGCTCTCTGAGATCGAACTATCTGACAAACACTGGACCAATGGTCTCAACCCTCCTACTAAGAGATGAGTCAGGCCAGGGTCCAGTTCACAGCATGTGGGCCACAGCTTTGAAATCACCCCAGTGACCTCAGCCATCTCACCAAGCTGAAACTCCCCCAGGCAAAAGGAGTGCCTCTGCTCAGACCAGGCCAACCACTGCTGGACAAATTTTGTCCCATTGGGAGCTCCCGCCAAATGGAGGAACCCTGTCTGAGAAAAACAGAGCAAACTCTTCACACAATGCAGTTTAAAATGCTCTTTTCAGCTATAGACAGATTTGGTGCAACAATCTGTCTACAGTCCAGAAAAGCTGAGCTGGTCTGTTCTTCCCAGCAGCAATCTCCCTGGACAGGAACTCTGCCTTCTTATGGTTGATTGCCCCTTGATAATCATTATAATGATTTCTCAAAGCCAGTCAATCCTCTGTGGACTGGGTCCTCTACCAACAATGCTCCAACTTCTGACTCTTTGTCTCCATCTCCTTGAGAGCCCCATCAAACCATGGGGGGTCTCAAGTGAGAAGACATGGGTCAGATACAGACTGGTGCAATGGTATCAAATGCCTTTGTAATGGCCCCATTACTGGCCATCACCACTTCACTCATGCCAGCCGCACATGCAGTACTCACATCAGAAAAGTCTACTACTGCTAATAGTCCCTCTGGGGACAATCCCCTTAAAGGGTGATAGCGGACCACCTCAAAAGAGGGGGACTCTCAGGGGGTGCCTCAAACCAGAACTCCACTGTACAGTGATCAGTCCAAATGACCTGATCAATCTTGATGTTAGTGACATCAAGCCCCAGTGAGAATACCAGGTTGAAGGTGTGGCATGTTGGTGGGTCACAGAGGTAATACCTGTCAGACCCAGAGATGTCATTGTCTGGAGTGGTCTTAAAAGAAAGGTGAGGATTGGTTGTTGATCCAGGCATTGAAATCCCCAAATTAACCATCTAAGGGACTCCAACACCCAGTTGGTGACAAAGTCTGCTATCCCTGCAGGAAATCTCCCCTGTCCTGGAGGGCAGTACATGAGAAGAATCCTGAATCCTGCACCTGGATCCCCATGGGCCGCCACACATTCAAACAATGAGATAGTACTCAGTGGGTGCATGGAGAAGTTCAAGCCGAATCGAAAACAGATGGCCACTGCCCTGCCCTACATTCCCTCCTCAGCCAGTACACCACTGAATAGTCGGCAGGGACCGACACTTCCAATACCAGGCAGGTATCGTCCCCCAGCCTAGTCTCAGCGATGCATGCCAGGTCAACTGAGGAGATAAAATCTGCCATAATGACAGTCTTGTTCCTCATCGACCTTGCATTGCATAGCACTAACTGAAGGGCACTAGTGGAGACTGCAGGCCCTCTAGCTACCTGTCCATGCGGTCTGGTGGGAACCCTGGGAACAGAAAAAAAGCATACTGGGCCTCTCTCAAGGCTCTGTCTAATTCCAGGGCACAATCTGTTCCAAACCACCCTGATACTGTTCACCTCCACTATGCCAGCAGTACCCTGTCACACTCCCTTCCCTTCCCTTCCAAGTGAGACCAAGTGACTTTACACCTCTACAGTTTCTGTTTAATCTCCCCCTTCTCTGTTCAGACACACTGTCAATGCTTTACAACACCTGGGATTCACTGTGAAACATTTATTCCATCAGAATTTGGCAGGGCCACACCAGCACACCCATCATATACAGAGGTATGGTATTACAAAAAAAAGAGGGAAAAAGTGTGTTCTGTCTGGTAACAAGTTTGTCAAACTCAAACTATCCATGTGTTGCCACATATATCATTATTATCAAGTTCTGTTCTCCCAAGAAAAGAGCCCCACAACAAAACAAACAAAAATGAACACAAAAGAAATAATGAAAAGTTTCTCCTATCATCTCCTTATGCTCTGGAACCTCCTGTTTCTGCCATCCACACTCACCGACCCTAACCCTATCTTAAGTATCACCTTAAAGTACACAGTCTCCCACCATGCAAGTCTCATCTCACTCCCCAACTATTGTCACCATCATTGACTTCCTTTATGGCTCTTATTACTATGTACTCTGATCTTTCTAGCACTTCACAAATGTTGGTGCTGTGTGTCAAAGTGCCCATACTGTACTTGCATGCTACAATTTTGTACTCTTGTTATGTCACAATATTTTTTACCTTATTGTTAAGATGTAAGTTTGTCATGGCAGTCATAAACGCCATTGATTCTATGACTATTGATCTTTATTCAGGACTTCCATGACTTTCACTAGTGTCATCGGAATGTAGCAATGATGACAGTGCCACAACATTTGCTATTGTTTACTAATGATTTCATGAACAAACAATGAGTCATTAGAACCTCATCCATGACAAACCTACATCCTTACTTATTGTCCATACAAATAACTATTCTAAAACCATTCTCCTATCATCTCTCCACCCTCTGGAACATATCCCCTTATGCCATATTTATCTCACCACAAATCTCTCTTAATCATGACCTCAAAGTGCTCAGCCCCTGTCCTCCAGCTGTCATTTCTCTACCTGCACCACTGTGCTTTTTCTGCTTGCAACCTCTGTTAATCATCAACTTAAAGTATCCTCCCCATGCAGCAGCTGTCATTTGCATGATGTGTACTGCTCCCCATAGCTGTATGTTGTAAATCTGGTATCTCATACTACTTCGTTTGCTCCTTACTCTTCTTATGTTAACAACTAGTCCATTATACTTACCTGTTCTTCAGCAGTACCCTCCTCTCACACCTATACATTACTTCTGCCTCTGTGTGGTTTTTGTCCTTGCCACTGTCAAATCAATATATATTGTCTTAACTACCCACTCCACACATAGAGCACTGTGTATTTGTTGAAGTGTGCAGATCTTCAGTTATGTGTACATGTAATTTCATTAATTTTTGACCAGATATGTGGCTTTGAAAATAGTCATTTTTTCCCTGAGTTGCTGTGACAGTTGTTACCAAAAATGTGGTGGATGGTTTCCTCCAGCTGTTACACATCAACACATAGTTTGAATTCCATGTTGGAGGTCCCCCAGGAAAATAAGATTTCCTTCATCAGGTAGATGAACACCATTATTTAGACAAAGCTAGTCATTAACATATATAATGTCCAGGTGCTGAATTGTGCATCCCAATGCCTTTTGGAAAGCCTGATATTTGAACATTTACCTTGCAGCAGAATCTCTCAATGCCAGGAGCATAATCCTGACCCCTCCAAGTCCTGTGTTCTATAACTTCAGAATACATAATCTTACAGTTAGGTAATGTTCCATGAAGTGTAGCCTAATATGTTTTGGATGTCTCAGTGCTACTCCTCTTTCATAATTCAAATCATTGCCACCAACATGGATTAGGAGTATGTCTGGTTCAGGATGACAGCACAAAAGTCTGTTTTTGGTTGGCATGAGCTGCTCCACTCTCATGCCACCCTTTCCAAACAATGTGCATCACAGTTTATGAGTTGTAAATCACTACCAAATTGACACCACTGGTAAACTATCCAGCCCACCACACAACTGAACTTCCTATAACTCAAACTGTGCTCCTAAAACTTTCTGCAATGGCTGAATTCTTTTTCAGAAACTTGCAACTGCAGAAAGTTGAAAGTGTAGGTGTAGCTCCACCAAGATGTGTCCTGTCTCTCAGGCTGCTACCAGGAAAATGTACAGTACTGTGGTTTGAGCAGAGGGGAAAATAGCAGTTCCCTTGACAACCATGTTGTTTGGGAGGGAAAATTCTCTTAAATTATTGGCTATATGTTTTCTATTCTGTACATCAGTGGATTCTGATTGGCTTATGGCAGTGATAAAAAATATCCCTCCTCGGACAATTTTCACTCCTTTTTCTGTTGGCATCCTAGGAGGTAAGACTTTCTAATTAATGATTTTAAATGTGTTTTTGTATAGAGTAGCCTTAGAATTACTGACCGCACAGCACTTCTATGTTTTTCTTGGAAAACATGAATTTTAATTTAATGGATTCATGACAGTCACAAGTGTTTTACAACTTTTTGATATTCACTGTACAAAAAGAAAGAAAATGTTCTTTGTGTATAGCAGTGACACTGTTTAACAACCCAAAACACTGGTCAGTTTCAGTTGTACTTTTCTCTAGGCAATGCACATAGGTTTCAATAGAAATAATCTAGTTTTAATGCTTTTATCTTTATTTCTGTACTTTCGAGTGATGAGTACAAAATTTACTGATCAAGCTTTTTATAAATTATTAACCATGACTGGTAAAATATATTTTTCTAACAGTGATTGGTAAATTACTAATCATACTATTTTAGCTAACTGCTCAAATGGTTACTGTAATTTACAGTCCACGGTGTGTTAATTTACAGATCAAGGTATTTCTACAAACAAAATGTATAATGGCATGTAAATGAGCATGATTAGTACATTTCCTCACTGCTTATCATTTAAGAAGCACAGCTACAACCGCCAGCAATACTTTTACTATAACTGTTAAGAGTCATTGTGGCCAGACTGCATGCCATACTGCTGAAGTGCCAAATATGAATGCATCAAAGAAGCTTAAAACAATTCCAGATTATAAAAGGTCCCGACCAGTATACATTTTTTATACATGCAAGCACTGTGTATTACATCTACCACTCTATATGGTGCCTCTGCACAAAATGTAGTTATAAAACTGTTGTACAATCAATGCTTAACTTGCATATCTTAAACACTTAATTTGCACACTGTCCTTTGTTGAATGCAGGCAGATTTTAAAAAATGGCCACTGCTGTGTGATCGGCAGTGATCTGACTGCTTCATTCTGATTGACTGAATAGGTTTTAATCTGAATTGGCAGTTGGCTGTTTTCCATTTACAATTCACACACCTCAATCAGTAAATTACATTTACTGACCATAGTGTATAAATGTTACTGATAGATCAGTCTTATCAATCATGATTGTTTATTTTACTAACCACAGATTTAAATATCAGTAACATGAACCTCGAGTGGTAACTCGGAAAACCTGCCTGAGATATTTCTCTAACACTATATGGTGCCTCTGCATAAAGTTTAATCATTAATTTTGTAAAAGTAGTGGATTACTTACAGATGATAAAGACTTGCTCTCCACACCATCCCTATCAATCCATGCAGATTGAAAATTGCCCCCTCCTTCATTTTGTTTGGCTGAAAGGGGTTTTGATTTGAATGGGCAGTCAGTTGGCAGTGTATGATTCACAATTTACACAGTTCAGTCATTAAATTATATTTATTGACCATGGTGTGTTAAATGTACTAATCAAACTGCTTTATTAATCATGATTGATTAATTTTTGAACCACAGTTTTAAATATCAGCTAAACACATACTCAAGGGTAAATTGGAAAAACTGGCCAAAATGTTTCCATAACAGTCTGCCGGATCTTGACTTTAAGGATCATACTGTTTATTAATCATGATTGTTTATTGTACTGATAGCACTTTTTCATATTGCAAAACACTTACTACAAGTGGGGAATCGGAAAAACTGTCTGAGGTGTTTGCATTAACCCAGCGAGTCATTTATATTTTGAAAGTGTATTACTTCACTGTTTTTGAATATTCTGACAGTTGGCTGCTTACCATTGACAAATACCTGACCAAAATCTGTAAACAGGATTTACTGGTCATGGTACATAAATTTATTGATCACTGTTTATAAACAGTGGGAGGCAAATGACAATTATTAATCATGACTACTGAAGAATATTGTTTCATATTTTGAGTCATACTTACATGCTGTGTGTTTTCAATAATCTGCATGACCTGTTAAAATGGCTGTCATCAGTGCTCCATTCTTATTGGCTGACATAGTTTGCTTTTGAATATTCTGACTATTGGCCATTTACCATTTGCAAATAACTGACTTCGATCTGTAAACTGGATTTACAGGTCACTGTAAATAAATTTATCCATTGCTATTTATAAACCTCGGAAGTAAATAACAATTACTAAGCAAAACTCTAAAAGAATATTGTTTGATATTTTGAGTTGTACCACATGTGTGTTTCTACTAATCTGCACAACCTGTTAAAATGGCTGTCATCAGTGCTTCATTCTGATTGGCTGATTTAGTTTGTTTTGAATATTCTGACCATTGGCCATTTATCATTTGTAAATAACTGACCTCACTCTGTAAATTGGATTTACTAGTCATGGTACATGCATTTATTGATCACTGTTTATAAACTGTAGTATGTATTTGACAGTTACTGATTGTGGTTGCTATATTTAGTGACAAAATGTTTGATCTGCAAATAATATAGCACAACCAGTAAATGGCTCACACTGATCAAGGTGCTCATTGAATGCTTCTTTTCATGTGAAGTTCCATGTTGTTACTTAATTGTATTCCATGGGGAGCCACAATTGTCAGAGTGGTGATGTTGCACGTTCTTTGTGACTGTTTTATTTTTTTATTTTTCAGTAAGTAAATGAGAATTATTGATTGCAGTTGCTGTATTTAGTGATCAAAGAGTTTGCAGTTGGAAAATGATATAACATGATTTGCAAATGTCACACAATGACCATGACTGGTACATTTCATGGTCAAACTCTTTACATGCCATAAGCAATGCTATTTATGAAATGCAAACAATTGTACCTCCTTGCCAAATGAAATACCACAATTACTAAATCTGAGAAGTTTACCACTTGCACTGTCTGTAGTTACTCAAATGCAGCATTATGACCATCTGATGCTCTATATATTATGGCACTGCAGCTTCCTAGGACATGCATAAAGTCCACCCATTATTTGCTACAACTAGGTACTCCACAGGCTATTCCACTGATCCACCACTGGAGCAATGAATTAAGGTATGCGTGTATGTTTGCTGCTTTCTAAGCAAAGACACAACCTTTAATAGAACATGAGTTCTGCTGTTGGTGTCAAGTACTACAGAGGCCCAAATATTCAAAGGGTGCGCATGGTGCAACAGTGTTGCACCATGCACAACCCACTAAGTACACCCGAACACGATATTCAAGAGGGAAAAGTGTGCACAAATCCCGATGCACCAGAGTGCATCGACAATATATGCAGGCACAGGTGGGGCGTGCCATGCATAACCTGCACAGCCCGATATTCAGCTCGAGATGTGCAGAGGCACATCTTAACCCCTACCTGTGCCTGCACAAAGATTAAGCCAAAAAAAAGGAACAACTGATGGCCGCCCACAGGTGAGCTGCCGCATTGCAGGGAGCAACACGGCAGCTTCCACCTGTGGGTGGCCACCCGAGTTCTGGCTGCACCTGGGGGCACCCCCATGCCCAATTGTGGTCATTTGTTAAAAAATAAAGTCCCGTCCAAGATGCCTGGTGGTCCAGTGGACCGCTATGTGCCCGATCGCGGGCATCGGTATAATAAAACCCCCGTCAAATATCCCTGGTGGTCCAGTGGACCACTATGTGCCCGATCATGGGCATCATTATAATAAACCCTCCCCTGTCCAATATCCCTGGTGGTCCAGTGGACCGAATGCTGTCCAACCATGGGCATCTGTTTACATGAAAACCCCCCCATCCAATATCCCTGGTGGTCCAGTGGGCCAAATGCTGCCTGATCGCAGGCATCTGTTTAACAGAAATTGTCTTATTACCCTGGTGGTCTTGGTACCCCCTCCCCACCCACCCACTGGTCCACCGCCCTGCTCTCCCAGTCAGCCAGTGGGTGGCAGCACCCCACCGCCTGCCACCTAGAAACTAACACCTCGGTAGGCTGCCGCATCACTAGTTCTGGCGTGAGCCAATGGGCATCACCAGCCCTACCTACGTACATTCAGATATAAGGGAATGATTCAATTCATATATCTAGAAATGTATAATACAATGAGGAGTTGAAAGCACATTGGCTCACGCTCAGAACCAATCAGTGTGCAGCCCTACCAGGGTGTCAGTCGGCAGGCGGTGGGGTGGCAGGTGGGTGAAGTGCTGCCTGCCGGCTGACGGGGAAGCAAGGTGGTGGGACTCAGTGGGCAGGTGGGGTGAGGTATCCTAGACCACCAGGGTAATAGGATGATTTCTGTTAAATGCCAGCGATCAGGCGGCATCAGTCCACTGAACCACCGGATATTGAACAGGGAGTTTATTATAATGATGCCAGCGATTGGGCACATAGCAGTCCACTGGAGCACCAGGGATATTGAAAGGGACTTTATTTTTTAACAAATGCCCGTGATCAGGCTGCAGGAGGTGTCGGTCCCCGACGGCTTCTGCCTGGCAGGGTGCCAGGTGCAAGTCGTTGGGGATCGGCGCACCTGCATGCTAATGGGATGCAAATGGAGCCATAATGACGTGCAAATGGCCCCATGTGCACCTTGCATAAATTATGACCCCATTTGCTTGTCACCTTTTGAATATCGCAATGGCACTTGCGCTAGCGCATCTCCATGCTCCACTCTGGCCACTTGCACTGGCACAGTGCCACTGTGCCATGCACAGTGGGGGTGGCCAGGGTGCGATATTGAAAGCTGCTTGGTCATGGCGCAGCTCCTTTGAATATCACCCAGGCCACACCCCTGCGCATCCAAGTTGAGCTGCGCCCAAGCTTGTGCCACAGCCTGGTGCAGTTTGAATATCTGGGCCCAAGTATCTATCTGCAGTTTTCTACCCATTGTGAACATATGCTATAAGATATTGGTGTTGCTTGAAGGTCTTGGGGTGAGAATGTATCTACTAATCACAACATCTTTCTGTTTCTTTCTGGGAATCCAGAATTCATTCATAACGCTGACAATATTCTGAGGATCATGCCTTCTCCTACTAGAACAAAGCATCAACAGAAGTGTGCAAGGTACTTTAAACACATAATGAGTTCTTGCAAGGCTGACATCACACTGATGACCAAATGCAACAATAATCATTATTACCACAACACTGCACACATGTATAGGAACAACTTTGGGGCTCAGTGGACCTACCCGGTCACCAAAATTTAATAAATAAATAAATGCATTTTGCACAATCATAATAAAGACACAACTATCCACAGAGAAACAAAAATGCAAATGTAAAAAAAAAAAGTACTTAACAAGTAAAAACAACAACAAATCTATGGTTTGCTATAACCACAGAAATAAACTGACTGTTGAATCATCTCTTTCACTACGCACTTTTAAGGATATGGAAATTGACCAAGTTAGAACATTCAAATATCTAGACCTCACCCTGGACAAATCCCTCAATTATATTTCAGCACATAAATATTATGATCTAAACAATTAATTAATTACTAGGTTTACTATATAAATTAAATTCTCTACTTATTCCATCTACAAGGTTGCTTCTGTCACAGAGCATTCCCCATCTGATGACTGATTATGGATTACTTTTATATCATTCAGCTGGTAAGGGGTTGTTGACTATGATGAGTACCCTATTAAATCAGATAGCAAGATGTGCCACTCATTTGCCATACTGTACCCATCACTGTGATTTGTATAAACACATTGGTTAGCTACCAATAGATCAGAGGTACTTATTCCAGCTGGGTATCTTTGCCAAAAGAAATGTTAGCTAGAGTCCCAATTTCATTTCATGCTATTAAAAAAAATACACAAGTACTGTTTCAACCTAGTCATAGCTGCACTTTCAATTTTCTATTCTCTTGATAAGGACTTTGATTGGTCTGTAAACAATGTTTTACAGTTTGCCATATTTAAAAAAAAAATCATAGCCACCATCTTTATCCTGTATTAGTGATTCCTTATATAGTTTTAGATATGTTTTTTTGGCTAGTCTTAGTGTTCTGGTTATGTATGCATATGTTGAATGTTTCATTGTTTATTGTACATTGTTTAATTTTGTATTGTATATCTGTTGGTTGTTCTGGTCACCCATGAAAATGGGTCTTTGGCCCATGAACATTTACAGATTTTAAATAAACAAAGATAAACTAAACAAGTTTAAGACAACATGTGCAGCCATATCAGATGGAATTTTCAAAACATTGGCATCAAAAGCAAACATTTAAGGACCATTTCTGCAATCATGAGGTGAAATGGTAACAAAATCAAAAATAAAATAAAATGCATGTAGTTTCAGCTTAGGGTTAAACAGTTTGTTAAGATGGCACAGAACATTTGTAGCATTGCCAGGAATATACGATGACAAAGCTATGAAGGTATATAATGGAAGTTCATAAAAAACAAGAATTACCAGATCTAAGTAGACAGAATTGCTAGCAAGTTTTATGTGGAAAATGGTTGCACTTATGTCACAGTGAGGCATTTTTCTGGAGAAGACATACCATCCTCACAATAACAATGTCCTGTTAATAGTGGATGAGTGTAGGAAGGCTCATAACATTCTGAAATTGGTTCAGGATGATGAGACTGATACCCTAAATGGGAGCACATCTGCTGATCAAGAATGCTGTAGAATATTTGCAGCAAACCGGTCATGTGATGATACCTACAACATCAGACAGAAATCCTTTAACAAAATCAAGAATTTCATAAATCTGTTCCCAGTGACATCAAATAACAAAATACACTTGCTAATGCAGGATTTAGACAAATACCCAGTTAGACCTTTCACAGATTTGTTGGGTCACTTCTTGGCATGTCTGCAAAGCGGAGTGTGTGAAAGTGTGTTTCATCACGTGCACGACTGCCATACATCACTCTGGCATGCACACATATATCAGTCTGATGTATCATGCTTAAAGTGCCATAAAATAATTGACTAAATTAGATGCATTGCTTGCTGAATGTGACATTCATGTTCCCACCCATCATATCAAGTCACAAGGACTGACCAATCAATAAATCAATCAATCAATTTTTATTTTACCAGGAATAACAGCATTGAGCAGGCTCATTTGCAAGGTGGTCCTGGACCAAATACACCTTCTGCTGATGCGAGCTAAGTGATGTGACCAAAACTTCACTGATTACTAATTTGGAACTGAAATAGTAGTGTTTGATTTGGTCAAATGAGAGAAATTTGTTATTGAATGAATCTCATGCAAGCTGCTGTTGTACATATCTCAAGCTAAAACAGTAGATCTGTCAAATAATGCAAACTTTAATGAGATGTAGGGGTACTTAATTGCATATATATTGTTATTAGATGATTGCACAACACTGAACATAGTAAACATATATGTGTATCGTTACAGAAAAAAAAGGAAATATCTTGGCTCCTTGTTCAATATTGAATCAGATGGACACTGCTCAAACTTCACCAGAAATGAATTGTTCGGACCTATTTGAATTGATCCTCATTCAAACAATGAAGCCATTTTAAACAATAATACAATTGAATACTAAGACAAAACAGAATATGCCAGGGGAGAAAATGATAAAGTCTCTGAATGGTTCAATACTCTATCTCCCTCTGGCACTAAAAGAAAACATGGCTGAAATAACATGAGATAAAAGCATTGTGATACTGGTTAAAGGTGTGTCCACTAAATCTAAAACAATCTGGCATAAGTTTGTAAATATAGAGATAGTTAAGAAAGCTCCATGCTTTCTACAAAGAAACAATCCTCTTTAGGAGGATATAATCATCGACCATATGCCCCACATTGATGCACAGTATGGACTGCAATTAACTAGTAAACCAATGCTTTGAAAAAGTCTCAATGAACACAGATAAGAATGTATACAAGCAGTATACAATCCATCAGCTCCCTGTTAAGGAGCCTGTCATTGATAACATTGACCTATACCAAATGAAACAGGTAGACGGGGATCCTGTCTGTATTTGGGAGTGTACACTGGAAGTGCAATGTTTTCCATATCTCTTCCCATAGGGTACAGGGGGTTGTTTAGATCAACGCAAGGTGAGTGTTCCTAGTCTGAGTACAGAGCATCTAGAATTCTGAACTCTGATGGGAAATTCAGACATAATATCCAATACTTGTTCCATCTCTTATGGGTCAGTGAACAAAGTATGTTGTCAGCTGCAATTGCACACACACTACGTATGACCACTTCACTTGGTGGTCTTATAGCTGCTGAGTTGTTGCAGAAACTGAAAGACAAAGAAAAGACTCTAGAGCTAAAATCTCAAAAGTATTTTGTCCGGCATGTAAGGAACAAGACTACTAGTACCACAGATGTTCTGAACTCATGCACATGCTACGTGAATTTGGACCAGCAACATGGTTCATGACTCTCAGCTGTGCAGAATATAGCTGGGAAGAGGAAACTGAACTTCTAAAGTGGGAAAATGAAGATGCCCATGGTATATCATACATGACCGTGAGATGTGCTCTTTAGACCATATGTCCGTCTCACAACATTTCCATCACAGATTAGATGCACTGTTGACATTTATACTGTCCAAAAGCAATCCACCACTAGGTATTGTTGAGCATTACTTCTGGAGAGCGGACTATCAGGCATATGGTGTTCCACATATACATATGTTGCTGTGGATTGAAGATGCATGTATTGGTGACTCAACAGATAGTGACATTCTGGTATTCATCATGAAGTATGTGACATCCCAACTGCCTGACAAATTGAACAGTCCAACACTACATGAACTTGTACAAAAGTTCCAGCAACACATCTGTTGCAAATATTGTTGTAAGACTGTAAAAAGTAATGGATGGTGGTATACAAAGTGTCATTTCAGAATTCCTTGTAGACAAATCCAGACAGGGAAAATGAATGAGTTCTTTTCAGCCATTAGACATCATCTTAAATCTAAGATGACAAAGAGAGTCTATGAATTGCCACATTAAGAAAATGAGGCATTCATAAATTACTATAATCCTGTTTTGTTGTTCATGTGGCAGGCAAACACTGATGTTCAATGTGTTGCTGATAATTCAATGGTTCTTGTATGATATGTGACATTGTACTTTACAAAGAACAAGCAGACATGTCTTCAGGAGTTGTGTAGGAACTACAGTCCAGTGGCAAGTCCATTACATCACTGCTCTGACCCTTAGGGTGAACATCTCTTCCCATCATGAATGTGGCACCTATGAAGCAGTGACCAATCAATGCAACATGTCTATATGGAAAGTCCAAGCAATAAGTTACTTGAATTTTAACCAGAAGTAAAATAATAGTTGTGTGCTCAAAAGCCATGAGTCTCACTTCACCCAACATACTAAAGGACAATCTGATTGACACTTATTACCCACAGAGACATGTACTAATGCAGAACATATCTCTATTTGAGGTTGCTCAGTGATGATTTTTAAATCTGAGTCCAACACGATGCATTATGACACATTTACAAGGTCACTAGTATTCCAGGCAGTCTGGTTAAAGACAAAAGTCATGGCTCATTGACCAATGTAAAACTCAGCCTTAAATCACCCGATAAAGGGAAAAATATTACTTTGCACTCCTCTTTCTGTTCAAACTATGGAGAGATGAGAATGTTAAAAGGTGACTCAGACACATTTGAGGAGCAGTTTAATCTCTCATATGAGAATTTTAAATCAGAGAAATCAAAACGTACAACACATCACAAGATCACAGCAAGAGAAAGTTCAGCTTAAAATTATAAAGAAAATTTGGATGAGAACACTACAATAAATTCATAGAAGAATGTCAGTTTTGAGGCACAGTGTGCTCCCTGGTGAGCAATTGCATTTAAATAATCCACTGCAAGTTATGTCTCCAATGGAGACAGCAATGCAACAAGTCTGTGACTTGTCTGTCAACATTTTTGAAATGGAACAGTGCTTAAACCAACAGCAGAATAAGGTTTATGACACTTTGACTCAGGCTGTGGATCACGGAATACAGCACAATGATAAGCAATGTCTTGTGATAAACCTGAACAAATCTGTTATTTGAGAGTGGTTCAGCTGGTAGAGGAGAAGTTTTCTTATGGAAATAATATGCACATGTAAGTAAACTAACTGGACAACCAATGTCTGTTGTTGTCACTGCTCAACTGGACATGCAGCATACATCATAGGTGGAGTGACTCTGCACCACATTTATGCTATCAGTCGAACATGGCAAGACTGGTGTGTATTGCAAACTATCTTCAACAAAATGAAGCCACTGACTGTGGACAAGATCAGCCTGGTCTCTAATCTGTTGCTTATTTTCATTCACCTACATATGCAAGAGATTGTAGGTGCAGATGATGACATCACATTTGCTGGCAAAAAATGTTGTGTTTGGTGACCTGCTACAACCTGCACCTGTAAATGGTAAACATATATTTTCCTCTCACTGTCGAAGAGGATTGGAAAACAATCAGTTGCATTTGAGGAGTGAACCTGTGGGACATTTTCTCCGACCATGAACTCAATTAAAATATCGGCAGACTGATGATGCTGTTTATAGAGCAGACTTGAAGAAGCCAGAAGTGGAAACTTATCTGACATCCTTCCTCAGCTCTCAAAATGTTTAAAATTTTGCTCTGACCCCTTGTTACTGTTATATGTAGCACTCACCATGGATTATGTATTAAAGCTCTACTGCACTATGGTTGTATGCTTATTATGTTTTGTACTATTGTGTATTTTTGTGCCATTGTCTCTGTCATATTAACAATACTGTTTACATCACAGAACATTGTGCAGATTTTCCTTGTATGGTTGATTACCTCTGAACTACACCTGTTATTTGTTTTGTTTGCCAATTTTGTATTGTAACCTCCGGTCATGTCTGAAAGAGTCATATGTTGTGGCTATGACACCTACCCGTAAACAAAAAAACTAAATAAGTATTTCTAATCTCAGAAACAGACTACTGCAGACTAGACAATTTTCATTAATAGAAGCATGCAATCTGTTTAGTGGCTTGCAGATACACAGATTGTCTGCTTAATTCCTAGACCAAAACAACGTGATGAATTTGAAAATATATGGTTCAGAAGGAGCAGTAAGAAGTACTCATATTGGGCCAAATTCACAATGGCTACACAGCCCTATGCACAGTGCCTAAGACCCACGATAGGACCCGACACGCGTGGAACACACATAAGCAGCCCCTCATGCAGCATGCATGATCTGTGCGCAGGGCTGTGTGTAGAGTCGCTATGTGAACATGCTTGCCTTTGTGGATACGTAGCTGTGCTGGGGCATTCTGCAAACTTGATACATGCAGGACACCAAACACGCATGCATGATGCATATTACGTTGGAAAGGCATGTTGTGTCCCTGTGTACATGATACATGTTCTGAAGGCAGCCAGAAACAGCTTATGTATTGCACACATGGCAGGAGTGGCCAGCAAAGCAAGCTGGAGGGCATGGCAATGCCTGCAGTGGCACCACACACCAGCCACACATGCAGTGATGCAAGGCACGTCAGCATTGCCAACACACATGCCAGCCATTTGCCATGTGTGACCACCACATATTCGATTACATGGGCCATATGACCTGCCCCAGCATGGCATGTATGTCACCAGCAGTCTCCACCATAAGTGGATGCACAGCATGGCATACCATGGCAAAAAATCTGGCACACCCACCAAGCACACCATAAGGCTCAGTCACAGAAGCATGTAGAACACATGGCTCCACACACACACGGCCACCCATGCACAGTGTGCCAGGATGAAAACGAGACACACAGATCTAGCTGGATACAAAAGCATTTATGGGTACCAAAATGTTAAAACAAAGGTCAGAAATGGAAATAGGGCAAAAGAGGGGGAGTTGGCATCATGGACAGGCCTCCACATCAGTCAGAGTCCTCCTCCGAGGGCAACTCCATGATGATGGATGGAGTCAGCTCAGGGGGGTGTTGGTGAACCCCCTCTCTTCAAGGACAAGTCATCAGATAGGGCCACTGTAGCACTGAAATGACAAAAGTAGACAGAGAGGACTGACACCAGTGACCCAGTAACATGCAACAGCCCCTGCCCCAGCAACACCACATACACACACACAGCGAAGGGGCACCTACCTTTGAGAGCACTTGGATGGCCCACAGGTCCCACTGATCATCCCAATACCCATAGTCAGCTGTGCTGCTCCACAGTTCAAAGCACCACGGCAGGCTATGCGGCAGCTGTCACCACAAGGTTACCACAGGGGCAGGGCCTTGACCCACCTACCTCCCAGTGCTCCAGGACAAGCACCACTTTCCATGCCTGGTCCTTGTAATGGAACATGATTAGCAGACATGTCCCTGGCACAGACCCCAACCCACCTGACAAACACACAGAGGAAACATGGTCAAGGGTACTGGTTGTGGAACCTATCTGATTCTTCTCTGTCACCACCCATATCTCCACTGCCGGCATCCCATCTTGGTATGTGGCCTCTGCTACCCAGTACAGATGCTGTGACAGGGCAAGCCTGCCACAGACCTCCCCTGCTACCATGGGTGGAACTGCTGTTGCCATAGTATCCACAGCTATAATGGCAAGCCATGGCAGGCACGCCCATGCCTCATGTGCACACCACACCCTTAAGGTCACATGCGACATGCCACACGGCATGCATGGCACACACGTGTGGACGTGCAATGCCACTGTGTGAATGCTAGGAATGGTTCATGAATTGGCATTCCAATGTGCCCAGGGCACTACTACATTTTGTCCTCCTCGAGGAGTCCAGTTCTGAGCATTGTGGCAGACTGAGGTGCCATCCTTTGGCATTCATACCACATCTCATTGCCCAGATGTTGCACCCCACTGACATCCTGCAGTGGTACCAAGTCAACTACAGCACACTATAGTACATCTGAGGCCTGGTGGAGGATGTGATCTGACTGGCCACCAAGCACTCCATGGCCATGTCCATGGAAATAAAGGTGTTGTGTGCCATGCAGTTCTATGCCATGGGCTCATTCCAGGGAGTTACAGGCAATGTGACAGATGTAATTCAGTCATCTGTGTCAGGGGCACTGCACCAGGAGACCGATGCCTTGGTGAGGCACTGGGAAAGGCACATCACATTCCTCATGTACAAGGCAGGGCTCAGGGCCATCAAGTGAGTGTTCCTAGAGATGGATGGCATGCTGAACATGGTAGGTGTGATTCACTGCACACATGTGCTCATCCTCATCCTGTCCATCAATGAAGAGGCCTTCATGAACCTTAAGGGGTTCTGCAGCATCAGCTGTCAGGTTGTCTGCCTTGCCACAGGCATTCTGACCAATGTTCTGGTATGGTACCTGGGGTCGTGCTATGACTCATACGTCTATGAGAAAATGTCCTGAGGCTCCATTTGGTCCAGCAACTAGAGGTCTATTGCTGGCTGTTGGGTGAGCCCCATAACATCATGAAGATACCTTGGCAGCATGTTTGCACCAGCATCACTAACCTATCTGTTCCTCTCTACTTCCACAGGGTGACAATGGTACCCCTGGGGACAACTCCCTGACACCGTACTTGGCTCCACAGTACCTGACTGAAGAGTAAGAACACAGGTACACAATTAAGTGCACACATAGGCATGCAGTATTGTGGAATGCACCTTAGGGCTGCTGTAGATGTGTTTCCAATGCCTGGACTGGATAGGTGGCACAATGATGCTTGTACCGGGTATGGCATGCAGAGTGTTCACCACTTGTGCCATGCTGCATTTTGCATGTGCTGCATGGTGCCAGAGACCACACATACACTCAGAGGAGGATGGTGAGAGAATCACCGCTGCAACCCCTTGAACCAGTGCTGCCTGGAGAAAGGATGCCAGGGTGCTGTCAGGGCAACTAAGCAACGGGATGACAAGCAACATGGGGCCATGTGCCATCGCATGGGCCTATGGCACACTTCGGTGAGTGGGTGAGTGCATGCTAGTGATGATGAGTGTGCCAGACTGACCTGGCATGTGAGCCATGGTGTGGCCACAGACATGATGTGCTACTGGCGTGCTCATCACACATGCAGTTTGCCATGTGCAGTGCTTGTGGGTTGTGTGCCATGGGCCACACCGAGGGCACATCACTGCAGGTGGCGCATTCCACTGTGTGTGTGCTTCATGGTGAGTATGTTGGGGGCTGCCAGGGTAGTGCATGGCAGGGCCCTGAGGCATCAGTGCCCAGCACCCTCCCCAGGTGCCACTAGTCAATGGGATGCCATAACCGACCAGAGTGTGTGTTGGGGGGTTGGTGGTGGAGGTGGTGGTGGTGGTGTTGTGTTCGTAGCAATCACGTGCATGTGTGTGTCATTTGCACCTGCTCACTGTCTCAGCCTTGGTTGGTGAACACCACAGGCATGCACCCTTCTGTCTGCTGTAGTGCGGCATGCCATGACCGCTGGCTGTCAGCGGCACCCTGTGACACCTGTACATGGCATGATCAATGTCCATGTGCTTGTTCTGGGTTCTAGTCTGATGCTACCATCTGTGTTGGGCACTATCTTGCACCTGTAATGCCTCACCTGTAGTTCCTCTGGCATGGGGTCAGGCACACTGGTTGATGACATGGACGCAACAGTGGCAGGCATGGTGGGGTGTCCCTGTTGGTGGAAAGGTGGGTGGCTATGGTCAGGACAACATCTGCAGTCTATTCCTGTGCTTGTGGCCCCACTGCCACCTCATCTTGCAGGTGTTACTGGGGTGTGTGCACCTGTGGCCACTGTCTCCGCCATTCACTCCTGTGCACTCATGACCACAGACACACCTTCTGCAAGCTTCTCCTGTGCTTGCACAGAACCTGCCATGACCTCTGTGAGGCTGTGCACAGCCTCTTTGTATGCCCTGGTCACCTGCAGGTGATCGCACTCCATCCCGTGGAGGTCAGTTGTTGGTAGCGTTGGTAGCTGGCTATGAGGGAGCCGCTGCTGCCCTGTCTGTGGCACCTTGTGGGGGGCTCCTGTGTGTTGGGTGACATTGCTGGTGCTGATGCACCCGCAGTTGTGGTGCAGCTTTCCTCAGGGGGGATGGAGACATCCTTGCGGCTGTGGTTCAGTCCGGATGATGGCTGCTTTGCACCAGTGCTGCTCTACTGTGTCTCCCCATCGTAGGTCACCTGTGTGTGCTAACCTGTGCCAGGGTCACTCTCATCCTCCTGTGGCTCCGCTCCAGGGTCCATCCCTGCCCCACTGAGGTGGTCTACAGGTGTGGCAGACTGCTGGGTGTCTTCCTCCTGTAAGTCCCAGGTTCTGTGCTGCTGCGCCCTGTGTGGGGATGAGAGGAATTTTGTTAGAATGACTGTGATGTCCATCATGGACAGTGACACGCCCATGTTACTGACCTACTCACCTTTGACACCTGCCCTGGTGGCCCTCCTCCTCCTCCAATGCTGGATGGTCCCTCCTAAACTGTCATTCTCCTGCACTGTGGGGTGGAGCATGACAGGTGGTCAGTCATTGGTGCCATACAATGGTACTGTGGTTGTACTATCTGCATCCCTGCATGGCACTTACTTGGCATGCTGTCCAGCCCATCTGACTCATGGTCCCTGAGGACATCATTTATTGTCAGTCACCTGCTGCTCAATAGGCATCAGTGGTGGCTCAGGGGGTGACGGTCTGCCTCCTGTTGCACCCTGCAACTGCTGTGCCCTGCTCAGCCATCTTTTCAACTGGGACCAGATATCAAGCCTTTTGTGCTTGATGGCCATCAGTGTGTGTGTGTGTGCCTTCGGTCCAGCGGCATTAATTACCACCTACAGGTCCAGTCATATACGGGCCTTGGTCTCGGACAGGGTGCCCAGTGAGCTCCGCCCAAACAGCACATCATAGTGCTGGCAGATCTCAGTTTTGAGGATGGCCATCTGTGCTCCCATGAAGTTTAGGAAATGCTGCCTCCTCCCACCACGACCCCCGACCATGCCGCATCCACTGGTGGTGCCAGTTGGGCACGTGGTTGTTGTCCACCCATGCTTCTCAGGCAAGTGGTTGCTGCTGCCATCTTCCATGGACATCCCTCTTCTGCACTGGTGCATAGTGGTTTTGCATTGCATTATATGGTGGGGTCAAGGGGCATTCCTGTCATCTTGAGCTGGCTCTGTCCCACCCCTGCATGTAGCTGCGCGCCTCCTCTGTCACTGCCCCAGACTCCTGGGGATGTGTCTGGCTGCATTGTACATACTGCATATTTTGATTTTGTTACACAGCACGCAGCTGCGCACCCACTTTCATAACGGTTTCACGTGTAGCGGCAGACCTTCATGAATAGGGCCCATTGACATCAATTGAACAATTGATGGCATTTGTGTTACACACGCCTTGATGGTAAAAATGGCACAATGTTTACAGCAGTTAAATGCTGATGTGTCTAGGACTGCTGGCCTAGAGACAGTGTTAACAGTGTGCAAACTGCACAGATTATGCCGTGTCGTAATTTGGATGTGTGACGTAGTCTAGTTAATGGAGCAATGGGAAACATTGCTGATTTCAGTTCAACATTCATCATACCACTGTTGAGAATGTCATGGTGAATATGACAGCCTTTACAAGCAAAAGTAATTGAAAGATGCTCAGTGAAGTTTCAGCTTTTCAAGGACATATATGACATGTAAGCAGTTTCACTCTGTGCTGCTTACACAATGTTGATCCACAAGTCTCAAGGTTTGAGTCTAGATGCTGCCATGACTGATATTGACCCATCAGTATTTAAAGATGGCATGAGCTATGTTGCTCTCATAAATCCGAACTCTAGCAGGGCTATAGTGCAGTTCAAAGATCTGTTCTGACACAAAATACAGAATGAAGTATAACCAATTGTACACATATACCAGCCTCACCTACCTCTCTTTCCATTGCCCTCCAGTGTTCAAGTGACTGACGCAGTTTCAGGCAGTCACAGTCATTGAGAGAAAACATTCCATGTTATGAGACTGACAACAATTACTGTTGACAAAAATAGTGCTTATATGGATAATACCAAATCATCACCAGCAAAGAAGCTAACAGGCTTCCAATCTGTAGTCTTTGGCAACAACACCAGAGTCAACTGCTATGCAAACTCAGCAGCGAAGATCTCCTACATTTGCTAGCTTTTGTTGAACAGTAAAACACCACTGAGTGATGCACTGAAGTAAGTCTTTACTGCTACTCAGCAACAACAAACATCTGTACAGACACTTACTTCTTTAAGATGTACTCTTGCATCAAATGGCTCACAAAGTACATTTGGTGGCAACATTCAACAAGATGTGACAGAGTTAATCATGGCCATTATTAACTCATTGTTAGTTAGTAAAAAATTAATTTTTTGACAGGATAAACTTTAGGCCAGAAGATCTATTTAACAAAGTTGTCCTGTATAGCAATACAAAGTTCTACCAGATTATATAACAAATCAAAAACTGTGAAGACATGATAAGAACAATGGGCCCTATGCACTAAAGGGGCAGAGTGGCTTCATGCGCGTATCTGGAGTGCACAACCACTTCACACACTACATGTCCTCCCATGCAGGATGCACTAAGGGGAGTGCACAACACATACACACCCGATCCCCTGGCCATGTGAAGATCAACTCACCAGGGTGGGTGAAAGGCATGCCAGCACTACATGTTATGGCCACATGGCCATGGGGGTGCACAGGGGGCACAGGTGTATGTCAGGGAGAACCCTGCCATAAGACCCCTAGGCACCCCACTCTAACATCAGAACTCAATGGGATAGGGTGGATTGCACACCCACTTGGACTGCTGCCACCCACCCCTGGGTTGAACATTGGTGAGGGGCCCCTACTAGGTGCCCCCATACCACATGCATCACACGGGCACAGGACTATGGATGCTGCCCCTCAAGGGCACTGCTGGACCAACCCTGCCACTGGCTCCCTTTGCCTTTGGTGGAAGCTGGACACTCGGCATGGCCCCTGCACCGCCTATGGTCCCCTTCCGTCCCAGCACACACTCTGGTGCAGCATTGGAGGTCTGGCAACTTTGCCCTCCTCTCACCACCACAGCCTCTAGCCATTGCTACTCTGCAGGGTGCACTGCTACCATGCACCCCACAGTGCAAGGTATCCAGTGTGAGACCTGGTCCAGGCATCTGACTGGACATCCAGCTAGACCCCATGACCCTGGCCACACTGTGGAGTCCTGCATGCTGGATGGACTGGGCCACAGACAGGTGGCTAGTGGTCATCAATGCCACCAGTGAGCACCTATCCATAGGTGCAGAGTTCCATGGGTGGGTAATGCACCTCTGGTACATATTATTTGCCCATTGGTGCATAGCCCCAATATAAATATAGAATATACAAACAAATGATTATGATCTAATGAACTACATATAGTTACAAACATCTGCATAAAACTTGTTTAAGGCAGACTTAAATCTATGGATGTTGGGCAGGTTTCTCAGAGAGGGTGGAATTTGATTCCAGATTTGCAGCATTATACTGAAAAGACATAATTCCATATTTGGTCTTTGCTTTGGGAACCTATCACCTCGGTGAACAGTGTCCCTCAGTTGATACAAGTGATGATTTCTTTCATTCACAATGATTAAATTTCTGTTAATATGGCCATGTTTGACCTTATAAATCAAGTTGGAATAATGTTTCAGCCTACACATAGATAAGCTGTCCCAATTTAAGGACTGAAGTATAGTACAGTGGTGACTTCTAATAGGACAGCCAGATACAAACCTTGCTAGCTGATAATAAGATGTGTCCAATCTTTTCAAATCCTTACATCCAGCAAAACTGTAGGCTGAACTCCCATATTCCAAGATGGGAAGAATGAGTTGAATTGCTATGGTTACGCATTTGAGGCATTACTATAGAGGCAAATGTTCTGAGTGCCCATATTCTTGAGTTAACATATCTAGTTATAGTCTCTCAATCTGTATAGTAAATGTTAAACATCTATTCAATTCTACCCCTAAATATTGTATGAATTTGTATATGCTAAATGAATTCCTTCACTGGTTACAGGGTCCAAATTTAAATTCATATTTTTATGACATTGCTTACCTTGAAAATGCATAGCTTGTGTTTTTTTAGTATTCATCACTAATTGTGATTCTGTAAACCTTTCCTGAAGGGCATCAACGTCCTTCTGCAATTTGTTTTGCGTTAGATCCAGGGAACTGTCAGATGCCAACAGCACTGTGTCATCAGCATATAATTCAATATGACACGTCTTTATACATCTAGGCAAATCATTAAAGTAAATCAAAAATAACAATGGGCCTATAATTGAGCCTTGAGGAATACCCTTTGTAAGGTGCCCTAGTTCTGATGTATACTCATTTATTACCACCTTTTGGGTTATTTTGTTAAGATAAGATTTAAACCACTCCAAAGGGCAAGAGGCCAACCTAATTTGTTCCATTCTCGTAAGTAAGATTTCATGATTAGCTAAATCAATTGCCTTAGATAAATCGACGAACACCACACCCCTGGACTCCCCAGCATCCAATGCTTGTGCCACTCTGCCAATGAAGTCCACGAGTGCCGTGCCTGTTGAGTATCCAGATCTAAATCCATGTTGATGCTGAGTGAGTTTCGATATTGGTCTAAGTACTGAATAAAGTTGATTGAAAACAATTCTCTTAATAGCTTTGATAATACAGATAATAGTGCAATAGGCTTATAGTTATATGGATCATTGACATTCCCACCCTTGAAAATAGGTTTAACCTTTGCCTGCTTCCAGTCCTGAGGGAAAAGGTACTCTATCAACGTCTTTCAACACCTCCTTCACCTGTATTTCCTAAAGTAAAATTTTGGGAATTTTCATCCAATATTACTTCATCATTTTAACGTTTGTTGAAACAGAGATATTATATCTGGCAGAGTTGTAAAATATAAATTTAGTGCATCATCAGCCTCTTTCTTACCCATGATGCTCCCATTTGAATCTGCTTTTTCAATTTCTGTGCGATCCATAACAGGGTTATCTAGTTCTCAGATAATTTCCAAATATTGTTTTGTTAGTGTGGTATTGTTTGTTTTATTATGGTAATAGTTCTTCTTAGCCTGTCTTATAATTTGTTTACATTTTTTTTCTGCTTTTTATGTGACTCCCAATCAGAAGTATTTAATATCTTGTTAGCCTTCTTCCATAGCCTATTTTTATGCCTTATCATCTTCCTTATGAACTCATTTACCCATACTAAATTATTCTTCCTAATTGTTTGAGTCTTTACAGGAGTGTGAATGTTGCAAGTTTACACAAATATTTAAGTGACTTCAACCACCCCCAGATTTAGGTAAGGAAGTAAATTTAACTAGTTCCAATTCTGATTCTGCAAGTCTCTGTTAAGGTTCATGATATGGCAGTTTGCATAATTCCTCCTCAACATGAACTTACCTTTATTTATATTATTGTAAATATCCTGGATCATAGGATTGTGATCCCCAAGGTTAGGAGGAGTATCTTACTGGATGTGACTGTGAAAGTCATAGAAAAGAAGATTAAATCAAGTATATTGTCTGTCCCTGAAGAAAATCCCATTATTGTAAACCGATCTATGCCTACTGAACATTTAAAATGTGAAAGATTTGTTCTTTTTTTACCCCTAGGTTTATCCCATGCCACATTAAAGTCAGCCATAAAGATAATGTCTTTGTTTTCAACAAAATCTGGATTTTTTCACCACTGTCTCAAAATTTTCTATTTTGTTTCTAAGTGGGAGTATATCACTCCACCACTAACCTATGTGTTTGAAACAAACATTCAACCCCAGCCAGTGTTCCAGAAAAACTAACCTCAATAGCTCCCAGTTTTGATGAATATAATTAACTAGTCCCCTCTGCAATGCTCCCTATCTTGCCTGAAGTGATTATAATTTCATGGGTTATTTCCTTATTTTGAATTTGTTTAGTTAACCAAGTTTCAGAGAAGCCCATAATATCTGAAACATGTCCCTGGGTCCAGGTTCATAATTTGTTCGATTTTGTTTTGGATGCAGTGATGGCATTTCAGACGTCATTTTAAATTAAGTACAACAACATTTATACTTGTCTTTCTTGTGAAAATATACACAAAAAACAGATACGTGACATGATATGGATTTCACTACATCTTCCTCATGAATAATCAGTAAAATTCAAACAGCTATTAACCAACTCACTATGTGGTTGGAAGTGTGCAAGATGTGGTGGTCACACTACAAGAACAGTGAGACTTCTGAAGGGTGCTAACTATATACTACTACTCATTCAACATTTTAACTGTCATTGTGTCAGAATCAACACTCCCATTACACAGTTTAGAACTGCTAATATTTTTCTGAGATCACAGCACTTCGAGACTGAGGCAGTCATTTTCCACCATGGTGCTTCTGTATACTCTGGCCATTATACAACTTGGCTGAGGTATGGAAGTGGTTGGATCAAGTGTGATGATACAGTATGTACCTACAGTACAGAGAAAGGTTGGTGAGAAACCTGAAAGATGCATATGTATTGGTCTTAAAAAAGTACACATTTTATAAACAGACATGGGGGACATATTCAGAGCCGGCCAGATGCACTGTGCAAAGGGATGCACAACACAAAAAAATGGGCCTGCCAACTCGGATGGGATATTCAAATAGAATGTGTGATTGGAACAGATTGAGCATTCTGTCTGAATATCAGAGCCTGGATGCATGGCACAAAGTGAGTGGCCACCATGTTGGGTGCAGTGCAGTGCATCAAGAGTCAGAACTGTAGACCACCAATTGGGGAATGCATAGTGCATACCTGGATGTGTGTGTGTGTGTGTGTCCCAGGGGTGATATTCAGCTGAAATATGCTAATGAGCCAACTGAGCATATATGGCACAAAGGGGCCTCATGCATGCCCATCATGGGCTCATTAGCATGGCTGCACCTGGTGAAATGCACCGGGCCAGCCTCCAAGCCCCATGAAATGCCATAACTGCATCTCCTCCCACCTTTGCCATAGTGTAGTGTCCCCCACCCCAGCCCTGATCACTGTGTGCAGGAATAATAAACATTATCCCCCATTCCATAGTGTAGTGTCCCCCCTCCCCAGCCCTGACCCTGCTGTCAGCAAGCACAATCATAGTCCCTTTTCCAACATGTAGTGCACCCCCACCTATCCCTGATCACTGACATAGAAATGTAAAACATTACCCATTTTTCCATAGAATAGTAAACCCTCCTCAGCCCCAATCCCCAATGTAAAATGTCACACACACCCCATTTACATAGTATAGTGTCCCCACCCCCTCACACTGGGCAGTAACACCCACCACACCACACAATCCGACTCCAGCAAAACAGGACAGCTTCACCTCGTGATAACGAGGCCACCGACTGATCGGCAAAATTCTCGTCAGCATGTACAGTAATAGTATGCACTCACTGGTGAACCAATGAGCGTGTATAATTTATTGTGTGTGATGGGGTACTGATCAGTCAGTGGCTGGCCATGGCAGGGTGGAGAAGGCTGTGCCAGTCACTGGCACAGGTCAGGTTGGGGATGTAGGGGGTTATTTCCTACCAGAGTAGGGGGATGGGAGACATTACACTATGGAAACAGGGTACATATGTGGCATTTTTTACATCTGGGATTGGGGAGGGATTCACTACACTGTGGAAAAGAGGGGTAATAGTTTACTATTCTTCATCTGGGATCAGGTCCGAGAGGGGGGTCCACTACACGATGGAAAAGGGGAATAATATTTTACTTTTCTACATCTAGGACCAGGTCTGGGGGGGGTGTCCACTACACTATGGAAAAATGAGAATAATAATTTACATTTCTACATCAGGGATTGGGGTTCGGTGGGGGATCGATTACACTATGGAACTGGGGACAGTTGAGTTAGCATGGCACATCAGGGGCTTCTGAACATTGCCACACCCCAGTTGGCTACTGCAAATCTGAAGATGTGTGGGTGCATCTAGGGATGTGCCACACATCTCCTTTGAATATGTTGTAACAGAAGAACAGAAACACACCAGAAAACAAAAGCATCTATTTCTTATAGAATAGTACAATGAAAACGTTCTCTGACAAATTATAATGTCTTCTGCTTTTCATTACTTCTTGTAGATATCACGACATGTACATTCACTTATAGCACATACATACAGTATAACAGTCATTTCAAGACTCTTATCTGAGCATAGCAAAGGTTTACCAAAGCCTGAATGAGCCCTGATGTTCTATCAGTTTGAGTGAGGCTCTTAAAGAGGGTGCCTGACTACTTAGGAATTCAGGTCACAAACTAATACACTTTCTATGCTTTTAGCACCCCCACCCATACAACACATAACATAAATCTGAAGCTACAAAAGGAACATGTGACCAATCTGAGAATGTGCAAAACATTGCATCATGCAGAATGAAATAACTATTACTAACATAAGCACCAGTAAGAACTCTGACTCTGTATAAAGTATGTATATGTTACTATGTATGTATGTATATATCAATATATATATATATATATATATATATATATGTAATATAGAACAGTGAAATAATACCATCCTGTCCCATACAAAAATTTCCAGTAATACACCACTGTCTCAAGTGATAATACTATCGTTCCTTGCTGATATCACTATCATTCAGAGGTGATAATACCATCGTTCCACCTCTGAATGACAGTATTACCACTGAAATGCCACAGCTCATGTGCAAGTTTGCCTGCCAAGAAACCCAGTTGCCATGGTGCCACATCCTTCCTGCACAGCCCTAGTGACTGCATGAATCCCACTGGCATCTTTCCTCTGTGTGATTGGCCAGTTATTGTTTGTCAGAGGGCAGAGCAGTTCAAAAAACATGGCACCCGTCTCTAGCTTTCCAAGAGAAGTTTGTCCCCTTTGTTGTTTTCATTGTTTTGCTGATGCATCCATTTTGTCCCCCATTTCAAAAGTTATCTGGTTGATCCTGCATGCCTGCAACTGAAAGATAGGACTAAAATGCACTGCATAAAAGGATGCTATGAAACAGAGACACAGTTGGGGTGGGGGGAGTGAGACACAGAGCGAGACACGGAGAGAGCGAGTCACAGCATGGCAGGAAAAAAAAAAATCAGACCCGAAGAAGTCGATCCATGTATTACAAAAAACAACAGATAGGTGAGTGGGTATCACTCATGAGTAATCTCATACTGAGGTTCTGAGGGGCAATAAACCTCTCAAGCTTAGCTCTCAAGGTTTACTTGTCCCCAGCACCTCTCGATGGTATTACTCACTTGTAATACCCACTCACCTATTATTCTATCTATCTATCTATCTATCTATATCTATCTATCTATCTATCTATCTATCTATCTATTCTATTAAGGTAGCACGGTAGTGCTACCATAATTAGGTTGAGGAGCCATTTCTATGTTAAACCCCAAAACTTTGCACCTAAATAACTTTGTAACCGTTTCATGGATTTAGCTGAAATTTGGAATACACAATCAAGAACCATTGGCCTTGGGATCTGCCAAGTTTTGTACTGGTCAGATATACAGCTGTGGAGTTATTAAGCATGATCTGTGCACACTTTTACGCTTTTTCTGGAATTCTACAGTCGCGCCTACAGGTCATACGGTTTGCGTGACCAGCCCAAAATCTTCAGGGAATGTGCGGTCAGGGTCCCCAATGTGCCTTTTGAAGATTTTGTGAAAAAATATTAAATGGTTCAAAAGTTATTCAAAAAACAGTTTCCCATTATAAGTCAATGGGAAAAGTTAACAAAAAGTTCAACAGTGTCGCAAATGCATTTTTACTTTCACAAATGGGCCTGTTACTTTCATAAATTGGCCATTTGTTTTCAGTTGGTGATCAGAAAAATGGTTGGCATTTAAATTTGGGACCCTCTAGCAACCTAATTCTTTTTGTATTCACCTAGTCGGACCCTGAGGATGCTTGCCATGTCTTTATTTTGTGGTAAAACACCCCAGAAATATGTTTTTCAAATTTCTGGAAAAGTGCTTCATAAATTACTAGTGCTCACGAAAGTGTCGAACTTTTTTGCAAAAGCTTTCGCAAATTGCGACAGTAGTTTTCCATATGTGGGAAAGTGACAGCGATTCTTTGGCACTGCGCTGCAAAAGAACCATTGGGACTTTTTGGCTGAAATTTGGAGGGAGCGGAGCCGACATCTCACAGATGTGCCTTTCAGTGTTGTATTGAGAAAATATTACATGGCAGCAAAGTTACAGCACTCCAAAGTTGACAGTTTTTCCCATAAGATAACATTACGGCGCCAGACGCATTACAGAAATCCTTTGGATCCCTGCTGCAAAATAACGGTTTGGTCTTTTTCCTGAAATTTGGAGAGAAGACAGCCAACAGCCCACAGATGTGCCTTTCAGTGGTTTGGTGAAAAATATTACAGGAGGCAAAGTTATGGTGCTCGAACTTCTCTTTTTTCCCATAGGATAACATTATGGCATTCGCAGCCTTTCAGGGCCCGTATCTCAAAGCGGTGTGAGATACGGACTTTTAGATGGAAAGTTATTAGCCCTATAAAACTAGCCAGGAAAGTCATAAATCATACGACTTTAAAATTTTTTCTACATCATCGGTTCCTGAGATATAACTTATTTAGTATTCAAGTCCTCATTTTCTGCTCTGATACCCATTATTATGCATACATTCTTTGTACTCACTGTCTTTCTCTATTCAGCTTTTGGGGAAAACCAGCCTGTGCGCTTACATTACTGTTACCATTGCCCTTTCTGCTTGTGGTTCCATGCCCGTTTCACTTACCGTTGACGTCTACGCCACCACGTGCGTCATCCTTTGCGTTTTCATTTGCGCTTGCGTTTCTGTTACTTTTTTGCCATTTGTGTCTACCGTACTGTTTCTCTTTCTGTTTCACTTTGCGTCACCATGCCCATTGACATTTCCATTTACAGGCACCATGTTACTATGTGACAAGACATCACGTGGCACACCGTTCCCATCTATGCCACCGTGTTCGTTACCCTTTCTGTTCTCATTCGCGCTTGCGTTACCTTATGCACCACTGTTAGCGCTTCTGTTTTGCGTTGCTGTTCCTGTTACTATGCCACAAGACATCATGTGGTGGGAGTGCGGGTCCTTTGGGCCCGCACTCCCCTTCTTCCGTACGTGACGGGCGCGGGGTCCTATGTGCGTTATCCTTTGTGTTTTCATTTGCGCTTGCGTTTCTGTTATTTTTTGCCATTTGTGTCTACAGTACTGTTTCTCTTTCTGTTTCACTTTGCGTCACCATGCCCATTGACATTTCCATTTGCAGGCACCATGTTACTATGTGACAACACATCACGTGGCAGACTGTTCCCGTCTATGCCACCATGTGCATTGCCCTTTCTGTTGTCATTTGCGCTTGCGTTAACATGTGCGCCACTGTTAGCGCTTCTGTTTGCGTTGCTCTTCCTGTTACTATGCCACAAGACATCATGTGGCAGGAGTGCGGGGCCCTTTGGGCCCCGTGCTCCTGACCCACATTATATTCACTATTTCGTTATCATTCTCAAAAAGAAGAAATTAGAGGAAAAACTCTGTTTAATGTATTAGTTAGGGTTGTTCCACAGCAGCAAAAATGAGGAAATTAGCTGTTGGGTTGAAAACCCTAACTCCATTCACCCAACACCACACACACACAGACACACACACACACACACACACATTCAAGTATGGGGAGGACCAAGTCAACACAACCAATGACAGACATCCAGCAGCAGGTGACAGAAATAACAAACAATTGTCTAAATGTACTCGAGACATCCCCACCCACCTGACCAGGTACTGCATGCTCAGTGGAGATCAACAGCAAAACTGAGGCCATGTACACCAAACTTACATCCCTGACTGCAGCTGCACACAACATACCACACTTAGTAGTTGCATGGCCTTACCTACGATGCCACCACACAACACCATAACTGGTACTGTGCGTTAGTCAATATAAATGCTGAAGGTGCATGATGACAGTTGTAGAAAGGTTTAACACTAGTGAGTATACATTAATTAAGAAGTACATAAATTAACTACAAGACACAAGCATGCTCAAGATAAAAGTAGTGTTACATTTAGTAGGTGATTTACATAGTAGTACATTTACTGCAATGGTTTACTCAAGATAGGAGGCTGATGTAAATGTATGGAAAAGCATTGCCTGTTCAACACTGTGAAATTCGTACTGCCAGTATCAGATGCATTCTTACTGATGAAGGTGTACTGCTGATGTACATACATAGACCTTCAGTGTGTTTCAATACTAAAGATGCAGTAAGTATTCTTTGTAAGAAACAGTGTAATTGCATGGATCAGGCCAAGCAACTTCTAAATATCATAGCACTACTGAGCCAACAATGACGTACCTGTATCGGAGATGTATATAGGATAGATTTTCCTGTAGGCACTTACTGAGTATGTTGTACCTGATAAAGACAATCTCATTGCACCTGTGATGACTAACTTATTCAAATAGTAATACATTTACTATTGTTGCAATGAGTGATCTATGCCACTTATGGACACAGTGTAATTTTTTTTAACAGTTGTTTCATAATCAGGCTGTATGCCTAGTGTTTTGGTTTGCCACACTTCTGTCACTGATGCTATCAAAGTGATAACTATGTTAATTGGTACAACAGGAATCAAGTAGGTATGGTGTAGATATAAACAGAATGTCTTTTAGTATTGATTTAACTCACAATGGGGTAAGTGTACTAGGACAGCAGGGGTTATCTCTATCACTGACTCTGTCAGTTATAATCACACTAAGGTTTTGATGACTGTAATGATCAAGTTACACTGTTCATCTTCATGAGTTCATATTCACAGCCATTCTCCCGTAACTAGGCAGTGTATGGTGTAACTGGGTGGGACACTGTGTTGCAAAGCTGCTGCAGTGCCTAACAGAGGAGAGTATCTACTCATAAAGACAATTAAGCAACAAGGCATGACCAACAGTCATGTTAAATGGTCTGTTAATCACCCTGTGAGGGTTTAATGTTGAATGAGGCATAGCCGAGTGCCACATGTTGCTAGACAGTGATAAACTGACCATTAACATATAATACCTGGGAGTGGCTTATTGCTATCATAATAAAACTGTTTTTTAAACAACATTAAACCATGTTCATCATATGGTTAGGCTCTACATGTATGTTAATAAAAACTAAACATAAGGCTGTTACAACGTTTACAGTCAATTAAAGCTGCATTTCTCAAACCCTTGTTATAATCAGAGATATTATACCTGTACAACTCCTTGGTTTTGCTGAACTCTACTGCTCAGGTGGCCCACCACATGTGGTGTGGTCTGGTGTGGGGCATCGGTAGGTAGGCCATGCAACTACTAAGTGTAGTACGTTGTGTGCAGCTGCAATCAGGGATGTGTCGTTTGGTGTACATGGGCTCAGTTTTACTGTTGATCTCCACTGAGCATGCAGTACCTGGTCAGGTGGGTGGGGATGTCTCGTAGTACATTTAGACAATTGTTTGTTATTTCTGTCACCTGCTGCTGGATGTCTGTCATTGGTTGTGTTGACTTGGTCCTCCCCCATACTTGAATGTGTGTGTGTGTCTGTGTGCGTTTCTGTGTGTGTGTGGTGCTGGGGGGGTGAATTCGGAGTTAGGGTTTTCAACCCTAACAGCGAATTTCCTCACTTTTGTCGCTGTGGAACAACCCTAACTAATGCATTAAACGGAGATTTTTGCCTCTAATATATATATATATATATATATATGTATATTCATTCTATGCAAACAACTTTGTTAATGCATTATTTAGGGTTAAAACATAAAAAGTAAAGGAAATGAAATGTTTGGGTTGCCCCCCATGGACCTGCCCATCATCCGAGATTGACAGCTGAGGGGGTGTGTCATTAGGGTTGTGAGGCCTAAATCTCACCCCATTCCATGTGTAATCATATTCACAAGCCACAGTAAAGAAGAATGGGCTGAGATTTAGGCCTCATAACCCCAATGACACACCCTGTCAGCTGTCAATCTTGGGATGATGGGCAGGTCCACGGTGGGAAGGGGGCAACCCTAAACTTTTCATTGCCTTACTTTTTGTGTTTTTACCCTAAATGATGCATTAACAAGGTTTTTTGCATTGAATTTCCTTACTTTTTGGGAAAGACTAGAAAAGTAGAAAGTCACGTAAGTTGTTGGGAGTGAGGGCCCCTCGGGCCACGTGCTTCCACCAACTTGTAAATTTCTACAAAATTCCACACCTGTTTACATGTTAGACACCTAACAACTGAAAAGTACATCCATGACAGTAAGGGTAGCTACCACATAAATTTCAAGCCAGTACCAGAATGGAAAACACTGTCCGCAAAACGTAAACTGTGCCACACAATATCTCTGCAAAAAATGTGGTGTCTGACACATAAGCACCATAATTCATATGTAAAAGACATCCCATCACCACCCTCCAAATTTCAAGTTAAAAGACCAAACTGTTTCTGAGATATTTAATTTTAAAAATGGTTAAAATTGGGCTATCTGGTCCCTCCAAATCTGGCCACCTAGTCCCTCCCTCATGATCAAAGATCACAATTAAAGAATCTCACGATCAAAGAATTTTCAGGCTCACGATCAAAGAATAAAAAATGGTGAGACTCAATTTTTAGACATAAATACATGAAACCACAGTCATACTTTGATAGAACAATGCCCCCTGAGCAAAACCCACCCTCATTTGGCTTAATAACCCACCACTGAGCTGAGAAAATTGATTTTTCAAGTGGCCATCTTATATTCACTCTCAAACAAAGATCGTGGTCAAAGAATCTCACAATCAAAGAATTTGCAGGCTCGCTATCAAAGATCAGTAGCGATCAGTGACAGAGCATCCACCATACCCCAACTTTGGTATAATTTGCAAACAGCCAACCCAGCTCTTAACTCTGTGTGCAGTATCCGAGATAAAGAGCCCAAATTGACTGGCCCAGCACTGAGCCCTGCAGCATTGCTCATCACTGGTCTAGGTGTCGAGAGCCCCAAACACCCATTTCAGCCTCCTCTGCAGCCAGTTCCTTATCAACTGTATTAGCTTGGTCCCCACCCCACAGCAGTTAGCCCTCTCAGCCTTCCATGAGGCACTGAATCAAGGGCCTCGCTGAAGTCCAAGTATGAGCATGTACAGCATGACCCATATCTAGCTCTCTTATTTTCCAGTAGTAATATTCTATTAGATTGGTCTGACAAGATATTCTCGAGATGAACCCATGCTGCTGCCCATCCTGGAGGTCATTACCCTTAAGGAACAACACCAGCCTCTCCTTCAGTATCATCTCCATAAGTTTACCCACTATCTAAGTGAGACTGACTGGCTGATAATTTCCTGGATCATTCCTAGGGCCACTCTTGTGCATGGGCACCACATGGGCCACCCTCCAGTCCTGAGATGCCCATCCCATGTCCAGGGAGGTGTTGAACAGGTTTACCAGAGGCTTGGCTAAGACCTCCACCATCTCCCTCAGCACCCTGGGGTGGATGCCATCAGGACCTGGTGCCTTGCCCACTCTTAATGCCCTCAGACCCTCTAGTACTCTACTACCCTTGATCATTCTGTCCATCATCACCTCCCCTCCCACTCCCACCCTTCTAGTCCATGGTGGTAGTGGACCATCCTTCTCCTTTGTGAAAATGGAGTGAAAGTATTTATTTAGTACTTCCACTTGTTCCTCTCCCTTTTCCACCCACTCACCTCCCCACTTTATCATCACTATATGGTTTCTACACTTCCTCTTCTCCCTGACATATCTAAAAAAGTCCTTCTCCCCTCCCTTGATGCCCTACACTAACTTTAGCTCCCTGGAGGCTTTGGTTACTCTCACTCGATTGATCACCTCCTTGGACCAACTCACAAAGCCTCCTGTCCTCTTCCTTCCTCATTCTCCTGAACTTCTGGTATGCAGATCTCTTCACCCTCACCCCCTCCAACACTTCTCTGTTCAGCCAGCAAGGTTTCCTGGCTCTGCACTTCTTGCTCTTAGTGCCTGTGTAGCTTCTGTAGCTTCTGTTAACCCAGTTTTAATAATTTTTCACTTTTGCTGTGCATCCATTTCTGGCCTAATTCTATGAATTCTCCTTGCAGTATTCTCTCATCCTCCTGAAGTTCACCTCCTAAAATCCACCACCTTTGTTTCTGTGCCTCCAGACTCCTGCCCAACTTCAGAGTGAACCACACTGTTTGGTGGTCACTACCAGCTAATGGGTCTTCCAACCTTATTTCCCTCACTGCCTCCCATTTGACAGCACCAAGTCCAGCATGTTACCTAGTTATGTTGGCTCACTGGCCAGCTGTGTCAGGAGACCAGCCTGGATTGCATCCAGGAGCACCTGCTCCCTGGCACTGGAGGTGGCAGGGGTGCTCAATCTATCCCAGCAGATTGAAATTCCCCACAATCACTACACTCCCTTTCTACACCCCTCCTTATATGCTCAGCTAACTTCCTGTCCAGTTCCACTGTTTAGGCTAGTAGTCTGTACACCACCCCAGCCTCAACTTTGTACTCTTGTAGTTCAGAAGCTGCATCCATAGTGCCTCTGTCTCACTTCCTCCCCTCATCCCTCATACATCTGATCCTTCTCTCACATGAGTACTACCCCACCCCTCTCCCAATCCCTGGATCTTTCTTGTAAATTTTATACCTTGGGATTGCCAGATCCCAATAATGGTACTGGGTGGTCCAAGTATCACTACAGCGATGTCCACACTTCCCTCCACAAGGAGCACCTGAATCTCCACTGTTTTATTACCCAGGCTCCTTGCATTTAGGAAGACCACCTTCCACCCATTCCCATCTGCCACCCTGGTTCCTTAGTCTGTCCCCCTCCTCTCAGTGGTTCCATCCCCTTATCCTCAAAGTTATCAAGGGGGACAGTACATTTTGCACTCCAACCTAGCTACCCTACATGCTAACTGTGCACTTGCCTCCCCCCACTTAGTTTAAATACCCTCTTGAAACAATATAATCCTCTTACCTGCCCCATTTAGGTGTAAACCATCCCTTCTACACAGTTCTCTGTTAGACCACGTATCTCCCATCCTCCTACAAACCCTACCCTTGTGCTTTCACCAGTCTCTCAGCCAGGAGTTGAACTCCTCTATCCTTTCCTTTCCTTTCTTGCCCTGCTTGCTCTTGGGACCAGTAGCTCCTCTGAGAATGCCACAGACCTCCCTATTTCCAAGCATAGCTTCCCGAGTTCCTCAAACCTCTCCTGTACCAACTCCACTGTGCAGCCCCTCCAGGTCATTTGTGCCCACAGGTACCACCACGTGAAGTTCCTGCCGTCCTTCCCTAACTCATTTCCTCAGAGCCTGCCTTGCCCTGTCTGCTGTCAGGCATGGTACAGGTTCCACGCAAATTCGACTGCGTCTTTCACCCTTCCCCCTCACCTGATCCCTTTCAGGATAGAATCTCCTGTCAGTATAACTCCACTTCCACATTCCCCTGCTGGCTGTGCCTTCCCCCCACCCTTCTCATGGTCTTCATTCCTTCCCTGTCCCTAAATTTCTGGAGCTGTTCTTCTTACTCCTGCTCCTCCCCTCTTGTCCAACCTCCTGTCCACACTTGCGCCCTCTCTCCTAAGCATCCATTCTCCCCCTGTGGTCTCCCCCATCCCCCTATGCACCATGTCCTCTTCCTCCTGGGTGCTCCCTCCTGCCATTGCCATGGCATTGCCCCCTCTCCCTGATGTACCAATGTCCCCTCTGTAGTGCTGGCCCCTGTTCCCCCTCTCCTTTCCCAAGCATCTCACTCCCCCTTCTAGTTCAATTGTCAGTAACTCATACCTGTTGCATGACCCCAGTCTCCACCCCATCCCATGCTGTGTTTTCACTCCTGCTCTATATTTCTCCTTGGCATCCTCTCCTTCCCCTTGTGCCTACCTACCCCACCCTCTCTGACCATATTCCTCAACCTTCCTATCTCCACCTCCATCCACTGGATCTCTGCCTGTAGGCCTCTTATCCTTCGACATATGGGCCGTGTCAGAGATAAGGCCTGGACGCATTACAAAACCTCTCTAGCATCCAGCGACTTCCAATCTTTCAACATTCTTAGAAACAACTGCACAAAGTTATTCAACAATCTAAGGCCCAGTATTTCAAGGTCCAACTCACCGCTCACCAAGCCTCCCCAGCATCCTTCTGGAAGGTGGTAAACTCTCTCATCCACTCACACTCAAATCAAGCCAGCCCTAGCGTAAACATTGATGGTAAAATAGCCTCCGATCCTGCCATAGTCTCCGAACTCTTTAACTCTTTCTTCATCTCCTGCGCCATGCCTGAGTCACCTCCCCCTCCAACATCCTCCACAAATCCCCTACCCTCACACCATGGTTTCCACTTTCCCCCATTCAAACCCCTGAAGTTTACACTTCTCTCACCTCTCTAAACCTGTCAAAATCCAGCCCAGATGGCACATCCCAGCCTGCTCCGTATCTCCACAGTGGCCACAGTCACACCCAATACCCACATACTAAACCTCTCGATCGACACAGCCTCTGTCCCCTCTGCCTGGAAACTTGACAAAATCCTACCTCTCCATAAAGGTGGTGATCCCTACCTCCCAGAAAATTATAGACCCATCTCTCTCCTCCCCTCCCTTACCAAAATCCAAGAATCCCTCATGCTATCAAAACTGTCCCACTTCCTCTCTACAAACAGCTCCCTCACCCCTTATCAATCAGGTTTCAGAAAATCTCATTCTACCACCACCGCCTTACTATGAGTAACTGACACCATTCTCTCCACCATGGACACGGGGCAAACCACTACTGCCATTTTCCTTGACCTAGCTAAAGCCTTTGATTCGGTCTCCCACGCTCTACTGCTAGGCAAATTGAGCTCCTTCAGCCTTGTCAAACAGGCCATAAACCGGTTCCATTCCTACCTCCAAAACAGAATGCAGCAAGTACAAATAGGAGACACCATCTCCAACCCTCAACCCATCCTCATGGGTGTCCCCCAAGGCTTCATCCTGGGCCCCATCCTTTTCTCCCTATTTATAAACAACCTCCCCTCAGCCTGTCTCACCTCTAATGTGCACCTATGCGCTGATGATACCATAATCTATGCCTCAGGCCCCTCCCATGTCAGTGTTCACCCAAACCTCCAAAGCGATTTCAACCGAGTACAAGCCTGGCTCCAGAAAAATCAGTTAAAACTCAATGCAAAAAAAAAGTCTCCATGGTATTCGGCACAAGACAAAAACTCACCTCCCTGCCTGCCCCCCCCTCCGATCTTCACCCTGGAAGAAATACCCCTTGAGTCTGTACCCACTTTTAAGTATCTGGGAGTCTGGCTGGACACAAACCTCAACTTCTCCACCCACGTCGACACCATCTGCACAAAACTCCAGCCCAAACTTGCCATCCTCTACTGCCACAAAGACTGCCTCCCTTCCTACTCAGGGTGAACTCATGTGAAAAAGCATCCTACCAGTACTGGACTACGCAGATGTCATTTATGGCCAGCCCTTCCTCCTCCCTTGCAAAACTTCGATGTCCTGCTAAACTCCTTCATGTGCTTCACCACTGCCTCCCCCCACTCCTCATCACTGCCAACTATTCTCAGCTCTACAGCTGCCACTGTCACATAGGCAGACCACCCACAGCGCTTCACTCATAGCAAAATATTGGCTTGGCTCCTTTCACCTCTACCTCTCCTTCCGCCTGTCTCAAGCCAACACGACTGGCTACTCACTTTGCCACAGACATGCACGTACCTTACACCTCTCTTGCCCTCTCTCAGCCTCAGGGCAAGCTGCCTTTTCCTACCGGCTCCCTCTCCTATGGAACAACCTCCCAACCAACTTCCACCTGGCCCCCTCCCTATCAGCCTTTAAACAGCTCCTCATGCTTCTCCCTCCCATTCCCTGCCGCAGCTGTGCACCTCCTCCCTCCTTACCGGGACCTAGTACCACCCTCAGTAGCCTCGCCAGGTAAAAAAAATTAAATCCACATGCCAGCTCTTACTACTAAACCACCACCCACACCGGTACCTTCCCCCCGAAAACTCAAATTTTCTCTAAAACCACTATTGTAAATATGTGAAGACACCACTTGGAATTTAAGGTAAATAAATTGTCTAGAACAGTAATGAATCATTGTTTTTCACTCTGCTGTTCAAACAAAAGTGTAACGTCTCAACCAAACTCCATGTAATGTACCATACCATATTATTCGTTTGTTATTTGATATTTGCTGTATATCTCTGTCTCCCACCTTGTACTACTTGCACCTGGGTAGCACCTGGAAATGAGCCTCAGCTCAGTGTGCCTTTCCTGGTCACCAATTTTAAATAAATAAATAAGTATGGGACACTCCATAACCTCCATAATGTGCACATCAGATTGCTGACCCACATCTGTTGCAGATTACTAGCCTGTCCCCACTGTTCCTAGTTCTGCCCCACTCCCCTGGAGCTTGCCCCCTTCCCATCGACGTCACCACCTCTGTCCTGCCAACCACAACCCCTCCTTCTCCTATGTCCCCCTGATATCTGCATCTCCCATCCCGTACCACACCCCCATCTCTGTCACTATACTCAGCCACAAAATGTACCGTGCCTTCCTTTGACTATCCAGTGCTACTCAGAATATCAATGTTCATACCGACCTTTCTTCCTTAAACCTCTGCCAGTCCTACCTGCACATTACATTAAAAAATATATATATTTTAAACCCTAAAATCCAACTACTGAACGCTTGAGTAACAGAACTTTTCACCATCTGACTATTAGCTTTAGGAGTTTACTTCATATGGGCAGTTTGCAGCTTTCCAAGCTCCTCCTTCACAGCCTTCAAGCCCAACCCTCAGAGGCTTTCCAGTATTTAAGAGCTCCAGCCAGCAACAGTCCTGAAAATCAGTTACAGAGTTTAAAGAAAGCTTTAAGTTGCTCCCAAGCCAACAGAAAACTCACAAAAAATCAGTTATAGAGTTAAATAACGATTTAAGCTAATCTCAAACCCACAGCAAACTCATAAAAAATCAGTTACAGAGCTAAATAAAGATTTAAACTAATCCCAGATCAACAGCACAACTCACCCTCCTCCATTTCCCCACAATAAGCAGAATGAGCAGGCAAAATGGTCCTGTGAATATTTAAATAGAGGTTCAAACTGAATTCCAAACAAAAACTGATTGGCTGCTTTGTCTCTGGGCAAGGAATCCCTTCCACCCAGCCAGCCAGCCAGCAACAGACCTGAAAATCAGTTACAGAGTTTAAAGAAAGCTTTAAGCTGCTCCCAAGCCAACATCAAACTTACAAAAAATCAGTTACAGAGTTAAATAAAGATTAAACTAATCTCAGATCAACAGCAAAACTCACCCCTCTCCATTTCCCCAAAACAAGCAGAATGAGGATAAGTTAAGACACCATTGAATTTCATAATTATTGAGGCTACTTCGTTTAAAAATTGCTTTTTCATACGACGTCATGTATGTAACAGTGATATCACAACAAGTTATGTGTGCACCAGTGATACTACTAGAGATGTTGCGAAATACAAATTCGCCTGTAAAATTGCCGTGAAATCGGCAATTTTACTACATGAAATGTTTTGTAAATTGTGGCAAAATGGCAAAATTTCATCCACAATTTTGCCCAAATAAATGGCGTCTCCTGGTGTCTAGTGGTCTCCCCAGCCACTCACTGGCCCAAATTTAGAAAAAAATTCTCCCTGGTTTCTAGTTGTCCCCATGGCTGATCACTAGCCAAAACTGAATAAAGCCCCTCCCCAGTTAACCTCATGTCCTGAATACTGAGTCCTGGCTCCTTTGCTAAAAAAAAAAAAAAATTATTGAATGCCTAACTCCTAGTGTCTAGTGGCCTCCCATGGCTGATCACCAGAAATTGAATAAAGCCCCCCCCCAGTGAGTTATCTTCATGTCCCGAGTCCTGAGTCCTGACTTCTTGTGCTAAAAAAATAAATAAATAAAATGCCCAACTCCCTGGTGTTTAGTGCACCCCCACCCTGTCAGCGGATAGCACCCACCCTGCTCCCCCCAGTATCCTGATCAGGCCACTGGCACAGCCCTCCACTTACCTCCATGGCTGGCAGCTCAATTGAGTGCTTCAATGAAAGATCACATGGTTGTACAAGCATGCGCTCATCCATTGACTGATTCAGACAGCCAGCACTCTCACTACGCTCCAGTAGTAGTGAGAGCGCTGGCTATCTGAATCCAATGAATGAGCATGTGCTTGTACAAGCATGCACTCATTCATTGAAGTGCTCAGTCAAGCTGCCGGCCATGGAGGTTAGTGGAGGGCTGTGCTGGTGGCCCGATTGGGGTACTGGGAGCGAGTGAGGTGAGTGCTATCTACTTATAGGGTGGGGGGTCCACTAGGCACTAGGGAGTTGGGCATTTGATTTATTTAAAAAAATGTTTTTTTAAAGCATTTGGGGGAAGCTTTACCCAAGGCTAGCGACTGGCAGGGGGGACCACTAAACACCAGGGAAGATTTTTTTTGTAAATTTGGGCCAGTGAGTGGCTGGTGGGACCACTAGACACAAGGGAGGAAGTTAGTGGTGAAATTTCACTTTTGCCCCATTAAATATTTCACGAAATGTCAGAATTCTGCAAAATATTTCACGGGACAAAACGTTTCAATTTTGCATAACACTAGACACTACATCAAGTCATGTATGTAACAGTGACACCACATCAAGTCATATACGTAACAGTGACCCTACTTCAAGTCATGTGGTTAACAGGGACCAAACAACCACCACAATATAGTGTATAACTATCTGACATAGTCGTAATGCAACCATAGCTGTGTTTAAAAATTTACTTTTGAATGCATTTAAGTAGGCGTGTTAAAGTTTACCTACTTGACTCTATCAATTTGTTTTAACAGACCTTTTTATGGCTGTGGTCATGGCCCAGACAGACGTTTTGCATTCAGAAAAGGGCTGATGTCATTTTGCTACCAAACAACTTGATGTAGTGTTAAAAATAGATTCCTCCACAGAAGCCTCATTATTACAGTGCCTATGTGTATCGGAAGCTGTAGAGCACTATTTTTCCTCTGGCATGAGGAGTTCATTGAGCCCACAGAAAGTTAACACATTATCTTCTGGCAGTAATTGTGTGTCAGATTACCAATGGATAGTACAGACATCATAGAAAGCTATTGGAAGTAGAATGGGTTAAACACTTCCTTGAGCTTTCTGCATAACAAATAAGCTCTACTGTGCCCCCAGATCCTAGGAACACCTCATTAAGCCATATGACACCACTATCCTAAGAGCTTCATTCTGCTACTTTGCAGGACATTCCATAGCAAAGAACCCAGTGATGCATGTTTCCAAATAATACACCAACTTCATTTCTCAGGCAGACAGTTCTGGTCTACTGTTTATATTCTACTGAATGTTCTTAACCTGCAATTTGTGACTATATGTGTTTATAACTGAATGTTAATAACCATTTGCTTCACTTACAAATAGGTAACATGTGTGTGTCTAATTTTTGTTTGACTTAGATTACACATGGAATCTGATCATTTCATAATATGCTGTATTGTGATTAAATGAACTGATAAATGAGGAATTTTGTTTCTTTTACAAATTCATTTTTCCAGACCATGGATATACTAAAACAAAAATTCCTCAACAAAATGTTTAAAATAAAGAGTTCAGCAATAATTTAGTTGATGCGGTATAAAGAGCTGCTCCTGGAAAATTACCTGGTTGGGGCAGCTGCCACAAACAGAATATTTCATGGATGGAGCAGCTCATGGCAGCACAAGAGGCATGATGACATTAAAAGCTTAATGGTGTGGATGAAGAGGCACCAATATTTGAGCATGACTTTGGTAGAGGACTAAGTGTGAGTTGGGGTGGGGATCATCAGGAACTGAGTACTGTTATTTTTAGCATAATGGTTTCGAAACTTCAACCTTCAATGTATTAGATTCTGCATTCATCTGTACAATATGTCACTAAGACACATTAGTGGGGTATAGGTAAAACCAGATCACCAGACTGGGACCAGAGCTGTAAAATCTGGACTGGGCACAGCTTGTGCAAATATTGCTGATCCACTCACTCCAAATTATCTGGTCTGGCTTTTATCTATCTGGTCTGGTCCTGACAGTTCTGTTTTCAACCATGCTAAGGAAGGGTTGAAAAACAGACATCCAGGAGTGGACCAGATATGTAAAAGTCAGACCGAACAGTGCAGCCAGAGTGACCGGACCAGAAATATTTGTGCAAGTTACACCAAGTATGGCCAGTTTGGATTTTTACAGAACTGCTGTGGTTCAGGTCTGTCAGTCCAGTTTTTAATCAATCAATCAATCTTTATTTTATACTGAAAGGTATTTGAGCAAAAATGCCCATTTATGCAAAGGTCCAGTTAAGCATAAAAACAGAACAGAACATCAGGTCAAACAATTACATAATAAAATACAGTATAAATAGGTCTAATACGAGATCTTGAGGATATATAGAAGAAAGGAGGCAAATAAATAACAGTGACAAATTTACAGCATGGGATATAGTTGGAGGTACAATTTAGGAACATGAATGGTTGGATGATCGTCCAAAAGAAGTGCAAGTCTTGCAGCACCCAGACCCTGCATGTGGATGAGCATTCCTGCTGCATCATCTGCCTAGGCCCCAAACACCATGCCGAGGACTGTGCAGTCTGCCAGTCCTTCAACCAGACCACAAGGATTAGGCACCAGAAAAAGCTTGAAGCTTGAAGCCCACTTGCTGGAGGAGCACCTAGCTTTGAAGGAAAGAGCTGCAGAATCTGTGGAAAAATATTCTTCAATGCCAGAACCCAAAAGAAGAAATAGTACAAGGAGAGCACCAAGACTGGGATAGGTCTCCATTCACTTGGCAGTGACCATGGGCACCACTGACACTGGAAGGGCCTCCACTTTGCTAAGTACCCCTACTGTCAGGTCTCCTACCACTCTGGTGGATCAGACCACAGCCTCCATGCATGCTTTACTCACAGTGCAGTCCAGCCCCACTGAGGAGCTCATGGTCACAGCCAGTAAGCTGGACTCTAGTTTCACTGTTGTCTGCATGGCATAGGCTGATAAGTTGGACATTAACTCTTTTGACGTCTGCACAGCCACGGATGATAAGTCGCTCCCAGGTTCCTCTGGGGACAGCACAGCTGAAGCTCTCCCATTGGGGTCACAGAATACCCCCAATGTCAAGTTGAGCCAGCTGCAGTACATGCAACCACCTTTAGAGGGTTCCTCACTCCCACTGACCCAGCCTGACTCTCCGGGCTTACCTGAAGATCAAGAGCCAGAGGTGGGCACTAATATGGAGGTTCCCCTTCCTTCACCACGTCAGTCTCTTCCTGGTTCACCCACTGGGCCTACTGTTAATCCCTCTGGGGACCTTCTGTTAGGATCTCCTCAACCCCAGCCCCCTTGGACAACCTGGTTCCACCAGCTTGGACTCTGGATCCCCAGATGATGGCAGGTCTTACATCAGGTTCTACTCCACCCTGATGCCAAGTGACCCTCCACCAGGTGACCCTTCGCTGGGTCAGGGTATGTCTGGCACTCCGGCCATTCCTCAAATGCTAGATGGCCTTCTGTCAGGTCCCCAGGCACTGAATATTCTGGTGCTGGACATTCCTGTGCCTGATCCAGTGCCAGCCCTTTGAATGTCCCTACAGGCCAATACCTGGTTCTTCTGGACCTCCTGCCTTGCCTTCGTCCCCACCTTCTGCTGGGCCTTCAGTTCTGCCTCTGGTTGAACCTATGGACAATGTTGTGGACTATCCATCCCCACAATACCCAATGTACCCTTTGCTGGAGTATCCAACACCTGATTATCAACCTCATTATGTGCAGGTACCAGACGCCCGAGCTATGTCTAATCAAGTAATATGCTTTGCCTTTCTCTACTCCTACTAGGCTCATGGATACCCTCAATATCAGATGCCAGGCTATTCATTAAACCAGCCTCCTCCTCCTCCACCACCTCCTCCTCCTCCTCAGCCTCAGCCTCCATAGCAGCCTCAGGCTGATATCCAGGCAGTATTTCAGACCCTGATTCAGGAGGCCAGGACCCTACTAGCCTCAGAGCTTGACTGTCAGAAACCAGTACTGGGCTCTACTCTCTCTTCCTTTCTGACCCCTTGATCAGCCTCTCCTGTGGATTTCCACTTTTCTGGAGAAGGCTCCTCTAGACACAGATCAGGGATAAAACCCAGGACACTCCTCTAAAAAGGTTCATATCCCCCAGGCACTCTTCAGACTCATCCTTCAGCTCTGGTATGCATACACCTATAGAACCTCAGCCTGTGGAGTCCCCAAGTCCCCACCGAGGACCCTTCCTTTGCAGAACTCCTCATAACTATACAAAATGCCTGTGGCTGGGCTATCCAGGAACAGGATCCAACGTGGAAAAGGCTTGCAGAACATCAAGACATGACTGAACCAGCTCCCATGCCCATACTGCCTTGGACTGGGTCCCATGAAGACCTGACATCCACTATCTGACAACAGCATTCCTCCGTTCTGGCTGGTTCAATAAAGACAGAAAGGATGTACCACCCCCAGATGGGATCACACACCTTACTGGCCACTCTATTGCAGACTCGGTAGTTATCATGGCTTCCCATGACTGGTCCTATAAACCTAAATATTTGAAAATTTATCCTCCTTATAAGGAGTCTAAGCAGCTGGACAATTTCAGTTACAAGATTCATTCCTCCTCCACTTGCACCCTCCGGTCCCTTAAATTATGTGGCTCATATGGTTTCTTACCAGAAATCTTCCCTGGCCTCATTTTAATCCAATCTGGAAGCTATTCAGGAGCAGGAACTTAAGGTCGAGATTGCCAAGACAGTGAGAATGGCTAAAATCTCCTGTCATCATGCCCTCCTGGCCACTTATGACATAGTAGATTCAGTTGCTCATGCCACAACCACTGCTGTCTGCATTAGGCAACATTTGTGGCTCAGGATTGCTGGCCTGGCACAAGATGTCCAGACCTCCATTCTGGATGGCACTTTCAGGAGCCATGTTATTCAGAGATGATGCCAAGGATATTATCACTGGAATTGCAGGACCACAATAAATCCATCTGCAATGTGCGCTTCATGTACTGAGGGGTTAGAAAAGTAAACATCCTTTTCATCAGCAACAGTGATGTCAGACTAAAAGGCCCCTGCCAAACGCCAGGTCAAATGCTGATATCCAGCATCAGGAACCCTACTTACCCTGCCAAGTCCCAGAAGGCCCCTGAGGAGCTGCTGGCCTCTCCACTAGCCTCCTAACTCATGGTGGACCTCCTCCAGATCATTTGAGGGAACCAGTGGAGGGGAAGTTTTGCCCTCCACATTCTGGGATCACAGGACATAACCACAGACTCTTGAGTCCTTCAATTAGTATTTAGCAAGAGGTCACACCATAGATTTCCTAGACAGTCCTCCAGACAACCCCCCAGGCTTCTTCCATTATCCTTCAAGGCATCTCTTTCTGATGGGTGACAATATCCAGGCTCTTCTGAAAAAGTCAGCCATAGAGCCTGTTGCTCAGGCACAGATAGGAAGTGGGTACTACTTCCTTTTCTTCCTAGTGTCCAAAAAGGGCAACCTAAGACCCATCTTGGAACTCAGCATGCTCAACTTGTACTTTGAGTGCAAGAGGTTCTGCATGCTCACCATCCAGGGACTTCTAGCACTGCTCCACAAGGGCCATTGACTTTGTGTGCTGAACATGCAGGATGCATACCTGCACATCCCTGTCCTCCAGGCCCACCATCGCTTTCTTCAGTTTGCCTTCCAGGGGGAACATTACCAGATCAAGGCTCTCCCTTGTGACCTATCCTCAGCACCTCAGTTTTTTAACAAGTGCCTAGCAGTGGTGGCTGTGGTCCTATGCCACAGAGGGATCTAATTGTACCTGTATCTGGAAGACTGGCTTCTGTCAGCACCATCACAGAGCAGTCTGAGGGAGTCTTTCTCCTTCACCCTGGACCTCTTATCCAGACTTGGAGTAACAGTCAGCTATCCCAAGTCCCAACTCTCCCCTCCCAGCACCTACAATTGATTTGGGGATGTGCTGGATATGGTCCAGGACAGGGCTTTCCTCCCATTAGACAGAGCAAAGACCCTGCAGGAACAGGCCAGATTAGTGGCTAACTCATGCTGGACCACAGTCTGGTCGATCCTGTCTTCTTGGCTGTTGGCAGCAGATCCTCAGTTCCTCTAGCCAGACTGCATATGAGGATGACTCAATGGACTCTTCATGTCCAATGGGATCAGCAGCCAGACAACCTGGATCACAGGGTCTTAGTGTCTGGGTACATGAAGAAGGACCTTCTTTGTTGGCAGGAGTTGTCCAATCTCCATGGGGTTCCTTTCAACCCCTGCTCCTACTATGACCCTTACAATGGATGCTTGATGTCAAGTCTGGGGAGCCACCTAGGAGACCATCAGACCCAGGAAACATGGTATCAGCTAAGGTGTCTCTACATATCAATGTGTTAGAAACGAGGGCAGTGTTGTATTCCCTCCAGGTCTTCCAGCCTCTTCTATTTCTGGGGACACTCCTGGATCAGACCGACAATATGTCTGTGGTCTGGTACCTGAACAACAGGGAGGCACTCACTCATACCCTCTATGCCGGGAGATGATGTGAGTGTGGTACTGGGCAGCCAGCATGACCTCCACCTGACTGCTGTCCATGTGCTGAGTGTCAGCAATGTTCTGGCCGACAGTCTCAGCTGCACCACTGTCAGGGCTCACGAGTGGGAAAAAATCAAGACGTCGTCAAAAGCTTATTCAACCTGTGGGGTCGGCTAGAGATAGACCTCTTTGTCTCCCAATCCAATGCAAAACTATCCTATTTTTGCTCACTCGTTCCCAGGTGTGGTGTTTTCTGGTGAGACATGCTGTCTTTTTGCTAGACAGGGAGGTTCTTGTATGCCTTTCCTCCCTACCCAGTGCTTCAGAGGATTCTTCTGAAGCTACAGGCAGATGGGGCTCACATGATTCTAATAGCCCCTCTTTGGCCTCATCAGATTTGGTTCCCTCTGCTTCAGCATCTATTGATGGAACCCCCAGTGCCGCTGCCTCTCTGCCACAATCTTCTGACTCAGGAGCAGGGCAGATTGGTGCATCCAGGCCTCAAATCCTCTACCTGCATGTGTGGTACCTGTGGACATAGCTGCTTCATGCTTTGGAGTTTCTACCCTAGTGGTCCAGGTCCTCATATATACCAGAAAGCATTATACAAGAACTACTTATGCCATGAAATGAAAATATTCTCCATTTGGGAAACCACCAAGAGTTGGGACCCTTTCTCTTACCCAGTGCCCCAGGTCATGGAGGACCTCTTGAATCTTTCAGATTTCAGCCTCAGTTATTCTTCTTTGCAGGTCCATCTGTCTGCCTTTTCAGCCTACCACCTCCCCATGGATGGCAAAACCATAGTTCAGTTGAAGATTTCCAATACCTTCCTGAAATGAATTTTCCAACTGAAACCACTGATTCGTAATCCAGTCCCCCCCGTAGGACTTGAGTTTTGTTTTGGAAAAACTTACTTTGCCTCCTTTTGAACCATCAGCAAGCTGTGCTATGCACTATTTGTCTTGGAAAGTGCTTTTCTTAGTTCACACATTTCATCTCTCAAAGAATTTCAAAGCTTCAGACCTTGGTGTTTAAGGAGCCTTACTTGATTTTCCAGAGACTGGGTGGCTCTGTGCAAACCCTACATATTTACTGTATCTAAAGTGGTTTCTGAGTTTACATTGAATCAGACAATTCAACTGCCAGTATTCTTCCCTAGTACTCTAATAAGGAGGAGGCTCTTCTGCACACTGTGGATGTGCACAGAATTCTATGTTACTACACTAACAGACTAAAGATGTTCGTAAATCCAATCAGTTGTTTGTTTCCTTTGCACCCAAAAGACAGGGCATAGAAGTTTCAAAGAGGTGTGTCTTAAATGGTTGACAAACTGCATTGTTTTCTGTTACCAGAAGTACAATAAACTTCTTCTGGAGGAAGAGAAGGGCATTCAACCAAAGGCATGGCTGTTTCTACTGCTTGTAGTATGGGCTGGCAGTATAGCCTAGAGATTAGAGTAACGAGCTGTGAATGAGTTTGGTACAGCCAGCAGACCAGACCTCGGTTTGAGTCTCACAACCTCCATTTACATGCTGTGTGACTCTGAGCAAGTCACTTAACCACCCAGTGCACCCAGGTCATCCCTGAAAATAGGCACTTGTGCCTAGTGGGTCTTACCTGGTTACCAAAGACTAAAATTAAAGACTAAAATTGTTTCAGAAACATCTCAGCCGCAGACATTTGTGCAGCTGCAAATCTTCTCAGCAGTGAGCTATATTTTATTTATTTTTCTTTCTTACCATATATGTTATGTTATTTTTGCTTGTGCACCCACCTGAGATGCAGAGCAATTGAATACATCACCAGTTGCCACTGGAACAGTTCTGTATTTGCCCCTCCCCCTTTATTTTATAGCTACTTCTCTTCCATTCCACTTCGTTTTATTTTTGTTATCTTCATTCCTCTCACTTAAATTATGTGTTATGTGGAATAATTCCTAGCTTCATATCAAGGGGTTGGTGATTATCATAGTGTGTGTGCTTGGGGTGGAGCAGCCATAAAAGATAAACTATGCAATGTTCTCAATAATACACCTATCCCAGTTTACTTTTACCTAACACCCATTTTAGGCCTTGTACAGCAAGATCTTCCTTCAAGAGACAACTTGTAATGAAATGTGTAATGAAATGTTTAAGATTTACATTGACATTTGGGTATAGGCACTTTTATATTATACTAAGGGTGTGTGTGTGTGTGTGTGTGTGTGTGTGTGTGTGTGTGTGTGTGAGTGTGTGTACTGTATAGCAATCTAAGAAAAAATCAATTAAACACATCAAATGTCTTCCTAAATATGTATCAGCATTGTGTTTATCTTCCACCTTGTCACAACATATAGTGTTTGCAGTTAAGGTACAGGACCTTCATGTACATGATGGCCTGGTTCTATTGAAATGATTACTATAACAGTGCATAGAACAAATTGTGAAACATATAGGTAACTGTAATACAGCCAGTGACATTATTTTTATGTCTTCCCTTTCTCAATGTACCGTACTTTGATTCAGTTAGTAGTACGTAATGACAATTCATGTTTATGTTTAAGCCCATTAAACACCCTTATCTAGTTAATGCATTTACAGCCTTAGTGGCTCTGCCAGAACTTGTTTTATTCTGCTGTGTGAACCTTGGTGGAAAAATTAGACACTGTTTAATTTCCTAATTATTAAGTGCACTTCATTTAAAAACTTTTTTGACACAATGTCATGTATGTAACAGTGACACCACAACAAGTCATGTGTACAACAGTGACACCACATCAAGTCTTGTGGTTAACAGGGACAGCAGAACACAGTATAGAATCACCCACCAGAAAGTAAGACCACAAAAAAAAAAAATTTGATTTTTATCATTTGTTATACATAAAGTGCATATAGACACTGTAAACACATCATGTTATAAAAAGTCTCACTGGCAAGCTGACTCTACTGGGTTACATTTCATTCATTCATTGATGATCTTCATCAGATAGCTAACCCAGTGAACATAGCCAGTTTAAATATGCACTCTAATTAGAAAAAACAACCAACATTGAATCACTTATCAATTAATTTAGAATTCAAAATCATGGGTTACAATCAGCAGTGCACATTGTATATATGACATTATTTCATCCATGAACAAGCTTGTAAATTCACTGTTACTGACAGAAGGTAATTCACATATAATATTTAATATTTCATACCCACTTTATTTCATCCATGCATCTCTTGTTCAATCCCAGGTAGAAGCTTGTAAATTCACTGTTACTTATAGAAAGTAATTACATGCATTATTTAGTATTCATACCACTTTAAAGAAAGGTGCCAGCATATAAAGGACATTATAAATAAAGAATAGCACCAGTAATAACAATGTTTTTTTTCTTTGTGTTCATGTTTAAAATTTCTTCAGAAATGCTGCTAAATCAATGGTGTCATTTAGCCCTTGATCACTTCTGGCATTCATAATATAAATCCAATAACTTTCCTTTTGCCCCACAAGTTTTCCAAGGTTCCACCCCTCTGCCCACAGTCAACATGTTCAGTTCCTTAAAATAAATATCATGTGTTGCTACGGGTTCCCAAAATGTGCTTTATGACAGTGTATGTCTCACCTGGATTTATACATTTATAAAAACTATATGGGTGATGTGTACCAAACCATTTCTGAAAATCATGGATCACAACAGCCTTATGAAGGCTGATAGTTTCCATCTGCCACATACTGTGAGTAATGTTCCAAAGGATCAATTGATTAGAACCCTGCATAATTGTACAGAAAAGACTGAATTTGATAAGAAAAATAAGAACAGGTCCATAGGTTTAAACAAGGGGCTATGGAAATAACAGCATAGCAAAGCCCTCACAACAGTAGATTATATAGTGGATATATGCAATTTTATATAATGGATTATAAATAGTGCTACAACCCTTGTGCTGAAATAATGTACTTCTGTGTCTCCCATGTGTTGCCCTTTTGTCACTACATACTCTGTTAGAGCCACATTAGTCAAAGAGATCATATAGAAGAATTGGGGTATCAGGCCCCAGTTTTGTGTACTGGCAGTCCCATACTATTAAAGAAATAGTATCCCCAAGTCAGATTTCAAAGAAAAAAGTGAGAGAGACATAGTTGTCCTCCAACAAGAGAACACATCATTGTGTAAGTTGTAGTTACTGCCCATGTATAGGTAGCTGTATGCCACCTAGTGAGTCACAAAATGGCCAACACTCCAAAGACGACACTGTATTTTCGGGTCTCCTTAAGTGGCAGAGTCTGTGGCAGCCGCCTGATCTGTGATCCAAACTGTGAGTGCTCAGTATTAGAAAATGTTAGTCTATGCAGCCTGCCTTTGAATTTGTTTAGGGCTTTCATACATTGTATTGCTGTTTGCCATCTTAGGTTAGAAAGTCTGATTGCATTGCAATGTGAGCAATTTGAATATCAAACTGTTTTGTATGGCCTGTAATATGCCTGTTTTGACTTACTGCATTTGTAGGAATTACATTCAGGTTGCACTGTGTAGTTGAAGCAGATTCAGTGCTGCTTACAGAGCCCTGTTATCTTTCTGGTCCAAATGAAACAGAGCTTTGGCTTGCCTGCTGCAGTGGTTCTAAACCTAAACATGCAGTTTACACTGGGTAACCTCCTGGTAGTGCTACATCTGTTTGGCTAAGTCCTCTATGAGAATAATCTATGCTGTGTGTTGATTTGGAGTCCTGTGCCTGAAGAGAACAGGTCTGAGGGTCTACCAACCCCATAGACATAACAATCTAGTGCCTCTGGCTACACAGCTCATATTTCAACCTGCTGCAGTTACTGAGCCTAACCGACACTCACCCTGCAGCTTCTCTTATTTTATTCCTGCTAGCAAAGGATAGGCTCTGAAATTAGAATAATAGTGGGGGTGTCTAATAGTTTTGTTGTCTCCCTTATTTTCCAGAGCCTTTCACCCCAGTCTGCCATCTCTCCCTTCCCTCAGTTCATTCCCTTTAACTGCTCAGCTCTGCTTTCTCCACCTCATCCATCCAGTAGCTCCCCACCTTATTCAGTATAGGGCCCTTCTCCGTTGCTGAAATCTCACTACCCCTCCCTCCTCACACAGCCACAGAAGGCTAAAGTATCTTTCTCGACTTTCACTATTTCTACTATTCCTGCTCCTCTCCGGAGATGTTCAACCCAATCTAGGCCCCCTACCCCTCTCTACAAGAAGTGTCTATGGGACTTTCCCAAGAGTCCTCATTCACCATTCCTGATTTCAACTTCTTCCATCAAGACCAAGGCAATGAAGTGGAGGTGTTGCCCTGTATGTCAGGCAGTCAAAAAACTGGATGCAGAAAACTATCCAATGAGAGATAGCTCTCTTGGTGTCCAGTTTTCCTCTCCCACCTCACCATAGGTGATCCTTGTGCTGGATAATGCAGTTAGGCTCTGTAGAGCTTGAAGTTCTGAAATCCTTCTTACAGAAGTGATTGCCAACAGAAATATTGTTTTCAAATGCGTATTTTAGTTGGCGTAGCCATGAGCTCAAAAGGAGGCTCCATGAGCTTTGCAATGCAGAGATTAAGGTCTCAAGGGGGAACAGGTTCTCAGATTGTGGGATTGTAGGTGAAGGAGGCCCTTGAAAACCTTTTTGAAAATAGTCGTGGAAATGATAGACTTGTCTTTTCCAGATGAAAGGTAAGTCGAATTTGCAGCTAAGTGAAGCTTCAGGGATGAGGCTTTAAGGCCTGATGACTGTAAGGTAGTCCAAAAGGGAAGGGATAGAGGCTTTCAAAGAATCTATTCTTTTCCCTTTTTACAAATTGAAAATCTTTTCCACTTGGCTGCATAGATTTTCTTGGTGCTTGGCATTTTAGCCAAAGTATTTTCAGAACTTGTTCTGAGTATTTAGAATCTGGGAATTCTAGCTCCTCAAGAATCAGGCTTTGAGGTGAAGAGATTCCAGGTCTGGCTAGATCACTCCTACGTGAGGTAGAGTGAGGAGACAGTGAGTCAGAGGAAATCAAATCAGTTTCTTGTGAGACATGGCCATTAGGAGAGGATACCGGGGATGCCTTTGCCAGTCCGGATCTATGAGGATTATAGTTGCTGGATGGCCACTAAGCTTCAACAGCATCCTGTGTATCAAAGGAAATAGAAGGAAGGCATAAAGAAACTTCCAGGTACAGTTCAGAGTTAAGGCATCTGCTGGCAGAGTGCCCACTGCTGGGGGCCTACAGCAGTACAGAGGAAGCTGATAGTTGAGGTGGGATATAAACAGATCTACTTCTGGTGTACCCCACCTCTTGAACACTGTGGCAAAAAATTGCTTGTTCAGAGTCCATTGATTGTGGCCTTGGTTGATGTGACTCAAGGCATCTGCCAGGGTGTTGTCCTTGCACACAAGATGTATGACAGAGAGACTCACTTCCAGGGAATAGGCCAGGAACCAGATTCTCATGGCTTCAGAGCACAGCACAGTTGACCTTGTACCACCCTGCTTGTTTATGTAAAACATGGCAGTGGTGTTGTCTGCTCTTAAGAATGTGTCCCTTGACCTGAGGGGCAAAAGCTTTCAGTGCCAGGTACACAGCCCTGAGTTCGAGGAGGTTTATGTGGCTTGCAGATTCCTTTGGAGTCTAAGTGCCACTTATGGACATGTTGTCCATATAAGCTCCCCACTCTAGAAGGGATGCATATGTGGTAATAATCTTTAAAGGACAGGATTACTGGACAGGGACACCCGCTGACAGATTTTTTTATTTCCACCAGCCTAAGCTTGAAGCATTGATTTTGTCACTGGGATCAGCATGGACAGAGGTTTTCTTTTGTGACCAATGTGCCTACAAGTGGTACTGTCATGTCCCCATCTGAAACCTTACTCCTGGAACTACAGCAGTCATTGAAGACATGTGGCCCAGGAGTTTTAGGAGAGTGTCTGGCAGGCCTGGGCTGGCCTAGTAGGAAGGATTTGCTAGTGTCAGAAAATTCTGAATTCTGTCCTGAGGAAGAAAAGCTTTGCTCTGCTGGGTATCTAGGTCTGCTCCTACAAAGCTGAGGCATTACGAGGGGTCTAGGTGGGATTTCTTTTCATTGATTAGAAACCCCGGGGAGTGAAGGGTTTGTTTTGTGCAGCTTAGAGCCTCCCTGACCTGTTGAGGGGTCTTGCCCACTATAAGCCAGTCCTTCAGATATGGATAGACTGAGATGCCTTATTTTCTTACTTGGACTGCCACTATGGCCAGGCACTTTGTAAATACTCTTGGAGCCAATGTTAGGCCAAAAGCCATCTCTGCAAACTGGTAGTGACCTGAATTCAGACTGAATCTGAGAAACTTTGTATGAGACTGCCTAAATGGGATATGAAAATAGGCATCTTTGAAGTCTAGGGAGGCTAGCTAGTCTCCCTTTGTAAAGAATGTATAACTATTTGAAGGGTAAGCATCTTGAATTTTGGTTTCGTAAGTGCCTGTTTAAGTACCTGAGGTTTAAAATAGGTCACCACTCCCAGTTTTTCTTTAATGTCAGGAAGTATCTGCAACAGAAACATTTTCCACAATGGGAAAGGGGAACACTCTCCACCACTTTGACTGACAGCAAAGATTTTACTTCCAGCTCAGATGGATAGCTTTATGTTGGCATTAGGGTGTTTGACATTGATGGACCCTGGAGAGGGGGAAAATGTTTCAACTGCAGGGGTAAACTTTTTCCCACTGTCTCCAAGACCCACTGGTCTGTGGTGATATGGGTCCAAGCTTGAAGGTAATGGGAGAGCCTACCTTCTACTGGGAGAGGGGAGGTGACCTGGTTTTTAGAGTCAGGGCTTAGACTGTATGGCAGAAGCAGGAGTGGCAGCAGCCTTCCTTTGACCTATCCTGCCTCTTCCTCTGAAAAAGCTTCTCATCTGAGAGAAAGCCATAGGCATGGGCATGGGGAAGTATGCCCTTGGAAAGTAACTCCTGCCTCTATTTCCCTTAGGTTGTGACTTCTGGGAGGTAGAAGTTTTCTGCTTTGCTGCATTGCTTTCATAGGTGGACTTGTATTCCTCCACCTTGTTTATATATGCCTCAGTTTTGTCCCCAAAGAGGGAATTATTTTCACAGCAGAAGTCCATAGCTTTGGACTAAGTATCCTTTGATAAATCTGTAGTCCTTAGCTAAGTAATGCATCTGAGAGAGATGTCTCGAGCCATGGCCCTGATGGTTGCATCATTATGGTCTGCATCCATGTGAAACTGGTATTTGGTGGCTTCTAATCCAGTCTTCACAGTTTCAGCTATTTCCTGGACTATTTTATCTGACCTCTGGTTAAGGATGGCTGGGACACAACTCCACAGGACCTTTTGGTATTTGGCCGAGTATGATAAATATGAAGAAAGGTGCAAGAAAAGAGAAGCTACATTATAGGATTTCTTAACCATGGAGTCCAGTTTTTTGGACTCCTTCTCTGGAGGCTGGGAGGTACGAGGGACCTTAGCCTTATCACAGGCAGTGGCCTGAACTACCCCTTCATGACTAGAATGTATGTAAAGAAAATCAGCACAGATTTTAGCAAGCTGATACTTTCTATCCACTTTTTGTCCACCACAGGCAAAGATGTAGGGACCTGTAGAAGTTTCACAGTGGATTTTCTGAATTATTTATAAATAGGTAGCACAATCATTCTGGGAGGAGGAAGGCCATCATATTTCTATAGTCCTCATCCTCTTCCTCTGTGGACTCTTTGGTAGGCAGGTCCAGGGTGTCCACCACATGTCTCAGGAAGGTAAGGAGGAAAAGATCCTCCTGGATGTCTGGATTGGTGCCAAAGCTTGGGCAAGGTGAAATATCTGGTTCCAAGGGCTGGCCCTCTGACTCATCATCATTATCTTCATCATCATCCTCCTGAGTATAAAAGCAGGTTGTACAAAATGTTGGGACAGAGCTGCCTTGGTAACAATAGTATTGGGAGCCGAGAAAGACCACCCATACTCTGTATGGTTTGATAAAGGTGTAATGCCTTAGCCATCTCTCCAACATGTGCTAAATCTTTTTCTGAGACAGAGACTCTCACTCATCTTTAGGTGACTGACTCTCTTTATTCTTTCTGTATCTTTATGCTTTTAGCCACTGGTGTCTCCCTTGCCTTGATGCAGGAGTGGCAGTGGTATGTTTTTCTTTACATAGATTTTTGCAGGCACAGAATCTGTAACCTGCTCCCATGTCTCTTTTTAGACAGGTCACCATGAGAACTATTGTGATTTTGTTTATCTGACTTGTTCTCTGAGTGGTCCTTGTCTTTAAGGCTTACTGGGGCAGGGGCACACTCTTTAGTAGGAGGTAGCTGAAAGACCATCTCTTCCAATGTTTTAGCCCTCTTTCTTATTGCTTTTAACAGAATTTAGAGCAGATTGAACAATAACTTCTGGACCCAAGAACTGTAAACAAAAGTCATGGTTGTCTGCTTTGGCTAAGATTTTACCACACCTGATACAGTTTTAAAACCTGTTGATCCAATCCTTTTCTTCAGCTTCAAGGACATGCTAATTTGATAGAAAAACCTTTAAATTGTGGTTGTCAATAGCGAAAAAGAAAATGCTGTTGGTTCCTAGCGGTAAGAACCATGTTTAAATGAAAATAAATTAGTTCAAAGTGAAGAAAATAGTGGTTTCCGCTAAAGTAAGGGAACCACTATTAAAATACCAGTAAAACTGTTGAAAACACCAAATTCAGAAAGGTTTACCTCAGGAATAGTGAAAAAGGAGCAGCAGAGAACCACAGAAAATAGGGGAAACCGTGGTTGCCTGGAACCAGTAGGGAACTAATATAACCCACTAAAATAAGTAAAAATAAGTAAAATACCCACAAACTCTGCACAAAAGTCCAGGATAAAGTGAAAAAAGTTGAGTTCTCAAACAAAGAGAGACCCCCCCTCCCTCGGGAATCATTGTTTCTCAGTCAGTCGAGAGAAAATTCTGGTGCCTTCTGGGCAAGCTGTACTCAGCACACCCTCCTGCTCTTATTTGGTTGACCAATTGATTGTATTCATTATTCATGGTCTCCACATCTGAGGGAGCTGAACCTGGTCAATTTACTACTGTTGTTACTGATGCTAATGGACTCCTCAGGTGAGAATTGTATTTATTCTCTTATATAATTATGTATACGCGACCTGTTTTGCACCGGAGTAGTACTGGGATTCATTTTTTCCTCATTGAGAAATAGAATGGACAATTTTATGGTGCAACTGTCATAAATATATTACTCAGGATAGACTACGGGTTACTCAATTCCATATACTACACAATATATATTACACCCCTCAAAAATTATATAAATAATGGACTAATTGTTTTGCCCACCTGATCTCGTTGTCAGCAGGCAGAGGGCTCTATGTATCATATATTTTGGACTTGTCCCAAGGCTTCTATGCTTTGGAAAGATATTCCGCGGAAGACGGATCCCTTGTTAGGGCTGTCGGATATTTTTCCCCTGAGGTTTGCCTTTTAGGCGATTATGCCACAATTCCTGTAACCATCAGGCGATATCATATAACTTTGATATCCTATCTGTTAAAAGGGTATTCTCTGTCATTGGAAGACAGTGCTGATATATCTTATTCTGAATGGTTGAAGAGCTACTTGCTTATCTTAGAGCGGAAAAGATGGGGCTAGTCTCAAAAACAGAATGGAGAGTTACAAAGGATATGAGCCTCTTTACACACTGTTCACCATCTAACATACAATGTTTTGATGTTAGGGGTAGAGTTGCTGACTATATCGATAGATATAGGCTGTGCTGAATTGAGAGGGAGGGTTATATTAGGGGTGGGGTGGGTTTAGGGGTTGGGAGGGCGGGAGGAGAGGACAGTTCCAGTGTATATAGATTTGCTTTGTCTCTGACTCAATGTACCATACAGCTTATTTTACTGGGCCTGTTCTCTGTATTCTAAAAGCAATAAACTTTGATTTGAAAAAAAAAGAATTGTATTTATTCTCTCTATTATTTTACTTGCTCAATTTAATGTTTCACTGTATTTATTTATGAATCCCTATCCCTTGCTCACACCTGAAATGTCCTCATCTCTGTGTGCCTTTCCAGTTACCAAATTTTAAATAAATAAATAAGCGACACCACAGCAGGTCATGCAGTTAACAGGAACCCAATAAGCGCAATATACAGTAAATGTCTAACTATTCCTCAAAAATCAGTGGACAGTAGTTCTATTTCAGTCTTTAAGAAAGGGTTGGATTGCTGGATGGAGTTCAATAATTTCAGGGTATAATTTGTTCCACCATGGTGATGGGGGACAATCACGATGGGCAGTAGCCTCCTTTTGTCCTTTGAAACCAAGTAAGTAAACCAAGTAAGTATTTGACATAGTCCTACTACAAATAATATGTGTGTTAATGCAACCATAGCTCTGCTTAAACATTTTCTTTTGAATGCAGTGTTATCAGGCAAGTCAAAAGTTACCTGCTGGCTGTATCCATTTATGCATTTACCCAAGTATTTCTTGTAGCAGGACTATGTAGCATACTGAGACACTTGTATTGCTGTGGTTGTTGGCTACCTGTTAACCACATGACTGGATGTGGTGTCACTGTTATGCACATAACTTGTTGTGGTGTCACGATTATGCACCTGACTTCTATGGAAAACAGTTTTTGCATAAATTACAGCTAATAATTAGGAAAATCAGAAGTGTCTAACTTATCCACAAAGGTCCACATAGCAGGCCCAAAAAAGGCCTGTAAAAACCATAGTTATATTTTAAAATTTGCTTTTAAATGCAATGTCACTGAGTATGTCAAAGCTTGACTGCTGGCTGTATCTGTTTATTTTTACAGCTCCTTTTTTAATCAGCTATGTGAACCTCGGTGGATACGTTAGATACCACTGAATTTCCTAATTATTTTGTGCAATTTATTTAAAAACTGTTTTTTTCATACAAAGTCACGTATGTAACAGTGACACCACAACAAGCCATGTGCATAACAATGACACCACATCAAGTCATTTGGTTAACATTGACCCAATAAACACAATGTAAGTGTCTAACTCTTGACATATTCCTACTTAAGAAATTGGTGGCTGTAGGATTATCAAAGGTATTTAAAATATTTTAGGACCTTATTTTTTTCACAAACATGGCATGCCAAATGACAGGGATTCAATCTCACCTGAAATGTGTAGTGATCATACCAGCTGGTCCCAAGCCCCAAAAAAGAGAGAGAGGGAACCCACAACAGTGCACACATGGATAGTCAGAATAGTTTTTACCATAGTTTGTGATGATGATTGCACTGTATGTGTACTGTATCCAAATATACAATAGGCAACAATGAATGTGGAAGACCAGCAACAGGGTAATTGTGTTCTTGGAGTGAGAAATTGACCAAGAGAAACAGTTGGAAGGATAGGACTGGTGTCTTCTCACTTAAAAGTGATGTTAAGGCCGGGCAATGATGTTTTGATTTTACATAAGTTCCCATCTTTGAAGCACAGTTGTTTGTCTATTTTGCAATAGAGTGGTGCATCAAGTTTCATAACAATATCTCTCAGTGGCTGTGTTGAAATTTCAGCCATGTCCTCATCGGGATACTGATATGTTTGCATGGAGTTTCTTAACAGGTATTTAACTGTTATGTCCTTATCCACTGTAGAGAGTACTTCAGCCAGGTAGATGTAGATATTCTTTCTCCCTGAAATGAATTGTATGGCCACAAAATCCCCTTTTTTGAAGGTACTAAAAAAAGCAGCAAAGCAATAAGTAATAGCATGGTTTAATTAAAGCACACAAACAGCAAGTAGATAACAGGAATACATGGAGGCTGAGATGTCCTATTCTGTGGAGGCTGACTTTTCATGATGTGAAATCTGGGACCGCAAACCTGTAGTGCTTGTTGCTGGTGGTGGTGGCAGTGGTGATTATGTTGGTGGCATTGGAGAAGATGGACATTGCGATATTGCTGGCTGAGTTGTATCATCTGAACTTGGTGATAAAGACAATGACCATGTTGGACTTCCTGAATATGGTGGCATTGCTGGTGGTGCTGCTGGAAGCAGTGAAAGGGGTGGCTGTGATGAAGACCTTGGCCATAGTGATGGCTCTACTGGTGTCACAGGTGTTGCCATTAATTCCAATCCAGATTTTAATAAGACTGTTTTCCAATCACCAGTGAATGGTACGCTTGCACACAGTCCTTCACCGATTAAGCAGAGCGTGCAAAAGCAGCTTCTTTCCTTCACTGCAACAACATAAAGGTTGGATCCCTCTCACACAGTGGGTTGATCGAGTATTTGGCATCCTCTTTACTGCTGTTCTTTTTGGCCTTCTCCTATTTATTTTACCCTCCTTCACATAGAAAAAAGTGTGTTTCGAATGTGTATGTATATCTTCAGTTTTGGGAATTATCAAGTGCATTTTTTTCCATATATGTATAAATCCTGTGCATTGGTGATTACTGCTTGTTGGGAGGTCACAGCTATTAATGCTCTCCACTTCAGAACACCAACCTCACCATCATAGGGTCCTTTGCCATGATGACTGCCAAAGTAATGTTTCGACAGTGAAGCAAAATCGTGTATGCCAAAGGAGGCATCTGCAAAGTTTCCTTTGTTCTTATATTGGGTTGGTGCACCATCAGAAAAATTGATCTGTTTTGATATAGCAACTCCTTCCTGTTGTAGATGTTTCGTGGTCAGTGAGATAAAGTGATGAACTGAATGAAGGTCATTCTTTCTGTCATTGCTAATAAATGTAGCTAGTTGTGCATGTTCTTTCCACAGTTTTTCCTGGACATAGTAGTATGCCACTATCAGATGTATTGTGGCCTGGATGTATGACCAGTGTGCATTTTAAGCCCGATCTGTAATAGGCAGTTATAATTCTCACGAAAATCAAAGCAGAAGACAACACAGTTCTCTGGCACATTGTTTCTAAAATAATCAAACTGCTTGGACTTCCACTTTGCATTCATCAGGTGTCTAGGAATTGGTTCCAGTTTGTTCACCAATTCAATCACTTGATCTTCTATCACACCACTGTTCTGTCTCAAGCACATCTGTTTAGTTTGTGTGACTTTCTCTTCCTTTCTGGAATGTGTTTCTTCAGTTTTCCATCTCTTCCAAGTGACAGGAGAATTCAAGTGCCTCTGTAATAATGGCATCAGTTTCGCCTGTATCCCATTAGTGCCACATAGTGAACACTCATGGTCAATACACCATTTTAGGTGGAAATCACCTTCCTTTTCACAAAGTGTGTTGGATGAAGCTTCATATTTTATCTTTATAATGGCCTTTGAACTTTATATTGTGTGTACTTATTGGCAGCGGTGGTTAGTTTTAGCTCAGTGTTTAAACAATATTCACAGAGACACTGCATAAGTGTATGTCGTGATACTGGAAGGACTTTTGAAGGATGAAATTTTACAAATGTGCTGTAGCTTACATTTATATCTGAGTTTTCTTGTCTGAACAACTCATAAGTTGTTTGCAGTGAGGATTCCAATGCTCTCTTGGGTTGCAGTTCCCTTTTCCCAATAATTTATGCAATTGACAGCTCCCGTGAAATATCAGAATGGCGATAGAAGTCCTGTACAATCTGTATTTTGTCAACTAGTAAGGCATCACTTCTTTTTTTCTTTTGTTAATGTAGTTATCATCATTGCCAGTATATGTGCACAGAAACATCCAACTAAATCCAAAGTGCCTGTGCAAATCAAATTTGTGGTATCTTGTATTGACCAGTATGGATTTATGTAACAACCATCTCATCCTTGTTGTGTCTTTAACCTGTGTTTTCTTAATGTTTCCAATGTTGTTGTAAACAGGTGGATTCAAAAATCTAGTCTTCTCTTTTTGGATGGAGTTAGAATGCACATGTCCTTGATGGCTTTTCTTCTTCATTGTGTGGTGTTGGTGAAGATTATGACTATCACTTCTTGACATTTTTGTGGTCTTTTTGCCATTACTTTCAGTGTTCTGGAGACAACTTCCTTCTTTGCAGCAGGGGTGTTAAATGTAGTGTTAAGGGTTTGCACTTCTGTTGGAGTAGCACGAAATGGTATAGCTAATGTGTTGCCAGACTCCATTTCTGATTCATCTGTGCCTTCTGTTGGACTTTCAACTGTTGGATATTGTCTGGTGCCTGTTTTTCTTTTCTGGGCATAAAGGATACACCTTTTTTCATTGATTCATTTTTTTTTGTTTTTTGCAATGACATTTTTTGCCTCTGTTTGCTTTTCTTTTCATGCCACAGTAATGGCATATTTTCTTTATCTTCCAGAGTACATGTTTTTTTCTTTTAGTTGTCATAGTTAGCCATGGATGCTTCCCCTTCTCTCTCCCAATGTTTTCTCATCCAACTCTTTACTTGCTCTCTCTATTCTGATGTTTTTTCATCCATAGTCATTCTGCAAATCTAGTCCTCTCATTTTCAGACTGATGATGTTTTTATATTTTCAGGGTCTGCCATTATCCTTGCCTGTACTCATGCATGACCTGCTTATGTGATTTCACAGTTTTCCCAGTAGCAACAGAATTACTGAGCCCAGACCAATCCTGTTCCCTCATAATCACCACATTGAGACCACTTTATCCTTGCAGGATTGGGGCAGACACTGGTTAATTCTCATAGATTCCATCTAATTACAAAAAAAAAATCCAAAGCAAAATCTAATCAGATGCATTCTTGGGTGAATTGTAAACTGGTTTGATGACCTTACAACTAGTGCTATCTAACTGAAATTGGCAAGCCAAATGAAGTATTAATGAAAATTCAAAAAAATAAGATCTGGTCTCTGTCAGAATCAGGGTAAAAAACATGGACAAACACAAGTCACAGGACCCAAAGGTCCATAACTGTCCATAGCAGAATGATCCAGACCTTTAACAAGTCAACACCAGGAATATACTACCAGCTGAGTTACTTTGTTTAATACATGTGAATTAAAGTTAGCATACATGAAGATGTGGGACAACACTGGTCAACAGAGTACTCTAATCAAGCATATTAATGGAAAGTGGCTAAGTCTCAAGAAGGTCTGTGTATCTGAACCATGAATAGAAAAGCAGAACACAAATAACAGGATCCAAATCCAAACCAGACCTTACCAGAATTATATAAGTCGGTAAGAAGGTAATACAAAAGGAAACACTAGGCAAATTAGTCAGGATAATACACCTGAATGAAGTTAGCATACATGAAGATGCAGGACTACAGTAGATGGAGTATGCTAATCAAGAGGATTAATGGAACAGGGATAAAATATCTATTAATTGCCATTATCATGCCTGAAGATGTAAGACCACAGTAGACAATGAAGTACTGTGATCAAGAGGATTAATGGAATGGGATAAAATACATGTTAATTGAAATTAGCATACATGAAGATGTAGGACCACAGTAGATGACAGTGTACTCTAAGCATGACGATTTATAGCAAGCAGATAATCCACCACAGGATCATTGTATCTGAACAATGACTAGAAAAAGAGAAGAACACAAATCACAGGATGCAAAAGTCAACAGTAGACCATACCAGAATGATGCAAACCTGGAAGACAATAATACAAGGAACACAAAGAGGCTGAGTCAGTAGAGATAATACATGAATTGAAGTTAGCATAAAAGATGATGTTGGCACACACTAGACAACAAAGATGATAGACTACTGTAAGCAAGAGGATTAATGGAAAGTGGGTAAGGCAATCCATGACTTGGTCTATGTATCTGAACCATGACAAGAAAGAACAAAAAAATAATGGGACCAGAAAATTCACAATAACTCCCCAAATGGTAGAACCTGACTGAAACTGGTGATTCATGATGAAATCTGTAGCGTAGCCAAAATAAGATACTCAGTAACACAAGCCTCAGAAGCATAACATTTGTGTTATGGTATACAGCAAGGTTCCAAACCAGTAAAACTGTAACATAATGAGCACATTACCAATACTTAATCTGTATCATCCACATGACTTAAGTTAGGCTACAGAGATCCTGGACCACAGTCGTGGTCCAAGCAATCAAGCAAAATAGTGGAAGTTTGACAAATCATGATCAGCTCTGTGACAGAAAATAAGACAAGTGTTTGAGGTAGTTCTGAGCCACATTCTGCAATAAGGATGTAATCACACTGCACATTCCTCATCACAGTTTGGGATATGACAAGTTTTTTTGTTGTTGTTGTTTTTTTTAACAAGCCTGTTTCACATTTAGTAAACAATACAAAAATTGGTTTATGTAATTGTGATGCAGTACTGGCAGTAATGTAAACAGCAGCCTTGCCTGTACCTCAGATTGATTCTGCATATTTTGGAATAATTTTGGGTCCAAAAAGGTTTTTCTAGTAGCATGTAGAAACATGGAAAAGAATTGCATACGAACTTGCAATACACAAAGCAAAATAAAATGTGGTCATCATACATCTGGCTGTGCCAGGAGCAACAACATCAGGTAAAAAGCATAATACACCATTGGCTGTGATCCACTGTTGAAATCTCAGGCATTCATTGTACAAAGAGAACAAAAAACACAGGGGCCAACTTCGATGTTGTTTACAATTTGATACCATCCCTCCCACCCTTGATGAGAGTGTATTTAAATCATTATTTTGTGCTTCATGAAATAGCACCACAAAACAAGATGGCAGACATTTTCCTCTATTTACAGCACAGCAAAGAAATGTGCAACATGCCCATCTTTGTCCCATCAGACACCTCCCCACTATCACCAGAACAGATGGCTGGCAACTCAACCAGCACCACATGAAATGGACGATATTTTTCTTTGTGCATCCCCAAGCACAGACTGTGTAAGCAGGCCTGCCTACTCCCCTCAGACATCCCACATCAAGACAGCACCACACAAACTGGCTAACATTGTCCTTTGTACAGCTCCAGCACAGGCTGTATGTGCTTGGTGCCTAGCGATCCTCACATCCCCAGACACTCTTTTTAGAGGGGTCCAGCCCCCTACTCCATGCCAGGCTCAGTTCATGCCCGCTGATTGCCAACCCATACCCAGGCTTTCCCCTAATGGGCAGGGGCTGTCAGATGGGCACCCTTCCAATGGACACTGGAGGTAAGCCCTGGCTTACTCCCTAAGGCAGGACTATGGGAGCAGGGCCCTCGGCTGAAACTGGTGGCAGCAGGGACAGTGGTGGCAGACCAGAGCATCATGCCAGTGGGCAGGCTATTTTGATGCTGCTACTTCCTGGTGGTGGGACGTGCAATGACATGCTACATCTGCCCCACTCCCCATGAATATGGCACCTGTTGCAGTAGAAGCTGCAGCCTCTGCCAGGGGTCCATAGAGCACCGGACACACTCCCCTCCCTCCCTCAGAGAAGGAGAGCCATCCCTAGGATGCTCGTTCCTTCTTCCCAGCAGACAACTTGATGCTGCACAGACAAGCCAGCCAAACACCCTTTTTATTCTGTAGGTATGGCCTAGTGTCTAGGGGTCCCTCCTCCCCATCCCCAAACACCGACTTTATTCAGTATGTACCAGGATTCTAGTTTCTACCCCTCCACATACACAAATGCACTGATATGCCCTGGGTCCAGTGGTCCCCTCCAGATCTCCAAAACACACTCTTAGTTTGGTAGGTATGCCCCTGGTGTTTGGGGTCTCCTCTCCATCCCCAAAAACCACTTTATTCTGCGAGAACTGTATGTGTCAGGTGTCTAGTGGCCCCCTCCCCATTCCCAAACACACCCTTAATTCTGCAGGTATGTCTAGTGTCTAGTGGTTCCTCCTCCCCATCCCAAACAACCCACTTTATTCTTTGAGTATGTGCCATAGAAATATAGAAATTATTAGCAGATAAGGACAGCAAGGCCCATCCAGTCTGCTGGTAACCTTGTCTGTGTCCACTAACCCTATCTGATCAGTGCCTTCTCACCATTGCTTCCCACCTCCAAGGTTCCCATATATCTATCCCAAGCATGTTTAAATTCCTCCACTATGCTCACAACCACCACCTCCTGTGGCAGACTATTCCACATGCCCACAACCTGCTGTGTGAAGAAGAACTTCCTCACATTACCCCTTAATCTGTGCCCTCCAGCTTCATATACTAACATACTAACATACTAAAATGCCAGCAGAATAGGCCTAACGGTCTTTCGTGTCTGCTCGTTTGGTCAGTCCCCAACCTGGGTGCTGACCTTGCTGTCCCCCTCGCCTTCTCTGGCTTCTCCCTTCCCAGTTCCGGATATTCTTGCTGCATTGGATTTTGCTTCCAGAACCCTTCCCCTGTACCTGTCCCACCCCCTCTTGAACCCCTCCACTGTCTCTGCCTCCACCAGCCCCCTAGGCAGTGCATTCCATGGCTCCACCACCCTCTCAGTGAAGTAGCACCTCCTCCTTTCTCCCCTGAATCTTCCCCCCTCCAGCTTCCAGCCATGCCCTCTAGTGGCCCCTTCCTCCTTCCTTCGAAGCACCCCAACTGTTCCTCCCCTATTTACCCTCTTCCATGTACCCTAAAGGCCTCTATCCATGTCCCCCCGGTCCCTTCTCTCTTCCAATGTGTACATATTTAGCTCTTCAAGCCTCTCCTCATAGGTCATATCATGCCACCTTGTTCTTGTACTCCCTTATATTGGAATATCTCCACCCTGCACATTGTTTATGCCTTAAGGTACTCAAGTGTTTCTATCATGCCCCTCTCCCTTTTCTACTCAAGAAAGAATATATTCCAGTCCTTCAGTCTCTCCCATATGTTTTCTGGTGCAAGCCGTGTACCATCTTAGTTGCCCTTCTCTGGACTGTCTCCATCCTGTCCATGTCATTGCAAAGTTGTGGCATCCAGAACTGTACAAAGTACTCCAGGTGAGGCCTTACTAGTATCTTTTACAGTGGCATTATCACTCCAGCCTTCATCATCTGGTACCTCTGCCTATGCACCACAGCATGCCACTGGCCCTCCATGCAGCCTTTGTACTCTGTTTTTTGACACCTTTAGGTCATCAGAAATGATGACCTCTAGGTACCTTTCCTCCTTAGTGATTGTCATCAACTCTCTCCCCCATCCTACAATTCTCCACTGGGTTCCTACATCCCAGGTGCATCATTTTGCTCTTCTCAGAATTAAACTTCAGTTGTCACAAATCAGACCATACCCATCTTGTTTACCAGCATCCTATGTGGGACAGTGTCATATGCCTTGCTGAAGTCGAGGTAGGCAATGTCCATGCCCCTCCAGATTGAATTATTTTGTCACATATTCAAAAGTCTATCAGATTTGTCTGACATGACCTTCCAGCTGTGAGTCCATGTTGCCTTGGATTCTGGGCCCTCTTGGATTCTAGATGTGCCACTATTCCCCCCTTTAATAGTGCCTCCATGATTCCCTCCAACCACTGAGGTGAGACTTATTGGCCTGCAGTTTCCTGCCTTCTCTCTACTTCCACTCTTCTGCAGAGGGACAACCTGCACCATCCTCCAGTCCACAGGAAACACTCCTGTGTTAAGTGACTCAGTGAACATAGCTGCCAAAAGTGCTGCTAGCATCTGTCACAGCTCTTTCACTATCCTCTGGTGTATGCCATCTGGCCCCATTGTTTATCCACCTTCAGTTTTGTGAGCTTCTCCAGGACTCTTTCCATAATGAATGGGCTGCAGTCCACCTCCCTCCTTCTTTGTACTGGTTGCCCAACTGTGGTCCCTGACCCCCTCCTTCTATTGTGAATACTGAACAGAAGTATTTATTCAGTATTTCTGCCTTTCTAGATCCCCCTACTTACACTCTCCTTCTTCCCTTTAGCTTTGCAATACTCCCCCCATTTTTTCTTCTTTAATTGATGTACCTGTAGAATATTTTTCTCCTTTCTTCACTAGCTGCACTAATCCTTCCTCCGTCCTTACCTTTTCACTTCTAATAGCCTTTCCTGCTTCCATTAAACACTCTAGGTACACCTCACTGTCTTCCTATGTTTGGGTCTCCTTATATTTCCTGAATGCCCTTTTTTAGCCCTCACTTTGTCTGCCACCCCTTTCGAGAACAATAGTGCAGGGGTCAAAATTAAGTTTTACGGCCACTAACCAGCATGGCTAGTGACTGGGAAAATCTACTAGCCACACATACTTTTCCACTAGTCAAGTTGGTGTACTTATTGAAATGTTGTCTTCTCCACTACAAGCCCACAGGGCTAGTTAAAGGAAAATCTTACTAGCCCGATACAAAATCTACCAGCATTTGGCTAGTGGGCTGGTGCTAATTTTGACCTCTGTAGTGTCTTTCCACCTTTCTTGTCTTTTGATACAAACCTGGTGCATTGGTTAATCATGTCCAATATGGCATTTATTAGGTGTCCCCACTGCTCTTCGACCCTCTCACCTGCCTCTCTCTTCTCTAGGCCTCTTTTATACATTTTCCCATTTCAGTGAAGTCTGCTATTCTGAAATCTAAAACCCATGTTTTTGTGTGACTTGACTGAGTCCCTTTTCCCATAGTAAACCACACCATGTGGTGGTCACTGGACCCCAGTTGTCCTTCTACCAGGACATCTGCGATTCTGTACCCATTGGTGAGTACTAGGTCCAGAACTGCCCTATCCCTGGTAGGTTCAAGCACTAGCTATTTTAGACCTATCCCTTGCAGAGAATCTAGGATGGCTCTACTTCTGGTTGAAGCTTACTGTCTTTGTATTCCAATCCATCAGGCATATTGAAATCACCAAGCAGTAGAACTTCCCCTTTAGTTGCCATCAGTAGTATTTCATCCACTAGCTCCCTGTCCACCTCCTGTTCCTGTGCTGGAGGTCTGTATATCATCCCTGTACATATTACTGTACTGTTTCCAGGCTCAAAGGTGACCCACAGTGCATCAACTGCCCCCCCACCACCACCCTGCACTTCTGTAGACTTTATTCCTTCTTTGACATAAAGGGCTCCACCCCCCCCCTTTTTCTTGCTTCCTCTATCCCTCTTGAAGAGAGCATAGCCTGTTACATTTACATCCCACCCATGATTTGCAGTGTACTATGTCTCAGTTATTGCTGCTAGGTCCAGGCCCCCCTTTAATAACAACTCTTTCAAGTCCGGGATTTTATTTCCAGGCTGTGGACATTTGTAACCATGGTTTTCCATGAACTGCAGACTCTCCTCCCTCTGCCAGTGTCTTTGTCCCTTTACTTTTCCCCCCCTGCCCCAGTTATAGTTCTTATGTGGTCCTGATTTCTCTGCTTCTTCGCCTCTGTCTGCTCCAATTGTCCCTGTTATTGACTAATTTTTTCTTCACTACAGTGGTGGTTTCTGTATCATGTAGGGGTGGGCTATTTGAGTTTCTCTGATCTTTACCTCCCCACCGACTAGTTTAAATGCCCATTAGCCAGGTGCCTAGTGGTCCCCCTCCCATCCTCAATCATCCTCTTTATGCTGTGGATATCCCTGGACTTCAGCCTGCATATACAATCTGCCTGCAAGACAGTGAATGCTAAACTGGGAGTTGCTTACAAGTCCAGTTTCATGTTGACTCCCTCTGCTAAACTTGCTATTGCCAAAGGCATATTACTCCCTGCCCTCACCCATGGCATGCCAACCTTTGCTGCCACACACAAAACCATCCTTCATAAGTGGGATGTCACTTATAATAATATCTGTCGATATGCCTCCTCGTCACCACGGCTTAAGCACCACTGCCAATTGTACAGGGACCTGAGCTGGTTATCACCCTCAGCTTGCTGTCAATACTATCTTGGCTCCCTGATTGACTCTATGCTCAGAATCCAGACCCCTTCTGTGCTCCAACATTGTTGGTACCTCAAACCTCCTCCTGAAGACTGCAATCAGTAGATAAATCTCTGCTGACTGTACCTAGATGTAAAACATTGAAAGGCTCTGTTGCCTTCAGTCACTCTGCTCCTAAGCTTTGGAACTCTCTCCCAAGCACTTCAAATATCTGGATCCATGACAGCTTCAAAAAGGAGCTGTGCTTACATCTATCCCTTGCTGATCTCTGCACTTGTTTTAATCCTCCTAATCCACTCCACCTGCCAGATGCTGCCTGGCCTAACTTTAACCTCCCTACCTCATAACATACTTACCCTTATCCTCTTGAGAGCTAATCTACCCCAGCTCCCTCCCCCACCACACACATCACACATGAGTCTTGTTTCAGAGGCCTTGGTAATGCATCCTGCCCAGTCAGGAATTTGCCCTTGCCTTGTTTCACTGCTTATTTGAATCTTCATTGTTGTGACTAATTTGAACAATATTTATTTGCTGCTATGTTGTGGTTTCTCTTCCTAGACTTATATGTTTTCTCTGCCTAAAATTTTTATGTGAATTGCATTGATTGCTATTGTCCTGGCTACATCTATTCATTACTTCTAACTGTTTGACCTATGCTAGTGTAATTTCATTGTACCCATACTCATACCTGTCTTTGTTGTAATCTCCCGGGTCATGCCTGAAAATAGTCATTTCATGGCTAGTGCACCTACCCGGTTAACAAAAACTAAATTAATAAATAAACAACTAAAAATATGATGGCCTCTTAGCATTTTGCCACTAAAATGTTGGATACAGACACTCAGAATGTAAGGAAATGAGGACCACTGGTCTGAATAATATGGGACAAATTTTCAGACATAGGCAGTCAGAACACTGGAAGCTAATGACTTAACTGCACTCTGCCCCTGATTACACCATGGCCACTAACTGAAAGTCAGAAGAGTGAAGTGATAATGACTCACAAAGAGTGTTTTGTAGGATCACTCTCTTGAACTGCCAGATAAATGCAGCTCTTAATTAGCTGTTAATCACACCAGTCCATCTGGAGCATTAAGAGAGAGAGATAAGCATGAGTACTAGAGCCTGAAAAATAAGTGACTGTCTCAATTTCATTAAAAGCCATAACAAATCTGCACTAGTTAAGATGGACAGGATGATATTTAGCTGCACTAGCCCTGCTCAATTTTTCACTATGTGTTGGGCTAGTAAAACAATGTTAAAATCAACCCCTGAGACAATTTTTTCTGTTTATAGCAGAGCAAACAAATGTGCAACATGGCCTTTTTGCCCCAAAGATCCCTCAACACCACCACCACCAGAAAAGATGGATGAAACTCCAACCCATCCAGCACTACATGAAATGGCCAATGTTTTTCTTTGTACATTTCCCAGCATAGATTGTGCAAGCAGGCCTACCTGCACCTGACATCCTACTACATAAGCAGCAACACACAGACTGGCTAACATCAACCTTGTGCAGCTCCCAGCCCAGACTGTATGTGCTTCATGTCTAGAAGTCCTCCCATCCCCAAACATACTCTTTTTTGGGTGGGGGTGGTCCATCCCCCTTCTGCATTCAGGACCTCAGTATATGCCCTGCCATCTGCCCCAATGCCCAGCCCCCCCCAGGTGCACAGGCATCCTCTCTGATGGACACTGTTGATAAGCCCTGGCATACCCATGGGCAGTGCCACAGAAGCAAGGCCCCCAGCTGAAACAGGTGACAGCAGAGGTGGCAGTGGCAGAGCATGGCATCATTGATTTAATTTAAGCCTTTGGTAACCGGGTAAGTGCGCTGATCCTGGGGACCATTTTCAGGCATGAGCCAGGGGCCGTCTATTTCAATGCTGCTACTTCCTGGGGGCAGGACATGCAATGACATGCTAAGTCTGCCCCACTCCATAGGAAAATGGCACCAGTCGCAGTAGTCCCCCGGCCTCCACCAGGGATACATAGCATGCTGGAGACTCTCCATCCCTCCCCCCAGAGAAGGAGAGTCATCCCTAGAATGCACATCCTACTCTCCCATGCCAGGTCTCAGACTCCTGAGGCCGACCCAAATTTGTGATGTTAGCACACAAGCAGATGCCTTGTCACAGAGCCAGCAAGCCAGCTAAACTCCTCTTTATTCTTTAGGTATGCCATTTGGTCTAGTGGTCCCCTCCCAATCCACAAACGCCCTCTTAATTCTGTGGTATACCCTGATGTCTAGCAGTTCCCCTCCACATCCACAAGTACCTCTTAATTCTGAAGGTATGCCCTGGTGTCTAGCGGTCCCCCTCCTCATCCCAGAAAACCCACTTTATTCTGTGATTATGTGCCAGGTGTCTACTGGTTCCCTCTCCACATCTCCAAACACACTCATATGCCCTGGATTATAGTGGTCCCCATCCACAAATACAATCTTAATTCTGTAGGTGTGCCCTGGTGTCTAGTGGTCCCCCCTCCATTTCTGAACACTCACTTTATTCTGTGAGTATGTGTCAGGTGTCTAGTGGTCCCCCCCATCCCCAAACAATCCCTTAATTCTGCAGATATGATCTGGTGTCTAGCAGTTCCCCCTCCCCATCCCAATCACCCACTTTATTCTGTCAGTATGTGCCATGGAAACATAGGAATTGTTGGCAGATAAGGACCACAAGGCCCATCCAGTCTTCCCGTAACCTTGTCTGTGTCCACTGACCCTATCTGGTCAGGCCTTCTCACCACTCCTTCCCACCTCCTAGGTTCCCTTATATCTATGCCAAGCATGTTTAAATCCCTCCACTGTGTTCACACCCACCACCTGCTGTGGCAAACTATTCCACATGTCCATAACCCACTCTGTGAAGAAGCACGTCCTCACATTATCCTTTAATCTGCTCCCACTCCAGCTTCATATCATGCCCACTTGTTCTTGTACTCCCCTTATATTGGAAGATGTCTCCACCCTGCACATTGTTTATGCCTTTAAGGTGCCAGAATGTTTCTACATGTCCTCCTCTCCCTCCTGTCCTCAAGCAAGTACATATTCGAGTCCTTCAGCCTCTCCCCATGTTTTCTGGTGCAAGCTGTGTACCATCCTAGCTGCCCTTCTCTGGACTATCTCCATCCTGTCAATGTCCTTGCAAAGGTGTAGCCTCCAGAACTGTACACAGTACTCCAGGTGAGGCCTCACTAGTGTATTATACAATGGCATCACCACTTCCTGTTTTCTGCTAGTGATACCTCTGCCTATGCACCCCAAGAAGCCACTGGTCCTCCCTGCAGCCTTTGTATTCTGTTTTGACACCTTTAGATCATCAGAAATGATGATCCCTAGGTTCCTTTCCTCCTTGGTGATTGTCATCAACTCTCCCCCCATCCTGTAACTCAACCCTGGGTTTCTACATCCCAGGTGCAAAATTTTGCACTTATTAGAATTAAACAACAGTTGCCACAAATCAGACCATATTTCAATCTTCCCCAGGTCACTCCTGATTCTTTCCACACCTTTTGGAGTATCCACCCTGTTACAGATCCTGGTGTCATCTGCAAACAGGCAGACCTTTTCTTCCAACCCTTCTGCAATGTATCTAATAAAAACATTTAACAGGGTAGGCCCAAGGGCTGATCCCTGTGGTACCCTGCTGGTCACCCCCCTCATCCCAGATTGGATCCCATTTACCACCACCCTCTACCTCCTTTCCATAAGCCAGTTTCTAACACATTCTACTACCTTGTGCCCCAAGCCCAGACTACCCATCTTGCTTACCAGCCTCCTATGTGGGACAGTGTCGAATACCTTGCTGAAGTCAAGGTAGGTGATGTCCATGCCCCACCCCTCGAATGAATTCCTTTGTCACCCAGTCAAAAAGTCTATCAGATTTGTCTGGCATGACTTTCCTGCTGTGAATCCATGCTGCCTTGAATCCTGGGCCCTCTTGGATTCTAGGTGTGTCACTATTCTCTCCTTTAGTAATTCCTCCATGATCTTCCCAACCACTGAGGTGAGACTTACTGCTGGCCTGTGGTTTCTGCTTCCTCTCTACTACTGCTCTTGTGCTGAGGACAACCTGCACTCCTACAGTCCACAGGAACCACTTTTGTGTTGAGTGACTCAGTAAACATAGCTACCAGAGGTGCTGCTAGCTCCTTTCACAGCTCTTTCAATATCCTAGGATGTGATGTATGCCATCTGTCCTCATTGCTTTATCCACCTTCAGTTTTGTGAGCTCCTCCAGGACTCTTTCCACTGTGAATGGACTGCTGTCCACACCCACTTCTTTGTACTGATTGCCCTGTAGTCCCAGACCTTCTCCTTCTTCTGTGAATACTGAACAGAAGTATTTATTCAGTAGTTCTGCGTTTCTTAGGTCCCCCTCCTTACACTCTTCTCCCCCTTTAGCCTTATAATCCCCCTGTTTTCTCTTCTTTCCTTCATGTACCCATAGAATGTCTGTTCTCCTTTCTTCACTGTCTGCTCTAATCCTTCCTCAGTCCTTGCCTTTGTACTTCCAGCAGCTTTTCCTGCTTCCCTTAGACACTCTAGGTACACCTCCCTGTCTTCCTCTGTTTGAGTCTCCTTATATTTCCTGAATGTCCTTTTAAAGCCCTCACTTTGTCTGCCATCTCCTTCAAGAACCGTAGTGTCTTTCTTCTTTTCTTGTCTTTTGATATTAACCTGATGCATTGGTTAGTCACTTCCAGTATGGCATCTTTTAGGTGTCCCTACTGTTCTTTGACCCCCCCCACTTGCCTCCCTCTTTTCCAGGGCCTCTTTTATACATTTTCCCATTTCAGTGAAGTCTGCTTTTCTGAAATAGAAAACCCTTGCTTTTGTGTGACTTAACTGAGTCCCTGTTCCCATAGTTAACCACACCATGTTGTGGTCACTGGACCCCAGTTGTTCTCCTAGCAGGACATCTGTGATTCTGTCCTCATAGGTGAGTACTAGGTCCAGGATCATCCTATTTCTGGTGGGTTAAAGCACTAGCTGTTTTAGACCTATCCCTTGCAGGGAATCTAGGATGACGCTACTTCTTGTTGAAGCAACTGTCTTTGTATTCCAATCCATATCAGGCATATTGAAATCACATAGCTGTAGAACTTCCCCTTTAATTGCCTTCATTAGCATTTCATCCACTAGCTCCCTGCCCCCTTCCTCCTCCAGCACTGGAAGCTTGTATATCACCCCTGTATGTATTGCTGTGACATTTCCAAGCTCAAGGGTGACCTACAGTGCCTCAGCCTCCCCCTGACAACCTTACACTCCTGTCACCTTTATTCACTCTCTGACATAAAGGGCCACTACCCCTCCTTTCCTGCCCCACCCCTCCTGAATAGAGCATACCCTGGTACATTTACATCCTGCCCATGATTTGCAATGTGCCATGTGCAACCCCTCCCCGGCCATCTGCACAGTTAGCTACTCCCGCACCCTTAACTGGGTACAGACACTTGGAACAAATTAAGAAATGATACCATCCCTAGCTTTGGGTATGTATACCAGGCACATTACTCTAGAGATCAAAAGGGGTGGGCATGTACAAGAGCAACATGACCTATAAGATATTTACAAAAACAGATCCTAGGGAGAGAACTTTTTGTTAGGGCTATGCTAGAGCTGTACTTTTGAATGGGTACCCAGCCAATCCACACACAGGAAGCAATAACATAACTGTCCAAACCATAGCTGGGGTTCTGGAGTGGGACTTTATTCCAAACGATGTTCTCTAAAGCAAGAGTGGACCCCCAAGGCTTACACATCATGGCACAAGGAACTTGCAGAAAAACAAAATGACTGTATCGGGCAGAAAAAAACTTTTCATATTCCCATATTTCATAGGACCTTGAACATCTTGTACTGGTATTCCCATATTGCTTAGGACTTTTGAACACTCCCCCAGTGACACAGGCCACAACTCAACATATATTTACAAACAGAACTATTTCACCTTGTATTCCCATATGGCAAAGGGCTATTACAATTCTTCCAGTGGCAATGGCCATAACTGGAAATACTTTTAATGGCACTGGCCACAACTGCACATTACTTTTAGTGGCACTGTCCACAACTAAACATTGCTTCTGGTGGCACTGGCCACAACTGAACATACATATGGCTAATAACTAGCACAATCTACTTCAATGGGTAAAATCCTCTTCAGACATTGGCCACATGTCCAAAGTAATCAGGCCTCTTACAGAATCTGTAGTCCTGAACTGGTTACTCCAGATGGGAGGCTGCCAACACTTTGCTCCCAAATCCATACCCAGCCATTCTTTCAGAGTTATACCTTAAACATTTGAAAACACTTTGGAAAAATGCATAGCTGAATAAAAATTTCACATCCAGCATTTAAATCACTACACTGGTAGTGGAAGAACTAAAGTCCTGAACAATGTGATATAGTCATACCTCTGGACAGCACACATTTCAGCAAATTTTAAATAAGTCTCACACTTCTGAACAGAAAAGATGTGCATGTCCCTTTAGTCAGAGATCACAACAGCACATGTACTTGCTTTTGGCAGCAAAAAGTCAGATCCTACTCACTGTTAGAAAATTACTGACAACTTCAGACATTCTGGATCAAAAAGGGGATTGCCCCTTGGATCCATCCACTAGCAGTCCTTTTCACCCCTTTGGGGATGAAAATCAGGAGCTCCTGCTATAGACAATGGTTTCCACCACTTCACTTGGCAAACTGGAGAATATCAGGATTAGGGTGAGAAAGCAGGTTCTCCACTTAGAACCCTCATCTGAGGAGGTTCTCACTCATCAGACTTCAAGCTACAACTCTACACTGACTCCACTGACTGACCGTGTCAAGATTCTAAACTCCTTCACTCACAGCTGCTGTGGCTTGTGCTGCTGCAAGACTTCTAAATTAGCTCATCTTTCTCATCTCAGCTGAGACCAAGTAAACAAAAGAGTGAGTAGGTGAAAACCCATTTAACTAGTTAATCACCAGCTGCCTCTCCTGCCTAGCACTAATACTGAGTGGATTCTAGTAACCCCTGGGGACCGGGTGGTTACAGGCCTCAGTTATTGCTGCTATGTCCAGGTCACCCTCTATTAACAAGGCTTACAATTCTGGGATTGTATTCCTCAGTTTGTAGGCATTTGTTACCATAGCCTTCCTTGCTGCATCCTCCTTCCTCTGCCCCTGTCTTGTCCCTCTGCTTTTCCCCAACCCCAGTTGTAGTTCTTATGTGGTCATAATTTCTCTGCTTCTCCACGTCTGTCTGCCAAGTTGTCCCTGTTATGGACTCATTTCCTTCACTACAATGGTGGTTTCTGTATCATGTGAGGTGGGCTGCTTGAGTTCCCTGCTTTTATATCCCCAACCAGTTAGTTTAAATGCCTGTCACCCAGGTGCCTAGTGGTACCCCTTTCCCATCCCAAAAGACCCTCTTTATTCTGTTGATGTGCTCTGGTGTATGCTGTTCCCCTTCCCCATCCCCAAACATCCTCTTTGTTCTGTAGATATGCATTGGCCTCTTAGCATTTTGTCACTGAAATGTTGAATACAGACACTCAGAATGTTGGGAAATGAGGGGCACGGGTCTGAATAATATGGGATGCATTTTCTGACACAGGCACAGTCAGAAAACTGGAAGCTAATGACTTAACTACATTCTACCCCTGGTCATACCCTGGTCACCAGCTGAAAGTCCTAAGAGTGGAGTGATAATGACTCATGAAGAGTCTTTTTTGGGAGCACACTCTTGAACTGCCAGATAAGTGCAGCTCTAAATGAGCTGTTACTCACACCATAAACATAGATTTTGATGGCAGATAAGGACTGCTTGGCCCAGCCAGTCTGCCCATTTCCCTACGTAATGGATAAGCTGCAGATCCTAGTTAACCAGCAGCCTACTTCTTCCTACCCCACCCTAGAATTGCCTTATGACTGTCCCATACATGCTTGAATTCCACCACTGTTTTGACTCCACAACCTCCTCTGGAAGGCCGTTCCATGCATCACAACCCTCTCTGTGAAAAAATACTTCTTAAATTACCTCTGAGCCGCCCTTCTGTCTTCAAATTGTACCCTTGTTCTTGCACACCCTTTTTTGAAAGATGCTACCCTCTTGGACTTTGTTGATTCCTTGAGGTACTTGAAAGTTTCTATCATGTCCCCCCTCTCCCTCCTTTCCTCGAGGCTATACATATTCAACTCCTTAAGTCTCTCTTCATATGTCTTCCAGTGCAGACCCTGCACCATTTTAGTTACCCTCCTCTGGACAGCCTCCATCCTGTCTATGTCTTTGCCGAGATTGGGTCTCCAGAACTGCACGCAATACTCCAGATGGGGTCTCACCAACTGTCTGTACAGAGGGATAATAACTTCCTGTTTTCTACTTGTGATGCCTCTCCCTATGCATCCCAGTATCCCCCCAGCCCTCCTTGCTGCCCTCTCACATTGCTTGCCCACCTTTAGGTCATCTGATATGACTACCCCAGGTCCCTTTCCATTTTGTTGTTGTTAGTATCCACCCCATTGTGTACTCTTCCCTGGGTTTTGTTTCCCAGGTGCATTACATTACCTTCTTAGCATTGAATCTAAGCTGCCATACATTTGACCATTCCTCTAACCTTGCCAAGTCCCTTCTCATCCTTTCCAACCCACCTTGTGCATCAACTCTGTTGCAGATCTTTATGTCATCTGCAAAGAGACATACTTTTCCTTCCAGTCCCTCTGCAATGTCACTTATAAAGACATTGAAGAGGACGAGTCCTAATAATGTACCCTGCATGTCCCCACTAGTAACCCCAATTCTTCAGAGTGGACTCCATTTACTATTACTCTCTGTGTCCTGTTCTCCAGCCAATTCTTTATCCAGGCTGTCATCTTGGGACCCACTCCCAGGCTGGCTAACTTGTATATTAATCTTTTGTGTGGGACCAGTCCATCTGAATCATTGAGAGAGATAAGTATGAGTACTAGATCCTGAAAAATAATTGCTTTTTTTCAATTTCATTAAAAGCCATAACAGACCTGCACTAGTCAAGATGAACAAGAAGATAATTAGCTGCACTAGCCCTGCTCAATTTTTCACTATGTGTTGGGCTAGTAAAACAATGTTAAAATCAACCTCTGAGACAAGTTTCTCTGTTTATAGCAGAGCAAGCAAATGGGCAACATGGCCTTTTTTATCCCCACACACCCCTCACCACCCCAGGTGGAGCTGCCAGATGGGCACCCCCTTAAAGGACACTGTTGTCAAGCTCAGGCTTACCCCCATTTCGGGGTCATGGGAGTGCCCCCCAGCTGAAACTGGTGGCAGCAGAGATGGTGGTGGCAGAGAATCATGCCAGGGGGCAGGATGTGCAGTGACATTCTACACCTGCCTCACTCCCCATGGGTGCAGTGCCAGTCACAGTAGATCCCCAGTCTCTGCCAGGTGTCCATAAAGCACTGCACAAGCTCCCACCCTCCCCCAAGAGAATGAGATCTATCCCTAGGATGCTCGATCCTTCTCCCTCTGTGCCAGCCCTACAACTCCCGTGTTCAGGATGTCAGCACTGGCAAATCAGCTAAATACCCTCTTTATTCTTTAAGTATACCTTGGTGTCTAGCGGTTCCCCCTCCCCATCCACAAACACCCTCTTAATTCTGTACTAGGTAATTACCAGGCTAGTTAGAGTGGCCAAGGCTTCAAGGGAGCTGAGTCTGCCACAGGATATTTAGGAAGGAGAAAAGGACTTCTTCAGATACATTAGAGAGAGAAGAAAATACAAAGACCAGATTGTGAGGATCAGGAAGGACTGTGGGTTTGTGAAGAAGAGGAAGAAACAGGCAGAGGCATTAAATGAATACTTCTGTTTTGTGTTCACACGAGAGAAAGGGGGGCAGATACCTCAAGGGAGGGGTGAGTTAGCAGTGGGGGAAGGGGAGACTGATACAGGGATTACAGAGGAAGGGTTCTGGAGGGATTAAGGGCACTGAGGGTGGACAAATCACTGGGACCAAATGGCATTTACACTAGGATTCTTAAGGAACTAGTGGATATCCTGGCAGTACCATTGGCTGACCTGTTCAATACCTCCCTGGAAACAGGTTGCATACCATGGGAGCTGGAGGATGGGCTATGTGGTGCCCATTCACAAAAGTAGACCTAGGGATGAAACAAGCAACTACAGACCAGTGAGCCTTACATCAATTGTGGGTAAGATCATGGAGATAATCCTTAAAGAGAGGATGCTGACTTTTTTGGAGGACAATGGTCTCCAGGATGGTCAACAGCACATGTTTGTATCAGACAGATTCTGCCAGACAAACCTAATTGAGTACTACAACTGGGTGACCAGAGAACTGGACAAGAGCCATGCAGTGGATGTCCTATACTTAGACTTCAGCAAGACCTTTGATTCCATGCTACATGGGAGGTTGAGGGAAGCTGAAATATACACGGGTGGGAACAAAGATGGTCAAGTGCATCATCAGCTGGCTGAATGGGAGGCAGCAAAGGGTTGTAGTGGGGGACTGTCATCACTGAGGAGGAGACTAGTGGGGTGCCATAAATCAGTACTGAAACTAGTGCTTTTTGGATATTCCTATTTGATGTCTCACACAGGATCTAGAGTAGGATCAGTCTGGTCACAGATGATACAAAGATGGGGGCTATGGTAGATGACATCGAAGTGTGCAGGGGCTGCAGGAGGACCTGACCAAACTACAGAAGTGGTCAGAAACATGGCAGTTGGGTTCAAGGCCAAGAAGTCCAAGGTACTACACTTTGGAGCTAGGAGCCAGGGAGGAGCTATCAATGGGAAAGTACAATTGGAAAGAACAAATGAGGAAAAGGATCTGGGGTGCTTATAGAGGCAGCATGAACAACTCAGCTCAGTGCAGGAAAGGGCAGCAAAAGCCAACAGGATGCTGGGGTGTATAGCAAGGGGAATTTCCTCCCAAAATAGGGAAGTGATCCTTCCCCTTTACAGATCTCTGGTCAGACTGCACTTGTTGTACTGCGTGCAGTACTGATGCCCATTCCTGAAGAAGGACATCAAATTGTTGGAGGGGGTACAACGTAGGGGACAAAGATGATCCAGGGATTGGAGGAAAAGTCCTACGTGGATAGGGCAGGCAAGCTGAACATGTACTCCATGGAGGAGAGGAGGGATGGGGGATATCATTGAAACCTTTGAATACCTGAAGGTGATAAACAAGACTAATACAGAAGGGAGTTTCCAGATTAGAAGAGGGAGGGATATGAGAGGGCATCAGTTGAGATTGGAGGGGGGAAGTTTCAGGAGGCAAATCTGGAGACATGTTTTCACAAAATGGATGGTGGACAGGTGTAATACTTTGCCTGAGGAGATGGTAGCCTGTAGAATGGTGGGTGATTTTAAGAAGGATTGGGACAGTGAGAAAGTGGGGAGGAGACGATGGGGCAGCTGAGGTTTAGGGACTAGCTGCACAATCTAGCTGACTCGATAGACTGCAAGGCCTGTTTCTGCTGGCATTTTTGTATGTTTGTATGTATGTTCATAGTTCTGCCCTTGTGTCTAGTGGTCCCCCATCCCAGAGCACCCACTTTATTCTGTGAATATGTGCCAGGTGTCTAGTGGTCTCCCTTCCCCATCCCCAAACATACTCATATGCCCTTGAGTCTAGTGGTCCCCTTCCCCATCCCCAAACACTGTCTTAATTCTGTAGGTATGCCCTGGTGCCCAGCAGACCCCCTACCCATCCCTGGATACCCACTTTATTCTGTGAGTATGTCCCTGGTGTCTAGTGGTCCCCCCTTCCCATCCCCTGACACCCCCCTTATTCTGTGAGTATGTGCCAGATGTCTAGTGATCCCCACCCCCAATCCCAAACACACTCATATGCCCTGGAGTGTAGTGATCCCCCTACCCATCCCAAAACACCCTCTTATTTCTATAGTAATGCCCTGGTGTCCAGCAGACCCCCCTACACATCCCTGAACACCCATTTTATTCTACGAGTATGCCCTGACGTCTAGCAGTCCCCCTCCTCAACCCCAAATACCTGCTTTATTCTGTGAGCATGTGTCAGGTGTCTAGTGGTTCCCCATCACCATCTCCAAAGACCCTCTTTATTCCTTAGATATGCCATGGTCTCTTAGCATTTTCTCACTGAAAATGTTGGATACAGACAATCAGAATGTAGGGAAAATTAGGGGCACTGGTCTGAATAATATGGAATACACTTTCAGACACAGGTACATTTATAAAACTGGAAGCTAAAGTCTTAACTGTACTCTACCCTTAATCGCACCCTGACCACTAGCTGAAAGTCCTAAGAGTGGAGTGATAATGACTCACAAAGAGTCTTTAATTGTATCACCCTCATGAACTACCACATAAGTGCAGCTCTTAATGAGCTGTTAATCACACCAGGTCATCTGGAGTATTGAGAGAGATAAGCAGGAGGACTAGATTCTGAAAAATAAGTGCCTTTTGCAATTTCATTAAAAGTCATAACATACCTGCACTAGTCAAGATGGACAAGAATATAATTAGCTGCACTAGTCCTGCTCAGTTTTTCACTATGTGTTGGGCTAGTAAAACAGTGTTAAAAACAACCTCTGAGATCAGGGGTATAGCCAGAAATTTCTGTTTTGTACACAGTCTCCAACACTTACACCCCCCCATTAAAAAATTTACACATCCTTTCCAAATGGCACCCTCTTCCAAACAAGTCAGATTGTTGTCAGATGATTCCTCTAATCTTTAAAGAGGTTATACATGAATCTGTCTCCTAAACAACAGAAGTTTAAACAGATACACTCCTCAGTGGCCTACACTAACACAAATATTACAGATTAGAATGAAAATGTTAACAGAAAAGCTTATGGTTTGTGACAGGCACTCAACAAACTGTACACAAATGTGTACAGTGAGTATGCCTGCCTACACCCTTGCCTGAGATAAGTTTCTCTGTTTATAGCAGAACAAGCAAATGAGCAACATGGCCATTTTCCCCACAGACCTCTCCCACCACCAACACCACCAGAAGATTGCTGACAACTCCACACCCAACTAGCACCACGTGACATGGCCTATGTTTTCTTTGTGAATCTCCCAGCACAGATTGTCCAAACAGGCCTGACTACTACCCTCAGACATCCCACCCAAGCACAAACAACACCACACAAACTGACCAAAATTCACCTGTGTATGGCTCCCAGCACAGACTATATGTGTTGATGTCTAGTGGTTCCCCACCCCAATTGTTCCGCAGCCGTATATCCAACCAGTACAAAACTTGAGATCCATGTCTATGGTTCTGATCATAATTTACCAGGCAAATCCATCAACGGTTATAAGGTGCAGCTTTGTGCCTAACATAGAAATGGCCTCACCTTAATTCATGGTAGTACTACCGTTACCATAATATATATATATATATAAATGATATGTATGTATGTATGGAGTGTATTATGGTAGCACGGTAGTGCTACCATAGTTAGGGATGAGCCATTTACATGTTAAACCTAAAATTTTGCACCTTAATAACTTTGCAACTGTTTAACGGATTTACCTGAAATTTGGAATATATGATCAAGAGCCATATATCTTGAGATCTGCCAACTGTCGTAGTGTTCAGATATACGGCTGTGGGGTTATTAAAGGTTGATCTGCGCGCGCATTTATGCTTTTTTGGGATTCTTTGCTCGTCTCTACAGGTCGAATGGTTTACGCGACTGGTCCGAAATCTTCAGGAAACATGCGGCCGGGGTCCCCGATGTGACTTTTGAAAATTTCGTGAAAAAATATTAAACAGTTCAAAAGTTATTCAAAAAATATTAAACAGTTCAAAAGTTATTCAAAAAACAATTTCCCAGTAGAAGTCAAAGGGGGAAAGGTAACAAAAAGTTCAACAGTGTCACAAAAGCAGTTTTTACTTTCGCAAATGGCCCTTTTACTGTCACAAATCCACCATTTTGTTTTCAGTTGCTCATCAGAAAACTGCTTGGCATTTAAATTTGGGACCCTCTAGCAACCTAATTATTTTTGTATTCACCTAGTCGGACCCTGAGGATGCCAGGCATGTCTTTATTTTGGGATAAAACACCACAGAAATATATTTTTCAGATTTCTGGGAAAAGTACTTTTTCAAAGTACTTTCGCATTTGCGACACTGTCGAATGAATTTGCGAAAGTTTTCACAAAGTTAGATGGTACTTTTCCAGGCTATGGGAAAATGACAGCAATTCTTTGCCACCCAGCTGCAAAAGAACGGTTTTGTCTTTTGGGCTGAAATTTGGAGAGAACGCAGCCAGCATCTCACAGATGTGCCTTTCAGTATTTCGGTGAAAAAATATTACAGGGTGGTAAAGTTACGGCACTCCAAATTTGATGCTTTTTCCAATAAGATAACATTATGGCATCTGCCACATTCAGGAATCCCTTTGCCGCCCTGCTGAAAAATAACAGTTTGGTCTTTTGGGCTAAAATTTGGAGGTAAAAATGCAAACATCACACAGATGTGCCTTTTGGTGGCTTGGTGAAAAAATATTACAGGGAAGCAATGGCTCTCCGAACTTCTCTTTTTTTCCCATAGGATAACATTACAGCGTTCACCATGCCTTTCAGGCCCAGTATCTCAGAAACAGTGCGAGATATGGACTTTTCATCAGAAAAATGCTTAGCCCCTCCAGCTAGGGCTAAGTGCAAAACTAGCCAGGAAAGTCATAAAATATATGACTTTTAAATTTTTTTTCTACGTAGTACAGTTCCCGGAGATATAAGCAATTTAGTATTCCAAATCCTCATTTTCTGCTCCGAGACCCATTATTATGCATACATTCTTTGTACTCACTGTCTTTCTCTATGTAGTTTTTAGGGAAAACCACCCTGTGCACTTACATTACTGTTACCCTTACCGCTTCTGCTTGCGGTTCTGTACCCGTTTCGCTTACATTTCCTGTCTACGCCACCATGTGCGTTACCCTTTGCGTTTTAATTTGCACTTGCATTTGTGTTATTTTAACCATTTGTGTCTACAGTACCGTTTATCTTTGTGTTTCACTTTGTGTCACCATGTGCATTATTTGCGTTTGCTGGCACTGTGTTACTGCGTGACAAAACATCACGTGGCGGGCCCCGGGCTAACGCTGCCTCATTACATTCACTATTTCTCATTATTCTTCTCAAAAAGAAGGGAAATTAGAGGCCAAAAACTCTGTTTAATGCATTAGTTAGGGTTGTTCCACACCGACAAAGCAAGGAGATTTGATGTTAGGTTAAGAAGCCCCTGACCTTTCACCTCCAGCGTCTCAACCGGTCGGGTGTGGGTTAACAGTTGGTCCCAACTCTCACCCCATTTCCCATACCTCTGCTTCTTCACACATCTGATTGGGTGAGAGTTAGAGCGCAACCCAACGTCATCCCGATGTCAGTTGGGGTGTGGGCGGGGGTCCAAGGGGGCTTTCAACCCCAACACCAAATTTCCTCACTTTTGTTGCCATTGAACACCTAACTAATGCATTAAACTGAGGTTTTTTTTTGCCTGTAATGTATATATATGTATATAATTGTGTGTGTGTGTGTGTGTGTGTGTATATATATATTTTTAGATATATATATATATATATATATATATATATATCTATATATATATATATATAGATATATATATATATATATATATATATATATATATTTTGGTAGCACGGTAGTGCTACCTTAGTTAGGGTTGAGAAGCCCTTTGCATGTTAAACCTAAAATTTTGCACCTTAATAACTTTGCAACTGTTCAATGGATTTGCCTGAAATTTGGGATACACGATCAAGAATGACACGTCTTGAGATCTACCAACTTTCGTACTGTTCAGATATATGGCTGTGAAGTTATTAAGCGTGGTGTGCGCACGTTTATACTTTTTTGAATTTTTTGCTCATCCCTACAGGTCGCACAGTTTGCGCAACCGGTCTGAAAACTTCAGGGAACATGTGGCCAGAGTCCCCGATGTGCCTTTTGAAGATTTTGTGAGAAAATATTAAACTGTTCAAAAGTTATTTAAAAAACAATTTCCCATTATAAGTCAACAGGAAAAGTTAACAAAAAGTTCAACACTTTCGTAAATGCAGTTTTTGCATTCACAAAAGGCCCTTTTACTTTTGCAAACCCACCATTTTGTTTTCAGTTGGTGATCAGAAAAATGTTTGTCATTAAAATTTGGGACCCTCAAGCAACACAATTCTTTTTGTGTTTACCTAGTCGGACCATGAGGATGCTAGGCATGTCTTTATTTTGAGGTGAAACACCCTAGAAATATATTTTACAAGTTTCTGGAAAAAGTACTTTTGCAAAGTTGTATCGCGATCATGAAAGTGTCGCAAATTTTTGTGAAAGCTTTCACAAATTGCTACACTACTTTTCCAGGCTATGGTAAAATATCAGCAATTCTTTGCCACCCTGCTGCAAAAGAATGGTTTGGTCTTTTAGGCTGAAATTTGGAAGGAATGCAGCCAACATCTCACATATGTGCACTTCAGTATTTTAGTGAAAAAATACTACAGGGCAGCAAAGTTACAGCACTCCAAATTTGACACTTTGTCCCATAGGATAACATTACGGCATCTGCTGCATTACAGGAATCCTTTGCTGCCCTACTACAAAATAACGGTTTGGTATTTTGGGCTGAAATTTAGAGGGAAGAAAGCCAACATCCCACTAATGTGCCTTTTGGTGGTTTGGTGAAAAAATATTACAGGGCGGCACAGTGATGGCACTCCGAAGTTAATGCTTTTTCCCATTGGATAACATTACGGCGCCCGTCACGCCTTTCGGGCCCAGTATCTCGGAAACGGTGCTAGATACAGACTTTTCGTCACAAAAATGCTTAGCCCCCCCAAATGGGGCTAGGTATAAAACTAGCCAGGAAAGTCATAATTCATATGAAATTTACATTTTTTCCATGTTGTTCGGTTCCTGACATACAAGCAATTTAGTATTCCAAGTCCTCATTTTCTGATCTGAGGCCCATTGTTATGCATACATTCTTTGTTTTCACTGTGTTTGCCAATGCATTTTTTGTGGAAAACAATGGTGTGCCCTTTAATTACTGTGCCAGTTAGTGTTTCCAGTTGCGTTTCCGTTACCGTTTGTTGCACCATTACCGTTTATGCCACCATGTGTGTTGCAGTTTGAGTTTTCACTTGTGTTTGCATTTCTTTGTCATTTGGCATTATTGTTGCTGTTACCACTAACAGTTTCATTTGCAGTTGCAGTACCATCCACATGCGTTATGGTTTGCGTTTTTATACGCGCTTGCATTTCTGTTTCGTTTGTTTCCTTTGGCGTTATTTTTGCTTTTACTGTTACCATTTGCATTTACAATTGCGGTACCATGACCGTACACGTAACAGTTTGCATTTTTGTACTCGCTTGCATTTGCATTTCTCTTTCCTTTGGCGTTATTGTTGCTATTACTGTTTGCGTTAACAGTTGTGGTTCCGTGACCATGCATGTTATGGGTTGCGTTTCCGTATGCACCTCCATTCCCATTTCTGTTTCTGTTTCCTTTGGCATTATTCTTCATGTTAACTTTACCATTTGCATTTACTATTGCGGTACCATTGCTCTGTGTGTTACGGTTTGCGTTTACGTGTGCGCTCACATTCACGTTTTCGTTTCTGTTCCTTTCACATTCTTTTTGCTGTGACACTTAGCATTTCTATTTAAAATACATCTGCTGTCACAGTTCACGTTTCCAGTTGTGTTTTCATATGTGCTTCAATGTCCGTTTGCATCACTGTTCACTTTGGCGTCACTTTGCTCTTGCATTTCTATTAATGCTTCCTTTACCATTTATGTTTCTGTTACTATGTGCACCACTGTTGGCACTTCTGTTTGTGTTGCTGTTCCTGTTACTTTGTCACAAGACATCACGTGGTGGGAGCGGATTTGTCATCATCATTCTCAAAAAGAAGGTAAATTAGAGGCAATAAAATCCATTTAATGCATCAGTTAGGGTTGTTCCACAGCAACAAAAGAGAGGAAATTCGGTGTTAGGGTTGAGTACCCCTCTTGGACCCCCCAGCCAACCCCCCCAACCAGCATCGGGGTGCGCGTTGGAGTCATTGGTCCTAATTCTCACCCCATTCTCCTATATCTCTGCTTCTTTACACATGTGATGGGGTGAGAGTTAGGGCCAATGACCCCAACGGCACCCGATGCCAGTTGGGGGGTGGGCTGGTTGATCCAAAGGGGGTTTCAACACTAACACTGAATTTCCTCACTTTTGTTGCTGTGGAACAACCCTAACTGATGCATTAAATGGAGTTTTTTTACATCTAATATATGTGCGTGTGTATATATATATGTGTGTGTGTGTATATATGTGTGTGTGTGTATATATGTGTATATATGTATATATATGTATGTATGTGTGTATATATAGATATATATGTATAAATGTGTATATATATATGTGTGTGTGTATATATATATGTATTTATATGTATATGTGTATATGTAGATATGTATACATGCGTGTGTATATATATATATATATATATATATATATATATATGTATATGTATATACTTCACTGGGATACATGACTACTTTTGGTTCTCTGTGGAAGTGAGAGCCCACAGGAAGAACTAATTTATATTCATAGCTCCCTGAGATGTGAGCCTTTTCTGAAGTGATAAAGTTGGTGGACTGACTAAGATAAAGTGACTTTGTTGATTGAACATTTTTTCTTTATTTTTTAGTTTAGTTTTATTTTAGTTTAAATAAGTATTAAGTTTGAAATTTATATTATTCTCCCCTCTGTGTGAGATACAGTGGGTGGGATTTGTAAATTTTTCTCTCCTTTCCCCTACTTTGTGAGAGAAAGTGGTGGAGTTTTCATCAGAGAGTGTTTTTTTGTTTGTTTTTGTTTGTTTTTTGGTAATAGTTGATTAGGGGTGTATTATTAAAGCATTATTTTAGTAGTATTAATAGGTTTTAATGTGTTGGGTTGGTGAAAGCACAGTCGGGCGGTACTCCCTCTCAAGACTGAAGGATCTCCGACCTTTTGAATGTCCTGCACTTCCTTCAGAAGTGTATAGGAAATGCCGAATACTTGGCATTGCAAGACATAGGAGTGGTGGAATTAGGAGATCCTGGAACTCTTGGGGAGATGGGAAAAGAGTGGGCAGATAGGAACAGTTAGAACCAGGAGGCGACTTGGGGAGAAATGGATGCAGGAGCGAGGTCCATCGTATCTTGCGTCCATACCCAAGGGCACTGACTTGGTCAGGCAGGACGCAAAGTCACCCTTGGAGTCTCGTCCCTTTCGGGCAGTGTTAAGCAATGCAAGGTCTATTAGAAACAAGACTGCTTTAGTGGCAGATCTAGTTGCATATGTGGACTTAGCTTGCATTACCGAGACCTGGCTTGATGAAAATGTGTGCCCCATTTTGGGGTCCGTGGTTCCGGACCGGTTCTCGGTGATTCACTGCCCGAGAGTGGACCGAAGGGGCCGGGGAGTTGCAGTCTGTTTTAGACAGGAACTGGACCTCAGGGAGGTACCGGTGGGGTATACCAACTCCTTTGAATGTATTGTGGGTGCAGGTGCAGGCTTCAGGATACTTCTCATTTATCATCCACCAGGTGATGGGAGAAAATTCCTGAGGGAGGCGGTGGATTTCATCGCCAAGAGGGTTTTGGAATCCCCCCGATGGTTAATTCTGGGGGATTTCAATGCCTGAGTTGATGATGAACTTGCCCTTTTTGGACAAAACCTCCTCCAATTGACTGATTCGTTGGACCTGACATGGGTTATTACCACTGCAACCCAGCGGGGGGACATTCATTGGACTTCATATTCCATCAGGGAATGGAAGTCTCTGATGTGAAGGTGGAGCCCATCAGTTGGTCTGACCATCATGCCCTGAGGTTCAGTTTTGCGGCCCCCCAAAAGAGGCCTGCCCCTAGGGAGATAGTACAGTTCCATCCTTTGAGAGGAGTTACCTCAGAAGACCTAATGATGGAGCTTGACTTCTCAGGATTTCCAATGTTTAGCATGGATCCAGGGTCTTTAGTGCTGGCCTATAATAGGGCAGTTGTGAGGGCCCTGGATGTCATTGCTCCTTTCCGTGTTCGCCCCTGTACTCTTCACCCTGGGGCCCCATGGTTTACCATGGAGATCCGTGTGTTGAAGAGACAGGGTCAAAGTTTAGAGAGACGTTGGCGGAAGACTCACCTGGAAGTTGACAGGCTTAGACTGCCAGATCATTATAAAATCTATCAGTTAGCAATCTCCCATAAGAAGGCAGAGTTCCTGTCCAGGGAGATTGCTACAGCAAAGAATAGACTGGCCCAGCTCTTCTGGACTGTGGACAGACTGTGTAATCCAGTCTGTCTTCATGCTGGTTGAGCATTATCACAGTTACAGTGTGAGGAGTTTGCGACATTCTTTACTGATAAGGCATCTGCTATCAGAGATGAGATCAGCCAGGGCCTCCCCATTGGGTCTTGCAGTGATCAATTGAGGGACACAAATACCCATTTGACCTGGTTCACGTTCAGTCAACTGGTAGTCATGGATATAGTGAGAATCGTCCAGACTTTGCATCCAACTTGCTGTGGTTTGGATCCAGGCCCTACTCACCTACTTGTGGGGTGTGTAGAGGTTATAGGCCCGATCCTTACTGGGATAGTAGTGGCATCATTGGAGAGAGGGAATTTTCTTGATCCTTTGAAGGAGGCAATAGTACGTCCCCTCCTGAAAAAGCCCTCCCTTGATCCCGACTGCCCAGGAAACTACAGACCAATCTCAAATCTTCCCTTGCAGCTGGAAGATCATTTAAACATCCACAATATCTATGACAATCTCCAGTCTGGCTTCAGGAAACGACATAGTACTGAGACGGCTCTTGTTCGGGTACTGAATGATTTCCTGATGGCGAGAGATTGGAGAACTTGTTCTATCTTGGTTCTCCTCGATCTTTCAGCAGCATTTGACTCTGTGGATCATGGGGTGTTGCTCAAACGCCTGTGGTTTCTCTGTGGACTAACGGGGGTGGTCCACAATTAGTTTAAATCTTTTCTGCAGGGTAGGACTCAGAGAGTAGTGTTGGGGATTTATTCCAAGACCTCTCGCTGCCTACACTGTGGAGTGCCACAGGGTTCGGTGTTGTCCCCCATGTTATTTGCGGTGTACATGCTTCCATTAGGGGACATTATAAGACATTATGGTTTGAGTTTTCATTGCTGTGCAGATGATTCTCAACTCTATATGTCTTTTGTGTCCGAGCAGGAGTCCGACTCAAGTACATTGTTTAACAACTGCCTCCTGGAGATACAGAACTGGATGAGTACCAATTAGCTGAGGTTGGACCTGGGAAAAACAGAGGTATTGGTGGTAGAACCAGGGGTGAGGATATCAAGTCCATGGGCGGGAAAACCCTCAGGTTTATTTGTGGGAGGAATCCCGCTCATGGCATCTGGTCAGGTGCGTAACCTTGGTGTTACATTTGACAAGGGCTTGACCTTGAGGGCGCAGGTGTCAACCATAGTCAAATCATCCTTTTTTCATCTAAGGAATATAGCACGGGTGAAACACTTGATTCCATCAGAGGATCTTCTTACCCTGGTCCACGCTTTTGTTGCCAATTGTCTTGACTACTGCAATGCCCTTTATCTAGGGCTGCCAGGAGTGGATATCCACCACTTACAGCTGGTACAAAACACGGCAGCTAGGTTGTTGACTGGAAGCCCGAGGTCCAACCATATAACACCTGTGCTTCGCGAATTGCACTGGCTGCCTTTACAGTGGCGGATCACTTTCAAGGTCATGCTGATGACCTATAAAGCCCTACACAGTTTGGGACCTCGCTACCTGAAAGAACTCCTGATTTCTTACTGTCCTTCCCGCTTCCTCCGATCCTCTGGTGAGGGATTGCTGGAGATTCCCAGGGTAACCTTAAAAACATCTGGTGGGATCACATGATGGCAGCCTAGGAAGAGCAGCTTCTCCGAACAGCTCCGTCTCCAGCCTGTATATACTACCTTTGAAGTGGAGAAAATTCGGTTTCTTTGTTAGATAATTGCGAGTGAAGGGTTTGAGAAGCTACTGAAGATTATAAAACCTCCCAAAAATGGATGCCTTTGTCAAAAAGCAAACGGCAAAACATACACCTCCTCCCTCACCGGAGAAAGAGCAGGCCGCAAAACGCCCACGCCAGGGACCCACTAAATCCAGCCGGGAGCCATCTGCATTAATGGAGGAAAGTTTTCTGGAGATTTTTGCCCCACTACAATCTTCAGTTGATGAGATCTATTCGGAAATACAATGCTTTAAAACAGCATTGGAATCGGTTGAGATGAGAGTGGGGGACAACGAGGTAAAAATTAAATCCTTGGAGCTTAAGGCAGACAAACACGATTTGGAAAGAGCCTCCCTCAACAAGAGAATTAAGAAAATTGAGGAAAAGCTTGAAGACCTGGAGGGCAGGAGTAGAAGAAATAATCTTATCTTCCTTGGTATCCCGGAAAAAGAGGAGGGTTCAGCGACTATACAATTTGTCCAGAAGCTCTTTGAAAAAGTAGCAGGTTCACCCCCAAACAGCAGCTATAACGTGGAAAGAGCTCACAGATTACTTCGTTCCCCTCCCATTCCCGGTGCTCCCCCGCGTCCGATAATCTGCAAATTGCTGAACTTTGTGGATAAACAACATATCTTAAATAAAGCTAAATCATTGCAAGACGTCACTTGGGAGAGGAAAAAGATCAGAATTACTCATGATCTTCCACATTCAGTGCGTCTTAAGTGACAGAGCCTGCACCCCATTGTATCGAAGTTGGTAGCAGCAGGTGTTCAATTCCGAGTCCGATATCCGGCGTTGCTCCAGGTCAAGCTTAAAGATCAATGGCATTCTTACGATTCACTTGAAATAGCACAAGAGCAGCTCAGAAATGCCCTGCCAGAACTTTTCAAATGATATCCCGGGGCAGGCCAATGTAACTAGCTGTTGAACTAAATAATCGATCCGATTGAAGGAATGCATACAGGAGGGGGGGTGAACTCTTCAGAATGTTTAATCTATGCATATGAGATACTTTACTAGCTGTGTCATTCAAGAGAGTATTGTGAGCATTGACGAATCCTTAGCTGACCGATCTCTGTTTTTAAGAACTTGGACTAACTCGCTCTTAAAGCCAAGCAAGGACAGAGGGCTTCTAGCAAACTTTGAAGGTCCTGTAATTGAGTATTGTTTCTGCCAATGGAGCCGAATAGAGTACATCATTATAAAGAGAACGCAATTAAGAGGTGGAACTTGAAGGTTTTTATTTTGATATTAAGAGCTGCCCAGAGATGCTGAATATTCACATTCGACTGAAACTTGAGCGCTCTCTAGACAAGCCTTTGACGATTACTCCATCCGGGTCCAAAAATCTGCAAGGGCGGAAATAACCACAGCTAACCCAGGCGGACTAAGTAAGCCCAAAAGCGGTGACCCGTTACGTGCAGGACTCGCTTGATTCATTCCTGACTTTGTCACAGTTCTTGCGGATCGGAGAATAGAGAGAGTAGTAGCCCTCGTATGGAAATGCCTATAACATTGCGATGACGATGAGCGATATAAAAATGTTTATTTCATAGCCATATGATTTAAATGACTCAGGGAAGGTCTATATAGCACGGTTTTTAGTTAAAAGTTAACTGGGAAAAATATTTTGATAACTTTACCACTCTGTTTGAGTTTTTTTTTTTTTTCGATATGGCGAGAATATATTTCCCCACTAGAGGGGGTTACAGACCAAGGAAAGATTGGATTTTTGTTAATTAAACAGTGCATGGTGATATTATATTACGGAGGAGGTGAGCATAATGGGAGATAGTTGTTTTCCATGTCCTGATGAGGCTGAGTTTTCTGTTATGCAGCTTATTGTTTCTTTAGTTGATTACTTTGCAAGGGTTCAGATTATATAATAAGATTGAGCTGGGGTGGGGCTGCTGGAAGCCTAGGTTGGTATTATCATCACACGACATAGTGAAGTGGTGGTGCAGTTATTGGGACTGGGGATAGTTATGGGGTTTGGGGGAGAGGGAGGAGAGTGAGGGGGGAGGGGGGATATAGGAATAACAGTATTCGCATGCCAAATTATTGCACTGATCGAGACAAGCGGTTAATGGAGCTTTACTTAGCAGAGGAAGATTATAATGGGACATCATATTCGAATTCCAAGGGTTATGATAAGAGGTATTAATTTGCTAAGTTGGAATATTAAGGGTGCTAGAGATAGATGTAAGAGACAGATAGTGTTGAAACCCCTTTCGACCCTTAACACTGATGTTGTATGTTTACAGGAGACACATCTTCCTAGAGAGGATACTCAACTATTTGTTAAACAGTGGGTGGGCCAAGCATTCGGGGCTGGCTTTTCTTCCAACAAAGGTGGTGTGGCCATAATATTCCATAAGAGGACCCCCTTCCAACTAGAGAAGGAGATATGGGATAAGCAGGGCCTATATATTTTTCTAGTGGGAACTTTAGTCTCAGTAAAGGTAGTTATTGGATCAATCTATGGCCCAAATACAGATTCCCCACAGTTTTTTATGCAAATATCGGAGGTTTTGAACAGTTACACATCCTCCACCTTGTTATTAGGGGGAGATTGGAATATCACAATGCAATTAGATCTAGATAGGACTAATAATAGGCGCGTGGGTTTCTCCCCTGCACAGCGAGCCCTAAAAGAAGTAATGGATAACTTAGGCCTAGTCAATGTCTGGAGACTGACAAATGGGGATGTGAGGCAATACACCTTTTTCTCTAGTCCACATAAATCATGTTTTAGAATTGATTATTTTCTAGTCAGCATGAGTGTTCTTCCCTCGGTCCTAGATGCTAGAATTAATGCAAGAGTCATATCAGACCACTCCCCAGTTTCCATCAAGTTGGTACCAACTCATGGTATTACAAGGGACTTTAGGTGGAGATTGAATAATCAATTACTACAGACACCTTTCACACAAGAGCAAATAAAGACATTCATAATACATTTTATTGACAGTAACTTAAACTCGGTCCCGAACATAGATATTGTGTGGGCAGCTTTGAAATGTGGGCTCTGGGGAGAATGCATTCGGATATCGGCTACTAGGGCTAGGAAATCCAAGATGCACTTGGAAGAAATAACAAAGGACGTTAGAGCTTTGGAGAATAACATTACAAAACACTCCGATGAGGGAGATTGGGTTAAATTGCACCAATTACAAGCCCAATATACAGCAATAATGATGCAGAGAGCGGAGCTTGCTTTACATAGAACGAAGATAAAATATTTAGAATCAGGGGGAGAGGGCAGGCAAACTACTTGCACTTAGATTAAAACAGTTAGACTCTAATCGAGTTATTAATGCAATCCGAAGAGATGGTAGGGACAATATGGTAAAAGAGCCAAAGGAATTGTGGCCATCTTTAGAGAATATTTTCAACAAATTTATTCAATCGAATCAAAGGATAATCCCACCTCTGTGGAAATTTACAGGTTTTTAGGTTCTGTTTCCCTAAACAAGATATCGAACACTGAGGTGAGCCAGTTAGGAGCCCCAATTCAAGAGGCAGAGGCGAAATTAGCGGTCTCCCAACTAGCTGGAGATAAATCCCCGGGGGCCGGATGGGCTAACTACCAACTTCTATAAAGCCTACATGGACATAATATGCCCAATCATAACCAAAGTTTATAATTTTTGGTTCAGAGGAGGTATCTCTGATCCGGCTTTTCTAGAAGCACTTATCACTCTTATTCCCAAGCCTGGACGGGATCCTGTGCTGTTGGGCAGTTATCGTCCGATATCACTGTTGAATGTTGATATTAAAATATTAGCTAAAATACTAGCTAATCAGTTGGGCCCACTAATGAGTAGCATGGTTAGTGATGAGCAAGTGGGATTTATGAGTGGCAGGTTATCCAGTGATCATCTACTTAAGATTCACCACCTAATTGTATATGCCCAAGGTACACAATCCCCAGCAGCGTTATTGGCACTGGACGCCGAAAAGGCATTTGACCGAGTGTCTTGGGATTTTCTTTTTGCAGTTATGGGCAATTTTGGATTGCCTAAAGAATTCTTGAGTTGGGTTCGAATTTTATATAGTACACCCATAGCTTGTATATGGTGCAATGGCATATTGTCGGCCTCCTTCCCTCTGGCATGTGGCACAAGACAGGGATGCCCTCTATCTCCACTTCTGTGTAATTTATATCTTGAACCCTTGATTTGCAGACTGAAGGCATCACATGTGATCAAGGGAATTAAATTAGGGAGTAGGCGATATCTTATTTCAGCGTATGCAGATGATCTTCTTATGCATTTAGAAGAACCAGATACTGGCATACCGGGAAATACTACAAGAAATAACACAATTTTCCAGAGTCTCCAATTACAAGATCAACCCCTCTAAGATGAAACTTTTCCCGCTGAACAATAGATGTTATCCCAATATAGCGAGGGAGTTTTGCCTGACCTGGGAACCAAAGATGTTGACATACCTTGGTGTTAAGATTAGCAGAGGAATAAGTTCAATGGTTAAGGAGAATCTTTGCAGTCTCATTAAAACTATCAAACAAGATCTAACTAGGTGGAACTTTATGCCCCTGTCACTATGGGCCAGAATAGAAGTGGTCAAAATGAATATATTACCTAGGATTATTTACCCCTCTAAACATGCTGGGATGTTACCTGCCCAAATTCTGGTTCGAGAGCCTAAGAAAGATGCTTAATGCTTATCTATGGAAAGGGAAAGCAGTTAGGAGAGGGTGCCAGAAACTTACAAGCCCAAAAGAGTCTGGAGGCCTCACTCTTCCTTCCTTTTTTAAGTATTACATTGCATCACATACAAGTAAGGTAGTTCATTGGCTTAAACCAAATATACCATCGACCTCGCACCCTTATATACCTCTTTGGATTTTTATTGAAAGAGACTTAGTCAGGAAACACTCGATATCAGTAAACACGGTTGCATACACTAATATCAAACTTCTCCCTAGGCTGCTAAAGGACACCCCTATTGGATGGTCATTGAAAGTTCTGCAGCAGGCCCATAAACTTCTAAGGGTCAGTTGGAGGAATTCACAAGAACAAATGTTGACAGAATATTCACTTTAATAGAAAGGGCACCAATTATGCCTAGATTTTGAGACCATTGAGGGCCTAAAGCTGGGAGACTTGGCCCTCAGGGTAAGATAATATCATATGAGTGGGCATGTATTAAATTCCCAGAACTAAAAGGACATTATTTCAAGTTTCAACAAGTATCCAAGTCAATCAAAGCTCATTTTTACAAAAAGGAGGCCTGGACAGAAAATAGAATTGAGTTATTAGATTTACTTAAAATAGCTGACCAACCCCACTATATCTCCAGAATCTATGGTGCATTTCAACGGTTAGATGATAACCTTCCGTCTGGTGTTAGTCATTATTGGATACGTAGATTAGGATTAACAGAGGACATGTACACATGGAAGCGCATATGGCTTCACACACATAAAAATATCAGACAAGATAGATACAAGCTTCAACAGTTTTTCATTATATACAACATGTATTACACTCTTATGAAACTACACAGAATGGGCAGGTTAGCACACTCCACATGTACCAGATGTGGGAAAGAGGGAAGTGATATATATCACACACTGTGGAGTGTGCTAAGATTCAGCCCTTCTGAAAGCGATTGCTTCTTTGTCACGAACCGTAGACTTAGAAGTTTTCTTTACACCTGAAATCTGTCTGTTGAATAATTTTTGTATGGAGATGACTAAACAGCAGAAACTGTATATGGCCATAATATCAGCTACTGCAAAGGCTGTCATCCTGAGACACTGGAAGGACACCTTTACCCCATCGGCAGTAGAGTGGTACAAAGAAATCACGTTGGCATTACAGGTAGAATCCCATATAGCCAGGATGAGCAACAGAGCCCAGGGTTATGATTTCAGGTGGGGCCCACTAGATATTGCCCTGACTTCATGGCACACCAGGAGTCACTTATAAGAGACATCCCCTCGTTGGAAATTTCTGTTTGTGTCGATTGGCATGCGAATGCTGTTTTAGGTAATGGCTGGGGGGGGGTTTGGAGTAGAGGTTAGATACTTTTCATAGGCATGATCATGCTAAGAATATAGGCTGGTTAGTAATGTATATAGTATATTCACATCTATCCTGTAAATACTTGCCAGCTTAATGTTTGCTGAAGGTATATGTTGTGGATATGTCAATAAAACAAATTGAATAAAAAAAAAAAAACAACTGGTGGAAGAGCATTTGCCTTTATGGCCCCTACCCTGTGGAATTCTCTACCTTACAGATACACAATAGCCTGACTGTGGAGAGCTTTAAAAAAGCTTAAAAGACCTTCCTTTTTTAACCAAGCATTTTTAATGACTTGAATTGTGTTGGATTGTGTTTTGAATTTAAATGTTGTTTATAATTATGGGTTTTAATATTGTATGAAGGATATTGTAAAGGCACCCTGAGCTTTGGAAGGGCACCTTATAGAAATAAATATTTACTTACTTGCTTACTTACATGTGTGAGTGTATATATATACTGTATATGTATGTAAATATATATGTATATATGTATGTGTATATATATATGTGTGTGTATATATATGTGCGTGTATGTATATATGTGTGTGTGCGTGTGTGTGTGCGTGCGTGCATATATGTATGTGTGTGTATGTATGTGTGTGTGTGTATGTATATAAATATATATATATATATATAGGCATGAATACAGTATTCGAGAGACTCATACCTACTGCACATTGACACCCTGTAACTTTTTGCTGAATTGTTAAAAGGTTCACATGACACACCTAATTTGTAGTCCCACATTAGGAGAGATATTAAACATAATGTGACCCAATTTGGTTCCACCGTGTTCTTTCAGTTTTATCACAAACATCAATTTACCCCTTCAAATAGGGTTTGATTTTGTGACATTGCTTCCATTCCCAATTTAAGTATTTAAACACAGAACTTTATTGTGCCTTAGAAACCCAACTGTTGTTAATGTGTTATCTAATTACTTCATTTAAGCCTCCCCCAAGAACTCTCTGTACAGAATAAAAGTTTTTGCCTTTTATTTAATCATTTTATACAGCTGTAACGTTCATTACATTTAGTGTCCATCTAGTACCTCATCCTAAGCAGACTGTGCCTTTAATTTGCATGAACTGTGGTCCAAAAGCATTATTGTGTCTGGTGACCTTCTTTTTGTTACTGACATGCTGCCAAAACCTTGCAGTTTGTTATAACTCATTTATTTAGAAAATTCCCTTTTCCCCATGGCGTGTTATTTTCGTGTCCTTTTGTTGCCTACGTTACTATTGGTTTCTCCACTGGCCCAGAATGTTCAGAACCAGAAATGCATGCTGACACCTTCAGTCATCACCCCATGGCCCTTTAAAGCTGTTGACCTGGTGGGTCTGCATTCTTTGTACTGTCACCTACATTCTGGACAAGACATGTTGTCCTCCTGAAGTTTGGAGTTATGCACGTTACAGGCATTACAGTGGGCTATTCTCTCTGCATCTCAGCTGCTCTTGAACAAAAGAGCAGCTGAGATGCACACTGTTCCCCAGTGTGTCAGATGTCTGCAGATTGTAAAGATACACATTTGCTTTTTGGGAAACACAGAGACATGTAGTCGGACCTTGCCTCATGGTCCCAAGATGCTGAGCTCAGGGTATGAAGGGTGGGGTGGGACAGAGAGAGAGTTGATTTTAAAGCATTTTAAAGTTGAACAACTGCAGGTTTCCTAGATTAAATGGTTATACATATTTACCTATTCTATAGACCAAGTCTCTACATGGGGATCATTCTGTGTGACCTGGTCCCTGTGTGGGGGGGGGCATTTTGTGTGATCCTATTCTCTATCAGGGGCCCCTTCAATGTTACTGCTGTTAAATAGTTTGTTCTGTACTGGGCAAAAAAACTGCAGTTTTGGGGAGTATATCAATTGGATCTGGTTAGTGTTGGGGCTCATTTTGTATTAGGCATCAGAACACCATATCTACAGTTTGGAGAGTTCTGTAATGAGAAATAAAATACATGCTGTATTGGGGAGTAAATGAATAGGACCTGGTCTCTGCAGGTGCTCAGTTTGTGTAGATCTGATCTCTTTAGGGGCTTATATTGTGTGGGAGGCATCAGAACACCAGAACTACTTTTAAACTACCTGCTTATCTGCTAAACTTAAAAAGAAATCCTGGTTAATATCATATTTATTTTTGTAAAAACACTTCTGTAGAACAGAAAAATGGTCAGCACTCCAAACATACTCACAGTACTCATTTATGTGCAAGTGCATCGAAGCCATTTAGCAGCAGAAAAGCAAATAACAGCAGCAGTAAACAAAGAGTTGGGTAATCCACAAATTTCTCAGATCCACAGGATTCTATAAGATGGCAACTTTTAAAAAAAATATATTGCGCCCACCGACTCAACACTGAGCACCCAAATGCCAGCACAGAATCATTTACATTTCAGTAATATATTTTGTGATCATTAGGTGTGCCATGTGCTGCATGTTAGGCCAAGAGTCTAGCATGGCACATTAAACAATTACTGAGATTCACTGCAACAGTAAAACAAGCCTAAAAGGGCACAAACACCAAAAATGGATGTAAAATGACTGTAATTGATGTTAACCGGGTTGCAGTCACCAAAAACATCAACCCTGTTCATTGTTTTTGTGCAGTTTTAGGCTCATTTGGCTGCTATTGCAGTGTATCTCAGTAACTGGACTATGTGCTACATGATATGCCTTAAATGGCTTCCATGGCAGTACAAGTGAAGAAAAATACTGTTTTTTTCCTTACTGAAATGATTGCTGTCAGTGATTGTTAAAGTGTTACCCTTTGTTCTGTATTTTTTTCATTCAGGTTTTGGTGTGCACTTTTAGGATTACTTTGCTGTTGCAGTGAATCACAGTAATTGTTTGCTGTGCCATGTGCTGCATGATAGGCTGAGGGCATAGCATGGCATATCAAACAATTACTGACATTAACTACAATAGCTGAAGAAACCTAAAAGTGCACCCTCTCCCAAAATGCACTGGTTGCCATATTCACCTGCAGGACCATGCTGTGGACACAGTGAGTGACGGAACCATGGAGGGGTCCATTTGACAACAGGAAGGGGCTGTGTCTTCAGCTGTGGCTGTGATCTAGGGGATGGCATCATTAGTAATAGGGATAATTGTGTATATCTGCACCTTACAAGGGGACTATGCAAAATTACATTGCACTCTGTGATTACAGGACTTCACCAGATTTCAGGTCCATGACTTTCCATTTGTATTGTGCCAACATCGGAAAATCTCCTGGACACAAAACTTGTTTGCCCATAACAGGGCTTTGGAATATGGACATCTGCGCAAATCTGGGTTTGTGCAGAAAAACTAGGCTTTACACATGGGCAAGCTTTTGAAGATCTGGCCCCTTAAGTCAGTTTTTAAGTTCATTTTCATTTCTTAAAACACATTTTAAGATTGAAGCAACTCACTCAAGAGCTTAGTTCTATTAGTAGGAAGTGACCCACTCCAGGGTGTGCAGTTATTAGGAATTAATCAATACCCTGAGTGCATTGTGAAGCACAAGGCTGCTGGCTGAGTGTCCTCACAACACCCAGTGTGTTGATTAATCCCTAATAACCGCACACCCTGGAGGGGGCTATTACACTCATAACAGAGGGTGGACTACAAAACAAGGAGAAAGCAATATACATGTTTTTCTCCTTTTATAAAAGACAAGCAAATTACTGTATTCTGCTGCCTAAAAAAATAGTCCCCAACAAAATTGCTGTCATGCACATACAAATGTCAGAAGGAAAGTGTTGCTATGCTTTCTCTGACATTAGTTGTGCATGCTATGCCTTCTGAGACAGCACAGTAGCTCTGAAGTGCAAAATATGGAGTTGCCTCTTGTGGTGCAGACACGGTGTCTATACCTCCACTGGCTTAACTGCTCTGTCTCTCTGTCTGTGGTTACATTAATGCATGGCAAGCAAGTAAACATTTTCCCCAGCAGTGCAGTCATACAGTCTACCAGACTGTATTCTACCAATTAAGAAATGGCAACTAATGGGACTCAGAGCTTGCAGGTCTTTCTGGAACTCTGTTTCTCTGTCCACCAGCATAAAGCTCACTTTCAGATCATGACATCATTGGGGGGGGTCTCCCTCTCTTCACACTGTTCCATCTGACTTTATGCCACAACTATGGGATTTACCTGTCAATCTGGCTGTGCAACAGAAAGATGACCATGGGGACCACACACTTCACTCTGGGAACAAGCTTGGGTAAGAGGCAAGACTACAAACTTTGAACACTACAGCTACTGTTGCTGTACTGCCTGGGACTACATGGCAGGCCTCGGCTCTCACTCACTAAGCAGGGATAGTAATGGCTACTCCACAGACTGCAATTGTGCACTATAACAAGATCAGAACAGAAACACAGGCTGATCTCTCAGAGGGATGGTTCACCACTAGCTGTCATATATTGTGGAGTAAGCAATGGTCACCTGATGGTTGTTTACCATTCACCTGCCTTTATCTACCCCATGTTATAAGTCATTAAGATACTTTCAGTGTTTTGCTTTCAGCCTTAAATATCACAAGCAGCAAGGGCATGCATTAATCCAAAACACCCCCATTCATCTCATAAAGATATAGTTGGTTTTCCTCTCTCTTATTGTAGGCTTGGGACCAGCTGGTATATGTAATAGACAGACCAGATGAGATTCAATCCATACTACACTGTAACAGAAAACATTTGTGAATATCTTAAGTTAATTATGTTGTGACTACAGTACAATCTTCAAAATGTTCAAAAAATGTTATACCAAATATCCATAGTATGACAATCATTTTTTTAGTTGAACATTAGCAATAACTTCTGGTATGACTTAGTGAGACACTTGCTATGATACTGATACTACTGTTCTGGTGTCCATGTTACTCGTGACTTCTTGTGTTGTGTCTGTGTTACTCGTGTGATGTCCTCTGTAGTCTGAGTTACTCACGTGACATCCTGTGGAAAAAAACCTTGTAAATAAAGTATAAGTCACTTTCTGAAAATTCAGTGATTTCTGTCTTTTCCTATGAGGGTAATACAGCTGTGCAAAAAAACAATGGGCTAGAAAATCAAGGACATGAATGTGGTAGCCAAACTTAAACATGTTCAGATTTGGGCATACAGTGATCAGTAAACATATTGTGGTATAATTACCAACAAGTTAAGTTTATGACAAAAAACTGAAATGTTAGATATTATGCTACCTAAATAGATACCATAGACATAGTAATATCAAAAAATATATGTTTGATAATATGACAAATTTGCTGTCAAGGACATGATGTTACTCACATTACGTTGCCCTTGTGGGAACTTTTAATCCCATTTTTTAGCACCTCTGATCTACAAACTATCTTTATGTTGGGGACTGAAATACTACCACATGCAACCAATGCAAATATGATATGGTTATGACAATTGACCAAAATAAATTTTGGAACCTGATTGTCACACTTTGTCTCTCGAGTAGCATATTGATACATATATATATATATATATATATATATATATATAAATGGTAGCACGGTAGTGCTACCATAGTTAGGGTTGAGGAGCCATTTACATGTTAAACCTAAACATTTGCACCTTAATAACTTTTCAACCATTTAACAGATTTACTTGAAATTTGGAATACATGATCAAGAAGCATATATCTTGGGATCTGCCAACTTTCGTACCATTCATTTATACGGCTGTGGAGTTATTAAGCGTGATCTGCACACACGTTTACACTTTTTTGGAATTCTTTGCTTGTCTCTACAGGTTGCATGATTTGTGCAACCGGTCTGAAATCTTTATGAAATGTGCTGCCAGGGTCCCTGATGTGCCTTTTGAAGATTTCATGAAAAAACATTAGACGGTTCAGAAGTTATTCAAAAAACAAGTTCCCATTATAAGTCAATGGGAAAAGTTAACAAAAAGTTCAACACTTTCGCAAATGCAGTTTTTACATTCACAAATGGCCCTTTTACTGTCGCAGATGCACCATTTTCTTTTCAGTTGGTGATCAGAAAAATGTTTGTCATTTAAATTTGGGACCCTCTAGCAACCTAATTATTTTTGTATTCACCTAGTCGGACCCTGAGGATGCTAAGCATGTCTTTATTTTGGGGTAAAACACCCCAGAAATACGTTTTTCAGATTTCTGGAAAAAGTACTTTTGCAAAGTACTTTCGCATTTACGACACTGTTGTATGAATTTGCGAAAGCTTTCACAAAGTTCGACAGCACTTTTCCAGGCTGTGGCTAAATGACAGCAATTCTTTGCCACCCTTCTGCAAAAGGATGATTTAGTCTTTTGGGCTGAAATGTTGGCTGCATTCCCTCCAAATATCACAGATGTGCCTTTCACTGTTTTGGTTAAAAAATATTACAGGGCAGCATAGTTACAGCACTCCAAAGTTGACGCTTTTTCCCATAGGATTACATTATGGTGTCCGCCGCATTACTGGAATCCTTTGCCACCCTGCTGCAAAATAATGGTTTGGTCTTTTGGGCTAAAATTTGGAGGGAAAAAAGCCAATATCATACAAATGTGGCTTTTTGTGGTTTGGTGAAAAAATATTACAGGGAGGCAAAGTTATGGCACTCCGAACTTCTCTTTTTTTCCCATAGGATAATAATACGGTGTTCGACACGCCTTTCAGGGCCCGTATTTCGGAAACGATGCGAGATACGGACTTTTCATCAGAAAAATACTTAGCCCCCTAGCACGGGCTAAGTGTTAAACTAGCCAGGAAAGTCATAAATCATATGACTTTTTAATTTTTTTTCTACGTTGTACAGTTCCTGAGATATAAGCAATTTAGTAATCCAACTCCTCATTTTCTGCTCCGAGACCCATTATTATGCATACATTCTTTGTACTGACTGTCTTTCTCTATGCAGCTTTTGGGAAAAACCAGTCTGTGTGCTTACATTACTCTTACCACTTCTGCTTGCAGTTCCATACCTGTTTCTCTAACTGTTCCTGTCTATGCCACCATGTGCGTTACCCTTTGTGTTTTCATTTGCACTTGCATTTGCATTATTTTAACCATTTGTGTCTACAATACTGTTTATCTTTGTGTTTCACTTTGCGTTACCATGCACATTACCATTTGCATTTGTGGGCACTGTGTTACTATGTGACAAGACAGCACGTAGCTGGAGCATGGGGCCCAAAGGGCCTGGTGCTCCCACTGCCACATTACAGTCACTATTTCTCAAACTAATTCTCAAAAAGAAGGGAAATTAGAGGCAAAAAACTCTGTTTAATGCATTAGTGAGGGTTGTTCCACAGCAACAAATGCAAGGAAATTGGCTTGTGTTGATGAAAGCCCCTCAGACCTTTGCTCACACCCCAACCACATCGGTGCACATTGGGGTTGTCAGTCCCAACTCTCACCCCATTCTCCTATACCTCTGCTTCTTCACACATCTAATGGGGTGAGAGGTAGGGCCGCAACCCCAATGCACACCCCTGATGCAGATTGGGGTGTGGGCGGGGGGTCCTGGTGGGGCTTTCAACCCAACATGGAAATTCTCACTTTGTCACTGTGGAACAACCCTAACTAATGCATTAAACAGAGTTTTTGCTTTCTGATATATATATATATATATATATATATATATATATATATACACACACACATATATATATGTGTATATATATATATATATGTATATATAATATATATATGTGTGTATGTATGTTTATATATATGTATGTATGTAACCTGCGATTGTCCATCTTAACATTTCCACCATTCCAGCTGCAAATGCCCCAGCACCCAGCACTTCCAATCAGTCTTTGCACCCATAGCACCTTACCTGTCATATTAGCTCGACAAGACCCTCTAGCTGCACTGTCTTCCACCCTCACTCCCCTCTCCCCATATCTCCACTCCTGCCCCTGCCCCAACCACCTTCCATACTCCCGCGTAACCCCCCACCACCTTCCCTCCCTCGATCTCCTACCCTCACTTTCCCACCACCCACCCCCTTCCCTTATCTTGCTCATAGCTCAAGTCTTTGTACTGGTTATTACATGTCTGTAAGTCAATGACTATATGTTTGTAACTAAAAATGATGACTGTTGCACACGCTGATGTGGAACCTTTGTAAAAGAGCCTCGGCGCTCAAAGGTATTGTAATCCTATATTGAAATAAATAAATAAATAAAAAGAGTGTGTGTGTGTGTGTGTGTGTGTGTGTGTGTGTGTATATTTATATATATATATATATATGTGTGTATGTATGTGGATATATATATATGTATATATATATATATATATGTATGTATATATGTATGTATGTATGTATATGTGTATGTATGTATATGTGTGTGTGTGTATATATATCCTCGAGGAAAGGAGGGAGAGAGGGGACATGATAGACACTTTCAAGTACCTCAAGGGAATCAACAAAGTCCAAGAGGGTAGCATCTTTCAGAAAAAGAGATGTGTAAGAACAAGTGGGCACAATTTGAACATAGAGGGGGAACGGCTCAGGGGCAATGTGAGGAAGTATTTTTTCAAAGAGAGGGTGGTGGACGCATAGAATGGCCTTCCTGAGGAGGTTCTGGGGTCAAAAACTGTGGGGAAATTCAAGAATGCATGGGACAGACATAAGGCAATGTTGGTGTCGGTTAGGAAGAAGTAGGCTGTTGGTTAACTATGATCTGCAGTCTATCCAATAGGTAAGGAAATGGGCAGACTGGGTGGGCCAAGCTGTCCTTATCTGCCATCAAAGTCTATGTTTCTATGTTTCAGTGTAATCATGCTATGGATTAAAATGCAGTGAATTTTACCTGAAGTGCTATTAACATTATTTCCCAAAATGGGGGCATGTTTCTTTGTTGTGTTGTGTGGGGGGAGGCTGATCTAAATAAAGAGAGGGAACTTCATTATATGCAATCTGTGGTGTGCAGAAAAGATGCAGCACACCTTATTGCAGTCAAGCTAAGGATTTAAGTGCAATGAAGTTTACTTTAAGTGCTATTATCATTATTTCCCAAAATGGGTGCATGTTTCTTTGTTGTGTTGTGGAGATCTAACTAAAGAGAAGGAACTTCAGTATATACTGTATGATGTGCAGAAAGGAAGTAGCATGATGCAGCACACCTCAATGCAGTCAAGCTATGGATTTAAGTGAAATTAATTGTACTATTAAAGTGCTATTGCCACTGTTTCCCAAAACAGGTACATGTTTATTTATTGTGTTGTGGGGTGGGAGCTAATGTAATAAAGAAAGGAAACTTATACATTATTTGTTTACATTATCCTGACAGTATCTTGTGTGCAAAAAAGATGCTTCACACTTCGATGCATTTCATGTTGCAGAGTCTAAAGAAATATACTATGAAGTGCTTCAGATTTGTTACCAATATGAAGTTCAATGAGTGTTCTGGATGGGGTGGGGTCCGAACAAGGGATTAGGGAGCTGCTCAATTATTTCTGGTACATGAGTGGCAAAAACGGTTCCACACACTGGCAAAACTAACTCTGCTGGGTTTGCAAATATTAATAAAAAGCACTATGAATTGCATTTTTGGAAAATGTTTGGAAATTTTGTCTTTTTTTGAGTCCCACCCCCATACAAAGATACAGTTCAAGAACTACAATTATAGAAACTTTTGTATTATAGTGCTTTCTATTGTAATTTCCATACTCTGCACAAGCTTTTTATATAGGTGTGTAACACTGTTTTGCTATCTAGCAACCTGATAGAGTTTTCCAAATTCACTACCTCTTTTTTTGGGACCCCCACCCCACACCATACAGCTGCCAAACTGTAACATATTTCATTTAGTTGTGGCACTTGCACACACTGAGACAAGGCACAATGTTCAATATGAAAACTTGAAAGCAAAAAACATTTTGGGGTGACAGGTACCCATTTACATATGGAGTGAGGCAGATGTACCATGTTTTTGCATGTCCCTTCCCCGAGGAAGTAGCAGTATTGAAATAACCTGCCCCATGGCTTGTGCCTGAAAATGGTGCCCTAGATCGGCGCACTCACCCAGTTATCAAAGATTTAAGTAAATGATGCCCCAAAGACTAAAATTAAATAAATGATGCCCTACTATGTGGCCACCATCTCTGCTGTCACCTGTTTCAGTCAGGGGGCCCTGCACCTATGGCCCTGCCCTGGAGGGGTATGCCAGTGCTTCCCAACAGTGTCCATCGGAGGGGGTGCCTGTGTGGTGGCCCCACCTGGTGCAGAGAAGCCTGGCATTGAGGCAGTTGTCAGGGCATATACTGAGCTCCTAAGTGCTGAATGGGTCTGGACCCCCTCTCCCAAAACAGAGTACATTTGGGGGTGGGGGAACCACTAGACATCAAGCACATATAGTCTGTGCTGGGAGCCATACACAGGTGAATTTTGGTCAGTTTGTGTGGTGTTGTTTGTGCTTGGGTGTGGGATGTCTGAGGGTAGTAGTCAGGCCTGTTTGGACAATCTGTGCTGGGAGATTCACAAAGAAAAACATAGGCCATGTCACGTGGTGCTAGTTGGGTGTGGAGTTGTCAGCAATCTTCTCTGGTGGTGTTGGTGGTGGGGAGAGGTCTGTGGGGGAAAAATGGCCATGTTGCTCATTTGCTTGCTCTGCTATAAACAGAGAAACTTATCTCAGGCAAGGGTGTAGGCAGGCATACTCACTGTACACATTTGTGTACAGTTTTGTTGAGTGCCTGTCACAAACCATAAGCTTTTCTGTTAACATTTTCATTCTAATCTGTAATATTTGTGTTAGTGTAGGCCACTGAGGAGTGTATCTGTTTAAACTTCTGTTGTTTAGGAGACAGATTCATGTATAACCTCTTTAAAGATTAGAGGAATCATCTGACAACAATCTGACTTGTTTGGAAGAGGGTGCCATTTGGAAAGGATGTGTAAATTTTTTAATGGGGGGGTGTAAGTGTTGGAGACTGTGTACAAAACAGAAATTTCTGGCTATACCCCTGATCTCAGAGGTTGTTTTTAACATTGTTTTACTAGCCCAACACATAGTGAAAAACTGAGCAGGACTAGTGCAGCTAATTATATTCTTGTCCATCTTGACTAGTGCAGGTATGTTATGACTTTAATGAAATTGCAAAAGGCACTTATTTTCAGAATCTAGTCCTCCTGCTTATCTCTCTCAATACTCCAGATGACTCAGGTGATTAACAGCTCATTAAGAGCTGCACTTATGTGGTAGTTCATGAGGGTGATACAATTAAAGACTCTTTGTGAGTCATTATCACTCCACTCTTAGGACTTTCAGCTAGTGGTCAGGGTGCGATTAAGGGTAGAGTACAGTTAAGACTTTAGCTTCCAGTTTTATAAATGTACCTGTGTCTGAAAGTGTATTCCATATTATTCAGACCAGTGCCCCTAATTTTCCCTACATTCTGATTGTCTGTATCCAACATTTTCAGTGAGAAAATGCTAAGAGACCATGGCATATCTAAGGAATAAAGAGGGTCTTTGGAGATGGTGATGGGGAACCACTAGACACCTGACACATGCTCACAGAATAAAGCAGGTATTTGGGGTTGAGGAGGGGACTCTAGACGTCAGGGCATACTCGTAGAATAAAATGGGTGTTCAGGGATGTGTAGGGGGTCTGCTGGACACCAGGGCATTACTATAGAAATAAGAGGGTGTTTTGGGATGGGTAGGGGATCACTACACTCCAGGGCATATGAGTGTGTTTGGGATTGGGGGTGGGGATCACTAGACATCTGGCACATACTCACAGAATAAGGGGGTGTCAGGGGATGGGAAGGGGGGACCACTAGACACCAGGGACATACTCACAGAATAAAGTGGTATCCAGGGATGGGGGGTCTGCTGGGCACCAGGGCATACCTACAGAATTAAGACAGTGTTTGGGGATGGGGAAGGGGACCACTAGACTCAAGGGCATATGAGTATGTTTGGGGATGGGGAAGGGAGACCACTAGACACCTGGCACATATTCACAGAATAAAGTGGGTGCTCTGGGATGGGGGACCACTAGACACAAGGGCAGAACTATGAACATACATACAAACATACAAAAATGCCAGCAGAAACAGGCCTTGCAGTCTATCGAGTCAGCTAGATTGTGCAGCTAGTCCCTAAACTCTCAGCTGCCCCATCGTCTCCTCCCCACTTTCTCACTGTCCCAATCCTTCTTAAAATCACCCACCATTCTACAGGCTACCATCTCCTCAGGCAAAGTATTACACCTGTCCACCATCCATTTTGTGAAAACATGTCTCCAGATTTGCCTCCTGAAACTTCCCCCCTCCAATCTCAACTGATGCCCTCTCATATCCCTCCTCTTCTAATCTGGAACTCCCTTCTGTATTAGTCTTGTTTATCACCTTCAGGTATTCAAAGGTTTCAATGATATCCCCATCCTCCTCTCCTCCATGGAGTACATGTTCAGCTTGCCTGCCCTATCCACGAGGACTTTTCCTCCAATCCCTGGATCATCTTTGTCCCCTACGTTGTACCCTCCAACAATTTGATGTCCTTCTTCAGGAATGGGCATCAGTACTGCACGCAGTACAACAAGTGCAGTCTGACCAGAGATCTGTAAAGGGGAAGGATCACTTCCCTATTTTGGGAGGAAATTCCCCTTGCTATACACCCCAGCATCCTGTTGGCTTTTGCTGCCCTTTCCTGCACTGAGCTGAGTTGTTCATGCTGCCTCTTATAAGCACCCCCAGATCCTTTTCCTCATTTGTTCTTTCCAATTGTACTTCTCCCCATTGATAGCTCCTCCCCTGGCTCCTAGCTCCAAAGTGTAGTACCTTGGACTTCTTGGCCTTGAACCCCAACTGCCATGTTTCTGACCACTTCTGTAGTTTGGTCAGGTCCTCCTGCAGCCCCCTGCACACTTCGATGTCATCTACCATAGCCCCCATCTTTGTATCATCTGTGACCAGACTGATCCTACTCTAGATCCTGTGTGAGACATCAAATAGGAATATCCAAAAAAGCACTAGTTTCAGTACTGATTTATGTGGCACCCCACTAGTCTCCTCCCTCAGTGATGACAGTCCCCCCACTACAACCCTTTGCTGCCTCCCATTCAGCCAGCTGATGATGCACTTGACCATCTTTGTTCCCACCCGTGTATATTTCAGCTTCCCTCAACCTCCCATGTAGCATGGAATCAAAGGTCTTGCTGAAGTCTAAGTATAGGACATCCACTGCATGGCTCTTGTCCAGTTCTCTGGTCACCCAGTTGTAGTACTCAATTAGGTTTGTCTGGCAGAATCTGTCTGATACAAACATGTGCTGTTGACCATCCTGGAGACCATTGTCCTCCAAAAAGTCAGCATCCTCTCTTTATGATTATCTCCATGATCTTACCCACAATTGATGTAAGGCTCACTGGTCTGTAGTTGCTTGTTTCATCCCTAGGTCTACTTTTGTGAATGGGCACCACATAGCCCATCCTCCAGCTCCCATGGTATGCAACCTGTTTCCAGGGAGGTATTGAACAGGTCAGCCAATGGTACTGCCAGGATATCCACTAGTTCCTTAAGAATCCTAGTGTAAATGCCATTTGGTCCCAGTGATTTGTCCACCCTCAGTGCCCTTAATCCCTCCAGAACCCTTTCCTCTGTAATCCCTGTATCAGTCTCCCCTTCCCCCACTGCTAACTCACCCCTCCCTTGAGGTATCTGCCCCCCTTTCTCTCGTGTGAACACAAAACAGAAGTATTCATTTAATGCCTCTGCCTGTTTCTTCCTCTTCTTCACAAACCCACAGTCCTTCCTGATCCTCACAATCTGGTCTTTGTATTTTCTTCTCTCTCTAATGTATCTGAAGAAGTCCTTTTCTCCTTCCTAAATATCCTGTGGCAGACTCAGCTCCCTTGAAGCCTTGGCCACTCTAACTAGCCTGGTAATTACCTAGTACAGAATTAAGAGGGTGTTTGTGGATGGGGAGGGGGAACCGCTAGACACCAAGGTATACTTAAAGAATAAAGAGGGTATTTAGCTGATTTGCCAGTGCTGACATCCTGAACACGGGAGTTGTAGGGCTGGCACAGAGGGAGAAGGATCGAGCATCCTAGGGATAGATCTCATTCTCTTGGGGGAGGGTGGGAGCTTGTGCAGTGCTTTATGGACACCTGGCAGAGACTGGGGATCTACTGTGACTGGCACTGCACCCATGGGGAGTGAGGCAGTGTAGAATGTCACTGCACATCCTGCCCCTGGCATGATTCTCTGCCACCACCATCTCTGCTGCCACCAGTTTCAGCTGGGGCACTCCCATGACCCCAGAAATGGGGGTAAGCCTGAGCTTGACAACAGTGTCCTTAAGGGGTGCCCATCTGCAGCTCCACCTGGGTGGTGAGGGGGTGTGGGGATAAAAAAGGCCATGTTGCCCATTTGCTTGCTCTGCTATAAACAGAGAAACTTGTCTCAGAGGTTGATTTTAACATTGTTTTACTAGCCCAACACATAGTGAAAAATTGAGCAGGGCTAGTGCAGCTAATTATCTTCTTGTTCATCTTGACTAGTGCAGGTCTGTTATGGCTTTTAATGAAATTGAAAAAAAGCAATTATTTTTCAGGATCTAGTACTCATACTTATCTCTCTCAATGATTCAGATGGACTGGTCCCACACAAAAGATTAATATACAAGTTAGCCAGCCTGGGAGTGGGTCCCAAGATGACAGCCTGGATAAAGAATTGGCTGGAGAACAGGACACAGAGAGTAATAGTAAATGGAGTCCACTCTGAAGAATTGGGGGTTACTAGTGGGGTACCGCAGGGTACATTATTAGGACCGGTCCTCTTCAATGTCTTTATAAGTGACATTGCAGAGGGACTGGAAGGAAAAGTATGTCTCTTTGCAGATGACATAAAGATCTGCAACAGAGTTGATGCACAAGGTGGGTTGGAAAGGATGAGAAGGGACTTGGCAAGGTTAGAGGAATGGTCAAATGTATGGCAGCTTAGATTCAATGCTAAGAAGTGCAAGGTAATGCACCTGGGAAACAAAAACCCAGGGGAAGAGTACACAATGGGGTGGATACTAACAACAACAAAATGGAAAGGGACCTGGGGTAGTCATCAGATGACCTAAAGGTGGGCAAGCAATGTGAGAGGGCAGCAAGGAGGGCTGGGGGGATACTGGGATGCATAGGGAGAGGCATCACAAGTAGAAAACAGGAAGTTATTATCCCTCTGTACAGACAGTTGGTGAGACCCCATCTGGAGTATTGCGTGCAGTTCTGGAGACCCAATCTCGGCAAAGACATAGACAGGATGGAGGCTGTCCAGAGGAGGGTAACTAAAATGGTGCAGGGTCTGCACTGGAAGACATATGAAGAGAGACTTAAGGAGTTGAATATGTATAGCCTCGAGGAAAGGAGGGAGAGGGGGGACATGATAGAAACTTTCAAGTACCTCAAGGGAATCAACAAAGTCCAAGAGGGTAGCATCTTTCAAAAAAGGGTGCAAGAACAAGGGGCACAATTTGAAGACAGAAGGGGCGGCTCAGAGGTAATTTACAAAGTATTTTTTCACAGAGAGGGTTGTGATGCATGGAACGGCCTTCCAGAGGAGGTTGTGGAGTCAAAACAGTGGTGGAATTCAAGCATGTAGGGACAGTCATAAGGCAATTCTAGGGGGGGGTAGGAAGAAGTAGGCTGCTGGTTAACTAGGATCTGCAGCTTATCCATTACGTAGGGAAATGGGCAGACTGGCTGGGCCAAGCAGTCCTTATCTGCCATCAAAATCTATGTTTATGGTGTGAGTAACAGCTCATTTAGAGCTGCACTTATCTGGCAGTTCAAGAGTGTGCTCCCAAAAAAGACTCTTCATGAGTCATTATCACTCCACTCTTAGGACTTTCAGCTGGTGACCAGGGTATGACCAGGGTAGAATATAGTTAAGTCATTAGCTTCCAGTTTTCTGACTGTGCCTGTGTCAGAAAATGCATCCCATATTATTCAGACCCTGCCCTCATTTCCCAACATTCTGAGTGTCTGTATTCAACATTTCAGTGACAAAATGCTAAGAGGCCAATGCATATCTACAGAACAAAGAGGATGTTTGGGGATGGGGAAGGGGAACAGCATACACCAGAGCACATCAACAGAATAAAGAGGGTCTTTTGGGATGGGAAAGGGGTACCACTAGGCACCTGGGTGACAGGCATTTAAACTAACTGGTTGGGGATATAAAAGAGCAGGGAAACTCAAGCAGCCCACCCCCACATGATACAGAAACCACCATTGTAGTGAAGGAAAATGAGTCCATAACAGGGACAACTGCGGCAGACAGACGTGGAGAAGCAGAGAAATTATGACCACATAAGAACTACAACTGGGGTTGGGGGAAAAAGCAGAGGGACAAAGACAGGGGCAGAGGAAGGAGAGGATGCAGTACAAGGAAGGCCATGGTAACAAATGCCTACAAACTGAGGAATACAATCCCAGAATTGTAAGCCTTGTTAATAGAGGGTGACCTGGACATAGCAGCAATAACTGAGGCCTGTGTAACCACCCGGTCCCCAGGGGTTACTAGAATCCACTCAGTATTAGTGCTAGGCAGGGAGAGGCAGCTGGTGATTAACTAGTTAAATGGGTTTTTCACCTACTCACTCTTTTGTTTACTTGGTCTCAGCTGAGATGAGAAAGATGAGCTAATTTAGAAGTCTTGCAGCAGCACAAGCCACAGCAGCTGTGAGTGAAGGAGTTTAGAATCTTGACACGGTCAGTCAGTGGAGTCAGTGTAGAGTTGTAGCTTGAAGTCTGATGAGTGAGAACCCTCAGATGAGGGTTCTAAGTGAGAACCTGCTTTCTCACCCCTAATCCTGATATTCTCCAGTTTGCCAAGTGAAGTGGTGGAAACCATTGTCTATAGCAGGAGCTCCTGATTTTCATCCCCAAAGGGGTGAAAAGGACTGCTAGTGGATGGATCCAAGGGGCAATCCCCTTTTTGATCCAGAATGTCTGAAGTTGTCAGTAATTTTCTAACAGTGAGTAGGATCTGACTTTTTGCTGCCAAAAGCAAGTACATGTGCTGTTGTGATCTCTGACTAAAAGGGACATGCACATCTTTTCTGTTCAGAAGTGTGAGACTTATTTAAAATTTGCTGAAATGTGTGCTGTCCAGAGGTATGACTATATCACATTGTTCAGGACTTTAGTTCTTCCACTACCAGTGTAGTGATTTAAATGCTGGATGTGAAATTTTTATTCAGCTATGCATTTTCCAAAGTGTTTTCAAATGTTTAAGGTATAACTCTGAAAGAATGGCTGGGTATGGATTTGGGAGCAAAGTGTTGGCAGCCTCCCATCTGGAGTAACCAGTTCAGGACTACAGATTCTGTAAGAGGCCTGATTACTTTGGACATGTGGCCAATGTCTGAAGAGGATTTTACCCATTGAAGTAGATTGTGCTAGTTATTAGCCATATGTATGTTCAGTTGTGGCCAGTGCCACCAGAAGTAATGTTTAGTTGTGCCAGTGCCACTAAAAGTAATGTCCAGTTGTGGCCAGTGCCATCTGGAAGTATTTCCAGTTATGGCCCTTGCCATATGGGAATTACAAGAGTGAAATAGTTCTGTTTGTAAATATATGTTGAGTTGTGGCCTGTGTCACTGGGGAGTTCAAAGTCCTAAGCAATATGGGAATACCAGTACAAGATGTTCAAGGTCCTATGAAATATGGGAATATGAAAAGTTTTTTTCTGCCCGATACAGTCATTTTGTTTTTCTGCAAGTTCCTTGTGCCATGATGTGTAAGCCTTGGGGGTCCACTCTTGCTTTAGAGAACATCGTTTGGAATAAAGTCCCACTCCAGAACCCCAGCTATGGTTTGGACAGTTATGTTATTGCTTCCTGTGTGTGGATTGGCTGGGTACCCATTCAAAAGTACAGCTCTAGCATAGCCCTAACAAAAGTTCTCTCCTAGGATCTGTTTTTGTAAATATCTTATAGGTCATGTTGCTCTTGTACATGCCCACCCTTTGATCTCTAGAGTAATGTGCCTGGTATACATACCCAAAGCTAGGGATGGTATCATTTCTTAATTTGTTCCAAGTGTCTGTACCCAGTTAAGGGTGCCGGGGTAGCTAACTGTGTCAAGTAGCGGGGGAGGGATTGCACATGGCACATTGCAAATCATGGGCAGGATGTAAATGTACCAGGGTATGCTCTATTCAGGAGGGGTGGGGCAGGAAAGGAGGGGTAGTGGCCCTTTATGTCAGAGAGTGAATAAAGGTGACAGGAGTGTAAGGTTGTCAGGGGAGGTTGAGGCACTGTAGGTCACCCTGAGCTTGGAAATGTCACAGCAATACATACAGGGTGATATACAAGCTTCCAGTGCTGGAGGAGGAAGGGGGCAGGAGCTAGTGGATGAAATGCTAATGAAGGCAATTAAAGGGAAGTTCTCACATGTGATTTCAATATGCCTGATATGGATTGGAATACAAAGACAGTTGCTTCAATAAGAAGAAGCCATCCAGATTCCCTGCAAGGGATAGGTCTAAAACAGCTAGTGCTTTAACCCACCAGAAATAGGATGATCCTGGACCTAGTACTCACCTATGAGGACAGAATCACAGATGTCCTGCTAGGAGAACAACTGGGGTCCAGTGACCACAACATGGGTGGTTAACTATGGGAACAGGGACTCAGTTAAGTCACACAAAAGCAGGGTTTTCTATTTCAGAAAAGCAGACTTCACTGAAATGGGAAATGTATAAAAGAGGCCCTGGAAAAGAGGGAGGCAAGTGGGGGTCAAAGAACAGTAGGGACACCTAAAAGATGCCATACTGGAAGTGACTAACCAATGCATCAGGTTAATATCAAAAGACAAGAAAAGAAGAAAGACACTACGGTTCTTGAAGGAGATGGCAGACAAAGTGAGGGCTTTAAAAGGACATTCAGGAAATATAAGGAGACTCAAACAGAGGAACAGGGAGGTGTACCTAGAGTGTCTAAGGAAGCAGGAAAAGCTGCTGGAAGTACAAAGGCAAGGACTGAGGAAGGATTAGAGCAGACAGTGAAGAAAGGAGAACAGACATTCTATGGGTACATGAAGGAAAGAAGAGAAAACAGGGGGATTATAAGGCTAAAGGGGGGAGAAGAGTGTAAGGAGGGGGACCTAAGAAACGCAGAACTACTGAATAAATACTTCTGTTCAGTATTCACAGAAGAAGGAGAAGGTCTGGGACTACAGTGGGCAATCAGTACAAAGAAGTGGGGTGTGGACAGCAGTCCATTCACAGTGGAAAGAGTCCTGGAGGAGCTCACAAAACTGAAGGTGGATAAAGCAATGAGGACAGATGGCATACATCACATCCTAGGATATTGAAAGAGCTGTGAAAGGAGCTAGCAGCACCTCTGGTAGCTATGTTTACTGAGTCACTCAACACAAAAGTGGTTCCTGTGGACTGTAGGAGGGTGCAGGTTGTCCCTCAGCACAAGAGCAGTAGTAGAGAGGAAGCAGAAAACTACAGGCCAGCAGTAAGTCTCACCTCAGTGGTTGGGAAGATCATGGAGGAATTACTAAAGGAGAGAACAGTGACACACCTAGAATCCAAGAGGGCCCAGGATTCAAGGCAGCATGGATTCACAGCAGGAAAGTCATGCCAGACAAATCTGATAGACTTTTTGACTGGGTGACAAAGGAATTCATTCGAGGGGTTGGGCATGGACATCACCTACCTTGACTTCAGCAAGGTATTCGACACTGTCCCACATAGGAGGCTGGTAAGCAAGATGGGTAGTCTGGGCTTGGGGCTGAAGGTAGTAGAATGTGTTAGAAACTGGCTTATGGAAAGGAGGTAGAGGGTGGTGGTAAATGGGATCCAATCTGGGATGAGGGGGGTGACCAGCAGGGTACCACAGGGATCAGCCCTTGGGCCTACCCTGTTAAATGTTTTTATTAGATACATTGCAGAAGGGTTGGAAGAAAAGGTCTGCCTGTTTGCAGATGACACCAGGATCTGTAACAGGGTGGATACTCCAAAAGGTGTGGAAAGAATCAGGAGTGACCTGGGGAAGATTGAAATATGGTCTGATTTGTGGCAACTGTTGTTTAATTCTAATAAGTGCAAATTTTGACCTGGGATGTAGAAACCCGGGTTGAGTTACAGGATGGGGGAGAGTTGATGACAATCACCAAGGAGGAAAGGAACTAGGGATCATCATTTCTGATGATCTAAAGGTGTCAAACAGAATACAAAGGCTGCAGGGAGGACCAGTGGCTTTTTGGGTGCATAGGCAGAGGTATCACTAGCAGAAAACAGGAAGTGGTGATGCCATTGTATAATACACTAGTGAGGCCTCACCTGGAGTACTGTGTACAGTTCTGGAGGCTACACCTTTGCAAGGACATTGACAGGATGGAGATAGTCCAGAGAAGGGCAGCTAGGATGGTACACAGCTTGCACCAGAAAACATGGGGAGAGGCTGAAGGACTCGAATATGTACTTGCTTGAGGACAGGAGGGAGAGGGAGGACATGATAGAAACATTCAAGTACCTTAAAGGCATAAACAATGTGCAGGGTGGAGACATCTTCCAATATAAGGGGAGTACAAGAACAAGTGGGCATGATATGAAGCTGGAGTGGGAGCAGATTAAAGGATAATGTGAGGACGTGCTTCTTCACAGAGTGGGTTATGGACATGTGGAATAGTTTGCCACAGCAGGTGGTGGGTGTGAACACAGTGGAGGGATTTAAACATGCTTGCATAGATATAAGGGAACCTAGGAGGTGGGAAGGAGTGGTGAGAAGGCCTGACCAGATAGGGTCAGTGGACACAGACAAGGTTACGGGAAGACTGGATGGGCCTTGTGGTCCTTATCTGCCAACAATTCCTATGTTTCCATGGCACATACTGACAGAATAAAGTGGGTGATTGGGATGGGGAGGGGGAACTGCTAGACACCAGATCATATCTGCAGAATTAAGGGATTGTTTGGGGATGGGGGGGACCACTAGACACCTGACACATACTCACAGAATAAAGTGAGTGTTCAGAAATGGAGGGGGGACCACTAGACACCAGGGCACACCTACAGAATTAAGATTGTATTTGTGGATGGGGACCACTATAATCCAGGGCATATGAGTGTGTTTGGAGATGTGGAGAGGGAACCAGTAGACACCTGGCACATAATCACAGAATAAAGTGGGTTTTCTGGGATGAGGAGGGGGGACCGCTAGACACCAGGGCATACCTTCAGAATTAAGAGGGTACTTGTGGATGTGGAGGGGGGGAACTGCTAGACATCAGGGTATACCTACAGAATTAAGAGGGCGTTTGTGGATTGGGAGGGGGGGGGACCACTAGACCAAATGGCATACCTAAAGAATAAAGAGGGAGTTTAGCTGGCTTGCTGGCTCTGTGACAAGGCATCTGCTTGCTGTGCTAACATCACAAATTTGGGTCGGCCTCAGGAGTCTGAGACCTGGCATGGGAGAGTAGGATGTGCATTCTAGGGATGACTCTCCTTCTCTGGGGGGAGGGATGGAGAGTCTCCAGCATGCTATGTATCCCTGGTGGAGGCCGGGGGACTACTGCGACTGGTGCCATTTTCCTATGGAGTGGGGCAGACTTAGCATGTCATTGCATGTCCTGCCCCCAGGAAGTAGCAGCATTGAAATAGACGGCCCCTGGCTCATGCCTGAAAATGGTCCCCAGGATCAGCGCACTTACCCGGTTACCAAAGGCTTAAATTAACAATGATGCCATGCTCTGCCACTGCCACCTCTGCTGTCACCTGTTTCAGCTGGGGGCCTTGCTTCTGTGGCACTGCCCATGGGTATGCCAGGGCTTATCAACAGTGTCCATCAGAGAGGATGCCTGTGTGCACCTGGGGGCTGGGCATTGGGGCAGATGGCAGGGCATATACTGAGGTCCTGAATGCAGAAGGGGGATGGACCACCCCCACCCAAAAAAGAGTATGTTTGGGGATGGGAGGACTTCTAGACATGAAGCACATACAGTCTGGGCTGGGAGCTGCACAAAGGTTGATGTTAGCCAGTCTGTGTGTTGCTGCTTGTGTGTGGGATGTCAGGTGCAGGTAGGCCTGCTTGCACAATCTATGCTGGGAAATGTACAAAGAAAAACATTGGCCATTTCATGTAGTGCTGGATGGGTTGGAGTTGTCATCCATCTTTTCTGGTGGTGGTGGTGTTGAGGGATCTTTGGGGGCCAAAAAGGCCATGTTGCACATTTGTTTGCTCTGCTATAAACAGAAAAAATTGTCTCAGGGGTTGATTTTGACATTGTTTTACTAGCCCAACACATAGTGAAAAATTGAGCAGGGCTAGTGCAGCTAAATATCATCCTGTCCATCTTAACTAGTGCAGATTTGTTATGGCTTTTAATGAAATTGAGACAGTCACTTATTTTTCAGGCTCTAGTACTCATGCTTATCTCTCTCTTAATGCTCCAGATGGACTGGTGTGATTAACAGCTAATTAAGAGCTGCATTTATCTGGCAGTTCAAGAGAGTGATCCTACAAAACACTCTTTGTGAGTCATTATCACTTCACTCTTCTGACTTTCAGTTAGTGGCCATGGTGTAATCAGGGGCAGAGTGCAGTTAAGTCATTAGCTTCCAGTGTTCTGACTGCCTATGTCTGAAAATTTGTCCCATATTATTCAGACCAGTGGTCCTCATTTCCTTACATTCTGAGTGTCTGTATCCAACATTTTAGTGGCAAAATGCTAAGAGGCCATCATATTTTTAGTTGTTTATTTATTAATTTAGTTTTTGTTAACCGGGTAGGTGCACTAGCCATGAAATGACTATTTTCAGGCATGACCCGGGAGATTACAACAAAGACAGGTACGTAGCATGGGTACAATGAAATTACACTAGCATAGGTCAAAACAGTTAGAAGTAATGAATAGATGTAGCCAGGACAATAGCAATCAATGCAATTCACATAAAAATTTTAGGCAGAGAAAACATATAAGTCTAGGAAGAGAAACCACAACATAGCAGCAAATAAATATTGTTCAAATTAGTCACAACAATGAAGATTCAAATAAGCAGTGAAACAAGGCAAGGGCAAATTCCTGACTGGGCAGGATGCATTACCAAGGCCTCTGAAACAAGACTCGTGTGTGATGTGTGTGGTGGGGGAGGGAGCTGGGGTAGATTAGCTCTCAAGAGGATAAGGGTAAGAAGTGTTATGAGGTAGGGAGGTTAAAGTTAGGCCAGGCAGCATCTGGCAGGTGAGTGGATTAGGGAGGATTAAAACAAGTGCAGAGATCAGCAAGGGATAGATGTAAGCACAGCTCCTTTTTGAAGCTGTCATGGGATCCAGATATTTGAAGTGCTTGGGGGAGAGAGTTCCAAAGCTTAGGAGCAGAGTGACTGAAGGCAACAGAGCCTTTCAATGTTTTACATCTAGGTACAGTCAGCAGAGATTTATCTACTGATTGCAGTCTTCAGGAGGAGGTTTGAGGTACCAACAATGTTGGAGCACAGAAGGGGTCTGGATTCTGAGCATAGAGTCAATCAGGGAGCCAAGATAGTATTGACAGCAAGCTGAGGGTGATAACCAGCTCAGGTCCCTGTACAATTGGCAGTGGTGCTTAAGCCGTGGTGGGGAGGCATATCGACAGATATTATTATAAGTGACATCCCACTTATGAAGGATTGGTTTTGTGTGGCAGCAAAGGTTGGCATGCCATGGGTGAGGGCAGGGAGTAATATGCCTTGGCAATAGCAAGTTTAGCAGAGGAGTCAACATGAAACTGGACTTGTAAGCAACTCCCAGTTTAGCATTCACTGTCTTGCAGGCAGATTGTATATGCAGGCTGAAGTCCAGGGATATCCACAGCATAAAGAGGATGATTGAGGATGGGGAGGGGGGGACCACTAGGCACCTGGCTAATGGGCATTTAAACTAGTCGGTGGGGAGTGTAAAAGATCAGAGAAACTCAAATAGCCCACCCCTACATGATACAGAAACCACCACTGTAGTGAAGAAAAAATTAGTCAATAACAGGGACAATTGGAGCAGACAGAGGCGAAGAAGCAGAGAAATCAGGACCACATAAGAACTATAACTGGGGCAGGGGGGGAAAAGTAAAGGGACAAAGACACTGGCAGAGGAGGAGAGTCTGCAGTTCATGGAAAACCATGGTTACAAATGTCCACAGCCTGGAAATAAAACTCGGACTTGAAAGAGTTGTTATTAAAGGGGCCTGGACCTAGCAGCAATAACTGAGACATAGTACACTGCAAATCATGGGTGGGATGTAAATGTAACAGGCTGTGCCTTTCAAGAGGGATAGAGGAAGCAAGAAAAAGGGGGGGTGGAGGTCTTTATGTCAAAGAAGGAATAAAGTCTACAGAAGTGCAGGGTGGTGGTGGGGGCAGTTGATGCACTGTGGGTCACCTTTGAGCCTGGAAACAGTACAGTAATATGTACAGGGATGATATACAGACCTCCAGCACAGGAACAGGAGGTGGACAGGGAGCTAGTGGATGAAATACTACTGATGGCAACTAAAGGGGAAGTTCTACTGCTTGGTGATTTCAATATGCCTGATGTGGATTGGAATACAAAGACAGTAGCTTCAACCAGAAGTAGAGCCATCCTAGATTCTCTGCAAGGGATAGGTCTAAAATAGCTAGTGCTTGAACCTACCAGGGATAGGGCAGTTCTGGACCTAGTACTCACCAATGGGTACAGAATCGCAGATGTCCTGGTAGAAGGACAACTGGGGTCCAGTGACCACCACATGGTGTGGTTTACTATGGGAAAAGGGACTCAGTCAAGTCACACAAAAACATGGGTTTTAGATTTCAGAATAGCAGACTTCACTGAAATGGGAAATGTATAAAAGAGGCCTAGAGAGAGAGAGGCAGGTGAGAGGGTCGAAGAGCAGTGGGACACCTAATAAATGCCATATTGGACATGATTAACCAATGCACCAGGTTTGTATCAAAAGACAAGAAAGGTGGAAAGACACTACAGAGGTCAGATTAGCACCAGCCCACTAGCCAAATGCTGGTAGATTTTGTATCGGGCTAGTAAGATTTTCCTTAACTAGCCCTGTGGGCTTGTAGTGGAGAAGACAACATTTCAATAAGTACACCAACTTGACTAGTGGAAAAGTATGTGTGGCTAGTAGATTTTCCCAGTCACTAGCCATGCTGGTTAGTGGCCGAAAAACTTAATTTTGACCCCTGCACTATTGTTCTCGAAAGGGGTGGCAGACAAAGTGAGGGCTAAAAAAGGGCATTCAGGAAATATAAGGAGACCCAAACATAGGAAGACAGTGAGGTGTACCTAGAGTGTTTAATGGAAGCAGGAAAGGCTATTAGAAGTGAAAAGGTAAGGACGGAGGAAGGATTAGTGCAGCTAGTGAAGAAAGGAGAAAAATATTCTACAGGTACATCAATTAAAGAAGAAAAAATGTGGGGAGTATTGCAAAGCTAAAGGGAAGAAGGAGAGTGTAAGTAGGGGGATCTAGAAAGGCAGAAATACTGAATAAATACTTCTGTTCAGTATTCACACAGAAGGAGGGGTCAGGGACCACAGTTGGGCAACCAGTACAAAGAAGGAGGGAGGTGGACTGCAGCCCATTCATTATGGAAAGAGTCCTGGAGAAGCTCACAAAACTGAAGGTGGATAAACAATGGGGCCAGATGGCATACACCAGAGGATAGTGAAAGAGCTGTGACAGATGCTAGCAGCACTTTGGCAGCTATGTTCACTGAGTCACTTAACACAGGAGTGTTCCTGTGGACTGGAGGATGGTGCAGGTTGTCCCTCTGCAGAAGAGTGGAAGTAGAGAGAAGGCAGGAAACTGCAGGCCAATAAGTCTCACCTCAGTGGTTGGAGGGAATCATGGAGGCACTATTAAAGGGGGGAATAGTGGCACATCTAGAATCCAAGAGGGCCCAGAATCCAAGGCAACATGGACTCACAGCTGGAAGGTCATGTCAGACAAATCTGATAGACTTTTTTGAATATGTGACAAAATAATTCAATCTGGGAGGGGGCATGGACATTGCCTACCTCGACTTCAGCAAGGCATATGACACTGTCCCACATAGGATGCTGGTAAACAAGATGGGTATGGTCTGATTTGTGACAACTGAAGTTTAATTCTGAGAAGAGCAAAATGATGCACCTGGGATGTAGGAACCCAGTGGAGAATTGTAGGATGGGGGAGAGAGTTGATGACAATCACTAAGGAGGAAAGGTACCTAGAGGTCATCATTTCTGATGACCTAAAGGTGTCAAAAACAGAGTACAAAGGCTGCATGGAGGGCCAGTGGCATGCTGTGGGCATAGGCAGAGGTACCAGATGATGAAGGCTGGAGTGATAATGCCACTGTAAAAGATACTAGTAAGGCCTCACCTGGAGTACTTTGTACAGTTCTGGATGCCACAACTTTGCAATGACATGGACAGGATGGAGACAGTCCAGAGAAGGGCAACTAAGATGGTACACGGCTTGCACCAGAAAACATATGGGGAGAGACTGAAGGACTGGAATATATTCTTTCTTGAGTAGAAAAGGGAGAGGGGGGGCATGATAGAAACACTTGAGTACCTTAAAGGCATAAACAATGTGCAGGGTGGAGACATATTCCAATATAAGGGGAGTACAAGAACAAGGTGGCATGATATGACCTATGAGGAGAGGCTTGAAGAGCTAAATATGTACACATTGGAAGAGAGAAGGGACCGGGGGGACATGATAGAGGTCTTTAGGTACATGAAGAGGGTAAATAGGGGAGGAACAGTTGGGGTGCTTGAAGGAAGGAGGAAGGGGCCACTAGAGGCATGGCTGGAAGCTGGAGGGAAGATTCAGGGAGAAGGAGGAGGTGCTACTTCACTGAGAGGGTGGTGGAGCCATGGAATGCACTGCCTAGGGGGTGGTGGAGGCAGAGACAGTGGAGGGGTTCAAGAGGGGTGGGACAGGTACAGGGAAGGGTTCTGGAAGCAAAATCCAATGCAGCAAGAATATCCGGAACTGGGAAGGAGAAGCCAGAGAAGGCGAGGGGACAGCAAGGTCAGCACCCAGGTTGGGGACTGACCAAGCAAGAGCAGACACGAAGACCGTAGGGCCTATTCTGCTGGCATTTTAGTATGTTAGTATGTTAGATATGAAGCTGGAGGGCACAGATTAAGGGGCAATGTGGAGGAAGTTCTTCTTCACACAGCAGGTTGTGGGCATGTGGAATAGTCTGCCACAGGAGGTGGTGGTTGTGAGACATAGTGGAGGAATTTAAACATGCTTGGGATAGATATATGGGAACCTTGGAGGTGGGAAGCAATGGTGAGAAGGCACTGATCAGATAGGGTTAGTGGACACAGACAAGGTTACCAGCAGACTGGATGGGCCTTGCTGTCCTTATCTGCTAATAATTTCTATATTTCTATGGCACATACTCAAAGAATAAAGTGGGTTGTTTGGGATGGGGAGGAGGAACCACTAGACACTAGACATACCTGCAGAATTAAGGGTGTGTTTGGGAATGGGGAGGGGGCCACTAGACACCTGACACATACAGTTCTCGCAGAATAAAGTGGGTTTTTGGGGATGGAGAGGGAGACCTCTAAACACCAGGGCATACCTACTAAACTAAGAGTGTGTTTGGAGATCTGGAGGGGGACCACTGGACTCCAGGGCATATCAGTGCATTTGTGTATGTGGAGGGGTAGAAACTAGAATCCTGGTACATACTGAATAAAGTCGGTGTTTGGGGATGGGGAGGAGGGACCCCTAGACACTAGGCCATACCTACAGAATAAAAAGGGTGTTTGGCTGGCTTGTCTGTGCAGCATCAAGTTGTCTGCTGGGAAGAAGGAACGAGCATCCTAGGGATGGCTCTCCTTCTCTGAGGGAGGGAGGGGAGTGTGTCCGGTGCTCTATGGACCCCTGGCAGAGGCTGCAGCTTCTACTGCAACAGGTGCCATATTCATGGGGAGTGGGGCAGATGTAGCATGTCATTGCACGTCCCACCACCAGGAAGTAGCAGCATCAAAATAGCCTGCCCACTGGCATGATGCTCTGGTCTGCCACCACTGTCCCTGCTGCCACCAGTTTCAGCCGAGGGCCCTGCTCCCATAGTCCTGCCTTAGGGAGTAAGCCAGGGCTTACCTCCAGTGTCCATTGGAAGGGGTGCCCATCTGACAGCCCTGCCCATTAGGGGAAAGCCTGGGTATGGGTTGGCAATCAGCGGGGCATGAACTGAGCTCTGGCATGGAGTAGGGGGCTGGACTCCCCTCTAAAAAAAGAGTGTCTGGGGATGTGAGGACTGCTAGGCACCAAGCACATACAGCCTGTGCTGGGAGCTGTACAAAGGACAATGTTAGCCAGTTTGTGTGGTGCTGTCTTGATGTGGGATGTCTGAGGGGAGTAGGCAGGCCTGCTTACACAGTCTGTGCTTGGGGATGCACAAAGAAAAATATCGTCCATTTCATGTGGTGCTGGTTGAGTTGCCAGCCATCTGTTCTGGTGATAGTGGGGAGGTGTCTGATGGGACAAAGATGGGCATGTTGCACATTTCTTTGCTGTGCTGTAAATAGAGGAAAATGTCTGCATCTTGTTTTGTGGTGCTATTTCATGAAGCACAAAATAATGATTTAAATACACTCTCATCAGGGTGGAGGGATGGTATCAAATTGTAAACAACATCGGTTGGCCCCTGTGTTTTTGTTCTCTTTGTACAATGAATGCCTGAGATTTCAACAGTGGATCACAGCCAATGGTGTATTATGCTTTTACCTGATGTTGTTGCTCTGGCACAGCCAGATGTATGATGACCACATTTTATTTTGCTTTGTGTATTGCAAGTTCAGATGCAATTCTTTTCCATGTTTCTACATGCTACTAGAAAACCTTTTGGACCCAAAATTATTCCAAAATATGCAGAATCAATCTGAGGTACAGGCAAGGCTGCTGTTTACATTACTGCAGTACTGCATCACACTATATAAAACCAATTTTGTATTGTTTACTAAATGTGAAACAGGCTTGTTAAAAAAAAAACAACAACAAAAAACTTGTCATATCCCAAACTGTGATGAGGAATGCAGTGTGATTACATCCTTATTGCAGAATGTGGCTCAGAACTACCTCAAACACTTGTCTTATTTTCTGTCACAGAGCTGATCATGATTTGTCAAACTTCCACTATTTTGTTTGATTGTTGACCACGACTGTGGTCCAGGATCTCTGTAGCCCAACTTAAGTCATGTGGATGATACAGATTAAGTATTGGTAATGTGCTCATTATGTTACAGTTTTACTGGTTTGGAACCTTGCTGTATACCATAACACAAATGTTATGCTTCTGAGGCTTGTGTTACTTGAGTATCTTATTTTGGCTACGCTACAGATTTCATCATGAATCACCAGTTTCAGTCAGGTTCTACCATTTGGGAGTTATTGTGAATTTTCTGGTCCCATTATTTTTTTGTTCTTTCTTGTCATGGTTCAGATACATAGACCAAGTCATGGATTGCCTTACCCACTTTCCATTAATCCTCTTGCTTACAGTAGTCTATCATCTTTGTTGTCTAGTGTGTGCCAACATCATCTTTTATGCTAACTTCAATTCATGTGTATTATCTCTACTGACTCAGCCTCTTTTGTGTTCCTTGCATTATTGTCTTCCAGGCTTGCATCATTCTGGTATGGTCTACTGTTGACTTTTGCATCCTGTGATTTGTGTTCTTCTCTTTTTCTAGTCATTGTTCAGATACAATGATCCTGTGGTGGATTATCTGCTTGCTATAAATCGTCATGCTTAGAGTACACTGTCATCTACTGTGGTCCTACATCTTCATGTATGCTAATTTCAATTAACATGTATTTTATCCCATTCCATTAATCCTCTTGATCACAGTACTTCATTGTCTACTGTGGTCTTACATCTTCAGGCATGATAATGGCAATTAATAGATATTTTATCCCTGTTCCATTAATCCTCTTGATTAGCATACTCCATCTACTGTAGTCCTGCATCTTCATGTATGCTAACTTCTATTCAGGTGTATTATCCTGACTAATTTGCCTCTAGTGTTTCCCTTGTATTACCTTCTTACCGACTTATATAATTCTGGTAAGGTCTGGTTTGGATTTCTGGATCCTGTTATTTGTGTTCTGCTTTTCTATTCATGGTTCAGATACACAGACCTTCTTGAGACTTAGCCACTTTCCATTAATATGCTTGATTAGAGTACTCTGTTGACCAGTGTTGTCCCACATCTTCATGTATGCTAACTTTAATTCACATGTATTAAACAAAGTAACTCAGCTGGTAGTATATTCCTGGTGTTGACTTGTTAAAGGTCTGGATCATTCTGCTATGGACAGTTATGGACCTTTGGGTCCTGTGACTTGTGTTTGTCCATGTTTTTTACCCTGATTCTGACAGAGACCAGATCTTATTTTTTTGAATTTTCATTAATACTTCATTTTGGCTTGCCAGTTTCAGTTAGATTGCACTAGTTGTGGAGGTCATCAAACCAGTTTACAATTCACCCAAGAATGCATCTGATTAGATTTTGCTTTGGATTTTTTTTTTTTTGTAATTAGATGGAATCTATGAGAATTAACCAGTGTCTGCCCCAATCCTGCAAGGATAAAGTGGTCTCTCAATGTGGTGATTATGAGGGAACAGGATTGGGTTCTGGGCTCGTAACTTCTGTTGCTACTGGGAAAACCGTGAAATCACATAAGCAGGTCATGCATGAGTACAGGGCAAGGATAATGGCAGACCCTGAAAAATATAAAAAACATCATCAGTCTGAAAATGAGAGGATCAGATTGTGCAGAATGACTATGGATGAAAAAAACATCAGAATAGAGAGAGCAAGTAAAGAGTTGGATGAGAAAACATTGGGAGAGAGAAGGGGAAGCATCCATGGCTAACTATGACAACTAAAAGAAAAAAACATGTACTCTGGAAGATAAAGAAAATATGCCATTACTGTGGCATGAAAAGAAAAGCAAACAGAGGCAAAAAATGTCATTGCAAAAACAAAAAAATGAATCAATGAAAAAGGTGTATCCTTTATGCCCAGAAAAGAAAAACAGGCACCAGACAATATCCAACAGTTGAAAGTCCAACAGAAGGTACAGATGAATCAGAAATGGAGTCTGGCAACACATTAGCTATACCATTTCGTGCTACTCCAACAGAAGTGCAAACCCTTAACACTACATTTAACACCCCTGCTGCAAAGAAGGAAGTTGTCTCCAGAACACTGAAAGTAATGGCAAAAAGACCACAAAAATGTCAAGAAGTGATAGTCATAATCTTCACCAACACCACACAATGAAGAAGAAAAGCCATCAAGGACATGTGCATTCTAACTCCATCCAAAAAGAGAAGACTAGATTTTTTGGAATCCACCTGTTTACAAGCAACATTGGAAACATTAAGAAAACACAGGTTAAAGACACAACAAGGATGAGATGGTTGTTACATAAATCCATACTGGTCAATACAAGATACCACAAATTTGATTTGCACAGGCACTTTGGATTTAGTTGGATGTTTCTGTGCACATATACTGGCAATGATGATAACTACATTAACAAAAGAAAAAAAGAAGTGATGCCTTACTAGTTGACAAAATACAGATTGTACAGGACTTCTATCGCCATTCTGATATTTCACGGGAGCTGTCAATTGCATAAATTATTGGGAAAAGGGAACTGCAACCCAAGAGAGCATTGGAATCCTCACTGCAAACAACTTATGAGTTGTTCAGACAAGAAAACTCAGATATAAATGTAAGCTACAGCACATTTGTAAAATTTCATCCTTCAAAAGTCCTTCCAGTATCACGACATACACTTATGCAGTGTCTCTGTGAATATTGTTTAAACACTGAGCTAAAACTAACCACCGTTGCCAATAAGTACACACAATATAAAGTTCCAAAGGCCATTATAAAGCATAAATATGAAGCTTCATCCAACACACTTTGTGAAAAGGAAGGTGATTTCCACCTAAAATGGTGTATTGACCATGAGTGTTCACTATGTGGCACTAATGGGATACAGGCGAAACTGATGCCATTATTACAGAGGCACTTGAATTCTCCTGTCACTTGGAAGAGATGGAAAACTGAAGAAACACATTCCAGAAAGGAAGAGAAAGTCACACAAACTAAACAGATGTGCTTGAGACAGAACAGTGGTGTGATAGAAGATCAAGTGATTGAATTGGTGAACAAACTGGAACCAATTCCTAGACACCTGATGAATGCAAAGTGGAAGTCCAAGCAGTTTGATTATTTTAGAAACAATGTGCCAGAGAACTGTGTTGTCTTCTGCTTTGATTTTCGTGAGAATTATAACTGCCATTACCAGGACGGGGCTCAAAATGCACACTGGTCATACATCCAGGCCACAATACATCTGATAGTGGCATACTACTTATGTCCAGGAAAAAAACTGTGGAAAGAACATGCACAACTCGCTTACATTTATTAGCAATGACAGAAAGAATGACCTTCATTCAGTTCATCACTTTATCTCACTGACCACGAAACATCTACAACAGGAAGGAGTTGCTATATCAAAACAGATCAATTTTTCTGATGGTGCACCAACCCAATATAAGAACAAAGGAAACTTTGCAGATGCCTCCTTTGGCATACACGATTTTGGCTTCACTGTCGAGAAACATTACTTTGGCAGTCATCATGGCAAAGGACCCTATGATGGTGAGGTTGGTGTTCTGAAGTGGAGAGCATTAATAGCTGTGACCTCCCAACAAGCAGTAATCACCAATGCACAGGATTTATACATATATGGAAAAATGCACTTGATAATTCCCAAAACTGAAGATATACATACACATTCGAAACACACTTTTTCTATGTGAAGGAGGGTAAAATAAATAGGAGAAGGCCAAAAAGAACAGCAGTAAAGAGGATGCCAAATACTCGATCAACCCACTGTGAGAGGGATCCAACCTTTATGTTGTTGCAGTGAAGGAAAGAAGCTGCTTTTGCACGCTCTGCTTAATCGGTGAAGGACTGTGTGCAAGCGTACCATTCACTGGTGATTGGAAAACAGTCTTATTAAAATCTGGATTGGAATTAATGGCAACACCTGTGACACCAGTAGAGCCATCACTATGGCCAAGGTCTTCATCACAGCCACCCCTTTCACTGCTTCCAGCAGCACCACCAGCAATGCCACCATATTCAGGAAGTCCAACATGGTCATTGTCTTTATCACCAAGTTCAGATGATACAACTCAGCCAGCAATATCGCAATGTCCATCTTCTCCAATGCCACCAACATAATCACCACTGCCACCACCACCAGCAACAAGCACTACAGGTTTGGGTCCCAGATTTCACATCATGAAAAGTCAGCCTCCACAGAATAGGACATCTCAGCCTCCATGTATTCCTGTTATCTACTTGCTGTTTGTGTGCTTTAATTAAACCATGCTATTACTTATTGCTTTGCTGCTTTTTTTAGTACCTTCAAAAAAGGGGATTTTGTGGCCATACAATTCATTTCAGGGAGAAAGAATATCTACATCTACCTGGCTGAAGTACTCTCTACAGTGGATAAGGACATAACAGTTAAATACCTGTTAAGAAACTCCATGCAAACATATCAGTATCCCGATGAGGACATGGCTGAAATTTCAACACAGCCACTGAGAGATATTGTTATGAAACTTGATGCACCACTCTATTGCAAAATAGACAAACAACTGTGCTTCAAAGATGGGAACTTATGTAAAATCAAAACATCATTGCCCGGCCTTAACATCACTTTTAAGTGAGAAGACACCAGTCCTATCCTTCCAACTGTTTCTCTTGGTCAATTTCTCACCTAAGAACACAATTACCCTGTTGCTGGTCTTCCACATTCATTGTTGCCTATTGTATATTTGATACAGTACACATACAGTGCAATCATCATCACAAACTATGGTAAAACTATTCTGACTATCCATGTGTGCACTGTTGTGGGTCTCTCTCTTTTTGGGGCTTGGGACCAGCTGGTATGATCACTACACATTTCAGGTGAGATTGAATCCTGTCATTTGGCATGCCATGTTTGTGAAAAAAATAAGGTCCTAAAATATTTTAAATACCTTTGATAATCCTACAGCCACCAATTTCTTAAGTAGGAATATGTCAAGAGTTAGACACTTACATTGTGTTTATTGGGTCAATGTTAACCAAATGACTTGATGTGGTGTCATTGTTATACATGGCTTGTTGTGGTGTCACTGTTACATACGTGACTTTGTATAGAAAAAACAGTTTTAAATAAATTGCACAAAATAATTAGGAAATTCAGTGGTATCTAACGTATCCACCGAGGTTCACATAGCTGATTAAAAAGGAGCTGTAAAATAAACAGATACAGCCAGCAGTCAAGCTTTGACATACTCAGTGACATTGCATTTAAAAGCAAATTTTAAAATATAACTATGGTTTTACAGGCCTTTTTGGGCCTGCTATGTGGACCTTTGTGGATAAGTTAGACACTTGATTTTCCTAATTATTAGCTGTAATTTATGCAAAACTCGTTTTCCATAGAAGTCAGGTGCATAATCGTGACACCACAACAAGTTATGTGCATAACAGTGACACCACATCCAGTCATGTGGTTAACAGGTAGCCAACAACCACAGCAATACAAGTGTCTCAGTATGCTACATAGTCCTGCTACAAGAAATACTTGGGTAAATGCATAAATGGATACAGCCAGCAGGTAACTTTTGACTTGCCTGATAACACTGCATTCAAAAGAAAATGTTTAAGCAGAGCTATGGTTGCATTAACACACATATTATTTGTAGTAGGACTATGTCAAATACTTACTTGGTTTACTTACTTGGTTTCAAAGGACAAAAGGAGGCTACTGCTCTATCGTGATTGTCCCCATCACCATGGTGGAACAAATTATACCCTGAAATTATTGAACTCCATCCAGCAATCCAACCCTTTCTTAAAGACTGAAATAGAACTACTGTCCACTGATTTTTGAGGAATAGTTAGACATTTACTGTATATTGCGTTTATTGGGTTCCTGTTAACTGCATGACCTGCTGTGGTGTCGCTATTTATTTATTTAAAATTTGGTAACTGGAAAGGCACACAGAGATGAGGCACATTTCCAGGTGTGAGCAAGGGGATAGGGATTCATAAATAAATACAGTGAAACATTAAATTGAGCAAGTAAAATAATAGAGAGAATAAATACAATTCTTTTTTTTTTCAAATCAAAGTTTATTGCTTTTAGAATACAGAGAACAGGCCCAGTAAAATAAGCTGTATGGTACATTGAGTCAGAGACAAAGCAAATCTATATACACTGGAACTGTCCCTCCCTCCCGCCCTCCCAACCCCTAAACCCACCCCACCCCTAATATAACCCTCCCTCTCAATTCAGCACAGCCTATATCTATCGACATAGTCAGCAAACTCTACCCCTAACATCAAAACATTGTATGTTAGATGGTGAACAGTGTGTAAAGAGGCTCCCATATCCTTTTGTAACTCTCCATTCTGTTTTTGAGACTAGCCCCATCTTTTCCGTTCTAAGATAAGCAAGTAGCTCTTTCAACCATTCAGAATAAGATATATCAGCACTGTCTTTCCAATGACAGAGAATACCCTTTTTAACAGATAGGGATATCAAAGCTATATGATATCGCCTGATGGTTACAGGAATTGTGGCATAATCGCCTAAAAGGCAAACCTCAGGGGAAAAATATCCGACAGCCCTAACAAGGGATCCGTCTTCCGCTGAATATCTTTCCAAAGCATAGAAGCCTTGGGACAAGTCCAAAATATATGATACATAGAGCCCTCTGCCTGCTGACAACGAGATCAGGTGGGCAAAACAATTAGTCCATTATTTATATAATTTTTGAGGGGTGTAATATATATTGTGTAGTATATGGAATTGAGTAACCCGTAGTCTATCCTGAGTAATATATTTATGACAGTTGCACCATAAAATTGTCCATTCTATTTCTCAATGAGGAAAAATGAATCCAGTACTACTCCGTGCAAAACAGGTCACAGATACATAATTATATAAGAGAATAAATACAATTCTCACCTGAGGAGTCCATTAGCATCAGTAACAACAGTAGTAAATTGACCAGGTTCAGCTCCTCAGATGTGGAGACCATGAATAATGAATACAATCAATTGGTCAACCAAATAAGAGCAGGAGGGTGTGCTGAGTACAGCTTGCCCAGAAGGCACCAGAATTTTCTCTCGACTGACTGAGAAACAATGATTCCGAGGGAGGGGGTCTCTTTGTTTGAGAACTCAACTTTTTCACTTTATCCTGGACTTTTGTGCAGAGTTTGTGGTATTTTACTTATTTTACTTATTTTAGTGGGTTATATTAGTTCCCTACTGGTTCCAGGCAACCACGGTTTCCTATTTTCTGTGGTTCTCTGCTGCCCTTTTCACTATTCCTGAGGTAAACCTTTCTGAATTTGGTGTTTTCAACAGTTTTACTGGTATTTTAATAGTGGTTCCCTTACTTTAGCGGAAACCACTATTTTCTTCACTTTTGAACTAATTTATTTTCATTTAAACATGGTTCTTTACCGCTAGGGAACCAACAGCATTTTCTCTTTTTCGCTATTGACAACCACAATTTAAAGGTTTTTTCTATCAAATTAGCATGTCCTTGAAGCTGAAGAAAAGGATTGGATCAACAGGTTTTAAAAACTGTATCAGGTGTGGTAAAATCTTAGCCAAAGCAGACAACCATGACTTTTGTTTACAGTTCTTGGGTCCAGAAGTTATTGTTCAATCTGCTCTAAATTCTGTTAAAAAGCAATAAGAAAGAGGGCTAAAACATTGGAAGAGATGGTCTTTCAGTCTACTCCTCCTACTAAAGAGTGTGCCCCTGCCCCAGCTAAGCCTAAAGACAAGGACCACTCAGAGAACAAGTCAGATAAACAAAATCACAATAGTTCTCATGGTGACCTGTCTAAAAAGAGACATGGGGAGCAGGTTACAGATTCTGTGCCTGCAAAAAATCTATGTAAAGAAAAACATACCACTGCCACTCCTGCATCAAGGCAAGGGGAGACACCAGTGGCTAAAAAGCATAAAGATACAGAAAAGAATAAAGAGAGTCAGTCACCTAAAGATAGAGTGAGAGTCTCTGTCTCAGAAAAAGATTTAGCACATGTTGGAGAGATGGCTAAGGCATTACACCTTTATCAAACCATACAGAGTATGGGTGGCTTTTTCTCGGCTCCCAATACTATTGTTAACCAAGGCAGCTCTGTCCCAACATTTTGTACAACCTGCTTTTATACTCAGGAGGATGATGATGAAGATAATGATGATGAGTCAGAGGGCCAGCCCTTGGAACCAGATATTTCACCTTGCCCAAGCTTTGGCACCAATCCAGACATCCAGGAGGATCTTTTTTCCCTCCTTACCTTCCTGAGACATGTGGTGGACACCCTGGACCTGCCTACCAAAGAGTCCACAGAGGAAGAGGATGAGGACTATAGAAATATGATGGGCCTTCCTCCTCCCAGAATGATTGTGCTACCTATTTATAAATAATTCAGAAAATCCACTGTGAAACTTCTACAGGTCCCTACATCTTTGCCTGTGGTGGACAAAAAAGTGGATAGAAAGTATCAGCTTGCTAAAATCTGTGCTGATTTTCTTTACATACATTCTAGTCATGAAGGGGTAGTTCAGGCCACTGCCTGTGATAAGGCTAAGGTCCCTCGTACCTCCCAGCCTCCAGAGAAGGAGTCCAAAAAACTGGACTCCATGGTTAAGAACCTATAATGTAGCTTCTTCTTTCACCTTTCTTCTTCATATTTATCATACCGCCAAATACCAAAGGTCCTGTGGAGTTGTGTCCCAGCCATCCTTAACCAGAGGTCAGATAAAATAGTCCAGGAAATAGCTGAAACTGTGAAGACTGGATTAGAAGCCACCAAATACCAGTTTCACATGGATGCAGACCATAATGATGCAACCATCAGGGCCATGGCTCGAGACATCTCTCTCAGATGCATTACTTAGCTAAGGACTACAGATTTATCAAAGGATACTTAGTCCAAAGCTATGGACTTCTGCTGTGAAAATAATTCCCTCTTTGGGGACAAAACTGAGGCATATATAAACAAGGTGGAGGAATACAAGTCCACCTATGAAAGCAATGCAGCAAAGCAGAAAACTTCTACCTCCAGAAGTCACAACCTAAGGAAATAGAGGCAGGAGTTACTTTCCAAGGGCATACTTCCCATGCCCATGCCTATGGCTTTCTCTCAGATGAGAAGCTTTTCAGAGGAAGAGGCAGGATAGGTCCAAAGGAAGGCTGCTGCCACTCCTGCTTCTGCCATACAGTCTAAGCCCTGACTCTAAAAACCAGGTCACCTCCCCTCTCCCAGTAGAAGGTAGGCTCTCCCATTACCTTCAAGCTTGGACCCATATCACCACAGACCAGTGGGTCTTGGAGACAGTGGGAAAAAGTTTACCCCTGCAGTTGAAACATTTTCCCCCTCTCCAGGGTCCATCAATGTCAAACACCCTAATGCCAACATAAAGCTATCCATCTGAGCTGGAAGTAAAATCTTTGCTGTCAGTCAAAGTGGTGGAGAGTGTTCCCCTTTCCCATTGTGGAAAATGTTTCTGTTGCAGATACTTCCTGACATTAAAGAAAAACTGGGAGTGGTGACCTATTTTAAACCTCAGGTACTTAAACAGGCACTTACTGAAACCAAAATTCAAGATGCTTACCCTTCAAATAGTTATACATTCTTTACAACAGGGAGACTAGCTAGCCTCCCTAGACTTCAAAGATGCCTATTTTCATATCCCATTTAGGCAGTCTCATACAAAGTTTCTCAGATTCAGTCTGAATTCAGGTCACTACCAGTTTGCAGAGATGGCTTTTGGCCTAACATTGGCTCCAAGAGTATTTACAAAGTGCCTGGCCATAGTGGCAGTCCAAGTAAGAAAATAAGGCATCTCAGTCTATCCATATCTGAAGGACTGGCTTATAGTGGGCAAGACCCCTCAACAGGTCAGGGAGGCTCTAAGCTGCACAAAACAAACCCTTCACTCCCCGGGGTTTCTAATCAATGAAAAGAAATCCCACCTAGACCCCTCGTAATGCCTCAGCTTTGTAGGAGCAGACCTAGATACCCAGCAGAGCAAAGCTTTTCTTCCTCAGGACAGAATTCAGAATTTTCTGACACTAGCAAATCCTTCCTACTAGGCCAGCCCAGGCCTGCCAGACACTTCCTAAAACTCCTGGGCCACATGTCTTCAATGACTGCTGTAGTTCCAGGAGTAAGGTTTCAGATGGGGGACGTACAGTACCACTTGTAGGCACATTGGTCACAAAAGAAAAACCCTCTGTCCATGCTGATCCCAGTGACAAAATCAATGCTTCAAGCTTTAGGCTGGTGGAAATAAAAAAATCTGTCAGCGGGTGTCCCTGTCCAGTAATCCTGTCCTTTAAAGATTATTACCACATATGCATCCCTTCTAGAGTGGGGAGCTTATATGGACAACATGTCCATAAGTGGCACTTAGACTCCAAAGGAATCTGCAAGCCACATAAACCTCCTCGAACTCAGGGCTGTGTACCTGGCACTGAAAGCTTTTGCCCCTCAGGTCAAGGGACACATTCTTAAGAGCAGAACACCACTGCCATGTTTTACATAAACAAGCAGGGTGGTACAAAGGTCAACTGTGCTGTGCTCTGAAGCCATGAGAATCTGGTTCCTGGCCTATTCCTGGAAGTGAGTCTCTCTGTCATACATCTTGTGTGCAAGGACAACACCCTGGCAGATGCCTTGAGTCACATCAACCAAGGCCACAATCAATGGACTCTGAACAAGCAATTTTTGCCACAGTGTTCAAGAGGTGGGGTACACCAGAAGTAGATCTGTTTATATCCCACCTCAACTATCAGCTTCCTCTGTACTGCTGTAGGCCCCAGCAGTGGGCACTCTGCCAGCAGATGCCTTAACTCTGAACTGTACCTGAAGTTTTTTATGCCTTCCTTCTATTTCCTTGATACACAGGATGCTGTTGAATTTTAGTGGCCATCCAGCAACTATAATCCTCATAGATCCGGACTGGCAAAGGCATCCCCGGTATCCTCTCCTAATGGCCATGTCTCACAAGAAACTGATTTGATTTCTCTGACTCACTGTCTCCTCACTCTACCTCACGTAGGAGTGATCTAGCCAGACCTGGAATCTCTTCACCTCAAAGCCTGATTCTTGAGGAGCTAGAATTCCCAGATTCTAAATACTCAGAACAAGTTCTGAAAATACTTTGGCTAAAATGCCAAGCACCAAGAAAATCTATGCAGCCAAGTGGAAAAGATTTTCAATTTGTAAAAAGGGAAAAGAATAGATTCTTTGAAAGCCTCTATCCCTTCCCTTTTGGACTACCTTACAGTCATCAGGCCTTAAAGCCTCATCCCTGAAGCTTCACTTAGCTGCAAATTCGACTTACCTTTCATCTGGAAAAGACAAGTCTATCATTTCCACGACTATTTTCAAAAAGTTTTTCAAGGGCCTCCTTCACCTACAATCCCACAATCTGTGAACCTGTTCCCCCTTGAGACCTTAATCTCTGCATTGCAAAGCTCATGGAGCCTCCTTTTGAGCTCATGGCTACGGCCAACTAAAATACGTCATTTGGAAAACAATATTTCTGTTGGCAATCACTTCTGTAAGAAGGATTTCAGAACTTCAAGCTCTACAGAGCCTAACTGCATTATCCAGCACAAGGATCACCTATGGTGAGGTGGGGAGAGGAAAACTGGACACCAAGAGAGCTATCTCTCATTGGATAGTTTTCTGCATCCAGTTTTTTGACTGCCTGACATACAGGGCAACACCTCCACTTCATTGCCTTGGTCTTGATGGAAGAAGTTGAAATCAGGAATGGTGAATGAGGACTCTTGGGAAAGTCCCATAGACACTTCTTGTAGAGAGGGGTAGGGGGCCTAGATTGGGTTGAACATCTCCGGAGAGGAGCAGGAATAGTAGAAATAGTGAAAGTCGAGAAAGATACTTTAGCCTTCTGTGGCTGTGTGAGGAGGGAGGGGTAGTGAGATTTCAGCAACGGAGAAGGGCCCTCTATACTGAATAAGGTGGGGGAGTCAGTGCTGGATGGATGAGGTGGAGAAAGCAGAGCTGAGCAGTTGTGCGGAATGAACTGAGGGGAAGGGGAGAGATGGCAGACTGGGGTGAAAGGCTCTGGAAAATAAGGGGAGACAACAAAACTATTAGACACCCCCACTATTATTCTAATTTCAGGAGCCTATCCTTTGCTAGCAGGAATAAAATAAGAGAAGCTGCAGGGTGAGTGTCGGTTAGGCTCAGTAACTGCAGCAGGTTGAAATATGAGCTGTGTAGCCCAGAGGCACTAGATTGTTATGTCTATGGGGTTGGTAGACCCTCAGACCTGTTCTCTTCAGGCACAGGACTCCAAATCAACACACAGCATAGATTATTCTCATAGAGGACTTAGCCAAACAGATGTAGCACTACCAGGGGAGGTTACCCAGTGTAAACTGCATGTTTAGGGTTTAGAACCACTGCAGCAGGCAAGCCAAAGCTCTGTTTCATTTGGACCAGAAAGATAACAGGGCTCTGTAAGCAGCACTGAATCTGCTTCAACTACACAGTGCAACCCGAATGTAATTCCTACAAATGCAGTAAGTCAAAACAGGCATATTACAGGCCATACAAAACAGTTTGATATTCAAATTGCTCACATTGCAATGCAATCAGACTTTCTAACCTAAGATGGCAAACAGCAATACAATGTATGAAAGCCCTAAACAAATTCAAAGGCAGGCTGCATAGACTAACATTTTCTAATACTGAGCACTCACAGTTTGGATCACAGATCAGGCGGCTGCCACAGACTCTGCCACTTAAGGAGACCCGAAAATACAGTGTCGTCTTTGGAGTGTTGGCCATTTTGTGACTCACTAGGTGCATACAGCTACCTATACATGGGCAGTAACTACAACTTACACAATGATGTGTTCTCTTGTTGGAGGACAACTATGTCTCTCTCACTTTTTCTTTGAAATCTGACTTGGGGATACTATTTCTTTAATAGTATGGGACTGCTAGATACAAAACGAGGCCTGATACCCCAATTCTTCTATATGATCTCTTTGACTAATGTGGCTCTAACAGAGTATGTAGTGACAAAAGGGCAACACATGGGAGACACAGAAGTACATTATTTCAGCACAAGGGTTGTAGCACTATTTATAATCCATTATATAAAAATGTGCATATATCCACTATATAATCTACTGTTGTGAGGGCTTTTGCTATGCTGTTATTTCCATAGCCCCCTTGTTTAAACCTATGGACCTGTTCTTATTTTTTCTTATCAAATTCAGTCTTTTCTGTACAATTATGCAGGGTTCTAATCAATTGATCCTTTGGAACATTACTCACAGTATGTGGCAGATGGAAACTATCAGCCTTCATAAGGCTGTTGTGATCCATGATTTTCAGAAATGGTTTGGTACACATCACCCATATAGTTTTTTTATAAATGTATAAATCCAGGTGAGACATACACTGTCATAAAGCACATTTTGGGGAACCCTGTGCAACACATGATATTTATTTTAAGGAACTGAACATGTTGACTGTGGGCAGAGGGGGGTGGGAACCTTGGAAAAACTTGTGGGGCAAAAGGAAAGTTATTGGATTTATATTATGAATGCCAGAAGTGATCAAGGGCTAAATGACACCATTGATTTAGCAGCATTTCTGAAGAAATTTTAAACATGAACACAAAAGAAAAAAAAAACATTGTTATTACTGGTGCTATTCTTTATTTATAATGTCCTTTATATGCTGGCACCTTTCTTTAAAGTGGGTATGAATACTAAATAATGCATGTGAATTACTTTCTATAAGTAACAGTGAATTTACAAGCTTCTACCTGGGATTGAACAAGAGATGCATGGATGAAATAAAGTGGGTATGAAATATTAAATATTATATGTGAATTACCTTCTGTCAGTAACAGTGAATTTACAAGCTTGTTCATGGATGAAATAATGTCATATATACAATGTGCACTGCTGATTGTAACCCATGATTTTGAATTCTAAATTAATTGATAAGTGATTCAATGTTGGTTGTTTTTCTAATTAGAGTGCATATTTAAACTGGCTATGTTCACTGGGTTAGCTATCTGATGAAGATCATCAATGAATGAATGAAATGTAACCCAGTAGAGTCAGCTTGCCAGTGAGACTTTTTATAACATGATGTGTTTACAGTGTCTATATGCACTTTATGTATAACAAATGATAAAAATCAAATTTTTTTTTTTTGTGGTCTTACTTTCTGGTGGGTGATTCTATACTGTGTTCTGCTGTCCCTGTTAACCACAAGACTTGATGTGGTGTCACTGTTGTACACATGACTTGTTGTGGTGTCACTGTTACATACATGACATTGTGTCAAAAAAGTTTTTAAATGAAGTGCACTTAATAATTAGGAAATTAAACAGTGTCTAATTTTTCCACCAAGGTTCACACAGCAGAATAAAACAAGTTCTGGCAGAGCCACTAAGGCTGTAAATGCATTAACTAGATAAGGGTGTTTAATGGGCTTAAACATAAACATGAATTGTCATTACGTACACTAACTGAATCAAAGTACGGTACATTGAGAAAGGGAAGACATAAAAATAATGTCACTGGCTGTATTACAGTTACCTATATGTTTCACAATTTGTTCTATGCACTGTTATAGTAATCATTTCAATAGAACCAGGCCATCATGTACATGAAGGTCCTGTACCTTAACTGCAAACACTATATGTTGTGACAAGGTGGAAGATAAACACAATGCTGATACATATTTAGGAAGACATTTGATGTGTTTAATTGATTTTTTCTTAGATTGCTATACAGTACACACACTCACACACACACACACACACACACACACACACACACACACACACACACCCTTAGTATAATATAAAAGTGCCTATACCCAAATGTCAATGTAAATCTTAAACATTTCATTACACATTTCATTACAAGTTGTCTCTTGAAGGAAGATCTTGCTGTACAAGGCCTAAAAATGGGTGTTAGGTAAAAGTAAACTGGGATAGGTGTATTATTGAGAACATTGCATAGTTTATCTTTTATGGCTGCTCCACCCCAAGCACACACACTATGATAATCACCAACCCCTTGATATGAAGCTAGGAATTATTCCACATAACACATAATTTAAGTGAGAGGAATGAAGATAACAAAAATAAAACGAAGTGGAATGGAAGAGAAGTAGCTATAAAATAAAGGGGGAGGGGCAAATACAGAACTGTTCCAGTGGCAACTGGTGATGTATTCAATTGCTCTGCATCTCAGGTGGGTGCACAAGCAAAAATAATATAAATATATATGGTAAGAAAGAAAATAAATAAAATATAGCTCACTGTTGAGAAGATTTGCAGCTGCACAAATGTCTGCGGCTGAGATGTTTCTGAAACAATTTTAGTCTTTAATTTTAGTCTTTGGTAACCAGGTAAGACCCACTAGGCACAAGTGCCTATTTTCAGGGATGACCTGGGTGCACTGGGTGGTTAAGTGACTTGCTCAGAGTCACACAGCATGTAAATGGAGGTTGTGAGACTCAAACCGAGGTCTGGTCTGCTGGCTGTACCAAACTCATTCACAGCTCGTTACTCTAATCTCTAGGCTATACTGCCAGCCCATACTACAAGCAGTAGAAACAGCCATGCCTTTGGTTGAATGCCCCTTTCTCTTCCTCCAGAAGAAGTTTATTGTACTTCTGGTAACAGAAAACAATGCAGTTTGTCAACCATTTAAGCACACACTCTCTTTGAAACTTCTATGCCCTGTCTTTTGGGTGCAAAGGAAACAAACAACTGATTGGATTTACGAACATCTTTAGTCTGGTTAGTGTAGTAACATAGAATTCTGTGCACATCCACAGTGTGCAGAAGAGCCTCCTCCTTATTAGAGTACTCAGGGGAAGAATACTGGCAGTTGAATTGTCTGATTCAATGTAAACTCAGAAACCACTTTAGATACAGTAAATATGTAGGGTTTGCACACAGAGCCACCCAGTCTCTGGAAAATCAAGTAAGGCTCCTTAAACACCAAGGTCTGAAGCTTTGAAATTCTTTGAGATGAAGTAATAGCAACTAAGAAAAGCACTTTCCAAGACAAATAGTGCATAGCACAGCTTGCTGATGGTTCAAAAGGAGGCAAAGTAAGTTTTTCCAAAACAAAACTCAAGTCCTACGGGGGGGACTGGATTACGAATCAGTGGTTTCAGTTGGAAAATTCATTTCAGGAAGGTATTGGAAATCTTCAACTGAACTATGGTTTTGCCATCCATGGGAGGTGGTAGGCTGAAAAGGCAGACAGATGGACCTGCAAAGAAGAATAACTGAGGCTGAAATCTGAAAGATTCAAGAGGTCCTCCATGACCTGGGGCACTGGGTAAGAGAAAGGGTCCCAACTCTTGGTGGTTTCCCAAATGGAGAATATTTTCATTTCATGGCATAAGTAGTTCTTGTATAATGCTTTCTGGTATATATGAGGACCTGGGCCACTAGGGTAGAAACTCCAAAGCATGAAGCAGCTATGTCCACAGGTACCACACATGCAGGTAGAGGGATTTGAGGCCTGGATGCACCAATCTGCCCTGCTCCTGAGTCAGAAGATTGTGGCAGAGAGGCAGCGGCACTGGGGGTTCCATCAATAGATGCTGAAGCAGAGGGAACCAAATCTGATGAGGCCAAAGAGGGGCTATTAGAATCATGTGAGCCCCATCTGCCTGTAGCTTCAGAAGAATCCTCTGAAGCACTGGGTAGGAGGAAAGGCATACAAGAACCTCCTGTCTAGCAAAAGACAGCATGTCTCACCAGAAAACACCACACCTGGGAACGAGTGAGCAAAATAGGATAGTTTTGCATTGGATTGGGAGACAAAGAGGTCTATCTCTAGCCGACCCCACAGGTTGAATAAGCTTTTGACGACGTCTTGATTTTTTCCCACTCGTGAGCCCTGACAGTGGTGCAGCTGAGACTGTCGGCCAGAACATTGCTGACACTCAGCACATGGACAGCAGTCAGGTGGAGGTCATGCTGGGCTGCCCAGTACCACACTCACATCATCTCCCGGCATAGAGGGTATGAGTGAGTGCCTCCCTGTTTGTTCAGGTACCAGACCACAGACATATTGTCGGTCTGATCCAGGAGTGTCCCCAGAAATAGAAGAGGCTGGAAGACCTGGAGGGAATACAACACTGCCCTCGTTTCTAACACATTGATATGTAGAGACACTTCTAGCTGATACCATGTTTCCTGGGTCTGATGGTCTCCTAGGTGGCTCCCCAGACTTGACATCAAGCATCCATTGTAAGGGTCATAGTAGGAGCAGGGGGTTGAAAGGGAACCCCCATGGAGAGATTGGACAACTCCTGCCAACAAAGAAGGTCCTTCTTCATGTACCCAGACACTAAGACCCTGTGATCCAGGTTGTCTGGCTGCTGATCCCATTGGACATGAAGAGTCCATTGAGTCATCCTCATATGCAGTCTGGCTAGAGGAACTGTAGGGATCACTGCTGCCAACAGCCAAGAAGACAGGATCGACCAGACTGTGGTCCAGCATGAGTTAGCCACTAATCTGGCCTGTTCCTGCAGGGTCTTTGCTCTGTCTAATGGGAGGAAAGCCCTGTCCTGGACCATATCCAGCACATCCCCAAATCAATTGTAGGTGCTGGGAGGGGAGAGTTGGGACTTGGGATAGCTGACTGTTACTCCAAGTCTGGATAAGAGGTCCAGGGTGAAGGAGAAAGACTCCCTCAGACTGCTCTGTGATGGTGCTGACAGAAGCCAGTCTTCCAGATACAGGTACAATTAGATCCTCTGTGCATAGGACCACAGCCACCACTGCTAGGCACTTGTTAAAAAACTGAGGTGCTGAGGATAGGTCACAAGGGAGAGCCTTGATCTGGTAATGTTCCCCCTGGAAGGCAAACTGAAGAAAGCGATGGTGGGCCTGGAGGACAGGGATGTGCAGGTATGCATCCTGCATGTTCAGCACACAAAGTCAATGGCCCTTGTGGAGCAGTGCTAGAAGTCCCTGGATGGTGAGCATGCAGAACCTCTTGCACTCAAAGTACAAGTTGAGCATGCTGAGTTCCAAGATGGGTCTTAGGTTGCCCCTTCTTTTTGGACACTAGGAAGAAAAGGAAGTAGTACCCACTTCCTATCTGTGCCTGAGCAACAGGCTCTATGGCTGACTTTTTCAGAAGAGCCTGGATATTGTCACCCATCAGAAAGAGATGCCTTGAAGGATAATGGAAGAAGCCTGGGGGGTTGTCTGGAGGACTGTCTAGGAAATCTATGGTGTGACCTCTTGCTAAATACTAATTGAAGGACTCAAGAGTCTGTGGTTATGTCCTGTGATCCCAGAATGTGGAGGGCAAAACTTCCCCTCCACTGGTTCCCTCAAATGATCTGGAGGAGGTCCACCATGAGTTAGGAGGCTAAGTGGAGAGAGCCAGCAGCTCCTCAGGGGGCCTTCTGGGACTTGGCAGGGTAAGTAGTGGTTCCTGATGCTGGATATCAGCATTTGACCTGGCGTTTGGCAGGGGCCTTTTTAGTCTGACATCACTGTTGCTGATGAAAAGGATGTTTACTTTTCTAACCCCCTCAGTACATGAAGCGCACATTGCAGATGGATTTATTGTGGTCCTGCAATTCAGTGATAATATCCTTGGCATCATCTCTGAATAACATGGCTCCCCTGAAAGTGCCATCCAGAATGGAGGTCTGGACATCTTGTGCCAGGCCAGCAATCCTGAGCCACAAATGTTGCCTAATGCAGACAGCAGTGGTTGTGGCATGAGCAACTGAATCTACTATGTCATAAGTGGCCAGGAGGGCATGATGACAGGAGATTTTAGCCATTCTCACTGTCTTGGCAATCTCGACCTTAAGTTCCTGCTCCTGAATAGCTTCCAGATTGGATTAAAATGAGGCCAGGAAGATTTGGTAAGAAACCATATGAGCCACATAATTTAAGGGACCGAGGGTGCAAGTGGAGGAGGAATGAATCTTGTAACTGAAATTGTCCAGCTGCTTAGACTCCTTATAAGGAGGATAAATTTTCAAATATTTAGGTTTATAGGACCAGTCATGGGAAGCCATGATAACTACCGAGTCTGCAATAGAGTGGCCAGTAAGGTGTGTGATCCCATCTGGGGGTGGTACATCCTTTCTGTCTTTATTGAACCAGCCAGAACGGAGGAATGCTGTTGTCAGATAGTGGATGTCAGGTCTTCATGGGACCCAGTCCAAGGCAGTATGGGCATGGGAGCTGGTTCAGTCATGTCTTGATGTTCTGCAAGCCTTTTCCACGTTGGATCCTGTTCCTGGATAGCCCAGCCACAGGCATTTTGTATAGTTATGAGGAGTTCTGCAAAGGAAGGGTCCTCCGGTGGGGACTTCGGGGACTCCACAGGCTGAGGTTCTATAGGTGTATGCATACCAGAGCTGAAGGATGAGTCTGAAGAGTGCCTGTGGGGGGATATGAACCTTTTTTAGAGGAGTGTCCTGGGTTTTATCCCTGATCTGGTGTCTAGAGGAGCCTTCTCCAGAAAAGTGGAAATCCACAGGAGAGGCTGATCAAGGGGTCAGAAAGGAAGAGAGAGTAGAGCCCAGTACTGGTTTCTGACAGTCAAGCTCTGAGGCTAGTAGGGTCCTGGCCTCCTGAATCAGGGTCTGAAATACTGCCTGGATATCAGCCTGAGGCTGCTATGGAGGCTGAGGCTGAGGAGGAGGAGGAGGTGGTGGAGGAGGAGGAGGCTGGTTTAATGAATAGCCTGGCATCTGATATTGAGGGTATCCATGAGCCTAGTAGGAGTAGAGAAAGGCAAAAGGAGCATACTCTTGATTAGACATAGCCCGGCGTCTGGTACCCCCCGGTACATAATGAGGTTGATAATCAGGTGTTGGATACTCCAGCAAAGGGTACATTGGGTATTGTGGGGATGGATAGTCCACAACATTGTCCATAGGTTCAACCAGAGGCAGAACTGAAGGCCCAGCAGAAGGTGGGGACGAAGGCAAGGCAGGAGGTCCAGAAGAACCAGGTATTGGCCCTGTAGGGACATTCAAAGGGGCTGGCACTGGATCAGGCACAGGAATGTCCAGCACCAGAATATTCAGTGCCTGGGGACCTGACAGAAGGCCATCTAGCATTTGAGGAATGGCCGGAGTGCCAGACATACCCTGACCCAGCGAAGGGTCACCTGGTGGAGGGTCACTTGGCATCAGGGTGGAGTAGAACCTGATGTAAGACCTGCCATCATCTGGGGATCCAGAGTCCAAGCTGGTGGAACCAGGTTGTCCAAGGGGCTGGGGTTGAGGAGATCCTAACAGAAGGTCCCCAGAGGGATTAACAGTAGGCCCAGTGGGTGAACCAGGAAGAGACTGACGTGGTGAAGGAAGGGAACCTCCATATTAGTGCCCACCTCTGGCTCTTGATCTTCAGGTAAGCCCGGAGAGTCAGGCTGGGTCAGTGGGAGTGAGGAACCCTCTAAAGGTGGTTGCATGTACTGCAGCTGGCTCAACTTGACATTGGGGGTATTCTGTGACCCCAATGGGAGAGCTTCAGCTGTGCTGTCCCCAGAGGAACCTGGGAGCGACTTATCATCCGTGGCTGTGCAGACGTCAAAAGAGTTAATGTCCAACTTATCAGCCTATGCCATGCAGACAACAGTGAAACTAGAGTCCAGCTTACTGGCTGTGACCATGAGCTCCTCAGTGGGGCTGGACTGCACTGTGAGTAAAGCATGCATGGAGGCTGTGGTCTGATCCACCAGAGTGGTAGGAGACCTGACAGTAGGGGTACTTAGCAAAGTGGAGGCCCTTCCAGTGTCAGTGGTGCCCGATGGTCACTGCCAAGTGAATGGAGACCTATCCCAGTCTTGGTGCCTCTCCTTGTACTATTTCTTCTTTTTGGGTTCTGGCATTGAAGAATATTTTTTCCACAGATTCTGCAGCTCTTTTTCCTTCAAAGCTAGGTGCTCCTCCAGCAAGTGGGCTTCAAGCTTCAAGCTTTTTCTGGTGCCTAATCCTTGTGGCCTGGTTGAAGGACTGGCAGACTGCACAGTCCTCGGCATGGTGTTTGGGGCCTAGGCAGATGATGCAGCAGGAATGCTCATCCACATGCAGGGTCTGGGTGCTGCAAGACTTGCACTTCTTTTGGACGCATCATCCAACCATTCATGTTCCTAAATTGTACCTCCAACTATATCCCATGCTGTAAATTTGTCACTGTTATTTATTTGCCTCCCTTTCTTCTATATATCCTCAAGATCTCTGTATTAGACCTATTTATACTGTATTTTATTATGTAATTGTTTGACCTGATGTTCTGTTCTGTTTTTATGCTTAACTGGACCTTTGCATAAATGGGCATTTTTGGTCAAATACCTTTCAGTATAAAATAAAGATTGATTGATTGATTAAAAACTGGACTGACAGACCTGAACCACAGCAGTTCTGTAAAAATCCAAACTGGCCATACTTGGTGTAACTTGCACAAATATTTCTGGTCCGGTCACTCTGGCTGCACTGTTCGGTCTGATTCTTTACATATCTGGTCCACTCCTGGATGTCTGTTTTTCAACCCTTCCTTAGCATGGTTGAAAACAGAACTGTCAGGACCAGACCAGATAGATAAAAGCCAGACCAGATAATTTGGAGTGAGTGGATCAGCAATATTTGCACAAGCTGTGCCCAGTCCAGATTTTACAGCTCTGGTCCCAGTCTGGTGATCTGGTTTTTACCTATACCCCACTACATGTGTCTTAGTGACATATTGTACAGATGAATGCAGAATCTAATACATTGAAGGTTGAAGTTTCAGAAAACCATTATGCTAAAAATAACAGTACTCAGTTCCTGATGATCCCCACCCCCAACTCACACTTAGTCCTCTACCAAAGTCATGCTCAAATATTGGTGCCTCTTCATCCACACCATTAAGCTTTTAATGTCATCATGCCTCTTGTGCTGCCATGAGCTGCTCCATCCATGAAATACCATTCTGCTTGTGGCAGCTGCCCCAACCAGGTAATTTTCCAGGGAGCAGCTCTTTATACCGCATCAACTAAATTATTGCTGAACTCTTTATTTTTAAACATTTTGTTGAGGAATTTTTGTTTTAGTATATCCATGGTCTGGAAAAATGAATTTGTAAAAGAAACAAAATTCCTCATTTATCAGTTCATTTAATCACAATACAGCATATTATGAAATGATCAGATTCCATGTGTAATCTAAGTCAAACAAAAATTAGACACACACATGCTTACCTATTTGCAAGTGAAGCAAATGTGGTTATTAACATTCAGTTATAAACACATATAGTCACAAATTGCAGGTTAAGAACATTCAGTAGAATATAAACAGTAGACCAGAACTGTCTGCCTGAGAAAATGAAGTTGGTGTATTATTTGGAAACATGCATCACTGGGATTCTTTGCTATGGAATGTCCTGCAAAGTAGCAGAATGAAAGCTCTTAGGATAGTGGTGTCATATGGCTTAATGAGGTGTTCCTAGGATCTGGGGGCACAGTAGAGCTTATTTGTTATGCAGAAAGCTCAAGGAAGTGTTTAACCCATTCTACTTCCAATAGCTTTCTATGATGTCTGTACTATCCATTGGTAATCTGACACACAATTACTGCCAGAAGATAATGTGTTAACTTTCTGTGGGCTCAATGAACTCCTCATGCCAGAGGAAAAATAGTGCTCTACAGCTTCCGATACACATAGGCACTGTAATAATGAGGCTTCTGTGGAGGAATCTATTTTTTAACACTACATCAAGTTGTTTGGTAGCAAAAATGACATCAGCCCTTTTCTGAATGCAAAACGTCTGCTGGGCCATGACCACAGCCATAAAAAGGTCTGTTAAAACAAATTGATAGAGTCAAGTAGGTAAACTTTAACACGCCTACTTAAATGCATTCAAAAGTAAATTTTTAAACACAGCTATGGTTGCATTACGTTACTATGTCAGATAGTTATACACTTATATTGTGGTGGTTGTTTGGTCCCTGTTAACCACATGACTTGAAGTAGGGTCACTGTTACGTATATGACTTGATGTGGTGTCACTGTTACATACATGACTTGATGTAGTGTCTAGTGTTATGCAAAATTGAAACGTTTTGTCCCGTGAAATATTTTGCAGAATTCGCACATTTCGTGAAATATTTAATGGGGCAAAATGTGAAATTTCACCACTAACTTCCTCCCTTGTGTCTAGTGGTCCCACCAGCCACTCACTGGCCCAAATTTACAAAAAAAATCTTCCCTGGTGTTTAGTGGTCCCCCTCCCCTGCCAGTCGCTAGCCTTGGGTAAAGCTTCCCCCAAATGCTTTAAAAAAACATTTTTTTAAATAAATCAAATGCCAACTCCTAGTGCCTAGTGGACCCCACCTATAAGTAGATAGCACTCTCACCACGCCCCAGTACCTCACCGAACATTAGTTCATTGTCTCCAGTCGGGTAGCTTGACTGAGCACTTCAATGAATGAGTGCATGCTTGTACAAGCACATGCTCATTCATTGGATTCAGATAGCCAGCGCTCTCACTACTACTGGAGCGTAGTGAGAGTGCTGGCTGTCTGAATCAGTCAATGGATGAGCGCATGCTTGTACAACCATGTGATCTTTCATTGAAGCACTCAATTGAGCTGCCAGCCATGGAGGTAAGTGGAGGGCTGTGCCAGTGGCCTGATCAGGATACTGGGGGGAGCAGGGTGGGTGCTATCCGCTGACAGGGTGGGGGTGCACTAAACACCAGGGAGTTGGGCATTTTATTTATTTATTTTTTTAGCACAAGAAGTCAGGACTCAGGACTCGGGACATGAAGATAACTCACTGGGGGGGGGCTTTATTCAATTTCTGCTGGTGATCAGCCATGGGAGGCCACTAGACACTAGGGAGTTAGGCATTCAATAATTTTTTTTTTTTTTTTAGCAAAAGGAGCCAGGACTCAGTATTCAGGACATGAGGTTAACTGGGGGAGGGGCTTTATTCAGTTTTGGCTAGTGATCAGCCATGGGGACAACTAGAAACCAGGGAGAATTTTTTTTCTAAATTTGGGCCAGTGAGTGGCTGGGGAGACCACTAGACACCAGGGAGACGCCCATTTATTTGGGCAAAATTGTGGATGAAATTTTGCCATTTTGCCACAATTTTACAAAACATTTCATGTAGTAAAATTGCCGATTTCACGGCAATTTTACAGGCGAATTTGTATTTCGCAACATCTCTAGTAGTATCACTGGTGCACACATAACTTGTTGTGATATCACTGTTACATACATGACGTCGTATGAAAAAGCAATTTTTAAACGAAGTAGCCTCAATAATTATGAAATTCAATGGTGTCTTAACTTATCCTCATTCTGCTTGTTTTGGGAAATGGAGAGGTGAGTTTTGCTGTTGATCTGAGATTAGTTTAATCTTATTTAACTCTGTAACTGATTTTTGTAAGTTTGATGTTGGCTTGGGAGCAGCTTAAAGCTTTTTTAACTCTGTAACTGATTTTCAGGTCTGTTGCTGGCTGGCTGGCTGGGTGGAAGGTCCTTGCCCAGAGACAAAGCAGCCAATCAGTTTTGTTTGAATTCAGTTTGAACCTCTATTTAAATATTCACAGGACCATTTTGCCTGCTCATTCTGCTTATTGTGGGGAAATGGAGGAGGGTGAGTTGTGCTGTTGATCTGGGATTAGTTTAAATCTTTATTTAGCTCTGTAACTGATTTTTATGAGTTTGCTGTGGGTTTGAGATTAGCTTAAATCGTTATTTAACTCTATAACTGATTTTTTGTGAGTTTTCTGTTGGCTTGGGAGCAACTTAAAGCTTTCTTTAAACTCTGTAACTGATTTTCAGGACTGTTGCTGGCTGGAGCTCTTAAATACTGGAAAGCCTCTGAGGGTTGGGCTTGAAGGCTGTGAAGGAGGAGCTTGGAAAGCTGCAAACTGCCCATATGAAGTAAACTCCTAAAGCTAATAGTCAGATGGTGAAAAGTTCTGTTACTCAAGCGTTCAGTAGTTGGATTTTAGGGTTTAAAATATATATATTTTTTAATGTAATGTGCAGGTAGGACTGGCAGAGGTTTAAGGAAGAAAGGTCGGTATGAACATTGATATTCTGAGTAGCACTGGATAGTCAAAGGAAGGCACGGTACATTTTGTGGCTGAGTATAGTGACAGAGATGGGGGTGTGGTACGGGATGGGAGATGCAGATATCAGGGGGACATAGGAGAAGGAGGGGTTGTGGTTGGCAGGACAGAGGTGGTGACGTCGATGGGAAGGGGGCAAGCTCCAGGGGAGTGGGGCAGAACTAGGAACAGTGGGGACAGGCTAGTAATCTGCAACAGATGTGGGTCAGCAATCTGGATGTGCACATTATGGAGGTTATGGGAGTGTCCCATACTTATTTATTTATTTAAAATTGGTGACCAGGAAAGGCACACTGAGCTGAGGCTCATTTCCAGGTGCTACCCAGGTGCAAGTAGTACAAGGTGGGAGACAGAGATATACAGCAAATATCAAATAACAAACGAATAATATGGTATGGTACATTACATGGAGTTTGGTTGAGACGTTACACTTTTTGTTTGAACAGCAGAGTGGAAAAAAACAATGATTCATTACTGTTCTAGACAATTTATTTACCTTAAATTCCAAGTGCGTGTCTTCACATATTTACAATAGTGGTTTTAGAGAAAATTTGAGTTTTCGGGGGGAAGGTACCGGTGTGGGTGGTGGTTTAGTAGTAAGAGCTGGCATGTGGATTTAATTTTTTTTACCTGGCGAGGCTACTGAGGGTGGTACTAGGTCCCGGTAAGGAGGGAGGAGGTGCACAGCTGCGGCAGGGAATGGGAGGGAGAAGCATGAGGAGCTGTTTAAAGGCTGATAGGGAGGGGGCCAGGTGGAAGTTGGTTGGGAGGTTGTTCCATAGGGAGGGAGCCGGTAGGAAAAGGCAGCTTGCCCTGAGGCTGAGAGAGGGCAAGAGAGGTGTAAGGTACGTGCATGTCTGTGGCAAAGTGAGTAGCCAGTCGTGTTGGCTTGAGACAGGCGGAAGGAGAGGTAGAGGTGAAAGGAGCCAAGCCAATATTTTGCTATGAGTGAAGCGCTGTGGGTGGTCTGCCTATGTGACAGTGGCAGCTGTAGAGCTGAGAATAGTTGGCAGTGATGAGTGAGTGGGGGGGAGGCAGTGGTGAAGCACATGAAGGAGTTTAGCAGGACATCGAGTTTTGCAAGGGAGGAGGAAGGGGCTGTGCCATAAATGACATCTGCGTAGTCCAGTACTGGTAGGATGCTTTTTCACATGAGTTCACCCTGAGTAGGAAGGGGAGGCAGTCTTTGTGGCAGTAGAGGATGGCAAGTTTGGGCTGGAGTTTTGTGCAGATGGTGTCGACGTGGGTGGAGAAGTTGAGGTTTGTGTCCAGCCAGACTCCCAGATACTTAAAAGTGGGTACAGACTCAAGGGGTATTTCTTCCAGGGTGAAGATCGGAGGGGGGGGCAGGCAGGGAGGTGAGTTTTTGTCTTGTGCCGAATACCATGGAGACTTTTTTTTGCATTGAGTTTTAACTGATTTTTCTGGAGCCAGGCTTGTACTCGGTTGAAATCGCTTTGGAGGTTTGGGTGAACACTGACATGGGAGGGGCCTGAGGCATAGATTATGGTATCATCAGCGCATAGGTGCACATTAGAGGTGAGACAGGCTGAGGGAGGTTGTTTATAAATAGGGAGAAAAGGATGGGGCCCAGGATGAAGCCTTGGGGACACCCATGAGGATGGGTTGAGGGTGGAGATGGTGTCTCCTATTTGTACTTGCTGCATTCTGTTTTGGAGGTAGGAATGGAACCGGTTTATGGCCTGTTTGACAAGGCTGAAGGAGCTCAATTTGCCTAGCAGTAGAGCGTGGGAGACCGAATCAAAGGCTTTAGCTAGGTCAAGGAAAATGGCAGTAGTGGTTTGCCCCGTGTCCATGGTGGAGAGAATGGTGTCAGTTACTCATAGTAAGGCGGTGGTGGTAGAATGAGATTTTCTGAAACCTGATTGATAAGGGGTGAGGGAGCTGTTTGTAGAGAGGAAGTGGGACAGTTTTGATAGCATGAGGGATTCTTGGATTTTGGTAAGGGAGGGGAGGAGAGAGATGGGTCTATAATTTTCTGGGAGGTAGGGATCACCACCTTTATGGAGAGGTAGGATTTTGTCAAGTTTCCAGGCAGAGGGGACAGAGGCTGTGTCGATCGAGAGGTTTAGTATGTGGGTATTGGGTGTGACTGTGGCCACTGTGGAGATACGGAGCAGGCTGGGATGCAAGCCATCTGGGCTGGATTTTGACAGGTTTAGAGAGGTGAGAGAAGTGTAAACTTCCAGGGGTTTGAATGGGGGAAAGTGGAAACCATGGTGTGAGGGTAGGGGATTTGTGGAGGATGTTGGAAGGGGAGGTGACTCAGGCATGGCGCAGGAGATGAAGAAAGAGTTAAAGAGTTCGGAGACTATGGCAGGATCGGAGGCTATTTTACCATCAATGTTTACGCTAGGGCTGGCTTGATTTGAGTGTGAGTGGATGAGAGAGTTTACCACCTTCCAGAAGGATGCTGGGGAGGCTTGGTGAGCGGTGAGTTGGACCTTGAAATACTGGGCCTTAGATTGTTGAATAACTTTTGTGCAGTTGTTTCTAAGAATGTTGAAAGATTGGAAGTCGCTGGATGCTAGAGAGGTTTTGTAATGCGTCCAGGCCTTATCTCTGACACGGCCCATATGTCGAAGGATAAGAGGCCTACAGGCAGAGATCCAGTGGATGGAGGTGGAGATAGGAAGGTTGAGGAATATGGTCAGAGAGGGTGGGGTAGGTAGGCACAAGGGGAGGGAGAGGATGCCAAGGAGAAATATAGAGCAGGAGTGAAAACACAGCATGGGATGGGGTGGAGACTGGGCATGCAACAGGTATGAGTTACTGACAATTGAACTAGAAGGGGAGTGAGATGCTTGGGAAAGGAGAGGGGAACAGGGGCCAGCACCACAGAGGGACATTGGACATCAGGGAGAGGGGCAATGCCATGGCAATGGCAGGAGGGAGCACCCAGGAGGAAGAGGACATGGTGCATAGGGGATGGGGAGACCACAGGGGAGAATGGATGCTTAGGAGAGAGGGCGCAAGTGTGGACAGGAGGTTGGACAAGAGGGAGGAGCAGGAGTAAGAAGAACAGCTCCAGAAATTTAGGGACAGGGAAGGAATGAAGACCATGAGAAGGGTGGGGGAGGGCACAGCCAGCAGGGGAATGTGAAGTGGAGTTATACTGACAGGAGATTCTATCCTGAAAGGGATCAGGTGAGGGAGGGGTGAAAGACGCGTCGATCTTATTGGAACCTGTACCATGCCTGACAGCAGACAGGCAAGGCAGGCTCTGAGGAAATGAGTTAGGGAAGGACGGCAGGAACTTCACGTGGTGGTACCTATGGGCACAAATGACCTGGAGGGGCTGCACAGTGGAGTTGGTACAGGAGAGGTTTGAGGAACTCGGGAAGCTATGCTTGGAAATAGGGAGGTCTGTGGCATTCTCAGAGGAGCTACTGGTCCCAAGAGCAAGCAGGGCAAGAAAGGAAAGGAAAGGATAGAGGAGTTCAACTCCTGGCTGAGAGACTGGTGTAAAGCACAAGGGTATGGGTTTGTAGGAGGATGGGGAGATACGTGGTCTAACAGAGAACTGTGTAGAAGGGATGGTTTACACCTAAATGGGGCAGGTAAGAGGATTATATTGTTTCAAGAGGGTATTTAAACTAAGTGGGGGGAGGCAAGTGCACAGTTAGCATGTAGGGTAGCTAGGTTGGAGTGCAAAATGTACTGTCCCCCTTGATAACTTTGAGGATAAGGGGATGGAACCACTGAGAGGAGGGGACAGACTAAGGAACCAGGTGGCAGATGGGAATGGGTGGAAGGTGGTCTTCCTAAATGCAAGGAGCCTGGGTAATAAAACAGTGGAGATTCAGGTGCTCCTTGTGGAGGGAAGTGTGGACATCGCTGTAGTGATACTTGGACCACCCAGTACCATTATTGGGATCTGGCAATCCCAAGGTATAAAATTTACAAGAAAGATCCAGGGATTGGGAGAGGGGGTGGGGTAGTACTCTATGTGAGAGAAGGGATCAGATGTATGAGGGATGAGGGGGAGGAAGTGAGGACAGAGGCACTATGGATGCAGCTTCTGAACTACAAGAGTACAAAGTTGAGGCTGGGGGTGGTGTACAGACTACTAGCCTAAACAGTGGAACTGGACAGGAAGTTAGCTGAGCATATAAGGAGGGTGTGTAGAAAGGGGAGTGTAGTGATTGTGGGGAATTTCAATCTGCTGGGGATAGACTGGAGCACCCCTGCCACCTCCAGTGCCAGGGAGCAGGTGCTCCTGGATGCAATCCAGGCTGGTCTCCTGACACAGCTGGCCAGTGAGCCAACATAACTAGGTAACATGCTGGACTTGGTGCTGTCAAATGGGGAGGCAGTGAGGGAAATAAGGTTGGAAGACCCATTAGCTGGTAGTGACCACCAAACAGTGTGGTTCACTCTGAAGTTGGGCAGGGAGTCTGGAGGCACAGAAACAAAGGTGGTGGATTTTAGGAGGTGAACTTCAGGAGGATGAGAGAAATACTGCAAGGGAGAATTCATAGAATTAGGCCAGAAATGGATGCACAGCAAAAGTGAAAAATTATTAAAACTGGGTTAACAGAAGCTACAGAAGCTTACACAGGCACTAAGAGCAAGAAGTGCAGAGCCAGGAAACCTTGCTGGCTGAACAGAGAAGTGTTGGAGGGGGTGAGGGTGAAGAGATCTGCATACCAGAAGTTCAGGAGAATGAGGAAGGAAGAGGACAGGGAGGCTTATGTGAGTTGGTCCAAGGAGGTGATCAATCGAGTGAGAGTAACCAAAGCCTCCAGGGAGCTAAAGTTAGTGTAGGGCATCAAGGGAGGGGAGAAGGACTTTTTTAGATATGTCAGGGAGAAGAGGAAGTGTAGAAACCATATAGTGATGATAAAGTGGGGAGGTGAGTGGGTGGAAAAGGGAGAGGAACAAGTGGAAGTACTAAATAAATACTTTCACTCCATTTTCACAAAGGAGAAGGATGGTCCACTACCACCATGGACTAGAAGGGTGGGAGTGGGAGGGAGTGATGATGGACAGAATGATCAAGGGTAGTAGAGTACTAGAGGGTCTGAGGGCATTAAGAGTGGGCAAGGCACCAGGTCCTGATGGCATCCACCCCAGGGTGCTGAGGGAGATGGTGGAGGTCTTAGCCAAGCCTCTGGTAAACCTGTTCAACACCTCCCTGGACATGGGATGGGCATCTCAGGACTGGAGGGTGGCCCATGTGGTGCCCATGCACAAGAGTGGCCCTAGGAATGATCCAGGAAATTATCAGCCAGTCAGTCTCACTTAGATAGTGGGTAAACTTATGGAGATGATACTGAAGGAGAGGCTGGTGTTGTTCCTTAAGGGTAATGACCTCCAGGATGGGCAGCAGCATGGGTTCATCTCGAGAATATCTTGTCAGACCAATCTAATAGAATATTACTACTGGAAAATAAGAGAGCTAGATATGGGTCATGCTGTACATGCTCTATACTTGGACTTCAGCGAGGCCCTTGATTCAGTGCCTCATGGAAGGCTGAGAGGGCTAACTGCTGTGGGGGTGGGGACCAAGCTAATACAGTTGATAAGGAACTGGCTGCAGAGGAGGCTGAAATGGGTGTTTGGGGGGCTCTCGACACCTAGACCAGTGATGAGCAATGTGCTGCAGGGCTCAGTGCTGGGCCCAGTGCAATTTGGGCTCTTTATCTCGGATACTGCACACAGAGTTAAGAGCTGGGTTGGTCTGTTTGCAAATTATACCAAAGTTGGGGCATGGTGGATGCTCACTACTGATCGCTACTGATCTTTGATAGCGAGCCTGCAAATTCTTTGATTGTGAGATTCTTTGACCACGATCTTTGTTTGAGAGTGGGCGACAAGATGGCCACTTGAAAAAATCAATTTTCTCAGCTCAGTGGTGGGTTATTAAGCCAAATGAGGGTGGGTTTTGCTCAGGGGGCATTGTTCTATCAAAGTATGACTGTGGTTTCATGTATTTATGTCTAAAAATTGAGTCTCACCATTTTTTATTCTTTGATCGTGAGCCTGAAAATTCTTTGATCGTGAGATTCTTTAATTGTGATCTTTGATCATGAGGGAGGGACTAGGTGGCCAGATTTGAGGGACCAGATAGCCCAATTTTAACCATTTTAAAATTAAATATCTCAGAAACAGTTTGGTCTTTTAACTTGAAATTTGGAGGGTGGTGATGGGATGTCTTTTACATATGAATTATGGTGCTTATGTGTCAGACACCACATTTTTGCAGAGATATTGTGTGGCACAGTTTACGCTTATGGACAGTGTTTTCCATTCTGGTACTGGCTTGAAATTTATGTGGTAGCTACCCTTACTGTCATGGATGTACTTTTCAGTTGTTAGGTGTCTAACATGTAAACAGGTGTGGAATTTTGTAGAAATTTACAAGTTGGTGGAAGCACGGGGCCCGAGGGGCCCTCACTCCCAACAACTTACGTGACTTTCTACTTTTCTAGTCTTTCCCAAAAAGTAAGGAAATTCAATGCAAAAAACTTTGTTAATGCATCATTTAGGGTAAAAACACAAAAAGTAAGGCAATGAAAAGTTTAGGGTTGCCCCCTTCCCACCGTGGACCTGCCCATCATCCCAAGATTGACAGCTGACAGGGTGTGTCATTGGGGTTATGAGGCCTAAATCTCAGCCCATTCTTCTTTACTGTGGCTTGTGAATATGATTACACATGGAATGGGGTGAGATTTAGGCCTCACAACCCTAATGACACACCCCCTCAGCTGTCAATCTCGGATGATGGGCAGGTCCATGGGGGGCAACCCAAACATTTCATTTCCTTTACTTTTTATGTTTTAACTTAAATAATGCATTAACAAAGTTGTTTGCATAGAATGAATATACATATATATATATATATATATATTAGAGGCAAAATCTCCGTTTAATGCATTAGTTAGGGTTGTTCCATAGCGACAAAGTGAGGAGATCGCTGTTAGGTTGAAAACCCTAACTCCGAATTCACCCCCCCAGCACCACACACACACAGAAACGCACACAGACACACACACACTTCAAGTATGGGGGAGGACCAAGTCAACACAACCAATGACAGACATCCAGCAGCAGGTGACAGAAATAACAAACAATTGTCTAAATGTACTACGAGACATCCCCACCCACCTGACCAGGTACTGCATGCTCAGTGGAGATCAACAGTAAAACTGAGCCCATGTACACCAAACGTACACATCCCTGATTGCAGCTGCACACAACGTACCACACTTAGTAGTTGCATGGCCTTACCTACCGATGCCCCACACCAGACCACACCACATGTGGTGGGCCACCTGAGCAGTAGAGTTCAGCAAAACCAAGGAGTTGTACAGGTATAATATCTCTGATTATAACAAGGGTTTGAGAAATGCAGCTTTCTAATTGACTGTAAACGTTGTAACAGCCTTATGTTTAGTTTTTATTAACATACATGTAGAGCCTAACCATATGATGAACATGGTTTAATGTTGTTTAAAAAACAGTTTTATTATGATAGCAATAAGCCACTCCCAGGTATTATGTTAATGGTCAGTTTATCACTGTCTAGCAACATGTGGCACTCGGCTATGCCTCATTCAACATTAAACCCCTACAGGGTGATTAACAGACCATTTAACATGACTGTTGGTCATGCCTTGTTGCTTAATTGTCTTTATGAGTAGATACTCTCCCCTCTGTTAGGCACTGCAGCAGCTTTGCAACACAGTGTCCCACCCAGTTACACCATACACTGCCTAGTTACGGGAGAATGGCTGTGAATATGAACTCATGAAGATGAACAGTGTAACTTGATTCATTACAGTCATCAAAACCTTAGTGTGATTATAACTGACAGAGTCAGTGATAGAGAATAACCCCTGCTGTCCTAGTACACTTACCCCATTGTGAGTTAAATCAATACTAAAAGACATTCTGTTTATATCTACACCATACCTACTTGATTCCTGTTGTACCACAATTAACATAGTTATCACTTTGATAGCATCAGTGACAGAAGTGTGGCAAACCAAAACACTAGGCATACAGCCTGATTATGAAACAACTGTTAAAAAAAATTACACTGTGTCCATAAGTGGCATAGATCACTTCATTGCAACAATAGTAAATGTATTACTATTTGAATAAGTTAGTCATCACAGGTGCAATGAGATTGTCTTTATCAGGTACAACACATACTCAGTAAGTGCCTACAGGAAAATCTATCCTATATACATCTCCATACAGGTACGCCATTGTTGGCTCAGTAGTGCTATGATATTTAGAAGTTGCTTGGCCTGATCCATGCAATTACACTGTTTCTTACAAAGAATACTTACTGCATCTTTAGTATTGAAACACACTGAAGGTCTATGTATGTACATCAGCAGTACACCTTCATCAGTAAGAATGCATCTGATACTGGCAGTACGAATTTCACAGTGTTGAACAGGCAATGCTTTTCCATACATTTACATCAGCCTCTCTATCTTGAGTAAACCATTGCAGTAAATGTACTACTATGTAAATCACCTACTAAATGTAACACTACTTTTATCTTGAGCATGCTTGTGTCTTGTAGTTAATTTATGTACTTCTCTTAATTAATGTATACTCACTAGTGTTAAAACCTTTCTACAACTGTCATCATGCACCTTCAGCATTTATATTGACTAACGCACAGTACCAGTTATGGTGTGTGTGGCATCGGTAGGTAAGGCCATGCAACTACTAAGTGTGGTATGTTGTGCAGCTGCAGTCAGGGATGTAAGTTTGGTGTACATGGCCTCAGTTTTGCTGTTGATCTCCACTGAGCATGCAGTACCTGGTCAGGTGGGTGGGGATGTCTCTGAGTACATTTAGACAATTGTTTGTTATTTCTGTCACCTGCTGCTGGATGTCTGTCATTGGTTGTGTTGACTTGGTCCTCCCCATACTTGAATGTGTGTGTGTGTGTGTGTGTGTGTGTGTGTGTGTGGTGTTGGGGTGAATTGGAGTTAGGGTTTTCAACCCTAACAGCTAATTTCCATTTTGTTGCTGTGGAACAACCCTAACTAATACATTAAACAGAGTTTTTCCTCTAATTTCCTTCTTTTTGAGAATGATAACGAGATAGTGAATATAATGTGGGCGGGGAGCACGGGGCCCAAAGGGCCCCTCACTCCCGCCACATGATGTCTTGTGGCATAGTAACAGGAAGAGCAACGCAAACAGAAGCTGCTAACAGTGGCGCACATGGTAACGCAAGCGCAAATGACAACAGAAAGGGAAATGCACATGGTGGCATAGACGGGAACAGTCTGCCACGTGATGTGTTGTCACATAGTAACATGGTGCCTGCAAATGGAAATGTCAATGGGCATGGTGACGCAAAGTGAAACAGAAAGAGAAACAGTACGGTAGACACAAATGGCAAAAAATAACAGAAACGCAAGCGCAAATGAAAACGCAAAGGATGACGCACGTGGTGGCGTCGTAGACGTCAACGGTAAGTGAAACGGGCATGGAACCACAAGCAGAAAGGGCAATGGTAACAGTAATGTAAGCGCAAGGGCTGGTTTTCCCCAAAAGCTGAATAGAGAAAGACAGTGAGTACAAAGAATGTATGCATAATAATGGGTATCAGAGCAGAAAATGAGGACTTGGAATACTAAATAAGTTATATCTCAGGAACCGTACGATGTAGAAAAAAAATTTTAAAGTCGTATGATTTATGACTTTCCTGGCTAGTTTTATAGGGCTAATAACTTTTCCATCTAAAAGTCCGTATCTCACACCGTCGAGATACGGGCCCTGAAAGGCGCGGCGAATGCCATAATGTTATCCTATGGGAAAAAAGAGAAGTTCGGAGCACCATAACTTTGCCTCCCTGTAATATTTTTTCACCAAACCACTGAAAGGCACATCTGTGGGCTGTTGGCTGTCTTCTCTCCAAATTTCAGGAAAAAAGACCAAACCGTTATTTTGCAGCAGGGATCCAAAGGATTTCTGTAATGCGTCTGGCGCCGTAATGTTATCTTATGGGAAAAACTGTCAACTTTGGAGTGCTGTAACTTTGCTGCCGTGTAATATTTTCTCAATACAACACTGAAAGGCACATCTGTGAGATGTCGGCTCCGTTCCCTCCAAATTTCAGCCAAAAAGTCCCAATGGTTCTTTGCAGCGCAGTGCCAAAGAATCGCTGTCCTTTCCACATATGGAAAACTACTGTCGAATTTGCTAAAGCTTTGGTAAAGTCGACACTTTCGCGGGATACAAAGTAATTTTATGAAGTACTTTTCCAGAAATTTGAAAAACATATTTCTGGGGTGTTTTACCACAAAATAAAGACATGGCAAGCATCCTCAGGGTCCGACTAGGTGAATACAAAAAGAATTAGGTTGCTAGAGGGTCCCAAATTTAAATGCCAACCATTTTTTCTGATCACCAACTGAAAACAAAATGGCCGATTTGTGAAAGTAACAGGCCCATTTGTGAAAGTAAAAATGCATTTGCGACACTGTTGAACTTTTTGTTAACTTTTCCCATTGACTTATAATGGAAACTGTTTTGAATAACTTTGAACCATTTAATATTTTTTCACAAAATCTTCAAAAGGCACATTGGGGACCCTGACCGCACATTCCCTGAAGATTTTGGGCTGGTCACGCAAACCGTATGACCTGTAGGCGCGACTGTAGAATTCCAGAAAAAGCGTAAAAGTGTGCACAGATCATGCTTAATAACTCCACAGCTGTATATCTGACCAGTACAAAACTTGGCAGATCCCAAGGCCAATGGTTCTTGATTGTGTATTCCAAATTTCAGCTAAATCCATGAAACGGTTACAAAGTTATTTAGGTGCAAAGTTTTGGGGTTTAACATAGAAATGGCTCCTCAACCCTAACTATGGTAGCACTACCGTGCTACCTTAATAGATAGATAGATAGATAGATAGATAGATAGATAGATAGATAGATAGATAGATAGATAGATAGAATAATAGGTGAGTGGGTATTACAAGTGAGTAATACCATCGAGAGGTGCTGGGGACAAGTAAACCTTGAGAGCTAAGCTTGAGAGGTTTATTTGCCCCCAGAACCTCAGTATGGTATTACTCATGAGTGATACCCACTCACCTATCTGTTGTTTTTTTGTAATACATGGATCGACTTCTTCGGGTCTGATTTTTTTTTTTCCTGCCATGCTGTGACTCGCTCTCTCCGTGTCTCGCTCTGTGTCTCACTCCCCCCACCCCAACTGTGTCTCTGTTTCATAGCATCCTTTTATGCAGTGCATTTTAGTCCTATCTTTCAGTTGCAGGCATGCAGGATCAACCAGATAACTTTTGAAATGGGGGACAAAATGGATGCATCAGCAAAACAATGAAAACAACAAAGGGGACAAACTTCTCTTGGAAAGCTAGAGACGGGTGCCATGTTTTTTGAACTGCTCTGCCCTCTGACAAACAATAACTGGCCAATCACACAGAGGAAAGATGCCAGTGGGATTCATGCAGTCACTAGGGCTGTGCAGGAAGGGATGTGGCACCACGGCAACTGGGTTTCTTGGCAGGCAAACTTGCACATGAGCTGTGGCATTTCAGTGGTAATACTGTCATTCAGAGGTGGAACGATGGTATTATCACCTCTGAATGATAGTGATATCAGCAAGGAACGATAGTATTATCACTTGAGACAGTGGTGTATTACTGGAAATTTTTTGTATGGGACAGGATGGTATTATTTCACTGTCTCCATATATTACATATATATATATATATATATATATATATATTGATATATACATACATACATAGTAACATATACATACTTTATACAGAGTCAGAGTTCTTACTGGTGCTTATGTTAGTAATAGTTATTTCATTCTGCATGATGCAATGTTTTGCACATTCTCAGGATTGGTCACATGTTCCTTTTTTTGTAGCTTCAGATTTATGTTATGTGTTGTATGGGTGGGGGTGCTAAAAGCATAGAAAGTGTATTAGTTTGTGACCTGAATTCCTAAGTAGTCAGGCACCCTCTTTAAGAGCCTCACTCAAACTGATAGAACATCAGGGCTCATTCAGGCTTTGGTAAACCTTTGCTATGCTCAGATAAGAGTCTTGAAATGACTGTTATACTGTATGTATGTGCTATAAGTGAATGTACATGTCGTGATATCTACAAGAAGTTATGAAAAGCAGAAGACATTATAATTTGTCAGAGAACGTTTCATTGTACTATTCTATAAGAAATAGATGCTTTTGTTTCTGGTGTGTTTCTGTTCTTCTGTTACAACATATTCAAAGGAGATGTGTGGCACATCCCAGATGCACCCACACATCTTCAGATTTGCAGAGCCAACTGGGGTGTGGCAATGTTCAGAAGCCCTGATGTGCCATGCTAACTCAACTGTCCCCAGTTCCATAGTGTAATCGATCCCCACGAACCCCAATCCCTGATGTAGAAATGTAAATTATTATTCTCATTTTTCCATAGTGTAGTGGACACCCCCCCCAGACCTGGTCCTAGATGTAGAAAAGTAAAATATTATTCCCCTTTTCCATCGTGTAGTGGACCCCCCTCTCGGACCTGATCCCAGATGAAGAATAGTAAACTATTACCCCTCTTTTCCACAGTGTAGTGTATCCCTCCCCAATCCCAGATGTAAAAAATGCCACATATGTACCCTGTTTCCATAGTGTAATGTCTCCCATCCCCCTACTCTGGTAGGAAATAACCCCCTGCATCCCCAACCTGACCTGTGCCAGTGACTGGCACAGCCTTCCACACCCTGCCATGGCCAGCCACTGACTGATCAGTACCCCATCACACACAATAAATTATACACGCTCATTGGTTCACCAGTGAGTGCATACTATTTACTGTACATGCTGAGGTACCGATCAGTCGGTGGCTGGTTGTGGCAGGGTGTGGAGGGCTGTGCCTGTTTTTGGCACAGGTCAGGTTGTGTGGGTGTGGTGGGGTGTTACTGCCTCCCAGTGTGAGGGGTTGGGGACACTATACTATGTAAATGGGGTATGTGTGTGACATTTTTTACATTGGGGATTGGGGCTGGAGGAGGGTTTACTATTCTATGGAAAATGGGTAATGTTTACATTTCTATGTCAGTGATCAGGGATAGGTGGGGGTGCACTACATGTTGGAAAAGGGACTATGATTGTGCTTGCTGACAGCAGGGTCAGGGCTGGGGAGGGGGACACTACACTATGGAATGGGGATAATGTTTATTATTCCTGCACACAGTGATCAGGGCTGGGGTGGGGGACACTACACTATGGCAAAGGTGGGGAAGGAGATGCAGTTATGGCATTTCATGGGGCTTGGAGGCTGGCCCGGTGCATTTCACCAGGTGCAGCCATGCTAATGAGCCCATGATGGGCATGCATGAGGCCCCTTTGTGCCATATATGCTCAGTTGGCTCATTAGCATATTTCAGCTGAATATCACCCCTGGGACACACACACACACACACATCCAGGTATGCACTATGCATTCCCCAATTGGTGGTCTACAGTTCTGACTCTTGATGCACTGCACTGCACCCAACATGGTGGCCACTCACTTTGTGCCATGCATCCAGGCTCTGATATTCAGACAGAATGCTCAATCTGTTCCAATCACACATTCTATTTGAATATCCCATCCGAGTTGGCAGGCCCATTTTTTTGTGTTGTGCATCCCTTTGCACAGTGCATCTGGCCGGCTCTGAATATGTCCCCCATGTCTGTTTATAAAATGTGTACTTTTTTAAGACCAATACATATGCATCTTTCAGGTTTCTCACCAACCTTTCTCTGTACTGTAGGTACATACTGTATCATCACACTTGATCCAACCACTTCCATACCTCAGCCAAGTTGTATAATGGCCAGAGTATACAGAAGCACCATGGTGGAAAATGACTGCCTCAGTCTCGAAGTGCTGTGATCTCAGAAAAATATTAGCAGTTCTAAACTGTGTAATGGGAGTGTTGATTCTGACACAATGACAGTTAAAATGTTGAATGAGTAGTAGTATATAGTTAGCACCCTTCAGAAGTCTCACTGTTCTTGTAGTGTGACCACCACATCTTGCACACTTCCAACCACATAGTGAGTTGGTTAATAGCTGTTTGAATTTTACTGATTATTCATGAGGAAGATGTAGTGAAATCCATATCATGTCACGTATCTGTTTTTTGTGTATATTTTCACAAGAAAGACAAGTATAAATGTTGTTGTACTTAATTTAAAATGACGTCTGAAATGCCATCACTGCATCCAAAACAAAATCGAACAAATTATGAACCTGGACCCAGGGACATGTTTCAGATATTATGGGCTTCTCTGAAACTTGGTTAACTAAACAAATTCAAAATAAGGAAATAACCCATGAGAATTATAATCACTTCAGGCAAGATAGGGAGCATTGCAGAGGGGGACTAGTTAATTATATTCATCAAAAACTGGGAGCTATTGAGGTTAGTTTTTCTGGAACACTGGCTGGGGTTGAATGTTTGTTTCAAACACATAGGTTAGTGGTGGGAGTGATATACTCCCCACTTAGAAACAAAATAGAAAATTTTGAGACAGTGGTGAAAAAATCCAGATTTTTGTTGAAAACAAAGACATTATCTTTATGGCTGACTTTAATGTGGCATGGGATAAACCTAGGGGTAAAAAAATAGAACAAATCTTTCACATTTTAAATGTTCAGTAGGCCATAGATCGGTTTACAATAATGGGATTTTCTTCAGGGACAGACAATATACTTGATTTAATCTTCTTTTCTATGACTTTCACAGTCACATCCAGTAAGATACTCCCTCCTAACCTTGGGGATCACAATCCTATGATCCAGGATATTTACAATAATATAAATAAAGGTAAGTTCATGTTGAGGAGGAATTATGCAAACTGCCATATCATGAACCTTAACAGAGACTTGCAGAATCAGAATTGGAACTAGTTAAATTTACTTCCTTACCTAAATCTGGGGGTGGTTGAAGTCACTTAAATATTTGTGTAAACTTGCAACATTCACACTCCTGTAAAGACTCAAACAATTAGGAAGAATAATTTAGTATGGGTAAATGAGTTCATAAGGAAGATGATAAGGCATAAAAATAGGCTATGGAAGAAGGCTAACAAGATATTAAATACTTCTGATTGGGAGTCACATAAAAAGCAGAAAAAAAATGTAAACAAATTATAAGACAGGCTAAGAAGAACTATTACCATAATAAAACAAACAATACCACACTAACAAAACAATATTTGGAAATTATCTGAGAACTAGATAACCCTGTTATGGATCGACCAGAAATTGAAAAAGCAGATTCAAATGGGAGCATCATGGGTAAGAAAGAGGCTGATGATGCACTAAATTTATATTTTACAACTCTGCCAGATATAATATCTCTGTTTCAACAAACGTTAAAAATGATGAAGTAATATTGGATGAAAATTCCCAAAAATTTTACTTTAGGGAAATACAGGTGAAGGAGGTGTTGAAAGACGTTGATAGAGTACCTTTTCCCTCAGGACTGGAAGCAGGCAAAGGTTAAACCTATTTTCAAGGGTGGGAATGTCAATGATCCATATAACTATAAGCCTATTGCACTATTATCTGTATTATCAAAGCTATTAGAGAGAATTGTTTTCAATCAACTTTATTCGTACTTAGACCAATATCAGAAACTCACTCAGCATCAACATGGATTTAGATCTGGATACTCAACAGGCACGGCACTCGTGGACTTCATTGGCAGAGTGGCACAAGCATTGGATGCTGGGGAGTCCAGGGGTGTGGTGTTCGTCGATTTATCTAAGGCAATTGATTTAGCTAATCATGAAATCTTACTTACGAGAATGGAACAAATTAGGTTGGCCTCTTGCCCTTTGGAGTGGTTTAAATCTTATCTTAACAAAATAACCCAAAAGGTGGTAATAAATGAGTATACATCAGAACTAGGGCACCTTACAAAGGGTATTCCTCAAGGCTCAATTATAGGCCCATTGTTATTTTTGATTTACTTTAATGATTTGCCTAGATGTATAAAAGACGTCATATTGAATTATATGCTGATGACACAGTGCTGTTGGCATCTGACAGTTCCCTGGATCTAACGCAAAACAAATTGCAGAAGGACGTTGATGCCCTTCAGGAAAGGTTTACAGAATCACAATTAGTGATGAATACTAAAAAAACACAAGCTATGCATTTTCAAGGTAAGCAATGTCATAAAAATATGAATTTAAATTTGGACCCTGTAACCAGTGAAGGAATTCATTTAGCATATACAAATTCATACAATATTTAGGGGTAGAATTGAATAGATGTTTAACATTTACTATACAGATTGAGAGACTATAACTAGATATGTTAACTCAAGAATATGGGCACTCAGAACATTTGCCTCTATAGTAATGCCTCAAATGCGTAACCATAGCAATTCAACTCATTCTTCCCATCTTGGAATATGGGAGTTCAGCCTACAGTTTTGCTGGATGTAAGGATTTGAAAAGATTGGACACATCTTATTATCAGCTAGCAAGGTTTGTATCTGGCTGTCCTATTAGAAGTCACCACTGTACTATACTTCAGTCCTTAAATTGGGACAGCTTATCTATGTGTAGGCTGAAACATTATTCCAACTTGATTTATAAGGTCAAACATGGCCATATTAACAGAAATTTAATCATTGTGAATGAAAGAAATCATCACTTGTATCAACTGAGGGACACTGTTCACCGAGGTGATAGGTTCCCCAAAGCAAAGACCAAATATGGAATTATGTCTTTTCAGTATAATGCTGCTAAAATCTGGAATCAAATTCCACCCTCTCTGAGAAACCTGCCCAACATCCATAGATTTAAGTCTGCCTTAAACAAGTTTTATGCAGATGTTTGTAACTATATGTAGTTCATTAGATCATAATCATTTGTTTGTATATTCTATATTTATATTGGGTGCTATGCACCAATGGGCAGGTAATATGTACCAGAGGTGCATTACCCACCCATGGAACTCTGCACCTATGGATAGGTGCTCACTGGTGGCATTGATGACCACTAGCCACCTGTCTGTGGCCCAGTCCATCCAGCATGCAGGACTCCACAGTGTGGCCAGGGTCATGGGGTCTAGCTGGATGTCCAGTCAGATGCCTGGACCAGGTCTCACACTGGATACCTTGCACTGTGGGGTGCATGGTAGCAGTGCACCCTGCAGAGTAGCAATGGCTAGAGGCTGTGGTGGTGAGAGGAGGGCAAAGTTGCCAGACCTCCAATGCTGCACCAGAGTGGTGTGTGCTGGGACGGGAAGGGGACCATAGGCGGTGCGGGGGGCCATGCCGTATGTCCAGCTTCCACCAAAGGCAAAGGGAGCCAGTGGCAGGGTTGGTCCAGCAGTGCCCTTGAGGGGGGCAGCATCCATAGTCCTGTGCCCCTGTGTGGATGCATGTGGTATGGGGGGCACCTAGTAGGGGCCCCTCACCAATGTTCAACCCAGGGGTGGGTGGCAGCAGTCCAAGTGGGTGTGCAATCCACCCTATCCCATTGAGTTCTGATGTTAGAGTGGGGTGCCTAGGGGTCTTATGGCAGGGTTCTCCCTGACATACACCTGTACCCCCTGTGCACCCCCATGGCCATGTGGCCATAACATGTAGTGCTGGCATGCCTTTCACCCACCCTGGTGAGTTGATCTTCACATGGCCAGGGATCAGGTGTGTATGTGTTGTGCACTCCCTTAGTGCATCCTGCATGGAGGACATGTAGTGTGTGAAGTGGTTGTGCACCCAGATACACGCGCATGAAGCCACTCTGCCCCTTTAGTGCATAGGGCCCATTGTTCTTATCATGTCTTCACAGTTTTTGATTTGTTATATAATCTGGTAGAACTTTGTATTGCTATACAGGACAACTTTGTTAAATAGATCTTCTGGCCTAAAGTTTATCCTGTCAAAAAATTAATTTTTTACTAACTAACAATGAGTTAATAATGGCCATGATTAACTCTGTCACATCTTGTTGAATGTTGCCACCAAATGTACTTTGTGAGCCATTTGATGCAAGAGTACATCTTAAAGAAGTAAGTGTCTGTACAGATGTTTGTTGTTGCTGAGTAGCAGTAAAGACTTACTTCAGTGCATCACTCAGTGGTGTTTTCACTGTTCAACAAAAGCTAGCAAATGTAGGAGATCTTCGTTGCTGAGTTTGCATAGCAGTTGACTCTGGTGTTGTTGCCAAAGACGACAGATTGGAAGCCTGTTAGCTTCTTTGCTGGTGATGATTTGGTATTATCCATATAAGCACTATTTTTGTCAACAGTAATTGTTGTCAGTTTCCATAACATGGAATGTTTTCTCTCCAATGACTGTGACTGCCTGAAACTGCGTCAGTCACTTGAACACTGGAGGGCAATGGAAAGAGAGGTAGGTGAGGCTGGTATATTGTGTACAATTGGTTATACTTCATTCTGTATTTTGTGTCAGAACAGATCTTTGGAACTGCACTATAGCCCTGCTAGAGTTCGGATTTATGAGAGAGCAACATAGCTCATGCCATCTTTAAATACTGATGGGTCAATATCAGTCATGGCAGCATCTAGACTCAAACCTTGAGACTTGTGGATCAACATTGTGTAAGCAGCACAGAGTGGAAACTGCTTACATGTCACATATATGTCCTTGAAAAGCTGAAACTTCACTGAGCATCTTTCAATTACTTTTGCTTGTAAAAGGCTGTCATACTTCACCATGACATTCTCAACAGTGGTATGATGAATGTTGAACTGAAATCAGCAATGTTTCCCATTGCTCCATTAACTAGACTACGTCACACATCCAAATTACGACACGGCATAATCTGTGCAGTTTGCACACTGTTAACACTGTCTCTAGGCCAGCAGTCCTAGACACATCAGCATTTAACTGCTGTAAACATTGTGCCATTTTTACCATCAAGGCGTGTGTAACACAAATGCCATAATTATTCAATTGATGTCAATGAGCTATTCATGGGTCTGCGCACACCGTGAAACCGTTATGAAAGTAAGTGCAGCTGCGTGCTGTGTAACAAACCAAACATGCAGTATGTATTAATGCAGTTGTGATACATCCTAGGAGTCTGGGGCAGTGACAGAGGAGGCGCCAGAGCTACATGCAGGGGTGGGACAGAGCCAGCTCAAGATGACAGGAATGCCCCTTGACCCCACCATATAATGCAATGCAAAACCACTATGCACCAGTGCAGAAGAGGGATGTCCATGGAAGATGGCAGCAGCAACCACTTGCCTGAGAAGCATGGGTGGACAACAACCACGTGCCCAACTGGCACCACCAGTGGATGCGGCATGGTCGGGGGTCGTGGTGGGAGGAGGCAGCATTTCCTAAACTTCATGGGAGCACAGATGGCCATCCTCAAAACTGAGATCTGCCAGCACTATGATGTGCTGTTTGGAGACTCACTGGGCACCTGTCCGAGACCAAGGCCCGTATATGACTGGACCTGTAGGTGGTAATTAATGCCGCTGGACCGAAGGCACACACACACACACTGATGGCCATCAAGCACAAAAGGCTTGATATCTGGTCCCAGTTGAAAAGATGGCTGAGCAGGGCACAGCAGTTGCAGGGTGCAACAGGAGGCAGACCGTCACCCCCTGAGCCACCACTGATGCCTATTGAGCAGCAGGTGACTGACACAATAAATGATGTCCTCAGGGACCATGAGTCAGATGGGCTGGACAGCATGCCAAGTAAGTGCCATGCAGGGATGCAGATAGTACAACCACAGTACCATTGTATGGCACCAATGACTGACCACCTGTCATGCTCCACCCCACAGTGCAGGAGAATGACAGTTTAGGAGAGGGACCATCCAGCATTGGAGGAGGAGGAGGGCCACCAAGGGCAGGTGTCAAAGGTGAGTAGGTCAGTAACATGGAGCGTGTCACTGTCCATGATGGACATACAGTCATTCTAACCAAAATTCCTCTCATCCCCCACACAGGGACGCAGCAGCACAGAACCTGGGACTTACAGGAGGAAGACACCCAGCAGTCTGCCACACCTGTAGACCACCTCAGTGGGGACAGGGGATGGACCCTGGAGCGGAGCCACAGGAGGATGAGAGTGACCCTGGCACAGGTTAGCACACACAGGTGACCTACGATGGGGAGACACAGTAGAGCAGCACTGGTGCAAAGCAGCCATCATCCGGACTGAACCACAGCCGCAAGGATGTCTCCATCCCCCCTGAGGAAAGCTGCACCACAACTGCGGGTGCATCAGCACCAGCAATGTCACCCAACACACAGGAGCCCCCCACAAGGTGCCACAGACAGGCAGCAGCGGCTCCCTCATAGCCAACTACCAAGCGCTACCAACAACTGACCTCCACGGGATGGAGTACGATCACCTGCAGGTGACCAGGGCATACAAAGAGGCTGTGCACAGCCTCACAGAGTCATAGCAGGTTCTGTGCAAGCACAGGAGAAGCTTGCAGAAGGTGTGTCTGTGGTCATGAGTGCACAGGAGTGAATGGGGGAGACAGTGGCCACAGGTGCACACACCCCAGTAACACCTGCAAGATGAGGTGGCAGTGGGGCCACAAGCACAGGAATAGACTGCAGATGTTGTCCTGACCATAGCCACCCACCTTTCCACCAACAGGGACACCCCACCATGCCTGCCACTGTTGCGTCCATGTCATCAACCAGTGTGCCTGACCCCATGCCAGAGGAACTACAGGTGAGGCATTACAGTGCAAGATAGTGCCCCCAACCCACAGATGGTAGCATCAGACTAGAACCCAGAACAAGCACATGGACACATTGATCATGCCATGTACAGGTGTCACAGGGTGCCGCACAGCCAGCGGTCATGGCATGCCGCACTACAGCAGACAGAAGGGTGCATGCCTGTGGTGTTCACCAACCAAGGCTGGAGACACAGTGAGCAGGTGCAAATGACACACACATGCACGTGATTGCCACGAACACAACACCACCACCACCACCTCCACCACCAACCCCCCCACAACACACACTCTGGTCGGTTATGGCATCCCATTGACTAGTGGCACCTGGGGAGGGTGCTGGGCACTGATGCCTCAGGGCCCTGCCATGCACTACCCTGGCAGCCCCCAACATACTCACCATGAAGCACACACACAGTGGAATGCGCCACCTGCAGTGATGTGCCCTCGGTGTGGCCCATGGCACACAACCCACAAGCACTGCACATGGCAAACTGCATGTGTGATGAGCACGCCAGTAGCACATCATGTCTGTGGCCACACCATGGCTCACATGCCAGGTCAGTCTGGCACACTCATCATCACTAGCATGCACTCCACCTTACCTACCGAGTGTGCCATAGGCCATGCGATGGCACATGGCCCATGTTGCCATGCATCCCGTTGCTTGGTTGCCCCTTGACAGCACCCTGGCATCCTTCTCAGGCAGCACTGGTTCAAGGGGTTGCAGCGGTGATTCCTCACCATCCTCCTCTGAGTGTATGTCGGGGTCTCTGGCACCATGCAGCACATGCAAATGTTGAGCAGCATGGCACAAGTGGTGAACACTCTGCATGCCATACCCGGTACAAGCATCATTGTGCCACCTATCCAGTCCAGGCATTGGAAACACATCTACAGCAGCCCTAAGGTGCATTCCACAATACTGCATGCCTATGTGTGTGCTGCATTGTATGCCTGTGTGCCTCTTCAGTCAGGTACTGTGGAGCCAAGTACGGTGTCAGGAGTGTTGTCCCCAGGGGGTACCCATTGTCACCTGTGGAAGTAGAGAGGAACAGATAGGTTAGTGATGCTGGTGCAAACATGCTGCCAAGGTATCTTCATGATGTTATGGGGCTCACCCAACAGCCAGCAATAGACCTCTGGTTGCTGGACCAAATGGAGCCTCAGGACATTTTTCTCATAGACGTATGAGTCATAGCACGACCCCAGGTACCATACCAGAACATTGGTCAGAATGCCTGTGGCAAGGCAGACAACCTGACAGCTGATGCTGCAGAACCCCTTAAGGTTCATGAAGGCCTCTTCATTGATGGACAGGATGAGGATGAGCACATGTGTGCAGTGAATCACACCTACCATGTTCAGCATGCACCATCTCTAGAACACTCCTTGATGGCCCTGAGCCCTGCCTTGTACATGAGGGGAATGTGATGTGCCTTTCCCAGTGCCTCACCAAGGCATCGGTCTCTGGTGCAGTGCCCCTGACACAGATGACTGAATTACATCTGTCACATTGCCTGTAACTCCCTGGAATGAGCCCATGGCATAGAACTGCATGGCACACAACACCTTTATTTCCATGGACATGGCCATGGAGTGCTTGGTGGCCAGTCAGATCACATCCTCCACCAGGCCTCAGATGTACTATAGTGTGCTGTAGTTGACTTGGTACCACTGCAGGATGTCAGTGGGGTGCAACATCTGGGCAATGAGATGTGGTATGAATGCCAAAGGATGGCACCTCAGTCTGCCACAATGCTCAGAACTGGACTCCTCGAGGAGGACAAAATGTAGTAGTGCCCTGGGCACATTGGAATGCCAATTCATGAACCATTCCTAGCATTCACACAGTGGCATTGCCGTCCACACGTGTGTGCCATGCATGCCGTGTGGCATGTCGCATGTGACCTAGGGTGTAGGTGTGCACATGGGGCATGGGCGTGCCTGCCATGGCTTGCCATTATAGCTGTGGATACTATGGCAACAGCAGTTCCACCCATGGTAGCAGGGAGGTCTGTGGCAGGCTTGCCCTGTCACAGCATCTGTACTGGTAGCAGAGGCCACATACCAAGATGGGATGCCGGCAGTGGAGATATGGGTGGTGACAGAGAAGAATCAGATAGGTTCCACAACCAGTACCCTTGACCATGTTTCCTCTGTGTGTTTGTCAGGTGGGTTGGGGTCTGTGCCAGGGACATGTCTGCTAATCATGTTCCATTACAAGGGACCAGGCATAGGAAAGTGGTGCTTGTCCTGGAGCACTGGGAGGTAGGTGGGTCAAGGCCCTGCCCCTGTGGTAACCTTGTGGTGACAGCTGCCGCATAGCCTGCCGTGGTGCTTTGAACTGTGGAGCAGCACAGCTGACTATGGTATTGGGATGATCGAGGTGGGACCTGTGGGCCATCAAGTGCTCTCAAGGTAGGTGCCCCTTCGCTGTGTGTGTGTATGGGTGTTGCTGGGGCAGGGCTGTTGCATGTTACTGGGTCACTGGTGTCAGTCCCTCTGTCTACTTTTGTCATTTCAGTGCTACAGTGGCCCTATCTGATGACTTGTCCTTGAGAGAGGGGGTTCACCAACACCCCTGAGCTGACTCCATCCATCATCATGGAGTTGCCTCGGAGGAGGACTCTGACTGATGTGGAGGCCTGTCCATGATGCCAACTCCCCTCTTTGCCCTATTTCCATTTCTGACCTTTGTTTTAACATTTTGGTACCCATAAATGCTTTTGTATCCAGCTAGATCTGTGTGTCTCTGTTTTCATCCTGGCACACTGTGCATGGGTGGCCGTGTGTGTGTGGAGCCATGTGTTCTACATGCTTCTGTGACTGGAGCCTTATGGTGTGCTTGGTTGGTGTGCCAGATTTTTTGCCATGGTATGCCATGCTGTGCATCCACTTATGGTGGAGACTGCTGGTGACATACATGCCATGCTGGGGCAGGTCATATGGCCCATGTAATCGAATATGTGGTGGTCACACATGGCAAATGGCTGGCATGTGTGTTGGCAATGCTGACGTGCCTTGCATCACTGCATGTGTGGCTGGTGTGTGGTGCCACTGCAGGCATTGCCATGCCCCCTCCAGCTTGCTTTGCTGGCCACTCCTGCCATGTGTGCAATACATAAGCTGTTTCTGGCTGCCTTCAGAACATGTATCATGTACACAGGGACACAACATGCCTTTCCAACGTAATATGCATCATGCATGCGTGTTTGGTGTCCTGCATGTATCAAGTTTGCAGGAATGCCCCAGCACAGCTACGTATCCACAAAGGCAAGCATGTTCACATGGCGACTCTACACACAGCCCTGCGCACAGATCATGCATGCTGCATGAGGGCTGCTTATGTGTGTTCCACGCGTATCGGTCTATGCGTGGGTCTTAGGCACTGTGCATAGGGCTGTGTAGCCATTGTGAATTTGGCCCAATATGAGTACTTCTTACTGCTCCTTCTGAACCATATATTTTTCAAATTCATCACGTTGTTTTGGTCTAGGAATTAAGCAGACAATCTGTGTATCTGCAAGCCACTAAACAGATTGCATGCTTCTATTAATGAAAATTGTCTAGTCTGCAGTAGTCTGTTTCTGAGATTAGAAATACTTATTTAGTTTTTGTTTACCGGGTAAGGTGTCATAGCCACAACATATGACTCTTTTCAGACATGACCCGGGAGGTTACAATACAAAATTGGCAAACAAAACAAATAACAGGTGTAGTTCAGAGGTAATCAACCATACAAGGAAAAATCTGCACAATGTTCTGTGATGTAAACAGTATTGTTAATATGACAGAGACAATGGCACAAAAATACACAATAGTACAAAACATAATAAGCATACAACCATAGTGCAGTAGAGCTTTAATACATAATCCATGGTGAGTGCTACATATAACAGTAACAAGGGGTCAGAGCAAAATTTAAACATTTTGAGAGCTGAGGAAGGGGATGTCAGATAAGTTTCCACTTCTGGCTTCTTCAAGTCTGCTCCTATAAACAGCATCATCAGTCTGCCGCATATTTTAATTGAGTTCATGGTCGGAGAAAATGTCCCACAGGTTCACTCCTCAAATGCAACTGATTGTTTTCCAATCCTCTTCGACAGTGAGAGAGGAAAATATATGTTTACCATTTACAGGTGCAGGTTGTAGCAGGTCACCAAACACAACATTTTTTGCCAGCAAATGTGATGTCATCATCTGCACCTACAATCTCTTGCATATGTAGGTGAATGAAAATAAGCAACAGATTAGAGACCAGGCTGATCTTGTCCACAGTCAGTGGCTTCATTTTGTTGAAGATAGTTTGCAATACACACCAGTCTTGCCATGTTCGACTGATAGCATAAATGTGGTGCAGAGTCACTCCACCTATGATGTATGCTGCATGTCCAGTTGGAGCAGTGACAACAACAGACATTGGTTGTCCAGTTAGTTTACTTACATGTGCACTAATTATTTCCATAAGAAAACTTCTCCCTCTACCAGCTGAACCACTCTCAAATAACCAGATTTGTTCAGGTTTATCACAAGAGCATTGCTTATCATTGTGCTGTATTCCGTGATCCACAGCCTGAGTCAAAGTGTCATAAACCTTATTCTGCTGTTGGTTTAAGCACTGTTCCATTTCAAAAATGTTGACAGACAAGTCACAGACTTGCTGCATTGCTGTCTCCATTGCAGACATAACTTGCAGTGGATTATTTAAATGCAATTGCTCACCAGGAGCACACTGTGCCTCAAAACTGACATTCTTCTATGAATTTATTGTAGTGTTCTCATCCAAATTTTCTTTATAATTTTTAAGCTGAACTTTCTCTTGCTGTGATCTTGTGATGTGTTGTACGTTTTTGATTTCTCTGATTTAAAATTCTCATATGAGAGATTAAACTGCTCCTCAAATGTGTCTGAGTCACCTTTTAACATTCCCTCATCTCTCCATAGTTTGAACAGAAAGAGGAGTGCAAAGTAATATTTTTCCCTTTTATCGGGTGATTTAAGGCTGAGTTTTACATTGGTCAATGAGCCATGACTTTTGTCTTTTAACCAGACTGCCTGGAATACTAGTGACCTTGTAAATGTGTCATAATGCATCGTGTTGGACTCCAGATTTAAAATCATACCACTGAGCAACCTCAAATAGAGATATGTTCTGCATTAGTACATGTCTCTGTGGGTAATAAGTGTCAATCAGATTGTCCTTTAGTATGTTGGGTGAAGTGAGACTCATGGCTTTTGAGCACACAACTATTATTTTGCTTCTGGTTAAAATTCAAGTAACTTATTGCTTCGGACTTTCCATATAGACATGTTGCGATTGATTGGTCACTTGCTTCATAGGTGCCACATTCATGATGGGAAAGAGATGTTCACCCTAAGGGTCAGAGCAGTGATGTAATGGACTTGCCACTGGACTGTAGTTCCTACACAACTCCTGAAGACATGTCTGCTTGTTCTTTGTAAAGTACAATGTCACATATCATACAAGAACCATTGAATTATCAGCAACACATTGAACATCAGTGTTTGCCTGCCACATGAACAACAAAACAGGATTATAGTAATTTATGAATGCCTCATTTTCTTAATGTGGCAATTCATGAACTCTCTGTCATCTTAGATTTAAGATGATGTCTAATGGCTGAAAAGAACTCATTCATTTTCCTGTCTGGATTTGTCTACAAGGAATTCTGAAATGACACTTTGTATACCACCATCCATTACTTTTTACAGTCTTACAACAATATTTGCAACAGATGTGTTGCTGGAACTTTATACAAGTTCATGTAGTGTTGGACTGTTCAATTTGTCAGGCAGTTGGGATGTCACATACTTCATGATGAATACCAGAATGTCACTATCTGTTGAGTCACCAATATGCAGTGCATCTTTAATCCACAACAACATATGTATATGAGGACACCATGTGCCTGATAGTCCACTCTCCAGAAGTAATGCTCAACAATACCTAGTGGTGGATTGCTTTTGGACAGTATAAATGTCAACAGTGCATCTAATCTGTGATGGAAATGTTGTGAGACGGACATATGGTCTAAAGAGCACATCTCACGGTCATGTATGATATACCATGGGCATCTTCATTTTCCCACTTTAGAAGTTCAGTTTCCTCTTCCCAGCTATATTCTGCACAGCTGAGAGTCATGAACCATGTTGCTGGTCCAAATTCACTTAGCATGTGCATGAGTTAGAGAACATCTGTGGTACTAGTAGTCTTGTTCCTTACATGCGGACAAAATACTTTTGAGATTTTAGCTCTAGAGTCTTTTCTTTGTCTTTCAGTTTCTGCAACAACTCAGCAGCTATAAGACCACCAAGTGAAGTGGTCATACGTAGTGTGTGTGCAATTGCAGCTGACAACATACTTTGTTCACTGACCCATAAGAGATGGAACAAGTATTGGATATTATGTCTGAATTTCCCATCAGAGTTCAGAATTCTAGATGCTCTGTACTCAGACTAGGAACACTCACCTTGCGCTGATCTAAACAACCCCCTGTACCCTATGGGAAGAGATATGGAAAACATTGCACTTCCAGTGTACACTCCCAAATACAGACAGGATCCCCGTCTACCTGTTTCATTTGGTATAGGTCAATGTTATCAATGACAGGCTCCTTAACAGGGAGCTGATGGATTGTATACTGCTTGTATACATTCTTATCTGTGTTCATTGAGACTTTTTCAAAGCATTGGTTTACTAGTTAATTGCAGTCCATACTGTGCATCAATGTGGGGCATATGGTGATGATTATATCCTCCTAAGAGGATTGTTTCTTTGTAGAAAAGCATGGAGCTTTCTTAACTATCTCTATATTTACAAACTTATGCCAGATTGTTTTAGATTTAGTGGACACACCTTTAACCAGTATCACAATGCTTTTATCTCATGTTATTTCAGCCATGTTTTCTTTTTAGTGCCAGAGGAGATAGAGTATTGAACCATTCAGAGACTTTATCATTTTCTCCCTGGCATATTCTATTTTGTCTTAGTATTCAATTGTATTATTGTTTAAAATGGCTTCATTGTTTGAATGAGGATCAATTCAAATAGGTCGAACAATTCATTTCTGGTGAAGTTTGAGCAGTGTCCATCTGATTCAATATTGAACAAGGAGCCAAGATATTTCCTTTTTTTTCTGTAACGATACACATATATGTTTACTATGTTCAGTGTTGTGCAATCATCTAATAACAATATATATGCAATTAAGTACCCCTACATCTCATTAAAGTTTGCATTATTTGACAGATCTACTGTTTTAGCTTGAGATATGTACAACAGCAGCTTGCATGAGATTCATTCAATAACAAATTTCTCTCATTTGACCAAATCAAACACTACTATTTCAGTTCCAAATTAGTAATCAGTGAAGTTTGGTCACATCACTAGCTCGCATCAGCAGAAGGTGTATTTGGTCCAGGACCACCTTGCAAATGAGCCTGCTCAATGCTGTTATTCCTGGTAAAATAAAAATTGATTGATTGATTTATTGATTGGTCAGTCCTTGTGACTTGATATGATGGGTGGGAACATGAATGTCACATTCAGCAAGCAATGCATCTAATTTAGTCAATTATTTTATGGCACTTTAAGCATGATACATCAGACTGATATATGTGTGCATGCCCAGAGTGATGTATGGCACGTTGCACGTGATGAAACACACTTTCACACACCGCTTTGCAGACATGCCAAGAAGTGACCCAACAAATCTGTGAAAGGTCTAACTGGGTATTTGTCTAAATCCTGCATTAGCAAGTGTATTTTGTTATTTGATGTCACTGGGAACAGATTTATGAAATTCTTGATTTTGTTAAAGGATTTCTGTCTGATGTTGTAGGTATCATCACATGACCGGTTTGCTGCAAATATTCTACAGCATTCTTGATCAGCAGATGTGCTCCCATTTAGGGTATCAGTCTCATCATCCTGAACCAATTTCAGAATGTTATGAGCCTTCCTACACTCATCCACTATTAACAGGACATTGTTATTGTGAGGATGGTATGTCTTCTCCCAGAAAAATGCCTCACTGTGACATAAGTGCAACCATTTTCCACATAAAACTTGCTAGCAATTCTGTCTACTTAGATCTGGTAATTCTTGTTTTTTTTATGAACTTCCATTATATACCTTCATAGCTTTGTCATCGTATATTCCTGGCAATGCTACAAATGTTCTGTGCCATCTTAACAAACTGTTTAACCCTAAGCTGAAACTACATGCATTTTATTTTATTTTTGATTTTGTTACCATTTCACCTCATGATTGCAGAAATGGTCCTTAAAATGTTTGCTTTTGATGCCAATGTTTTGAAAAATTTCCATCTGGATATGGCTGCACATGTTGTCTTAAACTTGTTTAGTTTATCTTTGTTTATTTAAAATCTGTAAATGTTCATGGGCCAAAGACCCATTTTCATGGGTGACCAGAACAACCAACAGATATACAATACAAAATTAAACAATGTACAATAAACAATGAAACATTCAACATATGCATACATAACCAGAACACTAAAACTAACAAAAAAACATATCTAAAACTATATAAGGAATCACTAATACAGGATAAAGATGGTGGCTATGATTTTTTTTTTAAATATGGCAAACTGTAAAACATTGTTTACAGACCAATCAAAGTCCTTATCAAGAGAATAGAAAATTGAAAGTGCAGCTATGACTAGGTTGAAACAGTACTTGTGTATTTTTTTTAATAGCATGAAATGAAATTGGGACTCTAGCTAACATTTCTTTTTTGGCAAAGATACCCAGCTGGAATAAGTACCTCTGATCTATTGGTAGCTAACCAATGTGTTTATACAAATCACAGTGATGGGTACAGTATGGCAAATGAGTGGCACATCTTGCTATCTGATTTAATAGGGTACTCATCATAGTCAACAACCCCTTACCAGCTGAATGATATAAAAGTAATCCATAATCAGTCATCAGATGGGGAATGCTCTGTGACAGAAGCAACCTTGTAGATGGAATAAGTAGAGAATTTAATTTATATAGTAAACCTAGTAATTAATTAATTGTTTAGATCATAATATTTATGTGCTGAACATAATTGAGGGATTTGTCCAGGGTGAGGTCTAGATATTTGAATGTTCTAACTTGGTCAATTTCCATATCCTTAAAAGTGCGTAGTGAAAGAGATGATTCAACAGTCAGTTTATTTCTGTGGTTATAGCAAACCATAGATTTGTTGTTGTTTTTACTTGTTAAGTACTTTTTTTTTTTACATTTGCATTTTGTTTCTCTGTGGATAGTTGTGTCTTTATTATGATTGTGCAAAATGCATTTATTTATTTATTAAATTTTGGTGACCGGGTAGGTCCACTGAGCCCCAAAGTTGTTCCTATACATGTGTGCAGTGTTGTGGTAATAATGATTATTGTTGCATTTGGTCATCAGTGTGATGTCAGCCTTGCAAGAACTCATTATGTGTTTAAAGTACCTTGCACACTTCTGTTGTCTTTGTTCTAGTAGGAAAGGCATGATCCTCAGAATATTGTCAGCGTTATGAATGAATTCTGGATTCCCAGAAAGAAACAGAAAGATGTTGTGATTAGTAGATACATTCTCACCCCAAGACCTTCAAGCAACACCAATATCTTATAGCATATGTTCACAATGGGTAGAAAACTGCAGATAGATACTTGGGCCCAGATATTCAAACTGCACCAGGCTGTGGCATCAAGCTTGGGCGCAGCTCAACTTGGCTGCGCAGGGGTGTGGCCTGGGTGATATTCAAAGGAGCTGCGCCATGACCAAGCAGCTTTCAATATCGCACCCTGGCCACCCCCACTGTGCATGGCACAGTGGCACTGTGCCAGTGCAAGTGGCCAGAGTGGAGCATGGAGATGCGCTAAGCGCAAGTGCCATTGCGATATTCAAAAGGTGACAAGCAAATGGGGTCATAATTTATGCAAAAGGTACACATGGGATCATTTGCACGTCATTGTAGCTCCATTTGCATCCCATTAGCATGCAGGTGCGCCGATCCCCAACGACTTGCACCTGGCACCCTGCCAGGCAGAAGCCGTCGGGGACCGACACCTCCTGCAGCCTGATCACGGGCATTTGTTAAAAAATAAAGTCCCTTTCAATATCCCTGGTGCTCCAGTGGACTGCTATGTGCCCAATCGCTGGCATCATTATAATAAACTCCCCTGTCCAATATCCCTGGTGGTCCAGTGGACCAAATGCTGCCTGATCGCGGGCATCTGTTTAACAGAAATCATCCTATTACCCTGGTGGTCTAGGATACCTCACTCCCCACCTGCCCACTGAGTCCCACCACCTTGCTTCCCCCCGGTCAGCCGGCAGGCAGCAGCACCCCAACCACCTGCCACCCCAACGCCTGCCGACTGACACCTCGGTGGGCTGCACACTGATTGGTCTGGCGTGAGCCAATGTGCTTTCAACCCCTCACTGTGACTACACATTTCAGATATATGAATGAATCATTCTTATATCTGGAATGTATATCGGAAAGGGCTAGTCAGCCATTGGCTCACGTTGGAGAACTATGGCGCAGCCCTACCGAGGTGTTAGTTCTGTAGGTGGCAGGCGGTGGGGTGCTGCCACCCACTGGCTGACTGGGAGAGCAGGGCGGTGGACCAGTGGGTGGGTGGGGAGGGGGTACCAAGACCACCAGGGTAATAAGACAATTTCTGTTAAACAGATGCTCGCGATCAGGCAGCATTTGGCCCCACTGGACCACCAGGGATATTGGATGGGGTTTTACAAACAGATGCCCATGGTTACAGCATTCGTCCACTGGACCACCAGGGATATTGGACAGGAGGGTTTATTATAATGATGCCACATGATCGGCACATAGTGGTCCACTGGACCACCAGGGATATTTGACGGGGTTTTATTATACCGATGCCCGCTATCAGATAGCGGTCCACTGGACCACCAGGCATCTTGACGGGACTTTATTTTAACAAATGACCACAATTGGGCATGGGGGTGCCCTCAGGTGCAGCCAGAACTCGGGTGGCCACCCACAGGTGGAAGCTGCCGTGTTGCTCCCTGCAATGCGGCAGCTCACCTGTGGGCGGCCATCAGTTGTTCCTTTTTTTTGGCTTAACTTTGTGCAGGCACAGGTAGGGGTTGCGCATGTGTGGCTCTGCACATCTCGAGCTGAATATCGGGCTGTGCAGGTTATGCATGGGCACGCCCCCCCCACCTGTGCCTGCATATATTACTGATGCACTCTGGTGCATCGGGATTTGTGCAGCACACTTTTCCCTCTTGAATATCGTGTCGGGGTGCACCAGTGGGTTGTGCATGGTGCAACACTGTTGCACCATGCGCAACCCTTTTGAATATTTGGGCCTCTGTGTACTTGCAACCAACAGCAGAACTCATGTTCTATTAAAGGTTGTGTCTTTGCTTAGAAAAGCAGCAAACATACACGTATACCTTAATTCATTGCTCCAGTGGTGGATCAGTGGAATAGCCTGTGTGAGTACCTAGTTGTAGCAAATAATGGGTGGACTTTGCGGCATGTCCTAGGAAGCTGCAGTGCCATAATATATAGAGCATCAGATGGTCATAATGCTGCATTTGAGTAACTACAGACAGTGCAAGTGGTAAACTTCTCAGATTTAGTAATTGTGGTATTTCATTTGGCAAGGAGGTACAATTGTTTGCATTTCATAAATAGCATTGCTTATGGCATGTAAAGAGTTTGACCATGAAATGTACCAGTCATGGTCATTGTGTGACATTTGCAAATCATGTTATATCATTTTCCAACTGCAAACTCTTTGATCACTAAATACAGCAACTGCAATCAATAATTCTCATTTACTTACTGAAAAATAAAAAAATAAAACAGTCACAAAGAACGTGCAACATCACCACTCTGACAATTGTGGCTCCCCATGGAATACAATTAAGTAACAACATGGAACTTCACATGAAAAGAAGCATTCAATGAGCACCTTGATCAGTGTGAGCCATTTACTGGTTGTGCTATATTATTTGCAGACTGTAAACATTTTGGTCACTAAATATAGCAACCACAATCAGTAACTGTCAAATACATACTACAGTTTATAAACAGTGATCAATAAATGCATGTACCATGACTAGTAAATCCAATTTACAGAGTGAGGTCAGTTATTTACAAATGATAAATGGCCAATGGTCAGAATATTCAAAAACAAACTAAATCAGCCAATCAGAATGAAGCACTGATGACAGCCATTTTAACAGGTTGTGCAGATTAGTAGAAACACACATGTAAGTACAACTCAAAATATCAAACAATATTCTTTTAGAGTTTTGCTTAGTAATTGTTATTTACTTCCCGAGGTTTATAAATAGCAATGGATAAATTTATTTACAGTGACCTGTAAATCCAGTTTACAGATCGAAGTCAGTTATTTGCAAATGGTAAATGGCCAATAGTCAGAATATTCAAAAGCAAACTATGTCAGCCAATAAGAATGGAGCACTGATGACAGCCATTTTAACAGGTCATGCAGATTATTGAAAACACACAGCATGTAAGTATGACTCAAAATATGAAACAATATTCTTCAGTAGTCATGATTAATAATTGTCATTTGCCTCCACTGTTTATAAACAGTGATCAATAAATTATGTACCATGACCAGTAAATCCTGTTTACAGATTTTGGTCAGGTATTTGTCAATGGTAAGCAGCCAACTGTCAGAATATTCAAAAACAGTGAAGTAATACACTTTCAAAATATAAATGACTCGCTGGGTTAATGCAAACACCTCAGACAGTTTTTCCGATTCCCCACTTGTAGTAAGTGTTTTGCAATATGAAAAAGTGCTATCAGTACAATAAACAATCATGATTAATAAACAGTATGATCCTTAAAGTCAAGATCCGGCAGACTGTTATGGAAACATTTTGGCCAGTTTTTCCAATTTACCCCTTGGAGTATGTGTTTAGCGATATTTAAAACTGTGGTTCAAAAATTAATCAATCATGATTAATAAAGCAGTTTGATTAGTACATTTAACACACCATGGTCAATAAATATAATTTAATGACTGAACTGTGTAAATTGTGAATCATACACTGCCAACTGACTGCCCATTCAAATCAAAACCCCTTTCAGCCAAACAAAATGAAGGAGGGGGCATTTTTCAATCTGCATGGATTGATAGGGATGGTGTGGAGAGCAAGTCTTTATCATCTGTAAGTAATCCACTACTTTACAAAATTAATGATTAAACTTATGCAGAGGCACCATATAGTGTTAGAGAAATATCTCAGGCAGGTTTTCCGAGTTACCACCGAGGTTCATGTTACTGATATTTAAATCTGTGGTTAGTAAAATAAACAATCATGATTGATAAGACTGATCTATCAGTAACATTTATACACATGGTCAGTAAATGTAATTTACTGATTGAGGTGTATGAATTGTAAATGGAAAACAGCCAACTGCCAATTCAGATTAAAACCTATTCAGTCAATCAGAATGAAGCAGTCAGATCACTGCCGATCACACAGCAGTGGCCATTTTTAAAATCTGCCTGCATTCAACAAAGGACAGTGTGCAAATTAATGTTTAAGATATGCAAGTTAGCATTGATTGTACAACAGTTTTATAACTACATTTTGTGCAGAGGCACCATATAGAGTGGTAGATGTAATACAGTGCTTGCATGTATAAAAATGTATACTGGTGGGACCTTTTATAATCTGGAATTGTTTTAAGCTTCTTTGATGCATTCATATTTGGCACTTCAGCAGTATGGCATGCAGTCTGGCCACAATGACTCTTAACAGTTATAGTAAAAAGTATTGCTGTTGATTTGTGGCTGTGCTTCTTAAATGATAAGCAGTGAGGAAATATACTAATCATGCTCGTTACATGCCATTATACATTTTGTTTGTAGAAAATACCTTGATCTGTAAATTAACACACCGTGGACTGTAAATTACAGTAACCATTTGAGCAGTTAGCTAAAATAGTATGATTAGTAATTTACCAATCACTGTTAGAAAAATATATTTTACCAGTCATGGTTAATAATTTATAAAAAGCTTGATCAGTAAATTTTGTACTCATCACTCGAAAGTACAGAAATAAAGATAAAAGCATTAAAACTAGATTATTTCTATTGAAACCTATGTGCATTGCCTAGAGAAAAGTACAACTGGAAACTGACCAGTGTTTTTGGGTTGTTAAACAGTGTCACTGCTATACACAAAGAACATTTTCTTTCTTTTTGTACAGTGAATATCAAAAAGTTGTAAAACACTTGTGACTGTCATGAATCCATTAAATTAAAATTCATGTTTTCCAAGAAAAACATAGAAGTGCTGTGCGGTCAGTAATTCTAAGGCTACTCTATACAAAAACACATTTAAAATCATTAATTAGAAAGTCTTACCGCCTAGGATGCCAACAGAAAAAGGAGTGAAAATTGTCCGAGGAGGGATATTTTTTATCACTGCCATAAGCCAATCAGAATCCACTGATGTACAGAATAGAAAACATATAGCCAATAATTTAAGAAATTTCCCTCCCAAACAACATGGTTGTCAGGGAACTGCTATTTCCCCTCTGCTCAAACCACAGTACTGTACATTTCCTGGTAGCAGCCAGAGACAGGACACATCTTGGTGGAGCTACACCTACACTTTCAACTTTCTGCAGTTGCAAGTTTCTGAAAAGAATTCAGCCATTGCAGAAAGTTTTAGAGCACAGTTTGAGTTATAGGAAGTTCAGTTGTGTGGTGGGCTGGATAGTTTACCAGTGGTGTCAATTTGGTAGTGATTTACAACTCATAAACTGTGATGCACATTGTTTGGAAAGGGTGGCATGAGAGTGGAGCAGCTCATGCCAACCAAAAACAGACTTTTGTGCTGTCATCCTGAACCAGACATACTCCTAATCCATGTTGGTGGCAATGATTTGAATTATGAAAGAGGAGTAGCACTGAGACATCCAAAACATATTAGGCTACACTTCATGGAACATTACCTAACTGTAAGATTATGTATTCTGAAGTTATAGAACACAGGACTTGGAGGGGTCAGGATTATGCTCCTGGCATTGAGAGATTCTGCTGCAAGGTAAATGTTCAAATATCAGGCTTTCCAAAAGGCATTGGGATGCACACAATTCAGCACCTGGACATTATATATGTTAATGACTACTTTGTCTAAATAATGGTGTTCATCTACCTGATGAAGGAAATCTTATTTTCCTGGGGACCTCCAACATGGAATTCAAACTATGTGTTGATGTGTAACAGCTGGAGGAAACCATCCACCACATTTTGGTAACAACTGTCACAGCAACTCAGGGAAAAAATGACTATTTTCAAAGCCACATATCTGGTCAAAAATTAATGAAATTACATGTACACATAACTGAAGATCTGCACACTTCAACAAATACACAGTGCTCTATGTGTGGAGTGGGTAGTTAAGACAATATATATTGATTTGACAGTGGCAAGGACAAAAACCACACAGAGGCAGAAGTAATGTATAGGTGTGAGAGAGTGGGTACTGCTGGAAGAACAGGTAAGTATAATGGACTAGTTGTTAACATAAGAAGAGTAAGGAGCAAACGAAGTAGTATGAGATACCAGATTTACAACATACAGCTATGGGGAGCAGTACACATCATGCAAATGACAGCTGCTGCATGGGGAGGATACTTTAAGTTGATGATTAACAGAGGTTGCAAGCAGAAAAAGCACAGTGGTGCAGGTAGAGAAATGACAGCTGGAGGACAGGGGCTGAGCACTTTGAGGTCATGATTAAGAGAGATTTGTGGTGAGATAAATATGGCATAAGGGGATATGTTCCAGAGGGTGGAGAGATGATAGGAGAATGGTTTTAGAATAGTTATTTGTATGGACAATAAGTAAGGATGTAGGTTTGTCATGGATGAGGTTCTAATGACTCATTGTTTGTTCATGAAATCATTAGTAAACAATAGCAAATGTTGTGGCACTGTCATCATTGCTACATTCCGATGACACTAGTGAAAGTCATGGAAGTCCTGAATAAAGATCAATCGTCATAGAATCAATGACGTTTATGACTGCCATGACAAACTTACATCCTTAACAATAAGGTAAAAAAAAATATTGTGACATAACAAGAGTACAAAATTGTAGCATGCAAGTACAGTATGGGCACCTTGACACACAGCACCAACATTTGTGAAGTGCTAGAAAGATCAGAGTACATAGTAATAAGAGCCATAAAAGGAAGTCAATGATGGTGACAATAGTTGGGGAGTGAGATGAGACTTGCATGGTGGGGAGACTGTGTACTTTAAGGTGATACTTAAGATAGGGTTAGGGTCGGGTGAGGTATGGATGGCAGAAAACAGGAGGTTCCAGAGCATAAGGAGATGATAGGAGAAACTTTTTCATTATTTCTTTTGTGTTCATTTTTTGTTTGTTTTGTTGTGGGGCTCTTTTCTTGGGAGAACAGAACTTGATAATAATGATATATGTGGCAACACATGGATAGTTTGAGTTTGACAAACTTGTTACCAGACAGAACACACTTTTTCCCTCTTTTTTTTGTAATACCATACCTCTGTATATGATGGGTGTGCTGGTGTGGCCCTGCCAAATTCTGATGGAATAAATGTTTCACAGTGAATCCCAGGTGTTGTAAAGCATTGACAGTGTGTCTGAACAGAGAAGGGGGAGATTAAACAGAAACTGTAGAGGTGTAAAGTCACTTGGTCTCACTTGGAAGGGAAGGGAAGGGAGTGTGACAGGGTACTGCTGGCATAGTGGAGGTGAACAGTATCAGGGTGGTTTGGAACAGATTGTGCCCTGGAATTAGACAGAGCCTTGAGAGAGGCCCAGTATGCTTTTTTTCTGTTCCCAGGGTTCCCACCAGACCGCATGGACAGGTAGCTAGAGGGCCTGCAGTCTCCACTAGTGCCCTTCAGTTAGTGCTATGCAATGCAAGGTCGATGAGGAACAAGACTGTCATTATGGCAGATTTTATCTCCTCAGTTGACCTGGCATGCATCGCTGAGACTTGGCTGGGGGACGATACCTGCCTGGTATTGGAAGTGTCGGTCCCTGCCGACTATTCAGTGGTGTACTGGCTGAGGAGGGAATGTAGGGCAGGGCAGTGGCCATCTGTTTTCGATTCGGCTTGAACTTCTCCATGCACCCACTGAGTACTATCTCATTGTTTGAATGTGTGGCGGCCCATGGGGATCCAGGTGCAGGATTCAGGATTCTTCTCATGTACTGCCCTCCAGGACAGGGGGGAGATTTCCTGCAGGGGATAGCAGACTTTGTCACCAACTGGGTGTTGGAGTCCCTTAGATGGTTAATTTGGGGGGATTTCAATGCCTGGATCAACAACCAATCCTCACCTTTCTTTTAAGACCACTCCAGACAATGACATCTCTGGGTCTGACACAGGTAATTACCTCTGTGACCCACCAACATGCCACACCTTCAACCTGGTATTCTCACTGGGGCTTGATGTCACTAACATCAAGATTGATCAGGTCATTTGGACTGATCACTGTACAGTGGAGTTCTGGTTTGAGGCACCCCCTGAGAGTTCCCCTCTTTTGAGGTGGTCCGCTATCACCCTTTGAGGATTGTCCCCAGAGGGACTATTAGCAGTAGTAGACTTTTCTGATGTGAGTACTGCATGTGCGGCTGGCATGAGTGAGTGGTGATGGCCAGTAATGGGGCCATTACAAAGGCATTTGATACCATTGCACCAGTCTGTATCTGACCCATGTCTTCTCACTGAGACCCCCATGGTTTGATGGGGCTCTCAAGGAGATGGAGACAAAGAGTCAGAGTTGGAGCATTGTTGGTAGAGGACCCAGTCCACAGAGGATTGACTGGCTTTGAGAAATCATTATAATGATTATCAAGGGGCAATCAACCATAAGAAGGCAGAGTTCCTGTCCAGGGAGATTGCTGCTGGGAAGAACAGACCAGCTCAGCTTTTCTGGACTGTAGACAGATTGTTGCACCAAATCTGTCTATAGCTGAAAAGAGCATTTTAAACTGCATTGTGTGAAGAGTTTGCTCTGTTTTTCTCAGACAGGGTTCCTCCATTTGGGCGGGGAGCTCCCCAATGGGACAAAATTTGTCCAGCAGTGGTTGGCCTGGTCTGAGCAGAGGCACTCCTTTTGCCTGGGGGGGAGTTTCAGCTTGGTGAGATGGCTGAGGTCACTGGGGTGATTTCAAAGCTGTGGCCCACATGCTGTGAACTGGACCCTGGCCTGACTCATCTCTTAGTAGGAGGGGTTGAGACCATTGGTCCAGTGTTTGTCAGGATAGTTCGATCTCAGAGAGCTGCTTCCACAGTACCTTGAAGGAGACATAGATACATAGATACATAGACAGTGTCAGCAGATAAGGGCCTATGGCCCAACCAGTCTGCCCATTTGAGCTTGTAAGTTCAGTTTATGTTTTCCAAGAAGTCTGTTGCCCCTTACCCCTGACCTCCAGAATTCCTTTATGTCTATCCCATGCATTCTTAAACCCCGTGATTGTTTCAGCCCCACACTTCCTCTGGCAGGGTGTTCCACTTGTCCACCACCCGTTCTGTGAAGAAATTCTTCCTCACGTTTCTTCTGAATCGTCCTCCCTCCAACTTCATCCATGCCCTCTAGTCCTGGAACATTTTTCACTTAAAATAGTGTATTCCTGCACCCTGTTCCTCCCTGTAAGATATTTGTATGTCTCTATCATATCCCTTCTCTCCCTCCTCTCCTCCAGGGAGTACATGTTCAGTTCCATCAACCTGTCTTCCATAGGACTTGTGATGCAATCCATGCACCATTTTTGTTGCCCTCCTCTGAAACTTCTCTACCCTGTCTATGTCCTTCATGGTAAGGTCTCCAGAACTTTACACTGTACTCCAGGTGGGGCCTCACTAGTGTCTTGTATAGTGGAATTATGACCTCTCTTTTCCTGCTGGTGATGCCCCTGCCTATGCATCCCAGCATACTATTTGCTTTACCTGCTGCCTTGTCACACTGTTTCCTGCCTTGGGGTCATCAGAGATGATAACCCCAAGATCTCTTCCTGCTTGATGCATGCTATATCCTCTCCCAACTGATATATTGTGCCAGGGTTTTTGTGCCCATATGCATTATCTTGCACTTCCTTGCATTGAATTTCAACTGCCAAACCCTGACCATTCTTCAAGTTTCTGCAGGTCCCTTCTCATTCTGTCTACACCTCTGGTGTGTCTACTCTGTTACAGAGCTTTGTCATCAGTGAACAGTGAAATTCTGCCTTCTAGATCCTCGCAATGTCACTGATGAAGATATTGAATAGGACCGGTCCCAGCACTGATCCCTGTGGTACCCACTGGTCACTCTTCCCTCTGTGGGTGACAGCCATTTACCACCACCCTCTGTGTCCTGCCACCCAGCCAGTTACCTACCCACCACACTACTGTCCTGCCCACACCCATATCCCCAGTTGTGCATTAGTCTTCTATGTGACAGTGTCAAAGGCCTTGCTGAAGTCCAGATAGGCCCTGTCCACTGCCTCCCTAATCCACCTCCCTAGTCACCCAGTCAAAAAATTCAATGAGGTTGGTCTGACATGACCTCCCCCTGGTGAAACCATGCTGCCTTGGGTCCTGTAGTCCATTGACAACCAGATGTTCCACCAATCTCTCCTTCAGTAGTGCTTCCATGATCTTCCCCACTACCGAGGTGAGGCTGACTGGTCTGTAGTTCCCCGCTTCCTCTTTGTTCCCACTTTTGTATAAGGGGACTATATCTGCTATCCTCCAGTCTTTGGGTACCTCCCCTGTTTCCAGTGATCAGCTAAACAGGATAGCCAGAGGTTCAGCCACCACCTCTCTTAGTTCTTTAAGGACCCTGGGGTGCACCCCATCTGGCCCCATTGCTTTATCAGCTCTTATTACCTCTAGTTCCTTCAGGACCCTTTCTCGTGTAAAGGGACCTGTCCATTCTGCACCATTCTCACCTCTTGTACTCTGTTCAGACCCATTACCCTCCTCTTCCTCAGTAAAGACTGAGCAGAAGTACCTGTTCAATATGTCAGCTTTACTGTTGTCATCCTCCACACAGCCCCATCCTCCCCTTCCTCTCACTCCTCCCTCCCTTGCCTTTCTTTTTCCTTATGTACCTGTAAAGGTTTTGTCCCCTCTAATGACTGATTTTGCAATGTGTTCTTCTGTCTGAGCTTTGGCTTCCTTACTGACCTCCCTGCCTCCCTTTGCTTCTCTTGGTACTTCTCCCTATCTCCTTCTGCCTGTGTCTTTTGTATTGCCTGAATGCAATCTTTTGGCTTTCACTTTCTTTGCTACCTCTTTGGAAAACCATAATGGTCTCCTCTTCCTTTTCCTCTTGCTAACCTGCTAATACATAATTCTGTTGCTCTTGTAATCCCCATTTAAATACTTCCACTGTTCCTCAACCCCTGGTTCCTGCCCCATTCCCCTAATGCATCTTTCAAGTATCCCCATTTTCCCAATGTCTGCCCCCCTTAAATCCAGGATACATGGTTTTGTGTGGTTTGGTTCTGCTCTTTCTGTGATTTCAAACCACAGTGACTGGTGGTCACTGTTCCTCAGGTGCTCGCCCACTGTTACCCCCATCACACTGTCCCTGTTTGTGAGCACAAGGTCCAATATTGCCTTCTACCAAGTTGGTTCCATGACCAGTTGCTTGAGGAAGGCACCCTGAAGGGAGTCCAGGATAAATCTGCTCCTAGTTGATGCTGCTGCTGGGATGTTCCAGTCCACATCTGGAATATTGAAGTCTTCAACCAGTACTACCTCACCCTTGTCTGCCATCCTTTGGATGGCTAGCATCATCTCCCTATCTGTTTCTTCCTCCTGGGCTGGTGGTCTATAGACCACACCTGTGCAGATGGCTGGCCCATTTCCTTTCCAGCTTAACCCACAGTAGCTCCCCCATTTTGTTCCTCCTAGATCTCTGTGGCCTTATGTCATTTTCACATACAGTGCCACTCCTCTCCCCCTTCCTGCCTGCCCTGTCTCTTCTGAATATGTTGTAGCAGGTATGGCCATCTCCCAGTCATGGTTATCATTACACCAGGTTTCAGTGATGGCCACAATGTCCAGGTCTGACTGCATCAAGACAGCCTCCAGATCTTCCATCTTGTTGCTAAGGCTCCTGGCATTTGCACATGGCTTTCCATGATTTGACCTCCTAGACTGTTTTGCTTTTGTAGACATTGGTGAAACCTCTTTTAAAGAAACCATTGCTTGACTCTGACATCTCAACTTCACATTTTAGGGAAGGTTGTTGAGAAAGTAAGTGGTTGTGCAGCTTAAACACACCTCACGGCCTTTGTCATCAATGGGCCTTTCAGTCCAGTTTCAGAGCTAGACACAGCACAGAGACAGCATTAGTTTGGGTGCAAAATGACCTCCTCAGGGCAAGAGATAGAAGGGAATGGTCAATTCTTGCTCTCATCGATCTCTCATCAGCATTTGACACCATGGACCACATCATGCTGTTGGATCACCTTAGAGTGTATGTTGGACTCACTGGAACAGTTATCAAATGGTTTGAGTCCTATCTCTCTTTGACAGGAGGCAGTAAGAGGTGATGAGAATTTCTCCTCCTTCTAGAAGGCCCTACCATGTGGAGTACCTCAGGGTTCTATCCTTTCACCGATGTTCATGGTGAACATGCTGCCCCTGAGGAGACTCATTAGACAATACAGTACATTCTGGGTTTTCACTGCTATGCAGATGACACCCAGCTGTATTTTCATTTGTCCTGGAGCCAAAATGCCATTGAAGTGCTTAATAAATGGCTTGCTGAGATTCAGGACTGGATATACTCGAGCTGGCTGAGGCTAAACCCAGACCCGATGGAGGTGCTGGTGATTGAGCCTGATCGATGGCATGATGGAGATGGCTCTGCAGTGGTAACTGAGTAACTCCTAGGATCAACTGTGTTAATGGCTTCCCCAGGGTGAGGAATATGGGCATCATCCTTGATGACAGGTAGACCATGGAAGCCCAGGTAACATCTGTTGTCAAAAGTGGGGTTTACCTTTAAGGATATCACCCAAATTAAACCCTGATTCCATTAGAAGTCTTGACATCAATGGTACATGTCTTTGTGACTTCCAGGCTGGACTATTGTAATGACCTGTACCTCTGGGTCAATGAGAGATCCTCCACAGGCTGCAGCTAGTGCAGAATGCAGCAGCCAGGCTGCTGGCAGGCCTCAAGGTTCTGCCATGTGACCTTAGTCCTTCATCTGCCAGTGATGTGGAGGATCATTTTCAAATTTAGCTTACTCAGTTATAAGGCTTTATATGGCCTGGGCCATGGTTGCCTGTCTGACCTTACTCTACCCGGTATGTTCCCTCCACTCCTCACACTGAGGGCCTTCTGGCAGTTCTGAATGCCAGGCTGAAAATCTTGGGGGATTGTTCCTTCAAGGTGGCTGGCAAAGCCCTCTGGAACTCGCTAACAAAATCCTTGAGGAAGGCCCCTATGGTGGAGTCATTTAAAGAGGGCCTGAAGACCTACCTTTTTAATAAAATGTTTGCAGATAGTTTTTAAATCTGATTTTATGATTTTCTTTATTGATTAAATATTTTATGATCCTGCTGTAACCTAGTTCCTGTTGTAATGGTGCCCAGAGCCTCTGGGATTGGGTGCAAATATAAATAAAGCCTATCTATCTATCTACCTACCTACAGTGGTGTCCCTCAGGATGAAATGCAATTCTGTAGCATTTTGAAGAATGTTGCAGAAAACCTACTAAATAAAGCAATGTAATTTCAATGATAATTAGTCCCTTTGTCATACAGGAAAATGTGAGACTCCCAGGATGAAGTGAATGCCTCAGTTTCCTGCATGACAAAGGGGACTAATTGCCATCGAAATTATATTGCTTTATTCAGTAGGTCTGCTGCACTACACTGCAGAGTGCATTGAAAGTGCATTTCATCCCTTGGGGACTCCACTCTATCTATCTATCTATCTATCTATCTATCTATCTATCTATCTATCTATCTATCTGTCTATCTATCTGTCTATTTGTTTTCCTTCTGTCTTTTCAAATGTAACAATGCAATAACAAAGAAGTGGTTGGATTTCCACATCTGGAATCTGGTGCGTGCCATTGAATAGAAGAGAAGAGAATAACACTCATCTACTTCAGGGCAACAAGCCTCCCAATAAACAATTTGTGGAGGGAGGTGAGTGACTTTCTTGCCCAAGATGGCATTGAAAAGTCTCCTTTTGAATGCCATTAGAAAATGGGTTGCCCATTGAAAGGCAGCCTCTCTTGTCAAGAATCACCTGACCCAGAAGTGGTTAGGTGAGCTAGGAGGGGGAGGTGGGATGGGGAGGGAAGAGGAGAGAGGTGGGGGGAGAGAGAGAGAAGAGTGAGAGAGAGCCAGTAACAAGTGGTGCTGGGAAAAAGACACAGTTGGCTCAAGAGGGGGCAGAGCCAGGGAAAGGAGGTACAGGATTGGCTGCAAAGGAACAAAAGGTAAAGGGATTTAAAAGGGGCTGCTCCAGGTAATCCCCTCCTGTTTTTGCTAGATCTTTGCTAGCACATCGGTTGGCTGGATTCTGCAGAGCAGTTGAAGACAGAAGTGGTTTGGAATAGGAACATAGGAACATAGAATTTGATGGCAGATAAGGACCGCTTGGCCCACCTAGTCTGCCTATTTCCCTATCTATCGGATAAGCTGCAGATTCTAGTTAACCAACAGCCTACTTCCTCCTACCCCCCCACTAGAATTGTCTTATGTCTGTCCCATGTATTCTTGAATTCCCCCACTGTTTTTGACTCTACGACCTCCTTGGGAAGGCTGTTCCATGTATCCACAAGCCTCTCTGTGAAGAAATACTTCCTCACATTACCTCTGAGCCGTCCCCCCTCTAATAAGTTTGAGTTGGTGAACAGACTTGGAGGTAAGTGCAGGGAGGGAAGGAAGTATGAGAAGTGAGTGAATATGGTTGGGCAGATGGAGGCATAGAAGGCTTTAAAGGTAACTGATGTAACAGTAATAAAATGAGGAAGTATATACAGTATAAAAAAAGAAGGTGCCTTTATGCCACTTGGACTGGTTTTGATTTAGGCTTCCTTGCAGTTGGAGGAGACATGATCTGGCCAAATTCGGCAGATAACTTGTTTATAAAAAGGGAGAAAAAGAAGAAAAAACACAAAGGAAATGGAAGACATGTGGGGTAATGGGGAATAAACAGAGTAATGCCTTGATTGTTTCTGTATAGTGAGTCTGAGGTTATAGGCAGCAAGGAGTGAGTGGTTAAGAAGATCAGCTTCCTGGGAGTGGAAGGATTGTTGTGGTTTTACACTGGCCTTAAGCACAGTGGCCCAGAGGCAAACTTTTTAGCAGGATGGGATGAGAGACGGGGCCATGATCGAACCAAGGAAACCTGCTACAGGCCATGGAGAATGATGCACTGGCTTTCAGTTTTTGAATACCATGGGCTGGTGTCTGATGTCAGTGGGGACAGCCATATTGGACACATGGTCAGCCTGGAGTGTGGTGGCATCTGGCAAGGTAAAAAAAAATGAATAGATGAAGAGAGGCAAGCAAAAAAAAAAAGTTATTTGAGGATGGGGATTGGTAATGCTGGCCAGGTGGAGGGGCATGAGAGGGTTGTTTCAAGCCCCATGGTGGATGCCATGCTAAGGACCTACAGGGACAGGGGCCACTGGGCATGAGATGGAAGACAGAGCAGCTAGAAATTCCAGGATAGTGCAATTCTGCTTTTCAGAAAATAAAATCACAGATCCCAGTAATTACAGCAGCTTATTAAATATTCTAGCTGCTTCCGGGAAGGTGCCAGCCCCATGTGGTCAATAGGTTCCTGCTCTTCACAGGCCCCCAGTTTCTATAAACCAATTCAGAGTTTAGCAAAGCCACCTCTTGATCTGTACCACTGGGGCTCGTCCTTACTTGCTCCAGTCAAGTAAAAGAGGGAGTAGGTGCTTCTCCATTTGTGGGTGATCTTCCTTGTGCTGCCAGTACATAATTCATGGCTATTACTTACAACCCTAGCAAGATAACCTTCTCTTTCCTTTAGCTTGCATTTAGTTATTCACAAGGACTGTTTCATGCCCACTTTTTGTACAGATGGCTAAGTATGCTACATACAGAGAATCTCACCTATAAAATATGGGTTCTGCATCTGATGAATGGGATTGAGTTACAAGTATGTACCTTGTATCATGCATGGGGCACCACTGAAGAGGACGGAGTAAATGGGTGGTTCTGTTCACACTCATTCATGATATATTAGGTTCCTCAAAAAAAAAAAAAATATATATATATATATATATGTGTATATATATATATATATATATATATTCATTGAAAAAACTCTGTTAATGCATAAGTTAGAGTTTCTATTACAGTGACAAAAGTCTGGAAATTCAGTGTTGGGGTTACTAACCCTATCACTCCACCCCCCCACTCTACACACACCAACAGGCATTGGGTGTGTCTTTGGACCATTGGGCCTAACTCTCACCCCATTTCATGTGTAATTAATCTGAGATGGTACAGTATAGGAGAATGGGGTGAGAGTTAGGCCTGACGACCCCAAGACACACCCCAACGCATGTTGGTGTGTGTAGGGTAGGGGGGTGGAGGGGTGGTAGGGTTGGTAACCATATCACTGAATTTCCAGACTTTGGTCACTGTAATAGAACCCATCACTGATGCATTAATGGAGTTTTTACAATGGATTTCCATCCTTTTTTTTTCTGGCTGTTCCCCTAAACCCCATAGGTGTCTTCTCAGCCCTTACCTTGCCACCTCCCCATGCCCAGGCTTTGCCCCTACCCAGGTCAATGGTAGGTTCCCTGGCTTAATCCCCAGAGTAGGGCCACAGGAGGGCCCCACTCAGACCATGGTAGGTAGTGGAGGAGGCTAGAGTAGGAGCTTCATGTCAGGGGCTGGCAATTTTTTTTAGTAGGATGTATTGGGGGCAATGACATGCTGTGATGACCAGAGTCCACCCACCCCCAACAATATGGTGCCAGCACTGCGGCTCCCCCAGCCTCCCCTCAGTGGTCGGTAGCATGCAGGACATGTAATCCCCCACTGCCCCCGCAGAGAAGGAGAGCAGTCCCAGGATGCTTCATCCTTCTCCCCAGCCAGCCCTCCAATGTCCCAAGTCTGTTCCTGAACCGGGTCATCTACATCACAGCTGGAAGCCTGCTGCTGCACTGGCAGGCCAGCATGAATTTCTTACTTTTGAAATAGTGTGATAGTATCTTATTTTACTGTAGGAGCCCAGGGTCCTTTGGACCCTGAAGGACCCTACACTCCAATCACTTTGTAAATGCACATATGTATGTATGTAGGTGTGGAAACGCAGTGGGCCCAGTGCTTCCATGTGTCGAACAACAGAGACCAAATTGTCAGCAAAGCCATCTTATTACCTCACTTCATGTACCCTGCTGCAGAGAAATTGAGAAATGCAAGGCAAAATGTAATTAGTTGCAACTGAAATGCCATTCTGTGCCACAGGTGCAAAAACTCATTTTGGGCAGAATGTGAAAAATGACAGCTGTACTGTTTATGAGGTGCTGTGGAAAAATGGCTATGTTGAAAATTGGTGTAAAAAGATTGAAAAGTAGCAAAGTTATGCACGTGCAAAGAATAAATTCAATGAACGGACGTAACTCAGGCATTTTTAGAAATATTGTCACCAAATTTTCAACATGGCCTTTTGGGAACCCCATCTCATGAACACTCCCACTGTTATTTCATTAATCAGTCCTGAAAGGTGATTTCATGCAATAAACATACAATTCTGCACCAAGGTAGCAAAAACATGTTTTGGCCAGGATGTTGAAACTGACAGGTGTACTGTTCATGAGGTGGTGTGAAAAAATCGCAATATTGAAAATTTAGAGTAAAAATATAAAAAATTGCTGAAGTTATGAGCGAGCAAAGAAAAATTTCAATGACGCATATAACTTGGGCATTTTGGGGTATTTCTGCACCCAGTTTTCAACATGGGCTTTTTGGGACCTCACCTCATGAACACTGGCACTATCATTTCAATTCTTGGTCCTGAAAGGTGATGCCTCACAGTGACCACAAAATCACCTTATGGGTCCGATTAACGAAATGACAGTGACAGTGTTCATGACGTGGGGTTCCAAAAAGCCCATGTTGAAAATTTGGTGTACAAATTGAAAAAAAATGGTTGAGATATCAACATAAGTTCAAAAGGCGATACAGCACTTGCCTTGATTCTTCAGTTTGTGGTTCCAGCTTTGAAGAGTGCAGACATGTCCCAGTCAACAGAATATTGCAGCCAGTGGTCTCCAGTGGTAAGTATAGGGCAAGGGGGAGGGGGCATGGGGGCTGGTGGATTGCTCAGTGAGAGGGTCAGGATGGGAGAGGTGGTCGGGGAGACAATGAGGGCCATTTTCTTTTTTACTGCATTAAAAACAAAATGTCAGGGACAGTTTTCTTTTTTAACAGGTTGAAAAAAACATCATTTTGGGAGACTGGCAGTGGGCTTCCCAGTGTCCTTGAGTGCTGGAGGGGGGTTTACTTAAGAATGCCAACACAGGGATTAGGCACCCAATGTCAGCAATGTAAATATTTATTTATTTGAACAATGGGCTGGGAGTTGCAGGGGCATCTGACACTGGGGTGGGCATCCCAGTGTTGGAATACACAATTAAGTGAAGGGCACTAGGGGAGGTCAGAACATTGACACAGGGTTTGGGCACCACGATGGCAACAGCATATGTACAACATTGTCCATTATATTTTGGGGGGGTACATCCACACTACTGGGGAGGGCTACATGCTGATATGGGGACTGAGCACCCCGATGTCTGCAGAAACATTTTTTTTTAAATAAAACATGCCTCGACCCCTTAGAGGAAGTAAAAGGAGACAAACTCCTTTTATTAGGTAAATACCAACAGATGTTTACCTAAACAGTGGCCAAGGAACACGATTCTAACATTATTTGGCCCCAAAAGTGGCCAGAAAAGGTTTGGGCTTTTGTACTGTGGGCAATGTGTTTTTCCCATTGCAGTAGTGCTGCAAATTGTGGCAATTTTCACAGAACAGTGCCACAATTTGTGGCAGTTTTTGCACTACTGTGCCATTATGCAAAAATTGCCTCAATTTGCAGCAGTTTCACCAAAGAAGTGCTGCAAATTGCGGCACTAGCAACAGCGAAAATGCAGAAAACCTATTTCTGGCCACTACTTTGAAAAAATAATGCCAGGGTTGTGTTCCTCGGGCACTGATTAGGTAAACACAACTGTTGGTGTTTACCAAGGGCAGTAATGTTTAAATTACAGCATTTTTTAGCAGTTGCCATTTGAAAACAAGATATCGGACATGTGAAACTGCAAAACCCATTTGCAGCTGTCAAAAGTGCTTTCGAGGTGGACATACATTTTTTTCCCATTAGGCTATAATGGGAAACTTTAAACTTTAATAACTGTTGAAAAGATTAATATTTTTTCACCAAACTTTCAAAAGACACAACAGTGTCCCAGACCCCACATACCCTGAAATTTCAGACCAGACCCCCAAAACTGTTTGGTCAATAGCCACGAGCAAAACATTTGCCAAAAAGTGAGGATTTTTCAAATTATTTGCCACTCTGCAGCTCCGCAACCGCATGTCCAGCTGGAACAAAACTTGCCATGTCCAGAGAACTATGGTATCAGACAGTGCATGTAAAACCTCAGGCAAATTGGATGAATGGTTCAAAGTTATTAAGGTTCAAAATTTGGGGTTTAACATAGAAGTGGCCATGCAACCCTAACTACACCTGCACTATCGTGCAGGTATAATATACATTAATTGCAAAAAGTATATTAATACATCAGTTAGGGTTCATAGCACAGTGATAAAAGTTTGGAAATTCGATGTTAGGGTTACCAACCCAACTCCCCATCCTTCACACACCAACAGGCGTCGGGGTGTGCCTTGGGGTCATTGGACCTATCTCTCACCCCATTCCATGTGTACACAAACTGAGATGGTATAGTACAGGAGAATGGGGTGAGAGACCTGAGGACCCCAAGGCATACCTCAACACCTGTCAGTGTGTGGAGGGTGGGGTTGGGAGTGTGGGGGGGTAGGGTTGGTAACACTAACACCACATTTTCAAACTTTTGTTGCTGTGCTATAAACCCTAACTGATGAAGTAATGGAGTTTTTGCAATGAATTTCCCTCTTTTTGAGAATGTGTAATGTAAGTGGTATGTGTTTGAGGGAGTGCAGGCCCTCTGGACCTTGCACTCCCTTCACATTGCCAATTTTTGCATTATGGTATGTGTATGTGGGGAGCACAGGCCCTATGGGGCCTGCACTCCCACTTACATTTAAATATGGAAACATATCACAGCCATATAGTCCTGAAAAGGAACCCTTGTAACACTAATTTGGCAATATCTTAGTAACTGTAGCAACCATGAAAAAAATGCCACTACAGTTGTAATCATGACTTTGAAACCTTCATGCAGTAACCCAGAGTGAAAAATCCATATCTCGAATTGTTTTCAAGACATAGGCAGCAAAAGGCACCACAGGCACTGCAGTGTTATCCTATGGGAAATTTATCAACTTCAGAACACAATAAATATGGCACCATTGTATATTTTTTCATCAAACCATCAAAAGGCACATCTGTTGGACCAGGACTTACATTTGAATGGATTAATATGTCTTCACCAAACTATAGCTGGATTGTTCCTTAGGAAAACCTCTTTCTACCCTGAAACTTTCAGGTCAAAATTCCAAACAGTGTGGGTGCAGCATGATGTCGAAAAATGATCCTAACATTTGCCAAAAAAAGGCAAAACTCCAATACTTTGGTGCTCCACTGCATGAAAACCACACATCCAATCAAAACACAACTTGAGAGATCAAGAGATCTACAATCTGAAACTGTATTACAAATTTTGTGCATATCCATTGAACAGTTGCAAAGTTATTAACGTGCAAAATATGGGGTTTAACATTAAACTGCCTACTCAACTGTAACTATAGAGGTGCAACCATGCCTTTATAACACACACACACACACATATAGATGAAACAGTTCAATAAGGACATTAAGGGAAGTTACCATCACCTGTACTTCTGCCAGTCCAGGAATTAGGGTCGGGGGGAGGGGGGCAACAAGTAACTAGGAATGTAATGGGGCAGAATGGAATTAGTTGGACCAGGGATGAAAAGGAGGAACCAGGCAAAGGGTAAGAAGGCAAATAAGGACATGGCAGTTAGTGGTAGCAGAGGTCATTAGCAGGCTTCCTAATTATATTTGGTGATATATACTGCTTTAAAGAGATGCCCCTAAGAGATAGGAAGTTGGTGTATAGGAGAAGCCCAGTGGTAAAGGCCTACAGACTGGGACTGTAAATAATCCCCATGGTGTTTTGTGTCTTTTTCAATAAAGCATCATGATGGCTCACAGGAAATATAGAGAGTGCCCAAGGAGAGCCCTCTGAAGCAGGCCATTATGATGAAGCAGGTTGGGATGATGTTGGAGAAGGCCAAAGAAGAAAGAAACTGTCCCGAAAAGGGGGAAGAGGAGGGGGGCCAAAGGTGATAAAGAGAGACCCAGAAAGAAGATGCCAGAAAAAACAGTGGAAAACAGGGCAGTGCCAAAGGGTAAGAAGGTTACTATTGATCTAATGTTACAGGGAAGTGTGCTGGACCTCATGGAGGAGATTCTGGGGAGCATTGGGGAAACTGGTCTGGATGAGCTCCAGCAGCTTCTCCAAGATTTTCAAGGGACAATGGGTGAAGGAAGGAACACCAGATTGGGGCGGGGGTTGGGGGATGGGGCACCTCAGAGGGGCAGATATAGGCAGCCCCAGAGTCATGATAGGTGAACACATGCCCTTGGCCTGAAATAATGGGTCTGGAAAGGGGAATCAGTTGATATGCTTGCCCTGCTGGACAAAGATGCCGCCAAGAAATATAAGGAGAATAAGATGATTAGCAAGACAGAGATGACGGTGGCAATGGCACTGCTAGGGAAGGTGCAGGAGGATAAAAATTGGAAAGGGAAGACTACCGGTTTTACATGCTTTAGCGCAATTGTGCTACAAAAGCAGCCAGAATTAACCACCCTGCTGATGGCATATTCCTTGATTGCATAGAATGCACATAAATTAATGTGTGGCTGCAATACAATGAAAAATGTTGGCAGTGATTGGCATCCCATGGGGACAAATATTAGGATTCCCAACACCCATAAATTTGGTTTAAAACTATGATGGTCCAGTCAGGGGGAGCGGAGGCTGTTTCAATGCCATTGGCCTACAGAGATATTGCTGGACCCTTAATTGAACCCAGTGTGCTTGGGTGAACTGTAGTATCAAGTATGCCTGCTCCAGATGCTCTGGACCACACCCATGACCAAGTGTGGGGTTTGGGGAAGCACAGTGGAGACATCCTTTGGGGGAATCAATCCCTTCAGGGGGACATTGGGGGAACAAGGGGGCTGTTAAAATCAAAGGGTGTGAGGAAGGGGATTTGGCCAAGGAAGCAATGGGGGGTGGGCTCAGGGGGAAGACAAGAGGACAGTCGGAGTAAACAGCATGGTGGGGCCCCATTTGGCAAGGACTCTGATTAAGGTAGGGGTATTGTGGGACTGGTCACAAGGTTACCTGGGTGACAGGGTGGCCAGTGTTCTACAGGAGGATTTTGAAAAGGGGTTTAGCTTACAGTACACAGAACAGTGGTATAAGATGCAGGCAAATAATTTGGGGTCGATAAAAGGTAAGGAAGATATTTTGGAGGCAAAGATTCAGAAAGAGAAAGAGGCAGACAAGGTGGAAAGACCCTTAAAGGACCCCTACTTTTCCCAATTTGAGGGTATCCCCCCTGGATTTAGTTCCAAAGAAGCAACTAGGGGAATATGAGATCATACATCACTTATGCTATCTAGAGGGGAACTCAGTTAATGATTTTATCAGTGAAGAGCAGAGTGTGGTGTCCTACGCCACATTGGATCAGGCAGTACAGGTCATTAGGATGGTAGGGGTCATGGTTAGTGAAGACTGACATTGAGACAGCATTTCGGTTGCTTCCTATATGGCCTGAGGATTGGGAGCTATTGGGTTTCAAAGTAAAGGACAGGTATTATTTTGATAAGGTGATGCCCATGGGCTGTTCAGTGGCATGCCACATTCGAGATGTTCAGCACCTGGCTGCAGTGGACATTTAAGGAAAAATATGGGTATGGCACGGTGGTGCAGTACCTGGATAATTTCTTGTTTATAGAACAAGGGAAAGAAGAGACTGCAAGGATGCTTGAAAGCTTCCAAAAGATGTGTGCAGAGTTAGGGTTCCCATTGGCAGATGAAAAACAGAAGGGTCAAGTCATAGACTAGAATTCCTGGGTATAGAAGTGGACACAAAAGGGAATCTTTAGGTCACAGGGGATAAGGTACAGAGGTTGAGGGAGCAGCTGACAGACATAAAATGTAAAGGAGAGTCCCCTTAATGGTAGTTCAGCAGTTGTTGGGTCATTTGAACTTTGCCTGTCAGGCAGTGGCCCGGGCAGGACTTTCACAAGATGGTTGGCAAGGCCAATGAAAGGTGTCAGATGGTCAGACCATTGGGTGGGCATAACTAATGGGATATGGGAGGTTCTAATGGCATGGGAGGAATTTCTAATGGAATACAATGGAATAAGTCTTTGGCAGGAGGCCTGGCTATATAATATAGACTTTGAGCTGTATACAGACGCAGCTGGGGGTTTCAGGATGGGGGTGTTTTTTAAGGGCAAATGGATCTCAGAGTCATGGCCAGAGGATTGGGAAGCAACAGGTTTGGCCTGGGACATCACCACTTTGGAGATCTTTCTTATATGGGTGGCAACATTGGTTTCAGGGGAGCACTTGAGGAATCAGAGAGTGATCTTCTGGTGTGACAATAAGGCAGTGGTGGAAGTGCTGACTAGGCAGGCAGCATCCATGGAGGTGGTAACAAAGGTGCTGAGGCAGCTACTTGCAGGGGCTGTGGCTGAAATGATCATTTTAAACAAGACATACAGAGGTTCAGAACACGGTGACTGACAGCCTTCCTCTCTTCAGTCGGACAAGTTCGGGGCCTTACACAAAGGCTTGAAAGGACATGGACAGCAGTATGATTGCAAGTCTGGGTAATTGGTTTGAAAAGCACAGCTATTTTTACAGGAGCTCCTTGTCAGAAAGTACATTGAAGGCCTATGAAGGCAAGTGGTATGCCTTTCAGGCCTTCTGAGGAAGTGTGGGATGGAGGTAGTGGAAAGATCATGGAAGGGCAGATTATGGAGTTTTTAGTTCCGAAGTGGTGAGAGAGCTAGCGCATGCCACCATGGGGATCCACTTGGCAGCAATAGTGGTGGTATACAATCTGAGGAGATCGGGAAACTGAGCAGGACACCTAACTATTAGGAAGATGATGCAAGGCTGGCAGCACTTGCAAGGGAGACAGGTAGATGCTAGATAGCCAATGTCAGAGCAGTTGCTGTGGAAGTTAATGGAAATACTGGAAAAAATGTTCCACTCACAGCAAGAAGAATGCTTATTTTCAGTAACTTTTTTAGTAATGTTTAATTGAACATTTCGGGTAAGCGAGGTAGTGGCACAGGGTTGGTGGAAAGCGGCAGGTATGGATTGGGCAAATGTTTGCTGGTATGACACCGACATAATTTTATGGCTAAGGAAGTCCAAAACAGACCAAAAGGGAAAAGGGGTGGGAGTGACACTGTGGCTGCAGGTGGAAGAAAATATTTGCCTGATTAGGGCAATGTGGAGGTATGGGGAAGTGAGGCCATTAATACACGGCAGTGGACGCCAATCACAAGCTACCAGCTCATTGCAGTAATAAAGAAGGGCCTGATATTTTGGGTAAAGACCCAGAAGGTTATGAATCACACTGTTTCAAAAAGGGTGTCATCTGAGACAGCAGCGGGGGCAGGGCAGAAGAAAACAGGTGAGAAGGTGGAAGTCAAGGAGATACAAGAGGTATATCAGAAAAAGTTTCTCTAACTGTATTTCACATCTTGCAGTGTCAGACAGTCAAAACACATATGGCTAACTGGGCACTCGTTCATCTACTGGGCAGAAAGGAGAACAGCATTGCGACCAAGGGGGAAGCAGCTGAGAATGGACCCAGGAAAGGACAAAGTGCATTGGAAGGGTGTGGAGCATGAGATGGTCCCAGCTGCTGTTGCTTCTGGAAGAGGTAAAAATGAAGCTGCCCAAACCAGACTTTCTAATATTACATTTGAGGGAAATGACTTGGGGGGGCAGACCCTGGGTGGACATAATGTGGGAGGTAAAAGGGGATTTGGACAAGATCCTAGAATGGTGGCCAGGGGTCAAATTGGATTGGTCAGACATAGTGCCACAAAGAGTGTGAAGGTAGGCAATAGACATGAGGGTGGTGGATGGAGACTGGAAAAGATTAAACAAGAAAGTGGGGTCTATGATTGAGTCTTTGTGAGGGTGGTCTTGAGGCACCAGAAGGTTACATAGAATTTACAGGGTATACAGATCACACAGGTACACCCACCAGAGGTGGGTTTAGACCTTTTTTAATCTGCAGTTTTAGGAAGTGGTGCAGGCATGGAGAAGGGAAGCCCTATGAAAGGGTGGAAGCCCATCATCCAACACTTATGGCTGGAGATAAGCTACTGGAAAAAAGGGAAAAGCCAGATGGGGAAAAGTGGGGGAGAAAGGGAGCAGAATAAAGAAAGAGGGGCCCAGGAGGTACTGGGGCAGGGTGAAAGAATAAACACAGACTGCTAGTGCACTCAAGCATATTTGGCACCTTGGGGTTTGCACTTACAGTGCCTGGATGTAGATTGGGTGTGCATCCAACTACACTACTATACCCTGATGGTGACAAGAGCTGGAGTCTAGAATGTGGGTCTTGAGCCGTGTGTGAAAGTTTAGAAGAGATGTGGCTTCCTGTACTGAAGGTGGGAGATTATCCCACAAGTAGGGAGTGGTAGAAGAGAAGGATTTACCACCCACATTTGTCCTGACTCTAGGAATTGCAAGTAGATTCTGAATTGAGGTTCTGAGCATGAGAGTTGTGCTTAGGGGAGAGATAGTCCCTTTAGACTGGGAGGGGCAGCCAGGCACTGTAATTTTTATGCAAGGCAGAGCAGGGGTACTGAAGATGAGATGCTAAAGAAGGCCACAGCAGCTGGGCAAGCGTATTGCAGGGGTAGCTTCTTGAGGGACTCTGGATCACAAAGCGCACAACCTTGTTGTATAGGACCTGTAGCCGGTTGATCTCTTGCTTGGACATTCCCTGAACAACAGGGGCAGCATACGTTAGAGTTCGGAGAAGGACACTGGAGGCTATTGTTAGCCTAGCCTCCAGGAGAAGCTCGGTCTTTGAGCCATTATAGAGTGCCAAGTTTAGCATGAATTGTCCTAGTAACTTGGTCTGCATGGGATTTAAAAGGTGAGACCTTGGTCAGTATTTAGCCCCAAGTATTTAATGTTATCCACCACGTCAATCCTTTTCCTGCAAGGAATAGATCTGTATGGATGTGGTTCTGTCCTGACAAAGGGATCTAGGACCAAACAGCATGGCCTTCATTTTGCCTGCATTGAGGACCATTCTATTTGAAGTAAGCCAGCCTTGAGCATCTTTAGGTCAGCTGGGAGGAGAGGACCAAGAACTGAAAGATTATCCATGGACCAGTAGATGACTGTGTCATCTGCATATTGGACCACTGAACTGCCCCATAGTGATGGTTGAGGTCATTAGTGAATAGAGAGAACAAGAGGGGCCGAGAATTGAGCCCTGGGGTATTCCTCCTTGATGGGTAGTGGGTAAGACAACTCTCCCTTCCTGATGACCCTCTGAAAGCAGCCACCAAGGTAGCGCTTGAACCATTTTAGGGCCTGGGAGTCCAGACCTATTGTGTGAAGCTTTGTTAATAATAGGTTGTGGTCCACTAGGTTGAATGCATTGGAGAGATCTATGAAGATTGTGCCAGTTGGCTTACCTACATCCATTGCACTGAGTACGTTCACTGTTAGGTTGGTAAGGGCTGTGTCAGTGCCATAGTTTGTCCAGAAACTGTGCTGAGAAGGGGCTAGGAGCTGGTGAAACTCCAGATAGTCCCTCATTTGCCCATAAACTAGTTTTTCTTGCAGTTTTGCAAGGGTACATAGCAGAGAGATGAACCTATAGTTGCCAATGTGTTCCCCTGTGCCACCCTTATGAATGGGTATCACATTGTTCTGTTTCCACTGGTGAGGAACATTTCCTTCCAATAGAGACCTGTTGAGGATCCAGATCAAAGGGCTGGCTAGGGACTGGACTCCTTCTTTAAGTAGCCTAGGGCTAATACTATCAGGGCCACCTGAGTCTTTGATTCTGAGACCTTTTAGAAGGTTGAGAACCTCATTAGCCTTGACCAGTCTTACGTGAAATTATAGTCTATTAAGGCAGGGGGGTTCATCGGTGTTCTGTGTTGACATAGAAGGAGGTAGACCACTCTTGTATTCATCTAGGTTGGTAAAGTGGTGGTTGATTTCCATGGCAATTTGCTGGCAATCACTGAGTAGCTGTCCATGTATCTCTATAGGCCCCTGTGCCTCCTTGGTGTTACCCCTAAGCAATTTGTTGATGTAAGACCAGAAAAGTTTGGGGTTCCCCAAGTTGGTTCAAAAGAGATGTGAGACATACTCCTTTTTCACAAGTTTAATGTCTATCTTACATTTGTTTCTTAAGGATTTGTAAGTTGCCAGATCTGCAGGGAGAGAGGAAAACCAGAAATTCTTCCAAGCCTTATCCTGACTTGTCATCATGTGTTTTACTGAGTGGGAAATCCACTTGTAGCAAGTTCCCTTTGTTCTGAGTTTCTTAAGGTGGGCAAAGAGGGAAGCTGCATTGAAGAATGAGTCTTGAAACTATTCCAAGGCCTCTTCCAAGGTTGGGAGGAGCCTGATTGGTCTCCAGTCTGGGTTACTTAGGTAGTCATTAAATTTTGCCAATGTGAATTTTGAGAAATCAAGGATGGTGAGTACCCTGGGAGGCACCTTAAGTGCTCTATTCTTCCAAATACTGAAGATAGGGGAGTGGTCATTAAAAGTGTCGGCAAGTAAGCTGGCTTTCTGGATGTTAAGGGGATTAGAAAGCAACACCCTTGCATGGAGAAAATAATGCCAACTGAGATCTGACAATATTCTGCACAACCCTTGCGGCTGCCAGTGGTGCTGCTGATCACTGACCCTGTAACAGTGAGAACTAATGTTTCCTTGGTGGACCCTTCCCCCTCCTTGATCTCTGATCATTGTACTGTATATAAAAATAGACTATCCCTGGTAGTCTAGTGTCCCTCCACCCTCCCCAATCTCAATCACCATCCCATTATATAATAACACTGTATCCCTGGTAGTTTAGTGGTTCCTCCACTGATCGAGTCACCATTCCATTATAATAGAAAGACTGTCCCATGTAGTCCAGTGGTCCCACCCCCAGATCTCCAGTCACTGTCATGTATTAAAGATCAGTGTCCATGACATGATAGTGGACCCCACCCAATCACCCACCCAATTATCCAATAAAACTTACTGGTTTCACCCCCATTCTGACCCCTGTATAAGCATGTGCAATGTGTCCCGGTGGGCTAGTGGATTCCCACCCCCCATCCTGTGGGGTAGTGACAAATCACCCCAATCACCCCCATCCAAATGCCTTGTCGGCAACCAGCACAATTCTCCTCTCACCACCAAGGCTGGCAATTGACTGAGCTCTCAATGATTGTGTACTATATACAGTACAGCTAACTGATGGTGATTGACAGCTCAGCTTTAGAATTAAGCAACGTCTGGCAACTAGTGCATTTTAAACAGTAAGCATCATAGCAAGGGTAGTTTGTTCTGAAAGACAAAATTAAGTGCTTCCACAACCTGACAACAAGTATCAGTCCCCAATTAAACACAATGAAATGGGTTATTCAACTGTAAAAAAATTAAAAGCTATAGGAATCACATGTAATTAGGGAGAAACGTCCCTTGTTACAATATTTTCATCTGGGCTGCCAAGTGGGAATAATTGCCCATTTGAAGTCACCAATTGGTCAAACATAAATCATTATTCTTTGTACACACATAATGATATGTAGTGTGCATCAGGGTGTAGCCAGGCATTTCAGATTTGTACACCAACCTGCCACACTGCTACCCCCTCCCCCACTGTTGTTCATGCCTGCCCCCTCCAACGACTCGAGTCCAAGGTTCCTGGCTCCAATCAGATGATTCCCACACTAGAACTGCAGTCTATCTGCACTGCTAGTGTAGCACTCACTGCCCGCTGGTAAACACCACTGACTGCACCACGAAGTCCAAGACCACGGCAGAAATTTCTTCTCTGTCCCCTGCAGGTAGGCAGATTTGCTCCACTTGCCACTCCACATGAAGTCTTCATTCTTTTAGCTGGCTCAGAGTCTGTTCTTCCATCTGCTGCTCCTCAGTTCTTTTACTGCTTCTTTCACTCCCAGTACACTTGAACTAATAGTATGGCTTCTAACTTTGCTGGGACGTTTAAACTCTCTGCCCAAGACTTGCCACACCCTCTCCAGATGCCACAGCCAATCACTATGCAGGCGGACCATAAGGACCTAATTGAGACCTTCAGCTTCAACGTCCACTGTCCACTCTGCCACCCCCAAAACAAAGCTGAAAGAAAAGAAAAAAGTCTGGTGAAAGCCAACGGAATTTAAATGCTAGGGAGTAGAGAGGGCAGAGCAACGTTGGTCAGTTTATTTGCTACCCCTGCTACTAAACTTGGTGTGCCATGCATTACTTGAGTATCAGTAGCTAGCCCTGGTGTGCATGGATGTTAGCATAACAGGAAAAGAAAATATGTCATTGAAATGCATGCATACTGTACACTGACCTTGTGTAAATTATTGATTCACTTCTATTACAGTATCTGTTTAAACATAGAGGTCTACAGTATGCAACAATATTTCTCTGGATGCTGAAGTTCTGCACATTGCTCACAGTATTTATACACTTGTACATGTGGTGGCAATGGCTGCTATCTGTATCACTCACAATTTCAAATAACATTACACATTTGAAGTATAAATGCTGTATGTAACTATGACCATTCTACATGTACCAGGTTTATCATTTCTTCACAGCTTGTTTACGTGACTACATGTGTCTGCCTGTTATTACAGCTTCTGTGTGTACTGTATTTGAGTCTGCATGCAAATCAAGCAGTAGTGGTAGCATGCATCATCATACCGGCTGTGTCTGTAAATGTTAGGTGCTTTGTGGTGCTGCAAAAGTATTTCCACAGTAACTTGTGCTATATCTGTAATAATAACTTGTTTGTCTATTTCATTTAGTCCACAGAGTACAAAAATCAATATGAAATACGATATTTCTACAAGCTAATTGTCATTTTCCATAATATGTTGCAGTATGATGCATTTTCCATTAAATCATTTCTATTTTACAAGAAGTACTTCTACTATGTATGTAACACTGTGGACAGATACATACTTATAAAGAAATGTTTCTTTGTATCCCTAGATGACAGAATCAGTTCTGCATATGCTTTTGTTTCATTAACATTTCTACAGCTGGTACTAGAAACTGATACTCAGTTCTGTATGGACAACAATCATAGATATGCCCCCCCCTTCCACACACACAGACACACACACACACACACACACACACACCCACACACCCACACCCACACCCACACACACACACACACAGAGGCAAACGCATAGACTGAATAACTCTCCATTGAGGTGACTTCCTTATTCCTGTTATAGTATTGATCAGTTTAGGTTACTGAAATGCGTGGTTACAAAACTTTATAATTTAATATTTAGAAGAAACTTATATGTCACCCTAGAGTTCTTAGTGAGTTGAGGAGTGTACTAGCAGCACCCCTAGCAGAATTATTTACCAAATCACTGGAGATTGGGACTGTACCAGAGGACTGAAAAAGGCAACAGTGGTCCAGCTCCACAAAACAGGGAGGAGGCTGACAATTACCATCCAGTAAGCCTCACATCAGTGGCAGGGAAGCTGATGGAGACACTAGTCGAACAGAGAATCATAACATATCTGGAAACCAGTGGGCAGCAACACCCAAAACATCATGGGTTCGCGGCAGGTGGGTCTTGCAAAGCTAACCTGGTTGACTTCTTTGACTAGGTTACAAGAACAGTAGATCAGAGAGCAGCAGTAGATGTCTATCTGTACTTTAGCAAAGCCTTTGACTTTGTTCCACAGAAAGCTGGTAAGGAAGCTGGACCACATGGGGGTGGGCAGGGATGTGGTTGAGTGGGTGAGGAGCTCGCTGAGAGGAAGAACACACAGAGGGGTCAGGTAAACCGGGCATTTTCAGCTGAGAAGGAGGTGACCAGCGGGGTAATACATGGTTCGGTACTTGGTCCCCTACTCTTCAGTGTGTTAATAACAGACATTGCAAACGGACTGGAAGGTGAAGTGTGTCTGTTTGCTGATGGCACAAAGATTTGCAACAAAGTGGGCTCCCCTGAGGGTGTGAGGAGTATGACTTCAGACTTGAAGAAACTGGAGGAGCGGTCAGAAACATGGCAGCTGAAATTCAATGTCAATGGCATACCACGACAGACTGAGGGAACTCAACATGTACTTGTTGGAATACAGGAGGGAGAGAGGTGATATGATTGAGAGTTTTAAACATATGATGGTATAAATAAGGTTAATGTTCAGGAGCTTTTCCAATTGAAAAAAAGTGGGAGAACGAAAGGGCATTACATGAGGCTGGAGGGAGAGAGGTTCAGGAATAGGGGACTAAAGGAAAGACTGCTGTACACATTAATGCTAAAACTACATTTATATAATTAACCTAAATGCAATTCCATAGCATTTGAAAAATGTAAACATCAGTCTTCCAGTTTCAAAAATCTGCCCTGCCTGCTCCCTAAAATGGCTGCTAAATGTGTTAAGTGATTACATCATTGAAAACAGAGGCAGAGATCTACATGGCACTCTATAGTGCTTACTAGTTCTTTTTTCCCTTTGTTTAGAGTTGTTACTTGTTTTACCAAAATGTCCAAAATCATATGCATTATTTTGATCAGTATATGTTATGCTATGCCTCTGTTCATTGTGTTTTCTTTGACATGCTGAAATTGTATTGTAATCCATTTGGCTTTCTCTTTGACAAACCACAGTGCCGTATAACTATTCAAATGCCTGGTGGTTTAGTGGTTATGTGATGTCCCGTTGTTTTTAGCAAAGTTCTGGTCTAGCCCAATGTCAAAGTTCTTACTTTCACAGTAATCCAAAAATATGCTTGACTTGTTATCTTCTTTTTCCATGGGAAATAGTAAGAATCAGCATTCATATAGTGCTTTTTATACACATTGCATCCCAAAGTGATTTACAAGCAATGCCAGACTGGTAGTGAATTAATCGGAACATGTAGTGGCAGCCAATTCACACATCTCCTCCCACACACACAGCCTTGGACAATTGCATGAACTGTTTTTATAGGAAGGAAATGTTGGCCAGGACACAAGGGAAAATCTCCTACTCCTTGGGTTATGTTACTTCCACCTGGATACCAAGTAGGACACACCAGAGATGTGTAGAAGGGACCTTGGTTTAACGTACATCTGAAGGATGGCACCCCGACAGTACAGCACTCCCTTAGTACTGCACTCAGGTGTCAGTGTTTAGGTATAAGCCATCCCTTCCTGCATACAGCCCATCCATCGTTGCACACTCTGCTGTCCACACTCCATCCTTAAACTGGACAGGAAATCCATGCTAATTGGTAGTGTTCCCAATAAGGAAAATGAAACATTTACCTCAAAATAAGCCATATTTAACTGTACCTTTAATAAACTGTGTTTTTAATTGTTTTCTTTTGATGGACAACATTCTGCAGTGTTCTGTTCATGGAACCAGTAATTTGGAGTTTTTACTGTGTTATGGTTTATGTACAGAATGCTAAATGTGAGCTATTGTCCTATCAGAACCATACGTACAGTTCTTTGCTCAAACTCGGTTAAAACTCCCAATCACTGGTTCTGTGAAGAGAAACAAAACAGTGCAAAATACAGTTTTTCACATCATTTTTTATTCGGGTACGGTTACATATGGATCATTTGGCATTATGGATATCATTGCTGTAAATGGGAACATTATAAACAGCTGCCAATTAGAAATTATTTCCTGTCCTCTTTAATAATGCTTGGTGCCACATATGAGCTTGCCAGTCCCACAAGGAAAATTAACACACATCATATCATAATCTTGTATCTCAGAGAGTAATGCACGCTCATACAGATACCTGTATGCTTCATTGGTTGGCACTGTTAAATGATGCCTCCCTAATTACTCTCCTGTCCTTTTCCATCATTGTTTCAGTTCTGCTCCCACAGTAAACATTGGATGGAGTACCATCTTTCTGCACAATGAAGGCAGTATGTACAGTTCCCCTGTTTTGTTTTCTTTCCCCAACTCCTTAACCAACAGCCAGGTCTTTCAGGATGATCAAGCAATAAGCATCAAGACACACCAGAAAAACTTCTGTTCATACCTCATAAGGGCTGCATTTACTATCGATAACAAGGTTATTAGACAGGAGAGAATACTAATGTCTTGAGTAAATCAACCTGACCTCCAGTGTCATTCTAGTCCCTTACCTGTGATCTGCGGAACCCCACAGGACAGTCCTCAGCAATACTCCTCCAGTCTATGTCTGTGCCTTCCTCCACAATACTAGTTGGCTTGCTCACCACTCTTCTGAATCATAAACACAGTATACACAGTCCCCTTGATACTGCCTCAACAAACCTTGACAAACCCCCTGAAGGTACTCTCCATACACTGAGTCCAGGTACCAATTCAGGCACCGCCCTGCCACTTCAAGTATTTGTCATCACTGGCTGCTCTCATTCATGGTCAGGTAGCGACTGTGGTGTTGGCAGCCCCACATCTTGTATCTCTCAGTGATCTGCTCACATTTCCCCCTTTCTGTATTCCCCTTCCCTGAATATAGCTGTACCCTGCTGGAATGACCTCCTAAGCCCCCTTCTGGAATTCATTCTTCACTCCTGTTCCACACAACAAAAACTGGTGAGCTCATCACCCTTCTAAACAAAGGGAGAACAAAGTAGTTAGCACTGTAGAGCCATGTAGTTCTCTGCCTCTGGCTCCAATGATGTAATCACTTGACACATTTGGAAAACATTTTTGGGAGCAGGCAGTGCAGTTTTTTTGAAATTGGAAGGCTGATGTTTACATTTTTCAGAAGCTATGAAACTACATTTATGTTATTTATATATATGCAGTTTTAGCATCAATGTAAACAGCAACCTTTTCTGTATGTCTGTATGAAGCCAGATTTTCAAAATTGTTCTTGTAAAAATAGCTTGTTTAGATACCCTTTAAGCAGATACTAAGGGCAGGATTCATAGAGATTTGCCCTGGTGCACACCAATTTTGCCCAGGGCAAACTGGGCTTTGTGCATAGCTGGTATTCCCAAAGCCCAGTTTTCCCCCACAAACTGGGTTTGCACCTGGGCAAAGTAATGGTGGTGGGCACAGTGCAGATGAGGGGAGGGGACCTGCATATCCCTGCAACTCCATTCACAAAGGATTTGCTCCATGCAAGGACCTTTGGAAAGGTCATTGCATGGAGCAAATTACCACTGGAAAAAACTGACAGTAATCTATGCAATCCTAGTGGTTGGCAGAGGTACTGCAGCCCCCCACCCACCTCCGTAATCCTCAATCCCCGAGCTCCCACCCATTACTAAAAATAATTAGTTTCCATAGTGTCACAGTCCCACCCCAATTCCGATTACCCACCTGTGCATAAAATACAGTAGTTTCCATAGTGTAGTGGTCCCACCCCAGTCCCCAATCACATGAATTCCCACCGTTAATAAAATAATTAGTTTCTATAATGTAATTGTCCCACCCAGTCTCCTCCGACCACACTCCACCAAAACAAAATAAAGTAGTTCTAATATGTAGTGGTATCACCCCTGGTCACCAATCACCCAATCACCCATCCATAATGAAAGAATCTTTCCATAGTGTATTGGTCCCACCACAGTCCCCAATCACCCAGTCACCACACCCATAAATGAAACAAATCATTTCATAGTGTAGAATTCCACCCTGCTGCTCAGTCTCCCACCTGACAAGTGCAAGTATTTGTACCATAGTGGTGATCTCTTGCTTCCCAACCATACCAGTAGCACAAATCACCATCTTCCTCACGTTCTAGCACGCCCACCAGCTGAGGTATACAAAGTCTTTCGGTTTCATCGCTGCCCACTGACCGAACAGTCAATGGATAACTTACAGTATACACATATAATCCCATTGGAAGGCATTGGTCAGCCAATGGGATTGTAGGTATACCGTAAGCCATCATTGACAGTTCAGTCAGCAGGCAGCCATGGAGGTGTAAGGAGGGCTGTGCTGCTCACTGACTGGTGGGCATGCTGGAGCAGGGGGAGTGGGTTGGTATGTGTTTACCGGTGTGGGTGAGGGGTTGGGACACTACACTATGGAAAGATATTACTTTTCATACTGGTTGGGAGATCAGGCAACTCAGTGGAACCCTACACTATGGAAAATAATTTCATTTATGGGTGGGTGATCAGGTGATCAGGGGCAGTGATGTGACCATTACACTATGGAAAAGAGTCTTTCATTTATGGTTGGGTGATTGTGTGATCGTGGACTTGGGTGGGATCACTACACTATGGAAACTACTGTATTTTATGTACGGGTGGGTAATTGGGGCATCGGGGACCAGTGTGGAACCCTACACTATGGAAAGGGATTTTTTTTATCATCAGGTGGGCAGTCGGGAATGGGGTTGGGATCATACACTATGGAAATATAATATTTATATCTTTACCATCAGGTCTATGATTGGGGTGGGGGAGAGCACCAGTACACTATGGGTGACTGTGGCTGCATGGGGCTTAGGCTGGTGGGGGGAGGTGCCCACCGCCACACTAAAGGCATGCAACTGAGCTCATAATGGGCATGCTAATGGCAAGTAGTACCTTGCATGCCCAATGGGCTCATTTGCATGCCTCCTTTCATGAATAGCGTCTGAGCGCTATTGGCTGCGGGACCATTATCCGGGCTGGCTGTTGAGGCAGCGCTACTGGTACTCCACTGCTTTTCCTGGGTTAGCACTGCCCCTGCCAGCCCCTATTCATAGTCAGATAGCCCACTGGACTATTTAACTGTGAATAGCACAATTGCCCACCAGTGCAGCCATTAAGTGCAGCACTAACTTTCATGCCCACTTTGCATTCCTTTTGTTAATCCTGGCCTAAATATAGTAAGTATGCTGAAACTATGGCAACTAAATATTATGCCTTGATCAGTAAATGGAAATGATGTATCATGACTAACTGCACAACAGTTTTTTTTACAGAATGTATATTTAAATGTACTAAAGTATCATTTTATAAGACACCAATATGTAACACCCCCCCCCAAAATGGGGGCTTACCTTGGTTGCCAATTTCTCCTGTTCTGCTCCTGCTCCTGAAGCACATCCCAATGCCTGCTGTTCCCCATATTTGTCCCTGTTCCTACCGCCATAACCCCAGCCCTGTATGTGCCCCCAGGTTCCCCAACCTTATGCTCCTGTGCTGTTTTGGCTCTCTGGGGCTTGTGGAACAGGATCATGATCCACCAGCATTTAAGCAGGCTGGTGGACTCCCTTTACGCACAAAAAAATGTGCTTCAGATTTGGACCGCACTGTGGTCAATGGGTGGCTCCTCCGGTGGTCCCAGACCCTAAATAGGCTGGTATAGGGGCCGGTGATACTGGTGGCCTGAAAGGAGCCACTAAATAATTAAACAAATGGTGCCATGCACGCTGAAGGTCCTGGCCAGGCATCATCAATATTAATGAAAAAGGGACACTAATATTCATGAGTGGGTCCATTTAGAGACAGGGGGCTGTACGTTTTGGCAGCTGCTGCCACTGTAAATTGTAAATAATAGTGTGTTAAAGGGAACAGCTGCAAGGACACTAAATGAGTTAGTGTGAGGGGGAAAATAATTTGAATGAAACAATTATTCTGGTTACACCAGACAGTAAACCTCAGGACTCAGATGGTTTGCCTGTCTGCTGCATAGGGTCACTCTTTTTCAGCAGCAGTGACAGGCTAAGGATTGAAACAAAATGTTTGATCAGGGCAGTGTTTAAGAAGGCACATTTGTGGCACTAAAACAATGGGGCAAGAAAGTGAATTAAATATTTAACCTGGCCGCACCAGAACTTTATATTTGGGACTGTGTTAAAACTGCAAAGGGACTGTGTGATTAGCAGACATTTCTGTGCAGCAGCAGCCAATCAGAAAGCCAGGATTTCAAGCAAGGAGTGCTGGGATGATGCCAGAGACTTGTGGGACTTTACTCAGTGCTTGTGGGGGAAATATAGGGACCTATATCACATGCCAAAACAGGGATCTTATTGTGCGTCGAGTGAGACTAATGAATATTCATTTTATGGACTGACAAACAGTTTCAGCCAATCATTTTCGGACACCTAAGCAGTATCAGCCAATAGGGAGCCAAAAGGGACTCCATAAAAGACAATGGGCCCAGTTCCAGGATGGCATACGCTGGTGCAAGCTGAGTTATGCCAATCCCCATGGCGTAACTCGCAACCTGCACCAAGCATTATGCCGGTTGGGATTCCAAAAGGTGCCTTGCGCATGACCTCTGCAGGTTATGCCAAATGTGGGATACACCACCAACTACGCCACAACCTGCAATGACATGGTGCAAGGGTGGGTTATGGCAGCAACTGAGCTCTATTCCAAAAGGGTGGTGGCTGTAACCCGCATATACTATTCCAGGAGCCGCAATGGTGCAGCAAAGTTATAATATCTCAGATATGCTCTAAGGGGCATCCGACAGTGCCATCCAATGTATGCCCTCTCTGCAACACCACAGCATAGGTTCTGCTGTGCTCCCCATGCCTTCACAAACATGTCCATGCCTCCCACCCCCCGAATGTCAGGGACCCCTTGGGGTCCATAATTCTAATGTCCCCCCCGGACTCCTGTGCCACCTGTCCAGGCCCCCCATGCCCTCTGGTGCTTTCCGTGGTATTCTAGGGTGGGGAGTTCTGGGGGGCAGGATGCAGTGGGCTGTGACTTGTGGCAAGCAGGGCTATTATGCCATGCTGTGGCAGTAGTCTACACATGCTGCAAGTCGCAGGTTACAAGTGCCGGGACCCTGCCACTCTTAGAATATGCCACAGGATCCCTGGCATAGTGGCGAATGTCGCAATTTGCAAATGCCTGTGAGTTGTGACATCTGTCTTGAAATCAGCCCCAGTGTTTTCCAGGCAGAGAGGGAGAGAGTTTGAGCTGGAAGCCTCCACAGTGGTGAGGATTCAGGCCCCCAGCAAACAGAATGGGCCTAGCAATCCTGTACAAGCCCCTCCACAGGCGAGGGGGCTTTTCTTCTTCCAAAAGAGACAAGTGGCTGCAGGCAACAGAAGTCACTAGCCTACAGAGCTGACAAGTGCCTTTCCACATTTTTGGGAAAATGTGGGTGAACCTGAACCTTCAACTGTGAGTGAGCTGAATGCATGTTCTGCCTCAGCAGTGAGGGTGCTGATGAAGATTGAAACCTCAGGGAAAGAAAGCCATTCTGCAATTAATCTTTGTGAGTAAACCTCTACTTACAAGTGCAAGTTTGAGAAATCTTTAAGGGGCAGCGAAGCCCAGAATCTACTGATTGTGACTATCTGTCTGCACCCTGCATCTAACTAAGGCATAAAGAGGGAGGACATCTACTAAGTAACCAGAGAAGGGTCCAGATTGAAAGTATTCATGTGACTGTTTTGCAAGTGCCTTCAGGACTGGAAGGGGAGTACCAAGAGCCTGTGACTCTCTCTCACTTTGCCTGTGAGGTCCAGTAATTGTCCAGTTAGAGCTGCTAATTCCAGCAATGCCAGAAGGGACTGTGCAACTGTTGCATTGAGCCTGAGAGAGCTACAGAGATCAGTTTTGCTAAAATGTAAAGTGTCTCAAGTGTAAAAGATTTATAATTTCAGCTTTCCAACCAAGTAAATTTGGTGAAATGGTAGAGAGCCAAGCTTCAAGCTCTGTCTAGATCATTGCTGTCTCCAGTGGTAGTGAGCCTTGCCTCAAGCTCTGGCTGAAATGTGATAAAGTATCCAGATTTGTCTAGCATGAACTGTAAGCAGTTGGGTCACCCTAGCCTTAGGGAGGAAATGACCCAGTCTGATGACAGTCTGTTTCGAGAGCTAAAGGGACCATGGTGGCCATGCTGACCCATGGTTGAAGTGACTGGGAATAAAAAGTATAAATGTGCTCACTAATAAATGTGCTGAATGCAACCTATTCAACTCAGATTAGGCTTGGGACACAGCCTGGTAGTGTGCCACCTGGGGCACTGCCACATGCATTTCCCCATGGGGGTAAAGCCCAGATGTGGGGTTGAAATGTGCCAGCCCTGGTCTCAGTCTAGTCTTTCCGGTTAGTAATTACAGCCCAAAAAATTGGCACTGCCAACAAACGTAAAGGTGTAAGCTTCTACCTCAAAAGCTGTAAGATCCTGCAGTCAGTATAGGGGGCTGGCTGTTAGTTTTTCCTGCATCCTAAACTCTGGAGTCAGAGCCCATCTGCTGAAAGCACCTAATTCTGCCTTGTGCAGTTCAAATATGACTTAACGATGAAGATGTCTAACAGTGAGTACACAGGGACTAACCCTGTAATAGAGTTTCTTGTAAATAGTTAAAGTTGCCAAGTTCAGTAGTCCTAGTCCAAGGTCTCTGAATCAAGCAAATGTTTCAGAGTCTTCCCTACTACAGTCAGTGTGGGTTTTAAAGTAAAATGCAATCTAAATCTATTTCTTCTTTTAAGGGCCCTAACTTGCTGGCCAATGACAGCTGCACCAACCAACAGGCCTGCAAATCTGAGAACAGTTTAGTACGGGGTACCCAGGTTAATAAGTAGAATTGCAGGGTTCGATGTGGTCCTGGGAACTAGTACCAGTGGGTGTTTTAAGTAACCACACCATCTTTTCTAGGGTAGCTAGGTTAGACAGCATCAGGGATCTTAATGCCTCAGAGGTTGATGAGTGGCCATTGCAATTAATGCCTATGGCTAAAGTGCTAAATGAATATTGTGATTTCATGCCAGTATAAACCAAATACCAAATCCAAATGTGAATACTGCAAATAGCTTGATCACTATTCCAATTTCCCTGCTCCTAACCCTACCCCATGTAAATAAATTATTGTTTGATGTTTTTTCATAATCCTGTCTCATGCGCATATTATTAGTAGAGCGTCAATAATTCTATAAAAATTCTTAAATGTAGGGAAAGGTGTACTGGGTCATGCGTGGGGTGGAATTATGGTAATGTGGGTGGGTACATCATCCCAGAAGGTTGTACCAGGTTTAATCTAACTCACATAAGTACAGTATACTCTGAGTGGAGGCACTGCACAAAATGTTATATCTTGGGAAAGAACCAGTTTAAAGTTACAGTAAGGACCCAGGCCCTCAACCTGGTTTGGCCAGTCAGGCAGGGATAGTGTAGCCCTTCAGATACCCAGTGCCAGGGTTAAAAATATTACAATGATCATTGGGCCACCTAAAATTCTTACACAAGACCATTTGAGGAGATTAGGCAGTATGTCAAATTGAGGCTTATTGACTTAAGACATAAATTTTTTCTATGTTCAACTCTCCAAGCTTAAGTTATATGGATTTTATAAAAAGTAGATTTCTATGGGATATGTTTATATCTCTATTTTTTAACCTGTCCTAAACAAAGAAGAATCTGTACAAGATTTGGAACTGAAAACTATAATGCTCAATGCATTCATTTCAGACAAAAGAGAGGGGTACTTTTCCATATTGTAAATGTGGAGTGGGGACTATAGATGATCTCAAATATGGTACTCTTGTGTCGTAGGTATGAATCAACTAGGGAAAACTACTGGGGATCTCGCCTCCCCTGGAGGATCTTTTGGATTATTTGTTTACTATGAAAGAGAAGAACATGGAAAAGATCTTATCAAAATTTTTAATCTCAACTCATTTGTAAAGTTTATTAGGGGACTTGAAGTCCTGTGGAGTTTTTTTTTGTGAAAAGGTACCTGTTAAATTGAATTGCACTGTCAAGATATTTAAGTTCCTTGTTGATTTATTTATTGTCTATTTATATTTAGTATGTATTTTCTCCTGATTTTAGTATATTGTAACTACTTTATGCTGAACAATAAATTGTACTACTGCTACTTCTACTACATTCCAAGCTTCTAGTTGACTGTGAAAGAGGTGTCAGCCTCATGAACTGCATTAAGAGCAAACAAAGAAACTGTTGGAAGAATGCAATTTAGATATGCTGATGCTAACAAAATTGTTTTAACATCTGGTAGAAAATGGATCTTAATAAAATATAAGCCCACTGGAAGAATGGAAAGACAGGAGAGAAAAACAGTAAATGTTGACTTTTAGCAATGCATCATCAGCAGCACCCCTTTAGATGCATGCAAGACTTTTAAAATGTACATAGTTTACACATGTTTCCAGCCATACTGTTATGGTGCACAATGTACATCCAAGCTTCAGACTGTGTCAGAATGTATATTTGTACTTTGCATTGAGTATTTGAGTGTTTGGTTATATTTCCTACTGTTTACTGGCAATAAAATATATCGCTTTGTTTGTGCCACCCAATTTTATGCACATGAATCAATTTCTTGCACAAAGTGCTGCACACACATACCAGTAGCCCACCCACAGAGACTAAAAATTAGAGGGAACATTGCAAATATACAGGGTTTGATCTACAATGCAGCTAGTGACTGCTAACACATGACCATAACCACCCAATCAGCACCAGGCAGCAGCTGGACACCTGCAAGGCATGCAGGTATATCACTTGTGACAATGTGCAGAATAGATGTACACTCATACGTGCACAGCATTGGAGAATTGTTCTGCACAGTATACTATAGTAGAAGGTCCCAATCTCTGATACAAGGATCCATTGATTTATATATTGTCCCTTTGTCTTACAGTACAGTTTGCATGTTCATTGCCACACCATGTAACTATACCTCTACAGCCATACTGAACAATGGCAGTTGTGCAGTGAGGTGTCATACCAGTATAGAACTATTGTACACTAAGTGGAGGTACTTCTAACACTATTTGCAACTGCTTATTCAACTAGTAATTGCTGTGGATGTGCCCATTCTAGTACCCGGTCTCATACTATTTTGTAGCGCCACAATCGGTGTGCTGTAAAAAACCACTGTATCAACAGAAATCTACATGTTTTACAAAGCCCACAAATAGACTGAGAGACACAGTACTGTACCAGCAGACATGGATATACCTTAACAGGCCCCCAATTGTCAGGATGGTATGCTTTACTAGACCAGAATGGATTCATACCATTCAATGAACCTACAATTGAAAGGTTGGAAGCGTCAAGTATGTTACCATGACAATATTGTAATTCAGACTGTTCACAATGTGACATTGGGGCAGCTTACAACCAAGGAACACTGGTTATCAATGTCTCACATCTATAACATGACAGTCCACCAGCTCTAGTTTGCTGGCAATCAACAAGTGCATATTGAAATGATGTCATTAACATACGGTAATGACACATTAGCACCAAACATAGATGATGAGTACATTTGCATACACAGTACTGAATATCACAGTTGTATTAGTATGTTTATATCATTGCTTAACTTACGGTGTGTGAAATGCTCCCCTGCAGTTGGCTTTCCAGCCACCTCCCAGAGCTCGTAGCTGAGGTAGTACCAGCATTTGTCATTTTCTGGTATCTCCCACCTCTCTTTCAGTTGATAAAACCGCTAGCGCAACAGCTTCCACTTTCGCTTACACTGCCCATCTGTCTTATTTTTGACTTTAAGAATCATGTGCAGGTAGCCATTAATGCGCCTCCACATAGTGTCCAATTTACAATTGGTGCTCAGCATTAAAATGTGGGCACTACTGCCTCAACCAGCAGACACACCTCTCTCAGACTCCAGATCCTCATGCATTCATTTTTTTTTCACAATCTGCAATAAAAATGCAGAAAACAGTACATTACTGTTACATATGTGTGACTTCCTCTTATGTTAAGTTTTACACAAAAAAAATCAAACAGCAGTATGTTAATAACCCACCGATACAGCCCAGCTAGACAATCAGAAGGAGATTGTGTACTGTAAAAATACCAATGTACCATAGTTTATCAGTAATGTGTCACACAACTGAGGCTGCCGTACCATGGATAGTTTGCATATCCCAATATTCACCATGGTATATGTCAGCATATGCAGCCACAATCCCTACTTGCACTGCACACTGTTGAACACAACAAAGAAGAACAAGGGATGGCACGCATAGGTGAGCCGCTGTATTGCATGTCACAACATGTTAGCCAGCACCTCTGACTTGACTCCTCTATGCCCAATCGCGAGGTTTCTATTATAAAAATATCTGTGGTGGTGCAGTGGACCCCACACCCTTTCCCAATCATGGACTTTTATATTAAAAATTACCCTGGCAGTTCACTGCAGCTGTCCCCCAGCCAATCAGGTGAGGGGGTAGGGTCCACTGTACCACCAGGGATATTTTTAATACAGTAAAGATGAGATCAGGACACTGGGTAGCATCAAGTGGACCACCAGGGATATTTTTTAGATATGGGAAACCCATGATCGGGAGTTCAGGCACATTGCTGCTAACGAACAGGGTGGAGTATTGTTCCCCAACAGCTGTTGCCTGGCACAGCACCAGATGCAAGTTGCTGTTGATTGGTCTGCCTGCATGCAAATGGGGCCATAAATACATGCAGATGGCCACATTTACACCTTGCAGCATAGGCCCAATTGCTCATTCACGCTCAATAGCACAGTAGTAGTACCTACTACTAGTGTACTCTGCACTGCTGCATCCCCCTGCTCCTCTGTAGCCACTTGTGGTGGTGCAGTGCCATCTTGCTCTGCACAATATGGCTGTCAACAAGTGAAATATTAAACGCTATTCTACCATGCCACATCACCACTAAATATCACCCTCACAACACCCTGGTGTATCCTACTTAAACTGTTCCCTTGCACCTCAGCATGGCACAGTCTGAATATTCCTCATCATATTAACAGTTGTGTAACGGATGTATGTAGTTGTTCTATTTTTGACCAACAATTTATGGTTCTGAACCTTTTTTTTTTCTTTGCTGTTTGTGTAACCAGTCTCACATTCTTAGAGGACTTTGAGGATTGCATCTCAAAGGTCTCCCATGAAATGGCAATTGCCAGCATGTGAGAAGTGTACACCATCTGATGGTAGTATAGCCAATCACAACAATATTTAATTTCGGGTGACGTTATGGTGTACATTCTAGCCAGGCATAGAAATGCAGAAATTTGTATGTTGACTTTCCTTCGGCTCTGTCAATCAGGTACATATGACGTTCTGCTTGCCAGACCCTACACCTGTAATATTGAAAGAAATTATTTTACAGGCAGGCAACATACCTTAATAGAAGCTTAGGTCCAATTTTGCTTCTGTTACTAAATCTACCCAGCATTTGGTTCCCAAATCATTGCCTCCAAGATGTATCAGCAATATGTCCAGATGAGTCTGAGTACTCAAAAGTCTGTGCATAGTCGGCATGAGGTGCTCCCACCTCATTCCACCCCTGCCAAACCACTTAACACAGCAGTTTGGGAACTGCAGGTTTCTCCCAAAGTCACTATTCTGAGCATACTCAGACGCTATCCTCACTATACTGCTTCCAACAATCCACAAAGTCCTTTTGCTGTTTTCTATCATTCTCAGCTTTTCAACTTAGAAGTGGACAGAGAGCTACCAAAAAAGTCAGTGTTCACCCTGCAGTACTGAAGCAGTAGTGAAAGTAAAACTGCTATTTTCTCTCCTAAGTTCAACTCAACTTCAGTGGGCTGATCCATGACACACAAATAAAACAAATCATTGGCTACTACTGTGCCTTCATTAACCAATGTAGTGTATGCACTGACTATCACTACACTTCTGCTCCAGCTAAAATGTCCTAAAATTTAAAGGTGGGAAAATGCATCCTTTTAATAGGCAGTTTTAAACAATTACAACTGCAGACATGTCTGATTGGTTCCCTTTTCTGTTGTGGGTACACGTGCACCTTGCTATCTCCCTCCATTTGTAGCTGTATCTGTGCAAGTAAGTACCAAATTACTGTTCGACTTTAAACACTTTTACCTAAATAATGTAGCATCATAGGTTATTTCTAGCAACATAGTCAAATAGAGCAGTAAAAAATGTTTTGATTAATACTATTTACCTGTTAATAACACTTTTTATCATACTAGAAAAATGCTTTATAAAATGTGATGTACTTACAGTTATAAATGTGATGTGTCTCAGTGTAGGCTAAGATGGCTGCTGTGGTTTTCTTCTTCAGTCTTCTCCATCTGTGATTGGTTGTCTTACATGGCCTGATAAATCTAGCATAACATTGTCAGAACTAGCTGTCAGTCAAATAGCAATCAGATATGATTCGATAATGAATACAATTGTCACTCCCAAGCTTAAATTTGCACACTTTCACACCCATGACACTACTTTTCAACACTTTCACACTCAATGGAAACTACTTTTTAACACTTTGCATGCACTACACTATATTTTGCAACACTTTTGTGCACACGACACTGTTTTTTCTAAACTTTGAATGTATGACATTATTTGATGATTTTATCACAAAAACGATGATTACTGATGCAAAATGTTTCCTGCTTCTTACCTAATGTACAACATATAACTTCACACAATTTCACTTACTTATTCTGAAATCGACTCTACCTGCACAACTATGTAATTGCTGAAGCTACATTTTCTCATTTCGTTGTTTTCTGTCACTGCACAAGTGACCTCGATATTCATTCCTAATCAATAATTGTGATTATTTGTCTTACCAATAACACATGAACAGAGCTTGGCTTAACTATATCTTAAGCAATCCCTAGGGGTGTAATTTGGCACAAGGTAGAGCCAAGTGTCATATTGTCCCAAAGAAGTCATTAAGTAACTATCAATGTGACTCTTGTGAATACCTTATGGCTATCATGAGAATTAATATTCAAAAGTTAAGTGTTTAAAGTCAACTTTATTAATATGTTCCTCATTTACAGAAAGATTTTAAATAAAGTAGTTCTTTCACCAGCAGTTTAACAATACCAGGTCAAAATCACTATACAGAATTGCAGTAATTCTGCATTGCTCAACAATGAAATAGAACAAAAAAGAATCTATGTGCCATGGTGAAAACACTATACAAGACAGTGTAACATCAATTAAAATAAGACTGTCAAAATTCAAGCAACCAATCTGATTACAACATTTTCGAGACCTGTTTTCATAATATTATATACATAAATCATCTCGTGTAATATACAATGTTAGAAGTTATCAACACAAACATATACTAATATTTCCTTCTCTGTGACTTTTATGCAGGTGTCTGATACTTCTGTAACATTGCTGACTGCTACTGTGAAGAAACACATTGAAAGATGCCTAGTAAACACAGACGTGCATGTATGAAAAAGACGAAACAGGTATCACAGTACTTCACTGTTGCTTAAGAATGATTAAAATCAGTTATGTGAGCTGAAGACATAAAACAATACAGAGTTCTACTGGAATAGTGAGCTGTACAGTAACTCAATCCACAACAAAACACATACTTGCTCAACAGCAAGGAAAAATTTTTACCTGAGACAGTTGTGTAGATCTTTAGAAGAAACACAACTATTGCTACAGCAACCATAACCAGACCTTCTAAACAGCGCCAAAATCACACCTGGTGATTTTCATCTGAGAAAGCAAAAGTATTTCCAATCACTAGCAAGTAAACCTAAGATCAACAGACTTATTGCTGCTGTGATGAGACATGAGCGCAAAAAGACAAAGAGTCATCTGACTTTGATGAAATTGCTTCACAAAGTATGCACATTTGTTAATAGAGCAGTATTTTTTCTTCAACATTTATGGCGTAAGATGTCTCATGTGTGTGAACTATTCGGAAAAGTAGTGTACGACATCAAGAAAAGGCTACAATGCTATCCTACTTTGATGGTCCACAATTTCTGTGATGTATTCACAGGTCACTTGAAGCACACACAGCACTCAGAAGCATATTTCTGGGAAGAATCTTATTATTCACAGAAAAAGAGAGCAAGTTCACCATTGATGAGTCCGTAAGCTGGTCAATGTGCTCAGTGTCTGTGATGACACAACAATGGAGACAAGCTGACTGTGATGCAACCACTGTGTTCGTAGAATGGCACTGTCTCTCATGGCCATGTGATGCAACCTGCAACCGTAGAGGCAATTATTATTTAAAAAAGTTGAACAGTTTGTCAACCTATTTGAGATAACAGATCCCAAAGAAAAATATAAACTTTTTAACAAGATTGGAGTGCATCAAACAGGCATGTAGAACTTGTATACAGTGTATATGAAGTCTGACGAGTTGTCAATCAGTACAATTTGTTTAAATGACTTATTGCAGTCTGGTGACATGCAGGGTGCCGTCACATTTCTCAAACAGCTGCAACATGTGACTTCTGTACCAGACACAAGTATTTATCAGTCACCAAGTTCTGGTGAAACATCTGTTTCTGTGTCAGAAAGTGACATGCTGAAACAGTGTGGCAAAGAAATAACAAAATTGAACAGCCAAAAGCTCAGAAGTTTGACTCTGTATGTGTGTCATGTGACCGTCTGTGCTACAACAAACAAGACAGTCACAGTGAACCATGCAAGCATTTGTCACCATACAATGACATGTGGTTCCATCTCTCAGCATTTTTGCTTGATGAAATCTGACTTTCAGTTACAGACCACCATTGTGCTGTGCGAACATTGTTTCTCCAAACTAAAGTCCAACATTCTGCCACCAAGGTCACTGTTGAATAATATGGAGGCACATGTTACACCAAGTGAGATTGCGACATTGAATATGTTTGAGCGCACTCTAATTCAGACAATGAAACCACTTAAAACCATTCTACATCTGAACACAAAGACGCGGAACATTCCACAGAAAGAACTCATTAGAGCTGTAAAGGGTTCCATGATGTATCTCCCACTTCCTCTACAGGAAAATGTAGGAGGCAATCTCTATGGAAGATAAGTTTGGTGATTCTTGTAAATGGTGTTCCAACTAAGTCCAAGATCATCTGCAAGATGTTGTCAATGCACAGAAGGTAAAGCTTGCTCTTACTTATTTAAAGAGCAACAATCCCTTTTATGCAGACCTTGACATTGATTACATGAGTATTCTCTCTGTTCAACATGATGTCTTAGAAACAAATAAGCCAATGATTGAGAAGGTCAGCAGACAGACAAGTGACAATGTGTATGAACAGTACACAGTTCACCCACTACATGGCAGAGATCCTGTAGGGGACAACATTGATCTCTATCAAATAAAACAGGTGGAAGGTAGCCTGTCAGCATTTAGGAGGCAAACACTAGAAGCATACTGTTTCACTGACTTATTCCCAAAAAGGGTCAGGGGATGGCTATATGAAAGGGAAGTGCATGTACAGGATGCTTCGTACTGCACTAGCAGTATTCTCATTAAAGATGGCAAATTCAGATGTAACATACAGTACCTGTTTCATCTCCTCTGGGAGAGTGAACTAACATTCTGTCATCTATTGCACACATACTATTCATCTCACAAGTCCACTAGATGGAATAACAGCTGCTCAATTTCTAGAGAAATAAAGCAGAAAGATGAAAATGTGAAAGAGAATCTGTCTTCCATACTTTCAAGTCTACGTGGCACCAAAGAATTGGTATCGGAGACACTCTAAAGTGATAGCAATGCCAGCAGATTATGGTGCAAACCGCATGGTTTGTCACACTTAGTTGTGCTGAATATACTGGGACAAGCTCATTGAACTGTTGAAGTGTGCAAATTCTGATGTTGATGGCATTTCATCAATGACTGTCGAGAAATGTTCACCTGATCCTGTGTCTGTCACAAGACATTTTCACAAGCGGTTCCATGACATTCTGACTTTTCATTTTGTCAAAGGACAATCCACCACTTGGTACTGTGGAGCATTACTTTACGGAGGACGGAATATCAAGCATGGGGTGCCCCTCATATTCATATATTGTGTGGATCAGGATGCACCACGCATAGGTGAACATGAAGCAGCACAAGTGCTAGGCATTAGTCAAGCAATATATCATTGTCACATTCCGACAAGTATGACAGTCCTACACTATGGAACTTGGTACAAAGTTCCAGTGACATATTGAGCAAAATACTGCGGCAAGTAGTAAAGAATAAATCTGATTGGTGCACCGCGATGTAGCTCAGATTCCTACGACGAGATTGTCAGGATGGTTCCATGAATGAACTTTTTCAGCAATACAACACCAATTGAGAGCCAAAATCAACCAAGAGGATATAGAGTTACCAAGAGATGAGAAAGAGGTATACATCAATGAATACAACCCAACTCTTCTCCTAATGTGGCAAGCAAACATAGATGTTCAGTTTGTGGCTGACAGACTCATTGCCCTTTAGAGGTACATGACTTTGTACATAACCAAGCATGAGCAGATTAGCTTGAAAGATCTTTGGGAAGATATTGCCAGTAAGCAAGAGCCTGACATCTCAGTTGTGGTCTTTGGGCGGAAGAGACTCTTTCCACACAGAAAGTGGTGCCTATGAAACCAAGTGAAGCGTTTAATGGGTACACATCTGTACGGAAGTCTGATGCTGTCTGATTTCTCAGTGTGAACTACATGAGAAACACAAATGTGTACTGATTCCCCATGCTGCAGAGATTGAGGAACTTCAACGACAATAGACCTTCTTCAAAACATATCTTGAAGAATAACATGATAGATACATACTACCCCACATGAACCAAGTGACATGGATGATATGTGTCTCTTACAAGTAAGCTAAGTGATATGACTACAAGGCAGATATATCACCTGACTAAACATGGCACATTACAAGGAGAATAGAGTGCATGGCTGTCTCATAAAGAGACACAAGCCATGGCTTATAGACCACTGTAAATTACATCTAGACATCAGAGAGCAGAGAGCATTACTACTACGCTCTCCTATTCCTATTTAGACCCTGAAGGAATGAGTCTGAATTAAAAGGTGACTGTGATACATTCAAGGAAGAACTCAATCTCAGTTACTGAGACTTTCAAAACTGAATACTCAGAGGATCATGTACATACAGAGACTAGAGGCTGAGAAAGAACAGTTTGAGAAGGTAGAGAAGCAGCTCAGGAAGACACTCCTGTTAGCTCACAGAGATTAATCTTGACAGAAGGACAAGTTCTGGGTGAACCTCTACAACTGGTACCCCACAGAAATTGTCTCAAGCTGAGACTGCCATAGAACATGGAACACACTACCACTGTCAACCCAGCTGACTTGAGAAAAGACTGAATCAGCAGCAGCATGTAGTTCACTCTCAAGTCATTGATGCTGTTCGACATGGCCTACTACATGAAACAAAAAATGATTGACTGTCTTGAACTATAAACCACTACTGATCTTTGCATAGTGGTTCAGCTACCACAGAAAAGAGTTTCCTTATTGAAACCATCACTGCTGAAATACAAAGCCTAACGAGATCATCAATGTCTGTGCTGTTACTGCTCCACAGGACTAACTGCACACATTGGTGGAGTTACATTACACCTTTCTTTATGTTGCCAGTGAACATGGCAAAACAGGAGGTATCATAAACTGTATTTGAGTTGCATATCAGCTCCATTCCATATTCCACAAAGATGAAGCTACTCATCATTGATGAAATCAGCATGGTCTCCAGTAATGCTCGCCTGCATACCTACATCTAGGAATCTGGGTACTGAGATGGTACCATTTGGTGGCAAAAATATTGTTGTATTGGGGACCTTTGGCTTGCACCAGTTAATGTGGGCATGTGTTTGCAACTCTGACTGCAAACAATGAACACTAGGCTGCGTGAGCTTTAACATTCAGGATTATTCACCTATGTTGGGTTGTATGAGAACATGCCAAAGTGGTGAGCGACACAAATCACTTTTAGTCAAACTCATGCAGGTTCTCTATCACCAGAACATGTTGCTATGTTAACGATCTAGTTTATAGTCTGGTTAGTATCTTAAAAACAAAGTGAGAATGGTCTCAGGCTTTGTAAAATACGTGTCTGTCTCTAGTTATAACAAATGGGGATAGTGTTTGGTTCTCAATGGCAGTGGTTATATTAGATCAGACATGCCACCACAGTGCATATCAACAATCGACCCCCTAATCAAAGTTATGTCACTACCTTTTAAGGGCTTAAAAAATGGCTCAGTACTACATGATGAAAACCTGTTAAATATGTGAGGAGTGAAAATGAATCTGTTGTTTCAATAGTGAATGTTCTTAGTAAAATAGAACAACTAACTACACATATATAATGCTGTTTTTTTTAAAAACGGAAATAAGTTATAAACAGCAATGAACACCATTATGTGTAAACGCCTCTTATTCATTCTAGTTATTTTTTTAAATTGGTAGACATATTACCTGCATCTAATGGAGTCCTGGTTCAGGCCCTCCACCCTCCTATCCTACAGTCCCATGTATATCTCCTTGTAATATTTCATTTGGTTATGCTATTCCTCCTCATCCTGATCTTCATGTTTACATATTACAAACCTACAGCTCTCTAATTAAATGTTCTAATGCAGCTAATGTAACAGTTCTGCTGCTATCTTCCTAACTGTTTCTATCATGTCTATGTCCTTTTGAAAATTGGGCCTACATAAATGTATAAAGTAATATGATTTGCACATTTTTCGGAGACGTCTTCTCGACACCTTTTGCTGATTGATAACCATCCTTATGCAGACAATCATGTGGTTTCTCTCTCTCTCTCTACTGTCTTTTCACACTGATACACCTAGTGCACTATCTTGCATTGTGCCTGCTGTTACTTGCCCTTCATAGTATCTATTAATCCACTTGTTCTTTATCTGCATTCCTGAACATTGCATTCTTGGTTTCAAATCATCAGTGCCACACCCTTCACCACTATTTTAATATTTCAATGTCTCTCTTCCTCATTTCTACCCATCAATCACATCCATATGCCCATCTTATTCATGGCAACCACAAATAAACATACCCTCCCTCTCAGTCCTTTTTCATTTCATCAAAGTTTCGTTCAATGTATCTTGCCTTTACAAAATTGTAAGGTACAATGTCTTGTGATTGGAATTAGGAAGAAGTTGATTTATGAATTCTTTAAGTTGCCACTGTTGGCATTGATTTTTTGTGTTAAACCATTGGTAGCATTCTCTCAATGCCATGTGTAGAACCAATACTCTGCCTATCAAGACACAGCATTTTCTTTGCCATTGCATGTGTAACCATGACTGTAAGATGTGTTACTGATTATACTTTGTCACTTCACGGACAGTGTCGTGCACTGAGGCATGAGGGTGAGTAACATTGAATTCAGACCACTGACCATAGGGGAAACCTGTAACCTGTATGTCTTCAGAGTGCCGTGATTGTTCATATGATATGGGATAATAGCCAGCTGCTAATAAGACATGCAAACACAGTAATATATAAGGTGATGGCATGTGAGGACTGTGTGGGCTATCTATTCTTGCCCTTTTTCCCCTTTCCTACTGCAATACCATTGACCATCACCTCAGCAAGGAGGTGTTACCAAGCATACACTGCTCTTTTTGGGAAAAATTACTTACTTACATTAACTCTAACTTGACTGCCCTGTAGACTCATATCATGTCCACTCTTTCTTGTATACATTCTTTTTGGAAAGATGCAACTCTCCTGTTCCATGCTTACACCCCTGAGGTGCTTGAATATCTCTTTCATTACTCCTCCCCATTCTCTCTTCTCTTCTCCAAGGAATACATATCATAGTTTTATATTCTATCCTCATATGACATTTGGTGTATTCGTTTCACTATTTTTTGTTTCCTTCTCTGATCTTACTGTATGTATATATATATATATATATATATATATATATATATATATATATATATATATATATATATATATGCTTTATATTGTTTATGTCCTTCCAGCACTGTGGCATATAAATCAGAACATAGTACTCCAATGATGTTTCACTATTGATCTGTATAGCAGCATAAGCACTTCCTTTTTTATTTTTCTGCTCTTGATATCATTCCATATGCACCCTAACATCCCACTGGCTCTTCCATGGACATCACACTTTTTTTTTAGTTATCTTTAGGGCATTAGAGACTACCATCTGGTCTGTGTCCTAACTGGGAGCCTTTCTTGCCTCTTCCACATCTTGTAGTCCTTCCTTTGGATTTCTGTGTCCCAAATGCACTGATTTTTCTTTGCCTCACTCTTGACCATTCAGTTAGTATCTTTAGGTCATTTATCATTTTTATCACCCAACTTTTGGAGTATTGGCCCTGTTTCATATGCTAGTGTTGTATGCATAGAGCCACAAATTCCTCACAGCACATTGGCAATATTGCCAACAGATCCTCATATTAAACTCCACTTACCGCCACTATCTGTGTCATGATGCTCAATCAGTTTCTGACCCAGTTTACCAAGTTGGGGCCCTTTATTTGACTGCATATCTTTTTTAACAACCTCCTATGTGGGATGCTGTCAAATGCCTTGCTGAAAGCCTAGTAGGCCACATCTAAAGTCTCACCACAAAAGTGTTTCTCATGGAAATACTTTATTAGACAGTTCTACAATGGGAACTTGCTGGTCACACTGTGCATACAGTGGACACTCATCAGATGTGCTGTTCCCCTCACCAAAATGCATCCCACAAGATGCAAGCCTTTAATTGACAGGACTCAGTGGGAACTGAATGCTGACACTATGCAAACAGTGGCTATTCAACTGCTATGCTGCTTCCCCTTTCCAAAAGCATTTCACACTGGCATGCCATTCTTTAACATAACTTCAGTGATAACTGGATAGTGACACTATGCAGACAGTGGCTACTTAACTGCTGATCTACTCATCAAAAGCATGAAACACATGAGACAGTCCCTTGTTTTACAGTAATACAGTGGATACTGGCAGGTGATCATATGCAGACAGTGACTGCTCAACCTCAGGGCTGCACCCACTCCCCAAAGTGTTCTCATGTGATATAAGCATTTATTTAGCATTCTAAAAGTGGGATCTGGCTGGTGACACTGCACACAATGGCTACTCAACTGTTGAGCTGCTCCCCCTCTTTCCAGAAGCCTTTCACACTGGTATAACTTTATTTGATAATACTATAGTGGTAACTGGCTAGTGACAATATGCAGACAGTGGCTATTCAACTGATGGACTTTTCCGCTCATCAAAATGTGACACATGTGAGACAAGCCCTTATCTGGCATTACAAAAGTGGATTATGGCAGATGACTGTGAACTCACCAGCAGTATTAAATCGACTCAAACAACTTGGGTGTGGTGGATTGATAAATGATCTATTACTTATCTGAAACATGTCAAGTGTTTACCCCTGTGGGTCATCTATATGTGTTTATAATAAAATTAAGTAAATATGCAAGTGGTTGGAATCAATTTAATACTGCTGGTGAGTGCCCGAATTCATGAAAAACTGAGTTCACTGAATTTTTCTTTGTGAGCACCATCATACCAGTGTGCACTTCCAGGCTGTGTTTGAATTGCTGATGACATTATGCAGACAGTGGCTACTAAACTGCAGGGCTGTTCCCATTACAAAAGCATGTCACCATGAAGCAGTCATTTACTTTACAGGACTCAGTAGGGAATAGCTGATGACACTATGCAGACAGTGGACACTGTACAGTGGACTGCCCCATCCTGAAAGCATTTCACATGGGCATTCATTTATTCGACAGAATTATAGTGGTAACTTGCTGGTAATACTGTGCTGTACCACCTCCACAAAGCATTGCTACAGTGACAACTCCTGGTTACACTATGCAGACAGAGGCTACTCAATTATTGTGCTACTCCCCTTTCCAAAAGCGCTTCTCACTGGCATGACTTTATTGGACAGGACTGTAGTAGAAATGGCTATTGACACAATGCAGACAGTGGCTACTCTGCTGATGGGCTTCTCCCATCCCAAATGCAATTCATTCAGGCAATAATTTGACAGAATTATTATTGGAACTGATTGGTGACATTATGCAGACTATGAGTACTCAACTTCTGGGCTGTTCTGACAACCCAAAGCATTCACCCAAACAAGCCTTTATTTGACAGTTGCACAGTGGAACAAGCTGGTGAAAATATGCCCTATGCACAAATGTGTGGTGTGCCTATGAGCTGCATTTCTCTATGGTGTGTAGCCACCCCACACCCACTGTGTCCCCTGCACAGGATGCAGCTTTTAGTGGCACATCCCATATGCACCTGATCTCCTGGCAGCGTGGACAGCAATGAACTGGGGTGGGAAGGGGTGGGCAACACTACATGGCATGCACTACATCATGTAGTGCTGTCTGCAGGGGGAAGAGGACTGAGCAGGTTTCAGTAGGAGGGTCCCTGCCATAACACCAGTATGCATCAGCACACAAAAGGTCCCCACCAGGTTCAGACAGCCTACAGCAAACCCACCAGCACATCAGAACTAGGGGGCATGATATGAAATTGAGGGGGGTTAAGAGGTAACGTGAGGGAAGTTTTTCACACACAGAGAGGGTGGTGAATGCTTGGAATAGTCTACCACAAGAGGTGGTAGGGGCAAGCACAGTAGAGGGGTTTAAATATGCTTGGACAAGCACAGGAAACCTTGGGTGGAAGGAATGATGAAAAGCCATTGACTACTTAGGGTGAGTGGATATATAAATGTATAGGGTCTATGACAGACTGGATGGGCCTAGCAGTCCTTATCTGCTGCAATTTCTATGTTTCCAAGTTTCTATCAGCACCTCCACCCCTGCCCCATATGCCTGGTCCCCCCTGCACACATCATTGCTCTGGGTACATCACAAAGCAAGGGCCACTCCCCTACAATGGGACAGCGCCATCTCTGGCATTAGACAAGAACCCTCCACCAGCACCCACAGAGGAACTGTGCACAAGGTGGGGGACAGAAAGATGTAGTTATTTGTGAATACCGGCCTGTGCACACCTGTCCACAGGTGCAGAGCTACATAGGTGGGATATGTGCCTGATGTGCGTACTTACCGCCCATTAGTGCACAGCACCCAATATGCATAAAGTGGCTACTTGACTACTGTGCTGCTCCCCCTTCCAAAAGCATTTCACAGTGGCATACCTTTATTTGACAGGACTACAGTTGCAACTGGCCAGTAACACTATGCAGACAGTGGATACTCAACTGCTGGGCAGTTCCCATCATCAAATGATGACTCACCTCAGACAAGCCTTTATTTGACAGTAATACAGTGGGTACTGGCTGGTGTCACTGTACATACAGTGTCTACTAAACTGCTGGGCTGTTAAACTTACCATTGCATTTCATAAGAGAAACAAACCTTACTTAACAGGATTCAGCAGTAAGTGGCAGGTGAAACTATGCATAAAGTACCGATTCTGCTGATGGACTGCTATCATCCAGAAAGCAAGACAGAATAATGGATTAATTAGTGGGCAGCCATCTGTGGTCCATCAACCACCATTTAGTATGGTTCAGGATAAAGACAGTAGAAGAATCAAGCCACACTAAAGCCAGAGACCTTGACTTCAAGAGGACTGACTTTACTAAAATGGGTGACTACCCCAAGAAAACTTTGGCACAGGGTGAGGAAAGGGGAGTAGAGGTACAGTGGGAGAGACTTAATAAAGCCATAACAGAGGCAACAGTTTGAATTCACCCTTTGCTGCTTGGATGATCAGGAACGGTTTTAGAGTTTTGGGGGCCCCCAGCAAGACAAGTCATGGGGCCCTTTCCCAACCCAAACATACTTACATACTTCATTGTTTACTTTGTCCAAAATGTACAACATTTTATTTTCAATAGAACCAGTTATATTTGTGCTTTTAGGAGGTGGTAGCAATGTTAGTTTTGGGCCCCACTGTCCATCCAATGAATGTCTGTTCATCAGCCTCTGAGTGGACAGGGCATACCTCAGTGAGTAATTTTATTATAGAAACACAGAAACATTGACTTTGATGGCAGATAAGGACAGCTTTGCCCACCCAGTCTGCCCATTTCCTACCTACTGGATAGCTGCAGATCCTAGTTAACCAACAGCCTACTTCTTCCTCCCCCACACCAGAATTGTCTTACATTTGTCCCATGCATTCTTAAATTCCCACACTGTTTCTGACCCACAACCTCCTCAGGAAGGCTGTTCCATGTGTCCACCACCCTCTCCATGAAAAATACATCCTCACATTGTCCTTGAGCCACCCCCATCTTCAAATTGTGCTACCTGGTTCTTGCACATCTTTTTCTGAAAGATGCTACCCCTGGACCTTGTTAATTCCTTGAGGTACTTGAAAGTTTCTATCATGTCCCTCTCTCTCTCCTTTCCTCAAGGGTATACATATTAAGCTCCTTAAGTCTCTCTTCATATGTCTTCTGGTGCAGACCCTGCATCATTTTAGTTGCCCTCCTCTTGATTGCCTCTATCCTGTCTATGTCCTTGCAAAGATGGGGTCTCCAGAACTGTACACAGTACTCCAGATGGAGTCTCACCAACTGTCTGTACAGGAGGATAGCAACTTCCTGTTTTCTACTGGTGATGCCTCTTCCTATACATCTCAGTATCCCCCCAGCTCTCCTTATTGCCTTTTCACATTACTTGCTTGGTCATGATGTTATAACACCACAAGAAAGGGCTCCACAGAGCCTATTGATGACTTTTGGTGCTGTTTTACATTCAACATGAATAATAGTAATTAAAAAGAAATGAAAGTGTTACTCTGGATCTGGCTGGGGCCCCTCATTGGCAGTGGCCCTCAGCAACTGCAGGGTTTGCTGGTGCCTAAAACTAGCTATGTGGTCTATAATGCAATCTGTACCAGCAATGAGTGCCCCTTGCAGCACTTTTTAAAGTCAGAACCTTGTTCTGCTGCATCTGCTTCACTACCACCCCACATTCCCAGGGTGTCTACAAACCTCGGTGAGAAAGTCCTGTCAGCTGCAGCCTCCTCACTGTGGAATAAGCTGCCCACTGAGCTCCACCATCTGGACAACCACTGCCTCTTTCAAATACCACCTCAAAGACTGGCTCCTAGCTGAATCATGCTGCCAGTGCTATTCTGGAAGTGTCTACATACCCTCCCTACCCTTGGTTATCTGCCATGGTATTAGATATTTTGTATTTTTAGCTGCTCACTGTTTGTGTGTATTACCATGTATTAGTTTTGTACCTTTTACTTTTTTCCCTACTGGTATCCACACAGCACCATCCCCACCATATCAGCCTTTGTCAGCAAGCCCCTCCTCCAGTTTGCACCATGTAACCCCCCGAAGCAGGGCTGCTGGCTTCCTGGCATTTTTTCTATCAGTTAGGGCAGAGAGGGGTCCCACTACAGAGCGGGCTGGCACTGGCACCATTTGTTCGGATCCGCATTTTAAAAAGAAGTTGGAGAGGGAATGTACAATGAATGATGGCCAGCATCAGTCCTGCCCCTCAATCTAGGTGGAGCTAGCGAAGATTTCCGGCCTCTGCCAGGGGTCGCATGGTGCTGGACAATCTACCCCTCAAGAGAAGGAGAGCAGTCCAAAGGATGCTCAATCCTTCTCCTGGCTGGCCCTCTGATGTCCGAGACCATTCCCAAAACCTGAGTCATCAGCATCGCATTTGAGCACTGTTCCTCTGTGCCGTGGGCTGGCTAGTTTTGTACCTAATTATTATTTCAGATCTATTGTTCCATTTTCTCTTATCATTTTGGATCATTGTGTTAACTAGTCTTTCCATGTTCTATGTATGTTGCTTCCTGTGCCATTTGACATGGCCTGGATCATGTCTTAAAACAGTCAGTGTACTTACCTGGATGTCAAAGTCATTAAGAAATAAATAAGTAAATAAAACAGACATTTGTGTGAAGGAGTAGGTCTCAAGGTGGTAAACTGGGTCAGAAATTGGCTTAGCAACAGGACTCAGAGGGTGGTGGTAAACAAAGTTCAATCTGAAGAAAGGAGAGTAACCAGTGGGGTGCCAAAGGGTTCAGGGCTGGGGCCAATCCTCTTTAATGTCTTTATAAGCAACATTGCAGATGGACCTGAAGGAAAAGTGTGCTCTTTACAGATAACACAAAGATATGCAATAGGATTGACACTCCAGGGTGGGTGTAGCAAAGGAAGAAAGACTTAGGCAAGTTGGAGGAGTGGTGAAGAGTGTGGCAGCTGGGATCTAATGCTAAGAAGTGAAAAATATTGTATTTTGGGAACAAAAACACAAAGGAGAACTATAGAATGGGAGGGCAGCACCAGCAACAAAGAAAATGGAGAGGGATCTGGGCTTTGTCATAACAGATTATCTAAATGTAGCCAAACAAAGTGAGAAGGTAGTGAGGAAAGCTGGTGGAATGCTGGGGAGCACAGGGAGAGGTATCACCAGTAGAAAAAAGGAGGTGGCGATGCCACTGTACAGACAGTTGATGAGGCACTATCTACAGTAATGCATTCAGTTCTGTAGACCTCCTCTCTGAAAGGACATTGACAGGGTGGAGGCATTCCAGAAAAAGGCAATGAAAATGGTGCAGGGTTAAACCAGAAGCCATATGAGGAGAGACTGAACAAACTCGATATGTATATTCTGGCGGACAGGAGGTAGAGGGGGATATGATAGAAACATTCAAATACCTCAAGGGGATAAACAGAGTTCAAATGGGTGGTATATTTCGGTAAAGGAGATGTGCAAGAACAATGGATCACAACATGAGGCTGGAAGGGGAAGACTCAGGGCAACGTGAGGAAGTATTTTTTTTCACAGAAAGGTGATGGATGCACGCAACAGCCTCCCAGAGGAGGTCATAGCAACAACAACAGTTGTCAATTTCAAGAATGCATGGGACAGGCAGAAGGAAAGCTAGTGGTAGGAAGGAGGAGGTATACCACAGATCAAATAGGATCTGGAGCTTATACAGTAGGTAGAAAAATAAACAAACAAGGTGGGCCAGGCGGTCCTTATCTGCTGTCAAGTTCTATGTTTCTAGTGGCTACTTGACTTCTGGACTACTTTCCCTCACCAAAGTGTTTAACAAGTAAAGTAAGCCTTTACTAAACATGATTCACTGGTAACTGGTTGGTGACACTATGCAGACAGTGACAGAGAGCAAACACTTCATCCTCGGAAGCACAACCACTGCATAGAAGATGAGAACATTTCAAACATCATCAGCCAAGGTACAGGTATGTTTTGAGTTAGCTGCAGGCTAGATTAAGATACACAAATAAAATAAATGTCTATAGCCATCTGTTTCTGAGTTCCCTATCACACATGCATATACAGCCACAGATCAGCTTAATATTTTGCGCCTGCAGTTAGTTGCTTGGATGGTGAGAGTGACCATGTGCTCCATATTCTAAATAAGAGATTTAAAACAATTAATTAAAATTAGATGACAGGCAAATAATAACATTGTCATCAATGATTTCAATGTTGACCTCTACTTCATACACTAGTGTGAGCTTGACAGATGCCTTGAGCGTGAGATTTTAGTGCAAAGGTCACCCACCTAATCATTTAGACAACATTCAGGCATACCAGACTAGGGGAAAAAAAGTGCTGAACAGCTCAGCGGCACAAGTCAAACAACCATTTGCATCTGAAATTGTCTACAGATTAAAAAGAATCACACTGACGTGTTTTTTTTTAATGATTATTTTTATTCCACTGCCAGTATCTGTAAGGGAAAAATGAAAAGTAATTATAGGCTTTGCAGCTGATCTTTAAGCTAAGTGAGTTAGTGATGATGAAGCCAGGGGGGGATTCTAAAACTATATAAGAGAAAAAATCTGTACCTAACAAGAAACAAATAACGGTGAAGCAAGTGCATTTAAAAGCAGCCTGGTGGGGAGGTTTAACTGCAATACTAGCCAAAAGACTGAATTTTATTAAAAACGGAGAATTATTACTTTCTTACTAGCTACTGTTTTCTAGAATGGGGGCATGTTGCTTTGTTGTGTGATGTGGTGGGTGTGGGTCCAAAAAAAGAGAATGCACTTTTCTACAGTATTTGGCGTGCAGAAATGATGCAGCACATCTCAGTGCAGTCACTATATGGATTAAAGTGCAATGCATTTACTTGAAGTGCTATTACCATTATTCCCCCAAATGGGGGAGTTTTTCTTTGTTGTGTCATGGGTTGGGGGTGGGGTACTGATCTAAACAAAGAGAGGGAACATCATTAAAGATGCAGCACATCTCACTGCAGTCAAGCTATGGATTAAGGTGCAATGAATTTTACTTGAAGTGCTATTAATATTACTTTCCAAAATGGAGGTATTTTTTATGTGGTGTGGGGGTGGGGGCTGATCTAAATAAAGAGGGAACTTCATTATGTACAGTATATGGTGTGCAGAAATTATGAAGTACAACTCAATTCTTGATGCCCTACAGGGGGCATGCCTCAGACAGCTAGTGTTGGAACCCACTCGGGAGGGACCAATCTTAGACTGAGTGCTCTAAATTGGGGGGAGAGAGAGAGAGGGAGAGAGGATCTCAGATTTAGAAATGGGTAACTATCTGGGAACAAGTGACCACCAAACAGTGTGGTTCATGATAAACACAGCCATGAAATCAAGCCATTCAAATGTGAGGGTACTGGACTTTAGGATGGCTGACTTTGGCAAAATAGAAGAATACCTCAGGAAAGCACTAGCAAATGGGCAAGAAGGAGGAGTGGAAGAACAATGGGGAAACATCAGAACTGCCATCATAGAGGCAACAAGCCTTTGTGTGAAGCAAATAAACAAATCCAAACAAAGAAAAAAAAACACTGTGGTTCTCAAAAGAGGTGGTGGGGAAGATTAGGGAAAAAATGATACTATTCAGGAAGTATAAGGAAACTCAGAAGGAGCAGAACAGAAAACTGTATCAGTTAAAAGAGAAGGAAACAAGGGAGGCAGTCAGAAAAGCAAATGCTCAAACAATGGAAAAGATAGCTAACATGGTTAAGAAGGGAGATAAAACCTTTTATAGGTACAATAGGGAGTGAAGAAAGATGAAGGTAGGGATAGTGAGGCTTAATAAAGGGGAGGGTGGGTGGGCAGAGGTGACAGTGAAAAGCAGGATACCAATTGAATAATTCTGCTCAGTTTTCACAAAAGAAGATGAGACGGAGGTTCCTTATCCAATCAATAGAAGCACTTTGGATAGGGGGTTGATACCAGTCCATTCGCAGAAGAAAGGTTTCTAAAAGAACTCCTGAAACTGAAGCTGGACAAAGCAATGGGACCTGATGGGATTCACCCAAGAATTCTAAAAGCACTAAGGCGAGAACTAGTGACACCACTGACTATCATTTTTAACAAATCATGGAGGATATGTGGTACCTGAGGACTGAATGTGATTCCCTTCACAAAAGTGGAGCAAAGCAGAGGCAGAAAACTACAGACCTGTTAGTTTGACTTCAGTGGTAGGAAAAATGATGGAATCACTTCTGAAGGAAAGAACTGTTGAGTACCTACATGCCAGAGGGCACAGGACCCAAGGAAGCATGTATTCACAGCAGGAAAGTCATTTCAGATGAATCTAATAGATTTCTTTGACTGGGTGACCATAGTAGACGGGGATAGAATTAATTTTAAAAAGAAAGAAGGAAGTGAAATATAATTTGACTTTTCAAGAATATTTGGCCTTGAATAAATTAAAAGAAGACACAAGTATTATTATCAAATCGGCTGATAAAGGTGGAGCAATTGTGCTCTGGGATGAAGGACTATGAAGATGAAATGTTTCGTCAGCTTAACAATAACATCTATTATCAGAAATTAACTAATGACCCTACAAATGAGTTTAAATCACAGGCTGATGAATTCATCAGACAATATGAAACTGATGGACGTTTGAGTAAACATGAAGTTGATTTTTTGAAAGTAACAGCACCAATTAAACCAGTTATTTATCTATTACCTAAAATTCATAAGGATGCACAGAAACCTCTAGGCCGACCAGTTGTTTCCAGTATTGGGTCAACTATGGAACCTTTTTCTCAATTAGTAGACTGTTATTTGAAACCACTTGTTAGAACTTTGCCTTCTTTTGTTTTGGATAGTGGTGACATGATCAGACATATTCAAGACATGGTAATCAATCCTGAAGAGTGGTTGGTTACTTTAGATATTGAAAGTCTGTATTCCAACGTACCACATGATGGGGGGATTCGAGCAATTGAGTTTTTTGGGGCATTACAACCAGATGCTATTCCAGATTTAAGCATGATTACTGATATGGCTAACATGGTTTTGGCATCTAATTATTTTATGTATAAAGATCATTTCTATAGACAACAGAAAGGTACAGCGATGGGCACTACGTTTGCACCTAGTATAGCTTGTTTATATGTAGGCCAGTGGGAAATCACTCAGTTATATAGGTGTGACAGCTTCAACAAATTTGCCCGATCGTGGAAGAGATACATAGATGATTGTTTTTTCATCTGGCAATCCGATCTGGCAAGCCTGCATGAATTTGTTAATTTAATAAATTCTTTTGATAATAATTTACATTTCACCATGCAGGCTGACCTTGTTAAGGTTCCATTTCTGGATTTGCTAATTTATAAGGATGAACAGAAACTAGGGACCACATTGTACAGGAAATCTATGAGTAAGAATACATTACTACATTTTGAAAGTAGCCATGACGAAGGTTAAAAGAGAATATCCCAGGTGGGCAAATGGTGCGTTTAAACGTATTTGCAGTAGTGAAAATATGTTTAAGACCAATGTTCAAGAAACTGTGAGAGCGTTTCAAGGCACAAGGCTATAATACTGATTGCATCTATAAAGGGATAGATAAAGCTGTTATGAGTGACAGAAATGAATTGTTGAAGCCAAAATATAAAACTGATAATTCTCAGGGAAGTATTTATTTTAGTACAGAATTCTCAAATCAGGCCTATGAAATTTCAAATGTGGTTAAAAAGCATTGGAAAGTGTTACAGGGAGACCCTGTTTTTAGGAAGGAGATTTATAAGACACCTAGAATTACATATAGAAGGGGGAACAACTTAAAAGATATGTTGGTGCATAGCGTACAACACCCAGAAAAAATGAGAGCAACTTGGATTCCAAACTTTCCCAAAGGAAACTATAAATGTGGGAATTGTGCTCAATGTAACAATACCTACAACAGTAAGTATTTTTTACATCCACATACTAATCAGAAATTTGAGATTAGTGGGTTTATTAACTGCAAAAGTACTGGTGTCATATATATGCTCACATGCCCTTGTGGATTAAGTTATGTAGGGCAAACAAAAAGACAGTTGAGGGAGAGGATAAGTGAGCATAAGTCAGCAATTAGAAATAATGTAATTACCAATGTGATGGCACAACACTTTGCAGTTGCAGGACATGGCTCACCAGCCAATTTAAAATTCATAGATATCGAGAAAATTAAAGTTGGAATCCGTGGGGGGTGACTTAGCCAGGAAGTTGGATCAAAGGGGAGTGCTTCTGGATTTATAAATTAGATACTCTTCAACCAAGAGGTTTAAATGAGGAAATTTTATTACAGTGTTATTTGTAGTTGTATTATGGGCAGATATGAATATTCATGAGTATGATTGATTTTAATTGGTTGTTTGTTGTTTTAATATGTATGAGTTGCACTTTAAATGTTTGATGTGTATGTCGACCAATCAGCTCTGAGGAAGGCGTCTCGCCGAAACGTCAGCTGGTACTCTGTGCGTCATCACGCACGTGAGCTGTTTCTGCTCAGCTGGACCCGGTCTTTTTAAATGCTCCACGACTATGTTTATATCACTTTGATGTTTAAAGCGTGTTGATTCTGAGTCGAGTAGCCGCCTCCATACTCCGTGTGGTTGCTGTTTGTGATGTGAGTTGAGACTACAATAAAATCTGAAGATACGGTAAGCCATGCCATGTATTAGTTCTTTTTTTCAACTGTTGTGGGCTATGTGCATTCGGACTGCTTTTCAGAAGTGTGTTGGTTTTGGATTATAAATCTCTTACCAAATTAGCACCGGGTCAATTTACTTCACATTTAGTGCAAGTTGAGCACCTCGAAGTTTTGTTTGGTTTCTACCTAGACTTTAGCAAGGCATTTAACACAGTCCCACACAAAAGGATAATAAACAAGTTAGCCAGCCTGGGAGTGGGTCCCAGGGTAGTAGCCTGGGTAAAAAATTGGCTGGACAACAGAACACAGAGGGTAATAGTAAATGGGGTCCACTCTGAAGAAAAGGGGGTTACTAGCGGGGTACCACAGGGTTCAGTACTGGGATAGGTCCTTTTTAATGTCTTTATAAGTGACATTGCAGAGGGACTGGAAGGAAAAGTATGTCTCTCTGCAGGCGACACAAAGATCCTCACAGGGTTGGTATATATGGGAATGGAAAGGATGAGAAGGGACTTGGCAAAGTTGGAGGAATGGTCAAAAGTACGGCAGCTTAAATTCAATGTAAAGAGTTCAAAGTAATGCACCAGGGAACAAAACCCAGAGGAAGAGTGCACAATGGGGGTGGGGGTACTAGCAACAAACAAAATGAAAAGGGCCTGGGGTAGTCATATCAGATGACCTAAAGGTAAGTAAGCAAAGTGAGATGGCACTAAGGAGGGCTGGGGGGATACTGGGATGTATAAGGAGAGGCATCATCAGTTGAAATCAGAAAGTTGTTTTCTCTCTGTACAGACAGTTGGTGAGACCTCATATGGAGTACTGCATGCAGTTCTGGAGACCCCATCTCCACAAGGCCATAGACAGGATGGAGACAGTTCAGAGGAGGGCAACTAAAATGGTAGATGGTCTGCACCACATGCCACATGAAGACAGACAAAAGAGCTTTATATATATATATATATATATATATATATATATATATATATATATATAGTATACAGTGTACTACCATAGTTAAGTTGAGGAGCCATTTACATGTTAAACCCCACATTTTGCACCTTAATAACTTTGCAACTGTTTGACGGATTTGCCTGAAATTTGGAATACATGATCAAGACCCATATGCCTTGGGACCTGCCAAGTTTTGTACTGGTCGGATACACAGCTGTGGAGTTATTAAGCGTGATCTGTGCATGCATTTATGCTTTTTCTGGAATTCTACGGTCGCGCCTACAGGTCGTACAATTTGCGCGACCAGACCAAAATCTTTAGGGAATGTGCGGCCAGGGTCCCCGATGTGTCTTTCAAAGATTTCATGAAAAAATATTAAACTGTTCAAAAGTTATGGCAGTCTGAACTTCTGTTTTTTCCCATAAGATAACATTACGGCGTTACTGCGCATTGAGGGTCCGTATCTCAAACGGTCGAGATACGGAGTTTTGGTTTTGTCAAAAATTAGGGCTAGTATAAAACTAGCCAGGAAAGTGATAATACATATGACTTTTACATTTTTTCTATGTCATACGAGTTACTGAGATATAAGCAATTTACTATACAACTACTGATTTTGTGTTCCGGAGTCATTATTTTGCATACATTCTTTCTACTCACTGTCTTTCTCTATACAGCTTTTGGGAAACCAGCCTGTGTGCTTACATTACTCTTACCATTACCGTTTCTGCTTGCGGTTCCTTACCGTTTCCTTACCGTTCACGTTACGCCACCATGTGTGTTACCCTTGCGTTTTCATTTGCGGTTGTGTTTCTGTTGTTTTAAACATTTCTGTCTACAGTACTGTTCCTCTTTCTGTTTCGCTTTGCATCACCATGCGCATTACGATTTGCGTTTGCGGGCACAATGTTACAATGTGACCAGACATCACCCACGCGCTCCTGCCGCTGCATTACATTCACTATTTCTCATTATCATTCTCAAAAAGAAGGGAAATTAGAGGCAAAAAACTCCATTTAATGCATCAGTTAGGGTTGTTCCTAGCGACAAAAGTGAGAAATTCGATGTTAGGGTTGAAACCCCTTTGCACCCACCAGTCCACCCCAACTGGAATCGAGGGTGCATTGGGTCATCGGTCCTAACTGTAACCCCATTCTCCTATTTCTCAGCTTCTTACCACATGTGATGGGGTGACACTTACGACCGATGACACCAATGAGCACCCGACTCCAGTGGGGTTGGGTGGCTGAGGGGTGCTAAGGGGTTTCAACCCTAACATCAAATTTCCTCACTTTTGTCACTGTGGAACAACCCTAACTGATGCATTAAATGGAGTTTTTTGCATATATATATATATATATATATATATATATATATATATATATATATATATATATATATTATATATATATAGATATATATATATATATATAGATATATATATATTAGAGGCAAAAACTCTATTTAATGCATCAGTTAGGGTTGTTCCACAGTGACAAAAGTGAGGAAATTCGCTGTTAGGGTTGAAAATCCCCTGGACCCTACCCACCCCCAACCAGCATTGGGGTGCACATTGGGATTGTCAGCCTAACTCTCACCCCATGACATGTGTAAATCAGCAGAAGTATAGGAGAATGGGGTGAGAGTTAGGACCCACAATCCCAATCGCACCCCAATGCCAGTTGGGGGTATGGAGGTCAAAGGGGGTTTTCAACCCTAACAGCGAATTTCCTCACTTTTGTTGCTGTGGAACAACCTAACTAATGCATTAAACTGGTTTTGCCTCTAATTTCCCTTCTTTTGAGAATGATAACGAGAAATAGTGAATGTAATGCAGCCGGGAGTCGCGGGGCCGCTGGGCCCGAGCTCCCGCTGCATATCGTTAGCGGGAGGGCCTCGCGCTCCCGCCACATGATGTGTTGTTGGCATAGTAACAGGGACAGCAACGCAAACAGAAATGCTAACAGTGGCGCCATGGTAACACAAGCAACGAATGAGAACAGAAGGGTAACGCACATGGTGGCGACGGGAATGGTCTGCCACGTGATGTGTTGTCACATAGTAACATGGTGCCTGCAAACAAAAATGTCAATGGGCATGGTGATGTAAAGTGAAACAGTAAGATAAACAGTACTGTAGACAGAAATGGCAAAAATAACAGAAACACAAGCGCAAATGAAGCAACAAAGGATAACGCACATGGTGGCGCACGACGTCAATGGTAAGTGAAACGAGTACGGATCCGCAAGTGGAAAGGGCAACAGTAACAGTAATGTAAGTGCACAGGCTGGTTTTCCCCAAAACCTGCATTGAGAAAGACAGTGAGTACAAATAATGTATGCAAAATAATGAGTATCGGCGCAGAAAATGAGATCTTGGAATACTAAATACATTATATCTCAGGAACCGTACGACATAGAAAAACAATTTAAAAGTCATATTATTTAAAACTGTCCTGGCTAATTTGAATCTTAGCCCCAGTAGGGGACTAAGAAATTTTCCAACGAAAAGTCTGTAACTCGCACCGTTTCCGAGATACGGGCCCTGAAAGATGCGGAGAACGCCATAATGTTATCCTATGGGAAAAAAAGAAAAGTTTGGAGCGCCATAACTTTGCCTCCCTGTAATGTTTTTTCACCAAACTACTGAAAGGCACATCTGTGGACTGTTGACTGTCTTCCCTCCAAATTTCAGGAAAAAAGAGCAAACCGTTCTTTTGCAGCAGGGCTCCAAATGATTTCTGTTAAGTGTCGGGCGCCGTAATGTTATCCTATGGGAAAAACCGTCAATTTTGGAGTGCCGTGACTTTGCCGCCATGTGATATTTTTTCACCAAGCTACTGAAAGGCACATCTGTGTACTGTTGGCTGTCTTCCTTCCAAATTTCAGGAAAAAAGACCAAACCGTTATTTTGCAGCAGGGTGCCAAAGGATTCCTGTAATGCTTGGTGCCGTAATGTTATCCTATGGGAAAAACTGTCAACTTTGGAGTGCCATAACTTTGCGCCATGTAATATTTTTCAATACAACACTGAAAGGCACATCTGTGAGATGTCGGCTGCGTTCCTCAAATTTCAGCCCAAAACTCCCAACGGTTATTTTGCAGTGCAGTGCCAAAGAATTGCTGTCATTTTCCACAGACTAGAAAATTACGCCGCTAATTTGCAAAAGCTTCATAAAAAATTTGTGACACTTTCGTGAGCACAAAGTAATTCTTAATAGCACTTTCAAGTAATTTGAAAAACATATTTCTGGGGTGTTTTACCACAAAATAAAGACATGGCAAGCATCCTCAGGGCCTGACTAAGTGAATACAAAAAAATTAGATTGCTAGAGGTCCCAAATTTAAATGCCAACCATTTTCTGATCACCAACTGAAAACAAAATGGCCGATTTGCGAAAGTAAAAATGCATTTGCGAAAGTGTTGAACTTTTTGTTAACTTTTCCCATTGACTTATAATGGGAAACTGTTTTTTGAATAACTTTTGAACCGTTTAATATTTTTTCACGAAATCTTCGAAAGGCACATAGGGGACCCCAGCTGCATGTTCCCTGAAGATTTTGGGCTGTTCACACAAACCGTACGACCTGTAGGCGCGACCACAGAATTCCAGAAAAGCGTAAACACGCGCACAGATCATGCTTAATAACTCTGCAACTGTATATCTGATCAGTACAAAACTTGGCAGATCCCAAGGCCTATGGGTCTTGATCACACATTACAAATTTCAGGCAAATCCATCAAATGGTTGCAAAGTTATTAAGGTGCAAAGTTTTGGGTTTAACATGGAAATGGCTCCTCAACCCTAACTATGGTAGCACTACCGTGCTACCATAATGTATGTGTGTGTGTATATATATATATTAGTGGCAAAAAACTCTGTTTAATGCATTAGTTAGGGTTGTTCCACAGCGACAAAAGTGAGAAATTCGCTGTTAGGGTTGAAAACCCCCTTGAGACCCCATCCCACCCCAACCGGCATTGGGGTTAGCATTAGGATCATCAGCCCTAACTCTCACCCCATGACATGTGTAAAGCAGCAGAAGTATAGGAGAAGGGGAGAAGTTAGGACCCCCACGATCCCAATGCACGATTGAACAGGTGGAGCGAAATCAAGGGATTTTCAACCTAACAGCAAATTCCTCACTTTTCACTGTGAAACAACCAACAACATTAAACAAGTTTGCCTCTATTCCTTCTGAGAATGATAGCGAGAAATAGTGAATGTAATGCAGCGGCGGGAGCTCCATACATGATGTGTTGTGGCATACTAACAGGGACAACCAGCATACAGAAATTCTAACAGTAGGCGCACATGGTAACACAAGCATGAATGAGAACAGAAAGGAGTAGCATGCGTGGTGGCATGAGCAAGAATGGTCTGCCACGTGATGTGTTATCACATAGTAACATGGTGCCTGCAAACAGAAATGTCAATGGGCATGGTAATGTAAAAGTGAAACAGTAAGATAAACAGTACTGTAGACAGAAATGGCAAAAAATACACAGAAACACAAAGCGCAAATGAAAGCACAAAGGATAACGCCAAATGGTGGCGCAGGCGTCAATGGTAAGTGAAGCAAGTACGAGATCCATAGCGGAAAGAACAACAATAACAGTAATAATAAGTGCACAGGCTGGTTTTCCCAAAACCTGCATTGAGAAAAGACAGTAAGTACAAATAATGTATGCAAGACAATGAGTATCAAGCGCGAAAATGAGATCTTGGAATACTAAATACATTATATCTCAGGAACCGTATAGCGTAGAAAAAAAATTTAAAAGCCATATTATTTACAACCGTCCTGGCTAATTTGATTCTTAGCCCCAGCAAATAGAACTAAGGAAATCAACGAAAAGTCTGTATCTCGCCGTTTCGAGAGATACGGGCCCTAAATGCGCCTTGAGCAGCCATAATGTTATCCTATGGAAAAAAAGAAAAGTTCGGAGCACCATAACTTTGCCTCCCTGTAATATTTTCACCAAACTACTGAAAGGCACATCTGTGTGCTGTTGGCTGTCTTCCTCAAATTTCAGGAAAAAAAGACCAAACCGTTCTTTTGCAGCAGGGCTCCAAATGATTTCTGTTAAGTGTTGGGCGCCGTAATGTTATCCTATAGGAAAAACGTCAGTTTTGGAGTGCGTAACTTTGCCGCCATGTGATATTTTTTCACCAAACTACTGAAAGAGCACATCTGTGTACTGTTGGCTGTCTTCCCTCCAAATTTCAGGAAAAAAGACCAAACCGTTATTTTGCAGCAGGTGCCAAAAGGATTCCTGTAATACTTGGCAGCCGTAATGTTATCCTATGGGAAAAACTGTCAACTTTGGAGTGCCATAACTTTGCCGCCATGTAATATTTTTCAATACAACACTGAAAGGCACATCTGAGAGATGTCAGCTGCGTTCCTCAAATTTCAGCCACAAACTCACGAGTTTTGGGCTGAAATTTGGAGGAGCATAGCCGACATCACAGATGTGCCTTTCAGTGTTGTATTGAAAAATATTACATGGCGACAAGTTACAGCATCCAAAGTTGACAGTTTTCCCATAGGATAACATTACGAGCGCCGAAGCATTACAGGAATCCTTTGGCACCCTGCTGCAAAATAACAGTTTGGTCTTTTTCCTGAAATTTGGAGGAAGACAGCCAACAGTACACAGATCAGTGCCTTTCAGTAGCTAGGTGAAAAAATATCACATGGCGGCAAAGTCACGGCACTCAAAATTGACGGTTTTCCCATAGGATAACATTACGGCCGACACTTAACAGAAATCATTTGAGCCCTGCTGCAAAAGAAACGTTTACTCTTTTCACACAAATTTGGGGGAAGACGGTCAACAGTCCACAGATGTACTTTTCAGTAGTTTGGTGAAAAAACATCAGGAGGAGGCAAGTTATGGCGCTCAAACTTTTCTTTTTCCCATAGGATAACATTATGGCGTTCTCCGCATCTTTCAGGGCCCGTATCTCGGAAGCAGGTGCGAGTACAGACTTTAGTTGGAAAATTTCTTAGTCCCCTACTGGGGCTAAGATTCAAATTAACCAGGACAGTTTTAAATAATATGACTTTTAAATTGTTTTTCTGTATAAATGCGGTTCCTGAGATATAATAATTTAGTATTCAAGATCTCATTTCTCCCGATCACATTATTTTGCATACGTATTTGTACTCACTGTCTTTCTCAATGCAGGTTTGGGGAAAACCAGCCTGTGCACTACATTACTGTTTACTGTTGCCCTTTCACTTGCGATCATTCACCGCTTCACTTACCATTGGCGTCTGCGACACCATATGCGTTATCGCTTTGCGTTTTCATTTGCGCTTGTGTTTCTGTTATTTTTGCCATTTCTGTCTACAGTACTGTTTATCTTACTATTTCACTTTACATCACCACATGCCCATTGACATTTTTTTTGTTTGCAGGCACCATGTTACTATGTGACAACACATCACGTGGCAGACCATTCCCGTCGCCACCATAATAGTTACCCTTTCTGTTCTCATTAGATGCTTGTGTTGCCATATAGCCACTGTTAGCATTTCTGTTTGCGTTGCTGTCCCTGTTACTATGCACAACACATCATGTGGCGGGCGCGGGACCCTCCCGTAGCGCATTATGCAGCGGAGAGCTCGGGGCCCAAGGGCCCCGCCTCCACCAGCTGCATACATTCACACTATTTCTCGTTATCATTCTCAAAAGAAGGAAATTAGAGGCAAAACCCAGTTTAACCGCATTAAGAGTTGTTCACAGCAACAAAAGTGAGGAAATTCGCTGTTGGGGTTGAAAACCCCCTTGGACCCCAATACCCCCCAACTGGCATTGGGTGCGATTGGGATTGTGGGTCCTAACTCTCACCCATTCTCCTATACTTCTGCTGATTTACACATGTCATGAGGGTGAGAGTTGGGGCTGACAATCCCAATGTACACCCAATACTGAAAGTGGCTGAAAGAGAGGTTTCAACCCAACAACAGGCCCCTCACTGCCTCACTGTGGAACAACCCTAAGTAACACGAAATAATTTTGCCTCTAATATATATATATATATAATATATATCTATATATATATAATATATATATATATATATATATATATAATATATATATATATATATATATATATATATTAGAGGCAAAAACTCCATTTAATGCATCAGTTAGGGTTGTTCCACAATGACAAAAGTGAGGAATTTGATGTTAGGGTTGAAACCCCCTTAGCACCCCTCCAGCCCACCCAACCCCCACTGGAGTCGGGGTGCTCATTGGTGTCATCGGCCGTAAGTGTCACCCCATCACATGTGGTAAGAAGCTGAGAAATAGGAGAATGGGGTTACAGTTAGGACCGATGACCCCAATGCACGCCCTGATTCCAGTTGGGGGGTGGACTGGTGGGGTGCAAAGGGGGTTTCAACCCTAACATCGAATTTCCTCACTTTTGTCGTTGAGGAACAACCCTAACTGATGCATTAAATGGAGTTTTTTGCCTCTAATTTCCCTTCTTTTTGAGAATGATAATGAGAAATAGTGAATGTAATGCAGCGGCAGGAGCGCGTGGGTGATGTCTGGTCACATTGTAACATTGTGCCCGCAAACGCAAATCGTAATGCGCATGGTGATGCAAAGCGAAACAGAAAGAGGAACAGTACTGTAGACAGAAATGTTTAAAACAACAGAAACACAACCGCAAATGAAAACGCAAAGGGTTACACACATGGTGGCGTAAACGTGAACGGTAAGTGAAACGGGTAAGGAACCGCAAGCAGAAACGGTAATGGTAAGAGTAATGTAAGCGCACAGGCTGGTTTCCCCAAAAGCTGTATAGAGAAAGACAGTGAGTAGAAAGAATGTATGCAAAATAATGACTCTCGGAACACAAAAATCAGTAGTTGTAATAGTAAATTGCTTATATCTCAGTAACCGTATGACATAGAAAAAATGTAAAAGTCATATGTATTATCACTTTCCTGGCTAGTTTTATACTAGCCCTAATTTTTGACAAAACCAAAACTCCGTATCTCGCGTTTTGAGATACGGACCCTCAAAATGCGTGACGCCGTAATGTTATCTTATGGAAAAAAACAGAAGTTCAGACTGCCATAACTTTTGAACAGTTTAATATTTTTCATGAAATCTTTGAAAGACACATCGGGGACCCTATGTGACATTCCCCAAAGATTTTGGTCTGGTCGCAAATTGTACGACCTGTAGGCGCCGACCAGAATCCAGAAAAAGCATAAATGCATGCACAGATCACGCTTAATAACTCCACAGCTGTGTATCCGACCAGTACAAAACTTGGCAGGTCCCAAGGCATATGGGTCTTGATCATGTATTCAAATTTCAGGCAAATCCGTCAAACAGTTGCAAAGTTATTAAGGTGCAAAATGTGGGTTTAACATGTAAATGGCTCCTCAACCTTAACTATGGTAGCACTGTATACCATAATATATATATATATATATATATATATATATATATATATATAATAAAGCTCTTTTGTCTGTCTTCATGTGGCATGTGGTGCAGACCATCTACCATTTTAGTTGCCCTCCTCTGAACTGTCTCCATCCGTCTATGGCCTTGTGGAGATGGGGTCTCCAGAACTGCATGCAGTACTCCATATGAGGTCTCACCAACTGTCTGTACAGAGAGAAAACAACTTTCTGATTTCAACTGATGATGCCTCTCCTTATACATCCCAGTATCCCCCCCCCAGCCCTCCTTAGTGCCATCTCACTTTGCTTACTTACCTTTAGGTCATCTGATATGACTACCCCCAGGCCCCTTTTCATTTTTGTTGTTGCTAGTACCCCCACCCCCCATTGTGCACTCTTCCTCTGGGTTTTTGTTTCCCTGGTGCATTACTTTGAACTTCTTTACATTGAATTTAAGCTGCCGTACTTTTGACCATTCCTCCAACTTTGCCAAGTCCCTTCTCATCCTTTCCACCCCCCATATATACCAACCCTGTGGCGGATCTTTGTGTCGTCTGCAGAGAGACATACTTTTCCTTCCAGTCCCTCTGCAATGTCACTTATAAAGACATTAAAAAGGACCTATCCCAGTACTGAACCCTGTGGTACCCCGCTAGTAACCCCCTTTTCTTCAGAGTGGACCCCATTTACTATTACCCTCTGTGTTCTGTTGTCCAGCCAATTTTTTACCCAGGCTACTACCCTGGGACCCACTCCCAGGCTGGCTAACTTGTTTATTATCCTTTGTGTGGACTGTGTTAAATGCCTTGCTAAAGTCTAGGTAGAAACCAAACAAAACTTCGAGGTGCTCAACTTGCACTAAATGTGAAGTAAATTGACCCGGTGCTAATTTGGTAAGAGATTTATAATCCAAAACCAACACACTTCTGAAAAGCAGTCCGAATGCACATAGCCCACAACAGTTGAAAAAAGAACTAATACATGGCATGGCTTACCGTATCTTCAGATTTTATTGTAGTCTCAACTCACATCACAAACAGCAACCACACGGAGTATGGAGGCGGCTACTCGACTCAGAATCAACACGCTTTAAACATCAAAGTGATATAAACATAGTCGTGGAGCATTTAAAAAGACCGGGTCCAGCTGAGCAGAAACAGCTCACGTGCGTGATGACGCACAGAGTACTAGAAGGATGCTTCGGGCCAGACGCTTCCTCAGAGCTGATTGGTCGATACACACATCAAACATTTAAAGTGCAACTCATACATATTAAAACAACAAACAACCAATTAAAATCAATCATACTCATGAATATTCATATCTGCCCATAATACAACTACAAATAACACTGTAATAAAATTTCCTCATTTAAACCTCTTGGTTGAAGAGTATCTAATTTATAAATCCAGAAGCACTCCTTTGATCCAACTTCCTGGCTAAGTCACCCCCACGATTCCAACTTTAATTTTCTCGATATCTATGAATTTTAAATTGGCTGGTGAGCCATGTCCTGCAACTGCAAAGTGTTGTGCCATCACATTGGTAATTACATTATTTCTAATTGCTGACTTATGCTCACTTATCCTCTCCTCAACTGTCTTTTTGTTTGCCCTACATAACTTAATCCACAAGGGCATGTGAGCATATATATGACACCAGTACTTTTGCAGTTAATAAACCCACTAATCTCAAATTTCTGATTAGTATGTGGATGTAAAAATACTTACTGTTGTAGGTATTGTTACATTGAGCACAATTCCGCATTTATAGTTTCCTTTGGGAAAGTTTGGAATCAAGTTGCTCTCATTTTTTCTGGGTGTTGTACGCTATGCACCAACATATCTTTTAAGTTGTTCCCCCTTCTATATGTAATTCTAGGTGTCTTTTAAATCTCCTTCCTAAAAACAGGGTCTCCCTGTAACACTTTCCAATGCTTTTTAACCACATTTGAAATTTCATAGGCCTGATTTGAGAATTCTGTACTAAAATAAATACTTCCCTGAGAATTATCAGTTTTATATTTTGGCTTCAACAATTCATTTCTGTCACTCATAACAGCTTTATCTATCCCTTTATAGATGCAATCAGTATTATAGCCTTGTGCCTTGAAACGTCTCACAGTTTCTTGAACATTGGTCTTAAACATATTTTCACTACTGCAAATACGTTTCAAACGCACCATTTGCCCACCTGGGATATTCTCTTTTAACCTTCGTAGATGGCTACTTTCAAAATGTAGTAATGTATTCTTACTCATAGATTTCCTGTACAATGTGGTCCCTAGTTTCTGTTCATCCTTATAAATTAGCAAATCCAGAAATGGAACCTTAACAAGGTCAGCCTGCATGGTGAAATGTAAATTATTATCAAAAGAATTTATTAAATTAACAAATTCATGCAGGCTTGCCAGATCGGATTGCCAGATGAAAAAACAATCATCTATGTATCTCTTCCACGATCGGGCAAATTTGTTGAAGCTGTCACACCTATATAACTGAGTGATTTCCCACTGGCCTACATATAAACAAGCTATACTAGGTGCAAACGTAGTGCCCATCGCTGTACCTTTCTGTTGTCTATAGAAATGATCTTTATACATAAAATAATTAGATGCCAAAACCATGTTAGCCATATCAGTAATCATGCTTAAATCTGGAATAGCATCTGGTTGTAATGCCCCAAAAACTCAATTGCTCGAATCCCCATCATTAGCAGTGCGTTGGAATACAGACTTTCAATATCTAAAGTAACCAACCACTCTTCAGGATTGATTACCATGTCTTGAATATGTCTGATCATGTCACCACTATCCAAAACAAAAGAAGGCAAAGTTCTAACAAGTGGTTTCAAATAACAGTCTACTAATTGAGAAAAAGGTTCCATAGTTGACCCAATACTGGAAACAACTGGTCGGCCTAGAGGTTTCTGTGCATCCTTATGAATTTTAGGTAATAGATAAATAACTGGTTTAATTGGTGCTGTTACTTTCAAAAAATCAACTTCATGTTTACTCAAACGTCCATCAGTTTCATATTGTCTGATGAATTCATCAGCCTGTGATTTAAACTCATTTGTAGGGTCATTAGTTAATTTCTGATAATAGATGTTATTGTTAAGCTGACGAAACATTTCATCTTCATAGTCCTTCACATCCCAGAGCACAATTGCTCCACCTTTATCAGCCGATTTGATAATAATACTTGTGTCTTCTTTTAATTTATTCAAGGCCAAATATTCTTGAAAAGTCAAATTATATTTCACTTCCTTCTTTCTTTTTAAAATTAATTCTATCCCCGGTCTACTATGGTCACCCAGTCAAAGAAATCTATTAGATTCATCTGAAATGACTTTCCTGCTGTGAATACATGCTTCCTTGGGTCCTGTGCCCCTCTGGCATGTAGGTACTCAACAGTTCTTTCCTTCAGAAGTGATTCCATCATTTTTCCCTACCACTGAAGTCAAACTAACAGGTCTGTAGTTTTCTGCCTCTGCTTTGCTCCCACTTTTGTGAAGGGGAATCACATTCAGTCCTCAGGTACCACACCATCCTCCCATGATTTGTTAAAAATGATAGTCAGTGGTGTCACTAGTTCTCGCCTTAGTGCTTTTAGAATTCTTGGGTGAATCCCATCAGGTCCCATTGCTTTGTCCAGCTTCAGTTTCAGGAGTTCTTTTAGAAACCTTTCTTCTGCGAATGGACTGGTATCAACCCCCTATCCAAAGTGCTTCTATTGATTGGATAAGGAACCTCCGTCTCATCTTTTGTGAAAACTGACAGAATTATTCAATTGGTATCCCTGCTTTTCACTGTCACCTCTGCCCACCCACCCTCCCTTTATTAAGCCTCACTATCCCTACCTTCATCTTTCTTCACTCCCTATTGTACCTATAAAGGTTTATCTCCCTTCTTAACCATGTTAGCTATCTTTTCCATTGTTTGAGCATTTGGCTTTTCTGACTGCCTCCTTGTTTCCTTCTCTTTTAACTGATACAGTTTTCTGTTCTGCTCCTTCTGAGTTTCCTTATACTTCCTGAATAGTATCATTTTCCCTAATCTTCCCCACCACCTCTTTTGAGAACCACAGTGTTTTTTTTCTTTGTTTGGATTTGTTTATTTGCTTCACACAAAGGCTTGTTGCCTCTATGATGGCAGTTCTGATGTTTCCCATTGTTCTTCCTCCTCCTTCTTGCCCATTTGCTAGTGCTTTCCTGAGGTATTCTTCTATTTTGCCAAAGTCAGCCATCCTAAAGTCCAGTACCCTCACATTTGAATGGCTTGATTTCATGGCTGTGTTTATCATGAACCACACTGTTTGGTGGTCACTTGTTCCCAGATAGTTACCCATTTCTAAATCTGAGATCCTCTCTCCCTCTCTCTCTCTCCCCCCATTTTAGAGCACTCAGTCTAAGATTGGTCCCTCCCGAGTGGGTTCCAACACTAGCTGTCTGAGGCATGCCCCCTGTAGGGCATCAAGAATTGAGTTGTACTTCATAATTTCTGCACACCATATACTGTACATAATAAGTTCCCTCTTTATTTAGATCAGCCCCACCCCACACCACATAAAAAATACCTCCATTTTGGAAAGTAATATTAATAGCACTTCAAGTAAAATTCATTGCACCTTAATCCATAGCTTGACTGCAGTGAGATGTGCTGCATCTTTAATGATGTTCCCTCTCTTTGTTTAGATCAGTACCCCACCCCCACCCCATGACACAACAAAGAAAAACTCCCCCATTTGGGGGAATAATGGTAATAGCACTTCAAGTAAATGCATTGCACTTTAATCCATATAGTGACTGCACTGAGATGTGCTGCATCATTTCTGCACGCCAAATACTGTAGAAAAGTGCATTCTCTTTTTTTGGACCCACACCCACCACATCACACAACAAAGCAACATGCCCCCATTCTAGAAAACAGTAGCTAGTAAGAAAGTAATAATTCTCCGTTTTTAATAAAATTCAGTCTTTTGGCTAGTATTGCAGTTAAACCTCCCCACCAGGCTGCTTTTAAATGCACTTGCTTCACCGTTATTTGTTTCTTGTTAGGTACAGATTTTTCTCTTATATAGTTTAGAATCCCCCCGCTGGCTTCATCATCACTAACTCACTTTAGCTTAAAGATCAGCTGCAAAGCCTATAATTACTTTTTCATTTTTTCCCTTACAGATACTGGCAGTGGAATAAAAATAATCATTAAAAAAAAAACACGTCAGTGTGATTCTTTTTAATCTGTAGACAATTTCAGATGCAAATGGTTGTTTGACTTGTGCCGGCTGAGCTGTTCAGCACTTTTTTTTTCCCCCTAGTCTGGTATGCCTGAATGTTGTCTAAATGATTCGTGGAGTGACCTTTGCACTAAAATCTCACGCTCAAGGCATCTGTCAAGCTCACACTAGTGTATGAAGTAGAGGTCAACATTGAAATCATTGATGACAATGTTATTATTTGCCTGTCATCTAATTTTAATTAATTGTTTTAAATCTCTTATTTAGAATATGGAGCACATGGTCACTCTCACCATCCAAGCAACTAACTGCAGGCGCAAAATATTAAGCTGATCTGTGGCTGTATATGCATGTGTGATAGGGAACTCAGAAACAGATGGCTATAGACATTTATTTTATTTTGTGTATCTTAATCTAGCCTGCAGCTAACTCAAAACATACCTGTACCTTGGCTGATGATGTTTGAAATGTTCTCATCTTCTATGCAGTGGTTGTGCTTCCGAGGATGAAGTGTTTGCTCTCTGTCACTGTCTGCATAGTGTCACCAACCAGTTACCAGTGAATCATGTTTAGTAAAGGCTTACTTTACTTGTTAAACACTTTGGTGAGGGAAAGTAGTCCAGAAGTCAAGTAGCCACTAGAAACATAGAACTTGACAGCAGATAAGGACCGCCTGGCCCACCTTGTTTGTTTATTTTTCTACCTACTGTATAAGCTCCAGATCCTATTTGATCTGTGGTATACCTCCTCCTTCCTACCACTAGCTTTCCTTCTGCCTGTCCCATGCATTCTTGAAATTGACAACTGTTGTTGTTGCTATGACCTCCTCTGGGAGGCTGTTGCGTGCATCCATCACCCTTTCTGTGAAAAAAAATACTTCCTCACGTTGCCCATGAGTCTTCCCCCTTCCAGCCTCATGTTGTGATCCATTGTTCTTGCACATCTCCTTTACCGAAATATACCACCCATTTGAACTCTGTTTATCCCCTTGAGGTATTTGAATGTTTCTATCATATCCCCCTCTACCTCCTGTCCGACAGAATATACATATCGAGTTTGTTCAGTCTCTCCTCATATGGCTTCTGGTTTAACCCTGCACCATTTTCATTGCCTTTTTCTGGAATGCCTCCACCCTGTCAATGTCCTTTCAGAGAGGAGGTCTACAGAACTGAATGCATTACTGTAGATAGTGCCTCATCAACTGTCTGTACAGTGGCATCGCCACCTCCTTTTTTCTACTGGTGATACCTCTCCCTGTGCTCCCCAGCATTCCACCAGCTTTCCTCACTACCTTCTCACTTTGTTTGGCTACATTTAGATAATCTGTTATGACAAAGCCCAGATCCCTCTCCATTTTCTTTGTTGCTGGTGCTGCCCTCCCATTCTATAGTTCTCCTTTGTGTTTTTGTTCCCAAAATACAATATTTTCACTTCTTAGCATTAGATCCCAGCTGCCACACTCTTCACCACTCCTCCAACTTGCCTAAGTCTTTCTTCCTTTGCTACACCCACCCTGGAGTGTCAATCCTATTGCATATCTTTGTGTTATCTGTAAAGAGCACACTTTTCCTTCAGGTCCATCTGCAATGTTGCTTATAAAGACATTAAAGAGGATTGGCCCCAGCCCTGAACCCTTTGGCACCCCACTGGTTACTCTCCTTTCTTCAGATTGAACTTTGTTTACCACCACCCTCTGAGTCCTGTTGCTAAGCCAATTTCTGACCCAGTTTACCACCTTGAGACCTACTCCTTCACACAAATGTCTGTTTTATTTACTTATTTATTTCTTAATGACTTTGACATCCAGGTAAGTACACTGACTGTTTTAAGACATGATCCAGGCCATGTCAAATGGCACAGGAAGCAACATACATAGAACATGGAAAGACTAGTTAACACAATGATCCAAAATGATAAGAGAAAATGGAACAATAGATCTGAAATAATAATTAGGTACAAAACTAGCCAGCCCACCGGCACAGAGGAACAGTGCTCAAATGCGATGCTGATGACTCAGGTTTGGGAATGGTCTCGGACATCAGAGGGCCAGCCAGGGGAGAAGGATTGAGCATCCTTTGGACTGCTCTCCTTCTCTTGAGGGGGGGGTAGATTGTCCAGCACCATGCGACCCCTGGCAGAGGCCGGGAAATCTTCTCGCTAGCTCCACCTAGATTGAGGGGCAGGACTGATGCTGGCCATCATTCATTGTACATTCCCTCCTCCAACTAGCACCCAAAATGCGGATCCGAACAAATGGTGCCAGTGCCAGCCCCCGCTCTGTAGTCGGGACCCCCTCTCTGCCCTAACTGATAGAAAAAAATGCCAGGAAGCCAGCAGCCCTGCTTCGGGGGGGGGTTACATGGTGCAAACTGGAGGAGGGGGCTTGCTGACAAAGGCTGATATGGTGGGGATGGTGCTGTGTGGATACCAGTAGGGGAAAAAAGTAAAAAGGTACAAAACTAATACATGGTAATACACAATAACAGTGAGCAGCTAAAAATACAAAATATCTAGTAACCATGGCAGATAACCAAGGGTAGGGAGGGGTATGTGAACACTTCCCAGAATAGCACTGGCAGCATGATTCAGCTAGGAGCCAGTCTTTGAGGTGGTATTTGAAAGAGGCAGTGGTTGTCCAGATGGTGGAGCTCAGTGGGCAGCTTATTCCACAGTGAGGAGGCTGCAGCTGACAGGGCTTTCTCACCGAGGTTTGTAGACACCCTGGGAATGTGGGGGGTAGTAGTAGAGCAGATGCAGCAGAACAAGGTTCTGACTTTAAAAAGTGCTGCAAGGGGGCACTCATTGCTGGTACAGATTGCATTATGAACCACATAGCTAGTTTTAGGCACCAGCAAACCCTGCAGTTGCTGAGGGCCACTGCCAATGAGGGGCCCCAGCCAGATCCAGAGTAACACTTTCATTTCTTTTTAATTACTATTATTCATGTTGAATGTAAAACAGCACCAAAAGTCATCAATAGGCTCTGTGGAGCCCTTTCTTGTGGTGTTATAACATCATGACCAAGCAAGTAATGTGAAAAGGCAATAAGGAGAGCTGGGGGATACTGAGATGTATAGGAAGAGGCATCACCAGTAGAAAACAGGAAGTTGCTATCCTCCTGTACAGACAGTTGGTGAGACTCCATCTGAGTACTGTGTACAGTTCTGGAGACCCCATCTTTGCAAGGACATAGACAGGATAGAGGCAATCAAGAGGAGGGCAACTAAAATGATGCAGGGTCTGCACCAGAAGACATATGAAGAGAGACTTAAGGAGCTTAATATGTATACCCTTGAGGAAAGGAGAGAGAGAGGGGGGACATGATAGAAACTTTCAAGTACCTCAAGGGAATTAACAAGGTCCAGGGGGTAGCATCTTTCAGAAAAAGAGATGTGCAAGAACCAGGTAGCACAATTTGAAGATGGGGGGTGGCTCAAGGACAATGTGAGGATGTATTTTTTCATGGAGAGGGTGGTGGACACATGGAACAGCCTTCCTGAGGAGGTTGTGGGGTCAGAAACAGTGTGGGAATTTAAGAATGCATGGGACAAATGTAAGACAATTCTGGTGTGGGGGGAGGAAGAAGTAGGCTGTTGGTTAACTAGGATCTGCAGCTTATCCAGTAGGTAGGGAAATGGGCAGACTGGGTGGGCAAAGCTGTCCTTATCTGCCATCAAAGTCAATGTTTCTGTGTTTCTATAATAAAATTACTCACTGAGGTATGCCCTGTCCACTCAGAGGCTGATGAACAGACATTCATTGGATGGACAGTGGGGCCCCAAAACTAACATTGCTACCACCTCCTAAAAGCACAAATATAACTGGTTCTATTGAAAATAAAATGTTGTACATTTTGGACAAAGTAAACAATGAAGTATGTAAGTATGTTTGGGTTGGGAAAGGGCCCCATGACTTGTCTTGCTGGGGGCCCCCAAAACTCTAAAACCGTTCCTGATCATCCAAGCAGCAAAGGGTGAATTCAAACTGTTGCCTCTGTTATGGCTTTATTAAGTCTCTCCCACTGTACCTCTACTCCCTTTCCTCACCCTGTGCCAAAGTTTTCTTGGGGTAGTCACCCATTTTAGTAAAGTCAGTCCTCTTGAAGTCAAGGTCTCTGGCTTTAGTGTGGCTTGATTCTTCTACTGTCTTTATCCTGAACCATACTAAATGGTGGTTGATGGACCACAGATGGCTGCCCACTAATTAATCCATTATTCTGTCTTGCTTTCTGGATGATAGCAGTCCATCAGCAGAATCGGTACTTTATGCATAGTTTCACCTGCCACTTACTGCTGAATCCTGTTAAGTAAAGGTTTGTTTCTCTTATGAAATGCAATGGTAAGTTTAACAGCCCAGCAGTTTAGTAGACACTGTATGTACAGTGACACCAGCCAGTACCCACTGTATTACTGTCAAATAAAGGCTTGTCTGAGGTGAGTCATCATTTGATGATGGGAACTGCCCAGCAGTTGAGTATCCACTGTCTGCATAGTGTTACTGGCCAGTTGCAACTGTAGTCCTGTCAAATAAGGTATGCCACTGTGAAATGCTTTTGGAGGGGAGCAGCACCAGTAGTCAAGTAGCCACTTTATGCATATTGGGTGCTGTGCACTAATGGCCAAAGTAAGTACACTTACATGGTACATATCCCACCTATGTAGCTCTGCACCTGTGGACAGGTGTGCACAGGGCTGGTATTCACAAATAACTACATCTTTCTGTCCCCACCTTGTGCACAGTTCCTCTGTGGGTGCTGGTGGAGGGTTCTTGTCTAATGCCAGAGATGGCGCTGTCCCATTGTAGGGGAGTGGCCCTTGCTTTGTGATGTACCCAGAGCAATGATGTGTGCAGGGGGGACCAGGCATATGGGGCAGGGGTGGAGGTGCTGATAGAAACTTGGAAACATAGAAATTGTCAGCAGATAAGGACTGCTAGGCCCATCCAGTCTGTCATAGACCCTATACATTTATATATCCACTCACCCTAAGTAGTCAATGGCTTTTCATCATTCCCTTCCCACCCAAGGTTTCCCTGTGCTTGTCCAAGCATATTTAAACCCCTCTACTGTGCTTGCCCCTACCACCTCTTGTGGTAGACTATTCCAAGCATTCACCACCCTCTCTGTGTAGAAAAACTTCCTCACGTTACCTCTTAACCCCCCCTTCAATTTCATATCATGCCCCCTAGTTCTGATGTGCTGGTGGGTTTGCTGTAGGCTGTCTGAACCTGGTGGGGGACCTTTTGTGTACTGATGCATACTGGTGTTATGGCAGGGACCCTCCTACTGAAACCTGCTCAGTCCTCTTCCCCCCTGCAGACAGCACTACATGATGTAGTGCATGCCATGTAGTGTTGCCACACCCCCTTCCCACCCCCAGTTCATTGCTGTCCACGCTGCCAGGAGATCAGGTGCATATGGGATGTGCACACCTTTTCATGCATCCTGTGCAGGGGACACAGTGGGTGTGGGGTGGCTACACACCGCAGAAATGCAGCTCATAGGCACACCACACATTTGTGCATAGGGCATATTTTCACCAGCTTGTTCCCACTGTGCAACTGTCAAATAAAGGCTTGTTTGGGTGAATGCTTTGGGTTGGCAGAACAGCCCAGAAGTTGAGTACTCATAGTCTGCATAATGTCACCAATCAGTTCCAATAATAATTCTGTCAAATTATTGCCTGAATGAATTGCATTTGGGATGGGAGAAGCCCATCAGCAGAGTAGCCACTGTCTGCATTGTGTCAATAGCCATTTTCTACTACAGTCCTGTCCAATAAAGTCATGCCAGTGAGAAACGCTTTTGGAAAGGGGGAGTAGCACAATAATTGAGTAGCCTCTGTCTGCATAGTGTAACCAGGGAGTTGTCACTGTAGCAATGCTTTGTGGAGGTGGTACAGCACAGTATTACCAGCAAGTTACCACTATAATTCTGTCGAATAAATGAATGCCCATGTGAAATGCTTTCAGGATGGGGCAGTCCACCAGTACAGTGTCCACTGTCTGCATAGTGTCATCAGCTATTCCCTACTGAGTCCTGTAAAGTAAATGACTGCTTCATGTGTGACATGCTTTTGTAATGGGAACAGCCCTGCAGTTTAGTAGCCACTGTCTGCATAATGTCATCAGCAATTCAAACACAGCCTGGAAGTGCACACTGGTATGATGGTGCTCACAAAAGAAAAATTCAGTGAACTCAGTTTTTCATGAATTCGGGCACTCACCAGCAGTATTAAATTGATTCCAACCACTTGCATATTTACTTAATTTTATTATAAACACATATAGATGACCCACAGGGGTAAACACTTGACATGTTTCAGATAAGTAATAGATCATTTATCAATCCACCACACCCAAGTTGTTTGAGTCGATTTAATACTGCTGGTGAGTTCACAGTCATCTGCCATAATCCACTTTTGTAATGCCAGATAAGGGCTTGTCTCACATGTGTCACATTTTGATGAGCGGAAAAGTCCATCAGTTGAATAGCCACTGTCTGCATATTGTCACTAGCCAGTTACCACTATAGTATTATCAAATAAAGTTATACCAGTGTGAAAGGCTTCTGGAAAGAGGGAGCAGCTCAACAGTTGAGTAGCCATTGTGTGCAGTGTCACCAGCCAGATCCCACTTTTAGAATGCTAAATAAATGCTTATATCACATGAGAACACTTTGGGGAGGTGCAGCCTGAGGTTGAGCAGTCACTGTCTGCATATGATCACCTGCCAGTATCCACTGTATTACTGTAAAACAAGGGACTGTCTCATGTTTCATGCTTGATGAGTAGATCAGCAGTTAAGTAGCCACTGTCTGCATAGTGTCACTATCCAGTTATCACTGAAGTTATGTTAAAGAATGGCATGCCAGTGTAAATGCTTTGGAAAGGGGAAGCAGCATAGCAGTTGAATAGCCACTGTTTGCATAGTGTCAGCATTCAGTTCCACTGAGTCCTGTCAATTAAAGGCTTGCATCTTGTGGGATGCATTTTGGTGAGGGAACAGCACATCTGATGAGTGTCCACTGTATGCACAGTGTGACCAACAAGTTCCCATTGTAGAACTGTCTAATAAAGTATTTTCCATGAGAAACACTTTGTGGTGAGACTTTAGATGTGGCTACTAGGCTTTCAGCAAGGCATTTGACAGCATCCCACATAGGAGGTTGTTAAAAAGATATGCAGTCAAATAAAGGGCCCAACTTGGTAAACTGGGTCAGAAACTGATTGAGCATCATGACACAGATAGTGGCGGTAAGTGGAGTTTAATATGAGGATCTGTTGGCAATATTGCCAATGTGCTGTAATTTGTGGCTCTATGCATACAACACTAGCATATGAAACAGGGCCAATACTAAAAGTTGGGTGATAAAAATGATAAATGACCTAAAGATACTAACTGAATGGTCAAGAGTGAGGCAAAGAAAAAATCAGTGCATTTGGGACACAGAAATCCAAAGGAAGGACTACAAGATGTGGAAGAGGCAAAAAGGCTCCCAGTTAGGACACAGACCAGATGGTAGTCTCTAATGCCCTAAAGATAACTAAAAAAAAAGTGTGATGTCCATGGAAGAGCCAGTGGGATGTTAGGGTGCATATGGAATGATATCAAGAGCAGAAAAATTAAAAAGGAAGTGCTTATGCTGCTATACAGATCAATAGTGAAACATCATTGGAGTACTATGTTCTGATTTATATGCCACAGTGCTGGAAGGACATAAACAATATAGAAGCATATATATATATATATATATATATATATATATATATATATATATATATATATATATATATATATATATATACACACACACATACACACATATATACATACAGTAAGATCAGAGAAGGGGAAACAAAAAAATAGTGAAACGAATACACCAAATGTCATATGAGGATAGAATATAAAACTATGATATGTATTCCTTGGAGAAGAGAAGAGAGAATGGGGAGGAGTAATGAAAGAGATATTCAAGCACCTCAGGGGTGTAAGCATGGAACAGGAGAGTTGCATCTTTCCAAAAAGAATGTATACAAGAAAGAGTGGACATGATATGAGTCTACAGGGCAGTCAAGTTAGAGTTAATGTAAGTAAGTAATTTTTCCCAAAAAGAGCAGTGTATGCTTGGTAACACCTCCTTGCTGAGGTGATGGTCAATGGTATTGCAGTAGGAAAGGGGAAAAAGGGCAAGAATAGATAGCCCACACAGTCCTCACATGCCATCACCTTATATGTTACTGTGTTTGCATGTCTTATTAGCAGCTGGCTATTATCCCATATCATATGAACAATACGGCACTCTGAAGACATACAGGTTACTAGGTTTCCCCTATGGTCAGTGGTCTGAATTCAATGTTACTCACCTCATGCCTCAGTACGACACTGTCCGTGAAGTGACAAAGTATAATCAGTAACACATCTTACAGTCATGGTTACACATGCAATGGCAAAGAAAATGCTGTGTCTTGATAGGCAGAGTATTGGTTCTACACATGGCATTGAGAGAATGCTACCAATGGTTTAACACAAAAAATCAATGCCAACAGTGGCAACTTAAAGAATTCATAAATCAACTTCTTCCTAATTCCAATCACAAGACATTGTACCTTACAATTTTGTAAAGGCAAGATACATTGAACGAAACTTTGATGAAATGAAAAAGGACTGAGAGGGAGGGTATGTTTATTTGTGGTTGCCATGAATAAGATGGGCATATGGATGTGATTGATGGGTAGAAATGAGGAAGAGAGACATTGAAATATTAAAATAGTGGTGAAGGGTGTGGCACTGATGATTTGAAACCAAGAAATGCAATGTTCAGGAATGCAGATAAAGAACAAGTGGATTAAGTAGATACTATGAAGGGCAAGTAACAGCAGGCACAATGCAAGATAGTGCACTAGGTGTATCAGTGTGAAAAGACAGTAGAGAGAGAGAGAGAGAACCACATGATTGTCTGCATAAGGATGGTTATCATCAGCAAAAGGTGTCTGAGAAGACGTCCCCTGAAAAATGTGCAAATCATATTACTTTATACATTTATGTAGGCCCAATTTTCAAAAGGACATAGACATGATAGAAACAGTTAGGAAGATAGCAGCAGAACTGTTACATTAGCTGCATTAGAACATTTAATTAGAGAGGCTGTAGGTTTGTAATATGTAAACATGAAGATCAGGATGAGGAGGGGAATAGCATAACCAAATTGAAATATTACAAGGAGATATACATGGGACTGTAGGATAAGGGAGGGTGGCGGGCCTGAACCAGGACTCCATTAGATGCAGGTAATATGTCTACCAATTTAAAAAAATAACTAGAATGAATAAGAGGCGTTTACACATAATGGTGTTCATTGCTGTTTATAACTTATTTCCGTTTTTAAAAAAAACAGCATTATATATGTGTAGTTAGTTGTTCTATTTTACTAAGAACATTCACTATTGAAACAACAGATTCATTTTCACTCCTCACATATTTAACAGGTTTTCATCATGTAGTACTGAGCCATTTTTTAAGCCCTTAAAAAGGTAGTGACATAACTTTGATTAGATGGCTACACACTCTGGAAGTTAACACAGCATTTCGTGTAGAGGAGTCGTATAACTGACTACTATGTAATGCTACTCAATCTCCCCCTTTCCCACTCAGACACACACACACACACACACACACAATTACAAAGCAGTAATTGGAACAACCATGTATCTGAAGTGTGTCTGCAATACATAGCATGCAGCTTTAGGGTGAGATGGAGTTATTGTGCCTGATGCAAAAAAAATAAATTTGAAGGAACAATCTACTATAACTGTATCATTTTTGGGACACTGTGCAGGTCAGAGGGAAGTAAATAGAAGGCAAGACTGTCAGAGATAGAAAATAATGTATGGTGAAATGTGAGTGACCTGATAAATAACCGGTAAAAAAATTGGTAAATAACCAGTAAAATAATCACAGGTGCCAATAACATTAACACCTAAACGGCAGTAAGAATTGACTGCCCTTACATTTATCAGTCAGGGTATAACTACTACCAACTGGTCACTTAAGATAATATTGCTCTCATGCGTGTTAAATATGGCCAGTTTACAGGGTCAGTGATCTGGACTGGGATCTGTGCTGTTTCTGTACCGGGTTTCTCGACTGAATAGACTATTCCAATACATGAAACTAATTAAATTACCTTCAGCTTGGGGCACCATCCACCAATTAGCCCCCCCCGACCAAACAACAACTGCAACAGTCAGATAAATGTTGTAAGTGTACCAAAAATGAGACTGACATCAAGCGTATGATGTGGGACTGTTCTCATGAATATAGTTTTTGGGACTGGATAAGCTGTTTCTACTTGGTCTCCCGAGAATACCCACTGAGTTCGATTTTTAGTAATGCAATTTATCAGAAAGTATTGCAATTAAAAAAAGAAGGCACCAAATGGTTTAAAAATCTATATTTCGTAAGATTTCCTTCCGTGTGAATGAAATCTTACAGAAATATCCATCCATAAATCCAATGTAGAGAAAAATAGGGCAATAAACATTAAGGACAGTAGAGACAGCAGGAAATAGATTTGCAGTGGTGTAGAGACAGATCGCACTAGTACATGCAACCTGGGCACACTGCATTTCTATCTATTTCCTTTTATAAGAGCTAACTGTTGGTGTGCAGTATGTAAAAACATACACAGGCACACAAAAATAGACCCACAAATACAAAACCTCCGGTGGTTCATGAACTTTCATCCCCAAAGCACAACCACAGCATACAAAAACAAAACGTTTAAAACATCATCAGACAAGGTACAGGGATGTTTTGAGTTAGCTGTGGGCTAGATAAAAATACACAAAATGAAATAAATGTCTATAAACATCCATTTCTGAGTTCTTTATCACACTTGCATATACAGCCATAGTAGTATAAGTTCATATATCTCGTCAAATGTTAAATTTCAGCCAATCTGCGCATGCCACATCATTTGACAGGTGGGCGTGGTCTAAAATGGCCCAATCAGAATTGTCCCATGATTAAACGGAAGTCCCCTCTAAATGTGCTAGCCCGCCCACTTCTGGTGGAAGTGACGCAACCTCAAACCCGTGTCCCACCCCTTACGCAGGAAATGACATGCGTTCAAACCCGTGTCCCACCCCTTGTGCAGGAAATGGCCCACACTGAAACCCTGGAAGTGACCTAACACCACCATTTTATTTGTATGTTTATGAGTTTGCCACAATTTTATAAGCGTCCTGCGCCTCTTGTTCTCGTACACTCCTCGAACCCTGCCACCCACCATTTTGTAAGCATCCAATGCCCCTTCCTTCTCATACAATCCTCAAACTCCTGCCATGCCATCCTGACTGGAACCAGAGTCCCACCGTGCTTGCTTGAACTCCTGCCCCCCTTTCTCCTGCACCCCCACCATCCTGGCTTGAACCCCTGTCCTTCTTCACCACCGTGGCTCCACCCACCCCAAAAATAAGTTTGGGTTTATGTAGTGTTATGTACCCCCTGTAGGCTTCGGGTATAACTGCAAGGGCATGTGTGTGTTTTTAATTAGGATATTTTCAGAAAGAAGTATCTAGGAGGCAACCTGATTGTGCAGAGGTTTCACAGATCTGTGTGGAGACCCCCCCGGAGGAAAATTCAGCTGCCTGTGTGAGTACCCCTTTTTCTGTTTTTTATAACAATATACAAAATAATTTAACATGCATCTGTAGGACTGTGTCAAACTTACATCAACAATCACAAAACTAATTATTTATACTACATCATGAATTAAAAGAATAACATATATCTGAAAAAAAGGAATACACATACCTATAGTTCACCCCTCAGCTCTGTGTAGTATCAAGGAGAAGGCTGAATGAAATGTGAGTGATATTTATAATGTTTTAAAAAAAAGGGTGGGGGCTACAACAGATGTGCCTCTGACACATGTTATCATGTATAGTATGATGGGGTGTGGTGATGGTTTTACCAAGGGGCAGTCCATCTTGCAAAGAGTTATATAACCCCTGCATTTGAAGCCAGAAGGCACAGCTTTTTGAGAGATTCCTCAGATTCTGTTTTATAGACTTGGAGCAGATTGTCAAAAACATCAAGCAAGAAGATGGCACAGCGCAGCGCTTCTCAATTCAACCTCCAGCAACAGGCCAGATTGTCACAACACCTAATGAAAAGTCTGGAGATGAAAAGTCAAGCAAGAAGATGACTATCGGGGTCCCACACCCAAGCCAACGTATGTGTACTACATGAGGTGTGAAAAAGAATGTCCCACACAAGTCTTGTTGAGTGGAAGAGTGTCTGACATAAAAAAGAAACTCGCTGAACAGTTTGGTGAATCAGAAAATCCTAAATCTGACTGTCCTTCTGAAGAGACACCACTGCAAGACCTTGAAGAGTTGCTGGGGTGTGAATCTGATGCAGAAAAAGAAGTTACTATGAAACCAAAAACAGAGAGTGACAAGAAGGGGGAGCCAGAGAAGATGGTCAGGGAGACACTGCCAAAATAAGCATCAGAGAAAGTTGTGAAAAAGAAATCCAAGACACAGTCAAGAGGGGCCTCTGACCAAGAGGGGGATGATGATGATAATGCAGCCACAAGCAGTCAAGCCCAGGCTAAGAAAGAGAAAGATAAGAAAAATGAAGAAGAAGAAAAGAGTTGCCTTGATGAGGTAAATGCATTTTAACATTTAAAAAAATGTGAGTGGTGACATGCGTACATGGTGTAACTGAGGGGAGATGAGTTAGCAGTAGAACTAAATCTTACCTATAATGAGTCAGAGGACCAATGCTGTTTTCTGTTTTTACTTTAATAGACTGAAGGATTTGCGATGGAGCAGCAGTCATATTCGGACAGCATGGATTTGCGATTTTCCACAAATCTACTGCTCGACTGTCTTTGCTGTGTGAAAGATACTAATGTGGTTGTTAATGAGATGTGTGAGAACCAGTATGTTAGAAATGCAGAGAGCGATAGAATGTTTCAAAATGTCACAGAACAGGCTGTGATCACAACTCAACCCTCTTCTTCTACTGAGATTAGACAGGGGAACTCATGTGAAAAACCAGGCCTCAGTAGTAAACCCCCAAAAACTGACCATGATATGTACTGTAAGTTCGTTATGTATCATACCATCCGTGGCGTAATTGCCTCAGTGATATAGAGGGTGATACATTGTGAATTGGTCGATTCCTGTTCTGGGCGTGAGATAGATGATCCGAGTCAGAAAAACCATTCATGTATCCTTGATGACTTAATGTCTAAAGAAGCATACAGAAATGTTTCTGAAGCCATACATATAGGGCCGCTCACACCCATGATCTTGGCAATCGCTATGACGCATCGGGGGTTAAATATGACCAATTGTACCCTGGAAACAATAAGTCACGTTCTAAATGATGTGAGAAAATCCAATGACCCCATGTGGTTAGTTATGCAAATGTTACAGCAGACAGACAGTGAAATTAAAAAAGATGCTTACCGTCTGGTCAGCAAATGTTCCTTTAAAAAATTTCTAAAAAGAAATTCAGGATCCCCGTTTATATTGTAAAAAAAATTACTCACCCTGCCCCACCCCCAAATTACTACATGTAAACATTTCAGGACCAAAACATGTCATTTTATTTTACAGATAATCATGTGGGATGCAAGTACAGAGAGAATCCAAAGGCCTATGAATCTGATCCTAAGCCATTACTGCCATCCATCACTGTTTGGTTCACCTCAATATGACATTTGCCTTTGTGAGATACATGCAGCCTCTGAACTGATGATGTGTACCCTTCCAGAAGTATGGGAGGATACAAATAAATATATAAATGAATCTGTGTTGCCACTTGTAGAAAATGTTAAAGTGTTTGCCAATATATTCGTGGAAGACGATGAATGTCTTTGTGGACTTTATATCATGATCGTCATAGTCGTGTGTGTGTACTGCAAAGCAGAAAAAAACTTGTGATATTGTACGTGTTGTTAACCTGGCTTCTCTGCTTGCTGAAATGATCCACTGGTCAAAAAAGGGACCTTTAAAAAAAATTATATAAGGAAATTCAGGAACCCTGTTTACATTGTTAAAAAACATTTAACCCCCCAAAACTGTTACTTGTTACCATTTTAATGTTATTCATATTGTTACCCTGGCTTTTTCCACTTACTAAACCACCCATGCAGTGAGAGGTCACTAAAACATAGTGCTGTATGTTTTTTTCCAGAGTATACAACAATGGGAAACACCCTGTCAGTGCATCCAGAGGCTTATTTACCAACTAGTCAGACACAGAGCTAAACAACCTGGTTTAAATCTACCTACAGAACAAGCACCATCTGTACTTTTAGAGACATGCCAAGGTCTTTTTGATGGTCTCCCAGAGGGACCCCAAAAGGAAACTGTGGATTATTTTAAGGATGAGGGGGCTACTCTTGAGGAAGCAATGTTTAAAATTGCTATAGAGTTTATGCATAACCCTTATGATGTGATACACTTTTGTGGTTTTATTTGTACCGCTGTTGACTTTTTAGTCTTTAGTTTGCAGAACGGGGGGTCTGAGTCTGACATCATAAATTTTGCTTCTTTTATCACTTTTGTTGTGTTTCATAAACCAGATTTAGCATATGCTTTTCCTAAATAGTGTATTATAATGTACTTTCAGATGGAACGTACTGGCATGCTCCCAATATTCCAGACAGTCTTGATGTCTACAATGTACCGTGTGATAAAGGACATTTTAAAGGAACCTATATACTTTGGAAAGCAGCCTGCATTAAATGTCTAATCTGAAGATGCTGCTGCTTCACTGGCAGAAAACACACTGACTCTGATTAAAGAGTTGCCACCCCTTGTATGGAGACTCTATGTTGACGTAATGGAAAACAGTAACTGTAGAGCAGTATGCAAGGTGAACGACATTTTAGATGTAACAGATCGTCTTAAAAATCAGGCTTATTATTTTGAGTGGTGTATGGCATATGTGTATATGTATTGTGCCCACCTCATCACTAAGGGGGAAGAGGACGATGCTAATGCTTGCGAAAAACATGCAGCTCAAAAGTTGCTGTTTCTGGGTATTGTGAAGCGTGAGAAAATGGAAGAGTAGAAAAACAAGATATTATATCATCGCTGCATGCTTGCCATGTGTTATGCCTTTTGTATGTAGCAGCTATATGCATTAGTTTATGTATTATAAAGCATATAAAGTAAATCTTCAAATACTGTTATGATGTGTGTATTTATAAATAAAATATAATCATGCATTGCACTTTGTGGTTGTCATAGTGTTTTTAAAACAATAGAAAGAGCACATGCTTTATTTTACCGGTGACAAGAGTTTTTGCTAGCTAACAGATGTATCGGGGCTGACGAAAGAAGATGAATGATCACCTGTTCCAAAATATATATTTTAATGCAAAAAAGTAGGTAGTTTCACAGGGGTGACTCAGCTGTATAAGGCTGCAAAAAAACTTGATAAAGATGTCACCAGGAAAGGTGTTGCAGAATGGCTTGCGAAGCAGGACCCCTATTCATTACACAAAGCAGCCATTGTCCGATTTAAGAGAAATCCTGTCATTGTTTCTGACATAGACAGACAATGGCAAGCTGATTTAGTGGATATGAGTCAATATGCAAAGTACAATACTGGGTTTAAGTACATACTGACATGCATTGATGTGCTGTCCAACTATGCCTGGGTAGTGACTTTAAAAGACAAATCAGGCAAGGCAGTGACGCAAGCCTTTTAAACCTTTCTTTTAAAAGTGGACGCACACCTCAGAAGTTGCAGACTGATCAGGGTAAAGAGTTTCTAAATGCTTCCTTAAAGAACCTATTAAAACAAAATAAAATACACCATTTTGTGATGAATAATGAAATTAAGGCCAGCATTGTAGAAAGATTTAATAGGACACTGAAGTCACGCATGTGGCGTTACTTTACAGCCCAGAATACTTGGAAATATACAGATGTGTTGTCAGACCTGGTGCACAGCTATAACCATACTTATCACAGAAGCATTAAACACAGACCTGTGGATGTTAACCCTTCCAATGCCCTGGGTGTGTGGAAGATCCTCTACGGTAATTCTGTTCTTGGCAAAAAACAAAAGGGTACCCTTCAGAAAGATGATCACGTGAGACCATCTAAGCTAAAAGGGGTGTTTGAAAAGGGATATAAACAGACGTACACAGATGAGATATTTATTGTGATGGAGGTCTTAAAGACACAGAGACCCACCTATAAGCTAAAAGACTATCAGGGGGAAGACATTAAAGGTACTTTTTATGCTGACGAGCTGCAAAAAATTTAACCTGGTGAGGACCGTGTGTACAGGGTGCAGAAAATCCTGGCAGAGAAAAAGCATGGCAGAAAAACTTGGTATCTGGTAAAGTGGAGAGGGTGGCCTAATAAATTTAATAGCTGGGTTGAGGCAACACAGGTTCGGGACATTAGAAGCAGATAAGGCTTAAAATGCTCAAAAATGGATTTTATATCACATTGCCCAGCAACGCATCGCATGACATTTTCTCCAACAATACTATATCCACTTTTACAGTAAAGTTACCACAAATGCATGAACTACCTGGTGAATGGGAAGTAGGCTTAGCAGAAATTCAGTACCCTCATACCTGGGACAATGTGCCAGCACAGAAAAACAGGTTCAGTATGCTCTATCAGCCTCTAAGTGTAGCCCACAGTAAAACACCACCAACTTGACCCTTTACTGAGTCAGCAGCATTTAAAATTTCATCGGGCTATTATCCTAACATGGCTGATGTTATTTCTCAAATTAATAAAAGCATATTTGAAGTAAATGAACTGCCAGTGGTTTTGGAACAACAAGCCATCGGGAGAGAACTAAGCATTGACAGTGACATCAAATGCATTTTGTTTATGCACGGGCAGTTACAGTACCTTTTGGGTTTCAGCAGACTTGAGGTAGGTGTAGGAAAGAATCTAGTAAAGAACCCTACAGATATTAATGGGGGTTTTACACGTTATATATCTACACTGACATTATCACGCATGAACTAGTGGGTGACAGTCTAGTGCCTTTGCTGAGATGCGTACCCGTCAGGGGCCAAGACAATGAGATAGTAACCGTGACCTACGATAAACCCCATTATCAAACAGTCAGTAAACATCAGATCAATACAGTCACTATTGAAATAAAGAATGATTAAAATGAACCTGTACCATTTCAATTTGGAAAGGTGATCGTGAAGTTGCATTTTCTCCCCAGAGAGTGCTCTAAAATTTAAACAAGGATGGTGATCGTTCGACATTATGGGGACCCTGCCTTGTACAGAAGCTATTATAAGGCCCAGGCAGGATACGGTCTGCCCGGCTTTCATGGACTTCCTACTATGTATAGTTCTGGTATAGGAGGGATATTTCGTAGTCTGTTCAGAAAAGCAGTTCCATTTTTAAGAAGGGGGTTTGAAATTGCAAAACCACATCTACAGACAGCTGCTAAAAATGTTGCAAAGGATGTTGTGGGGCATGTGACTAGTGCTGTCGCTCAAAAGATGTCAGGGGGTGATAAACCTACTCAGGGTGACTCAGGGCTGTTTGTATTCAAGAAAGGTAAAAAGAGAAAGTGCAGAGTACACCCTTCGCTTCTCATCGGCCCCCCCGGCTACTTTAAAAGAGGTATTTCAAAACACGAAACTTCACATAAAAGAAAACATTCAAAGGCAAAAGGATCTTGGAGGGTTTTGTAAAAAAAGCAGAGACCTATTTTGAAAAACATGGCTTTCGTGCACTGTGGTTCTGAAGAATGCACAAAATCAGAACTTGACTTGTTTGCCATTTATCCCACACACACAAGCATTGAAAAAAGCATTTATGTAGAGATACCCCCTCTGGTTGCCCTTTCAGAAAACTCACCGATTGAATTTTATATAGAGGGGAATGGTGAAGACTATTTGGATCTAAACAACACGCTTCTTTACCTGGTTTGCAAAATCACTGAAGCGGATGGCAGTGATATACCTGCAGCGGCCAAAGTGTGCCTTATAAACTACCCAGACGCCACAATTTTCAGTCAGCTGGATGTGACTGTCAGTGATTGACTCATCAGTCAGAGCAATAACTGTTACCCCTACAGGGCTGTCATAGAATCTGTGCTGAACTTCAGTGAAAAGACCCTTCTACCTAATTTACGACAGGGTTATTTTACAAAGACACCCTGGAAACATGAAATCGCTGGAGACAGAGATGGTAACAATGTAGGTTTTAATAAAGAAGCTCTTTCACATCTCAGTAGAGGGGTAGAACTGCTGGGACACTTACACACAGACTTGTTTTTTCAAGAGAAGTTGATGCTGAATGGTGTGGATATTAAAATTAAACTGACATGTAACAGGGACAGCTTTTGCCTGATGAGTGGAGATGCTGAGCCTTATAAGCTAAAAGTCATGGCCACCTCTCTGTTTGTCAAAAGGGTTAAAGTGACCCCCGGAGTTCGTCTGGGACACTTAGAAGCCCTGCTGACCTCCAATGCTAAATACCCTATAGACAGAGTGGGTAAAAAAGTGTTCAGCCTCCCTGCAGGCAGCAGGGTCTGCAACCAAGATCATTTGTTTTTGGGACAGTTACCAAAAATGATGGTCATGGGATTTGTTGACAATGATGCTTTTAGTGGTTCCTACACTAAAAACCCCTTTAACTTTAAGCATTATAAAATTAATTTTGTGGCTCTGTATCTGGACGGTGAACAAATCCCCACTAAACCTCTGCAGCCAGATTTTAGAAATGGGAATGCTGTGAGAGAATATTTTAATCTAGTACTAGCGGCAGGGAAATCTATGAAAGATCGCCCGCTAGTAGTTAACCGTTAGGAATTTACCCAAGGGTACACCCTGTTTGCCTTTGATCTCACTCTGGACCAAGAATGTGCTGATCATTATTCTTTAATTAAAACTGGGAACCTCAGAGCTGAGATCATATTTGCAGAAGCCATTCCACAAACAGTTAATCTCATTATCTATGCAGTGTTTGATAATGTCATTGAAATAAACCAGAGAAGAAATTTCATTTTTGATTATATGTGATAAACCATAAAAATGAACACAAAGCAGCTGGAAAAAATTGTAACCAATGACTCCCACATCCGTGACTGCTTTCTGGGCGTGTTTCCCTGTGATCTGCTACCCAAGGGGAGACTGAGAAATCTTCCCGCAGCACTAGTCATCAATACTGACCCCCATGACCTCCCTGGACAGCACTGGTTAGCTGTATACATTGGAGAAAATGGGACTGGGGAGTTCTTTGACAGCTACGGTTTTCATCCTGACAATCATGCACAAACGATTGTTTTTTTTTTAAACAGAAATGCAAAAAACATTTTGTACGAAAACACATAGTTACAAGATACCTTTTCTACCACCTGTGGATTTCACTGCATCTTTTTCTTACACCACAGATGCAAATGACTTTCTTATGATCAAATTTTAAAAATGTACTCTAATGATTTGATGAAAAATGATGCCATGGTAACTAGTTTTGTACGTCACCTTTTCAGGCATCTAAACATGTCAGGGCACGTATCAGTGAGGTGGCAACATGTTCAGATTTGTTTGTCTTGTAATGAATTTAAAATATGCAACCGCTTGTAATTTTATTCAAAACCAGTCACTTATAAAATCATATATAAACACTCATAATCGTGTGTCTCTGTGTGTTTTCTGTGTTTAAACTTGGGGGGGGCACCTGTGTTTAAACTTGGGGGTGCACCTGTGTTTAAAATTTTCAGATATGCAATGTCTTCAATAATGACAAAAATATATAAAATATAAAGGTATTTATTGTAAAAAAAAATGCCAATAACATACAACATACACCAGTGGTAACATCATGGATAAGATATAATAAACAAAAGCATCTCCTGTTAAAAAATGCACACTATATATACCATAGCACTGAGGTAGAATTATGATAAGCACCTTTTTCTAAAAACATGTTAACATATTTAACTATGAGGTAGGCTAACATGCATCAATATAAACACTTTTTTGTAAAAACAGGATTACATATTCAATATGAGGTAAATGGCTAACATAGGTTGTACACAGCAGTCACTGAGGTAGGATTACATATTTAATATGAGGTAAATGTTTAACATAGGCTGTACACAACAGTCACTGAGGTATCTAACATTCATACATAGAGATTGCATTTACGTTTTACATAGTGAGCCACGTAGGTTTCTTAAAAGACTTTTGTCTTTTGGGCGTCACTGACCATTGGTTAACTGGAGATGGCTGTGGCTGTTTTGCACCAGCTGCTGATTTCAGCCTTTCCACATAGCTCCTGTTTGCTGAGTGAGCAAACACTGAGGTGGGTATGTTAGACTCAGCCATTGCTTTGACAAAAACATCCCAGCCCTTTGGCTTTCTGTGGTCAGGGATTGTGTGAGTGGCTGTAGCCGCTCAAACCAAATCGACCATGTGAGACCCAGAAACAACAGTGCCTTTATACATTAATTCCCCCTTATCACTCCAAAACACAATATCCTTGTTCTTTGCCATATGCTTTAACAAAAGTTCAGCATTGGTTTTAGATCGATGAGAAACACTACTTAAAATGTCTTTTTCCATAGTATTAGGTACAGAAGCTGTCTCTGCCATGTCCGCAGGGGTGTCAGACATTGATTCATTTTCAGGCATGAGTAATGTCAAACTGGTTTTAGCTTGTTCTCCTTGTCTTACCAAAGTCAGATAGCGCTGTAACACAGCAGAGTACATTTTGGCTTTGTCATAGTCTGATAAATCAGTCCGGGACAGTATAGCTCTCATGTCAGTGTCCAAACTGTTAGTTGCAACTTTTCTCATATCCTGATCAGGGTAATTAGTTTTAATGTGATCCATCTGTTGCTGAGGTACCAAATACATTTTCTGAGTAAAATCCATTATCTGTTAGCCAGCAGGCCTGTGATCAAAGGGATGGCAATTCCCTAGCAGCGTTCCTATAAAAACACCTGTCTGAGTAACTATTTTATTTCTCCTTTTTAAGGTTATTTATTTATCACTTAAAGTTTTAATGACTCTCTGTTTTTTTTCAGCAAACCTATCTGTTTTGCTGACAGTGGAATATTTCCTTTGAGAGTGTTTAAGGCTATCTCAGCTATAGCTGATATCAGATCATCAGAGGCTGAACATGAAATAGCTTTTCTTAAGCTCGGAGGCCCTTTTACTAGTAACTTTAAAAACAGACAGATTTCTTTGCAGTCTTTTAGACATAATGACAATACAGTATCAAATATTTTTAGAAGCAGAATGTGTTTTTTTCATGACATATTCCACAGGCCAGTCAGGGGGAACATCCCACTACGCAGTCTATATTCATCTGGTGTATTGGATCTTAAATCAACCAGTAAATAACCATGAGGCTTTCTTGTGGCATCTTCAAAAGCTTCTAAGAAAAATTTTGTCTGACCAGGATACATCTGTCTAGCCAGAGTTATGATCTGCAGCTTGTCTCTGGGGTTTTTAAACAAAATCATGTATTTGGCATTTAGTGTGATGGTCCTGGTTTTTTTACCTTGACAGAACACATTCTGGACAATTAAATATATTGTCAATTGTTTATGATGACTGTACTTGGTAAACCCATACTCCACTTCACTATTTTGACAGGCAGAGTCCATCAAATCATCTATAACAACAAAATTTACCTTTCCAGGGGATAAGAGATCATTGTCAGCTAGTGAAATTGGTAGCCCCTACACAAATTTAATCTGAGGGAACTTTAACAGCAATTCATTATACAAAGGTTGCCAACAGCTGTAGAACCAGACAATATTTTCAGGCTTGTGTGATAAAGTGGCATCAGCATGTTCCAACAACTGTTTTATAAAGAAGCTTTTCCCACTATTAGAGGGGCCAGCCAACAGACAAGTAAAGGGATGCTGCAACCTGATATCCATTTTTCACAATCAGTATCCATAAGGAAGTGTTTTAAAATTGTCTTGTAAAACTCGCTTGTCATAAACTACTCTTTGGGTCTTGGATAGCATTTTTGTTTCAAGGGACCACTGCTTTTTATTCCTAACAATGCTGGGTTGACTCACAGGTAATTTCTTTATAGATCTGTGACCCCGTATAGTCAAAGACCAGGTCCTTCAGACTTTCAAAATGAATGTGTTTACTGCTGGCTACATTAAGGGTAAACCCTTTCACTTTAAGAACAACCGTTCCACTGGACAGCCTGTTTTTGGGCCTGTGGAAATGAACTCTGTAATGTGTTCATCTGCAGCAACTTCACTGGTCAGCTCCCCTAAATAATTGCCCAGAGGTGGGGCCCAGTCACCCGGTCTGGACACAAAAATGACAGAGTCTGTGTCGTGGTAAAGGCACCTGTCCTGTAACCTATCTAGCAGGTTGTAGAGTTCCACTCTGGCATATGCTGTTGTAAAACTAGCTATAAATATGTTGATATTATTGGAATTTGGGTAATGATCGCTGGTATATTTCCAGTCAAACAAACTGTTTCATCATCGATGAAAAGCATGATGCATCATCTGATAAAGATGAAACATACTGAAACAATTTCTGTGGGTCTGTTAATATGTTGTGGTTGGCAAATTAGCTTCTGCCCAAATTTGCCCCAAAGAGAATTTAAAAACAGTTTAGATATCTGTCTCCTTGCTGGGTTAACAGCTATGGCTGCAGGGTTCAAATGTACATTTTCCCTTTCAGAATACTGTTGTATGTACCTGACTTTATCCTCTTCATTTTTTACCCATGTAGGGAAACATAAATGTTAATGATTTTGTAGCCTTTTTCCAGTGCCAGGTTTAGTTCTACAGTACAGTAGGTACCTGTAAGTGACCTTTGCTCATCATCATGTGTGCATGATGTTGTTTGAAGTCTATTTTCAGCGCATGCATGACATAATGTAAACACAAGTTTTTCACCAATCCTGGATGGCAGCACTGGAAAGAAAAGACCTCTGGGGTAAGACTTTTACTTTTGCTAAACCAAAGTACTGAGTGAGGTCATCAAAATTGTCATAAATGATGTCAGGATGACCGACTGGATACTGTTTGGTTTTGTTAACAAAAGGGTAGAGGCTGGTAAAATCATAATAGTGTATTTTCTCATCAGGCTGCATCTTATAGTACAGACAAATGGCATTTGTTCTCCCCCCAAACAGTGACTGCCTAGGTTCAGTGGCTGTGGTAGCTGCCTGTCCCTCAAGAAATTATTCAAACCCTGATCTGTAGTCAGCATTGCTTTCCATTCATGTTCCCACAATACTCTAATGGCAAAACCCTTGCTTTTAGAAAATGAAATTTGTGCATGGTCCTATTGAATAACTGTCCAAAACTAGTCCCTGTCATGTGGTTTCTATCTTTCTCACAGTAACAGATGTTGCAGCCGTGAAAAAAACAACCATTAAATTCAAATGCTGTGGGTATTCCATTTATGACAGAATAGCCATCCAAAAATAGAGACCCACCTTAAATTCACCACCCCTTAGCGCATGCTGAATAGAAATGTTTTCTTTCTCAGATATGTACATAAGCCACTGAATAGCAGGTGTGGAGTATCTCTTCAATTGTCTGTGGTAGTTGTCTGGAAGGAGAATAGCAACAGTGTATTCTTTCAAAAATAAAAATCTGTACATGGCCATGCAGACTGAGGCTATTGTGACTTACTGGAAGGGGTCTAAGGATACTGTTTCATACTCCACTGTATCACCGTCTGACTGTTTTAAAACCCTTTTGGTTGTCATGTTCATCACTTCTCTCCTAAATCTGACACAGGCTTTTCAAAGAATTTCAACATCTAACTGACAATAGTAGCGAAGCTCTCTTTTCAGATTGAATTCTCTATGTTGGTTAGCTAGGTACCATTGCAAAAACTCTTGCTTTTCTGCAGCATATATTCAGAACCATAAAACTGAGCATCGGCAGGGGGCCTACATAATTTTCATTAGCCTTGGTGTTAAAAAAATTGGGGAAGTAACCTTTAGCAATCTCATTCTCAAATCCAAGGGCTGCAGGATTTTGCTAGTTTAAAAGGAAGAAAACAATGGCTGTCAATAAATCTGATGTGTAGGGATGTCACCGTGACACAGAGTACTTTTCCTCCTTGTGTGAGCAATTTAATATCAATTCTTTCCTTGACCAGCTGGCTAACGATAAAATAACTGTCATAGCCTTTGGTATTGTGTGCTATAAATGTGTAGTGTCTAAATGGTGCATCAATAAAATGTCCTACAAAATCTTTTATACAATCTTCCCCTTCGAATTCCCAGGACCTCTCCCCATCTAGTTGCTTAGCATACACAAAATTTGGTATGTGCACCCCCATTTCTTGTGTGGCTTCAAAATCAAACAATATATATATATTTCTCAGAGATTTTTACATCTGTGAGTGGTGACATGTAACACAGATGCTTGTCTGCTGTCATGAAAGAACCACATCTGTTACACTGAATCAATTTACATGTATGAGATCCCTTGTAAAAGACAAAACATTGTTCACACAGTTTCATGGATTTACAAGACCCTGTACTCCCATCAGCTCTAGCTAAATGTCTTTCTAGGCATGCTAAAGACCTACAAATCTTTTTACATTTGGGGCAATATTCTGTACCAGTTTCCTTTTCGAGACAACAGGGATTGAAGCAAACTTTGCACTGTTGTGCACAGATATGATTTCCCTTATGGCTATAGGCTACATCACAATATTCACAGAGGTACCCTGCGCCGATGAATTTTTTTACATTTGTCATACCATAAAAATGTCCATCATGTAATAATACAAACAGTATTTTAGGAAGTCTTTCTGGACCTGTTGAAAATGTTTGCTAGTTTCCTTCATTATGATATAAAATCTTAATTTTGACTCCCAAAAAACGTTCAAACTGGGACACATCACTAAAAGTGACAGGGGTTTGGTCTGACAAACCTAGCTTAGTGTGCAATATTTTAGCCTTGTTCAACAACTGACTGTCAATCATATGTGGATTTAAGAGTGCGAGAATGGAGCCACCAAAACACAAACTATTATCTCTGTTATTTAAATCAATCAAGTATCGTCTCTTTTTTTGTAAAATCCTGTTATACAAGATGCAGCTCAGTGTCTGTCTCCCTCCCACCCCCGAACCCTGGTGGTTCCTGATAGTAGTTACCACGAGATGTATAGTGTCATCAGTAATGATTTCCGTATTGCTCTGTAGCATATCAGCTATCTGATCTAAGAAGGTGGCAGCATTTAATTCATTAAGGCGTGTTTTCCTTAGAACAAGGGTTGATTTAAAGAAGCAGCATTTAATCTTACCTGTATAAAGTCACCAGAACGAGTTTTTCTCTTCACACTGTCTAACATATTTTCTATAGCCTGGTGCATTGCAGCAATAGCCTCTGTAAAAGATTTTATTTTATCTAGATTTATAAACTTATATCTTTGATGAAATTCTGTAGCATTATTTTTTTTAAAAATGCGTTCATATTGCTGCACAGATTCTAAAAATACTGTAGGGGGCGACCTGTTTGCCAGTTTATCATCATGATGGTTTTCTAATTCAGACTGCTGAACATTAGCAACATGCTGTAACAACCTACGTTGTAATATTTTCTTGGCAAGCTTTACTCTTCTTATCAACTTTTCTCGGATTGTTTTATTTTTTACCCAGAATTTTCTTTTTTGACTCTATTTCTTATTTTTTTTTCATTTTGTTAGTGCTGCCACCCTTTGTACTCAGCTTGTGAGAGCTTCTGTGCTTTCATTTTGCAATTTTATTTTTGTATTTGGCCACTGTTTCCTCCAAACTCCTGTACTTTTCATACATGTGGGCAGCACTTGCCATAATTTTCAACTCTTTGCATGAGAACTTAGATGCACGCACTAAACCAAGCACACTGCTCAATAAAGTACCTAAACTTTTAAAAAGCTCAGATTTATACATCTGATCGTAATCCTCACTAGATAATCTGCCCTCAATTACCAAGGCATTAAACAAACTATCAACTGTTTTAAGAATATAGGCTTTCCTAACATTGAGCATGTCAATGTCCCTTTCTTTAAACCTTTGGTCAGAAACTCTTGAGCTGCTGCTCATAGATGCCTGTACAATATTTATAGGCACATTTTGACCATTATTTACACCAGAAAAAACTCTTGAGCTGCTGCTCGTAGATGCCTGTATGTCATTTGCAGTTACGGAAGGTATATTCTGTTCATTAATGACACCAGCAGAAACTCTTGAATGCCTTTGAAAAACATCACATTCATGTAATGGTCTCTTTCTTCCTCTCTCTCCTGCAGGGGGTCACTGTGCTGCTGTTTAAAAACAGAAAATACACCCTTGTCACTACTTTCAGTATTTAAAAACTTTTATAAGACAAAATTTAAACTCTAAAACCTGCAGCATCTACTATTTCTAGTTAAAAATAAAAAATACACACCTTCTGTAGTGGTAAACTGTGGATTAGCCAGCTCATCAAACGTTTGGATAAGGTCCTCGTCTACAGCCCATGGTTCCATTATTACTTGTTAAATGTTTTAAAAAATTCTTTTAGCTCAAGAAGTAGTTTTGGCAGTCTCGCTCTGTCCTTTGTCTTTAGCACTCCAGCATCTTAAACCCTTATATAGATTGTGTAAAACCACCCTAGTACGTGGCTACTACTGAAAAATGTTCAACATCTGGTGCTGTCAGTCCAGCGCCCCACCCATCCCCATAGAAAAAATATATAAAAGCCCTCACAAAACTGCTTACATGTTTTTCTGCAACTCAGAGTAATTGTTGGGTGTAGTATTGACTTTTTTTGGCTTCTCCCTCTTATAAAGGGAGGAACAATAACCGCTTTTTAACCACTTTCTATGTAAATGAAATACAGATGTTGTTTTAGTCTTAAAGACACAAAAACATCCAGCCCCCTGATAACAGTACAAGGGGGTGCAAAGAGCCCATCTCTATTTCACATCTACATATATGACATTGCTTTCCTATGTGTCTAATGAGGAACACACATACACATACACACACAGAGTCTACACACACTGCCCATAGCTCCATGCCCTCCAGAAACACCATGTGTAGTTCAAACCTACACATGACTGCATTTTCCTACATTTCTAATGAGGAACACACACACACACACACACACTGCCCATAGCTCCATGCACTCCAGAAACACCATGTGTATTTCAAACCTACACATGACTGCTTTTTCCTACATTTCTAATGAGGAACACACACACACACACACACACACACACACACACACACACATACATACACACACAGAGTCTACACACATTGTCCATAGCTCCATGCCCTCCAGAAACACCATGTGTATTTCAAATCTACACATGACTGCTTTTTCCTACATTTATAATGAGGACACACACACACACACACACACACACACACACAGCCAGCATGTTGCAATGTTATCCAGAGAAACTGTTGAACCATTTTATTTACACAGAGGTCCCCCTGTTTTAGCTTATAAATGTTACATGCATATACATAAAGGTATCCTTTTGGTGCAAGTTTGACACAGTCCTACAGATGCATGTTAAATTATTTGTATATTGTTATAAAAAAACAGAAAAAGGGGTACTCGCACAGGCAGATGAATTTCCCTCGGGGGGGTCTCCACACAGATCTGTGAAACCTCTGCACAATCAGGTTGTCTCCTAGATACTTATTTCTGAAAATATGCTAATAAAAAACATACACATGCCCTTGCACTTATACCCCAAGCCTACAGGGGGCACATAACACTACATAAACCCAAACTTATTTTTGGGGTGGGTGGGGCCACGGTGGTGAAGAGGGACAGGGCTTCGAGTCAGGATGGTGGGGTGTAGGAGAAAGGGGGGGCAGGAGTTCAAGCTAGCATGGTGGGACTCTGGTTCCAGCCAGGATGGTGTGGCAGGGGTTCGAGGAGTGTACAAGGAGGAGGGGCGTAGGATGCTTACAAAATGGTGGGTGGCAGGGTTTGAGGAGTGTACGAGAATGAGGGGCACAGGACGCTTATAAAATGGTGGTAAACTCATAAACATACAAATAAAATGGTGGTGTTAGGTCACTTCCAGGGTTTCAGTGTGGGCCATTTCCTGCACAAGTGGCAGGACATGGGTTTGAACGAGTGTCATTTCCTGTGCAAGGGGCAGGACATGGGTTCGAGGTTGTCTCACTTCCACCAGAAGTGGGCAGGGCTAGCACATTTTAGGGAGGGACTTCTGGTTTAACAAGGGACGATTCTGAATGGTCCATTCTAGACCATGCCCACCTGTCAAATGATGTGGCATGCACTGATTGGCTGAAATTTAACATTTGACGAGATATATGAACTTATGCTACTAGCCATGAATCAGTTTAAAGTATATCTCGCCTGTAGTTAGTTGTTGGGATGTTAGTGAGTGTGACCATGTGCTCTATATTGTAAATAAGAGATTTTAAAACAAATAATTAAAGTGAGATGATAGGCAAATAAGAAAGCTGTCATCAATGATTTCAGTGTGACATCTACTTCATACACCTGTGTGTTTGATGCATGCCTTGAGCGCGAGGTGATAGGGCAAAGGTCACTCAGTGAATACTGTTTATTCAGGCACACCGGAGTAAGGAAAAAAAATAAATAAATAAATGAGCGCCGAAAGTCCCAGCCAACGCAAGTCAAACAACCATTTGCATCTGAAATTGGCTACAGATTCAAAAGAAACACATTGACACATGTGTTTTAATGATTACTTTTATTCCACTGTCTGTATCTGTAGGGGAAAAGGTTAAACATTTATTATAAGCTTTGTGTTGATCTTTGTCCCACTAGGCTACTTGCTTTTTAAAGCACTTTACTGCAACATCAGTTGTTTCTTGCCTGGTATTCTCCTGTTTATTTTATCCCCCCCAATTGCCTTCACCTTCACTGACTCACTTGTTTACTGTCCCACCAGGCAGCTCTTATATGCATTTGCTTTTTCCATTTAAATAAGAATGGTGCAGTACCTCAAACTCCAGTGAATCTGGCTGCACAATGTACTGCTTTTGAATGGAAGTCACACTCAAACTTGATGAAGAGGTGCCATAGATCCCATGCACATACAAGGTTTTTGAGGGGACACCACAATTAAATGAGTTGGGACTGAACTAAATGGAAAGTTCCCAGAGCAAGCCAAGGGTTTTTAAGCCCTCCGGTACATGGCGATGACAAAACTGAATGGTACTGCCAGTTTTGTGATTGGACTAGTCCAGTTCTGGCTGCACACTACCATACATCACCAGGGGCCACCAAGTGGGTTGGGGAGTAAAAAAAGACACTAAAAATGATGAAAATGAACTAAGTTTAAATGTGAAACCCCACAACAGTCCACAAGGAGAGTCTGAGGCACTAATATTAGGGTTGAGTGAGTGAAATAAAAGTATTTTTGCTCTACAAGCACAGGACATGCTGCAGGAAGACACCAGAGGTTCGTACAAGACTAGGGGTAGGCTCATGCATAACATTAAATAAATGCAAATCTTACAACCGAAACACGTTTGTGCAACAGAAGCAGTAATTATAGGGGACAATCTCAAACTTTTTTTTGTTAAATTTACATCTAGGATTAGTCCTGAGGCATTATGTGAGTGACATGGTACAATGTCACAAAATGGGATAATTTCTTAAAGGGGAAATGTAACACTTCAGGTGGTGCCACAGCATAAAAAAAACATAACAACATAGCCCGATGTTATTAAAGTTGTGTCTTTATGCACTATAGAACTGAGGAGAGTTGGCATGGAGAGATTATAATGTTTATTTAAGAATTTACATGCCACTTATTTACAAGTGATGCAAGTCTCTCCAGTGCTGTGCACAGACATATATTTAGAAAATGGGCTTGGAAAATAAATTAATCTGACTGGCCAAAAGGCCAAAAACAAAGTGTAAATTCGGGGTGCCCCATTACTTAGTATATCGCTGGGCAGGGCACCCTCAATTTTCAAACTGGATAGCCTCCATGATATTCTTTCACTTAGCCAGAGGAAAAACAAACTCTGCCCCGCTACACAGACACACGCACAAACCCTGCCCACAAATTCTTCTCCCATTCATTCCTATAAAAAAATAACCCCATTCCAAAGATTAATCCACATTCCTACCAAAAACAAAATCGTAACTCTGTCTTCAAGAAAGCCAGTCACCCACCATGACCCGCTCCATGAATACCAGCACCTAAAGGAAGTGCAGTCTTGTGCACCTAGCGCTACCACTAACACAATTAAAACTAGCTCTTCTCATAAATCTGCAGCATCCCATTCCCCAGCTCAAGCAAAGAAATACACAAAACCACAGAATAAAACAGCAATATAACACTTTTCACATTATTATTTTCCTTGGCTCCTCAATGTAAGGCTTTGGATGTTTCATCCCAACTCAGCAGCCATGCACCAGCTATCCAGCTAAAACCCATGAGCAACAGTTCGTCGGGGGGGGGAGTAAAACATGGTTCATCAGGGATTTTGCAGGAACATCAGGAAAGTGAAATGTATTTTATTATCAGCATGCTGTGGGGAGTGTGTGTGGGGGTTGGGGTGAGACAAGACCTGAAACCAACATCTCCTGCCCCAGTATTAAAAGAAACAGAGCAAAAAAAGCATTAATGTTGGAAAAAGAAAATAAAACAAAAGAAAAGTGGAGATGATAAACAAAACTTTTTTGGGGGGACACTAAAAAAACAGCCTGCTGTGAAGATGGCAACTCTATACAATTTACTTTTTGGTTTTTGATAACTACACAGTCTCTACTAGGACTGAAGTCATTCATTATCAAACAGGTGGAGGAACTATTTCATTAAAAAAATGTTTTAAATTAATTTATTAACATTTTTTAATTAAATTTAATTTTTACAGTGCCTATATTCTAAGCACAGTAATACCCTCCAGGGTGAGCTTTTTTGGGAAATACCAGACCTTCCAGGGGCTACAAGGCCCTCCACCTGCCACATTGGGCCTCATTACAGCCCTTGGTGATACAATATTTCCCAATAAAGCCCACCCTGTCAGGTATTATTGTTTACAAATGCATTGCAAAAAAACTCTGTTACTGCATCAGTTGGGATTCCTATTACAGCAACAAATGTACAGAAATTCATTGTTATGGTTCACAACCCTGTCACACCACCCTACCCTCCACATGCCAACAGGCATTGGGTGTGCCTTGGGGTTGTTGAACCCAACTCTCACCACATTCCATATGTAAGGAAGCTGAGATGGGTACAGTACATGAGAATGGGGAGAAAGTTAGGCCAGATTACCCCAAGGCACACCCCAACACCTGTTGGTGTGTGGAGGGTGGGGTGGTTGGGTGGGGGGTGGTAGGGTCAAGAACCCTAACAGCAAATTTTAATACTTTTGTCACTGTAGTTGGAATCCTATCTGATGCATTAACAGAGTATTTTTGCAATTAATTTCTTCACTTTTTGAGATAGTATAATAGTATCTTTATTTTACTGTGGGAGCATAGGGTCATTTGAATCCTCCACTCCCATCACTCCGTAGATGTGCATTTGTATGTAGATGTGGAAGCACAGAGCCCTCTGGACCCTGCGCTTCCATGTGTCAAACAACAATGACAAAATTTTCAGCATAGTCATCTTATTACCCCATCTCATGTACCACGGTACAAAGAAATTGTGAAATGCAAGACAAAACGTAATTATGTGCAACTGCAATGCCATTCTGTGCCACAGGTGTCAAAACATATTTGGGGCAGGATGTGAAAAATGACAGTTGCACTGTTCATGAAGTGGTGTGAAAAAATTGCAATGTTGAAAATTTAACAGCAGAATATTGAAAAGTACCAAAGTTATCAGGTGTATACAATAAACTCAGTGGACCCATGTAACTTGGGCATTTTTAAGAATTTTTTCACCAAATCTTGATCATGACCTTGTTAAGACCCCACTTCATGAACACTGACACTGTCATTTTGTTAATCAGTCCCAAAAGGTTAATTCATGCCGCGAACATATCATTTTGTGCCACAGGTGTGAAAACAAGTTTCGGGCCAGATGTGAAAAATTACAGCTGTACCTTTTCATGAGGTGGTATGAAAAAATTGCAATTTTGAAAATTTGGAGTGAAAATATACACAACTGCCAAAGTTATGGCATGTGCATAAAAATTTCAACAAATGTTTTTTGGTATTTTTGCAGCAAATTTTCAACATGGCCTTTTTGGGACCCCTCCTCATGAACACTGGCACTGTCTTTTGTTACTCAGTTCCAAAAGGTGATTTCATGTAGCATCTGCAAAATCACCTTACAGGTCTGAGTAAAGAAAAAACTGTGACTGTGTTCATGAGATGAGGTCCCAAAAAGCCCATGTTGGAAATTTGGTGCAAAAATTCCTTAAAATGGTTGAGATATCAACATGAGTTCAAAACACCATTGACAGCCATTATACAGCACTTACCTTAATTCTTCAGTTTGCTGTTCAGCATTGATGAGTGCAGATGTGTCCCAGTCCACAGAAGATGATAGCCACCAACCTCCATTGCAAAGTATAGGGCAAGTGGGGGTGTGGGGTGTTGGGTGCTCAGTGGGAGGGTAAGGATGGTAGAGGTGGTTGGAGGAAATGACAAGGGAACTTTTCCTTTTTTCCAGGAGAAAACAGCAAGACATTGGAGAACTGTTTTATTTTTCTACAGGGTTCATTTTATGATGTTTGGGGACACTGGGTATGGGCTCCCCAGTGTCTCACACTGCTGGAGGGGGGAGGGAGCTTACAGTGGCAACAATGGGATTGGGCATCCCACTATCAGCAAAACATATTTTGTATTAATTAACATTCGTCTGCCCCTTCCCCTTAAATTCACTGAAATGAGGAAAAATATTTTTTTTAGGAAAACACCTATAAGTGTTTACTTAAAAGGGCCCAAGGAATCTGATTCTGGCATTTATTTTAAATGCAGTCCAAAAAAATACGAGCACCAGCAAGTTTTCATAAAATTATCTTTGCTTTTCAAACTGCAGTGTTGGAGGTTTGATTGCTTCACAAGAGAGAATAGCTTCAAAGGCTCTGGCCAGTCCTGAAAAAGCATAAAAAAATAGTTCTGGACATTTAAAAAGAAATACCAGTATTGGATTCCTTGGCCCCTGTAATTTAGGGTCAGTACAGTTAGGATTGGTGGGCCACTTTAATGTTAAACCCCAATATTTGCACTTTAATAACTTTTCAACCATTTGTCCCACTTGCCTGAAATTTTGCATGTGTGGCGTCCAACCATAGATTGCTGGATCTGTAAAGTTTTGTTCCAGTCAGATGTGCAGTTGCAGAACTGTAGAGTGTCAAAAAAGAGAAAAATCCATTTTTCGGTCAGGCTTAATGGACTGAAGAATGTGTCTGAATGGATTCAAATTTGCATGCCTATATGTGGCCTGGGTTAAACTGGTGCCTTCTGAAGATTTGGTGAAATAATCTTAATCCATTCAAAAGTTATACAAGTTTTTCATGTCCCATATTAGCCTATGGGAAAATGTATATGTGCACTGTGAAAACCTTCACTAACACATTTTTGTTGTCATGCTCTGGAATTTTGTTTTCATGCTGCTGCCATCTTATTTTCAGCTAGAGAGAGATAAAAAATTATGTAAATCAAAAATGCTGCCTCTTGCTGAACACCAACACTTGTGTTTACCTAATCAGGTCCTGAGGAGCATGACCCTGGCATTAGTTTTTGTACATGTAGCCTGGAAATATGCTTTTCAACATTTTTCCACCATCTCGCCATTTTGTTGCTGCAAAAACATTTTTTCTGTGCACGGTAATGACCTCGCACACAAAAAAAGGTGGCTCAGCAACATATTTTTGTGCTTGAAAATGTTCCCATTATAGAGATAGGAGTGCCACAAACACATTAAAGTAATCGTGAAAACACTGCTCAAAAACATTTCCCCATGTGATGTTGTATTTGTCACTTAATTGTGCCAAGGTGGATAGTGTTTTGGGGCTGAAATTTGCAGGGTGGCAAGCCCTGGTCCCATAGATGTGCCTTTTGGTGGTTTGGTCCCAAAACATTCAACAGGCCCATAGTTATAGTGTTCAGAAGTTGAGAAATTTCCCATAGGATTGCATTGCTGCACCCGTATCTCAAAAATGATTTGAGATACAGATTTTTTGCTACCCACAGAAGCACGTGTGGAGGTTTCAAAGTCATGATTATAACTGCAATGGAATTTTTCCGCATTTGCTCTGATTACTGAGATATTGACAAATAAGGGTTACAAGGGTTCCTTTTCAGTACTGTGGGGCCACTGTATTGCTCCATATTTATGTGTACGTGGAGCACAGGGCCAGAAAGGCCTGTGCTCCCACATATGCATGCCATAATGCAAAAAATGGGCAATGTGAAGTAATCAGAGGGCCCGAAGGGCCTGTACTCCCACAGACACATACCACTAACCACTTACAGTACACTTTCTCAAAAAGAAGGGAATTCATTGCAAAAATCTCTGTTAATGTATCAGTTAGGATGGATATCACAGTGACAAAACTTTGGAAATTTTATGTCAGGGTTACCACCTCTACCACCCCAGCCTACAGGCACCAACAGCATTGGGGCATGCCATGGGGTCACCAGACCTAACTCTCACTCAAAATGGTATGGGAAGGTGCCAAGTGAACTGTTAAGGGAAAGGTGTTCCAATGCTGCAGAGCATAGTGGGAGAAAGCACTGGAACCTTGTAGGTTTTACACTTGGGAACATGGAGGAGAGCATTATCAATTCAGCGTATACATATATATATATATATATATATATTTATACAATAGGGGTGAGAAACAATTTCATTTAATAAAAAGTAGTGTTCTCACTGCCATTGAATAAATCCTGTGTGGTGTATGCACTGTGATAATATCATACATTTACACATACAGTGCATACATCAGCAGGTGATATTAACACAGTGCTTATGTCAGAGAACCTACATTTCAATTCACCTGCCTAACCGAACTACTTTCAAAGCTGTACAAATTAAAATGAAAGTCACCTATGACAATAGCAGATCTCAGCAGGTTATGCACGAATCTCTCATGTTGACAGTAATAATATTAATCCTCTTTCTGTTCATGGGGCATCGATACAATAACCAGACAAGGAAAAGACACTGCGATATCAACTCTGAAAGCTGCTCTGATAACTGAAACAAACTGACACAACCACTGAGTTCAGCAACAAGCAAGTGAAGCACCAAGAAATTGAAATAGCCCCCCAAAATAAAAAAGAAGTCCCCAAAAATGTACCAGAAAGCAATAATAACTCCGGTGAACTAAACTGGCAGTGACAACAAACTGAAAGCATGTCTGCTGAAGTGAACTGGAACACTGTGGGAAAATAAAATAAACACACTGTATTGAGCACTACATAACCCCTAAAAACAATAAAATAAACTCAATAAAATACACCCAAATGAATAAAAATTAAAAATAAATCCTATGTATGGCATAGCACACCAACTCGAATGCCAGAATGCAGTCCAACCCACAAACAGAAACCAATCAATCAGGACACATGCTGAAGCAGAAGCCACCCAATCAGGACACACGCACAAGACAAACACCCAATAACATTACAGGAGCCTTTCATAAAACCAACCAATCCCAAACCACAACAGCCACTCATTCATAAAACAAAACTAAGTTCATTGATGCAGATGAATCACACGTGCAGAGAACCACCACCATACGAAAAAGCACCCACAAAAACAACAAAATAACAAATATTCAACAACAACAAAAAATGACAGAGACAACCACAGTAAACATGAAGGCCCTATTGTATAAATCAAATACATGATGGGCAGGAGTGGAATACAGCAGATATTTGAACTCATGAAGAGTAACCTCAGGGACCATGACTCATGGCTCCACTATGCTAAACCACTCATGAGATAACCCAAGGTCAGTCTTCACTCATTCAAATATCTGCTGTATTTCACTCCTGCCCATCATGTATCCCGTAATTATACAATATTGGTGAGAAGAAATTTGCTATAATAAAAATCTCACTACCATTGAATAAATCCTGCATGATGTACTGTATACACTGTAATAATATCTTACAATTATACACACTCTGCATATATCAGCAGGTGATATCATTACAGTGCTTACAATGGAGAATCTACCTTTCAAGTCACCTGCCTGACTGGACTACTTTTAAATGGAAATCACCTGTTAGACTAGCAGATCTGAGCAAGTAATTTGTGAATATCTTGTCCTGACAGTCAAACTGCACAAACGGCACACACGAAGGGATCACTGTGGGGATCTGAAAAGAAACATGACTCCGGTGAAGTTAACCGGTGGTGACAAGAAACTGAAAGCAGCTGCTGAAAACCTCTGGTGAAGTGAACTGGAACACTGAGCAAACATAAAATAAAATCACTGTATTAAGAACTACTTTCCCCTGAAAAACAATAATATAAACTCAATAAAATGCCCCCAAATAAATAAGAAACAAAAATAAATGCTATGTGCAGCATAGCATGCCAACTTGAATTCTGGAAGAAAATCCCAACCCCCAAACAGAAACCAAAGGATCAGGACACACGCACAACCAGAAACCAAATAATCATAACACACTTACAAAAGAAACACCCAATGACATTACAAGAACAGCAGCCATTGATAAAATCAACCAATCTGAAACCACAACAGCCACTCTTTCACAAAACGAAACTCAGTTCATTCATTGAGACAAATCATACATGCAGAAAACAACCACCATAAGAAAAAGCACCCACAAGAAGTCAAAATAACAAAGATTCCACACTAAAAATAACTGAAAAAACACAGTGAACATGAAGGTCCTATTGTATAAATCAAATACATGATGGACAGGAGTGGAATACAGGCAATATTTGAACTTGTGAAGAGTGACCTCAGGAACAATCATCCATTGCTCCAATATTCTTCCGTGACTCCACTAAGCTCTGCCACTCATAAGGTAACCAAGGTCACTCTTCACTCATTCAAATATCTTCATTATTCCACTCCTGCCCATCATGAATCCCCTGGCTATGTATATTGTCTATTCTTTACTCCTATGTGGGCATTTGTCAGTTTTTTCTTTCCAAAACAAACACTTCTATACAAATTACCCTAGTATGCTGGCTATGCAGTGGTCCAGCATTTTCCCAGGATCCCCTTTATTAAGGGGTCAAGAAGGAATTTTCCAGGCAGTGCTTGTAAATAGTGTTAGTCTAAGTATCACAATAAAAGAGGGGTTATCTATTTTAATGTGTGCTACAAATGGTTGCTTATTTTTTATCTTTTTTGGTGTTATTTACTGCTTGTTTTTTCACCTTCTCTTGGAATTCTGTCACATGTATGTTTTTTTTTTTTAATCTGGTTCAATTGGCTTGATTTTTTTTAAATAAAATGTTTAAAATTACATATTCTGTCTATGGGCCAGATATTCAATGCACTGCGCCTAGTGCAAAGCTGTAGCACTGGAATAGCACTGGATTTGCGCCAGGCTGCAATATTCAGAAGCCCTAATAATGCCAGCACTGTGTGATAGTGCCAACACTAAAAGTAAATATATGCTGTGGTGGGAGTTAGGGGATTGGCCATGACTACTGGCTGCGTGGCATATTCAAATGTATAGCACCATGCTATAGGCATTAGTGTAACCTGTAGCAAGGTGCTAAATTCCACCGAAAAAAGCTGCCGGTAATGTAGTGGTGCCCCCCTCCCAGCATGATCCCGAGCTCTGGTGGCAACAATAGGCACAGTAATCCCTGGTGTGCTAGTGGTCCCCCATCAGCATGATCCCCGACCCCTGTAGCCATGGTAATTTAATAATTTTTCTGGTGCTGTAGTGGTCCCACCAGCCCCCAAGCACGATCCCCAACCCCCGAAGCCATGTTAAATTCATAATTTCCCTGGTGTTCTAGTGGTTCCCCCAACCCCAAGCATGATCCCTGACCCCCGTAGCCATGTTACTTTCATAATTTCCCTGGTGTTCTATTGGTCTCACTACCCCCACAAGCATGATCCCTGACTCCCAGTATCCCTGAAATGACAGCAAAACCTGGTGGTCTAGTGGTCTCCCCCCAAGTGCGCCACCCATCCTCCTGTAGACAGACTAGGTACAGCGCCAGCGACTGGCTCAGCCCTCCTCTCACCACCATGGCTGGCTGCTGACTGCTGTATGCATTAGTGCTCAGCTGTGCGCTCATGCATACCGCAGTCGGCGGCCGCCATGGTGGTGAGAGGAGGGCTGAGCTGGTCACTGGTGCCGTACCTAGTCTATCTATGGGAGGACAGGCGGCGCACTTGGTGGGGCCACTAGACCACCAGGTTTTGCTGTCATTTCAGGGCTACAAGGAGTCAGGGATAGTGCTTGTGGGGTAGGCGGCCCACTAGAACAAGAGGGAAATTATGAAATTAACATGGCTATGGGGGTCATGGATCACACTTGGGGGGATCACTAGAACACCAGGTAAATTATGAAATTAATATGGCCAGTGGGGTCAGGGATCACGCATGGGGGTGGGGGGACCATTATAAACACCAGGAAAATATGAAATTAACATGGCTACAGGGGTCGGGGATCACGCTTGGGGGTTGAGGCAACCACTAGAACACCATGGAAATTATGAAATTAACATGGCTACGGGGTCAGGGATTCAACTTAGTGGGTGGGGGGACCACTAGAACACCAGGGAAATTATGAAATTAACATGGCCACGGGGGGTCGGGATCACTCTTGGGGGGTGAGGAGACCACTAGAACTCTAGGGAAATTATAAAATTAACATGGCTACAGGAGTCAAGGATCACACTTGGGGAGTGGGGGGACCACTAGAACACCAGGGAAATTATGAAATTAACATGGCTGCAGGGGTCATGGATCACCCTTGGGGTGGGGGGACCACTAGAACACCAGGGAAATTATGAAATTAACATGGCTATGTGGGTCAGGGATCACGCTTGGGGCATGGGGGGACCACTAGAATAACAAAGTCACTTGTGTGTATCAAGTATATATATGCATGGGTGCGTTGTATGCACTCATACCTCCTGACTGTCCCTACTATTTTGGGTGGTCCCTGATTTAGCCTCCAAATGTTCCTCTGTCCCTCACAGAATATGTATTACTGTGACAGAACAGTGGGGATAAACCTCACACATTCATGTCACACAAGACTATTACAGACTGGTTCTGCTTCTGAAACTGCTTCTTAACACAAATCCCATTATCCTATCAGCATTCTGAGTGCATACCTCTTAAACTGTGTCCCTGATTGTGGGTCTTTATCCCTAATCCTTTGAAGTCTTTGCCCTTCTCTTGGGCAAGGGGTTGTGAGGTATGTATGCTCCGACTGTGCCTGCCATCACACAGTTCCTGCTGCTTCCAGCCTGTACTTCTGTTCTGACCAACAGGGGATGCTGTGGGCATGACTTCACCTGCAGCGTCCAGCCTGTACTTTCATTCTGACTAAAAGGGGGAGTTTTGTGCTCCATGCAGTAGCACTGGGCAAACTGCATGGTAATGTATGCTAAGCAGCACCTAATGAGATGCAAATATACCTGTTTGCCCACGGATTACCTAAGTAGGCTCATTTGCATTGGAGCTTTGAATATAGCTCCTGTCTGCCCCAGAATAACCAGTTTTCACTGGGCTAATGGGTTAGCACTGTGCAGTCAGGTTAGCCCCAGGCAAACCTCACTTCAGCATAGCACACTAAGCACAGATCTGCAGTGTGTGGCTTACAGTGTTGTTTGCAGTCATACCTCTCAACTGTCCCTGATTTTCAGGTACGTCCCTGAATTTACCTTAAACTTTTACTCTGTCCCTCCCACAAATTGTGTTTCCATGACCAAACAGTGGTGGTTGTTGGCATAACATAATGTCAGACATTAATGTTACAGACATGTTCTTCCTTAAACAATGAATTTTATACTACATTGCTTTTTCTACCAGCTTCCTGAGTGGATATCATCAATTTCTAAGGTGTGTCCCTGATTTTAGACCTTTGTTCCTGATTGTTTTAAGCCTTGTCCCTGATTTATGAGTCAGGAGGTTGAGAGGTGTGTTTGCAGTAGCTGTGATACATCTCTGTGCAATCACACACAATGTTCTCCACCTGCGACACTTGCTTGCTACAGAGTCTAATGAGCTGCAGCTGCAGTTTGCACTTCCCTGTTGCTATATTCAGTGCTGTCTTATTCCCGGGCTATTTTTACCCTCCACTCCCAGATCAGTTTGCCCGGCTTCCTTAGACTGCTATATTCAGCAGAATTAGGACAGGGCTATTTCCTTTTGAGCTTGCTTTGTGCTCCGGGCTAAGCAGTGCTAATTTAGCCCCGGGGCAAAGTTTTGAATATCTGGCCCTATGTGTATTAATTTCTTTTAACATTTCAAAACTATAGAATTGATACTCAATATTACTGTAAACGTTTTAAGTGCACTGGCAATACTTTTTCACTGAATTAACAACATGAAATATTTAGTATGAAACAGTTGCATCACTCAAAAACAGGCAATACAGTTCAGGCTTAAACTGCTGACACCATCTGCAACAAAAAGAAAAATAGAACGTTAGAAAAGATATTCCACAGAAATTATTGTCATATAACAATGACATCATATGTCTGTCACGTACGCATTGATTGCAAACCTAATAACAATCTCAAGAAGAACCTCTGTAGGTAAAACATGAGAGTTTAAATGACTGAAACATTGTATGGCTACATGTCACCATATATGTAATGTGTTTCTAATAGCCTACCATCGTACAATGCACAGTGGGTTGCTCACTATGATCATGCATATTTATGTAGTACTAAACATACATTTCTATGACAGTGGACAAAACCTGACCACTATGTGGACACACTGTGATACATTTGATATGCATCTATTTATATCTCTGTTTGCAGATGCAACAGCACTGCCCAAGGCTATCATGAGGTTTGACATGTATAGCTACCATATATAATGTTTCTAAACAGAAGTATGACATGCCTATCACACAGGATGGACATTCATTACAAAAAACTGTGTTAATGCACCAGTTAGGATTAAACTTAACACCACAAAAGAGAGGAAATGTGACATTAGGGTTTCCAATTCTAACTCTACATGCCCCCCCCAAAAAAAGCAGAAAAAGGGACAAGACAACACAATCAACCACAGAGACACATCATCAGGTAAGACACATATCATACAACTCTCTCTGGATGACACAAGAGATGATACTGTATCACCAAGGTTCAGCGCTTCTGTAACCATGAATACACATGCACACGTCAACACATACACACCCACTTCTGGCTGCAGAGCTGGAACAAGTGATACAAATCTACATCTGCATGTATTTCTTACTTCAGTTTATTTATGGCAATAATTGTTAACTTTCAATCCACAAATACTGTTTCCTTGTAATTTCTATGCATTTGCAGTGGCATAGCACGTGCATGTCATCCAAACAGACCAAAATACACATCTTGAATGTTGGCATGAGACTCAGGTATGAAAATATTGATGCTAATAACATATCTCAGACTATGCTGTTCTCTTGTACTATGTTCTTCCAGTACTGAAATACTAATGCAGTGATTACTATGTGTTAACCATGGACTCAATCTGCATCTTGGAAGATATGCATGGAACTTGGATCACACAGCACTAAAATTAAGAAGCAATATGTAAAAATAAATTCATTCTTCAAAACTACAGTACTGTTTTATAGTCATCAGTCCTTGGAAAACTACCCCCCCCAAAAAAAAAATTGTGCGTAATTATAGTTACAGAGCAGTATTCATAATAGCTCTTAATTCTAAACCTACTAAAGATCCTGCTATGCTAATTTTGCTATGCATTCTTGTGTGTCCACTCTTGCATTTCAAAAGTCTATACAAAAACAAGAATTAACAAAATGGTACATTTCCATGACATCAACATAAAAATTATGTTGTGTACATCGATACTATTTATCTTAACCCTATTAACATTTATTGACATCTCTGTTACCAAATAATAGGAAACAGTCAAAATTTTATGGAAGGAAAATGTTGTCATTTGTTTCTAATTTATATTGTGTTGAGTTTTTCTTAGTGATGTGTATACAGTATGTCAACAAGAGCTTATTATGAGGTATGAATTGTAAAAATTTCCCATACTCAGTAATCATGATTGCCTGCAAATGTACAAGCAGACAAAAATGTGTGCATACACTTACATGCAGCTCCCCCACGGCCGGCCAGCACCCAGCCAGCCATCGACCGAGAACAGGACACCTGCCTGCAGCTCCTTGGAAGCTGCCTGCCCTTGAACAGGGCTGCTTCAGCTCCCCCATGGTTGGCCGGCACCCAGCCAGCCATTGACCGAGACCAGGACGCCTGCCTGCAGCTCCTTGGAAGCTTCCTGCCCTTGAACGGGGCTGCTTCAGCTCCCCCACGGTTGGCTGGCACCCAGCCAGACACCGACTGAGAGCAGGACGCCCACCTGCAGCTCCTTGGAAGCTGCCTGCCCTTGAACAGGGCTGCTTCAGCTCCCCCATGGTCAGCCGGCACCCAGCCAGCCACCGACTGAGACCAGGACACCCGCCTGCAGCTCCTTGGAAGCTGCCTGCCCTTGAACAGGGCTGCTTCAGCTCCCCCACGGTCGTCCGGCACCCAGCCAGCCACCAACCGAGACCAGAACACCCGCCTTCAGCTCCTTGGAAGGTACGAGACAGCACAGCCAATTGGAACACGGTTGTTTCCAGCAAACCCGCTCTGATTGGCCAGGACTTTTCCCCTGCTTCTGCCACCTGCCACTTTTTACAAATAGATTTTAGATAGAACTAAGCACATTTCAAGTGTGTAATAGAAGTTTTTCAACTGTATTAGCTGGATTGTAATTTCTACTAGTGTTTTAAAGTGCTTACACCTCTTCTGTTTCAGTGTTCCTCCTGCACCCCCCAATCCAAGCACTCTGCCTTGGCAACAAAAAGTCTAACTCTCCTTTGTCTTGTTTAACTGCTCAAATCTAAACCCATCCTACCTCAATGCCATTTAAGACCTGCTCTTTTTTCTTCTCTCCAGCTGCCTGCCCTTGAATGGGGCTGTTTCAGCTCCCCCACAGTCGGCCAGCACCCACCCAGCCACCGACCGAGACCAGGACACCCACCTGCAGCTCCTTGAAAGCTGCCTGCCCTTGAACAGGGCTGCTTCAGCTCCCCCACAGTCATCCATCAACCAGCCAGCCACCGACCGAGACCATGACGCCCGCCTGCAGCTCCTTGGAAGCTGCCTACCCTTGAACAGGGCTGCTTCAGCTCCCCCATGGTTGGCCGGCACCCAGCCAGCCACCGACCGAGACCAGTACGCCCGCCTGCAGCACCTTGGAAGCTGCCTGCCCTTGAACAGGGCTGCTTCAGCTCCCCCACAGTCATCCAGCAACCAGCCAGCCACCGACCGAGACCATGACGCCCGCCTGCAGCTCCTTGGAAGCTGCCTACCCTTGAACAGGGCTGCTTCAGCTCCCCCATGGTTGGCCGGCACCCAGCCAGCCACCGACCGAGACCAGTACGCCCGCCTGCAGCACCTTGGAAGCTGCCTGCCCTTGAACAGGGCTGCTTCAGCTCCCCCACGGTCAGCCAGCACCCAGCCAGCCACTGACCGAGACCAGAACACCCACCTGCAGCTCCATGGAAGGTATGGGACCGCACAGCCAATCAGAACACGGGCGCTTCTAGCAAACCCACTCTGATTGGCCAGGACTTTTCCTCTGCTTCTGCCACCTGGCACTTTTTACAAATAGATTTTAGATAGAACTAAGCACATTTCAAGTGTGTAATAGAAGTTTTTCAACTGTATTAGCTGGACTGTAATTTCTACTAGTGTTTTAAAGTGCTTACACCTCTTCTGTTTCAGTGCTCCTCCTGCATCCCCCCCAATCCATGCACTCTGCCTTGGCGCCCAAAAGTCTAACTCTCCTTTTTTTTGCTTAACTGCTCAAATCTAAACCCTTCCTACCTCAATGCTATTTAAGACCTGCTCTTTTTTCTTCTCTCCAGCTGCCTGCCCTTCAACAGGGCTGCTTCAGCTCCCCCACGGTCGGCCGGCACCCAGCCAGCCACCGACTGAGACCAGGACACACGCCTGCAGCTCCTTGGAAGGTACGGGACAGCGCAGCCAATCGGAACATGGGCACTTCCAGCAAACCCGCTCTGATTGGCAAGGACTTTTACCCTGCTTCTGCAACCTGGCACCTTTTACAAATAGATTTTAGATAGAACTAAGCACATTTCAAGTGTGTAATAAAAGTGGCTAGTTTTCCATTAGCAGGTTATACAGACCTGCCACTAGAGGGATTCTTGGTCTTTCATTAGGAAAAAAAATATATATATACCCTCTGAAAGACACAGTCCCTGGCTGCCTGGCCTTCCTGGCTATATCATCACTTCCCACTGATCCAGCTAGTGCTCTTCCTCCCCCTTCTCCTAGCCCTGCCAGCCTGTCTTAACCCCTTCCCTCCGCCTACCCCAAATCCTACCTTAATCATGCACCTCCACTGTTCTCTAACCCATTCTATTTCTTCTTGCCTGTCTTCCTCCCCTACTGCACACCCCAAAAGCCTGCTTTCCCTCCCTTCCCCACAGCTTCTACATTCCTACATCCTTTCTCCACTTAGGCACGCTGAACACTGGTCACTGACCCTTGCCCACGGTTCATCCTACCACCATGAAACTGTCCTACACCTACACTGGTCCAAGCCCTCCACTCCGGCCCCCGTCTATGCTTACGCTGACCCACTATCATCGATGCTCAGCAATTTTCTGAGATGCTAGCAGGTGAAATCATTCCCTTAATGAAATACACCGCAGCTCCTTGAGGCTAGTCCTCCTCCTTCTCCTAATGCTGTCAGACAAAGTGCACCCAAACCCTGACCCATTCTGCTGTAAAGCCATTAATCTGAGCAAGCCTTCTGGTGCCCTCTCATTCATATAAATCAGCATCTGCAACCTCCTTCCTAACATGGATGCCCTACAGGCCTTCACAAGCCAGCACAGCCCTGACATCCTGGTGGTTGTCGAAACCTGGCTCACATCATCAGTACCAGACCATGCAGTCAGCTTTCCTCGATACAACATCTTTAGGCTGGAGCGCCTCCCCAAAAGAGGTGGGGGCAGTGCTCTCTACCTAAAAGACTCCATACGGGGCACCACATCATTAGCTCACTCCAACCCACAACTGTTCAGATACTGCCAGTGAGAATCCTCCTCAGAGACCAAAACAAAACCCTCACTGTTGCCACCATCTACATCCCTCCCAAAGAACAGGGAACTGGTCTAACAGCTGTTCTTGACTTTGTAAAGTCACTCCCACCAGACACCGAATCCATCCTCCTAGGTGACTTCAACATCAACTGGCCTGCAGCCGATGCTGGTGCACACAGGGATGCCATTGCTGCAGCGAACCTCACACAAATGGTTGACTCACCAACCAGGAAAAATTACAGGAGAGGCACCAGCACACTCTTGGACTGGATCCTTACCAGTCACCCATCGTGGATATCTAACACTAATGCCCTCCCTGACTCTCTCAGTGACCACTCCCTTGTTAGCTGCACCTAGTCAAATAAATTCATCAAACAACCACCAAAAACTATCACCAGCAGGGTTCTACCAAGTGGTCACCTTCCTCAACTCAAATCCCATCTCCTCCATCAAGACTGGTCCTCTATCTTCAATGCAACCAACGTAAACACTGCCCTTGACCACTTCACAAACATTTTCACTGTGGCCTGTGACACATATGCTCCTATTAAGAAATGCAAAGTCAAATCACTCAGTAACCCTTGGCTCACAGGTGACCTCCTCAGGATGCTAAAAACAAGACACCACCTATGGGAGCTGGCCAGAAACTCTGGAAGGCAAAATGACATCCAAAACTACAAATGTGCCCACAATGACTGCACCAAAACCATCCGGCAAATGAAGTCCGCCTACTATAAGCATGCCCTCACAAACTCCTGGGGCAGTGGTCGGGAATTCAGGAAGAACATAAAGGAACTCACCCGGAATCCACCCAAAACTCCCCCATCAATACTCAACATCAATGGAACCACAACCCTCAACCCAAAAACCATTGTGGATACCTTTAACCAAGCCTTTACTGACCTCAGCACTATCCTACCCCAGGACTACTTCAAAGATGGTGAAGCCCCTCTGTCCGCAATGAACACTACTCCCACCAGCTCCCCCGATTCTACTTCAAAGCAGTCAAGGCTCACCAACTGCACAAATATGTAACCAAAACCCTTGGTAAATCAAGATTCAGTAATGACTCCCTCAATCTCAAAATCCTATCTCTCACACTTGATGAAGTGCTTAGTCCTCTGACCAGAATTTTCAACCTCTCCCTCAGCCTTAGCCAGTTCCTGGACAGATGTAAATCTGCCACTGTCACCCCAATCCATAAAAGTGGTGACAAAACTGCCCACGATAACTACATACCTATCTCCCTACTACCCCCACTCTCCAAGGCACTAGAATGCATCATCTCAGGCCAGCTCCAAGAATACCTGGATACGTACAACATCCTGTGCAAGCAACAACACGGGTTCCACAAAGTCACAGCACCTCCATAGCCCTACTTGAATTCACTGTCGCAATTCACAATGCACTTGACTCCGGTGAACTACTAGGCTCAATCTACATTGACTTAACTAAAGCTTTTGACACCATCAATCACTGCCTCCTGCTTGTCCAGCTTCGGAACACTGGGCTGTCAACTGACTCCATTGGCTGGTTTAAGAGCTACCTTGAAGAACAGTCCCAAACAGTAGCAATCACTGATACACTCTCAGACCCTAGACCGGTCCACTCGGGAGTCCCCCAGGGCTCCATTCTGGGACCCCTCCTCTTCAGCCTATTCTTAAATTCACTACCGGACAGCTGCCCAGAACAAATAATTCTCTATGCCAACAATGCTGTGATCCTGACCTCAGACCCTGATCCAATCAAATTACATAATAAACTTCAGCAGGCCTTCTCCTCCATTGAATCCTGGTTTCTAAATCATAAACTGCTTCTCAATCAGAAAAAAACAAGTCTATGGTCTTCTGCAGCCTCCACAACAAAACCAAACAACTCCACCTCTCCACTGCAACCAAACAAGGAGCCATCCTAGAAGAAACACAGTCATTCAAGTACCTCAGCGTCACCCTTTATCCCCACCTCTCATACACTGTCCATATCAGCAATGTTGCAAAGTCTGCCAATGCGAGGTTAGGCATATTATTCTGGCACAGGAAACACCTAACCCCAGAAGCACTGGCAGTGACCACCCAAAGCTCCATCGTCAGCATCATAGACTATGGTCTTATCATATATGGGTCTGCAACTACCTCTGCTTTCAAACATATCACAACTTCCCTGAATAAGGCCTGTCATCTCATCACTGGCTCACATCGCCGTACCCACACATGTGACCTTTATTCCCAATCTGGATGGCTTCAACTAGACAAATGCTTAAAATACCAAACCTGCATCATGGCCAAGAAAATTATAATGGGTCTGGCCCCACCTGGTGTCTGTGCCCTCCTTAAGCCTAGACATAGGAATGTCACTACAAGGAGATCCAATTCCCATCTACTACATATCCCACGATGTCGCATGACCCAAGGACAAAGATCATTTGCCTATCGAGCATCCAACTGGATCAACTCTCTTAGCAGTGACATAGTGACCGCTCCAACACTCGGTCTCTTCAAGTCCAAGCTGCACCTCTTACTGCTTGTATTCTGTGATTGCCCATCTTAACATTTCCACTGTTTCAGCTGCAAATGCCCCAGCACCCAGCACTTACAATCAGTCTTTGCACCCCACCACCTAACCTGTCATATTCCTTCAACAAGGCCCCCTGGCTGCACTGTCTCCCACTCTCGCCCACCTCCCCCCCGTATCTCCACTCCTGCCCTTGCCACAATTACCTCCCATACTCCCACTTACCCCTGCCTGCCCTCCCCCTCAATCTCCTACCCTCACTTCCCACCACCCACCCCCTTGTCTTGCTCATAGCTCAAGTCTTTGTACTGGTTATTACATGTCTGTAATTCAATGACTTTATGTTTGTAACTAAAAATGATGACTGTTGCACACACTGATGTGGAACCTTCGTAAAAGAGCTTCCGCTCAAAGGTATTGTAATCCTAGATTGAAATAAATAAATAAATCTCAATGTACATAACCTGTATTTCTATTTGCAGTGGTATGTCTTGCAAGTCCGTATTGATTCCATTACCATATAATAATCATACTATGCTAAGGTCACAAGAGACAAAAAGCATACAAGGTTTGCATGCAACTGTGATCCTGTCTTTTACTAATTACAAATGCATGTAAATTCTATTATATTCCAAATACAGAAACAAATATATGAAAGAATTTCAAAATTACTACATCTACAGAGTTCAGTGACGATATGACAAATTATATACAGAAAAAGAACCTGCAGCCTGAAGTGGTTGTGTATATGTTGAAGCATGCATGTGTATCCATGGCTACAGAAGTGCTGGACCATGATGATGGACATCTCTTGTGTCATCTGGAGAGAGTTGCATGTTGTTTGTCTTACCTGATGATGTATCTCTGTGGTTGCTTGTGTTCTCTTTTCCCTTTTGCTGCTTCTGAGGGGCTGATGGACAGTTAGGGTTGAAAACACTAATGCCACATTTCTTCTGTTTTGTGGCATTAAGTTTAACCTTAACTGGTTCATTAACACAGAGTTTTTGAAATGAATACACTATGTAACCACCATCACACACGTTGTTCTTCTACAATAGAGCTCTTGAAAAGGGAGTGACACTCCAATGCACTTTTCTGATAAATTTTAAATAAGCAATTATTACCAGACAACCAGGCATTTTGTAGGGATTAATGCCGGGGGCTGAGACATAACTGGTTGCTTAAGTCGAAAAGAAAGTTTATATATGTACATGGCACTCTGAGCTGTACCAGGCTTTTGTAAGGGATTAACAATTGTAACAGCAGCCAATCAAAGCATGTCCTGGCCTCATGAATAATTAATTAGATCTATAATTAATAAATAAATACAAACTGGTGTTATGTGTCAAGAAAACTAATGAAACAGTCTCCACTATTAGCAAAATAATCACAAGCAAAGCAGTTTGATTATCTCTGTGACCGATTATTCTAATCTTGAGCAGGATAGAGCCATTCACAGTGGAGCTCGCTAGGATACTATGCAGTACTCTGTGACACTGCATGACAAAAGTGATTAACTGCCATTGAAACTGTCCTGTTTCCTGCAATTACTATGCTGCAGAATACTGTGGTATTGCATTGTATCCTGGATGATTCCATTGTAAATATCTTGGGCTGTATTTTCACAATGGAGGAAGCTGATTTCTGGCCTGTTCACCCTTTATGCATCCTTTTTTTTTTGCCAAAACCTTTGCCCATTATTTTCAAAGGAGGTCCTTTTTTTGTGGCAGTTTCCATAATCTGAAGTAGCTTCTGTCAACAACACAACATAAACAGCTTTTGTTTGACACAAGCAGCTCCTTATTTACTGTAAATGATGGCAACAGTGACCGAATATTGGATCATGCTGTAATTGGTCACATTTTTGGGTGCAATTACAGTGTGGAACTCACATAAGAAGAAGGGTAAAGTAAGTCAGTAGAACCATTCTGAACATCCCAGTCCTTGTGTTCAGTTGCTATGTTTCTCTTCAATATTATTTGCATATTTATCAAACCATAGGAAGCATATCATCTAAATTAGTAATTATTGAGAGAGTCCTGCATTATTATCAATTTCATGATGACTCACACAGTGTAGCAAATCCCACTGCTGATTTTTGGAAATGGAGATTGTGGTTATATAGACTTCCTATACTAAGATTATTGTACTAGACAAAGTGTGTGTTATAAAAAAATCTTGCCACATGCTCCAGGTGGTGATGGATACAATACACAGTCAAGTGCCTTAAACCATCTGGATGTGCAATAGGATCTGTCTTACAGCACAATGCACAACCTAAAATTGGTAATTATGCTTGAGAAATGACTCTTTTAAGCAAAACGTATGGAACAAAATATTGTGCAAGTATAATAAAACTGTAACTTACACGTCGGTGCAGCTGCAGTGTTACCACTCATGATGTCAACAACCTTGGATTAGAGATCAACAAAGTTGGTAAACTTTGCTTCACAAATTAATTCATAATGTTTGCCAAATTTGCAAAGTGATAAGTGTTGACTTCATGAAGATTTTTCCAGATGAAGTGGCACTTTTTCAAGTGAAGTCATGCAAATGCACCAACAAAGTTACAACTTTGCCATGACTTCAAAGGAAAAAGGGCCAGTTCCCCAGGAAAACTCATTGTGAAATGGCACCTTCATGAAGTACAAAATCACACATAATCCCATAATGCAAAGCATAATGGGATACATATAATCACCATTAAAATTTGAGCTGGTTATGCTTTACGCAGGAATGCATGAGACAAAGGTTTTCCAGACAGTCTGCAAAGGGTAAGAACTCCATATGCAGACTGTATGAGAGACCTTTGGTATCATGCAGTCCCTTAAAGCAGAACCAGCCTAAATGTTCATGATGATTTGCATATATATCCCATGATGCTCTGCACAATGAAGTTATGTTCCATTTTGTATTTCTTAAAAATCTGTCTTTGTTGCCAGTGCCCATTTGGTCAACCCTTGCCTTAATGCTTTTGTGTTGAGGTTCTTTGAATTTTTTTGTAATTAATATTTTATTAATTAAAGATGAGTGACAATGACAACAAAGAACGAGAAACAGTATAAAATACAATAAACCAGAGTAAGTAATGCTTCCATACAAGTGTCCAGAATGTATCACTGGTGGTACTCAACCTATAGGAAAAATACAAACTACAGCTAGAAAATTAACTATTCAGATAACTCCCATTCTTTTCCCTCAGATAGGCACAGTTATCTCACACCTTGGAAGCACTTGAGGCACATACCAACTTACCGCCCTCAGCTACAAACCCTCTAATACTACAAAGACATCACCTGGACCTAAGCTTATTAATAACCTCAATGATAATATGATTAGATCTTTAACAATATCAAAAAGGAATAACAAAGATGCTATAACTGGAGAACATTAACTTAAAACATGAATGTTTAAGTAAATATTAGCATTAACAGTAACAATAACATGAACATTAACATTACCATTAACATTGACATGAACATGAACATAACACATTGCTGGGGAAAGGTAAGAAGATGGGGTAGGGAGAGAAGAATTAAGGAATGGGGTAATAAAACTAAAAGACACAAGACAAAAAATAAGAGGGGGTAAGGACAAAAGGGAACAAGAAGAGATATGAAGGAACATGCTGCACCCTGAATAAGTCATACTCCATAATCCTGTGCAAATCCAGAGTCACTCAGGATTCCTCCCAGTGACCCCAATCAAGAGGGGGCACAGAATAAATTTACCAGATTAGAGGGAAACACCACAAAATATTAAGAAAGCATGCCAGGCTTGCTTAAACTGCCCATGCTTCCAAGCAGCCACATAGCAAAGTTTCTGATCATTTGCAAGGCGAAGCATTCTCCCTACCCATTCATTATTAGTAGGAGGAGGAGCCAATGAACACCATTTATGCAGAAGTCTCTTGGCCTCAACTATGGCAGCCATAAACCAGCCATTCTGTGCTGAAGTAGTTTCTCCTAAGGGTTACCCAGGACCAGGAGTGATACATCCAAGGGCAATGGAAACCCTAGGATCATCTCCATTGAAGGCACTACCTGGTCCTACCAAATCTCAAGGCTGAAGCAATCCCATAATAGATAAAGCATAGTACCCTTTGCCATATTACAGCATCAACACTGAGTGTGCGACACAAGACCCATAGCCTGAAGAGTCGAAGGGGGTTTGATACCATAAAAGCAAGGTCTTCAACTGCATCAGGTGCCCAATGGAGTCCTTACATTCCACAAATGTATTCACCTATATTTGATCCCATTCATCCAGAGAGAGAGAGAGAGAGTAACCCAACTAGCACTCCCACTTCGGGTGTATATGTTGAAGACCTGGAGTAAAGTCCTCCAGTAACACATTGTAAATCGTCCCCATCTTGGGAGGCTCAGGGATCTCCCAAGAGGCCTTCCCTCTTCTAAGCACTCCCTCACCTAGAATCGTATGGTAAAGTTAGGGACTGACCTCATTTCTGCCTGAAAAAATGCTTTATCTGAAGATACTGTCAGTGATGTGACCTCGGGAGGGAGTCCTGTTGCTGCAAATTCCTCAAAGGACATTAAACCGCTTAACTCCACCGCAAACAAATCACCTACTCTGAGATGTCCTTTTCCACTCCATACCAGACAGTTGACAGTATCACCCTTAATTAACACCCTGGGATTGAAACATAAGAGCCAGAGACAAAATGAGATATTTCATGCCAAACCGAAACAAGATCTGGCATTCTTCCAGAAACAGAGAGCATATTTCTGAATGGGAAGGACTCAAGCAGCTATCCTAGAATCCAGAAGCACATACTTCAGTGAAGTCAAACTAGTTAGCTTATGTTCCAGCTTAAGCCAGTAAATCAAGGAGCCAAATCATTTGGAATGCAACCACATCCAAATTTGACTCAAACCTACTGCTGTGCAATAGCCTTTAAGCCAAGCGGAGTGAAATCCACCTTTGTACAGGAAGCCATGAGCCATAGTGCAGAAAGCTGAGGCTTCCTACCCTCCCAATAAAATTACAAAAAGACAGCAGTAAAATGTTGCCACCAAGAGTGAACTTATATTAAGAGGAAGGTACCAAATTATATATCATAACTTTGGAAGAAACATCATCCTTATCGCCTGAACCTTACCCCAAAGCGATAGTCGAAGATGTTGCCAGCAAACCACATCTGCCTTTAATCTGGCAAGTAAAGGTTGTAAATTTAGAGAGGTCCAATCCATCAACTGAGGGGATATAAGAATACCTAGGTATCGAAAAGGATGAGATAACCAATGCAAGTCAAGATTCGCCTCATCTCCCCCTTTCTTCTTTTCACCTGTTTCCCCATCCTCCTCTCTGAAAGCCCTTCTAGCCCTCAACCCCTTACAAAACAGCAGCCCTGATAGGCTTGACCCTAAGCTAATGCACCTCTCTGCCCCTGCTGTTGCCTATCCTATTGCCTCCTTAATAGGCCTCTCCTTCTCTCTGGCCTCCATTCCAACATCTTGGAAGTATGCTACTGTCTACTGACTACCCTTTTCAACAAACCATGGGAGGATGGTGTGGTATCTGAGGACTGGAGGAAGATGGATGTGATTCCCCTTCACAAAAGTGGGAGCAAGACAGAGGCAGGAAACTACAGACCTGTCAGTACGACCTCTGTGGTAGGGAAAGTGATGGAATCACTTCAAAAGAAAAGAATTGTTGAGTACCTAGAGGTCAGTGGGGAACAGAACCCAAGGTAGCATGGGTGCATAGCAGGAAAGTCATGTCCAATTAATCTAATTGATTTCTTTGACTGGGTGACCAAAGTAGTAGACCAGGGAGGTGCTGTGGACATGGCCTACCTAGACTTTAGCAAGGCATTTGACATAGTCCCACACAAAAGATTAACAACCAAATTAACCATTCTGGGAGAGGGTCCCAGGGTGGTAGCCTGGGTAAAACATTGGCTGGACAACAGGACACAGAAGGTCATTGTAAATGGAGTCCACTCTGAAGAAAGAAGGGTTACTAGTGGGGTACCGCAGGGTTCCGTTCTGGGTCCAGTCCTTTTTAATGTCTTTATAAGCGACATTGCAGAGGGACTGGAAGGAAAAGCATGGCTCATTGCAGATGACACAAAGATCTGCAACAGGGTTGATACACAAGGATGCACGAAAAGGATGAGAAGGGACTTGGCAAGGTTGGAGGAATGGTCAGAAGTGTGGCAGCTTGGATTCAGTGCAAAGAAGTACAAAATAATGCACCTGGGAAACAAAAACCCAGGGAAGAGTACACAAAGGGAGGTAGTAATGACAAAATGGAAAAGGACCTGAGGGTAATCATATCAGATGACCTTAAGGTTAGCAAGCAATGTAAGAAGGCAGTAGGGAGGGCTGGGGGGATACTGGGATGTATAGGGAGAGGCATCACCAGCAGAAAACAGAAAGTTGTTATCCCTCTGTACAGACAGTTGGTGAAACCCCATCTGGAGTACTGCATCCAGTTCTGGAGACCCCATCTCTGCAAGGACATAGACATGATGGAGGCAGTCCAGAGGAGGGCAACTAAAATGGTGCAGGGTCTGCAAGAGAAGGCATATGAGGAGAGACTAAATTAGCTTAATATGTATACCATTGAGGAAAGGAGGGAGAGAGGGGACATGATAGAATCTTTTAAGTACCTCAGTGGAAAGAACAAAGTCCAACAGGGTAGCATCTTTCAAAAAAAGAGATGTGCAAGAACAAGGGGACACAATTTGAAGATAGAGAGGGGACGGCTCGGGGCAATGTGAGGAAGTATTTTTTCACAGAGAAGGTGGCGGACACGTGGAACAGCCTTCCTGATGAGTTTGTGGGGTCTAAACCTTTGGGAGAATTCAAGAATGCATGGGACAGACATAAAGCAATTATTGAGGGGGGTAGGAAGAAATAGGATGTTGTTAACTAGGATCTGCAGCGTATCCTGAAGGTAGGGAAACGGGCAGACTAGATGGGCCAAGTGGTCCTTATCTGCCGTCAAAGTCTATTTTTCTATTTTTGTATGTTTCATCCCACTCCACAAATGGGCAACTCCTCCTCTCCTGAAAACGTCTGACCTATATCTTTAGATCTCTTCTCCATACCCTCTCCAAACTCCAAGAACACGTAGTTCTATCCCAGCTCTCTCCTTTTCTCGACTCATCGCCCTTTTCCACCCCCTTTCCAGTCTGACTTTCAAAAACTTCCCTCCACCACCTCCTCCCTCCTCCAACTAACAGAGTCCATCCACTCAGCTATGGACCAGGGTCTTCTCACTGCCACCATTTTTGTTGATTTAGCAAAAGAATTCAACACTGTCTCTCATTCACTCCTACTGTACTTCACAAACTAAGATTAACCAGTCTTTCAACCTCTGCCACTCATTGGTTCAGCTCCTACTTTACAGGTAGATCTTAATCTTTTAAGCTTGAAGGAACCTTATTCCCTCCCCTCCCCAGTACCACCAGTGTCCCCCAAGGCTCCGTACTTGGACCACTCTTATTCACCATTTTTCTAAATGACGTTCCTTCTGCCTGCTCACCTGCATCCATACACATGACACAGATGACACACTCCTATTTGTCTCTGGTTCATTGTCAGCTGAGCTGATGTCCAGGCTCCAACCTGATTCTGACTCAGTCCAACAGTGGTTTCTGTCAAATCAGTTATCAATTAACATCAAAAAAACAGTCTCTATGTGCTTTGACACAAGACCACATCTTTCTAATTTCCCTTCCCTCCCTTCCTTCCACATCCTAGATGGAATCCCTATTGACTATGTGCCTGTCTTCAAGTACCTAGGCGTCTGGCTTGATCATCACCTCCATTTCTCCAAGCACATTGATGTCATTCAAAAAAAGCTTCACCCTAAACTTGGTGCCCTATATAGGCATGAAAGCTGCATCCCTCCTCCCACCATGACATCCTTATCAAGATGATTCTCCCCATCTTTGATTATGCCAATTTTGTCTATGGTGTTGCACCTAAGTCCATCCTGGCAAGACTGGATCCCCTTTTCCACTGCTTCTGCCACTTTGCTCTCAACTGCTCTACCCACACCCACCACTGTGCCCTCTAATATGCCCTCTCTCTCCCTTCCCGGAGGATTGCCATCTGTCTCACTGTGCCTCCATCAGGTCAGAACTATGGCTATCCTCTCTTCCCCCCATTTCAACTCCCTAATCTCTCCTTCCACTCCCTCCTCCTACTTCATCTGAAACTCTGGGTTTCACTCCCATAAACTCTCTTCCCACTAAATTCTTGCTGGTCAATCAGCCTTCTCTTTCTGCTTTCCTAAATTATGGAACTCTCTCCATTTAAACATTCACTCTGCCTCCTCTAAACCCTTCCTTATCTCTCTTCTCTGCTCCCATACCTCTCCTTCCTGCCACTGTCCTTAAAACATGAAAGGCCTTGCTTTTCCTTCCCCCTTTTCTGCTATACACCTGTCTCTTCTCCTGCCTTCTTGCTGCTTTCTTCTGCGCACCTGCAATATTTATTTTTCTCAGCTCCTTTCCCTTTTGTACCTTTCTGTACCAGCTATAATCACTCATTGATCCCTTATCCCAATTTGGTTAATAAGTAGTATTCTACCTCACCCCTTATTCCCCAGGTACCTAACTGCCTCCACCATATCTTGCACTTACTGTGTATACCTAACTGCTACCACTGTATATTCCACTTATTGTATATACCTACCTGTACATTGTATGCACTCTGAAACCAAATTGCTGCCACTGTATTTTGCACATATTTTATCTACCTTCTTTTTCCACTGCAGTCTGTATATTGTATCCAATCTGTCCTCCATGTATTTTTACATTTGTTCTATTGTATATATTATTATTATTCCACTCCCCTTCCCCCAGGACACATCTGGAAATTAGCTACTTGAGCTCAGTATGTATTCCCTGGTGAAACTCTTTAATAAATAAATAAATTAACAGGCAAAGATAACTCTGCCAAAGATGGAGTCATTGGAATTGCTTCCATCTTACCCCATTTATTTTTCAGCCCTGATAGGGTGGAGAAATGGTTCAAAAGATCTGCAAGTTTTGGTAAGGAAGAAGCCACATCTGTTACGGTCAGGAGAATATCATCATTAAAAAGCAAAGTTTTGTAAATTTGCTGTCAAACAGTAAAACCCTGTATATCTGAGGACTCCTGAATTTTTTGAACTAACGGTTCAATAACCAATACAAATAAATCAGGGGATAGTGGGCACCCCCATCGAGTGCCCCATCCTAACTGGAATGAGGAGGAGAGTTTACCGTTAGCAAGAACCATTGCCCGAGTGGATGAATAAATGGTCTGTATCAACTGAAGAAAGTCAGAGCCAAAGCCAAACTTCTGTAAAACTGCATAGAGATAGGCCCACTCTATGGAACTGAATGCCTTTTCCTTGTATAAAGAAATGACCACAGAGTCTCCCTGGGCCAATACCAAATACCAAAATAAATCTACCAGCCTATGAATATGGTGCACTCCATCTCTCCCTCCCATAAAACCAGTTTGATCAAGATGTATCAAACTGAGTAAAACCTTAGTCAAGCAACTAGACAAAACTTTCTCTAGAATGTTATAATTAACATTGAGAAGAAAGATGGGGCAATAGCTAACACAATGGTATGGTTCTTTTCCTGGTTTTGGTAACACTGTTATCATTGCTTCATGAATTGTTATAGGCAGTTCTCCCAACCTCCAGGCCTCATTCAAGACATATACTAACAAAGGGCCGAACAAGGCTCCCCAGCCTTATAAAATTCAACAGAAAACCCATCTGGCCCTGGACTCTACCCCCTTTTAACTGTTGTACTGCTAACTGAACTTCCCGGAGTGAGATGGTACAGTCCAACTCCCAACAGTGGTCCTCAGATAGTGCAGGTAAAGTTAAGGAGTCTAAAAACTCCAGACATCACCTGTAAAAGCCCCAAAGCCCTTCTTTTTTTAAATTTCTATTTATTCCTCACTACTGCCTACCAGCCCTGACCCTTCGGGGCATCCAAGGAGTCATCCTCCTGCCTCTCACCCACTTGGCCCTACCTCTCGATCCTCTATTGAGCTTTAGTTTTCCCCCCCCGAGTGGGGATGAGGTTGGGTGCCTTCACCCCGATAATCCTTCATTTTGTCAGGTTGAGGAGGTGGTTTGGTGAGCTGGGCACATTGGAGGCATGCTCCTGGAAGCCTGTCTTCCTGGAGGCGGCAGGTGTATTTCCTCTTTACTCCCTTCCCTACAGCGTGCAACCCCCTGACATCAAGGCACCAAGTGCCGATGTCCACACTGTGTAGCAGCCACACTTTCCCTATGAATAGGGACTTGCAGTACTCCAAGCCTCTGCTCGGAGTCAGGCAAGTATGCGGGCCTCAGCCTCAACCCTCCCTTGGAGAAGGCAAGCTGTTGTGGGATGCTCAAGCCTATCCCCCCCCCACAACTGACCCACCAGCGACCCAAGTCTGCTCCTGAATCTGAGTCATCAGGGTGGAGCAAGGTGTGGCATCCAGTGCCTCAACCCTCAGCACCACTGGGCCTGCCTCCAAAAGCCCTTTTAAATGAATAAAGCTGCACATAATATTCCTGAAACACATTATTAATTCCCTTAAAATATAAAATAATACCATCTCCCTTTCTTATTCCAGGTACCTTCTAAGAGGACTCTATTTGTTTTAACCTGTATGCCAACAATTATCCTGCATTTTCTCCCCACTCCCAATAAGTCTGATGGGTCCTAAACAATGTAAATTTAACCTGCTGAGTAATTGATACATTAATCTGGAACTGTAAGACTCACACTCATTGCAATAAGGGGAAACTCCCTAAACCAGATTTGTGCTGCTTCCCCAATTGGCCCAACTGTGCTTCCATATCTTGGAGCTTAGCTTGCCTCTCTCTTTTATATGCAACAGAGTGGGCAATAAGGTGCCTTCAGAGGTATGCTTTCAAGACATCCCACACCCATTTGGTAACTGTGTCTCAAGTACAATTAACCAATAGGTAACCTCTAATCTCCTGCCTAAGCCATTATTTAAATTGCTGATCCACCAAAAAACTGACAATACATTGCCACCTGGAATCCCGAGAACCCCCATGATCCAATGCAAAACTAAAGGCTATAAGAGAGTGGTCAGCAATGACCATGGTCTCAATCAAAACCGACAAGGTATTTTGTGACATAGAATGGGATACTAGAAACAAATCAATCCTACTATAAGTCTGATGTGCAGATGTCTACTATGTATATTATACAATAAGAGTGAGCAGATAACTCATTAGATAAAAACATATATTCTCACTGCAGTGTGATAACTCTAGAAATCACACTGTGGTGACATCATCATACAAAAAAAAACAGCACAAAACACAGTCCTAGTTATAAAAGGAATACACAATGGCTAGGTGTGTGATACAGAATATATCTGAACTCATGGCAAGTGAGATCAGGGAACCATCACTTGTGGTTCCACTACACTCTGCCACTTGTTATATTCCCCAAGCTCACGTGCCACTCATTCAGATATACTCTATATCACACACCTAGCCATCACATATCCCCTTAATTTCTTACTGTAAGATTGCTAATATGCCATACATCCCAAATCCCATGGTTATGCCTAAATTTAGAATGTGCACTGGAACCTGCTGTAACCAACAGGGCTGGGTTTCCACTCTTATCACATACAGGCTCCAGGACCTCATGCTTAGACTTTAGAAGGGTGGGCTTTACCAGTATGGGACTACTGTTAAAATAAATATACTGGAAAAGAGGGGGATAGGTGGGGATATTGAGGAGAAATGGGCACACATCAAGGAGGCTATAACGAAGATAAGAAAACAATGCTTTAGGTCAATAGATAAGAGTAAAAGGAGATGAAAACCATTTTGGTTCTTGGCGGGGGTGGCAGAAAAAGTAAGGGCCAACAGGCTAGCTTTCAGGAAGTATAAGGAGACACAAATGAATAAGGACAAGGAAATGTACCAGATGTTTCTGAGAAAGAAGGGAAAGACAGTGAGGAGAGCTAAAGCACAAACAGATGGGAGAAGGCACGGAGTCAGAATGTCACAAGACATTATGTTGCATGGCAAAATCGTGCTGCCAATACAGTGTGATTTCTGCCATGAGGCATTAGTCTTTTTTCTGTGGGGCTGTGTCCCCCGGACCCACCCCCACTAAAGATTCTCAGCTCCGGGGGGGGGGGTCAACTCGGGGAGCATACAAGTCATAAAAAAATTCAAGTTTATGGGACCGGGACTCAAACCTGGGCCCAGACACAGGGCCTGTGTTCTTACTGCTGTGGCTCAGTCCTGTGAGCCATGACAGCTGCTTGCCAGAACCCACTCCCAGCAGAGGTCTTATCCTCTACCTGGGAAAGCGCAACTGGTGCAATATCATGTACAGCAGTATACACTGTATTGCACCAGTAGAGGTAGCATACTGTGCTGTACTGGGTTAGCCATAATGTCATGCAACATTATGACCCAGTAGAAGGAGAGAATAGCTCAATCGGTTAAAAAAAGGAGATAAGACATTCTTAGGTACATTAGCGAGAGAAGGAAGGCAAAGGAGGGAGTAGCAAAGCTTAGAGGCACCAGGAGGGAGATCGTGGAGAGAGATGAGGAAAAGGTAACGATCCTGAAAAAATATTTCTGTTCAGTCCTCACTGAGGAAGGGAATGGGCAGGGCCCACAGCTGGACTTCAAAGGAGCTAAGGATAAGGAGATAAACACCAGTCCTTTCACAGAGGAGAGGGTCCTAGAAGAACTGGAGAAGCTGAAGGTGGAAAAAGCCTTGTGTCCAGATGGCATGCATCCTAGGGTACTAAAGAAACTGAGGATTAAACTGGCAGCTCCTCTGACAGCCCTGTTCAGTGAGTCCTTAGACACTGAAGTGGACCCAGTGGACTGGAGAAAGGCAAACATAGTTCCTCTTCACAAGCGCGGTAATAAAGAAGATGTGGGGAACTACAGGCCAGGTAGTCTAACCTCTATAGTCTGAAAGAAAATGGAGGCAATCCTTAAGGAAAGAATAGTGGAACACTTGGAAGCCAATAGACTGGTGGATCCCAGGCAACATGGGTTCTCTGCAGGATGATCCTGCCAAACTAATCTGATATATTTCTTTGACTGGGTGACAAAGGCAGTAGACCAATGGGGGGGTCGATATTGCCTACCACAATTTCAGCAAAGCCTTTAATATGGTCCCACATAGGAGACTGGTCAACAAGCTAGGCAGTCTGGGACTGGGACACAAGGTGGTGAACTGCATTGAAAACTGGTTTATGGACAGAAAACAGAGGGTAGTGGTGAATGGAAGCCAATCAGATGAAAGGGATGTGACCAGTGGGGTACCTCAGGGGATCAGTTCTGGGGCCAGTTCTCTTCAATGTCTTCAACACTGACATTGCAGATGGGTTGGAGGGAAAGGTTTTCCTGTTTGCAGATGACACCGAGATCTGCAACAGGGTGGTACTCTGGGGGGAAAAAGGATGAGAAAAGACCTGGTACTGCTGTAGAGCTGGTCAGGGGCACAGCAGCTAAGGTTTAATGCAAAGAAGTGCAAAATCATGCATGTGGGGAGCTGGAACCCTGGGGCGAGCTACAGGTTGGGGGGGCTGCTGACAGTAACTAAGGAGGAGAGGGACATCGGAGTCATAAGTACAGATGACTTGAAGGTCTCTAGGCAGATGGCAAAGGTGGTGGGAAAGGCCAGTGGGATGTTGGGGTATATTGGAAGGGAACTCACAAGGCAAAGGAGGGCGGTAATATTTCCACTGTATAAGACCATGGTGAGACCTCACATTGAATATTGTGTACAGTTCTGGAGAACACATCTTTGAAAGGACATTGACAAAATAGAGATGATGCAGAAGAGGGTGACCAAAATGGTGAAGGGATTACATCACAAGCCTTATGAGGAGAGATTGAGGGACCTCAATTTATACACGCTGGAACAAAGGAGGGGGAGAGATGACATGATAGAAACATTCAAGTACCTCAAGAGCATTAACAAGGTGGAAGAGTACAACATATTCCAGATTAATAGTAGTGCCAGGACAAGACGACATGACACGAGACTGAGGGGGTAACTGCATTAGGGGAAATGTCAGGAATTTCTTTTTTATGGAAAGGGTGGTGGATGTATGGAATAGACTGTCCTAGGAGGTAGTGGCAGCTCCTGCAATGGTGCACTTCAAACTTGCATGGGACAGAAACAAAGGAATAATAGAGATAGTAAGAAAAAGCTAAAGCCAATGACCAGATAGGGTCACTGAATGCTTCATTAGGCAGCTTAATCAGGTAGACTGGATGGGCCTAGTGGTCCTTATCTGCCAACAGCAACTATAGATCTATATTCATATCCTCCCCCCAGGATAATCTCTCCAGTACCCTTATCCTTAACGGCCTGCGAGAATGAAAGAAAAAATAAGACACTATCTTTATTCTGACCATACACTGATACTAATGTGCATGAATTACCATCCAGTGTGCCTGTAACTAGTACCATCTTCCCTGGGGATACCTATACACTGACAAGGGGACCCAGTTCACCACTCAAGTCAATAATATCATGGCCCCTTTCCACCTGGAAGAAACCCACGCAGCAAAATCCTACCCTTTCCAGGTGGCTTTAAATGTTTCCACCTCTCTCTGCAGTAAATGTTTTATTTTTGTAACAAAATTATTTGCCCCGTTAACTTCTTGACATGTGTTTACACCCATTTTCATTTCATGGGACAATTCATCCCCCACACATTTCAAGAAACTACCCTATAGGATACCATGTCATAGTTATCCTATCCCACAAGTTGCAGCCTTGCCCCCCCCCCAGCAACAGCAAGGAAAGAAAATCAAGTGTTTCCAGTTCAATTGTTCTAAACAACAACTAGCAGTAGAACAAAAAGGGCAAGATTAAAAAAAACATATAGACAGTGGATAACAAGCAGGATATCATAAATTCCTATTATTGGCCAGCCAGGTGGCGCTGAGGGATGAGGCTTTTGATGACACACATTGTGCTACACTGGTGACCCATGTTTGGAAGTGGGCACGGGTCACTGGGGGTCAGTCAGGAGGAGGAAGATTGAGCATCCAATGGACAGCTCTCTTCCTCTGGGGAGGTGGTGGAGGACCACCAAGGTGCCAGCTCCTGGTGGCTGGGGTAGTGCAGCTTCAGGGCCAAATGAAAGGGACAGCATTGGCGGCGTCTGATGTGCAATGTACAGAAGCGTGTGTTGCAGTGTTATTGACGCCATTGTACACCAGTGCCGGAGGTGGGTGCTACCACTGTACATAAGAAAATCCCTCTGCAGGATGACAGCTGCCCTGATGGTGCAACCATGAATATGCCCAAGTTATCTCCCTCCTGGGCACTCCCTCCAGGTCTCTGCAGTGGTTGGTTAAGTACCCGCTGTGATGGGAAGGGCTGTGGCAGGGAGATGAGCTCTGGCCACAACCAGGGTAGTGGCTGTGAAGGCTGGCTGGAAGGGGGAACCAAAAGCATAAGTCCCCCCTCCCCCAGCCCAGGAAATAAAATAAATAAATAAATAAATCCCCATTAGTGAATACATTGGATTCCTGCTTATGCACCTTTTGCTTGCCCATTGCTGTTTATACTTTTCATACCATGTACTACTGGACTGGTTATGATTATACAGTATGTGTGAGGTTAGTCATGTTTATGTAATTCCTTTTGGCATGATTTACTTTTTCTAGTTTATGTAACTTAGGTTGTTCATCATTGACTGTATTTATTACGCCATGTACTATTGGACTGTTGTACAATGTTGTGTTAAGTACTCTCCTGAGTCGTGCCTGAAAATAGTCATTTTATGGCTAGTGCACTTACCCGGTAAACAAAAACTAAACAACATAAATAAATAAATGTGATGGGCCACTGTCTCTACTCCACGACACTTCATAGAAACATAGAAACATAGAATTTGACGGCAGATAAGGACTGCTTGGCCCACCCAGTCTGCCCATTTCCCTACCTACTGGATAAGCTGCAGATCCTAGTTAACCAGCAGCCTACTTCTTCCTACCCCCAACCCCTAGGATGGCCTAATGACTGTCCCAAGCATGCTTGAATTCCACGACTGTTTTTGACTCCACAACCTCCTCCGGAAGGCCGTTCCATGCATCCACAACCCTCTCTGTGAAAAAAACATCACTTCAAATCCCAACATAGAATAAACTTCCCCCTCCCCCCAGTGGTGATACCAGAATCAAACCGGATAAGCTTCATCTATAGGGTTGTCAGTTCCCCATCAGGAGAGAAAAACAAAAGGAAAAGGGCAGCCCCCACAACCAACACAAACTGATTCTAAAACTAAAGTAGTAACTGAAATTCGAACATTAAGGACTCAAATTTTGGCCCAATATCGAGAACAGCTTTATGATATCATGCTATAATAACAACCCTCAAAGCTTTACATACTAAACAAAACTAGTTTACCCATGACCCTCAATCAGAAAAGAAAGCTTACCTCTGTATAGGACTGTTGACAGTCTGCTCCATTCATTATGCATCTTGCCATATCCTAAATAGTGACAGGTCAGAACTGAAGCCCATAGTTGCAGCAAACAGCCATCATATACCTCCCCCAGACAAAAAAAAAATCTACCCACCACAGACTAAGGAATCTTGAAGAAACCTCAGTTCATAAGGTCCCTTTAACATACCCAACATAACCAGACAAGGGCAGAACTATTGGTAAAGATTCCTCAAATAATCTCACCAAGGAAAAAGGTGTAGGAACTCTCCCCCAGTCCCTCCATACCAGAACTGAAAGAAGATGCTCACACCATCACAGGATTTATTTACTGTTAACTTTAACTGTCAATATCCAGAGCTAAGTGGAGGTTCTCCCAGCAGCTGCACTCAACCAGTTAAAAGGCCCATAAAGCCCTCATAACCTCCCCAACCCACCCCACTGCCATTAAATAAATCTCAGCACTCCAAATAATCAGCTATGCTATCCAATATACTGAGCAAGTTTCAACAGTCAAGAAAAATTAAGGAGCTCAATGTTAATTTACCAACAAGGGACATGCACGCCCCCCACACACATACACTCCCAATGCCTAAAGGCCTTACCATCCTGGGATATATATTCTTTTAACAGGCCATAAAGTGAAACATCACTGTTCCAGAGATAGGAGAAGAAATGACCATGCCACTATAAGGATCTTCAGTCCATAGTGCCTTCATCTAGCACCAGAGGATGAAGTGATGATGTCCAATGCACTGCAGTCCCTGGTGAAGTGGAACTGTGACTGGAGGCCAACCATTGCTGTTTAGGAGCTTGGTTCATCCTCAATCCAATCATGGCTTCTTCTGTTTCTAAACGAGGTAGGCCCTGTAGAAACTGCTGGGCAACATCTCGAGTTTCAAAGGTTTCCAGCCTATTATTGAGCCAGATCTGCAAGGTGGCAGGGGTGCAAGAAAGCAAAGTAGTCCCCTTTCTCTTGTAAGATCCCAGACACATTCAAATGCCTTATGGCAATCCACAACTCTCATGGGAAAGTCTGGTCGAAAACTCAGCCATGCTCCTTGCCATGCAAGTTCTTTCAGAGTCCTTGCACTCCACAAAATATTTTCTCAGTCCGTATATCTTAGCAGCTTAAAAACCACCAACCTAGGACATGCTGACAAATCTCCTAATGGGCGGCCAGTTGGAACTCCGTGGGCCTACTTGACCTCCACCACAGTACCCAATTGTCATTTAAGCCATTCTAGAAGATGGGTTTGCAAAAAAGCAAGCATATCATTGCCCTCCAGCTTCTCCAGGAGTCCAAAAATATGTACTTTACTTCACCGACTTTTCTTCTCTTGATCATCCAATTTCTTCCAGAGGGTCTGAATCTATTGTTCTGCCAGGCTGAGTTGCTGCTATGTTGGATAGGCCCAGTCTTCTAATTGACTGATTCTGGTCTCCATTTGTTTGACTCTATGCTCAAGAGCCTCAACAATGTTCAGTGAACATATACTGTAAAAGCCACTAAAGTCACTGTAAGATTATTTAAATCCGAGCAATTTCTGTCCATGAATGCTTTAATTTTGCACAGTTCACAGGCCACCGGGCTGGATTCTGACTCTTTTTCTACCTGTGCATGAATGCCTATTACTGTACCATCATCAGCAGGAAAAGGAGAGTCTGACAGCTTGTATTTCTTCTTTGCCAGTAGGGTGGATTTCTCATGATCTTGTTTCCCTGCAAATTCAATTAAACATTTTAAATCAGCGATCACCACCAAAAAGGGGTAAAATTAAACAATTATAGGGACCATAGAGTGGATCAACAAGAGTCTAGCTTTACTCTGCTTGGCTGCATCACGTGACCCCCGTTCTTTGTTTTTTTATCTTCATAAAGTGTATTTATGAAGGCTAATTTCACAACTGCTCCGGAACTTTTTTGGCATAGTAAAACTTCACACTTTCTACCCGGAATCAGTAACAAGCTTGAGCAACTGGAAAATGATTGGGTACAGAAGGATAAAGCATCTCACAGAATGCTCTCCTCTCCTGAGATGGGGAGGCACTCTTTTATCATGAAAGATTTATATTCATTTTTATACAGATGGGGGGGGGTGTCTGAGCCCTGATGTGAGTGACCACTAGAGAAGGTGTAACTAAGGGGCTCTGTGAGGGAGGAATGGGTGCATATGTGTTACAAGCACCAGCATGCCTTCAAGGCAACATTCGGGACTAGGGAGAAATTCAGAAAAAGGCTGTGCCTAGTCTAGTGATACGAAGTTCCTATAACCCACAGGCTGCCACTCAACCAACTAGACCACCATCTGGACTTGATTACTTAAGTAGTATACCAATGTATGGCCGTAGGTGGTGACTGTACTTGGAGATTACACAAAGCAGCTGAGAAAGGCACAGGCTAAGTGGAGGATAAATAACATAAAAAAAAATAACAACGTTGATTGGCAGTTTGCTAAGTAGTAAGATAAAACTGACCTCAGAGTCACAAGATGTCATTCAATCAATAATGTCCACCTTTTCCACAACAATCATGTTGCAGTGTTATTTATAATAGACAAAATTTGTTCTGCAATGTGATGCTGGAGTTCATCATTTTACTATACTGTATAAACTGAACTGTCCCTTGTTAGCCCAGGAAAGATCAAACCTGGTTCAATATAGGACATGTTTATTAAGGGGTATCTCAGGATTGCTACCCATTAAAGGTACAGTAATCCCACCTCCTCATTTAAAAGAGCTTTTAATGGGCTTTTAAACTACTGTGTTAGGGGCACCCTTCATAAATTCCCCCTTTAAATATAATGTTATCCCACACACTACAATCACCAAATGGAAATAATATATTTTTGGTTTATTTATTGAACATTTTAAATGTTTTTCAAGCAAATTCAGTGCAGACCAATATAGTCCACATTTATGTGCACCACAGGCCTGTGCTCAGCTTGGCAGTGCAGACTTTGTTCTAAGGAGGATGGTTCTCTGGTGGTACTTACCAAGCATACCACAGGCATGTCTCTCAGGTTGGAAGTATATGATGAAGTGCTTTTTGGTAACACTTCCTACACCTGACAAAGCTTTTCATGGGCTTTTTGACTACGTATGAGGGCCACCATTCATGAATGCCCCCCTTTAAATAAAATGTTATCCCACTTCCCACAATCATCATCAACTGCTCCCCCTTGGTCCACCACTCTGGCTACCCAGTCAAAGAAATCTATGAGATTAGTTTGACAGGACCTTCCTGTTGTAAACCCATGCTGTCTTGGATCCTGTGCCCCTGTGGATTCCAGGTGTTGCACTATCCTTTCCTTAAGGAGTGCCTCCATAATCTTGGCCACTAATGAGGTAAGACTGACTGGTCTGTAGTTCCTTGCCTCCTCCCTGCTACCACTCTTATGGAGCGGGATCACATAAGCCTATCTCCAGTCTTCTGGGACCTATCCTGTGCTCAGAGACTCACTAAACAGTTCTGCTAATGGCTCCGCTAGTTCCACCATTAGCTCTTTAAGTACCCTGGGATGCATGCCATCAGGTCCCATTGCCTTGTCCACCCTGAGCTTAGAGAGCTCTTGTAGGACCCTTTCTTTTTGTGAAAGGTGTAGAGCTCACCTCCCTCCCCCCTGTGTCCATGGTGCTGAGCTGTGGGCCCTGCCCTACCTTCTCTTCAGTAAATACTGAGCAAAAGTATCTATTTAGGATAGATGCTTTTACAGGGTCCTCCTCCTCACATGCCCCCTTTTCTCCTTTGAGCTTAGTGATGCCCCCTCTGGACTTTTCCTTTCACTAAGGTATCTATAGAAAGCCTTGTCATCTTCTTTTACTGTTCGTGCTAGTGTTTCCTCAGTTTGGAACTTTGTCTGCCTTACTGCCTTCCCTGCTTCCCTTAGGGCAGTTTGGTATGCCTCCCTATCTTCATCCCATTGTGTTCCCTTATATTTCCTGAAGGTCAGCCTTTTGGCTCTGACCTTTTCTGCTACTGTATTTGAGAACCAAAGTGAAAAGATTATGTGATGGAGTATACCTACAATTCTCTACACCTCTCAATCCCATCACAAGCCCATAGCAGCAGAGGTTATGGCAGGGACTAGAAGCGATTTGAAGAAACCCCCTCTTAATTTAGAGTTGGCCCTTTAAGATCTCAGTTCATTGCATCCCCCTATTGCTGGATGTCCCTCAGAGGGAGGTGAAGTGTTGAAGGGAGAATGTTAACAAGCAGTGCCTTAGCACAATAAAGGGGAAGGGTGAACAAGGGAAAGTAGTTTTTTTTCCCCTAATGTTTTTGGAGACAGCCAGAGATAGACCTGCAAGAATCATTTTAGTAAAGCTGAATGTAAAGTCTTTATTATTGTTTGTTGCTGAATGTAATGCAATTTTCAATTAATATAAACCACTGTCCAGAGTTTCTCTCTATGACTGTTTCCAAGGAAGCCTCCATGTTTGCTATCCAGTCACTGCACTTATTTTAACTTCCACTGATCCTTATTCTCATGAAAATAACTATGTGGCGATCTTACTATGCCTAGATTTTATACCACCAATTTAAGTATTAAAAACCATTGGATAGATTTCCCAAATACAAACTAACAAAATATGTTGTAAAAGTATATGTGTGAGATATATATTTGCATGCATGAAGTCACTGCGTGCATCTTATGTACCTCACTGGTTTGTGAAGCACTTCAATACACTTTCTGTATTCATTCTAATATTGTTGTCTTTGGCTGGATCCTAACTTGCACTTCAATTTGCACATTGACAGACTGATTATGCAGTTTATTCCACACAAATTGGTTTCTAAAGGAACAGAAATTGTCTTTCCTGCTTTAGTAAGAAGAAGATTGTGGTCCAATTTATTTGATCTTTACTTGATTATAGCACAGTAGTTCCCTTCAATGGCCCCCTGCAACTCCTTAAGAAGCTGGATGTGATGAACGACTCAAACTGCAAATTCATCTTTCAGTGCAGTTTCTTTACTTACACCCTGGACAATGTATCTGCAACTTCAATGGCTGTGTTTATTGAACAGGTGCTTATTAAATATTAAAACATGAAAGATCCAAGTCTGTACTGGCAAGTCAGACAGCTAAAAGTAAAATTAAACATATCTGAAATGGCTTTTGTTTTTTCAAAAGCAGATGCAGCTGTAAGGGTTAACAGGGATTTATAATACTGTAGTTAGTTCCATTATACCATTTAGTACCTGAACTCAAAGGTGTAGCCAGGGATTTCAGATCTGCACACCAAGTGGACACACTGCTACCACCCCCCTTGTTAGGAAGAGCTTCCCCCCCCCCAGTGTCGCCAGACAATATACAAATGTATACCAGGACCATGTTTGTTGCCTCATTTGGCACAATAAATGCAACTTTTGTATCTCATGACAGTGGTTGTTGCCACGCATCGGTAAATACAAATGCCATGCATTGCTCCCCAAGACACCCACATACCAGCCCAGAGCCTGTAAAGTTGTATTGTCCTTGGGATGCAAAGAGAGTATTAGTGACCAGTCCTTCTAGTTTTGATTTCTATGAAGAAAATTACAGAAAGGTTCAGTATTTTCTTTGTTAGTTTTCAAGTATAAAAAAGGAAGCAGGTCAGAGCCCATTTGCTATCCCCATTAAATAAAATTGCACACCATGGAGTGCTTGGAGCACTGTATGCCTGCCTACAGCCTTGCCTGAACTGAAGTAGGTGAGAAGATATTATACTTAGAAAAGTCCCACTAGAAAATGGAGAAAAACAAATCTGCGCAGAAGTTATGAAGTGGCATTTTCTACTTCTACACACGCAATTGCTCGGGGGGAGAGGTGATAGTTAAAACAGCAACAGACATCCCCAATGTCACATTCTTCAGTTGTCAATGTGCAAAGTGGTAATATCATAAAAGGTTTATATTAGAGATCACTAGCAGAAATATGCTATTTAAATCCTACAAGAGCTCGCTAAGCTCAGGGTGGACAAGGCAATAGGACTTGATAGCATACATCCCAGGGTACTAAAGGAGCTAAGAGTGGAACTAGCAGAGATATTAACAGAACTGTTTAGTGACTCTCTGAGCACAGGAGAGGTCCCAGAAGACTGGAGATGGGCTCATGTGATCCCGCTCCAGAAAAGTGGCAGAAGGGAGGAGGCAGGAAACTACAGACCAGTCAGTCTTACCTCAGTAGTGGGCAAGATTATGGAGGCACTCCTTAATGAAAGGATAGTGCAACACCTGGAATCCATAGGAGCACAGGATCCAAGACAGCATGGGTTTACAACAGGAAGGTCCTGTCAAACTAATCTCATAGATTTCTTTGACTGGGTAACCAGAGTAGTGGACCAAGGGGGTGCAGTTGATGTCACCTACCTTAACTTCAGTAAAGCTTTCAATACTGTTCCACATAGAAGATTGATTAATAAGCTGGGGAGGCTTGGGGTGGGTCAGAAGTTGGTCAACTGGATAGCAAACTGGTTGGCGGGCAGAAAACAGAGAGTGGTGGTAAATGGTATACAGTCAGAAGAGATGCAAGTCACAAGTGGGGTACCTTTCAAACTTTATTGGATTTCTAATTGAGATTAAATTATCTATTTTGCAATTGAATCCACATTTAACATAATATAATATAAACAGACATACATACATAATTTCAGTTTCAATATAATATTGATTAATGTTAGTTATACACAAACCCAAATATCAATAATTTATCCATAACAATTACAGTGTTTGCTATATAAAGTCATTAAAAAAGATTTAAAATGATTAAATGGTAACAATACTGTACATCAGGGATCAGTCCTCAAGCCAGTCCTCTTCAATATCTTCATCAGATACATTTCAGATGAACTGGAGGGTAAGGTTTGCCTGCTTGCAGATGACACCAAGATCTGCAACAGAGCAGATGATCCAGATGGTGTGGGCAGAATGAGAAGAGATCTGGAAAAACTGGCAAAATGGTCTGAAGAGTGGCAACTGAAGTTTAACACAAAGAAGTGCAAGATTATGCACATAGGGAAGAGAAACCCTGAAGCTACCTATAGGTTGGGAGGGGAGTTGCTGGTAATCACAAGGGAAGAAAGTGAATTGGGCATCATCATCATCACAGATGACCTGAAATCATCCAAGCAGACCACTAAAGCAGTAGGTAAGGCTAGAGGGATGCTGGGGTGTATTAGTAAGGGTATCACAAGTCATAAGAGGGAGGTAATAATCCCTCTTTACAAGACACTGGTTAGGCCCCATCTGGAGTACTATGTGCAGTACTGGAGGCCACATGTGCACAAGAACATTCACAAAATGGAGGCAGTCCAGAGAAGGGCAACCAAAATGGTGCAGAGACTACATCAGAAAACATGAGAGCAGATTAACAGAGCTCAACATGTATACCCTAGAGCAAAGGAGGGAGAGAAGTGATATGATAGAAACATTCATACATCTTCAGGGCATAAACAAGGTGAAAGAGTCTAACATGTTTCAATATAAGAAAAATAGCAGGACAAGAGGACACATCATGAGATTAGAAGGACTTCGATTAAGGGGTAATGTGAGGAAATTCTTTTTCACAGAAAGGGTGGTGGATGCATGGAACATCCTACCTAAGGAGGTTGTGGATATGAATACAGTGCAGGGCTTCAAACAGGCATGGGATAGGCATAAGGGAGCAAAACAAATGAGTATGAATAGATAGGCCATTGGCAGAGTAAAGGCCTATGGCACATTCATAAGACAGAGAAAGTAGGCAGACTGGATGGGCCTTGTGGTCTTCATCTGCTGTCAAATTCTATGTTTCTATGTAAATAGTTTTTATATCCTTGTATTATAATGCCCCTTGATTTATTTATCCTTAGCTTTATCTACCGTTAAATCATATACTCCCAACCTCAACACAAACTGTAGCTGTTCATAATATAAAACAAAATGTTGTTTGAAGTACTGTACTTCTTTCTCTTAGAGCTGCTACTGATGAATGCTCTGCTGGGGGTAGCAAGTAATGACAGCCTCCTGAAAAGGCATAAAAATATACCATGCAAATCCAGCTTCATTTACCTAAATGTAGAAAATGAAGGTAATGTTCAGTCACAGTTTTTATAATTTATGCTCAGGGTAACATGTTTTGAACTATTTTGTGACTATCCATATGCTTCCTGGTGGAAGAGGAGGGCAACAAAGATGGTACATGGATTGCAACACAAGTCCTATGAGGACAGGTTGAAGGAATTGAATATGTACTCCCTGAAGGAGAGGATGGAGAGAGGGGACATGATAGAGACATAAAAGTATCTTACAGGGAGGAACAGGGTGCAAGAATAAACTACTTTTAAGCTAAAATGATGTTCCAGGACTAGAGGGCGTGGGATGAAGTTAGAGGGAGGATGATTCAGAGGAAATGGGAGGAAGAATTTCTTCACAGAACGGGTGGTGGACAAGTGGAACACCCTGCCTGAGGAAGTGGTGGGGGCTGAAACAATCACAGGATTTAAGAATGCATGGGATAGACATAAAGGAATTCTGGAGGTCAGGGGTAAGGGCAACAGAGTTCTAGGAAAACATAAACTGAAGTTACAAACTCAAATGGGCAGACTAGGCAGGCCATAGGCCCTTATCTGCTGACACTATCTATGTATCTATGTATGTATCTATGTAATCACAAGCACCAACTGATCCATACTAGAGGGCAGCTAAACCAACACATGCAGTGTTGAGAAACAAAATATGTGGCACATCATATGCCTCTCCATCATACGTCAAGCTGTATACTGTGAATGTTTTCTTTTTCTTCTGAAATATTGTGCAAAGAGGTTTAATAACAAGAATAGTTACCTATTATGTGAATAAAGTGTTTTTTAAGCATGCAGTTGAAGTGGTCATCACTGACACCTCCCTAGTTATGATAAATAGACATTATAACACATTTTTAGGTCAGTAAAATTAGTATGAGTCAATGCTTTTATTATCGATCTACAATTGTGCTGAGTCTATGAACTGCCCCTGCATCAAGATACAGTACAACAGCAGAGTTCCTGAATATAAAAACAACACAGTAGTGCATTAAATATCATGTCTGGTTTACCTAAACAGAACAAAATGATATCAGTTTCATTCAGGCTTTTGAGAATAGCATGTGGGTTTCACTGCTAACAGCACTACAACTTCTAGAACTGAAATCCTGCTACAACTGTCATGATTGAAATGCTTACAGCTTCAAAACAACTATCTGACCACGTACGCTCATGAGCAGACTGTTCATCCCAGGATATTAATAATTACTAATATAAGATCATAAGTACCTAACTGATAATGGTCTGCTGCTTGTTGTTGTTTCCAAACAAATCTGCTTGTTTAAATAGTCACTGACAGTGCAAGCTGAAGAAACAAGACTAGCCTGGATCAAATATATCCCTACACTAATACAGCTTCATGTAATGTCAATGGAGCAAACTTGAGAAAATCAAATGTCTGATTTTCTGCTTGAGGGTCAATGGGGAATAGTCCCCTACACATACCAGTTTGGAAAATCACAAAGCAAAATAGTTACACCAACAACAATAAGTGCTCAACTTTGGTGCCTGAAAATGGGAAAAAAAGGAGAACATGCTTAACTATCATCCATTCAGTATGGTTGAAAATCTGGCCAAGTTATTACATAACCCAATTCTTCTAAAAATGGAGCAGTGGACTTCTTCAGAAAAACTGGACAGTGGACTGCTTCAGAGGGAATAATATACTAAGATTCATACTAAGATTGGTCAGGAGTTAGGGAACTATGAGGCCCAAAATTGCTCCTGTAAGTTAATAATGACAAATTATATCTTACCATCAGTCAGGGTTCAGGAAATCCCATTCAATGGAGAACACTGTAATAGCTATCTCCTTTTCCAACTGTTGTAAAAATATGTGACAGTTCACCAACAATGACTATATGTGCCCTGCATTAAATCTTCAGCTATTTATGATTCATTGTCTAGGATTATCTTGTCGGAAAAGTTCTGTTTTTTTTTTAAACAAAACTATTATATTTTTAATATCATAGTTAGCTTTTACTCAGATGCTTTGTGTCACATTGGATTCTCAAGGAATGGTTGCCTTACTTATCACTTTTTGAATCTGAATGAAAAGGAGAGTCCAAGAAAGTTGGCTTCTAACCCATTTACTGTTCAGTATTGATGTAAATGATCTCCAACTAGCTTTAGACATCCAGATTTGGATTCTCCAACCCTTGCTGGAAAATCTATACCAGTTTTAGGTTACATGGATAAGCGAGTTTTATTTACATTCTCACCTATTGCTGTATAGGGGGAAAAAACATTTATATTCTTTAAGAAACAAGTTATAACTAGAATTAATAACAGGTAAGTAAAATAATGGAGTTCAAGATAGGCTCTTCAGGCTTTATTTATACACTAGGAGATACTAGATTAGAAATTGCTAAACAATACTCCTATCTGGATGTAACATTTCATAAGACCTTAACCTGGAGAAGTGAAACATGTATTTAATAGATTATTACATTTTAATAAACAATATGACTGCTCAACTGTTAGAGCTTCCATTTGAGCTTTTAATGCCAAACTTTTGACTTGAGAATTATATACCTCTGGGATTTGGGGACTGGAAAACATTCTAGAATTGGAAATAGTTGTTAATAACTATTGTAGAGTCCTTCTTGCTCTACCTCAAAGAATACCAGCTGCAGCGGTTACAGCTGAACAAGGACAATCCTCTTTAAAATCACAGATTGAAACTTGAAATTTAAATTGGTTTGAGGTTAACCAACATGACTCCCTCTTGTTCACCATATTTTGCATTTTTAGAACTGAGAAAACTGCTTGATTTAAAGTGCTTCTCCCCTTAGATAACTATGTTTAAGTGAATCTTGCCTCAGCAAATTGATCTAATCTCTGGGCTCTATATTTACAGGAAATTTGATTTAATAATCATAAAATTTACAGGTAATGAAAGACTACAAGACATTGCCTATAAAGATGACTTGTATATTCTAAGATATATTTAGGAGAATTACTAGCTCTAAACAAATGAAGCTACTTTTATAAATCACGTCTTGATATCTTAATTGATCCAGCTCACATGCAAGACTTTACTATTTCTAGTGGAGATGTTTCTGCTCATTTCTGTAGCTGCTTCTAGTGAAGCATGTGGAGGTTATGGTACTTGCTATTGGTCACAGAGTGAGGATTAGTGTCTAGCATAGTTTGAAGCTGAGATCTGCCAGTCTCGAACTGTTCCCTAACTATTAGAAAACACTGCCTCTGCTGCTTGCACAATGCCAGTGGCTGCTTGCATTTTTTTTTTTACAATTGATTTACTCAGAATTTACTAACTGAATTGCAACATCTCCAGAACTCCAGAGAATAGTCAATAATCTTTTTGATATAGAACTGGCATACTGACCACCAACACTTTCCAATCACTATGCAAACATAAATTAATTATGGCAAAATTAAAAATTCCTGTTATGATTTTGTCACATCAACACCATACTCCATCACCAGTCGTCTGGCACCTCAATCTGCTGCCAGTCAAAACAGTAGGTCATTTGTAAAAGGTGAAAATCAATACTGAGGATCTGCTCCTGGTGTTGCCATTAAAATAACAAGTGAAAGCTAACAACACTGATAATCTTCCAGTATTGGCATATGAGAAAGTAAAACCCAACACTGGAGATAGACTTCCAGTGTCAGCATTAAAAAAAAGTGAAAACCAACTCAGTGCAATGGAGCAGCAGCATTGTTACTCCTTACCACCTAGCATAGGTACTAAATACCTATTCTCCATTCTTTTTATTCTTTTGGTAACTGGCTAAGGCCCACTAGGCACAAGTGCCTGTTTTCAGGGACAACCCCTGGTAACTGGCTAAGGTCCACTAAGCACAAATGTCTGTTTTCAGTGAGACCCACAAGCACTAGGGAGGTTACGTTCAGAGTCATGCAGTATTCAAGAGGAGGTTGTGGGAATCAAACTCATGTATGCTGAATGTACCTTAAAATCATTCATAGCTTGTTACTCTTATCTGTAGGCTATACTACTAGCAGTTCTTACAGGAGTCCTGATGAGTCTTGGATGAGGGTCTTGTTCAACATTCAGTTATACCTGCAACATAAGAATAGCAAAGGGATAAGAAAGGAGCCATATTATTTAATTGAGAAAATAGGTCAGATGGGGTAGGTTAAACATAAAATAATACTTTTCTCACTGGCAAGGGGGTCAACATTCTGTTAGACTTGTAGAAATAAAGGGAACTGTTGGTTAACATGGGGAAAAAAGTAGCAATACTAGAAACACAGGAACAAGGAAATACAGGAAATGAATAGAAATTGAATAATATGTATTTCAGAGAATGTATACATTTTAAGGTAAACATGAGAGAGAAAACAGACAACTAGAAACATAAAAGAAATAAAGAGACAATAAAATAAAGAAGAGCTACTTCCACAAAAACTGCGAACGTGGCCATTTTCATTTAGTTGCCATTCTCTCTGGCTTGAATGAAATAAAGAATCAAGTGCATTGGAGTTAGGGGGTATTCAGGTTTACCCCTCAGTGCCCTGGGTGGCATTATTTAAATATAATAGAGTATAGCGCTTTTGGTCGATCTGGTTATAATGAGCATACTTTGGCAAATGGACCAGTTTTCTTTAAATACAATATCACTGGCATCTGTGTGTCACAATTGACTAGATGATCACATGACAGCTTATATAAAGTTAGCATCTATGAATAAAATGCATCTTACCAAAGAGTGCAAACAGTATCCAATTTCACACTGACCAAAAAAAACTGGAAACAGGTAAATATTAACTGTCAGAAGGCAAAAACTATGTCTTACCAGACCTTCTAGTGATTTTTATTTAATTATTCACCCCGTGACAGCATTCTCATCATAAAACACTCAGCCACTGTTTATCATAATTGCAAATACTGCTACAGACAAACTGGCTTTGGCTGGGGAGGAAGGGCAGGCATGTATCCCACAGGGATGCTAGTATAGCTTAGAGGTTAGAGTAATGGGCTGTGAATGAGCTTGGTACATCCAGCAGACCTGGATTTGATTCCCACAACGTCCAGTTGCATGCTGTGTGACTCTGAGCAAGTCATGTAACATCCCTGGTGCTCCCAGGTCATCTCTAAAAGCAGGCAGTTGTTCCTTGTGGGTCTTCCCCGCTTAAAAAAGAATAATGAAAAAATATGTATTCTTCATAAGCAGCTATCAAGCATGTCAAAATTAGTACATCTGATTCATGTACTGCATAACAGAATTCAGCTCCTTCAAAACTTACCAAATGCTACACAATATCAGAGATGCAGTGAATTTAAAATCTGCAGGCGAAGTGAACGCGAAGTGACTACTTCATGTTAGTGCAATACTACGCGAAGTGGCCATTGAAGAGTGCTCATTTCGCCTTGTGATTATGATTTGACTTCATGTTGTTATTCCGCCTTAATGCGAAGTAAGGTAGAATGACAACAATAGGCACTTTAGGCAGCCCTCCTCACACATCACATGGCTTACTGTACTGTAAGTCACATGCTTTAGCCAGGCAGAAAGGAAGTGAGTCATACCAGCAGATACTTTCACTTTCCCCTTTGCAGAGGTAGAAGGAGGAAGGATAGTGTAGGAGAGGAGTGTTTATTTGTTGCTTGCTTAAACTTCATAAAAACCAACAGCTTTTTTAAAAGCTAATTCTTTAGTTGTTGTTGTACTGTTTTGTGAGTTATTTTTTGTGACTGATTTATTTGTTTTATAAGTTTTGTTTTGTGTGTGTGTGTGTGTGTATACGTGTGTCAGACTGTCTGTGACTGTGAGTGAAGTCAGTCATCGTCATCGCGTGACATGTCGGAGTGGAGAGGGAAGGAGAGTTTTGTTGGGTTATGGACCAGGGACACTCTATGGTCCGTGGTGGCCAGAGGGGAGTGCGGACATGTGGGGGTCAGCATGGGCGGGTGTCACTGGACTGCTCCTGATTATTTGCTCCTGCCCCCCCTCCAGAAGCAGCAGCACCACCAGTGCCACCACCACATCCAGCAAGTCCGCCACCGCCGCCACCGCCACCACCACCACCACCAGTACCAGCTGCAGGAGCTCCAGCAGCACCACCTCCCACTCCACAGCAGCAGGTGGAGCCCCCCCAGGTGCATGACAGTGCTGCCGGTGATACATCTGCCCCTGTTGTGCCTGGTCCCTCCCACAGCTCGATAGTCTGGCAGTTTTTCAACTGTCTTAGGGGGCAGGAGCATTGTGGTGTACCTGCTTTGTGGTGTGCAGGTGGACCGTGGCCCCTGGGGAACACATCTGGGAACTGGGGGCCAGAGGACACACATGCTTAACCACCACAAGGTGGAATGGCAGGCTGCCACAGAATGGGCCAGGCCTCCACCTGCTGGCCCTTCTGTGGCTGTGGCTGTGGCAGTGGCAGTGGGTGCTGCTGTTGTGCATTGCGGGGCAGGAGGAGGGCCACAGCAGTAGCTGCTGCTCCACCACTACCCCAACCACTGCCACCAGCACCACCCTCACCACCACCATTACCTGGCTTTTCTCCTGCAGCAGTGGACCCCACCACAATGCCTGCAATGCAGTCAGAAATGGCACTGCTGTGGGCTGTAATGGAGGAAAGCAATCAGAAGATGGGTGCTGTCCAGCAGCAGATGGAGCAGATCAAGCAAGATCAGCTGCAAATAGTGTCAATGCTTCATCTGCTGCTGGAACATCATGGGATCGAGCATTAGGTTTTGTTTTCTGCACACACACCCCCACTACTGTACTGTTTTGTGTTTTATTTGTTTAATACAGACAGAGGGAAGGCCACAGAACTAGTTTAAAGGGAAGCAGTCAGTAACAGGAGCGCCTGCATCCTGTCCCCTGTGAGGCTTACCCTCCAGTTAAGCCTTTTAAGTATGTTGCAGCATTTTTCTCATGTCACAACATACTTTATTGTACTAAAGAAACGTCAGTGACCTGGAAGTATGGCAGATGCTCTGGGGGCTCCATTATGTGTAAAGGTGCAATGGCAATGCACCATGAGCTTCAATACAAAAGTATTTGAAGTGCATGGTGCTTCTTCGCTGCACCTTTCCTTTACACATAATGGGGCCCCAATAGCATCTGCCATCCTTCTGGGTCACTGACCATTCTTTATTAAAATAAAGTATGTTGCGGTACAAGAAAAACACTGCATCATACTTAAAAGGCTTAACCGGAGGGTAAGCTTTGCACTGGACAGGACCCAGGAGCTCCTGTTGCTGATTGCTTCCCTTTAAATATATACATGCACATACAGTCATACATGCTCCTTATATGGGTGTCTTACTTTCAGGGTAATCTTTCTTGCTCCACATGTCCTTACATTCCATAGTGCAATACTTTTCTGGCAAAAGCACTTGTAATTTCAGTAAACTGGGTCCTGGAGGACTTCCCATTCTGAACAGCCGCTCAAGTTCTGCCACCGCACTCAGCAAATGTTATGACATGATGCCAGGGAGAGCACAGGGGCGTGCTTTATTATAGTGAATGGCTGGCAGCTTTCTAAATGTTTCTTTATGTTATAATGGTCAGTTTGTGGTGAAACGTGGGCAAGCTTCCACAAACAAGGCTCTTGTTAGTTGAAACGTGCCCACGTTTCACCACAACATTGCTCAGCACAGGGGCAGAACTTGGGCGGCTCTTCAGAATGGGAAGTCCTCTGGGACCAGGTCTACCGAAATTACGAACGTTTTTGCCAGAAAAGTATTGCACTATTTAAGGACATGTGGAGCAACAAACATTCCCCTGGAGGTTAGGCACCAATATATTGGGTGCAATACCATCCATAACTATGTAACTTGGTGAATCTCTTTAAAGCAGCAGTGCAACAATCTGTTGAAAATGTTGACGTATACTTTTTTATGCTATTTTACATTGCCACTTTACTTACAACCTGATTGTATGATGCTACTCTTTCCAATACTTGAGTCTGCTTTAGTCCATTTTTCATGTCTGAAATAATAAAAGGAGCACTCCTTTTAATATGGTGCAGACCAGGTCTTCGTCAGTATTTTGCACTATTTTTCTCCATCCATTGTTATATATTACTTCTGTTGTCAAATTAACAATTATGCAGCAGGCAGTGTTTTATGACCTCACAGTACAATAGTTGTTCAAAAACAGCTGCAAATAGTGATAAGAACCTGACCAGAACAATATTAAATGGTGTGCTCCTTTTTTATTTTCAGACATGAGAAAAAGTAGTAAAGCAGACACAAATTGTGAAAAGAAGGGTATCATACAAGTCATGAGGTAACTAGTGGCCTGCAACGGCAGCAATGTAAAACAGCATAAAAAGTATAGGTCAAAATCATCAGCATATTGTTGCAATGCTGTTTTAATTTATAATTTAGGTATGACATTATGTGATCACAATCACAACACACAAAATGCATCTGTCTTCTGTCCAAAAAATTGACAAGTGCTAAGGAAGTGAAATGGGATCGTCACATCACATGCAAAGTCCTCCAGAATTCATTGCGCAATCACTCATGTGAGCAGTGGTCACACAGAGTCACGCAGTCGTCACACAGAGTCCCCAGATTTTTTCTGCATGCCCAAAATGCATCTGCCTTGTGTCCAGAAAATTGACAACGGCTAAGGAAGTGAAATGCGATCGTCACACCACATGCAAAGTCCCCCAGAAAATTTATTGAACAGTCACTCATGTGTGCAGTGGTCACACAGAGTCACGCAGTGGTCACACAGAGTCCTCAGATTTTTTCTGCATGCCCAAAATGCATCCGCCTTGTGTCCACAAAATTGACAAGTGCTAAGGAAGTGAAATGGGATCATCATGACACATGCAAAGTCCCCCAGAATTTATTGTGCAGTGACTCATTCATGCAGTGCCACAGAATAAAATAATGACCATGAGCGAAGTATTGCTGGTCCAATGGGTGCTGCGATTCAGGCAAATGGAATGTGATCATCTCAACTGGATGAAGGGTGCCCTTTGTCTGTACACTAATAGTAGCCTTGGTGAGTTGATATATATAGATACATATTTCTGTATTTTGTAGGTGAGGGGGGTTGATATGGACATGTACTCATGGTATTGTTCTGTATCATAGGTCACAGATACTGTTGGTATGCACATTCCAGTGCACAATAAGAACTTTTTGAGTAGAAATGTGCAATGGATAACTCTCAAGCACATGATGGTAAGTATTTTTTTTGGAGGGGTGGAGGGAAGGATATTTGCAGGTTTGTCTGTAATGGTTTCTTATTTTGTTGCTTCTTCACAGATTTCATCTGCATCCTTCTCGAGTCTGGTTGTTAATGATGGTCATGGTTATCTAATGAAATGACTTCTGCATATTGCATCTGAGCCCCAGCTGGGGAGCCTGATGTTAAAGAACTGGTTTGGATAAGGCCACTTTGTCAGAACAACAAAGCATCTGGAAGTTTCCTAAAAAAAGAAATGAATGACTTTTTACAACTTAATTGTTATGTGTCCCTCGCTGGTTCTGAAATCTCAATCCCTAAAGTCAAGGTACATTTCAAACCCACATCTTGTCAACTAATGCAACCTGTGTACAATATTTACTGCAGTCTTTACAAAACAATCAAACACATGAAATAAAATCTTCATACTTACCAGAATGGATTTCACATGGATATTACATCACTTCCTTTATGTGTGTTACAGCTACAGTACCATTCTCAATGAGTTTTAACGATGGAGCCTTTTTTTGCTACCCTGGAAAAGAAACAAAAGAAGCGTACTGTATGTGTTTTACCATTGCGGCTCTGAAAAGCTACAGGAAACAAAACATGCAACTAAAGGAAGTGAAGCAACATAACAAACATGAGTACACATACTCACTTTATGGTTTAAATATTAAGAAGCTTTGTGTCTCTGGCTGATGGATGTGGTGATCTGGGCAGACTCATGTAGTGGTGGCAGTGGCTAACATCAGTCCCTGTGGTGGTGGTCCGGGGGTCAGACAGACTCATAGTGGCAGTGGCTAACACCAGTCCCTGTGGTGGTGGTCCGGGGGTCAGACAGACTCATAGTGGCAGTGGCTAACATCAGTCACAGTGGTGGTGGTCAGGGGGGGCAGACAGACTCATGATGGCAGTGGTGGCAGTGGCTAACATCAGTCCCAGTGGTGGTGGTCCGGGGGTCAGACAAACTCATAGTGGCAGTGGCTAACATCAGTCCGGTGGTGGTGGTGGTGGTGGTTCGGGGGGCAGACAGACTCATGGTGGCAGTGGCTAGCATCAGTCCTGGTGGTGGTGGTCCGGGGGGCAGACAGACTCATGGTGGCAGTGGCTAACATCAGTCCCAGTTGTGGTGGTCCAGGGGTCAGACAGACTCATGGTGGCAGTGGCTAACATCAGTCCCTGTGGTGGTGGTGGTTTGAGGGGCAGACAGACTCATGGTGGCAGTGGTGGCAGTGACTGACATCAGTCCTGGTGGTGGTGGTCTGGGGGGCAGACAGACTCATGGTGGAAGTGGTGGCAGTGGCTAACATCAGTCCCAGTGGTGGTAGTCCGGGGGTCTGACAGACTCCTGGTGGCAGTGGTGGCAGTGGCCAATATCAGTCCCAGTGGTGGTTTGGGGGGCAGACAGACTCATGGTGGCAGTGGTGGCAGTGACTGACATCAGTCCTGGTGGTGGTGGTCTGGGGGTCAGACAGATTTATGGTGGCAGTGGTTAACATCAGTCCTGGTGGTGGTGGTGGTTTGGGGGGGCAGACAGGCTCATGGTGGCAGTGGTGGCAGTGGCTAACATCAGTCCTGGTGGTGGTGGTCTGGGGGTCAGACAGACTCATAGTGGCAGTGGCTAACATCAGTCCCAGTGGTGGTGGTGGTTGGGGGGGCAGACAGACTCATGGTGGAAGTGGTGGCAGTGGCTAACATCAGTCCCAGTGGTGGTAGTCCTGGGGTTTGACAGACTCCTGGTGGCAGTGGTGGCAGTGGCCAATATCAGTCCCAGTGGTGGTTTGGGGGGCAGACAGACTCATGGTGGCAGTGGTGGCAGTGGCTAACATCAGTCCCAGTGGTGGTAGTCCAGGGGCAGACAGACTCATGGTGGCAGTGGCTAACATCAGTCCTGGTGGTGGTGGTCCAGGAGTCAGAAAGACTCATGGTGGCAGTGGCTAACATCAGTCCTGGTGGTGGTGGTGGTCCAGGGTTCAGACAGACCCGTGGTGGCAGTGGCTAATATCAGTCCCGGTGGTGGTGGTCTGGGGGGGCACACTGCCTTTTAAAAACTTCAGTTAAAATCTGCCAACATTAACCACATCATCATCCTTATAAAGAAAGCTGCCCTCACAGTCATCAATGTCTGAAGTCTGACCACTGGGAAATTCTTTCTCCATTGAGTCGTCATCTACATCAGTGGTGGGCCATTTCAGGCAGACACTGCCAGTGCCACCAGGATGCTCCATTTCCACATCAGCAAGACCACCATGGCTAGGCCGGGGTACAAAGACCAAGGTTGCAGTCTTTGCTGGTATGTGCCTCTCATTCATTTTAATGAATGTTAGCAAACTAACATTTGCAAGAGACAGGTTTGTCCAACGATCTCCGACTATTGCACCTGCTGAGCTGAATACCCTCTCAACACTTACACTGGAGGGTGGGCATGTGAGGTACTTCAGTGTCACTGCAGTCAGTTCTGGCCATTCACTGACCTTTCCATTCCAGTAAAAAAGAGGATCTTCAGTTATTGTCAGATGCCTGTTTTCAGACAAATATTGTTCAACCATTCTCTGTGCCGCACTAAGTTCAATTGTTGATGCTTCATCCTGTTCTCCTGAATCATTTATTTCACAAATGCCCACTTGGGACAAAGCCTCCCAAAGTGAGTTTATGCCAGCCACTTTGGATGATAGACTACCTGGAACTGAAGTCCCCTTCCCCTTGCAGAATATGCTTGATGGTCCTCCAGGTACACCTTCAGCCAGATTATGCTGCTGAGGTTTGCTGACTTTGGCACATGACTTCTGTGCCCCATGAACCAAGCGCACCAGTTGACCACTGATATTTTTTACTTATTCAGGCCCACCATCCAGTACTGATGCAATTCCACGTTTGTATCGTGGGTCCAGAATTGTTGCTATGGCAAAGTTGTCACTATGCTGAATGCTCACAACGAGACAATTCTGGTCAAATACTTTCAATATGTGTTGCAGCAACACACTGCTACCACCATCTCCGGCAACATCAAGGCTATGCTGTACATTCACCGATGTCTGCCTCAGCACCCGCAGCAGTGGAACTGATTGGCTAATGGAGGTAGACTCACCACTCACTGCCTGTGTGGTATGTTCAAAAGGCCACAAAATTGTTATTACAGATTCCATGAGGTGCCACTCTTCAGTCGTCATAGACATGGAGGCTACGTAACTGTGATGGCTAGTGTGCATAACAAGATATTCTGAGATGGCTTTGTATTGTTCATATAACCTCTCTGCCATGTATAAAGTGGAGTTCCATTGTGTGACAACTTCCAGCTTCAAGCAGTGCTGAGGCAGGATATTTTGTATCTGCAACTGCCGCAGTTGGTCATGGGCCTTTCCAGATCTTGAAAAATGAGAGCAGATATGTCATGCAATGGTCAGCATTTCCTTTATATCAGGGTGCTGCAGAAACTTCTGAACCTCAAGATTTAAACAGTGAGCATGCATGGAACATGAAAAAAAACACCATTCATGATGCATTTCACCACATTTGACCCATTGTCACTTGCTATGAACCCAGCTCTCAGGGACAGAGGTTTTAGCCATCTGTCAATTTCAGTCAGTACCACATCCAACATGTTCTCACCAGTGTGTGAACAGGTCACACTGTGCATAGCAATCTTTGCATGCTGTCGAATTCCTGGAAGATTGCTACTGCGACAGTCCACCTTTCTGCACTGATAATTCACACTACCAACATCAGAAACAACCCCCGGCACCTACCCCCAGTGTGTAGTTATACACAAATATGAACTCCCTGCTGTTTTGCCACTTGTCCACATATCCATACTTAAATGGATGAATGGAGAGGAGGAATGCTGAAGAGCATGTCTTACTGAATCGGACCCAGCACGGAACAACTCGGGGACAGCACAGTGAAAAGTATGTCCTGGATGGGACTTTCCATTTTGGACAGGAACGTGCAGCAAACCAATGGAACCCATAATTCTCCACAAAGGAGAAGGGCAAAAGATCAATTGCCAGCATTTCTGCTACAGCAGCATTGAGTTCACATGACACTGTATGATTTGGGGGGTACTTCAGCTTATGCCCAAAAACACTCTGTAACCTGGGCTGACTTAAACGTTTTACAAGGGGTGTGTTGATCACAAATGGTTGTGGTCTGTGATGAATGGTATTGGCAGGGCATGGAGTGTGAACATTTGATGAAGACAGTTGCACAGGTGATGATGACATACCCAGAAATGCTGTTATTTTGCCAGATTTGCCAACTAGGGTTGACGTACCACTTGTACTAGACATACTGCATTCACCACCATCACCACCACAAAAACTGCTACTCTCACCAGCACTGGACAACATTTCAAAGTCATTATGGTCCTCCACCTCATCATGCCTGTAGTAATCCTCTGCTCTTATTACCGCACTACTGAACAAGTTTAATTTCCTACTGGGCTTAACAGTCATGGAAGGGGATAACATGCTGGCTATGGTTGCTGGTGATGCGAGTGAATGCCCCGCTGTGGTATTAGCTGCCAGCTTGTGCTGGGTCTACAGTGCCAAGTGCCTATTCTTAAGATGCGTATGCTGTCCTTCTGTGCCCAGATTGCTCCCCTTTTTACCTCCACTTACACGCACATGACAAACCTGGCAGATTGCAACTGAATCATCATTTGCATCTTGAACGATAAAATCCCAAACAAGGGATTGTGATGCTCTGCTTTTAACATGTCCATGATGTGGCTTATTTAAGTCCGTTATTTTAAGCACTGAAGTGGAGGGGGGCACGTGATGTTTCGGGCACTGCATACCTGGACTGCAACTGACCACCACAACTACCTATCATATTGATTACTGGGTCATCATCATCATCAACTAAAAAAAGGTAGATCACAAGTTTTTACAGGGGGGATTCCTGCAAATAGATTCACGCACAGCCACTTTTAATTTCTTTTTCTCCGGTTCCCAACTGTGGTCAATTACATCATCAACATATTCATCAACGTCACACACATCCACATCTTCTGCTTGGATGCTAGCATGTGGACTTCATGTTGCAACAACAGCAACATCATCATCATCATCATCATCATCACATTCATGATCAGCATCTACACCACTATCACCTGATACTTTTTCACCACACTGTGAATCACTGCATGGAAAATGCATGACGTTAAGTGCCACGGTAGATGGAATATCACACTGTATGCTATTGTTGACATGATCATCAGAATCCTCAGGTTCAGTTACTGGATTGTTACTGGGAAGTATGACATCATCTACACTGCCACTCACTTACACTGCTTCACACTCAATATTTTTGGATATGATACACTGGTCAGAATTACAACTTAACACAACAATACTAATACTACCTTCACCACCACTAACACCTGTAACGCTAACATCATCAGCTGGGAAAACATCATCTCCTCCAACTATGAGTGAAGCTACTGATTGGGCTGTAAAAAACATTGCAGGAGAAATAACTTTCTTCACATCAACAATGCACTTCTGTGTCTGCATACTACTACCATGCCCACAGACCATCTTACTGCCAACATTGCCATGGTGAGAAATAGCTTTGTTTGCACATCTCTTTGCAGGCATTTTGGGGGATCAACCACAAATATTGTAACCAAATTCAGATTTTGATATGTTCACTCTCTGATTGAAGGAACACTGGATGTGAAGCCAAATAAACAACTGTGGCTTCAGCAACAGATAAGAGACTACTCTGAGACTGTCACATAATTAAAATGACTTCAGTAACCAGTGGTGCTGATGAGGTCACAAAAACAATCCAGTCTGGTAAAAAATATCTTTTGAATGTGGGGGCACTGAATGCAGACAGTGCTGATTTTGACTGCATTACAAGCATCAAAATTAAGAACAGATACCACGATCGCATGTCAAAATCAGGCAGCTGCAGTGGATAGCAGGTTCACACTGCTGCGCTTGCAATTACACTGGTCTGTGGCACAATAAAAGATGTATTATTTGATGCACACAACACTGCACACACATTCACACATACAACAGTTTGTGTACAATGCTGAACGAGGAATGCTTCACAAATGCAAAAGTTCAGTACTATGCCATGTTACATATTATAAATTTGTAATGTAAACAACCTGACCTTATGAACTGCTGCACCACATCCACACAACAAACAGCAAGAAAACTTCTACTATTACTGACAATATTACTGTGTGTACATTACCACAGTCAGTTATATAACAAAAATATAACCAAAAAACAAAGAAATCACTATTTCTCCAACTTAAATCTATCTACACCACAGATACACCCCTCCCCCAAAGCACACTTTCACTGTCTTTCACCACACACACTCAATGTTGCAAATTAACATTCAAAATCCACACAAAAACCAAAATGTTCGATGATATGAGCACAGGAGGGTTTTCTACAATCGATGAACTAAAGTTGCATCCCCCCATAGCAAAAATGCTTTTTGAACAGCTTTTACAAGATTCCTATCACAGCTATCAGAGCACAGTGTCTCCTATTCCTTCCTACTCATACTACCCTGAACTGAGGTTGTGCAGATCAATATAGAGCCCATGTGACCTGAACTTCCATGAATCACTGCAAAATTCACCTTTGGAGCTCAAAAATCAAGGTAAAGTGAGATGAAGTGCACTGCCTGCAGTGCACTTTGCCTTAGTAGTGGCCTGGGGAGATGGAGTAATGCAAAGTCATTGCTTCCAATGGACTTCCTGTTCCTCATTATAATGTGAAGTACTCTGCTTCGCATTGTGGAGCACTCCATGAATCTGCCTTTGCTCCGCGAGTCGCTTCGCGGAGCAGATTGAGCCCACTTTGCCCACCACTGCACAATATTAGAACCAAACTGCTTTTGGAAATACAGTAACTAACTGACATGTTGGTCATAGAAGAGGCACTCAGTTTATTATTTCCAAAAGTGGTTCAGTTATGATGTTTTTTAGCATCTGGCAAGTTTTGAAAGAGTTTAACTCTGTTGTGCAGTGGATGAATCAGATGTACTAATTTTGCCATACTGAATACTGTAACTGCTTATGAAGAATATATGCCTGCCCTCCCTCCACAGCCAAAATCAGTTTGTCTGGAGCAGCAGCTGTGGTTATGATATACCATGGCTGAGGTTTTGTTTTTGGTTTGTTTGTTTTTGAAATGAGAATGCTATCACAGGGTGATTAATAAAAAGAAATCACTAGAACACTGAGTAATATGATTTTTTTTCATGACAGTTAATGCTGACTCATTTCCAGTTTTCTGAGTTCTATATGAATTTTTTTCCCTGACATCTAGTAGGTCCAATAATTACTTTTCTCACCCCATATGAGTAGTATCATCTCTCTGTAAACCTCCTGTTTGGTGCTGGCATCATTAAAGAATGCCCGCTCATTGGGCAATTATGAAACCCTTGCTCATTCAATAAAGTAGGTAGGAAGTAAGACAGTTGAAACTGGACAGGTAAAAATTATCATTATGGGGAATTGAGGGACAAGAGAGTGAAAGAAAAAAGATGATTTTTGAGGCAAGGACCATGTCAACAGAAAAGACCATCGTCTCACAGAAAACACATCAGCAAAACTGTTAAATGCTGAACAAGGGTAGGACAGAAACTTACAGAAAAAAAAATCTGTCAGGCCTGGGATGTGCACTGGGCCAGTACTATAAGACATGCAAAGATATTCTGGGGAGAAGAGGGCAGGAGAGAACTAAATAGAGATAACACCACTGGTACACAGAATATTCAACAGCAAAATAGCCAGATCCTTCTAGGAATAGGCACAGGAGATCCCATTGAAATGTGGGCAATCAAATGTTCTGATACATCATCAGCCAGGTATAGCACAATTACTGGTAGCTGTAGGCTCATTTTCAGTGACATCATTGACTCATACGTGGATACATCTCCTTAAACCCCTTTTTAGTCCATCATGCTAACAATATGCAAGCAAACATAAGAAGAATAGTTTTGCTTTTCTGATCCTAAACGGGAAAAAAAACAGAGGATAGCACTGTGCTATTTAATACTGTAGATTTCTACTAATGAATAATCTAAAAATGGTGCCAGGAGGCATGCAGTTGTATGCAAGCCTTGTTGAGTGTTAGTCTGCATTAAACCATGGGGTGTTTCACTCTCTATTTGCATTTTAATTAAGTTTTTTAACTGCTACAATGATCAGAAGGAAACAACCATGATTAGATATATTCAATGAACTTGCATTTGATGTAATAATAAGAAATGTTAAAGCAATAGACAACTAAAAGTATTTTGTATTTATTTATTTATTTCATTACTAGGATTACAATTACCTTTGAATCAGAAGTTCATTTACAAAGGTTCCACGTCAAGTGATGTAATACAATGCAAGAAAATAGGAAAATAAAGGAACAGATTTAACACAATATACAAAAAAACAAAGCACAGAAATCAAAGGCAACAAATTGTAGTGGTGATTACAGTTAGGAAATATATGTGTTACAATTGTGTCCTAATGAACAGTTAGACATCAATAATCCAGTAGTACTGTACACAAGTGAAGTAAGTATGCAGTCCAAAAATACACAGACTTTGTCAATAAAACTGCTAATACAAGGAATAGAAAAGAGTGGGCATAGGGGAGATAGGGTAGATGTGGGGTGTAGGGAGTGGGGGAGAGATGGAGAGGGTGTAGTAGCAGATGGGAGAGTCATAAGGCTTAAAGGGAAGAGACTTAGTGAGGCAGGGGCAGAGCAAGTGAAATTAATCAGGACAGTCACACTTATTAAGAGTTACAAAGTGATTGAGAAAAACATTAGTGACATATTTAAATTGCTTTCCATTTTGCACAATGTTTTTTCATTACTTTCTTAACTGTGCTCTGAAGTTTTGGGGAGTGGTGCACTGCTGTGTAGGGATCTCTGAATACCATTCTGCTGAAAGTAAATACCTGTAAACTGATGTCAGTCAGGGAAGTGAGACAGCAGAAGGAAACATGGTATGCTGTGGGAAGGGGATTGAGTCCAATTACATGGATACATGCATTATTTAAACACATCAGATGCCATATTGGGGATTACTGAGTAAACGTCTGCAGACACAGAACCCTATCATCCTATGATAGGCATGTATAATGCACAAAGATTCATTAATTCACTGCTTTAAAAATAAAACAATGTTTATGTTTTTGTTAAGTCTACAGTTTGTCACTCGACAGTGGGTCCATACCTTAACTGTCCCACACTATGCTTGATGTTCATCATTTAGTGCTTTTTATTTGCTGTATCCTGCTGCTCTGCCCTTACCTATGCTTCATTCCACATTTCTAACAAGCCAGAAGCATCCCACCATGGGGTGCCTTTGAGGATCAGGCCCTAGCCCTCTCAAAATTGCAGACCTGCCATATCCAATTGAAGACATCTTCTCTGGTCTCAGTGAGGAAACTTTAGATGTGCTATGTTCTTTGAAAGACGATGACCCACACCTGGACCCAACAGACAACATTGCCAACATGATCTCATCTGGCATCCCTACAGGCCAGTAACCAGAACAGGAAGAAGGTATCAACAAAGAAACAGATCCCAAAGTTGTGGTGATTGCAAGTGATGTATGCTTTGCCCTCCTCACCTTACTCAGAGCAATGGAATAGCAGACAGACATTGAGCCAAACTGGAAGTTCCTGGCAGAGACCAAGAATGGGTGGCATTAATACATCGAACAAAAGGATTCTTTGATGCCACTTCAACAACCCTTTTGTTGACCGGCATCCCACAGACTGCAAGTTGTGGTTTAAATGATTCCTGTGTGTCACTCTGCCCATTTGATTTATCAGGGGCTCCTCCCCCGAACCCCCCTTGTGGGGGGCTCTGCCCCCTGTCCCCCATCTTTAGGATTCTCAACTCCAGTCGGAGTTGATTTGGGGAGGGGTGCAGGACCGGGAGACTGGGAAACAGTATGCCCCTGTCTTGGGCACACCAACACAGCGACCTGTGGGCAAAGTGTTGATTTTGGTGACAGGGATGCAGTTTGCAGTGCTGGTGTCACCGTACATGGGGCATATCCCAAAAAAGCATGCCAAACACAGATAGCTACATAAAAATAACAAATTATAGCACTCCAGGCTAGTGATGAAAAATTATTTTACCTGAAAAACAAGTGCATACTTTTACAGATCAATTAAAATACCAGTGTAGGTTTACATACCAAAAAAAGCACTCCTAACTGCACACCTGGGGCCAAGGTAAAATACTGAGAAATAAAAGGTCTATTAGGCTTTGCCTAGTATCCCATCCTGATGAAATATAAGAAATAAGCAAAAGGAGATGGTGAAGATTTTTAAGAAATAGCATTTTAACATAATTTTAATATTTTTGTTTGATTTGATAAAAAGAAACTAACAAATACCACAAACACACACACACAAGAGCTATAATCAGTGCACTATGGTGTCAATGTATGAATGAGTAGACATGTGCTTGGTGTGTATTTTGCATATATGCTTTGTAGTCCAACCTAGCCTTTAGTGATGGAAGTCAAAAATGCTTTTTTTTTTAATTTTAATTGAGATCACTTATAATGGATAAAATGGAATATGACAAACATGTTCATTATCAGCAGCGTTTTTTGTACTGGTCACTTGCTGCACACATGGTTGAAGAGTAGCATGCTTCATCCGGCTGAGCTATGACATCATCTTCTTCCTAATGTGTGGCAAAGCCTTTGTGGATCATCAATATCAGCTGACCTGGCATGGTTGGTGATCAGCTTGTGCTAGCACTTCTAGGTGGTTGGGCCAGGTTTTCTTACTGCAGCAAAGGCAACAATCAGGCTGGTGCACTCGGTAAAGGTTCGGTGCTGAAAAATGAATGTACCAAGGAAAAAAGTAAATAACAACACTCTAGGATTAGAGTTTGAATTAAAAATAGCAGAGCCATTAGCAGAACTGTTTAGTGAGTCTCTTAGCACAGGAGAGGTCCCAGAAGACTGGAGAAGGGCTCATGTGATCCCGCTCCACAACAGTGGCAGCAGGGAGGAGACAGGGAACTACAGACCAGTTAGTCTCACCTCAGTAGTGGGCAAGATTATGGAGTCACTCCTTAAGGAAAGGATAGTGCAACACCTGGAATCTATAGGAGCACAGGATCCAAGATAGCATGGATGTACAAAAGGAAGATCCTGTCAAACTAATCTCATAGATTTCGTTGGGTAACCAGAGTGGTGGACCAAGGGGTGCAGTTGATGTTGCCTTCCTTAACTTCAGCAAAGCTTTCGATACTGTTCCACATAGAAGATTGATTAATAAGCTGGAGATGCTCGGGGTGGGTCAGAGGTTGGTCAACTGGGTGGCAAACTGGTTGACTGGCAGAAAACAGAGAGTGGCGATAAATGGTATACAGTCAGAAGAGATGCAAGTCACAAGTGGGGTACCTCAGGGATCAGTCCTGGGCCAGTCCTCTTCAATGTCTTCATCAGTGACATTGCAGATGGACTAGAAGGTAATATTTTCCTGTTTGCAGATGACACCAAGATCTGCAACAGAGTAGGTGATCCAGATGGGGTTTGCAGAATTAGAAGAGATCTGGAAAACTGGCAAAATGGTCAAAACAGTGGCAACTGGAGTTTAACACAAAGAAGTGCAAGATCATGTACATAGGGAAGAGAAACCCTGAAGCTACCTATACATTGGGTGTGGAGTTGCTGGCAATCACAAGGTAAGAAAAAGACTTGGACATCATCATCACAGATGACCTGAAATCATCCAAGTGGACCACTAAAGCAGTAGGTAAGGCTAGAGGGATGCTGGGGTGTATTAGTAGGGGTATCAGAAGTTGTAAGAAGGAGGTAATAATCTCTCATTACAAGACACTGATTAGGCCCCATCTGGAGTACTGCATGCAGTACTGGAGGCCACACCTACACAAGGATATTAACAAAATGGAGGCAATCCAGGGAAGGGCAACCAAAATGGTGCAGGGACTGCATCAGAAAACTTATGAGGACAGATTAACGGAGCTCAATAAGTATACCCTAGAGCAAAGGAGGGATAGAGCTGATATGATCGAAACATTCAAACATCTTAAGGGCATTAACAAGGTGAAAGAGTCTAACATGTTTCAATATAAGAAAAATAGTAGGGCAAGTGGACACAGCATGAGATTAGAGGGAGGCCAATTAAGGGGTAATGTGAGGAAGTTCTTTTTCACAGAAAGCGTTGTTACACGAGGTCCCTGGAACCTCACTGGTACCCCCAGAGGTACACCATAGACAGCTAGCACTTGGGCATATGTTATACTAATATATACAGCATAGGACTTCTACTGAACAAGAGTACATATCAGGATATGTATGCATATTATTGTTATACACTTTGCTTTCTAATATATATATATATATATATATATATATAGATAGATATATAGATATATATTTATATATGTATATTTGTATATGTATTTCTTGCTTATAAGATGTTAGGACAACTGTATCCTTGTAATGATGATGATATATAAGTCAACCTTGCCATCTTTTGGTGATTTGTACTATTACACTGATACTTGTACAACTATGCTTCCTTTGTCTTTACAAAATGATGATGACTACTACAAAATTGTATAATGTTATCTTGGACTGTGGAGCCACCTCTAATTTAGCCAATAGGGCTCTTCTCTGTAACTAGCAATGTTTTAATCTTATGGTAACCATAGTGATTATCATAGGTATGTAATGTAAGACATTATGTCTTCTACCTCGGAGACCCCAAGAGACACAGAGAATCCTCGAGGTATAGGAAACTCTTAGCATTGACTCCTAGTTTGTATTTGGTAAGAAATGCTTAAGGCAACTGTGTTTTATCCTTTTTGGTAGTAATAAACAAGTTTATTACTCTTATGCAATGTGTCTGTGATTCCTTGCAGTCCCATTATTGCCAAGAACCTGAGAGTGAGGTTTAGACCTCCTGACAATTGGAGACCATGTGTATGCAACATTTGGTGTTTGCAAAGTTTCACTTGTTGCTTCAAGCTATTCCCTTCCCAACGGTGACTGTAGGTATGCATTCCCGCATCACCTCTTCCATTCTATGACCACTTTGTAATAACTTGCAAAGTCTGACTGCTTTCTGGGTGTGGTCAATGCTAACTCGACCCACTCCACAGCAGTTATGAATTGCAAGCTTACAAGTGCACAGTAGCCCAACTGTGAATAAAGTGCTCCTGTTGTGGATCAATACACAGCACGGCACCTTTTTCACAGTTTGATTTTTTGTTCCCTCCCACTCAATGGCTACTGTATCAAATATATCCACAGAACTGAGACTTGATGTCTTAAACTTTCTTGCCTCCCATGCAGGATGGGCTGACTTCAAGTGGGACACAAGTCAATCCAGAAACCCTGTACTGGGATTTCAACTCAGTATTCAGAGACGAGACAAACTGCCAGAAAGCGAGAAGCTAAAGGGCTGTTGGTCACGGTGCTCTATGCTGCTCTGGAAGCCTCCGAAGTAAGGTATTGAACCCTTGAACTGCAAATCTCATCTCTTAAGCAGGAGATGGGCTTGCAGGAAATGGAATGTGTGAGATGTGAGCAGGATTTGTAATCTGAACTCCAAACTCTGTGAAATGAAAAGGATTTCCTTTTGCATCTTTCCACCCAGGCAGGCGAACAGGAACTTTGTATCTTGAAGCAGGAATGTGAAAGTTTGAGACAGGATAAGAGTCAGGCTTTGCAAATGAATGACTTATTAAGTTGAAAGAATGAGCAATTGAGTGAGGAGCTGAGAGAGATTCAGGATGAGATAAACCAGGTATGTAATGACTTAGAAATGGCTACTAGGGACAGTCACGAATTGAGCACCACACATACAGTGTTTCAGAAACAGACGCAAGATGAGGTAGATATGAATGTTGCAAATGTGAATCATGCTGAATGTGAATCCAAGATAGTGAAACTGCACCATCAGTGGGAGGTTCTGGCTGGACATGTTAAGGCAATGGAAGGCGTAGCCCCTGCCTTAACTACGTCATCTGAAGGGGAGGTGACAGATGATGATATCTCACAGTACAATGCCCAGTCACACCCCTACTATGGCCCAGAGTCCCCACCCCACCATCCACAACATTGCGGACACCTGTCACACCCAAACCATGTCATACACCACCGACGTTATGATGCACATCATGGGCGATGCTAACATGGCGACCTCGATGATAGGGGGGAAGTAGGCCCAGGTATAGTCCCAATGGCACCACTGGTAGCTGTTATTAATGTGGAAGACAGGCAGGAGATAGATAGAATTATTGATAATGTGTTAAACAGTGCGCCCATTCCAGAGAGAAAAAAGCAGGGTTTAAAAGGCCAAATAAGAAAGCTTATCCATGAAACTGGTACTCAGGAGGGCATAGTCCACTTTGTGGTGGAGGCCGCAGCTCAGGCATCCCTGTACAGCACCTGAGGGAACCTACCTCCACTTGATCATTCCAATAATCACCTACAAATGGTCTACTCTGTTCAGCCAGAAGCTGACAGTATTGGTTGGATGAGCCCGTCCGACAACCTCAGCTGCCACTTAGAAAAGGTGAGTGCTAAATGTGCAATGCTTAGTCTCACTGCAGACTATTAAGTCCAGGTCCTATGCCAGACCATCGATCCTGGATTGTGGGAAAAACTCCCCAATGATGTCCACCAGGACAGCACCACCACCTTTGACAAGGTCACAGCTGAACTCATTTCTGCACACAGCCCAGGTGTAGTAGGAGTGATGCTTGGATACCCTGTGAAACAGAATGCAAAAGAAAATCCAGCGACTTATCACCAGAGGTTCTGGATGGCCTACCAAGTAGGGAAGCATCTTGCACAGGAAGCTGCAGATGTAGACCTTATTGAGTATAAGACCCTGTTCCTTAGGAACATTATCCCTGCAGTAAGAGTAAAGGTAGAGCCAACCATCTATCCCACCACATAGAGGTTTGCCTACATTCTTTGGAAAACCGATAGAGTTTATCAATTCTACATCTGTGATCTGGGCTCCGGTTCCATGAAGGTAGCTGCCATGGAGACCACTCTGGAGACCGCAATGCACAACACAGTGGAAGGGCAGGCCCATGAGAAACTGCCCCCCCGTAGACAACCAACACCCCCAGCAGGCCCAACAACCACAACAACAGCAGCAACAGCAACAATGGAGTGGGAACTGGAATTACCATAAGAATAAGAAACACCACAAGAATAACAATGGTAAACAACAAAGACCAGGCCCTTCATATTGAGAAATGGCCAAAGAGAATCAGAAGTTCTGAGAACTTCTGGGGCAAGTGTGCTCCATAGCGGATGCTGTTCCCACTCAGGCCCTTGCAGCCATACAACCGAGAGTGCAGACCTCAACCAACCATGGAGATACCAGCAGTACAGGCCCTCAGGCCCATACAGGCCTGAACCCAGAAGCGGTTCTGTATATATTGCATTAGTGCAACATGGCGAGGTGGTTCAAAGGAGCCAGGCCCAATCCCTCCATGCTTCCACTGGTATAGATTGACAATTACAGGCACTAGTCCATATTGCAAACAAGCTGGTCTTGGATGCAAATGGAAGGCCCTGCACTGAGGCAGAGGTCGGGGCCACCTACTGACAGTACTATTGGGTACAGGCATGGCTGTGTCTGTATTACATGATGACCACCTATAGACATTCCCTTAGTCCACTGGATGGAGGACCAACAGGTCAGGAGTAGAAGGAACTAGGTTGTCTGCATACCGTTCTCTAACACTACCTGTAGAGTTGGAACACCTGAAGACCTATCATACCATCCAGCTAATGGTATTGCATGACCATCCTGGTATAATTGGAACTGACCTTCTAGCACCACATGGCTGTGTGGTGGACCTAGCCAACATGTTACTGATACAGATTCAGGGTCAATATCATACCATCATGATTCCTGATTCACATGTGGTGGCAACAATATCTGCCAACAATACAGAGTATGACATCATAGATTTGTTCAAGAACCATGAGCTTTTACCAAAGCTCCTCCCCATTCTACAAAGGTATTTGGAGGCATTTGCCACCCACAAGCATGACTGTGGCAAAATGCACACTGTCAGAGTAGTGACAGGTCCAGCCCATGAGAGGTAAAGGCAATATCCTTTTTCACCTGAGTCCCTGCCTTCTCTTAGGGAAACAATTAAATCACTCCTCAAACAAGGTGTAATCAGGACATGTGTCTCTAACGCCAACTCTCCAGTGTGGCCTGTAAAGAAATCCACAGGTGCCTGGAGACTTAATATTGACTACAGAAGACTGAATCAGGTCACCCCAAGTTGTGCCCCAGCTGTGGCATTGGCACCTGATATGCTGAGACTTTTAACCCCTGATGAAAAATGGTTCAGTGCCCTGGATATTTCCAATGGTTCCTGGTCATTACCATTGGCCCCTAAAAGTGAATATAAGTTTGCTTTCACTTTTGAGGGTAGACAGTACACATGGACCTGTTTACCACAGGAATTCCATAACAGTCCTTCTCTGTTCCATCTGCATATGATGGATGCCCTTCAGGGTTTCTCTGCCGCCCAGTGTCTCTTGCAGTATGTGGATGACCTGTTGTTGGCAATAGCCACACAGGAACAACACTTGGATCTCTTGGATGAAATATTGATCATCATTCAGAAAGCAGGCGTCACATGTAACCCAGCAAAAGCACAACTATGTCAGAAAGAGGTACTCTTTCTGGGCCTGAGAATAACTGATCAAGGCCGAAGCCCTACCTGGAAGAAGATACAAGGACTGCAAGACTTGCCATTTCCCACCAACGTGGCCACTCTTAGGAGATTTATAGGTATGGAAAACTATTCTAGAGATTTTATTTTTGTGATTTTGCTCAGAAGGCTGCTCCTCTGTATGAGCTACTGAACAAGGACATTCCCTGGAATTGGGGCTCCATTCACAACCAGGCTGTGATGTCACTGAAACAGGCCTTGGTATCAGCCCCAGCTCTGGTCAACCCCAATCCAGCCTTGCCATTCCATCTGGAATGTGCCACCACTGATATAGCTACTGTATGTCAGCAGTGCTGGCCCAGAAGGTTCATGGCACTTTGAGACCCATTGCATATGCATCACAGCTCTTGACCCTAGTGGAACAGAAGTACAGCCTTTGTGAAAGGAACCTTCTAGCTACCTACTGGGCTATCAAGCTCTTCTCATATATCATTGGGTACTCTCCTCTGATTATTAACACAAATCACACCCCAACTACCTTTCTGCTATCAGATAGAATAAAGGAAGGGTCAGTCTCTAATACCAGGCTGACACACTGGTCACCTCTTCTCCAGGATAGATACATTCAGGTCCACCCAACCAAACTACCATCCATACTGGTGCATGGCATCCTTTTTCAAGGAGAACCCATGACTCTACACTGCAACCACCTGATCTTCCAGATCCAGGTCCTTTCCTCCTTGCCACACCACAACTACTTGAGAGCACCTCATTGTGTTGTATCTTTACAGATGGTTCAGTTTCCTATTATCAGGGAGAACAACTTGAAGGGGTGGGTATCTTTGTGATTTATTCTTAAGGTAACACTGTTAAAATTTCTAAGCATTGCAGTGTGGTGTCATAACAATATGCTGAGATGGCAGCGGTGGCTTTTGCCATTGAGTTAATTCAGCATGGGACTGAGGATACCATCATCTGTTTTTTTTTTTTTAATTTCTTTCCCTCGAGTTGCGGCACCATGGAGCCTCTCTCAGGCAGCCTAGTCCTTATCCTGCCCAGCTTGAAGCCCCCCCAATCTGAACCTCCTCTCTCCTCCCACTCCTTGTAGCCAGTGCCCTCAGTTTCACCCACCTGAGGTGGGTCGCCCTCTCATCTCTTGTTCACGCTTACAAGTCAGACTCTGGCTACAAGGTAGGGCTGGGGAACTGAGGACATGGAAGGTCAGTCAGTGTTGGCTCAGCAGAAGGCATGGGGGACAGGTGCCATCGCCTGTCCATAGTGCCATTGGTTTCCTTGTTCTGTGTGTGCCCCTTCCACTCCCTCCCTGCGTGGTGCACATCGATGCACTGGTGCACAGCAACCCTGCTAGCATCGTTCATGCTAGGTACGTGCTTGTCGTGGCTGTTGTAGTGCCTCCGGCCTCCATCGGGGATCACTAGCATGCTGTGTCAACCCACCATGAGCTACCCGGGGAGGACAACACCACAAGGGCACTCATCCTCAACCCTCCCCAGCCGACTCCCAGCAGCCCGAGCTTGTTCCCAAACCTGGGTCACCGGCATGGTGTGAGGTGTGGCGTCCAGTGCCTCGATCCTCAGTGCCACCGGGCCGGCTGAAGATACCATCATCTTTACAGACTCTAACTGACTTTGTTCTTCTCTTACAGAATTTCTTCCTTTCTAGTAGAAGAACTCCTTCCTCTCCTCTGATGGCAATCCAGTGAAACATAAGGAACTTGTAATATACATACACTCACTGATGCAAAGGTTTGCACACAAACTCTATGTACACAAAGTTAAAGCTCACTACATACATGACCCCTATCATGCCTTCAATGACACTGTGGACACCCTTGCAAAAGAAGAAGCCTGAGGGAGGGGGACACCTGGATGATGGATCATCCAGAAACCAGGGTGGCTGTGCACATTGCAGCAGTCAAAAAGAAGCCCGAACCCTTTTCCCCCTTGGACCTGTCTGTGGCACAGCATGCTGACTCTGAGCTCAAAGATGTGTTCAGATTCCTTGATAAGAGCACTGAACAGAATCTACCTTCCCACAACCTGTACCAGAGGCATGAAAGTAATTTACACTTGTCCTCAGATGACAAGCTCATCTGTTATCAGCCAGATGACACCCCACCAAATTGTGGGTGGTTCCCAGACACCTTAGGTCCGAATTATTGCACCAAGTGCATGACACCCCTACTGGTGGACACCAGGGAGTAGAAAACACCCTCCAAAGACTCAAGATCATCACATGGTGGCCTGGCGTCACCAAGGATGTCAAACAGTACTTAGATAATTGTCTTGTTTGTGCACAAAACAATCCTGTCACCACCAAACAAAATGCCAAACTAGTACCGCAAAGGTACTATGGCCCTTGGCATGCCATACAGATTGAATTTATTGGCCCATTGACCAATACCAGTAGGAATAACAAGTACACCCTTGTAATAACTGATCTTTTCTCTAAGTGGGTGGAAGCTTTTCCCACTTAGACATGTACTGCTAAAACTGCTGCCAAAATTCTGGTAGAACAGATTTTCTCCAGGTAGTGCCTACCTCTCAAGGTAGACTCTGATGGAGGATACCATTTTACAGGTGAGTTGATGAAAGAAGCACTTGAACTCCTCGGAGTTCGCCAGAAATTCCACTTACCCTACCACTCATAATCTTCAGGTCAAGTAGAAAGAGCTAACTGCATTGCAGAGGAACTGGAAGGAAAAGTATGTCTCTTTGCAGATGACACAAAGATCTGCAACAGGGTTGATACACCAGATGGAGTGGAAAGGATGAGAAGGGACTTGGCAAGGTTGGAGGAATGGTCAAATGTATATCAGCTCAGATTCAATGCAAAAAAGTGCAAGTTAATGCTTCTGGGAAACAAAAACCCAGGGCAAGAGTACACAGTGGGGGGTGAGATACTGACAACAGTAAAAATGGAAAGAGACCTGGGAGTAATTATATCAGATGACCTAAAGGTGGGCAAGCAATGTGAGAAGGCAGTAAGGAAGGCTGGGGGGATATTGGGATGCATAGAGAGAGGCATCAATAGTAGAAAACAGGAAGTTGTTATCCCTCTGTACAGACAGTTGGTGAGACCTCATCTGGAGTACTGTGTGCAGTTCTGGAGACCCCATCTCCACAAAGACATAGACAGAGTGGAGGGTGTCCAGAGGAGGGCAACCAAAATGGTGCAGGGTCTGCACCAGAAGACATACGAAGAAAGACTAAAGGAACTTAATATGTATACCCTTGAGGAAAGGAAGGAGAAAGGAGACATGATAGAAACTTTCAAGTACCTCAAGGGAATCAACAAAGTCCAAGAGGGTGGCATCTTTCAGAAAAAGAGATGTGCAAGAACAAGGGGGCACAATTTGAAGATAGAGGGGGGACGGCTCAGAGGTAATGTGAGGAAGTATTTTTTTCACAGAGATAGTTGTGGATGCATGGAACAGCCTCCCCGAGGAGGTTGTGGAGTCAAGAACAGTGGGGGAATTCAAGAATGCATGGGACAGACATAAGGTAGTCCTAGTGGTAGGTAGGAGGAAATAGGCTGTTGGTTAATTAGGATTTGCAGCTTATCTGTTAGGTAGAAAAATGGGCAGACTAGGTGGGCCAAGCGGTCCTTATCTGCCATCAAATTCTATGTTTCCATGTTTCTATGTTTCTAATAGATGGATTAAGCAAATGCTTTCCAAATTTATTGAGGACAATCCCAAGACTTGGGATTCCCTGTTGCCATTACTTCTTATGGCAATCAGGGGCATACCCTCAGCCACCACCCAGTTAACACCATTTGAGGTGATGAGTGGCAGACAGATGAGATTACCTGAACACTTGTTGATTAACCTGCATACCCCCATGGCAGACCGTGTGTCTGTAGACCACTATGTGGAGAAACTCAGACAAGACCTCACACACACACACACACACACACACTTGTATGCTGCAAACTGCATGGGCAAGGACCAGCAACAGCCCAAGTTACAGTTTGACAAATATGCACAAGAAGTGGATTGGCAAGTTGGTGATCAGGTAATGGTTCTCAGATTTGTACATCCCTCTACAATAAGTAGGAAGGCCGCTACACCATTGTCAACAAGCTCAGTCTGGCAGTCTATCAGGTTAGACTAATGCATAACAACATACTGACTGACAAATAGTTACATGCAAACCAGCTTAAACTGTATAAAGGAGTATAATTACTTTTTCTCACCCCATTGAGTGGAATAATACTAACTTACTAATGTTTGGTTTTCCTTTTTAGGTACTCTAACAAGATGGCAATCTTGTTCCATGTTCTCCTCATCTCAGACGTTATCCCATGCATCCAAGGCATGGTACAGCACCTCGTTCCTCACCTTGATCCTCCGGCATCTGCCCCAGAGGGAGTTTCTATCAATATACCCAACAATTTTCTTACTGTCTAGGAAGGTTCTGATGCCTACCTCACTGCCTCGGTTGTTGCTCCTGATAAATCTACCCTACAAATTGAGTGGCAAACCATGTCACAAGAACAAATTCTCCCTGTGGCTAAACTTTCCAAGGGAATTTTCCACAGCTGGCCCAATGCAAAATGATCCCCTAATGGTTCACTGTCCTTGCTCCAGACTGCTTTCAGACATTCTGGATTATACAATATCACTGCCTTGATTGATCTCTCACATTGTAGTTCCTTGTCTAAAGACTCTGCCAGGAAATGTCGTGCTGTACACAACATGGCCTCAGCTGCCATGCATCTTTCTGTGTTACCCACTACTGATAAACAGATTTTGGAATGTCCAAAACATACCCCTGGTCCCCATAGTGGTCTAACAGCCATTGCCTTTCTTGGTGCACTTATTAATAAGTTACAATTTATGCATATACCTGTTCTGTTCAAATTAACTTACAGGAATATGAAAGAATTTGGTATGTGTCATACTACTAATACTTCATCATTTTACAGTACTTTATTGCTTGATAGTTTAGTAGCTTTTCAGATTCATACTCAAGACCCTATTGCTGGGGTGCACACCACCGAGAATAGAGGCAATTTCAGGAGGAAATCTAATCCTGATGATCAAAGTCACAAACGTAATACCAGTGAGGTTGATAACTCTGATGTCACAGGTGCCACAGGCACCATCACAGGTCTTTTTGGTACAGCTATGTCTATTTGGAATAAGGCTGACATTGCTGCTATCAAATCACATTCGGTGAAATTCCAAACTGGTTTGGTAAATGATATAATACTCCCATTATTGCATGGTGTGGATGGCCTTAGTCAGGAAGAAAGATACACTGTATATCAACATGCACGACATTGCTAAGGCATTTACAGATTCTAAGGAGAAGATTAACACCCTTATTGCACAAAATAACAAAGAAGCAGATATACAATACATTTCCCTTTGAGATATTGTGTTCAGCCAATGGCTCATATATTATCACTACCATCAATAATCTTTTCCATGATCTAGAATCCAGAAGGATCCCTGATATGATTCATGACAGATGCATCTCTAAATGGTACTGTCTATGGTGTAAAACCCCTAGCTGCATTGCAATGTGTATGCAACAAACTCTCACCATTCCACTATCTACAGCTAGGAATTTGGGTTTTGTGACCAGGCACCCTAACACTGGTCCATGTTTTACTTCTAAGAAATGTTCTATTAAGGATACAATGCTTGTTTCTTTTACTGTCTCTTTACCACATTTTGATCCTACTACAGCTTTATTCAATAAACTTGCAACCGTTCACTCTATTGGGAACATTGATGAAGATATCTACAGAGAACACCTCGACTTGCCTTCTCTACTGGTCTTCCATCCTATCCTGGACACCTGGGTCACCCTGCACACAGATTGCTGCATGAAGAATAGATACATTTACTTGTGTTGATGTGATGTATTTGATGTTATTAAACCTGTATGTGGTTATTCTCCTGACAGTATTGATTGGTCCTTTTCCATGGACGATGACATCAGCACTAATGGCACAGTCTTTTTGGACTCAACATTGGCTCCAGACAAGCTTTACCAATCTTATCAAGAGGAGGTTCATCGCCTGTCAACAAGGATTTCGAAGACAACCTACACCTGCCCGGTACAGTTGCAAAAATGGAGACTTCCCACTGTTAAAATGCAATATAATTCTGATGGGGAGTATTGTGTGATCACAGATGTTAAATCTTATGTATACAGCATGCAGACATGTATTATAGACAGACCCAACTTCTGCTTTGTCCCTTATCAAAAAGCAGTTATTGGACATACCGTTATAACCCCCGCCCCTCTTATGGACGCTGACATCATTGATGGAAACCCTGGTTATCTGCTCACCCTATCTGAGTATTTACCATATTTTAATGTACACATTGACCCCATTACACTGACATTAAAATCACTTTTAGAGAGGAAAGATACTCATCTCATCCACATCAGCAGATATATTACTAAAACGAATGAAGCTATCCTTGCACTTATTAATGATGGTGATATGAATAGTGCATTAACTAACACTTGGTTCGAAATTACATTTAAAGATTTTGTTATTATACAAGCTTTTTTCATCTGTTTTCTTATTATTATGCTTTTCTGCCTATGGCACACACTGAGTCAACACCATGAGCAGCTGGAGTTCCTTTACAAGGCTCTTGCATCGGGTCTGTAAGTGACCCCTGCTCTCTATCCATTTCCCTATTTTGGCTGTGTTGCCTGAGAGGCAACAAGGGGGGGAATGTTACATGAGGTCCCTGCACCCTCATTGGTACCCCCAGAGGTACACCGTAGACAACTAGCACTTAGGCATAAGTTATACTAATATATAGGACATAGGACATCTACCGTATGAGAGTAGATGTCAGGATATGTATGCATGTTATTGTCATACACTTTGCTTTCTAATATATATATATATATATATATATATGTATTTCTTACTTACAAGATGTTAGGACAACTGTGTCATTGTAATGATGATTATATATAAGTTGGCATTGCCATTGTTTGGTGATTTGTGCTATTACACAGATATATGTACAACTATGCTTCCTTTGTCTTTACAAAGTGATGACTACTACAGAATTGTATAATGTTATCTAGGACTGTGGAGCCACCTCTAATTTAGCCAATAGGGTTCATCTCTGTAACTAGAAATGTTTATATCTTATGGTAACCATAGTAATTAGCATAGGTATATAATGTAAGACATTACATCTTCTACCTCAGAGATCCCAAGAGACATGGAGAATCCTTGAGGTATAGAAAATGCTTAGCATTGGCTCCCAGTTCGTATTTGGTAAGACCTGCTTAGGGCAACTGTGATTTATCCTTTTTTATAGTAATAAACAAATGTATTACTCTTATGCAATGTGTCTGTGATTCCTTGCATTCCAATTATTGCCAAGAACCTGAGAGTGAAGTTTAGACCTCCTGACAGGGTGGTGGATGCATGGAACAGCCCACCTCAGGAAGTGGTGGACATAAATATAGTGCAGGGCTTCAAACAGGCATGAGATAGGCATAAGGGAGCAATACAGATGAGTATGAATAGATAGGCCATTGACAGAGTTAAGGCCTATGGCATATTCATAAGATAGAAAAAATGGGCAGACTGGATGGGCCTTGCGGTCCTTATCTCCCATCAGCTTCCACATTTCTATCTTTTTATATAGATTTTACTTTGTGACAAAAAAGCAGTGTTCATTAACACATTTATTCTACAACAAAATGTGGGTTCACATACCACTAAGAGTGCACAAAGTAAAATCTATATAAAAAGATGTTTAACTCAAACGCTAAGCCTGGAATATTGTTATTTAGTTTTTTCCTTACTGCAGTTGCCTTGGCTGGCAGGGTACAACCTGCCTTATGGTCAGACCTGCCATGATGATTCTCTAGTATGTTTTTAACAAGTTTTACTGACTGTCTATGCAGTATGTTTGTATTATATTGTTTGTTTGTTTTTTACGTTTTGTGGTGGTTCTTACATACTTTTTCATTTGCAGAAGCTCAGACACTTCAGGCAGGTGAAGATGAGTCAAGTGGAGGTGGACAGCTCTCTACTACTGCCAGAAAGCATTGATGCAGCACAAAAGGTGAAGGTGAGGGCAGTGGCAGGTTCAATACTGGTATGCTATATAGTATTTTAAAGTTTAACAGGTAATAGTGATACATTAAAATATGTGAATTAGGGGATGCTGGTGCTGTACAAGTCCAATGGGCTATGACCACTTTGTGATACATTTTCCCAATTTCTTAAGAAATTAAAACAAACCAGCTTGAGGACACACCCCTGTGGCAACCACTTGTGACATCTCTTACTCATGAGTTCCACCAATTTTCCTGCTACCAGCTGTGTTCTCCTAATTTGATAGTTGATTACAGAACACTGTTTTAGACTGTCCGTCCCCAACTGTAGGTCCCCCACTTTCTTGACCAATCTCCTGTGAGGAGCTCAATGCCAGGTTAGCTTGGAATGCTTTAAACAGTGACCTTGCTGTACCTCTCTGGTAAGCTATTGAAGCAATAATGACCCTGAAGCCAATAATTTCTGAGGGATTAACAACCGCTTGATGGGATAGGTGGTCCAAGGCGCAGCCAAGGGCTACCTCCTTACAGACAATAATTAATCCAAGGAAATGACAGGCTTCAAGGTTGTTATTGCAATTATAAGTCTAGTTGCATTAACTATATGTTCTTTTTTCCCATTATTTAAGGTTTTATGTAGAGCAGCATGAGCCATGCATCCTGCACAATATCAGTTGGCACCTGAATCGGACTTTTCTAAGACATTAATGACCAATCCATTAGCCAGTCAGGAGCCTAGATAGGCTCAAGAATAATTAATTAGACGTATAATATTTGGTATCTGCTGTTACTGCTGCTGAGGTGGCCAAATGCAGATCACGTTGAGCTTTTGGGGCAGTGAGGGAATGCTGGCATCTTATTCAGCCTGCTACCTGCTCTTCTCCATGTTTTTCTCTTTGTCTTCCTCACAGTAATGTTGCTGGCCACTCACCATATGGAGGAACAGGGATATTTCTGAAATGATTTCCATGGCTGAAGTTTAGCTGATTATTTTCCCCAGTAATCTTACTACATGAATTTTAATGGAAACAGAGCATATCTTTTTGTTTTACAACAGTGAATTTAATGAGGCATTATTGCAAATTTCAATGACTAACAAAAGCAAGTGTGAGGTCAGGTGACAGCTGTAAAGGACTCAATATTGTGAAAATATTTAAACACGCCATGTTATAAAAAAATAATATGTTATGTTAGAAATTACACTAGTGTCTGTGTGAAGAGTAAAAGAAGCATTTCTTGTTATTATTTTGTATAACATTTGAAATATCAATGTTCATATTTTTCCAAAGTACTGCATTGCTTGCAGTGCATGATAGTAATCATAATAATTTTCTAGTTGTCTCACATTACACACGTATGGCATTTATATAATTTATTATGCGCACATATCTTTTTTACACATACTGCACACATGAAGTACTTTTCAGATAAAGCATCTTTATCTGTTCTCTATCACCAATAAGTACTTACTAGACGTGATTAAGTACATGTACTTTAAAGATCAGCCTGCAAGTCCAGGACAATTGTGAAGAATGCAATATTTGCACAGTATTACTCTTACTCCTGACAACATTTCTGTATTTCTTTCCTCCCCTTTGTTATTACTGAGGTCTTACAAATGAAAACAGCAACTCGGCTCCTTCAGAGTTCATCAGCTTCTGTTTGACTATTCCCCACTTGATGTCACAATACTCTGATTGTGACATCACAGTAAATCACATGGCAGTAGACTGTGACACCATAACAGAGAGTTCCATGACATCCAAGTAGAGAATAAGATATGGATGAGTGAACCTGAAGGGGGTTTCCACTTTTTTCACATACAGTAATTTCATCAGCACTAAATAAGGGTCAGAGAAATCCAGAGGAAGGCAGTATTATAGACTGAAGGAACACTCTTGACCAATCATAGCACTATCTTTCCCTGCATGTGACACTTTTATATGGTAAAGAGTGTCTCACCTGCAGATGCCCTAGAAACAGGAATGTTCAGGGGCCTTTCTTAAATTTTTAGTATGCTACTGATCATCCTATGTCAAATGTATAGAGGATAATGCCTGATGTACAGGTGATAGCCATGGTGTAATAACCTCGAGTGGTTACTAGGGCATCAGTAACCCTCGAGAGCATAGCTCAAGAGGTTTACCATTGCATTAGCAACCACGCGACGTGATTACACTGTGGTTATCACCTGTACAGCATGCATTGTCATTTATAGTGTATGGGACTCGGCATGGGGAGTTACCATCCCCCCCGCCGAACACAAGTAATCTAGTCTTTTTCCATATTAATGACTCTACACCACAGCCACATGATTGTGTAAGAAAACAATTTATTAGGATACTTGGACTGAACAACAGTGGGCTGAAATAGCACCAGAGTTAAAATCTCTATCAGACATAGTGATTGTTAGACCCAGTAACAATAAACTGTGACAATTGGAATGTTATTTGAATACTGTACTGAGACTAACGGTCACATTCTGGGTGTGTAGAATGCTGAATTACACTGGCATTTCATTTTGTAAACCTACTGCTATGACATAGATGAGAGGGGTTTATAAGGTTCTGACATCATAACATATAGAATAGTGGATGGGAGACCATCCGCAACAAGGCTGTATTTCCATCGAGGGGTTGATGACATTATAGAGACCTCAAGAGTGAAGCTTGAGAGGTCTTTGATGTAATCAACTCCCGATATGGAAATACAGCTTTTGTTGTGGATGGTCTCCCATCCACTGTTTTATATAGTATATGTTTTTTTACTTCTTTGAGATCCTTTACCTTGCTGTTTGCTACTGCTCCCACTCCCACTGCCACTCGCTAACATGCTGCTTCCACTCCCTGTGGTGCTGCTCGCACACTCTCCAACTTCGCTCATCTGTGGCTGCAACATTTATTTTTAAATTTTGGGAAAAAATGGATTGCCACATGGAGATGTGTGTGGCAACTGAAGTCCCAACTTCTGAAAAAAAATTGGGGGTTCCGCTGCTGCTCGCTCACTCCGGAGAGTCCATTGGTAGGGTCTCGCTAAATCCTATCACCATGTTTACACTGCTTTTCTGGGACGTCCCACTGTGTCAGCCAATCTGGTGGCAGGTAAAGGCTAAAAAGCTGTTGTACTATCGATGTGATGTCAGAACGATAGTACAACAGCTTTTTTGACCTTTGAACTGCCCTACAACAACTTTCTGAGAACCTCTGATTTCTGTGCACAATAAGAGGAAACCATATACTATATATATAAATACTACCATTGAGACCAACATCAAGGTCATGAATGATCCCATCTGCAGTCTATGGTGACCTCATCTCTGTTTCATAGTTCTCATATTTGAAGACTGGACATGAGACCACAGCTGTAAGAAGGGTCTCTGTAGTAGTAGCATCAACATACATATGAAATCCAAGATGAATTGTATCCAGGTTGCATAAAGCAAGGGAGAAGTATTGATAATGGGGGACTTTAATCTGCCAGATGTAGACTGTGGCATTCTCAATGATGCTACATCAAAAGGTGGGGTCATCCTCAACTCCATACAAGAGGCATTTCTCAGGCTGCATGTTTTGGAACCTACTAGGAATGGGGCTTACAAAGAGAGACAGCATTGTTGACATCACAGTGGGTAGTCTCCAGGTACAAATGATCACCACACACTGTGGTTTTGGATATTTAACAGGACAGAAAAAAATACACACATACTAAGATGAGCTTCCTGGGCTTCATGAGAGCAGATTTTAAAGAAATGGGAAACTGCCTTTGAGAATGTCTTGAGCTGGGGAAGGCAGAGGGGGAGTGGAGAGTCAATGGAAAAAAAAATAACGAGGGTATAGCCCAGGTAATGGCATGCTCTTGAAGGAATTGAGAAAGGGAAAGAGGAGGAGGAGGAGGCTTGTTATGGTGTTTTAAGGAGGTGGCAAAGGCAGTGACAGAAAAGAAAAGAGCATTTAGAAAGTACAAGGAGACCCAGATGGATGAAGACATGTAGGTATATCAGAAAAATCAAAGGCAGGAAGGAGGGTGAGGTCAGCTGAAGCACTAACAGAGGAGAGTAAAGCTAAGGAGGTCAAAAAATGAATGGGACACAACCTTCTTCAGGTAAGTGGGGGAAAGAGGAAGAAAAGGGGAAGGATTTTGAGAATCAGGGGGGACTGTACAGTGGAAGGTCAAGAGAAAGTAGAAATATTGAACGATTACTTCTGCTCGATCTTCATAGTACAGTTGTGGGGAGCCGGGGCACACCAGCATGCTGCAGTAAGCAACAGGAACAGGAGGGAGTGGACACAAATCCTTTCTTAATGAAGAGGTTCCAAAAGGATTGGAAGCCTTGAAGGAGAATAAGGTGATGGGTCGAGTAGGGATTTATCCAAGGGTCCTAAAGAAACTGAACATGATGGTACCTGCCCCTCTGGCAGCACTTTTTAGCACTTCACTGAAGATGAGGGAAGTTCCAGAGGACTGAAGCAGGGCAAATGTGATCACTCTGCCCAAAGCGGCAGTAGAGATGATGTTAGCAACTACAAGCCAGTAGTCTCACATCACTAGAGGGGAAGTTTATGGAGACCCTACTGAAAGAGAGGCTTGTGGAGCACCTGGAAGCAAAAGGGCTGCAGGACCAGCAGCAGCATGGTTTCACAGGTGGGAGGTCATGTCAAACTAATCTCATAAATTATTTTGACTGTGTTATCAGGGAGGTACAGGTGGATCAAGAGAGAGCTATGGACATTGCCTATCTGGGCTTCAGTAATGCTTTTTACACTGTGCCGTGCAGGAGGCTAGTTAAGAAACTAAGCAGCCTGGGTTGAGAAAAGTGATAAGATGGGTATCAAACTTGTTAAGAGACAGGAGACAAAGGGTGGTAGTAAACAGTAGCCACTCAGACAATATGAGAAAGACTAGTAGAGTGTCACAGGGTATGGTGCTGGAACCGATCCTCTTCAAAGTCGTCATAAACAACATGGCAGAGTAGTATGCAGTAATGTGTGTCTCTTTGCAGATGATAAAAAAAATCTGCAACAAAGTTGACGCTCTGGAAGCAGTGGATAGAATGCAGATGGATCTGTGGAAATGAGAGGAATGGTTTAGGGAGTGGCAGCTGGGTTTTAATGGCAAACAGTGCAAGATTATGCACTTAGGGCTGCGGAACCCAGGGGCTGTGTACAAAATGCTCCCCCATTTTGTACACAGCCCCTGTGTTCTGCAGTCACCACCTGGGGAAGTGGAGATTACAGTCACCAAGCAATAAAGAGAACTAGAATTCATCATATATGATGACCGCAGGGTAGCTGGGCAGTGTGACACTGCAGTAAGAAAAGGCAAGCAGGATGCTAGGGTGCATTGGCAAATGGATTTCTAGCAGGAAGAGGGAGGTGATGCTGCCATTGTATTGCCCACAGGTGAGGCCTCACCTGGAGTACTGAGTCCAGTTCTGGAGGACATGCCTTCGCAAGGGCATTGAAAGAGTGGAAGTCATACAGAGGAGGGCAAACAAAATGGTGAGGGGGTTGCATGAGAAGCCATATGAGGAAAGGCTGCAGGAACTCAACCTGTACTCCCTGGAAGAGAGGAGAATGAGAGAGACATGATTGAAACCAACACGTTCCTCACAAGAGTGAAATAAGTGTAAGTAACATAGAAACATAGAAACATAGACTGAGATAGCATATAAGGACCATTTGGCCCACCCAGTCTGCCTATTTCCCTACCTATTGGATAAGCTGCAGATAATAGTTAACCAACGGCCTACTTCTTCCTACCCCCCACTATAATTACCTTATGTCTGTCTCATGCATTCTTGAATTCCCCCCACTGTTTTTTACCCCACAACCTCCTCAGGAAGGTCATTCCATAAATCCACCACCCTCTCTGTGAAAAAATGCTTCCTCATGTTGCCACTGAGCCACCCCCCTTTAAACTATGTCCCCTTGTTCTTGCACATCTCTTTATCCCCGTTCTCCTTGGACATCTCTTTTTCTGAAAGATGCTACCCTCTTGGACTTTGTTGATTCCCTTGAGGTACTTGAACGTTTCTATCATGTCCCCCCCTCCCTCCTTTCCTCAAGGGGAAACATATTAAGCTTCTTTAGTCTCTTTCTTCATATGGTTTCTGGTGTGGACCCTGCACCATTTAAATTGCCCTCCTCTGGGCTGCCTCCATCATGTCTATGTCCTTGAGGAGATGGGGTCTCCAGAACTTCTGGAAGTACTCCAGATGGGGTTTCACCAACTGTCTGTACAGATGGAGGACAACTTCCTGTTTTCTACTGGTGATGCCTCCCCCTGTACATCCCAGTATCCCCCAACTCTCCTTTCTGCCTTCTCACATTGCTTGCCTACCTTTAGGTCATCTGATATGACTACTCCTAGGTCCCTTTCCATTTTTGCTGTTGTTAGTACCTCCCCCCCGTTGTGTACTCTTCCCCTGGATTTTTGTTTCCCAGGTGCATTACTTTGCACTTCTTTGCATTGAATCTTAGCTGCCAGGCCGGCCCGGTGGAACTGAGGGCTACAGGCACTGGGCATGCCACCTCGCATCACACCCAGCGACCCATGTTCGGGAATGGACATGGGGCACCGGGGGTTGGGAGGGAGCCGAGGGAATGAGTGTCCCCAGGACTGCTCTTCTTCTCCGGGGAGGGGAGATCGCAGTGCTTGGCAATTGCCTGCCACCAAGCGGAAGCTGGGAGGTGGCACGCTAGCACTGAATCTGTGGGCAAGAGTCTGTGGCAGGCGCTTGGTGAGGATGCACATGGGAGTGTGCGTGCCGCTGTCACTAGTGCCATTGCACGCTGAGACCTCGGGGGAAGGAAAGAGGGAAAAATGGGAGTCTTCTGTGAGGATGAGGATGATCCCCTTCGCGACAGCCCAGGAAGGTACCTCCCTGAACACTAAATCCGGTCTGGTGGGTCGAGTCGCTCCCCGACCCCTGCCATGAAGGGTAAGTCGTGGGGTCTAGGGGAGGGGGTCTCATACCCGGTGTCAGGCATGGGGGGGATGTCAGAAGGGATGCAGAGGACTCCAGGAGGAGAAAAAATAGATAATTGCAAAAAAAAAAAAGAATCTTAACTGCCATACATTTTACCATTCCTCCAAACTTGACAAGTCCCTAGAGGGTTTATTTCATAGAAAGTAAGGCACTAGAACAAGGGGGCATGCAATGAAGCTAAGCAAGAGAGGTTTAAGAGAGATGTACAGAAATATGTCTTTATGGAAAGGGTGGTGGATGGCTGGAACAGCCAGCCAGAGGAGGTACTGGGGATAAAAACTGTTGGGAGCTTTACGCATGCATTGGGTAGTTGCAGGGGCATATTAGGTAGAGAAATGGGAGAAGGAGTGACACCTCAGACCAGCTAGGGTTAGTGGTGATTGAGCAAGCCTTGCCAAGGGGCAGACTGGATGGGCCTAAAGGTCCCTTTCTGCCAACAAAATCTGTTTCTGTGTATTATGTTAATTTATTTATGTCTTTGGTAACCGGGTAAGTGCACTGATCCAAGGGATCATTTTCAAAAGTCTTCCTAGTGGTGTCTGCATTGCAGTTCTTTAAACAAATGCAATCAAGCATCTGTAACCAACATGTTTCACTGACTTATGTTTGTTAGGATAGCTAAGTTACTATTGTTTTCTTTTTTTCTTTTGCAGTGCTCATTAAACCTGCAGCCAAACAACTCCAGTGGCACCTAGTTATTAGACAATGATGAACCAATTGGGCAGCCAGTAGGACAGAATAGTTGGAAAAGGTATTGGGAAAAGTTGGTCCAAGAGGAGGAAAAAAAAAAAAAAGAAAGTTATGGAGTAGACCAGTGGTCTGGCCTATTTCAAAGTAAATGTCACCAACATTTGGAACAAACATGCTCCTCAGAAGCAAGTCAGAGTGCGTGGTAGCCACCTCCCCTTGGTAACCCCTGAATTCCTGGTCTGTCAACGAGCATGTGCTAAAACATGGTATACCTACAAATTCTCCAAACTCCCTCGTGAACACGCTATCTACTAATCACTCTGCAGTGCCTATACCAAAGCCATCCACCTAGCTAAAGCGGAGTACTAGAGCGGAGTACTTCCGGTCCACCTTTAATGCTAACATAAACAACCCGTCTAAGTTTTGGAAAGTGGTTCACTCTTTTCTCTCCCAAATCTAAACTCACTACCTCACTACTCAAAATCAACAGCCGTACTGTGGACCATCTTATGGTGGCTGCAGAATTTAATTCCTTCTTCACCTCTTGTGCCTCTTCCCTACTAGCCTCCTTCCCACCCCTCCCTACTACCTGTGCCCTGCCTCCTCTCTCCTCCAATCACCTCCATAAAATGAAAAGCTTTGCCTTCTCACCCTTCTCTCCCAGTGGTACATTGAAGGCACTACTCTCAATCAACCCAGCAAACGATAGCTCCCCTGATGGCCTTGACCCAAAACTACTCTACTTCTCTGCTCCTCTGCTCCCACTATCTCTCTCTCTCTCCCCCTTACTGATCTCCTCAATCTGTCTTTCCACACTACAACTATCCCTGCAGTCAGGAAACATGCTACAGTTCTCCCCTTACCAAAGAGTGGTGATCTCTCATCTACTGAAAACTACTGTCCCATCTCTCTTCTTCCCACTCTGGCTAAACTCCAGGAACACCTTGTTCTCACCAAACTCTCCTTCTATCTAGACGACTCTTTCTTTTTCACTCCCTTCCAATCTGGTTTTTGGAAGAATCGCACCATAACCACTTCTCTATTTGGACTCACTGACTCTATCCATTTAGCCATGGATAGAGGTCACATCACCTCTGCTATCTTTGTTGACCTTACCAAAGCTTTCAACACTGTATCCCACTACCTCCTCCTTGAAACCCTGTCATCAGCTGGTTTGTCTCTGCCTGCAACTGGCTAAGAGCCTACCTGGTAGGCAGAATGTAATCTGTCAAAATAGCTGAATCTACATCCCCTCTTTTACCCATCTCTACTGGGCTGCCTCAAGCACTTCCTTTCTTATGCTTATACTTGGCCCTCAATAAATAACCTACCATCAGTATGTTCCCCATCCACCATCCATATGTATGCAGATGACACTGTCTTGTACACATCTGGCCAATCTCCCTTGGATGTGTCTTCCAAACTTCAGCTTGACTTTAATAATGTTCAAAGCTGGCTAAGCTCAAATCAACTTTCTTAATGCCAAGAAGACAGTCTCCATGACCTTTGGCACTAGGCAGAGACTCTCTAAGATGCCCACCCTTCCCTCCTTCCACACCCTTGATGGGACAACTCTAGAGGACTCTACCTCTTTTAAATACCTGGGTGTATGGCTTGATCAACACCTTAACTTTTCTATTCATATTGATGCCATCCTGCAAAAACTCTGCCCCAAGCTTGGCACCCTGTACAGGAACCATAGTTCTCTACCACTAACAATTAGACGTGACCTTGTTCAGAAAATTATCCTCCTTATTTTTGACTATTGTGACATAGTCTACAGTGCTGCTCCCAAGTTTTCCCTTATCAGATTGGATTCTCTTTTCAGTGCTTTCTGCCTCTTTGCCCTTGATGTTCCTTCCCACACACATCACTGCACCTTGTACCATTCTCTCGCTTCCCCTCTCTCTAGTGCAGGTGTCTTTCCCACTGTGCCAAATTTACTTCTGAATTCTGGCTTTAGACTCTCCCCTCCTACCTCTCCTCCTCACTCACTGCCCCATCACCCTCTTATTGACCTCTCAGATCCACTGATGCTCAAACTCTAGCCATTCCTCATCTCTCCTCCTCCTCCTTAGGCCAGAAAGCCTTCTCCTACCACTTCCCAAAGCTCTGAAACTCACTTCCTCCTCCTTTCAGACTCTCATCTTCACCTTCCTCAATCTCTCTAGCCCTACGGAATTTTTATTCCCCTAAATGTACCTGCTATTGGCTGCCATAACCCTAAAGTGCACTTATTCTCATTCCCTTCCCCCATAAAATTGCAGACTCCCCTTAGCCCTCCTCCCTCTGCCCCCAGCCTGTTGCCCCTCCCCACCTGACTCCCCTGACCCCCTTGTAGGGTACTTTTGGGGCCTAGACTCTCTCTCTCTCTCTGTAACTCCTCCCTCCACTCCTTCACCCACACCCCCTACCTCCTATTACATACCACTATCCTCCTCTACTGCTCTGCCTTCCCCTCCCTACTAATACTTAACACTATTCTCCTCTCCAGCTCCCCCTTCCATGCCTCTCAATCTTCCTCCCCCATTCAGCCTGGTCTCATCCCCCTGGCAGGGTTCACAGCATCCTAGAAGGGGATTAGATACTGGCTGAACTTCCATCCCCCCTCCCACCCTTTGCCCTCCCTGTGCCCCAAGTATATAAAAACTGCTCTACCTTGTGTTTACATTAGCACTTCCTTTCTTATGCTATGCCTACTTCCCTAGAACTTCCATCTGTGTCAGTCTTCCCGAACTTATCCCCTACAGGATCATCAATATTTAGCATGATACAATGCATGTAAATTCATTATTGGTTTGCACACCCTCACCGGTTGGTTTGGGTCTCTCAGCTCTGTAACTGTACACAGTGTCTTAGAATGTAATTGTGTTGCTCAAATGTACTCAATTGATTTGTATTAGCATGTACTTGTGCTGCTCTTGTATTCTGTTATTTGCTGTTCTCCAAACTATTGCTCAATGTACTCAATTGATTTGTATTAGTATGTACTTCTACTGCTCTTGTGTTCTGTGTATTGACTGTTCTCCAAACTATTTTAACCCCTTCTCCCAGGATGCTTCTGGCAACGAGCTGTTTACACTTCATGTTGTCTTTCCTGGTGAAACATTTTCCAATAAAAATAAAAAGAATAATGATAATGTATAAGTGCAGGAGGACATTGGACTGACTAAGTGGAGACATTGGTATAAATGGGAGCTCAGAATGCTTAACTGAGATGGGAGATGACCATGGTATGACTGGCAGGTGTCACTGTGTTATTTGGATATTAATACTGAAACATTGAGGAGTTATTCACTGGCACAGCTGAAATGATGTACTGTAACAGTATTGAAACTGGGAGGAGCAGAATCTCCCAAAACTGAGATACTGTCCTAAATGCAAAGAAACCATGTTGGAAGCACAGTGCTATAACTGAGACGGTGAGTGAGTGAGAGACAAAGAAAGAGAGAGAAACACATAGAAAGGTGATTGACAAGCAAGAGGGACAGACAAGCAGCAGCTCCCAGTAGGTCACATTACATTGTCAGACTTCTCAGGTGAAGAGGTCAGTAAGCATATGGTATATGTGCACTTTTCACCTCAGTTGACTTCCTTACAGTGAAAGGGAGAAATTCTGAGAGAAATAAAAGCAGTGCTTGAGAAGTGGGAGAATGGTATCACTTGTATGATGAACAACTGAAGCACAAATGGGTAGACCTTCAGTGGAGACATCCTAAGGTGTTAGATCTGCTTGGCTGGACTATTATGATACCCAAAGATGACCCAAAGAAACACTGCAGGAAAGATACCACAGAGTATAGCTGCATTAGGACCCTTGGATGCCATTTAAGTGAGTATTCCACAAAATAATATTATGTGATTTCTGACTTAATAGAACTTAATTATTTTGAGGTTAGTACTGGGTGCAACATGGTTGAACAGAGGATGTGTATTGACCTTTGTTCCATAGAGTGCCTGAAGCCTGTAGTCCTGTTCTCATTACATCCGTAGGAGAGGGAGCAGTGGCACTCTGAAATGCATTTCCAGCTCTGGATAGAGAAATGGCACCGTACCATGTCCTTCTCCTAATCCTAACAACTTGGTTTCCTTCTAGGTGTGGGCTGTCCAAATGGGGTCCATATCAGTAAGGCTATCCAATCTATCCTATTCCATCTTCTCTGAGCCAGAAGAGGTTGTTTATACAGTACAGGAGGGTGTTACTGACTGTTTGCTTCACACATGGTTTACAGTAGTGTGCATGTTTGTTCCTGCAGAATCATGAGGGCTTCTTTTTCTTCTTCTCAATTTTAGGAGATAGCTACACTGATCATCACTGTACACTCACCTAACCATCTACATGACAAACAACTGGCAACATTCGCAGGTGGTGATGGCCAAACTTTAGTGCAGCACATGTATGGTTTGTGCCTATGTCTAACCTTCCATGGATGTTATAATTCTTGGCGATGTTTTGAGCAGATACACCTGCCTTTCACTCTGATGCAATGTGTTATTATGTTATACACATTTAATTTTTGTGTTTGTCAGTTTGGCATATGTTATTCATTTTCAGCAACTGAGAAACCACATAAGGCCAGGGAGACAGAAGTAAGTGTCTGGCAGCCATCTACCATTGCTAGTGGGTGTAGTAGCAGTATCATGAGTATCACAGAATATGTAGGCAATGGAAGTCTCAGTGTTGTTATGCTTTTTATTGTTTGGCACAACCTACTGAGATCTTTTAAAGGGTACCTAAACAAGCAGTTTTTTAAAATTGCAAACTCCAAAATCTGGATTCATAACAAGGTAAAGTAGAGACTGCTGTTTACATTTATGCTAAAGCTGCATTTATGTAAATAACATAAATGCAGTTTCATAGCTTTTGGAAAATGTAAACATCAGCCTTTCACTTTCAAAAACAGCCATGGTTTCTCCCTAAGATGTCTGCCAAGTGTGTCAAGTGATGAGTCATGATGACATCATCTGAGCCACATACAGAGATCCACATATATTTCTATAGTGCTAACTAGTCCTTCTTTCTCTCTTTATTTTGAATTGTTATGTATTATTTTGTGAATTATTTTGATCAGTACATGTTAGGCTATGATTTTGTTCATTTTGTGTACTTTAACTTGCAGAAAATGTTTTGCAATCCAGCTGACTTTTTCTTTGGCAAACTGCATTACAGTACAACACTTCAAATACCTGATGATCTAGTGGTTAAATGATGCACTGAACTTTGTTTTTTGTTAACCAGGAGAGACACATTAAGCTGAAAGCTTGTTTACAGGTGTGGCCTGGGAGCACAAAGAAGTTTAGTGATTAGCTCAGGGTTACGTGACAAAAGTACCGGTCATGTTCAATTCCAAAGCTCATGCTCTCTTGTTAATCCACAAATAAGGCCTTACTTTTCCATGTGAACCCCCCTGCAAATAGCCTGCCTTCTGTTGAACACCCCACCATCCATACCCTGTCCTTAGTACTGCCTGGGGCTGCATATGAGCTTGTGGTCTCATGAAGAGAATTATCACACCTCAGACTGTAATCTTGTATCTCAGAGAGTTGTACAAACCTATACTGATATGCATCATCAGCTGGCACTGTTAAAAATGCCTCCCGAATCACTCTCCAGTCCACATTCTCAATGTCTGACTTCTGCTCCCACAGTAAACATTGAGTGGATCACCACCCTTCTGCACAGTGAAGGTAATATGTACAGTTCACTGTTGTGTTTTTTTCCCACCTCATTAACCAACAACTAGGTCTTCCTGGAGGACCAAGCAATAAGCATCATGACCCACCAGAAAAATTGCTGTTCATGCCCTCGTACGGGCTGCACTTGCAATGCATAACAATGTTATTAGCAGGAGAGGCATACTAATACCTTGCGCAAATCCACCTGACTTCCAGTGTCAGTCTACTCCTTTACCTGTGATCTGCAGAACCCCGCAGGAAAGTTCCCAGCAATTCTTCTCCAGTACTTTTCTGTACTCTACTCCACAGTGCGAGTTGGCTGGCTACCACCCTTCCAAATCTTGGAAGAGCTATACACAACTTCCTCAATACTCCTAACAAATGTCAACACCCCCCCCACCCAAGGATAATCTCCCTACACTGAATTAAAGTAAGAGTTTAGGTGCAGCCCTGCCACTCTGAGTATTTGTCATTGCTGGCTACTCTCATCCACAGTCAGGGAGTGATCATGATGCTGACAGCCCCACATTTCAGATCTCACAGTGATCTGCTCAGCGTCCTCCTTCATGTCTTCAACTAACCTGAATATAGCTGTACCCTGCTGGAATGGCCTCTTCAGTCCCTCTCTGGCATTCATTCTTCTCACCTGCTCCCCACATCACAAACTGGTGAGTTCACTACCCTTCCGCACCATGAATGTGGTTAGTACATTCTCCCATGTTATATTTACATATTAATAATAAACATGATCTTCTGGTAAGCCAGGCTGATAGCAGCATGGTACACATGGAAAAATAGGCGTTCCTACCAATATAAGATCTAAGTTACCTATAATTAGGCATTACTAAATGACGTGCATAATGATGTGCACACCCATCATTTAATAGTGCCTAATCAAAGGTAGCCTAGATCTTTTAAGGATAGGAAAGCCCATCATTCCCCCTGTTCTCTGCTGCTATGAGCCTGACTTACTGTATATATATGTTTATATTTATATGTCCAAATAAAACGGGGACTATACTACTTGCATTCATGATGCAGAAAGGTGATGAGCTCACTAGTTTTCGTTGTGAGGAGAAACAGTGAAGAATGACTACCAGAAGGGGACTGAGAAGGCCACTCTTGCAAGGTACTGCTATATTCAGGGAAGGGGGAAGACAGAAAGAGAGAAATATGAGCAGATACTGTGAGAAATAAGATGTGGGTCTGCCAGCACCTTGATCACTACCTGACCTTGTTGTCCTGGCCAACATTCCCCTTCCCATAAAACCAGTTCATGCAGTTGTCTAAGGCTGTGTGTGGATATTAATGTATGACATGGATGCCACTACATGTTCAGTCACTTCACTACCAGTCTAGTATTGTTTGTAAAGCACTTTGGGATACACTGTGTATGAAAACCACTATATAAATCCTGATTCATATTATTATTATTTCCCACGAAAAAAGAAGACAAGACAAGCATATATTTGAGTTTCAAGAAAGTATGAACTCTAACATTGGACTGCACAAGAACTTTGCTACAAAAAGTGGTGTCTCTAGGGGATGGTGAAGGGTGTGGTTGCAACTTCCCCCACACATAGTAACAAACTTGCTTGCTGCTGCATTTCACTTTGTTGAAGAAGTCTGATTTATTGATTATACAAATGTTTACATTAAAACTATGTATTACATTTGTAGGTTCTGTCAAAAATGTACTAGAAAAGAATTATAGTAGAAAATATAAAGGTTTAATAAAAATGTTAGAAAGTGCATATTAAGCAAGCACACCACTTGAGCTCCCCCATTCTAGTATTCTGGATCCACCATAACCACTAGACCACCAGGTTGTTCAAGATTTGTACTGCTCTGTGGTTTGCCACAGAGAAAGTCAGTTGGATTAAAATACATTTTCAGCATGTTAAAGTAAACAAAATGAACAGAACCATAGCCTAACATATGCATTATACAAAATAATGCACATGGTTTTGACCATTTAGGTGAAACAATTCTACACAAAGAGAAAAAGAACTAGTTAGCACTATAGAGAGACATATATTTCTCTGACTTTGACTCCAATGATGTCATCACATAACACATGTGGCGGCTATTTTAGAAAGCAGGTAAGACATTTTTTTTTAAATTGGAAGACTGATTTTACAATTTTCAAATGCTCTGGAACCACATTTAGGTAAATTATGTAAATGTAGTTTTAGCATTAATGAATACAGCAGCCTTTCCTTTAGTCACCTACAGAGTCAGATTTTTGAATAGTTTGTTGTCAAAATGTTGTTTAGGTATCCTTTAATGTGTGAACAACTCTAGGTATAATCCCTTGTTAATGGATTCTTTACTCTAAGTGGGTTAATTTCCTAACCTACTTAGGTGTGTGGTCTCTTGTGCAGGGTACTGTAAAAGGATAAGAATGAATGTATGCAGTGCTGCTGGGTCTTTATGATATAAGATGTGTAGCAGAATCCTTCCAAAGAAACTGAGCTTAAACAAGGTACTATCTGCTCATGTAGTACAAAAGACCCCCCCTGCATGTATATCATATTCCTTGCACTTCATTCCTCTTCTGTAACTCCAGCATCCATCAGAGATGCATTATCACAGCTGGATGCTTATGCTTCTTGAGCTCAGTGCCAGTGTAGAGTGGTTGGAATATAGTTACATATTTGTTCAGTTTTATGGCTATGCTAAGATCTTGCTATTACAGAGACAGAGAATGGAGTCCGGAAGCACATGACTGGATACCTAGACTGTGTCCTTCCACAGTGGAGTTAAAGCACATGTGTTCCTCTCCAATGACTGCATGCTGTTTCCCCAAACCCAGCACACAGTTTTCGTGCTCTGTGCTCTCTCCTGGTTCACTTCCAGATTCAAAGCTAACACGTTTTCCAAGTGTGTGGAAGCATCCCTGACATCTCTATATTTATGTTTCCCTGGTGTCTAGTTGTATCCCCACCCTCTGTCCCCATATTCATATGTTTTACTGGTGTCTAGTGGCAACCCCACCCTCTGTTCCTGTATTCATATGTTTCCCTGGTGTCCAGTGGCACCCCCTGCCCTCCAGTCCTCCTCCTCATATATATGTAACATTTCCCTGGTGTTTAGTAGCCCCCTCTTCCAGTCACCAGCCTCATATTCATTTAATTGTTTCCCTGTTGTGTCATGGCACCCTCTACCCATTGTTCAGTTGATGGCCCATATTTATATACTGTTTCCCTGGTGTTCAGTGGCACACCCCACCCTCCAACCATCCCCCCCCAGTATTTATACATTTCTTCCCTGGTGTCCTTGTGGCATCCTGTTTCCTCCAATCACTAGCCCTGTAGTAATTTGTTTCCCTGGAATCTAGTGGCACCCACCTCCCTCCGATTGCTGTCCCCCTGTATGTGTCATGTTTCCCTGGTGTCATGTTGCACCTTCACCCTTCAGTTGTCTTCTCCATATCCAAATGTGAGCTCAATATTATTTTTAAACCTGCAAAACAGAAAATGACCCATCGCTGATCTGCCCCAACACATACACACCACCCTTGCCACCCCAAGCTCCCACTCAACACAAACCACCCCACACACACCCTCACTCACCTGAGCATGTCCCATGACATAGATCTACTCTCCAATCAAAGATATGCCTTGCTGCTGGAACCACCAACTGCAATATTTGAGACTAAGGTAAATGCAGTTCTATGTATTTCAATGGGGTTTTTAGCTTTGAAGCATAACTTTGTTATTCTTTCATATTTTCACCCCAAAGTTTCAGCATGGCCTTTTTGGGACCCCACTTCACGGCCAACTGTGTTTGAATTATGCAAATTGGGCCCAAAAGGCAATTTTGTAGTCATTTGATGAAATCACCTTTCAGGCAGGCTATGAAAACTTTCACCACCATTGTTCATGAGGTGGGGTCATAAGATGTGTATGTTGAAAATTTGGGGTCAACATATGTAAAAATGACAAAGTTACGAGGTTACATTGAACGTTTTTCTACTGTTCCTCATAACTTCAGTAATTTTAAATATTTTGTCCCCAAATGTTCAACATAGCCATTTTTCACACCACCTAATGAATGTGACAGCTGTCATTTTTCAAATCCTTATCAAAATGTTTTCTCACTCTTGTGGCATGGAATGACATTTTGATAGCCTGGAATCACATTTCAGCCAGGGTTTGAAAATGTTCACCTATGGGGTTCATGAGGAGGGGTAATAAGATGCTAATGCTGAAAATGTGGTGTACAAATATGGTACAATGTGCAGACTATGACTGAACATTGCAGTATTTCAATGTTCACTCATACATTTGCTAATTTTCCAGTATTTTGACTCCAAACTTTCAATATACCCATTTTCTTTCAATTAAAGAAACTTTATTGAGTTTTTCTATAAACTGGGTACAGACATCAATTATAATAGGAAAACAAGCCACAGTTACAATAAGTGGCGGTAATTCACCAAACCATTCTCTGCACCCCCCCCCCGTACTGACCCCCTTCCCCACTGCCACAGGGGATAAAATAAACATACAAATAGCATCTTGCTACTAGGGTCCCATTTGAGAGAAGAAAAGTGTAGTCTTTAAATCAAAGTATTACTAGACTTGTGTTGTATTATTAGAAGAGTATAAAGAGGGTCCCAAATGCATTTAAATCTCTGAAGGGTGTTTGTGACTCTGGCAATAACAATATACCCATTTTCTACACCTCTCCATAAATGTGACAAGAGTCATTTTTTTTATAACCTGGATGAGATGTCTTTTCAGACATGAGGTGCAAAATCACATTTCTCCCAACATACTATAAATGTTAAATGTCATGTTTATAAAAACAGTCATAAAATTACTTTCTAGAAAATTTGTGTCAACATTAAGAAACAAACTCTGGTCACTATGGCTACTAATGCATTAATTTGATAAGGGTGTTTCATGTGCTTAAATGTAAAGATGAATCACTGGAGTCAGCTTTGTGTGTGAATTTCAATTTTAGTTAAGTTAGGTCATTTATCTGGTTGGTCCTCTGTGTCCCATGTATTTAAAATGTGAGTGGAGAGTGGGTGCTGTACTATGTGGGGAAAAAGAGGGAGCTCTGCACCAAGGCATTCCAGGTATAGTAGAATAAATGGTGCAGAGAGGAGAGGTGTGGCTACAATTGGGACTGAGGGCCAACCTGGAAGGATAAGAGCCTATACCAAGGTGATGGCCAGCTTCCGTTAACGAAGAAAGCACAGTCCTCAGTGCACAGTTCAAATGTTACTTCTTTTTTATGTACTTTATTTTTTTTTTCCTTTTATCTGATACCTTACAGACAAGAAGCATGTAGCTGACAGCCCATACGTAAAATTATACGTTGTAAAATTATACATTCCCTTTTGGAAAAAGAACAACTTTCTCCTTAATCACAGGAGTATTATGCATCCGTTACATAGTGATACATCATATGGGGGTATCAAATATTTATATTAAACACGATTAAATAAAACTCCCTTATATATGCTGTGTAGGATGAGCCCAAGAGCACATGGCATTCACTAATGTTATTTAATTGTCCAGCAATTTAGTCCAAAGAAGTAAGCAGTGCCCCTACAGTAGGGGCTATTGGTGCCATGTTCTTGTCTAGATGATATAAATGAACTCTACATTTAAATTAACTTGCAGCTAAATATTTTAAAACATAAGGAGGGACAAAAAATTCACCCCATTATTCCTCATAGCTTAATATTTTAGGACTTGTAATTGTAATCATTAACCCCTGTTTTGAAACTTAACAAAACTGTACCTGTTTGGCATGCAGATTGCAATAGTAGATACAGATAACAGTAGGACTTAAAGTTTTGTCCCTTAAAATAAAACTTTTGAACAGGTTACTCTAATTTTGAAATCAAAAGTCCACAGGGTAACTATCCAACAGTATTAGCAATAATTGGAATGTTCTAATTCCCAACAGTTCTTTCATGTTGTTACTTCATCGTCCTCTTCATCTGATTCCTTGGTTCTCCTCCGTGATTCAGCAGCCCTCCGATCTGCCCATTTGCTGGCCTCAATAGGATCCAAAAATAAATATATCTTGCTCTGATAGATGATCCAAAGCCTGGTGGGGAAGATGATTGTATGCGGCACTCCCATCTCCCTCAAAATTCTCTGCATGCCATCAAACTTTTTTCTGCACTGCCTCGTGGTGTAACTAATGTCAGGGAAAATGTGTACTGGGCAGTCCCCCTGAAGCAATGGAGCTGCTCTTCATGCAAACCGGAGAATTTTATCCTGGGCCACCACTCCCGAAGTTGCCAACATTGAAGTACAAGGTTCCTCTGAATTTTGTGATCTTCCTTGTGGAGTGACCCTATAAACTTTCTGTACCTCCCAGGTGTTAGGTGAAGCTTCAGGGTTCAGCTTCTCAGTCAACCAATACTGGATATTTAAAGCAGGGTGGTCCCCCTCTGAATTCTCCGGTAAGCCTGCAATTCGAATATTAGCCCCACGAGCCTGATTCTCAAGTGCTTCTAGATGAGACTTAAGATGCTGTGTTTCCTTGATGAGGAGTGTAGTTGCACCAGTCGAGGCCTTGGCCTGCTTGCACATCTCTTTAATGTCCTTATTCATAGACGCTACTGCCTTCTCCACAATTAAGACATGATTATTGAAATTGTCTACTTTCTGACTGAGCATAGAAACTGAGGCAATCAGAGTTTGAAATTTGTGATCCAGCGAGTTGATTGTTTCCTCTGAGTCAGAACGCTCCTCAGCAGCTAGGGCGTCTTCAATTCAGAAGCTCCTTTACTTTTTCCAGTGCTCCCTGACATTTCGTCTTTTTTAGGGTTACCCATCTTAGCAGATTTAGCGTCGCTCTTGTCAGTCCTAAATAGAGGATTAAAGTGAATTTTCACCTCTAGTTGTAGAGAGCTGTAATAAGTTGCTGCTCACTGCTCAGGCACCATAGCGCCCCTTCCCCATCAAATGTTACTTCAATGGACATTTAAAGTAGCCAAGGGGGGGGAGCTAATGAGCAGTTAATGTGACGGACTTATTTCTACCTCGCTCCTGGTCCCCAGAGCAAAAATAAGTAATTAAAGTGAATTTTCTGAGTGCCTTTACAGGAGGTTTTGTACAAAAATGTACCTTATTTCAACATGGATGAGTATCTGTCATCAGGGCCCGGGAGAAGTCAGCATGCGACAGGTAAAACAGCAAGAAAGGGAGCATCCTGTGCACCATTGGAAAGCCAACAGTTTCGTCCCTGGAGCCAGTGCTCCCAGAAAGTGAAGTGCAAAGCATCAGATCAGATGAAATGGAATCATTGTGCATGGTTGAACTGTTTGAGCTTTCAGGGGAAGAAAATGATGGATTGGGGCAGACTGGTGATACACCAGAACCAGAAGAGTATTTTGAGTGTCCTGACAGTCCACTGCCAGTGTCCGAAAGCTCTCCATGCGAGCCAAATGTTGTGGACTCAGAAACTGTAACTCCTGGAGCTGAAAGTGCCCCAAGTTCTAGCCTCTCTACCCCCATGGAGACTCCCTGACAAGTGAGGACAATGCTGAAAATGAGGCTCAGAGTGCAGAGACTGTAACAGTTACCCTAGAAGACTGTCAGGCTGTAAAGCCTGTGGTGCACCTCAGTTATGATTCCTGGGCCAGCCAGTGGACCTGCCTCTCAATGTTGTCCATAAAGGTGTATGTGTCCCGAGCTCATTGCCCAAACTGGCGTCAGTGCTAACTCAAGTTACTTGTGTTGCCTCTAAGTATGGTGCCCTTGCCCCGTCCAGCCCCAAGGTAACTGATAGGAAGGGCCCCTCTTCAGGTTTCATGTACAAGAGGTAATAACTTGAGTTATGGTACAATGTGTGTGTAATACTGTGTAAAGAGTGACGTATTGCAATGTTTCAGAAATGTGTTCTTGGTAAAATGATATATTGACTGATGATTACATGTGTGAGCCTAATGCAAATGTATATGGTTGCAGTTAAAACTTGTGAGGTACTTGCTTGGCAGACGTCAAGCTTTCCCAAACCAGGAAGGTGTAACCCCCTGCAAATGGGGTTCCCAAAAGACTTCCAGGAGCTTGCTTGAATGCTCCAAGCCTGAATGGTGTTTGGCGTTTAAGCCATTTATCAGTGAGTGTTTTAGAGCCTCTGGTACTGTCTCTTTAAGAGCTGTCTGCTTGCAGACATAATTAGTTTGTATGGGGGGACTGTGTGTTTCTCTACTTGAGTACCACTCGAGCTGCTGCAATTCATTCCATTTTGCAGTCACTAGGAGTGCAAAGGGAACCTATCTGAAAGATGTAACTGTTTGCCAGAAACCATTTAGAGTAATAATGAAATTACAGTTTGTCTAACCTGCTTTCTTTGCAGTCAGAACTGTGTCTGCCTAGTTCCCCATTCTGGTTTTGAACTGCTGAACTGGACCAATCAGTGTGGGGTAAGCTAGCTCTAAAATGGTGCCTTGGACGAATCAGAACTTGGACTCATAATCTGAGCCAGCCACAAGAGGATTGTATGGGCAGTGACTCTGGGAGATGTAGTTTAGACTTCGGCGCCTTTTTGGACCAACAGCAGCAGTCTATTGTGAGTGACAGTCAATCCAGTCAAGAACTGGGAGGAACTCAAAGGAAGTGCCCGGTTTTGTCTGTTGGAGTTTCAGTTTAGCTCTGGGAGTGAAGAGGAAAGAAACCCTGTGCTCCTTCAGTGCACAGTTTTAGTCAAACACATGTGTAAGGTCCAGAGTTCGGTCTGCAGCTTGTGTAACTGCTTATTAGGACTGAATCCGTCCTGTGAAGAGAATCAAAAGATATCTGAAGAGTAGAAACCAGGCTCACCCTGTAGAAGACTGGAGAAATTGTTGAATTGCACTCGGTCTGTCAGGAACTGAATCTGCTGTGTGTTCTCCCGGGTATTGTGCAGTAATTGCGATCGGGATAGAGAAGCAGCCTGCCTGGTATAGTACTTTCTTTTTGCCATATAAATGTGTGAGGAGTCTTGTGGAGCTCAAGAGTAGCCCTGCTGTCATTGAAGGACCCTATCTTGTTTGGAGGTCGTGAGTACTAATTCAGGGTCGCTCCCTGTTGAATTGCCACATTGAATCCAAATGGAATAACTGTACTGCTGACTGTTTAACTAATTTTTCTTTTCCCTGTGTGAAAGGGCCCCTACCAGCTGCCACGGTTTGGACTAGCCACTAGGGCTTGGGTACCCAGGGACAGTAACTGGTAGGGATAGGCCTGTGCACAGAGCCATAGGTAAATGAGTAAAGTATAAGCTAATTAACCTGATTTCCCCCTGTCCTTGTTATATTCCCCCTAAATAAATCAGAGCTACTTGTTTCAGCAAAGTTATACTGCCTGAGGTATTTGTCTATGTTAAAATATTGTACTGTGATTGTTGCACTGTATCTTATTTTACAGGGGTCCCAGTGCCTGAACCAGTCCTGGGGTAAGTGTATACTGTGAAGGTAATTCTGATATACTGTGTGGGCCACTAGTGGAAGAAAGGGTTGCAGTGTCCCAGAGGGCTGTGACCAAGTAAGTTTAACTATTGCAAACCCTGACCTCTGGGTGGAGGCACCCGCCATTGGATCCAGGCCCCTCAGCCTGTTAGTGGCAAATCAGGCAGGGGTAGTAGCCCCTGGGATAGCGCCATCTAGGGGTTACATACAAAAAAAACAAAACAAAAGAAAAATGTATCACAATAGGAAGGAAAACAGAACATATTACTCGAACACGACACAGGGCAGAGACCTGAAAAGTGGGCAAGGGGGGGTGCACAGGATGGAAGGTAATGTGCACAAATGCCCACAGTTTGGGAAATAAAATCCCAGATCAAATAGCATCAGTGGCAGACACAAACCAGGACATTGTGGCTATTACAGAAAGGTGATACACAGGGAACTATAACTGGGATACAGCCATACTGGGATACCCACTTTTTAAGAAGGATAGGGAAGGGAAGGGAAGGGGGGGGTGGCTATGTATGTGAAGGAGAGGATTAAAGCAACGGAGGCTTAAGAGATGCAGGAAGGAATGGAGGCACTGTGGGTCACCTTAGAGGTGGAAAATAAGTCTGCTGTTCCCACTGGAGTGGTTTACAGGCCTCCTGCACAGGGGGAGGAAACAGATGAAGTTCTGGTGGAGACCATCCTCAAAATAGTACCAAAATAAAAATGCTACTAATGGGAGACTTCAACCTACCAGATGCAGATTGGAGCACTCAGACTGCAGGTACAACAAGGAGCAGGGACTTCATGACTGCCCTGGAAGGGGCAATCCTAAGACAGTTAGTAGTAGAACCCACCCAGGAGGTGGCTCTACCGGACTTGGTGATGACCAACGGTGACAGGGTCACAGATTTTGTGGTGGACAGTCCTCTTGGTTCCAGTGACCATGGCACAGTATGGTTTACTGTAACCACAGTGGGAGAGGAAAGTCATACAAGGATAAGGGTTGTGGATTTCAGGTGGGCATACTTTAAGGAAATGGGGGGACAGCTTAAAGTGCCCTAGCAGCAGAAGGTACAGGGGGAGATGTGGAGGAACAGTGATCAAGACTCAAAATAGTCATAACAGAAGTAACAAGACACTGTATTAGAATGCATAGTAGGAGTAAAGGAAAGAAATGACCACTATGGTTCTCGAAGATAGTGGCTGAGAAAGTAAGGGAAAAAAAGAGGGCCTTTAGGAAATTCAAGGAGACTCAAAAGGATGAGGACAGGGATAAGTATCTGGAGAAACAGAAACAATCTGGGAAAGTAGTCAGAAGGGCTAAGGCACAGACAGAAGATGATATAGTACAGGCTATTAAGAAAGGAGATAAGACCTTCTTCAGATACATTTACAGGATGAAACAGATTGGAAATGATATTGTTAGGCTGAAGAAGGAAGGAGGAGGGTGGATGGATGATGACCTAGAAAAGACTGAGATACTGAACAAATACTTTTGCTCAGTGTTCACCAGGGAAGGGAAGGGTGAGGGACAGGGACCAAAACTCATTAGGAGGGGTAGTCAGGGAAGGGAGGCTGACACCAGCCCATTCACTGTGGAAAGAGTCCTAGAGGAACTCGGGGGGGGGGGGGCAGACAAAGCAATGGGGCCAGATGGGATTCACCCCACAGTATTAAAGGAACTCAGGGGAGTACTGGCAGATCCACTGACTGACCTTTTCTACTCATCTCTAGAGACAAGGGAGGAACCTGAAAACTGGAGGAGGGCAGAGGTGGTCCCTCTCCACAAGAGTGACAGTAGGGAGGAGACAGGCAATTACAGATCTGTAAGCCTGACCTCAGTAGTGGGGAGGCTAATGGAGTCCCTCCTGAAGAAGAGGATTGTGAAGTTTCTGGAGACTAGCAGGGCAAAGGATCCAAAGCAGCATGGATTCTCAGCAGGAAGGTCCAGTCAGACAAATCTAATTGTTTTTTTTGACTGGGTGACCAGGGTGGTAGATCAGTGAGGGGCAGTGGATGTGACCTACCTGTATTTCAGCAAGGCCTTCAACACCATCCCATGTAGGAGATTGCAAAATAAATGGAGAAATCTGGTAGTGGGCCCTATGGTAGTAAAATGGGTTGAGAACTGGTTAAGGGACAGGACTCAGAGAGTGGTAGTAAATGGCATGAAATCAGAAGAGAAGGAGGTGACCAGTGGGGTGCCACAGGGATCGTTGCTGGGACCAGTCCTGTTCAATGTCTTCATTAGCAACATTGCAGAGCATGTAGAGGGAAAGGTATGCCTGTTCGTGGAAGACACCAAGATCTGCAACAGAGCTGACACACCAAAAGGAGTGGAAAGACAGAAAAATTACTTAAGCTTATTGGAAGAATGGTATGGTGTATGGCAACTGAGTTTCAATTCTAAAAAATGCAAAATAATGCACCTGGGTCACAGGAATCCAAGAGAGGAATGCAGGATTGGGGGAGGGGGTCTAGCCACCACAAAGCAAGAGACACACCTAGGGATAATCATATCAGATGCCCCTAAAGGTGACCAAGCAGTGTGAAAAAGTGGCAGGGAAGGCAAAAGGAATGCTGGGATGCATAGGTAGGGGCATAACCAGCAGAAAGAAAGAAAGAAAGAAAGAGAGAAAGAAGGAAAGAAAGAAAGAAAAAGAAAGAAAGAAAGAAAGAAAGAAAGAAAGAAAGAAAGATAGATGGATGGTGATGCTACTGTACAGATCACTGGTGAGGCCACACCTGGAGTACTGCATCCAGTTCTGAAGACTGCACCTCTGGAAGGAAATAGACATGATGGACGCAGTCCAGAGAAGGGCAAGAAAAATGGTACAAGGGCTGCACCAGAAGCCATCTGAAGAATGACTCAGGGACCTTAGCTTCTATTCACTGGAGGGGAGGAGAGAGAGAGAGAGAGAAGGGGGATATGACAGAGACATTCAAGTGCCTTAGGAGTATAAACAGGGTACAAGAGGGAAACATATTTCAGAGGAAGCATTGCACAAGGCCAAGGGGACATGATATGAGGCTGGAGGGAGGAAGGGTCGGGGGAATGACAGGAAGCACTTTTTTACAGAAAGGGTGGTGGATCCATGGAACAGCCTTCCAGCGGAGGTGGTGGTGGTTATAACAATACAGAGGTTCGTGAGTGCATGGGATAGACGTAAGGTTACCCAGGAGAAGAGTAGAAAAGGCATGTCGCAAATCAAATAGGATCTAGGCTGTCAACACTGAATAGGAAAATGGGCAGACTATGTGGGCTGTAGGGTCCTTATCTGCCATCAGATTCTATGTTTCTATAGAAAAGGTGTTGTAGAACAAGGGGTCTTGATATGAAGCTGGTAGGAGGTAGATTCAAGAGAGATATGAGGAAGTACTTCTTCACAGAAAAGGTGGTGCATTCATAGAACAGCCTTCCATGGGAGGCAGTGGGGGTGAAACCAGTGGTGGGTTTCAAAAACGCCTCAGATAGGCACAAAGGAACCCTTGCAGGAAGGAAGAGGATGGAAGAGAAAGTGCTGTAGATCAAGTTGTGTCTCCAGGAAAACTGATCATAATTAAAACTGGGCAGACTAGATGGGCCCAGTGGTCATTAACTGACATCAGTTTCTATGCTTCTATGTATGATAAGTTATGCGATTCATATGGATACAGTGTAAAATTATTAATATTTATTTATTGAATTTTGGTGAGAGGGTAAGCCCACTGAGACGAGATGTCCCTTTTGCAGTGGTGACCCGGAATTAGTTACATACAGTGGATGACATAGGTATACAGTATTTAACATAGTTACAGTCTATGACATAGATATACAATATCATACAAGAATAAGACTACATATACAGACATTTTAAATAAGTTACACAAAATGGCAAAGAACTGCATTCTGATCAATTCACATTCCAAGTCTAAGAGTAATTTACATACAAGTCATAGTATTCCACAAAAACAGTTACATGGGGCTGTAGTCCAGAAGAGAGATTTTTAGTTTCTTTTTAAACTTTGCTAGGGTAGGGCATGACAGGATCACGGGAGAGTGAGTTCCACAGGTGCACGGGCAGAGAGGAGAGGAAAGACCATCTTCCTATTTCATACCCATGTTTGAGGATATCCAGCAGTGGAAGGGCTGCGATTCTGAGAGGTCTGGTAAATTACATTGAATATTGCCTGATAGACTGGGTGGGGAGGGGGACTGCAAGAGCTTGAAGGTAAGGCAGTACAGTGGATAATACAGCTTAGTTTCAAAGGAGGGCTACCCCAGCATTGTTAATAGGGTGCAATGGTGTGTTCTGGGGTGTACAACTCTTGCAAAGCATGCAACCTGTGGTGTAGCATTTTAAGCCTAGTGTGGGTGGTTTCCTGGACAGACTTCAATACTGGGGCACCGTAGAATAAGATGGGGAGGACGGTGCTGTTGGCAATGGTGCAGCGAACCTCACTAGTCAGGTACGGAGCGAGTGTATAGCATTGACCGAGTTTTAGGTTTAGGGATTTTGTTAGTGCATCTACATAAGGGTGAAATGTCATGGTTTGGTCCATGCCTAAGTATTTAAAGTCCTGTACCACCTCCAGGTTGTTTCCAGAGCAAGTGGTAAGTTTAAGGAGCTGCTGTCAATCTGTGCTGAGGTTTTTGTGACCAAACAGCATGGCTTTTGTTTTGGGGGCATTGAGAAGGAGTTTGTTAGCAAGGAACCAAATTTTTAGTGAACTGAAGTTGTGCTCCAGTTGAGTATCAATCTGGGTGAGGTCTGAGGAGGACCTATAAAGTATGGCATCATCAGTGTATAGCTGTGCTGAGGCTCCTCCACAGTTCTGGGGTAGTTCATTGAAAAACAGTAAAAAGAGAAAGGGACCAAGTATTGATCTTTGGGGTACCCCATCTGTGATTGACCATCAGGGTGAGATCATACCCTCCCATTTGACATTCTGCCTATGCCCATTCAAATAGTTCTGAAGCCACCTACAAGAGAGATCATCCAGACCACAGTCCTGAAGTTTAGCGCATTACAGGTTATGACTGACCAAATCAAAAGACTTTGCTAAGTCTACAAATATTGATCTGGTGGCCATTCCCAGGCTCACTGCATTGATAATGTCACTGGTGACCTGTGCCAAATCAGTACTGGTGCCATGGTTTTTGCAGAACCTGTGCTGAAAATGTGTGAGTGTATTGTTTCATTTGAGGTAGGCTAGGAGTTGCTCATATAGGAGCATCTTCTGAAGTTTGGCAATGGTACAGAGGAGGGAAATAAGTCAATAATTTTCTAACTTTTCCTTTCATTGGTGATGGTGGTGATCCTTCGTGCACACCTAGTGCCAGGAAAAATAAAAACTGATTCCTATTAATATCTGAGATGGATAAAGAACAAGACCTCTTTTTTCCCCTGTTAATTTTTATTTTAAAGAGAACAGAAAATAAAATAAATAACTCAAACCTACATAAAGATTTCTGTTTTTGTTTCTAAGAAAGCCTATTTATTTGTTTCATTATCTGATGTGAAAGTGTGTGATTTTATTTTCTGAATTTGCCAACACGTTGGAAATATAAAAATTGTTGTTGCTGGAGCTGCCCATTTTACTTTTCCTGTTTTTGGGCCAGAAGTGTGAACATGATAGCTAAATGATGATTTACTGGATTTACTAGATTATTTAAGGACAAAAGAAAGCTAAATGCCAATCAAGATTGTTCTCCTACTTGAGTGGATCAGACAAGTCATGTGGGAGGACAATCTTGATGGGCTTTTAGCCTACTTTTGCCGATGTTATCAATGATGCATTCCATGAGATCTGCCTGACTCTAGCATGGTGTGATGCATCCTTTTGGTGCAGTCAGACACTGGCAGTAATCAGGAAGTAAAGAACTGCAGGCTTTTCATAAAAAGCATTGATTAAAACAGACATCATTGTGTTGCGCTTTCTTTATTACAGATGGGCGCAACTGTAACTGTTAATTTCAAGGTCTGAGAATTCAAGAAAGGTTAGAGGCATATAATTGTTGAATACATTCTGCCATAGTAGCAAAACAGGAACTCCAGCAAATGCAAAGTTATTTGAGGGACACTAATGATGACATCAAAATCACAGAGTCACTAAATGAAACAATAAACACTCAAAATTTGGAAAATCTTGTATTGTGCACCATGGATATCATAGAAACATAGAAACATAGAAACATAGACTTTGACGGCAGATAAGGACTGCTAGGCCCATCTAGTCTGCCCATTTGCCTACCTACAGGATAGGCTACAGATCCTAGTTAACCAACAGCCTATTTCTTCCTACCCCCCACAAGAATTGCCTTATGTCTGTCCCATGCATTCTTGAATTCTCCCACAGTTTTAGACCCCACAACCTCCTCAGGAAGGCTGTTCCATGCATCCACTACCCTCTCTGTGAAATAATACTTCCTCACATTGCCCCTGAACTGCCCTCCTTCTATCTTTAAATTGTGTCCCCTAGTTCTTGCAAGTCTCTTTTTCTGAAAAATGCTACCGTCTTGGACTTTGTTGATTCCACTGAGGTACTTAAAAGTTTCTATCATGTCCCCCTTCTCCCTTCTTTCCTCAAGGGTATACATATTAAGCTCCTTTAGTCTCTCCTCATACAGCCTCTCTTGCAGACCCTGCACCATTTTAGTTGCCCTCCTCTGGACTGCCTCTATCCTGTCTATGTCCTTGCAGAGATGGGGTCTCCAGAACTGGACACAGTACTCCAGATGGGGTCTCACCAACTGTCCGTACAGTGGGATAACAACTTCCTGTTTTCTGCTGCTGATGCCTCTAAGCTATACATCCCAGTATACCCCAGCCCTCCCTCCCTTCTCACATTGCTTACTAACCTTAGGTCATCTGATATGATTACCCCAGGTCCCTTTTCCTTTTTGTTGTTTACTACCTCCCCACCCATTGTGTATTATTCCCCTGGGTTCTTGTTTCTCAGGTGCATTATTTTGCACTTCTTTGCATTGAATCCTAGCTGCCATACTTCTGACCATTCCTCCAACCTTGCCAAGACCCTTTTCATCCTTTCCACGCCTCCTAGTGTATCAACCCTGTTGCAGATTTTTGTGTCATCTGCAAAAAAGCATACTTTTCCTTCCAGTCCCTCTGCAATGTCACTGATGAAGACATTAAAAAGGACTGGACCCAATACTGAACCCTGCGGTACCCCACTAGTAACCCCTCTTTCTTCAGAATGGACTCAATTTACAATTACCTTCTGTGTCCTGTTGTCCAGCCAATGTTTTCAGGCTACCACCCTGGGACCCTCCCAGGCTGGTTAATTTGACTATTAATCTTTTGTGTGGGACTGTGTCAAATGCCTTGCTAAAGTCTAGGTAGGCCATGTCCACAGCCCTTCCGGTCTACTACTTTGGTCACCCAGTCAAAGAAATCTATTAGAATCATCTGACATGACCTTCCCTGCTTGAACCCATGCTGCCTTGGGTCCTGTGCTCCACTGGCCTCTAGGTACTCGACTATTCTTTCCTTCAAGTGACTCCATCACTTTCCCTACCACAGAGGTCAGACTGACAGGTCTGTAGTTTCCTGCCTCTGTCTTGGACCCACTTTGTGAGAGGGAATCACATCTGCCTTCCTCCAGTCCTTGGGTACCACACCATCCTCCCATGATTTATTAAAAGAGTAGCCAGTGATTTCACTAGTTCCTCCATAATTCTTTTAGAATTCTTGGGTGAATTCCATCAGGACCCATTGCTTTGTCCACCTTCAGTTTTAGGAGTTCTTGCAGAACCCTTTCTTCTGTGAAAGGACTGGGATCGACTCTCCTATCAAGAGTGCTTCTGTTAATTGGATTAGGCACTTCCCCTCCTTTTTGAATACTGAGCAGAAATATTTCGCTCCAGTATTCCTGCTTTCTCACTGTCCCCCTCTGCCCACCCACTGTTCATTCTATTCCAGCCTCACTATCCCTCCTTTGTCTTTCCACGCTGCTGATGTACCTATAAAGGTTTTATCCCTTCTTAACTGAGTTGGCTATCTTTTCCTCAGTTTGGGCCTTTGCTATTCTGACTTCCTCCTGCTTCCTTCTGCCTTAACTGGTACAGCTCTGTCCTGCTCCTTCTGTGTTTCCTTATACTTCCGGAATGCTATCTTTTCTTCCTGACTTTCACAGCCACCTCTTTTGAGAACCATAGTAGCTTTTCTTTCATTTTGATTTGTTCATTTGCTTCACACAAGGCTTGTTGCCTCTGTGATGGCAGTTTTGATAATTCCCCATTGTTGCTCCACACCTCCTTCTAGCCTGTTTGCTAGTGCTTTTCTGAGGCACTCTCCCATCTTGCCAAAGTCAGCCCTCCTAAAGTCCAGTACCCTCACTTTTGTATGGCTTGACTCTGTAGCTGAGTTTAACGTGAACCACACTGTTTGATGGTCACTTGTCCCCAGATGGCAACCCACTTCTAGATCTGAGATCCTCTCACTGCCCCCGTTTGAGAGTACGAGGTCTAAGATTGCTCCCTCATGAGTGGGTTCTGAAACTAGCTGTCTAATGCCTGCCACCTGTAGGGCGTCAAGAATGGCCCTGCTCTTGGATGTGGCTGCAGCAAATTTGCTCCAGTTAACATCTGGCATATTCAGGTCTCCCATCAACAGTATCTCCCCTTTCTCTGCCATTCTAAGAATGCCTCTATCATATCCTTGTCCATTCCTTCCCCTGACATGGGGGTCTGTACACAACCCCTGTGCAGATTGTGGTGCCCTTCCAGTCTCCAAGGTGACCCACAGTGCCTCCTCTCTCCCTGTTTACTCTTTGTTCAGTTGCTTTTATCCCTTCCTTTACATGAGAGCTATTCCTCCACCTCTTCTCCCTGCCTGTCTCTCCTGTAGGTTATGTACCTTGGTATGTTAACATCCCAGTCATGGTCTCTCTGTGTACCACGTTTCTGTGACTTACTCGATATCAGAGCATCCCTCTTCCATTAAGGCCATCAGCTCAGGGAGCTTGTTGCCCAGACTACGGGCATTGGTACTCATTACCCTCCATTTCCTGATGGCCTTACTCCCTTTTGCCCCATCCCTGTCCTTCTTGCCTTTGTCCCTTTGTCACTTTCTTCATTTACCCCTGCCCTTCTCCCTATCGACACCTCTATGTTGGTGTTTGCCGCACTTACTACTGTGATTATTTGGGGGGGGGCTAGGATTTTTCTGCTCCTTTCCAGTGCCTCCCCCCTTGGCTAGTTTAAAAGCTTGCCAATGAAGCATTTAAACCTATCACCTAGGATCCTGGTTCCCCTCCCGGACAGATGCAGCCCATCATGCCAGCATAGGCTTGTATCACTCCAAGTGGACCCCCAGTCCCCAATGAAGCCAAATCCATGAGCTCCACACCAGTGTTTCAACCACTGATTGAACCCATGGTGCGGAACACCCTAGCCTCTTCTATGCTATAGATGGCAGCACCTCCGAGAAGGTTACCGTGTGCTACTTGACTAAGGCCTCCTCCCAATTCACAAACTCTTCCTGCACTTCTCTAATCCCTTTCTTAGCCAGGTCATTTGTCCCTAGGTGGACAATGACATCCAGCTCCCTCCCTGTGCAGCTGCTCCTGCAATCCTGAGGATTCGCTTCCTGTCCCTACCAGCCATGGCACCAGGCAGGCACCTTACCTCCCTCTTCCTTCCTCCCCCAGTTCTGCCTTCCCTTACAATGGAGTCCCCACCAGGGGTTGTTTCCTTCCCTGCAGGGTCCCTGCCACCCTCCTGTGGGTCTCCTTTGTGGAGGTTCCCAGCATCCTCCTTGGTCTCCACTGTGGGTGCCTCCATAGAGGAACCACACTTTGCCAGAATGGCATAGGAATTGTGGAGAGGTACAATGGGAGGGATGCACCTCTGTTCCACCACCCTCACCCTCCCTGAGGCCCACTGTGGTCCAATCACTCCTCTTTCTCTGGCAACCTCTGAGCAGCGGCAGTGGCACTGGTGGTCCCTGGATGGAAGAGAGGTCCCACAAATCCTGGCCAACTCAGCCTGGAGATGAGCAACCTCCTCAGCCCAGAGAGATGCCTGCAGATGGGACAACACCGCATCCTCCAGAACATCTCCGGAAGACTGCTGCTCACAGCCTGCACTGCACCACCCAATCATGTCTTATTTCTGGCCCCTTTACTGTTTGCAATCCTTACTCTTCCTCTTTTTTTTTCTCTCTCTCCTACTTTCTGCCTGTGTGCCTTTAAGCTCCTGATTGTCCTGTTCTGAGACAAGAATATCCTATATTTCACAGTAGACCACTTACTTGCTCAGAGGCAGACCTCCAGCAGCTAGAGGGGGCCGGAGAGCTACTCTTGACCTTCTAGGATGGTGGGTCCTTGGTGGTTCTGTGGTCACTCACTTCCTGCCCCTAAACAGGAAGTTCCTGTTGTCAGTCAAATTCTGTGCCTATAAAAATAGAACTAGCTTTGGGTGTGGGGGGTGGAGGGGAGGTAAGGAGGGCAATATAGACCCAGCAGAGAAGTTCAGTCACACAGCAGTCCTTTCTCCTGGTGTCTTCTGCCAAGCTATTAGCAGAAACTTTCTAAGGCAGTCTTTAAATGTAGCTTCCTTCTAGCTAAGCCCTCCCCTACTTACCAGATCTTTCTACAAGTAATTTAAACCTCACAGCATTTAAGTCCTTTCAGTCACCTGAGATTTACACCTAGATAACTCTTCAGATACCCATTCAGTTCAGTTAACCCAAACACACACTTTTTTATTTGTATGTTAGTTTTTTAACCTAAATTAAAAGTCAAATACAAAAGTTCTTCTACTTTAGTCCCAGCAGAGAAGTTCAGTCACACAGCAGTCCTTTCTCCTGATGTCTTCAACGATTTATATACTTGCATCCCACATGAGGCAGGACTACGCTCCATAGAGATAGACATCAACAAAATAAGAGATGCACACACTCTACCCAAAACTACACTACTAGAACTGGCTAGATTAGTGTTGTATGAAAATTATTTCAGATTCAATGGGGTCTGTTTCAGACAAACACATGGAACAGCTGTGGGTTAGTACCATGGCTCCCACATATGCAAATTTATTTATGGAACACTTTGAAACATCATTTATCACAAATCCTATGTATAATCCTTATTTTAAACATATTGTCACCTATAAAAGATACATAGATGATTTGCTGTTTATCTGGCATGGGACAATGGCTGAACTGGAGGCCTTCTTTGACCACTTAAACTCAATTGGAGAAAATTTACAATTTACAATGAAAGCCAGTGTATCTGAGATTCCATTCTTAGATCTTCTGATTATAAAAGTCAGTATGCTTTAGAACACTGTCTTTATAGAAAAGAAACAGTTTGCAATACTTTACTACATGCTCAGAGTTACCATCCACCTTACCGTATTAGAAGCATACCCTACTCACAAATGCTGAGAGTTGACAGAAACAGTAGTGAGCCAACACTGAAAAGACAAGGGATCCAGGAAATATCTGCTAGGTTTATTAACCAGGGTTATGGCCATAGAACAATCTATGAAGCAGTACAGAGAATAGATACACCATGCTCTAACACATGTACAGGTACAGCTGCAGGCAATAGATTGGTGTTGCCCTTAATATTTTCAGGATTTACTGAACCTATTAAACAGATCATAAACAAACATTGAGATGCACTAAAACCTACGGGCATCACTTACTTAATGCAAAAACCTATAATAGCTTCCAAAAGAGTTAACACCATTAAAGACAGGTTGGTACACTCCGAACAAAAGAACAGAACTGTACAAACTGGACAACTACTATTGGGACCTTTACTTCCTGGTATGCAACCATGTGGAAGGTGTTGCCACTGCAATAATACTTCCAAAAAAACAGAATTTAAACACCCTAACAGTAATATGACATACAAAATCAACAGCAACATCACCTGTGACACTGGTCATGTCATTTACTTACTAACCTGCCCCTGTTCCAAACATTATGTAGGCATGACCACAAGCCCTTTAAAACAGCGTATCTCTGAACATAACAGCAACATGAGGCTAAGAAACCAAATGTCACCAGTGGTTATCCACTTCTCAGAAGCAGGTCACAGTCCTTCGTCTTTAAAAATTTGGGGAACTGAGCATGTGAATCCTCCAAATAAAAGAGGTGATTGGAAGAAAGCTGTCAAAACTAAAGAAATGTATTGGATATATACACTAAATACTGTACAACTAGTGACAGATACGGCCTGAATGAGGAAGAAAATAGGGTTGCTACCTGGTAACTCTTTAATTTTAAGCAAGCTAATATGACTTTACTAAATATATGTCTGTAACCAACTTATAACATTTATTCAGAACCCCCCCACTCCCCAGCCTCTTATTAACCCCCTTAACTCCACCTAACCATAAATATCATCTATAGATGAATCTAGCACTTATTTAACTACCTTGCTGGCCATCTGAGAAATGCTTTCCAATATTGACCTCCCATGACCCAGGATGACCTCCCACTATGTTCATTTATTAAGACCTTTAAAATGTATTTCTAAAGGAATAACAACAAAAATACAATAAAAGACAATTGATGCAAGGTATAAAAAATAACATATGTTGTAATAACTAGTGCTGAATGTTTATTCCTGACCTTACACTGCCATAATTGAATTCTTATACACATCTTTAAATATTTTTGAAAGACTTCTTGAATAATGAATTATTGGTTATGACTCATGAGAGGCAACCAAGAACAAATATCTAACATACTTGTCAAAAACTAATGTATTTAGAATATTAGTATGGCATTTCACAAACTTTTATTTTTTAAATTATGGCATCAATTTAAACAGACTGCACAAACTGAGGATAACAATAGCAAGTTGAATCCTTTTTTCGAACATCACTTAAGGCTTATATTAAAAAGTCAGCAGTAGGTCAGAATCACATAGGTTCCGTCATATTTAACATTTCGGTGCCTTGAGGTAGAAAGCACCCTCTGTGCCTTTGAAAGCACCGAGGTGTGTTTAGTAGCTTTGGCAACCTTGCCTGACACCAATTAGTTCTTTCCACCTTGTGACCATTGGTGTCAGCAAGCCCCTTGGCCTAAGCCCCTATATAAACTGCAGTGTTACAAAACACAGTGCAGCAGAGGATGCCCAAACACACAGCAGGAACTAGGAGGTAAGACTTTAAAACAACTTGAACTACTGAATGAGCACTGTATAGAGTGATTTGGCATGTTACTGACTGGAACATTTTTTTGATATCTTTTTTAAACGTAGGAAGAAAACCTGCATGTATTGCATAGATAGAGCCACACCTGAAATTGGGTGGAGGAGTAGTAAAACTAAGAGTGAGTACATTGTTGTACGTAATGCAGTCTAGCAATTAAACCTGCAGTAATTAAGCAAATGCTTTCAGGCTACAAAAACTTACTAAATGTATTTCTTGTCTGCACATTGGCTTACATACAGGTCAGGACGTCAGAGGAGAGTGATGCAGTTCTTTCAAACTTGTGAGTTCTAATGTTATTAGTAACTTGCTTCAGAACAAATATGGTTGCAGGCTTTTGATAAAAAAGCATTGTTTAAAGCTGACATCATTGTGTTGCACTTTCTTTATTACAGATGGGTGCAGCTGTAACTATTAATTTCAAGTTCTGTCAATTCAAGAAAGGTTAGAGGCATATAATTGTTGAATACATTCTGCCATAGTAGCACCATTGAATGTTTATTTTATGCAATAAAAACTACTTGAATTGAATTTCCAACAAGAAAAGTGTATTTAGACAGAGCCTAATAGCACTGACAGTGGTGAAATAGGAGAAAAAACTCAAAGGTTAGTCAGAACTGTTTATTTCACCAATTTATACTCAAAATAATTGTTAAATGCTGAATATAGAACTTTATATTTAAGTACATAGGATAAAGTCTGACTGCCTACGAGGAAAGACTGTAAAAGGCTATCTATTTAAGGTATGTATGTTTTACAAATATGAAAACAAAGTGGCAAATAAGATTTTAAATAAAATAGAATCTATAGTGAGTTTCCTTAGTGTTGGGTGTTTAACATTGTGTCCAGAAGGTAAATGGTGGGTCATAAGACATTAAACTTCAGCCGATGTAACTGCTACATAACCATAATTTAATTTATTTTATGTATATAATGCTTTTATATAAAAGAACTCTGATCATGTTAGACCAGAATAATGTAAAACATGAATCAGTAGTTCTAGGCATCTGCCACCTAGTGGCATGAATTAAAATTACATGGAAGTTTTGTTGAAAACTGTTAAATAGAAATGATGTTAGAATGTATAATCATATAATATGTTTTATATATGTTTATAAATAGATCCTTCCCCTGAAGAAACCTATTAAGGTGAAATATTTTGTTACAAGGATTGTATTGGAAGAAAAAAAAAAAAATTTGGAACTTTTACTAGGCGTGGCTGGGTACTTTTCTTTTACCTTTTATGACTGTCCACCCACCAGCCCCCAACTGACAGATGCTACACTGGGAGGGAACCCACAATTTCTGGATTGTGAGCCTAGGAATCTTAGCCACAAAGATTTTTCAGTAGCCATTGGTGATGGTGGCGATCCTTCGTGCACACTAGTGCCAGGAAAAATAAAAACTGACTCCTATTATATTTGAGATGGATAAAGAACAAGACCTCTTTTTTTTTCCCCCGTTAATTTTTATTTTAACGAGGACAGGAAACAAAATAAATAATTCAAACCTACATAAAGATTTCTGTTTTTTATTTCTGAGAAAGCTTGTTTGTTTGTTTCATTATCTGATGTGAAAGTGTGTGATTTTATTTTCTGAATTTGCCAACACGTTGCAAATATAAAAATTGTTACTGAAGCTGCCCATTTTACTTTTCCTGTTTTTGGACTAGGAGTGTGAACGTGCCAGCTAAATGCTGATTTACTGGGATTTACTAGATTATTTAAGGACAAAAGAAAGCTAAATGCCAATCAAGATTGTTTTCCTACTTGAGTAGGTCAGACAAGTTAAGTGGGAGGACAATCTTGATGGGCTTTTAGCCTTCTTTTGCTGATATCATTGATGCATTCCATGAGATCTGCTTGACTCTAGCATGGTGTGATGCATCCTCTTAATACTGTCAGACACTGGCAGTAATCAGGAAGTAAAGAACTTTGTTGTGGGTAGTGTTATTTTGCTTATTTTTTGGGGGGGGGACCCAGATCCCCATGCCCCATTCTGGGCTGAAACTCAGACCCTGCTTTGCACCCCACCCCCCACACCCAGGCAAACCCCCCTGGGTGGGGCCACTGGGCGGGCACCCCCTTCCCACATACAATGGTTTCTTAGCCATGACTTGTCCCTCAGGCTGGGGCCACATGAGTGGGACCCCCCCCGCAGACACTTGTGACAGCAGGTGTGGCAGCTGAGGTGGGGAATCATGGACAGGGAACAGATTTTGTTTTAGTATGCTATTCCCTGCAAGTGGGATATGCAATGACATCAACAGGCATGCCCGAAATCTGTCCCATCTCCCACAGTCTCCAGCACCTGTCATCACAGATCCCCAGCCTCCACCAGGGGGCTGCTGATCATGCCAGGCACTCCCCCCACCCCCCCCCAGAGAAGGAGAGATGTCACTCAGGTGCTTAATCCATCTCTGCTCAGCCAGCCCTCTGACTCATGGGTCTGTTCCCGAACCCAGGATGTCAGCATTGTAAGCAGATGTCTTGCAGATGTGCCAGTGGGGCAGCATGTTGATTTTCTTATAACAATCATCCTGTTATGCTGTCTTCTGTTTTGCAGGCTTGTCATTAAAATATCTCTCCCTTTCTCTCCCACTCCTGTCTCCATATCTATGGGGGGTATTGTAGAACAGGTGTTACGTGGAATGGCCCAATTCATACAATGGCGACTGACATGCTGTGAAAAACAGGCAGTAAGCAGTGATATATAACCTGTATATCCTGAATTTCCTGAACCAAAAAAAGTGAATCTAATACATGTGAAATGCTCTGTTCCCTAATATGATCAATGAATCCATTTCTTGAATACCACAGTCCCAGTTAAATTGAACCAAAGGTTCTGTACCTCTACCATGTCTTCCGCCAAGTCCTCAGTCTTCTGCCCTGTAGCACAGGAGGTTATGGTCATTGATACAGCCTGGCCACTAACTTTGCAAGAATCAGGCACCACAAGACCAATCAGTGCCAGACCCGCACAAAACTGGAATGTCTGAAAGAATAATGTCCACCTACCTAAGGCAGCAAACAAACAGTACATTTGAAATCCCACAGAGGACACTCACCAAATCTATTGAAGAATCAAAATGTGCTTTTCTTTATAACAAAGTGTAGCTGTAAAAAAGTCCAATCAGTGGTGGTCAGTTTTAAAAACCCGCTCCAAGCATGAAGTCTTCACTTCATGCGGAAGCGGTACTTTCTAAACTGACCACCACTGATGAGACTTTTTATGGCTACACTTTGTAATAAAGAAGAGCTCATTTTGTTACCGCAGCAACATCTTTGGGGAGTCTCCTTTGTGGGATTTCAAACGGACTGTTCCTTTACTCTGTATGCCTTAGGCAGGCGCCGGTCCCCCCAACAAAGTACTGTAAAAATGTCTGACAGACTCATTGGAGAGACAGAAACATTTGACAGTTGTAGTTCACTTTATAAAAAAAAAAAAGTTACTGAGCAATCTGATAATGCAAAACTTCATCTTCATGAATAGAAAAATGCACCATCCAAGACTGAAATTTTGAAATTCTGCTAGCCTCCTAAGGTCTCAACAGTCACATGATGTATAGTCTGAGCCAATTACATGCAACTGAATAGAAGCCCCAATCCCTGTAATAAATTTGTGATGAACTGTAACTGCAACTTACTTGCATCTGGATTTTAAGTTAACAGAAAGTTGCTCCTATCCTCTCAGATTCCTTTGTGGCTCCTTTTAATACCTTGTTGCTAGTATTGTCCTGCCTCTTCTTTGGTTCTTGCAGTGCTGTTAAGTGTAGGAGACTCTCTTCTGCACAACCACGATTGTAGAACTGCCAGTGCACACTGAGGTCTCAGATGAGGTCATAGACTCTGACCCTACTCCCAGCTATAGTCTATGGATTCCACTGCACCTTGCAAAGCAGAAGAGTAAGCCTTGTTCCCCTTCCCCAGTAAAGTTATGCAGTGTCATTGCTTACCACACTTCTCATTGATAATGGTGCAGCCAGAATGTTTGCCAGGTGCCAGTTCTTCATCTTCAGCAGTACTCTGGATTTGCGTATGCTCCACGATATTCCTGCTTATAAGGGACAGAGAAACAAAAGGCTTGGTAGCCATCATGCTTCTCAAAATTTTAGCTTATGAGCAAGGAAATGGTATTTCAGCTTCCAAGTTGAAACGCTGAAGGTGGCGGCTGGCCATCAGTGCATTACTGGGCAGATACCTTTTACCCACCACATTGATTCATTTTTGCTAAAGTGCTGGTACACTTTTGTGGCCTTAAATATGATTTTCTTCCGCAAAAAAAAACAGTGTATGATCCCAGTGCTGTTCATTGTTCCAGACTACAACCCCCAACCGAAAAAAAAACTCCTTGGCTGAGACATAGCTTGGAGGAAGCTTAACAAAAAAATAAAATAAAAAAAGATACAAAAACTAAGCAACACACACAGGCAGCAGAACAAGGTATACTGCTGAAAGGCCAGGATGCAATTAACATCTCAAGCACCCCTGATCAGTCAGCCCCTGACTGTCGAATCATATCGCTTGTGATATTCCGAAGCCAAGAACACTTCATCATGGCACTGCTCCTTACCAATCAGATGGTGTGTGAGTGGTGGACTTTTTTTTTTAACTTGTATGCAACAACACCTGAATAACAATATAGAAATGAGAAAAAAAGAAATTTTCTTCCTCTTTTTGACTTTTTGTAAATGGATATGCAGTACCATGTTACATATCACCTAAAACTCCACCTCCCATGCTGTAAGTTAAAAAAAAAAAGTAAGTAACATTCTTTTATGTACTACAAAAATTGTACAAGCGACTACTCATTTACAAAAATAGCAATTTTATTTACCGCACTTCAAGTTCAGACTGCTACTGGATGGAATCTATGAATGGAGACATAGCCATTACTCTCTATATCCTTTCAGGCTATCTCATGCATGTTTAGAATGTTAGTTCTCAAACTGTACTAGCTGATAAGAATAGAATTAAAAGTAAAACAAAGTGCACGAATGACATTTTTTCATTGAAAACATATGTATGTAATACTGGGTAGAACTCAAAAACAGTACATAATCAAATTACTGTCCCCTTTAAATGGATCAATTTCAGCCCTTTTTGTACTGTATTTCTAGCTGAAAACCCATGTTTTCTTATTGCTTACTTCTTCTAAAATTCATTATTGTTGCTGGTTGCCGTATTTGCTCCTTTCATAATAGAACTGAAATGCATGCTAATGGTGTTACTATACCCAGAGTTTTGTTTCAAATCCTTGATCTACTCTTACTGTATACTCCCTGAACTTTAGGAGCGCCCCCAAACAATGCAATTACACATGATGCCATATTCTCCTCCCCCACTGCATAATGATGTTTTTTTTGGGTTAGGGTCCCAAGTCCATGAAAAATGCAGTGGGAGTTGATCAAGGACAATAAACAAACATGTTCTGACAAACAAGAGCCTGAGGTCTTGAGTTGAAACTGGAGGGGTAAAGGTTTAAGAGGGATGTGAGGAAATTCTCTTTTACGGAAAGGGTGGTGAAGCTTTAGAACAGTCTGCCAGCAGAGGTGGTGGGCACCAAGATCAAAAAATGGTTTCAGGCATGGCTGGGATGGAATGAAGGGCTTGGTGGTTGCTCACATCAGCGGCATTATGGAGGGGAGCAGGGGGTGCTCTGTATGGACAATAGGTCCCGGTGCAGATAGGGAAGTCTAGGCAGACTAGATGGAACGTTTGGTCTTTTTTCTGCTGTCATTGTCTATGTAATAATATATGCATTGAGACAGGGAGGAAAAATCAAGGGGAACATATGTGAAGTAATATACTACTCAGAGTGGTGACACCATAATAGGTACATAATGTATGAAGTTACTGTATTATGAGGGTAGCCAACTGTATACCAATTCTGAATAAGATACAATATGAGATTTTATGTATTTTTGTTTTATTTTTTAATAACCCCAACATTGTCAACACAGTAATAACACGCAGCCAATGATGCTGCTTACAGTTTGAGACCTTTTTTTTTTTTTTACCACTTTATCCATTTTTGGGAAATCACTTGTAACATGGCTGTATTTCTGTTCAGTCAGTTAACTTTTGGTTTAGCTTTGCATGGCTCTCACAAGAGAGTACTGTATGTATTAATGTCACTGCACAATGTTACACTCCTCTGAACTGCCTCTTCCCTAGCTATATCCTTGCATAGGTAAGGCCTCCAGAACTGGACACTGCACTCGAGGTGTGGCCTCACTAACATCTTGTACAGTGGAATTATGACCTCCCTTTTCCTGCTGGTGATTCCCTCTCCTATGCATCCTGTTCACTTTTCCTGCCACCTTGTGACACTGTCTACTATTTTGAAATCATCAGAGAGGATAACCCCATGATCTCTTTCCTGACTAGAGCACTCTATCCCCCCCCCCCCACCGCTGATATGATGTTCCAGGGTTTTTGTGATCCATGTGCATTATCATGAACATTTTAATGTTTAATCCCAAGTGTCGATCCTTGACCAGTCCCTCAGCTTCTGTAGCTCTCTTATCATTCTATCCACTCCTTCTGGTGTATCCACCCTGTTGCAGATCTTTGTGTCATCAGTGAACAGGCAAATTTTCCCCTCCAGGTATTCCACAATGTCACTGATAAATACATTGAAGAGGACTGGACCCAGCACTGATCCTTGTGGTACCCCACTGGTCACTTTACCCTGTGCAGAGTAACTGCCATTTACCATCACCCTCTGTGTCCTGTCATCCAGTCAATTTTCTATCCATCTTACCACCATCTTACCCACTCCAGTGTCCTCCAGTTTGCTTAGCAACCTTCTATGTGGCACACTATCAAAGGCCTTGCTGAAGTTCAAGTAGTCAACATCCACTGCTCTCTCCCTGATCCACCTCCCTGCTCACCCAACTGAAGAACTCAATAAGATTGATCTGGCACAACTTCCCTCCAGTAAAACCATGTTGCCTTGACCCTGTAGACATTTGTCAACTATGTGTTCCCCTATTCATTCTTTCAGTAGTGTTTCCATGATCTTTCCCACTACAGAGGTCATGCTGACTGGTCTGTAGTTCCCTGCTTCCTCCTTGTTTCCACTGTTGTGTAGAGGGAGTACATCAGCTCTTGTTCAGTCTTTGGGTACCCTTCCTGTTTCCAGGGGCAGGTTGAACTGGGTTACCAGGGGATCTGCTACCACTTCCCTTAGCTCCCTCAGAACCCTGGGGTAAACTTCATCTGGTCCTATAGCTTTATCTACTCCAATTGCTTCCAGTTCCTTTAGGACACTTTCCTTTGAAAACAGACTTGTATCCATTTACTATTCATTTTAGTTTACCATCCAACCCCAGAATTGGGCACTATGTGTTGGGGGGGAGCGGCACTGGGAATTGGCTCCCAGTGACTGCCTAGCTATATTAATAGTGTCAGCTATCAGGTTTTCAATCAGAAGCTAGATTCATATGCCTCTGACTGCACTTTGTTTGTGTTACAAATCCCCCATTCATGCCTTAACCAGCATGCCTCTTGCACCTGGCTACCGTATACCCTCATCTGTGTTTGCCCCTCACCATTTCCTGTGCCACACCCAGCCCTCTCAGTGAATGTGGCATGCCCTCGACTCCAAGAAAGTTGAAGCCAACTCATCAGTCCCCCGCATCATGATGAGGCTGACTGCTCAAACCCCAGATGAAATGTGGGTCTGGTTTTATAAACTTTAATCCACTCACTTCCCTGTATCAGGAGGGATTAACTTTTCTTCAGTTAATTAAAATAAAGTAACAACTCTCTTTTGGAATGCTGATATCGCCTGAGATTTTTAATACCTCTTGTTAAACAGTGAGGGATTGAACATGATGGGCAGGATATTCAGAAGGGTTATGCATGGTGCAACACAGTTGTGCCATGCACAACCCACTGATGCACCCCAGTGTGATATTTAAAGGGGGATTGTGCCTGGCACAAATCCCGATGTGCTGGAGTGCATCAGTAATGTATGCGGAGCAGGTAGGGGGGTGTGCCCATGCATACTCCGCACATCCCGATATTCAGCCAGGAATGTGCTGAGCCCATGCATGCACAACCCCTACCTGCACTGCACACAGGTGAGCAAAAAAAAGGAGCAACAGCTGGCCACCCAAGTTCCTGCTGCACCTTCATGGTGGCACCCCCCCATGCCTGATTGTGGGCATAAGTAGACAATTAATAGTCCCATATCCCTGGTGGTTCAGTGGACTGCTCACAGCCCGATCACAGGTATATGTAGTAAGAATATTGTTTCCAGATCCCTGGTGGTCCAGCGGTACCAGCCTCCCCTCCCACCCACTGAGGCCCCGCTCCCCCCGGTCAGTGGTGAGCAGCAGCTCCCCACCCGCTTGCCGCCCCACTGCCCGCTGAATGACTCTGTACGGTAGGGCTGTATGCCCATTGATCCATAGCATGAGCCAATGAGTGTACAGCCCATACCATACTACACAGTCCAGATATGTGAATGGATCCATTCACATATCTGGTCTGTGTAGTACAGTATGTGCTGCATAGCCATTGGCTCATGCTGTGGACCAGTGGGTGTACAGCCCCTACCAGCACAGAGTCGGTCAGCGGGCAGCAGGGCAGCAAGCAGTTGAGGAGCTGCTGTCCACCACTGATCAGGGGAATTGGGTGGTGGGGCCCAGTGGGTGGGTGGGAAGGGGGTACCGCTGGACCACCAGGGATCTGGGAACAAGATTTTTACTACAAATGCCCATGATCAGACTGCAAGTGGTCCGCTGGACCACCAGGGATATGGGACCAACTGTTTTACTCCATATGCCCATGATCAGGCTGCAAGCAGTCCACTGGACCACCAGGGATATTGGATGTGTTCTTACATGTACACATGCCTGTGATTGGGCATTGGGGCACTTTCCACTTGTGCAGGGGGCGTCAGTCCCTGATGGCTGCAGCCTTGCAGGGTGCGAGGTGCAAGTCACGGGGGATTGGTGCACCTGCATGCAAATCGGGCCATAATACCATGCAAATGGCCCCATTTGCACCTTGCATTCATTATGGCCTCATTTGCATGTGCATTTTTGAATATTGCAGTTATTATGCCTTGTGCAATGGAACTTGTGCTAGCACATTCCCCTGCTCCACTCTGGCCACTTGCACTGGTGCAGTGCCACTGCACCATGAGCATTGCGGGTGGCCATGGAGTGATATTCAATAATGCTGTGCCATGGCACAGCTCCATTGAATATCACCCTCTCAACACCCCTGCACATCCCAGTTGTGCTGCACCCAGGCTTGCACCACAGCCTGGTGCAGTCTGAAGATCCCGCCCGATGGATCTAGAGTCCCTTAAAAAATTTACTGTTTGAAGTATTACGAAACCTGACACATAGGAGCAATTAGGGACATATGTCTTCTCAATCCTGATAACACTTAGTATGAACCTCTTAGTAGTATGAATATGTTATAGTGAGGGGTTGGACATGATGGACCTAAAGTCCCTTACAACATTAAATTACTGTGTTACATTGAAGGGTTGGACATGATGAGTCTAGTGTCCCTGACAACATTTAATATCCATGTAACAGTGAGGGGTTGGACATGATGAACCTAGAGTTCCTGATAACCTTAAATTACTATGTTACAGCAAGGGGTTAGACATGATGGACCCGGAGTCCCTTACAACATTAAAACCTTCCTCCTAGCTTCCCTCACTTACTATAAAGCTTGATCAAATAGAAATAAAAAATCCAAATGTGGAGGTGGACATTGGAGAGCACAATAAAATGAGAGTGGTGAAGAATTAAAAAAAAAAAACTCTATAAAAATACAATGCCTTTATGGGCCTGAATGGAGAAATGCACTTAGAACAGACCACTAAAGTAAAATGTCAACTTTTATTTATCTATGTAAAAGTACACATCGAGGTAGAAGTTAAATTACCAGGATAATCAAGGGTTAACACTCAAATGTGTTATACGATAACCTGAGCACAGGGAAGGGTGGAAGGTGAAACAATGAAACACAAAGCTACTTAGAAAAGGCATACAGCTTTGTTAACTGTATAATTAGCATAAATGTCTTTTAAGGCACATTTTGTAGGAAATCAACATATGTACCTCAGAATCAGATAAAAATGCATTAATAAAAACATTATAAGCACATAATAGGAGCATGCTCTTTAAAGACAAGATCTTGTAATGCTGAATGGAGCCAAAGCAGAAACTGAAATGCTGAATAGTGGAATGCAGCCAAGAAGTGCCATGAAAATAAAATCATATTTTCATTGTTTATTGAAGTTACCTATTCCAAAGCTGTTAATCATTTTTATCTTTGCAAATCTCCTGCAGTGATAACAACACCTGAATGAAATCTAAACTTCATTCCTTACTGGGAAACACTGACTAACAGAGAAAAAATAGTGTGGTAAACAGACTACTGAGGAGAGGGATTGCTATGAAAGTCCAATTTATTAAGTCGGTTAGGCATCTGTTGAGGTCCATTTTTCTATGTAGTAGTAAAACATCTGCAGAGCTCTTCCCAGCAGCCATAAAAAGAACGAATCTGTCATGAGTGAATGTGTAAAGTGTGAATGGGTGCTGAATGTGTGAAGAAAGGATTTGTACCAAAAGTGTGAAGAGTGAATGTATATTTATTTTATTTATTTATTTAAGCATTTTACCAGGGAGGCATACTGAGCAGAGTACCGCTCAATTCCAGATGTGCCCTGGAGGAGGAGGGGATAGGGAAAAAATACAGAGATATAAAGCAGAATTACAGAAAAATACAATCAGCAAATACAACTGTACAGCTAGCAAAAGAGGAAAAAGATAAATACAAATAAGATGGAGTGCAATTTAGAATATGTACACTTACATGTTGTTGACATTAAGGAGCAAGAACAATAATGCACCAGTAATGGAGGTCATGTAGAACAGAAAATAGACCTCCAAAACTACCACCTAAAGGGCCTGAAATGCAAGGCAGTATTTATGTCTAACTGGGTTGTGAGAAAACAAAATTTTGTAGTGGTAGCAATTGGGTCTGTGCATATCGAGTGAGGAGAGAGTTGTGCAGCAGAGCAGGCCTGATGCCAGGACCAAGCAGAGCTATTGGCATGAGCAAGTAGGGGAGAAGTGCATTTTTAGGAGGGAGTTGAGATGGAGTGGGTTGGGGGTGTGTCTAATGATGGCCAGCAAGGAGTTCCAAATCTTTGGCATACGATAGTTAAAGGCAGCCTGGCCAGAGGTGGTTGATATGTGTGGGATGTGGAATTGCCAGGAATCAGTGTTCCTGAGTGAGTAGACTGGTAGTTGGAGGGCTGCTAGCGTTGCTGCAAGGTAAGGGGGGGAGGGTCTGTGCCCAAAATTTGGCTGTAGTCCTAACACAATGTGACAGTCTCCAGTCATGGAGAGAAGGGAGGTCTAAAGACTGGTAAAGGATGCAGTGATGGGTTGTGGGAGGGCAATCTAGGGCAAAATGACAGAAGGAGTGGAAAAGAGGATTGAGTCTGGCTAGGGAGGACTTGGGAGCTGAACTGTAGACCACGTCCCCATAGTCCAGTATTGGGAGGATCATTTTTTTGACAATTTCTGAGCGTGTTTGTAGGGGGATGCAACTTTTGTGGCGGTATAGAGCACCCAGCATGGGATGCAGTTTCTTGTGAATAGAATCGATATGCTCTGAAAAATCTAGATGCTAATCAAGCCAGACCCCAAGGTATCTGAAGGACTTACAGCCTCCAGAGGAGAGCCATCAAGGGTGTGGAAGATAAAGGGGAAGGGAGTCTAGAGATTTTAGCCCTCATGCCAAATGTGAGGGATACGGTTTTCTTAGGATTGAGAAAGAGTTGATTTGAATGAAACCAAAGTTGGACATTCTCAAAGTCCTGTTGAAGTCTGGTTGCTACTTCAGAAGAGGATGAGCCTGAGGCATACAGTACTGTATTGTCTGCATACAAGTGAATGGAAGTATGTGGGCAGGCCAGGGGCAGATCATTCAGGAAGATGGAGAACAGTATTGGGCCAAGGACGGAGCCTTGTGGGACCCTTGTAGTAACAGGGAGGGGAGAGGAGGTGGAGGAGCTAATTCGGACTGATTGGGACCTGCCTGCCAGGTATGAATTGAACCAACTGGTGGCTGAATCTGAGAGGCAGGTTAGGGAGAGCTTGGACAGTAGCAGAGTGTGGAAGACCATGTCAAAGGCCTTAGCAAGGTCGATGAAAATGGCTGAGGTGATTTCTCCATTACCCATACCCAAGAGGATGGCATCAGTGAGGCTTAGGAGAGAGGTTGTGGTGGAGTGCAATTTCCTGAAACCAGCCCTGGTACGGAGTGAAGAAAGAGTTTGAGTTGAGATACGTGGAGAGCTGGGAGAGGATGAGGTGCTCCTGCAATTTGGCTGGGACGGGGAGAAGGGAGATGGGGTGGTAGTTTCCCAGGGAGGATGGGTCACCACCTTTATATAAGGGGATAACTGTAGCATATTTGAAGATGGTAGTGAGCCATGCATGAAGGAGAGGTTAAAGAGAGCAGCCAATGAGCTGGCAATTGCTGGGACAGCTACGAGGAGCATTTTGTCATCAATACCCAATGGGCATTTACCTTTGGCTGGATTGAGGAGCCCTAGAGCTTTTAATTCATCTGAGGGTGTTACTAAGTGAAATGTGAAATTTGAGGATGGGGTGGTGGAGTAGCTGGGGTTGAAGTGGATGGCTGTAGAGGGTGGGGCGGAAGTAAGGTCAGGAGGGTGGATGCACAGCTTGTGAAGTGGGAGTTTAATTCAGTGGCCACCACCACGTATAGAGTGAATGTGCCACATCCTGCACTTCTGTAAGGGGACAGAGTCTTCCCATAGCACATGTACCACAGGGCCCTGCACATCTACACCTATGTACGTATTGATCACATCTTCAGCTTTCCTTGGGTCTCAAGCAGACTCTCACTTTCTATGGCTGTGTCAATACCATCATTTTGCAAACATATGGGCTCTGACCAGAGTTTGTTAAATGACTGCAATATGACTGATTGTTACTACAAGAAACTTCACACTTGTTGTTGAGAGGGTAACAAGCACATTATAGTATACATAAAAGAGTTTTAAATAATATTCAAAATTCATGTGGCAATAACATTAGCAAGTATGTTATGTCAACTGAAGAGGAACAATACAAAGAAGCATTCTGTGAGGGAATATTTGAAAGTTTTGCAAGTCACAAATTCAATTAGCGAGTGCCCATTATTGAATTTGCTGGAATAGCTACCGCAACATCAGCTGCTGTGCTAAAATCAATGCACTTAATCAGCATGCACAAGAAGGCCTTGGCTGGTGCAGTCACATGTTCAAAGCATATCATAAACAGAATGCCTGCAAAAAGCAAATCTTATCCAGTTGTAAATCAACACAGGGATGCAAAACACCTGTGCTAGTCATGACAAAAGTTAGGCAGACCTATGTGAGACACACCCATGAACACACCATACCCCTTTACTGGTTGCTGGTGGAGCTTACCTGGGATCTAAAGGAGGCCCAGGTTAATGCAAACCACTGACATAGGTGTGTTCCACAGCCATATGCCCCTAACAGGGTCCATAGACCCTGCCATACCTAGATGAGGCTGTATGACCAGCAGGTAGTGCTAAGGTACCCATTAGATTACAACACCATCCATGATCTGAGTGACATACTCTGGCAGGACCTCCAGGGCACCACAGCCTAGATTGAGGTATCATCAATGATACTGCAGACAACATCACTGTGCATTTTGTCTAATGGCACATTACAGAGGCCTTGTGGTGACACCATGAGGACTGCATAGTCTGCAATGTCCTGCCTACTGACCTGGCTTCTAGAAGCTCTAAGAAGTGTGGGGACTACATCACATTCCCAATGTCACAGGAGCATAGATCAACAACAATGCAGGCATATTACCAGGTTGAGCAAGTGCCGAGTGTGCTGGGAGCAGTGGGATGCATCCATGTTGCCATCAAGGTACCACCAGGGAGGAGGGGATGCATTTGTGAACAGAAAGGGATTCCACATCCTAAATGTCCAGGCGGTGTGTTATGTCAAGTAGTGCATCAGTAATGTGATAGTGAAGTGCTCTGGTGGTATATATCGTGCCTTCATCTGGCATAGCTCCTCCCTGTGCTGGATGTTAGATTGGGCAGATACAGTAAGGACTGCCACATGATAAGTATAACAACACCCGGCCTTGCCCCCACATAGGCACATAACTGACATATGTCACTTACCTCCATCCACAGATGACCGTGGATTTCCCCTGCATTCCTGCATGATGATATCAGTGCTGTGGTCAGTATCTGGCAGTGAGGATAATTTCAATGAGACACACCTGACAACATGTAACATCACTGAAGGGGTCTTTAGAATCCTCAGAATGAGGTTCTAATACCTGGACCTGTCTGTTGGGTCTTGGCAGTACAGTGCTGCAAAGGTGTGCAATATATAACTGTTCTGCTGCATACTCCACAACAAAGCAGCCCAATGTGGGATACCACTGCATAGCACTGAGAGTGACACCATGAATTTTCGTGGCAGGGCAAACATGGAGGGACAGCTACCAGACCACTATAGGAAGAGTGACCCCAGACTGGCCAGATGATCCAAGATAATTAGGAACCATCTGATTGAACAGAGTCTTGCAGAGATAAGGTAAGACCCAACACAACAGTGTACAAATAAAACTGTTTACTAGCTAAAGCAACAGAAACATATTGGGGAATGGTACACAGTAACAGAAAAAATTATAACAGGAGGAGAGACAAAAGTAAATAAGGTGCACCAGGCATAGGGAATGGCATGGTATGGGGATAGGCGGCACAGGGCGATTTGCATAAGTGAAAGTGCACCTAGCATGTGGGGCATGGCAAAGGGGATAGGCAGCACAGGGGTTGGACAAAAGTAAATAAAGTGCACATGTCATAGGGGGATATGGTAAGGGGAAAGGCAGCACAGAGGGAGGGAGGGACAAAAATAAATAAAGTGTACCAGGCATGGGGAACACGGCATGGAGATGACAAACACAGGCAGAGAGATAAAAGTAAAAGTGCACGGGGCATGGGGGACATGGCATGAGGATAAGCAGCACAGGGGGAGGGACAAAAGTAAATAAAGTGCACCTGATATGGCAGAAACATGGCATGGGGATAGCTAGCACAGGGAGAGAGGCAAAAGTAAATAAAGTGCACCTGGCATTAGGGACAAGATGTGGGGATAGGCAGCACAAGGAGGAAAGACAAAAATAAATAAAGTGCACCTGGCAAGAGGGTTTGATGGCAAGGGGTAGGGGAACAATAACAGGAAATGTGCTGTTGCTAGCCTTGCTTGTAGAGCAGAAAGCAGCTAACTAAAAGAAGCTACATTTTCTTATTAATTTAACACTTATATCTTAGCAGGAGTCATTGTCTGTTGAGATTAAGCAAACAGATACTTTATTAGAAGTAGAAGGGGTCTTATTTAGGGTTTAAAAAAAAAGAAAGTAAAGAAAGAAAGTCAGTGTGTGTTCTGTGCTGGGAAGGGTTCTGTATCAGTTTACTTTGCTAAACCAGTAGTAGGAGAGAGAGCTAAATTGGGGGTGTGGCTTAGACACTATAAAAGCAGGTGACTCAAATTACAACTTCCTGCTGCTAGCCTTTTTTCTTACTAATTGCCCTCCATCCCACCCACCCTAAGCCGGTTCTTCTTTTATAGCCACTGGATTTGACTGTCAACAGTAACTTCCTGTTTGGCAGTAGGAAGGGAAGGATCATAGAGAAACATTGGTATTGTCAACCCTAAAGGAAAAAAGTAGCTCACTCTCCCCCCCAGCTGCTGGTGGTCTGACACTGAGCAAGGAAGAAGGAGGCTATTGAAGAATATAGGAAGTTACTGTCCCAGAACAGTAAGGGTGAGAGTTGTAAGGAGAGGAGAGAGTAAGCATACAGAGAAACAGGAGAGGGGACACAAAATAAGGCATGATAGGAGTGGTGCAGTGCAATGGCTGTGGGGTGGCAGTGTTCTGGAGACATTCTGAGGCTGTGATGCTGCCCTATTTGCAGGCACCTCTCTGGTCTGAGGGAGGAGGTTGCCCGTCTCAGGCCCAACCTGGCTGGATTCAGTGAAACCTCCTCCCCACCCAGGAACACCAGGGCCAATGCCACTACCTCAGAGGTTGCCAAGAAAGAGGAGGCTGGACCAGGGTGGGCTCATGAAGGAGAGGGTAGTAGAACAGAGTTGCATCCTCCAGCTGTACCCTCCACAATTCATTCGCTCTTCTGGTGGATAGTGGTTCCTCTACGGAGGCACCTGCAGTGGAGACCAGGAGGATGCTGGGAACCTTACAAAGAGACCCGTGAGGGTGGCATGAGACCCCACAGGGGAAGAGAACAACTCCTGGTGGGGGACTCAATTGTTAGGGGGGTGGAAATGGGGAGGAAGGGGAGAGGGAGGTAAGGTGCCTGCCTGGCACCATGGCTAGGAGGGACAGGAAGCAAATCCTCTGGATCGTGAGAGCAGCTGCACAAGGGAGGGAGCTGGATGTCATTGTCCACCTAGGGACAAATGACCTGGCTGGGAATGGGATCAGAGCAGTGCAAGAGGAGTTTGTAGAGTTGGGGAGGGGCCTTAGACAAGTAGTGCATACAGTAACCTTCTCAGGTGCTGCCTGTCTATGGCAAGGGTGATGCTAGAGTACTCCTCACCAGGGAATTCAATGAATGGTTGAAAAACTGGTGTGGAGCTCAGGGTTTTGGCTTCATTGGGGACTGGGTAGCCACCTGAAGGGATGCAGACCTATACTGGTGCGATGGTCTGCATCTGTCCAGGGAGGAACCAGGATCCTAGGTGAGAGGTTTAAATGCTTCATTGGCAAGCATTTAAACTAGCCAAGGGGGGAGGCACTGAAAAGGAGCAGGGAAATCCCAGCCTCCACCCACAAACAACAGTAATTAATGAGGTAAACACCAGGGTAGAGAAGTCATTAGGGAGCAGGACAGAAGTAAATGTAAAAAAAGGCAAAGGCAGTAAGAACAGGAATGGGGCTAAAAGGGGTAAGGCCATCAAAAAGTGGAGGGTGATGAGTACCAATGCCCGTAGTCTGTGTAACAAGCTCCCTGAACTAGTGGCCTTGATGGAAGAGGGTTGCCTGGATATTGTGGCAGTCATCAGAAACATGGTACACAGAGAACCATGACTGGGATGTCAACATACCAGGATACACTATCTACAGGAGGGACAGGGAGGGTAAAAGAGGAGGAGGAGTAGCTCTTTATGTAAAGGAAGGAATCAAAGCAACAGAACTAAAGAGTAAACAGGGAGCAGATGAGACACTCTGGGTCACCCTGGAGACAGGAAATGGCACCACAATCCGCATGGGGGTTATATACAAACCCCCATCTCAGGGGGAGGGAATGGACAAGGAAATGATAGAAGGTTTCCATAGAATGACAGAAAAAGGGGAGATATTGTTGATGGGGGACCTGAATATGCCAGATGTTAACTGGAGCACCTTTGCTGCAGGCACATCCAAGAGCAGGGTCATTCTTGATGCCCTACAGGGGGCATGCCTCAGACAGCTAGTATTGGAACCCACTCATGAGGGAGCAATCTTAGACCTGGTACTGTCAAATGGAGACGGAGAAAGAATCTCAGATTTAGAAGTGGGTAGCCATCTGGGAACAAGTGACCACCAAACAGTGTGGTTCACGCTAAACACTGCCATACAATCAAGCCATACAAAAGCAAGAGTATTGGACTTTAGGAGGGCTGACTTTTGGAAAATGAGAGAGTGCCTCAGAAAAGCACTAGCAAACAGGCAAGAAGGAGGGGTGGAGGAACAATGGGAAGTAATCAAAACAGCCATCACAGAGGCAACAAGCCTTTGTGTAAAGCAAATCAACAAAACACAACGAAGGAAAAAAGCTATGGTTCTCAAAAGATGTGGCAGGGAAGGTTAAGGAGAAAAGGATAGCATTCAGGAAATATAAGGAAACACAGAAGGAGCAGGACAGAGAACTTTATCAGTTAAAGCAGAAAGAGGCTGGGAAGGCAGTCAGAATAGCAAAGGCCCAAACTGAGGAAAGGATAGTCAACTCTGTTAAGAAGGGGGATAAGACCTTTATAGGTACATTAGGGAGTGAAGAAAGACAAAAGGAGGATACTGAGGCTTAATAAAGGGGAGGGAATGTGGGTAGAGGGTGACAATGAAAAAGCAGGGATACTGAACGAATATTTTTGCTCAGTATTCACGAAGGAAGAGGAGGGGAAGGTACCTAAACCAAACAAGAGAAACACTCTGAAGACGGGGGTCGATACCAGTCCATTTACAGAAGAAAGGGTTCTGAAAGAACTAATAAAATTGAAGGTGGACAAAGCAATGGGGCCTGATGGGATTCACCCAAGAATTCTAAAAGAACTAAGGGTAGAACTAACGACACCGTTGACTACTCTCTTTAACAAATCATGGGTGGATGGGGTGGTACCTGAGGACTGGAGGAGGGCGGATGTGATTCCTCTTCACAAAAGTGGGAGCAGGACAGCGGCAGGAAACTACAGACCAGTTAGTTTGACTTCAGTGGTAGGTAAAATGATGGAATCACTTCTGAAGGAAAGAATTGTTGAGTACGTAGAGGCCAGTGGGGCACAGGACCCAAGGCAGCATGGATTCACGATGGGAAGGTCGTGTCAGATGAATCTAATAGATTTCTTTGACTGGGTGACCAAAGTAGTAGACCAGGGAGGGGCTGTGACATAGCTTACCTAGATTTTAGCAAGGCATTTGATACAGTCCCACACAAAAGATTAATACACAGGTTAGCCAGCCTTGGAGTGGGTCCCAAGGTGGTAGCCTGGATAAAAAATTGGCTAGACAACAGGACACAAAGGGTAGTAGTAAATGGAGTCCACAGTGAAGAAAGGAGGGCTACTAGCGGGGTACCACAGGGTTCAGTACTGGGACCGGTCCTTTTCAATGTCTTTATAAGTGACATTGCAGAGGAACTGGAAGGAAAAGTATGTCTCTTTGCAGATGACACAAAGATCTGCAACAGGGTTGATACACCAGATGGAGTGGAAAGGATGAGAAGGGACTTGGCAAGGTTGGAGGAATGGTCAAATGTATGGCAGCTCAGATTCAATGCAACAAAGTGCAAGGTAATGCACCTGGGAAACAAAAACCCAGGGCAAGAGTACACAATGAGGGTTGAGATACTGACAACAGTAAAAATGGAAAGGGACCTGGGGGTAATTATATCAGATGACCTAAAGGTGGGCAAGCAATGTGAGAAGGCAGTAAGGAAGGCTGGGGGGATACTGGGATGCACAGGGAGAGGCATCAATAGTAGAAAACAGGAAGTTGTTATCCCTCTGTACAGACAGTTGGTGAGACCCCATCTGGAGTACTGTGTGCAGTTCTGGAGACCCCATCTCTGCAAGGACATAGACAGAGTGGAGGCTGTCCAGAGGAGGGCAACCAAAATGGTGCAGGGTCTGCACCAGAAGACATACGAAGAAAGACTAAAGGAGCTTATTATGTATACCCTTGAGGAAAGGAGGGAGAGAGGGGACATGATAGAAACTTTCAAGTACCTCAAGGGAATCAACAAAGTCCAAGAGGGTGGCTCCTTTCAGAAAAAGAGATGCGCAAGAACAAGGGGGCACAATTTGAAGATAGAGGGGGGACGGCTCAGAGGTAATGTGAGGAAGTATTTTTTCACAGAGAGGGTTGTGGATGCATGGAACAGCCTTCCTGAGGAGGTCATGGAGTCAAGAACAGTAGGGGAATTCAAGAATGCATGGGACAGACATAAGGCAGTCCTAGTGGGGGGGAGTAGGAGGAAGTAGGCTGTTGGTTAATTAGGATCAGCAGCTTATCTGTTAGGTAGGAAAATGGGCAGACTAGGTGGGCCAAGCGGTCCTTATCTGCCTTCAAATTATATGTTTCTATGTTTCTACTTTGTGCTGCCTATGGGTTCATCTCAGGGTGGTGCTACTCAGGGGTTCCAGGCAAAGCCTTCTCCAGCCACTGACCCCCCCCCCAGAACCCTCTGCCATATGTAGCATGCTCCTGTGGAGCATTGTCCTCAATGGACCACTCACTAACAGGGCCCTTGGGTGGGGTTTGCACTGCACTCATGACCACCCACAGCTGTCCAGGCTTGTGGCTATGCCAGGGGAGATAGCCCCATTGCCAACTGCATGATAGGCCAGGACGCAGTAGGGTCCTCATCTCACCACTGCATGGTATCCCTCTTGTGTCCTGTTCCTCTGGTGCCTGCAGCTAAGTGATCCCAATGGACATCACAATGGCTATCCAAACCAAGCATGCATGGGACTCTCCCTGTGATGCTGTAGCCACAATACTGCAGGCCCGAATATCTGACTGATCCTCCTGTGTAACAGTAATGCCCAAAAGCAGGGCAGCATTGTGGTGCATAGTGGAAAGTATGGCCTGCAATAAATCATTGCAGTCCACCACTGCCTGCACCTACCTGTCTCTCTGTTCCCACAACTCTGTCATCAGTGCCCAAAACTCCTGCTCCACAGACTCATGAGCCACCAAAGAACCCCTGCAAATCTCTTGATATCTGGTATGTGATGTCTTTATGGAGGACCCAACTTGTGGAGGTGAAGGTCATTGTTGGTATGCTGTGTAGTGGCTGCATTGGGGCAAATGTGAATCACCTCTGGTCTGTTGTTTTCTTCCCTTGCTGCACCAGTTGACTGGACAGATGTATCAAGCTGAGTCCTGCTGTCCTCCTCCCCTTCCTCCATAAACAATTGAGAGGGGAGCTTCACCACCTCCGTCTGCTTGTCTGTGAGGAGAAGCAGTATGCACTGTTCCTCCTCCTGTTCTGCCTCCTACTTCTCCTCCTCGTCCTCCCTAATGGTGTCCTTGTCACCTCACTGGACATTGCTGCCATTTTAGGACTCATCTGGGCTTCTGCTGCCATCACTGTCATCACCACTGAGTGGATCTTGAAGTAAGGGAACATAGATCCGGGTGTCATAAACATGCAAACAGCACAGCTATGTTACACAACACCACACAGAGTTGGATCATTGGTCCGGGCACAAATCTTCTCACAGAAACCAATGCCATGCAGACCCACGTGCACACCCTGAGTAGGAAGGATGCATGCCCTGATATGAGGTGAAACAACCAACACCTGCATCACCCAAGTGCACTGCAAGTGCCCATGCCACCCCTATGCAACCCAGAACCTGTGCCACATGGTGTAATAGCATTTGATAACTGTATAGTGTGCCCTATCCCAGGTGCTCACAGCACTACACTTAATAATACAAGCTGTAAAATTAAACTCAACTACATAGGTAATACACAGTCATGTACATGTACTCAGCATGGTGGTTGACCATGGTGTCAATGCTACCCTCCATACCCTCCACCTGATAGTGGCCCAAGGTGTCATCTAGAAACTTCACCTCCAGTGTGAGAGTGATCTGTGTTTGTGAGCCATAACCAGTGACCCACAGTGCCTTCTGTGCCTCTGTCAGCTTCTACTTGGTCCATATGTGCATGTCATGATAGTGCTTTTTCACCTCCCCCACTGAGCACCCCCCACCACACCCATCACTGTTTGCCTCCTTCACCTCCCTCCATGCCACTGCCCTGTATTTGGAGGGGACACTCCTGTGGAACTGGGCCTCCCAGGCAAAGAACTCCTGTACCAGTACCTGTTTGGAAAAGAATGTTATGAGGACATACCACAGCACTGTATGAATGATTGCACCATCCAGAAATCCTGTGCAGCTGCTAGGTGCAGTTGCGGGACACACCCTGTCGAGAGGGCAATTTCTGGTCAGACTCATTTACATGCACTTGGCTTTGGTCCCAGACTGAAATGCATGGTGTTTGGATGCACCACCATGGGTCTGCCAACACACGCTGGGTAGCAGCAGGCATGGCCAACCAGGCATTGATGTATGCTGCAGTGACCTGCATGCCTGCTGCTGTGCAGAATGCACACATGCAATGTAGGCAGATGCAGTGTACACAGAGGTACTAGGAGGTTAATGGCATCTGTGCACATTGCCACGGGCCACATGTACACCATACTGCTGGTGGCTGTGGCATACAGACAGGTGGTGCTTGAGGGCTGTGTTGGAGGCAGCACCCCTCCATGCACTGCCCATATGCCATGGCATGTGCTCCATCACTCCCCACCTGCTGGGGGCATAAGTAATCAGCAGTCAATTAGACATGCACTACTAGTAGACAGCTCTGTATGTGCTCATGATGTCTGCATGTTGTCTGTATACTAATAATCTGTATACTGTAGGCTGGCACTATAGATAACTGGTTAGATTACAGAGCTGTGGATACTGAGCTTGATACATCCAGCAAACCTGGGTTTGTTTGACATATCATACACTTGTAAACTGTATGACCCTGAGCAGCCCACATAACCTTCCCAGTGCCCACATATTTTGCTTGACTACTGATTGCTTAGTGGGCCTTACTGAGTTACTGCAGACAGTAGCACATGTCAGGAAAGACAAACGCTCCTGTCTGTACAATGTACTGCTGGCTAACCCCTTGTAAATGAGCATTAGGCACCTGAGCCATGTTCTGGTTACAAAAATTCATGCAGCTGCAACTAGAATGTAACAGTGCTGTACACTACAGTAAAGACTTCAGTTGCTGCCTACCTGCTGTTACTGGGGCTGAACATACATCTGTGCAGTCTGTCTCACTCATTGCACTTTGTGGATGACAACAATTGAAAAAAACATAAGCATTACACAGATTAGTAAGGGAATTGTGCACTGCGCTAGTGGGAGAGGTTTAAAAATGTTAGTTGCATTGTTGCAACTTACCATTTTTTCTAATCGATAGAGGTCTGTCAAAGTGCTTGTTCTGTTGCTGCTTCAGACTGCAGTGTACTCAGTGTAGAATACAACCTTGGGGAGGTTCACCTTTACAGTGTCTCAGTAATGAGTGCATCATGTTATTTATTTATGTATTTTTTACTGGGTGGGTGCACCGATCCAATGGACCATTTTCAGGCACAACCCAGGGCATTAAGATGGCAAAAGTGTAAAAATACAATTACAGGGCACAAGATACAGTACAGAAAAATAGTACGTAAAAATGCAATACATTTCAATACAGTGCAGGAAAACTCCCGGAGCAGGAGCTACAATAAAAACAAATACAATAAGGTGCGAACAATGAGATACACTCTGTACAATTATTATTTTACATACAGAGACAAAGTTCAGTAGTAGCTGAACATAGCTACATGATAAGTAAACAAAGACCAGGTACACAATACCATAAGGACTCCTGGTTTATATGGTGACATCAGCAAGTACATGTTGGTTAAAGATGCAGTGAAATTAAATTCCACTGGCGAAGTGAACACAAAGTGGCCACATCATGTTGTCACTCCGCTATGTGGAGTGGCCAAAGCAAAAGGCTCTTTTAGGCTTGTAATTATTACTTGACGTTGTCATTCCACCTTAACGTGAAATAAAGCAGAGTGACAATAATATTGGCAGCCCCTCACACACACTGTCACCAGAATTAATTTGTATCTCCAAAATGCTACTGTTTTGTGTCCAGAAAACTGCCCAGTGCTGATGAAGCGAAATGATAGCACAACAAGAAATGCAAAGTCTCACAGAATTAATGGTTCACTCTGTCATGCATACAGTGGCCACACACAGTCAACAGAATTAATGTGCATCCCCAAAATACTACCATCTTGTGTCCAGAAAATTCCTCAGTGCTGATGAAGTGAAATGATAGCACAACAAGAAATGTAAAGTCTTCCACAATTAATGGTGCACTTAGTCATGTGTGCAGTGGTCACACACAGTCACCAGAATTAATGTGCATCCCCAAAATGCTACTCTCTCATGTCCATAAAATTCCCCAGTGCTGATGAAGTGAAATGAGAGCACAAGAAATGTAGTCTCCCAGAATTAATGGTGTACTCTGTCATGCATGCAGTGATCACACACAGTCACCAGAATTAATGTGCATCCCCAACATGCTGCTGTCTTGTGTCCAGAAAATTCCCCAGTGCTGATGAAGTGAAATGATAGTGCATGAAGAAATGCAAAGTCTCCCAGAATTAATGGTGCACTCAGTCATGTGTGCAGTGGTCACACACAGTCACCAGAATTAATGTGCATCCCCAAAATGCTACTGTCTTGTGTCCAAAACATTTCCCAGTGGTAATGAAGTGAAATGAGAGCATAACAAGAAATGCAAAGTCTTCCAGAATTAATGGTGCACTGCAAAGTGCAAATGTACAGACAGATTAAGATTGTGCTGTGCACTCAAGAGATGCAGACGCAAAGGCACAACACCACCTAACCAGTGCTCACAAGTCACAAATCCAAATCTGGAAAAGAATATATTTGGTCCGTTGGGGGGGTAGTGCATGGCAATAACAGTCCACTACCAGTAAAGATGCCACAAAGCAGTATAAAACATTCATGTAGGTGCAGTGGATAGCAGGTTTGCACTGCTGCAATTACTCTGTGGCACAATTAAAGGTGCCTAATTTAATGACATGCATCACACACACACATCACAAGTGATGTGTAGCAAATTGAAAACCTTCAGTAATATAACTAAATGTTTTAAACAAACTGAAATTATACACTGCTGCACCACAACAATCAGCAAAATGTCAAGAATCACTGAAAATATTACTGTGTACATTAACAGTTATACGAGAAAAATATAACCAAAACAGAAAGACTACCTTTTTCTCCCAGTTAATCTACCCATACCACAGACACCGCTCCCCTGAAGCACACTTCACAGTACACAGACTGACTGTTCTAAATTAACATTCAAAATCCACACACAAACAATAAACACTCAATGATATGAGCCCAGGAGGGTGTCCTACAATTGATGTACAAAACTTTGAGCAAAAAAAAAAAAATGGCTCAAAAAGTCTTTTAACAACTTTTAGAGGATTTGAATCACAGAACTCTGAGTGGAAACTGTCTCCATCTTCCACTACACATACACAACACAGAACTGAGGCTGTGCAGAACAATCTAGAGCTCATGTGACCCACAATCCCATGAAGCACTGCAAAATTAATCTTGGAGCTCAATTACAAGGTGAAGTGATGCGAAGTACATTGATTTCAACATATTTCACCTTAAAATTGGTGGAGAAGTGGTTTGGAGAAGGCAGAATAATGTGAAATCATTGGTTTCAATGGGCTTTGTGTTTCTCATTATAACATAAAGTACTCCACTTTGTCTTGCAGGCACTTTGCGGATTCCGTGTTACTTCGCAAATCACTCCATGGAGCGGATTTTGGCACTTTGCCCGCCACTAATGTTGGTAAGAAAAGTCACAGCTGGTTCAAGAGCTAGTTGGGGAGGCACTGGTGATGAAATGCATTTTACGTTTTGCACCTTTCATATTAGAGTAGGTCCATTTGCATGTTACTTTCGAATATATGACTGTTCATGACCATTGCCAATGTATTACCGTTTGCAAGTAATGATTGCTGCATATGCCCCACAAATACATGCTTTGGCCAGCCACATTGCTTGATGATGTCAGGGCCATTGCTAATGACAGCATTAGGCATTTTCAGCAAGCATGCACCTTTGCAATTGCATGCAGCCTCTAGCATGCACAAGCAACAGGAAGTGCCTGATCTGACTATTCATGTGCAGGGCTGTGTGCACATGGCAGTGGCATCTTAGGGCATTTTGCAGACGCTGTGTATGCATGTTATGTCTTTTGCAGAAGCAACATCCACAAATGGCAGACAAGAAGGAAGGACACCAGTGAAACAACACTGATCAACTATGGCTTCAAGGGACAGCAGGGTGCCGGAGGAGAGAGTGAAGGACAGGAATTTTACCTCTTAAGAGGTAGCAGTGTTCATCAGGGATGTCCTCACTAAGGAGATCTCACTGTTTGGCCCAAGATCCAGAGATGTGTCCATGGATGTGAAGTTCCAGATTTGGGGAAGTTGTGGCCAGAAGGATTTCCAGGTTGCAGGGCCTGAGCTGCACCCCAGCAGAGTGCCAGCATCACTGGGACAATATGACCTGGCATGAGGGGGAGCACCTGCAGCATGTGCAGGATCAACATGCTGCTGGAGGAATTTACTCAGGTAAGGCTATACCATCTGTTACACTGTCTTTGACCCATATGTCAAAAGCAGTGTGGGAATGGACACACCCATTTAGGGGCTTAAACACAGACAGGAACTGTAGAGCAGTCATTCTGTATTGACTGGTGTGATTGTATTTGACAGGGTGATGTGTGCATGATTTGCCACATGATTATATGAATCATAATTTGTACATTACCATAGGTCTGTAAATGCATTGCATGTGAATGGCACTATTGCTGGACTCCCTACACAAATTTGTTGTAACTGGTTGTGCGCTCCACCTTTCAGCAGGCTTATTCTGTCAGAACTGTGCCCAAGGGATGCTGTAACTATCTTCCCAGCTGGGCATAGTAAGTGTGACTTGCTGGACATTTGCACAGATTTCTGATCCTAATCAATATGAATGTTCTGTGTGTCACAAGTGCTCCTTCCTTCTGTGATAAACCATGTCAATTGATTAGACTAACCTCAGTGTTGGACAGGTGTTGTGGCATGATAGCTGTGATATAATACCCACCCTGCCATGCAAGACAAAATATCGAGCCGGCCCGTCAGCGTAGCGGTTGGATTTCTGCTTGCAACGTCGGTGACCCAGGTTCAGGAACGGACCCAGGTTGCTGGAGGGCTGGCCAGGGGGAGAAGGATTGAGCATCCCTTGGACAGCTCTCCTTCTCCTGGGGAAGAGCAGGGCTAGCACTCGGCATGCGAGTGGCGCCTAGCGGAGGCTGGGTCACCGCAACACGTCGACGCTCGGCAGTACGTCAGGATGGGGCGGACACAGGTCGTCATTGCACGTCCCCATCCTGCTTAAAAAGGGGGGGAGGGTTAAAATCCCGAACCTCGCCGTCTTCATGACGACAGCTTAATCTGGTTCAAGGTCAGTTGGCATTCATCTGTATCCCCCTCCCCCGGGTCGTGCCTGAAAATAGGCAGGATTTGTCTAGTGCACTTACCCGGTCAACAAAAGCTAAATAAATAAACGCTCTGCCCCCGGGTGCTTGATTAGCCTCCGGAAACCGACCCCCTACTAGATATATGTTCCGCTGTCTGGATATAGGGCGGTGCTGCGGCCCCGGCTTCTGGGGAAAGCCAGGGCTGACTGGAGGGATGCGGCTAAGTCCGGGGGCTGGGCAACAGGGGTCCGTGACCAGAGCAGATGATACCACCGGGAGTAGTAGGGGCAAAAATAAATAATTAAAAAAAAAAAAAAGACAAAATATGATGATTGAGGTAGCATAGGGTGCTTACCCCAGATCCAGTAAGGTGTTCTACATATTATGGTACAGTTCTGGCTGGAGTGCACTCCCTAAACAAAGGTAAGGTATGCAGAGATGGTAAGGGTGTCCATACACCAGCATCTATGGTCCACTACTCTACACATCCATCTATAGCTAAAGATTGTATGGGCCACAAGTGGTGCTGTGTGTACCCTAAATACACTGCAATGTACAGGTCACTGGTAGTATGGTGTGTGCACAGTGCCTAAAGTCCATTGGTGTGGCCTCTAAACGGGGGTCATGTGGATCACTAGGCATGGGTGCAGCATGTTCATGTCCACACCTCTGTATGCATCCTAGTGCAAGGGTTGTGCAGTCACATACTGATCAATGTCCTGTGCCTGTGCATGGCTGTTCAGTGCTATGTTTTACATGCCAGCAGCATCACATAGGTGTACGTGGCACATAATTGTTGCACCCCTCAGTGCCCTGTTAGTCACTTACATACTGTTTTCTGCGTCCCATGTCTAAACAGCTCCAGCAGCAGGAGTGTAATGTCCCAGGGATAAGGAGCAAGAGGGAAAAGTGCACCAACATCCCAGACACTTGTGCCTTGACTCACCAGAAGGAAGAACCCCCCAATACCCTTGTTCACAACACCCAGCACCAAAGTCCATGGAGAATGCAGAACAGCCCAGGTGCTAGAGGATCCAGGACTTCCAGGGACAACTCCCAGATGAGGAAACACCAAGCCAGCCAAGTAGGGTGTCCAGCTCAGTTATGTCATGTGTTTGCATATTGCTTCATTCAGCCCAAAGTGTACCATATGGTTGCAGGGTAGTGCACATTCCTTATGTGTGTGGCATGCTGACTCCTGTCTTATTCATGTCTACTGCCACTGTGCAGTTTTGTGCATTGTCATTCCGCAATGCCTCTGTGCCCCTGCAATGTCTGGTGGCGTGTTTGCCAGTACACAGTGTGTGTCCTGTGCATGTTACTGTATGGTGGGGGATCCTAGAGTGGGCACCACTCCACCAGATGCTCAAGGTATTGCCTTGGTTGTTTTCTGCAGGCCTGCATATTGTGGTTTACTGACTATGGCTGTCACACTCGGGAACGTGCATGACATTGTACCACTGGTCTGTTATCTATCACCCACCCCGTGCCCTATGTATCCTGTGCCACCTGCATCACACAGCATACTGCTGTTATATACACTCTTGACACTGTGTCATGTGACCACTAGACCTGTGTACCCCACTTTAGGGAACCATACATGGGGTGGATGCCCATGGTTTCACACATAGCAGTGCCTTGAGTACCACAGACATACTACCATCCATGTGGTTGGCAAAGACTGTAGTCAACACAGTAATTCATGAGACCTGTGATGTGCATGCCTGGCACTGCCATGCCAATATGTGCTAAAGTGCACTGCACAAGTGGGATGCCAGGTGCATGTATTGTTTACTTCCCCACAGAAGGCTATGTATGCTACATATATGCTGATTATACCTTGTAGAACACCTGCCACAGGACTGTTCCTTTGTCATGTGTGGCACACATGTTGGTCATGTTTCCTTTGTTGTTTCTTGTGATTGTCCATGACATGCTTGCAGTATGGGTGAGGATCCATTATGGCCCATGGTGAGGAGAATCTTTCACCATGTGAGGGGATCCCTGCTCTGCTAGGGGAGGCAATGGGCCTCATCCAGGACATTGCAGTAAGGCTGTGGATGCCTACAGTACTGTGACTCAGAGACAGTAACAGCTGTGGGAATACGCTAAAGACCAGTAGTCATACCATATGTTGGGCTGACATAGCATTCAAACACTGGCAGGGTTCTGTTTTTCTTGGCAGTTTGCTAGCTTTATTTGTTAGGGCTCATTGGCACCTTTGCCTTTTTACTAGCAGTATACCTGCTTTTTTTTTTTTTTAGTTAGGGTGATTTGCCACCTTTTACTATATTTATTAAATTTATGGTGGTTTGCCTGGTGTTTCCAGGGTATTAGGGTAATCTGATATATTTCTTTTATTTTTACTGGCTGAGTGCTGCATTACTTTTGTTGATGACGGTGTGCTACAGCACTTTTGTTTATGGCCATTTGCCACATTTATTTTATGGTGGTTTGCCACACATCTTTTATTTACTGGCTATGTGCCACTTAAGTTTGTTTCTGGCTGTGTGCCCTCTTAGTTTTGTTTATGATCATTTGGGTGTTTATGTTATAATTCATATATATAACCTACTGTTTCTTCATACACATTTGTTGTACATGGTTTTGTGTACTTTTCTGGTGTTTGGATTACTGCCTGTTGTATGCCATTTATGCTGACACTTGGTTCTGTGGATTTGCTTTGTGATAGAAAAGGAGGGGGAGTGTAGAGCACATTGCTGCAGATTTTGTAATTCATTTGCAACCATCACTATTGCCTGCTATATTGGCCCACAGTTTGTAATTTCTGTGTCAGTCTGCGATTTTTCAAATAAACCATCGTTTAGGGGCTGGCACAGATTTGTGATCACTAATGGTGGTTTGTGAAGCAATTAGTGAGAGATTTAAATATCTCTACCCTTGTGTCTGTAAATTAATATTTTATCTAATTTTATGTGATTTTTATATCACACTGTCTTGTCAAAGGGTATCCACAGGCTGCAAACTAGATAATTACATCATTTGCAGTATATTCCCAAATATCTAATATGTAGCAGTGAATTGATCAGTAATAATAATTACAGGACATACTGTATGTAGTTTTCTCACATTTTGCATGCAGTGCTTGTCAATGTATTATGCACATACATTATTTGTGCATACCCATGTGGAATGTTTCACATACAGCATCCGTCTGTGATGTACCTGTGATGTACCTTATAGACTACAAGAGAGGTGACTAGAAAATACAATGATATACCTTAAGGAAAGCACAATTATTGCAGCTAGTTGCAGATAATATTAACTTTTTTTTTTTCAGGGCTCAGACCTCATCCATGTTCGTAGTCAACATCTGTGAATCCAACCAAGGCCACCAGCATATGGAAAGCCAACTGACTGGACCAGTTGAAAAACAGACTGCCATGAGAATGTAAGGCAGGATAATAGTCAAGTGTAGCAGGCAGCAGCATGATGAGGGAAGCACCTCTACTCTCTCAGTGCCTCCCACCAAACCCCTATCTTTTTTTCCAATTTGTCTGCTGGGGTCTATTCATAAAGAACTCAAATAAGTGTCCAGAATGCAGAGGGTACTGCTGAGCCACCAGTTATAATTCATGAAAGACTGCAATGGGAGGGAAGAACTGCAGCTACAGGAGCTAGTATAGCACATGCCATATTATACTAACCAGCTGGTAGCATTTACTACTCAGCTGGCTGCATGGATAGCTGTTCTGGCACCAGAAGCAGCAGCATCACAGGAAGACTAAGGAGGGATTAAGATATTTGGGTGTGATAGCTAGCCACCTGCAATATTTCCTCACTGTCATTTATAATATGTACTTATTTTGTTTGCTTTGTATGTAGTTATCTATTGTTTGCTATTTGTTAATAATTATTGGTTGTCACCTTATCACATGGTTAACTAGCCTCTTTCAAACACTATTATAACTGTAAAAATGGTTATTACAGAGTTCTCAAAACTTTCTTTCAGTAACAGTGTCAATTTCTGTTTGCATGCCACCTCATTGGCTCTTACTTTGTGTGTAGGTGTGCAGAACACCTTGACAAACATAGCAGTGCCATTTCTCTGTAACAGAAGACCCGCACTGTCTGTTTGCCTCTCACATTCATTCCACATAACTTTTTAATATTGTTCAACATTTATTTGGCTGAATTTGCCTTTACAACTTTAAAAAGCTATGTAAGCTATGTGGTTGATCCTGCTGTTCATACCCATTGGGAGCAGCTTGGGAGACAACTCCATTGGGATTGGACCACGGCTGAGTACTGTCATTTTTACTTATTGAGCCTCGCAGTTTAAATAAAAAAAAAAAGTAATGAATAAAGAAAGTAATGCTTGCACTGCAGAAAGAGACACACACAGTGTGTGTGTGTGTGTGTGTGTGTGTGTGTGTATAGTAGATGGACTATGTAAGAGGCACCAGAGGTTACAGCAGAACTGCTTCAGTGACTTTCTGCAGCATTGACTTCCTGCATTAGTAATTATAAAAAATAATGGCTATGCATCTATGTTGGTATGGATATTTTTTTTTTACACACCTTCAGTGTGTGATGACCTCATGAACCTCTCAAACTTCACTCTTGAGGTTTATGGGTCATCACACACCTCGAGTATGTAAAAAAAAAAACATAATACACAGTTGCATAAATTCTCTCTTTGTTTAATTTTCATAATAAATGCTTAATAATTATCCCATTGCTTTTTCTGTGGTTGTGAAGTGGTGTCAAAAGTCAACTTACAGTAAATCTCATGTTTGAGGATTGTTGGTGCTTGTGGCACATCTTCTTTCTAGGAGAAGCAGGCTTTAAACATTTGATACACCAGTTCAATTGCATGGGATGAACAGCAGGCACAGAACTGCCAGTGCAACCCCTTTACCATGTCCATTGACTATACTGACTCCCTGCCCACGTAAATGATTCACTGGGTGGAGGATCAATGCAAATAACTTTGGCTACAACCCCCGAACCAGGAATTTATTGAAACAGGACCCTCAACCTTGTTTGAGCTCATATGGCTTGGTTAGTAACTATTAAATCTACAGCAATCCAGTTACACTAAAGCAGTCCTTACAGATAACACAAAATAGTGAAAAAATGCTTCACTTAACACTTATAACGGGTAGCAAGCTGCTGTATTACTCCTTATTAAAGTGTCTATTTCTAGTGGTCACAATTTTCATAGATGTGCTGCGGATCAAGCAGCAGCTCTGTCTCCTTCACCAAGCTAGACCTTTAGAACTACAAACAGCGGCAGCATGAAGGCACTTGTTGGAGAGCTGGGTGCTATATTGATAGCCCATCAACATTCTATTTTGTGCCTATAAATGTAATCATTTGGTGTCTACAAGTCTAACCAGTGATTCCACTGCTCAAAGAATTATTAAGCTTTTCTGCAGAACTAAATCTAGCATTGAGGAATTTTGGCATGAAGAACTACTTATCCAACACACCATTAGTTGTTGATGTCAGCAATCACACATAAGAAGGCATAATTCTTGTCCAGGGAGATTGTCGTAGCTTAGAATCGACCAGCTCAACTCTTCTGAACTTTGGACAGACTGTGAAATCCAGCCTGTCACAAGCTCGGAGAGCGTTTTCTCATGGAAAGTGTGAGGAGTTTGCTCTATTCTTTGCTGACAAGGTTGCTGGCATCAGGTTGGAGATCCATTCAGCTCATTCTTTGGGGGAGATGGTGGTTGGCTGGATGTTGCGACACCTCGGTTTTGCTGGATGGAGTTTGATCAACTAGGGATCGAGGATGTCATGCGGATTCTCAAAGATATGCGCCCAACCACTTGTAGTTTGGATTCAGGCCCTACTTGCCTTTTATTAGGCAGTATTGATGTCATTGGCTCAGTCCTTGTGGAAATAGTCGGGTGTTCACTGGAGACGAATGAGTTTTCTTGATCCCTAAAGGAAACAGTGGTGACTTCCCTTCTCAAGAAATCCTCACGTGATCCAGATTGTCACACTAACTACCATCCGACCTCTAATCTTCCCTTTGCGGGGAAGGTTATTGAGAAGGTTGTGGTGCTACAGTTGGAGTACCATCTTACTATCCATGACGACTATGCCAGATGTTAACTGGAGTGCATTTGCAGCAGCCACTTCCAAGAGTGGGGTCATTCTAGATGCCTTACAGGGGGCATGCCTTAGGCAACTAATATTGGAACCCACTCGAGAGGGAGCAGTTTTAGACCTGGTACTCTCAAATGGAGATGGGGAGAGGATCACAGATTTAGAAGTGGGTAGCCATATGGGAACTAGCAACCATTGAACAGTATGGTTCATGATAAACACAGCAGTACAGTCAAGTCACACAAAGGCAAAGGTATTAGACTTTAGCAGGGCCGACTTTGCCAAAATGGTTGAGTGCCTAAGGAATGCACTAGCAAATGGGCAGGAAGGAGCAGTGGAAAACAATGGGGAATAATCAAAACTGCCATCACAGATGCATCAAGCCTTTGCATGAAGCAAATAAAACAAAATGCTGTAAGAAACCACTATTATTCTCAGAGGATGTGGCAGGGAAGGTTAGGGAGAAAAATAAAGCATTCAGGAAGTGTAAGGAATCACAGAAGAAGCAGGACATAGAACTGTATCAGTTAAAGCAAAAGGAAGCAGGGAAGGCAGTCAGAACAGCAAAGGCCCAAACCGAGGAAAAGATAGCTAACTCAGTTAAGAAAGGGGATAAAACCTTTTACAGGGACATCAAGAAGTGAAGGAAGACCAAGGGAGGGATAGTGAGGCTTAATAAAGGGGAGGGGGGTGGTCAGAGGGTGACAGTGAAAAGGCAGAGATACTAAAGAAATATTTTTGCTCAGTATTCACAAATGAAGAGGAGGAGGTACCTAAGCCAAACAATAGAAACACTCTGGATACGGGGGTTGATACCAGCCCATTCACAGAAGAAAGAGTTCTGAAACAACTCTTAAAACTGAAGGAGGACAAAGCAATGGGGCCTGATGTGATTCATCTCAGAATTCTAAAAGAACTAATGGTAGAACTAGTGACACCACTGACTACCCTCTTTAACAAATCATGGGAGGATGGAGAGGTACTTGAGGACTGGAGGAGGGCAGGTGTTATTTCACTTCACAAAAGTGGGACCAGGGCACAAGCAGGAAACTACAGACCTGCTAGTTTAACCATAGTGATAGGGAAAATGATGGAATCACTTCTAAAGGAAAGAATTGTTAAGTACCTAGAGGCCAGAGGGGCACAGGACCCAAGGCAGCATGGATTCACACCAGGAAGGTCATGTCAGATGAATCTAATATATTTCTTTTGACTGGGTGTCCAAAGTAGTAGTTTAGGGAGGGGTTGTGGACATGGCCTACCTAGACTTTATCAAGGCATTTGACACAGTCCCACACAAAAAATGATATACAAGTTAGCCAACCTTGGAGTGGGTCCCAAGATGGTAGCCTAAGTAAAGAATTGCCTGTAGAACAGGACACAGAGGGTAATAGTAAACGGAGTCCACTCTGAAGAAAGGGGGGGTTACTAGTGGGGTACCACATGGTTCAGTACTAGGACCAGTCCTCTTCAATATCTTTATAAATGACATTGCAGATGGACTGTAAGGAAAAGTACATCTCTTTACAGATGGCACAAAGATCTACAACAGAGATGATACACATGGTGTGGTGGAAAGGATGAGAAGGAACTTGCCAAGGTTGGAGGAATGGTCAAATGTATGGCAGCTTATATTCAATGCTAAGAAGTGCAAAGTAATGCACCTGGGAAACAAAAACCCAGGGGAAGAGTACACAGTGGGGGGGTGAGATACTAACAATAACAAAAATGGAAAGGGACCTGGGGGTAGTCATAGCAGATGACCTAAATGTGGGCAAGCAAGGTAAGAGGGCAGTAAGGAGGGCTGGGGGATACTGGGATGCATAGGGGAGAGGCATCTCCAGTGGAAAACAGGAAGTAGTTATCCCTCTGTACAGACAGCTGGTGAGATCCCATCTGGAGTACTGCATGCTGTTCTGGAGAACCAATCTCCACAAAAACACAGACAGGATGGAGGCAATCCAGAGGAGGGCAACTCAAATAGTGCAGGGTCTGCACCAGAAGATATATGAAGAGATACTTAAGGAGCTTAAAATGCATAGCCTCAAGGAAAGGAGGGAGGGGGGGGGGCATGATAGAAACTTTTAAGTACCTCAAGGGAATCAACAAAGTCCAAGTGGGTAGCATCTTTCAGAAAAAGAGGTGTGCAAGACCAAGGGGACACAATTTGAAGATAGAATGGGGACTGCGCAGAGGTAATGTGAGGAAGTATTTTTTCACAGAGAGGGTTGTGGATGCATGGAACAGCCTTCCTGTTGAGGTTGTGGAGTCAAAAACTGGTGGAATTCTGGAATGCAGGGGACAGTCATAAGGAAATTCTAGGGGGTTGGGGTTGGAGGAAGTAGGTTGCTTGTTAACTAGAATCTGCGGCTTATCCATTAGGTAGGAAAATGGGCAGACTGGGTGGGCCCAGTGGTCCTTATCTGCCATTAAATTCTATGTTTCTATGACATACATGACCCTCTCCAGTCAGGATTTCATAAAAGGCATAGTACTGAGACTGCTCTGGTTCAGGTTAACAATGATCTTCTGATTGCGGGAGAACAGAGATCCTGTACCATCTTGGTATTTCTTGATCTCTTCAGCCTTTGACACAGTGACAGGACTGTGTGCTGCTGAATCATTTAGGTTATCTGGAGGCCTGTCAAGTACAGTCCTCAGATGGTTTCATTCATTCCTCACTGGTAGATCACAAAGGGTGGTCTCGTGGGTTTATTCCTCTGAGGCATTCCCTCTGTCTTGTAGGGTACCTCAGGGATCCGTGCTGTCCCCCATGTTGTTTGCGGTGTATGTGCTGCCACTAGTAGACATTGTGAGATGGTGTGGGCCGAGGTTTCACTGTTATGCAGATGATACACATCTCTACCTGTTCTTTGCGCCCAACCAAGATAGTGCATGCTCGGTCTTTAATAACTGCCTGGAAGACATCCAGGACTGGATGAATTCTAGCTGGTTGAAACTTAATTCTGACATGACCGAGGTGTTGGTGGTAGATCCTGGTCACCAGATACAGAGGTCGAGGATGGGGTGCCCCTCAGGACTTTGGCTTGGAGGGTCCCAGTTACCTACCTTTGAATGGGTGCAAAATCTGGGGGTAATTCTTGATGATGGTTTGACACTTAGTTCACAGGTGTCTGCTGTCATTAAGTCCTTTTTTTTTTCCATCTGAGGAATATCTCCCGGATTAAGCACCTAGTTCCATCTGGCAACTTGCCTACCTTGATTCATGCCTTTGTGACTTCTCACCTTGACTACTGTAACTCCCTTTACCTAAGGCTTGTGGGGGTTGATATCCACCACCTGCAGCTGGTGCAGAATGCTGCACCAAGACCTCTGTCTGGATCATCTTGATTCAGTCATATTTTGCCTGTGCAGCGTGAACTGCACTCTGCTGCCAGTTCACTGGTGAATCACCTTCAAGGTCAGTTTACTGACCTATTTCTGTACCAGAAGACATATGAAGAAAGATTAATGGAGCTTAAGATGTATAGCCTCCAGGAAGGAGGGAGAGGGGGGGGACATGATAGAAATGTTCAAATACCTCAAGGGAACCAACAAAGTCCAAGAGGGTAGCATCTTTCAAAAAAAGAGATGTGCAAGAACAAGGAGGCACAATTTGAAGATAGAGGAGAGACGGCTCAGAGGTAATGTGAGGAAGTATTTCTTCACAGAGTGGGTTGTAGATGCATGGAACAGCCTTCCAGAGGAGGTCATAGAGTTAAAAACAGTGGAAGAAATCCAAGAATGCATGGGACAGACATACGGCAATTCTAGTGGGGCGTAGGAGAAAGGCTGTTGATTAACTAGGATCTGCAGCTTATCTGTTAGGTAGGGAAATGGCAGACTAGGTGGGCCAAGTGGTCTTTATCTGCCATCAGATTCTATGTTTCTATATTTCCATAAAGCCCTACATGGGCTGGGACTGGGCTACCTGCAAGATCTCCTGCATCTTTACTGCCCCCTCCAACTGCTTCACTCAACTGGTGAGGGACTGCTGAAGATTCCCAGGGTATGACTAAAAACATCTGGTTCAAAAGGCCCTCACCCTGTGGAATTCTCTGCCTCATAGGGTACATGAGTGCCTGACAGTGGAGAGCTTCAAGACTGCCCTTAACACCCACTTATTTCAACTAGCATTCGGTGCTGTCTTGTAACTGATTGTTTTAGGAGTAATATGAACTATGGGATTACGGAACAGTATTTTAATATTTTATGGTTTTAATTGTTTTATTGTACAGTGCTCTGATACACTGTGAAGTGCGCTATATAAATAAAATGTATTATTATTAATACATTATTTTATTATGTCAAGTAGGCACAGCAGCATTACTTTAAGGTGGGAGTGATCTATTATGAATACACCTTTGAACTTTCCACTATTGCATACTGGAAGATCACAAAATTGCTAGTGGAATAACATTTTGATGACTGGAATACACAAATAACAAAGTACTACACTGAACTGCAAAATTAATGTTCTCAGACTTTCATTTCAGGGTTCATGTGTATCATTCCATAGTGCAGCCAGAAATACTGCAGAACGGTGTGGAAATTTATGGAACACATTCAGAAGATTCAGATATTACCAAGGTCGGAATCTCACACAGTTACTAACATACATACTAACATACTAAAATGCCAGCAGAATAGGCCTAATGGTCTTTCGTGTCTGCTCATTTGGTCAGCCCCCACCCTCGGTGCTGACCTTGCTGTCCCCCTCGCCTTCTCTGGCTTCTCCCTTCCCAGTTCCGGATATTCTTGCTGCATTGGATTTTGCTTCCTGAACCCTTCCCCTGTACCTGTCCCACCCCCTCTTGAACCCCTCCACTGTCTCTGCCTCCACCAGCCCCCTAGGTAGTGCATTCCATGGCTCTACCACCCTCTCAGTGAAGTAGCACCTCCTCCTTTCTCCCCTGAATCTTCCCCCCTCCAGCTTCCACCCATGCCCTCTAGTGGCCCCTCCTCCTTCCTTCGAAGCACCCTCACTGTTCCTCCCCTATTTACCCTCTTCATGTACCTGAAGACCTCTATCATGTCCCCCCGGTCCCTTCTCTCTTCCAAAGTGTACATATTTAGCTCTTCGAGCCTCTCCTCATAGGTCCTGTCCCCCAAGCCCCAAATCATTTTGGTTGCCCTCCTCTGGACCCTCTCCAGGAGGTTAATGTCCCTCTTTAAGTGCGGCCTCCAAAACTGCATGCAGTACTCCAGGTGCGGCCTCACCAAGCAGTTATACAGAGGGAGTATCACTTCCCTCCTTCTGGAGGTGATCCCCCTAGTTCTGTGGAAATTCTGAAATTTCATATTAGTTTTGCAGAATTAGAATTTGCAATTACACTCAACACTGGCCACTATCTACATATATTCTGCCTCATACATGGTAGGATGAACGTGCTGAGAAAAAATGATCTGAGAAAATGCAATTAGAGAAACATGACTTGTCTTGGGTTTGACGTTCTCACTTCATTTTACATAAAGTTAATGTACTGTATTAGCTCCAAGAAAATGTACCTTAATAAAAAGTGAGTTATCTGACTTTTTCACCTTATTTTGCATAAAGTGGCTGTACTAGAGTTGAAAGAATATGATTAGAGGTCCCACCAGCACAGTGGTAGGGCTTCCTCTTGTGTCACCGATCTCCTGGGTTTAGGAACAGTCCCGAGGAGTCAGAGAGCCAGCTGGGGGGGGGGAGATTAAGCATTCCAGGGACTGCTCTCCTTCTTCTCTGGGAGGGTGAGTGTCTGGTGCATGACTGACCTCTGCTGGAGGCTGGGTGGAGAAGCTATCAGACCTTAAGCTGAAGAGAGGCATGCTGGACATTGGTACTTTGGTGCCCTATGTAACTGCACACCCACACCTCCCATAGGGGAACAAGAATCCAAAAAAATGTCAGCCCCATGAATGATGCTCCACTCCACTGGGCCCACATGCCTGCCGTGGCAGTGCTGTTGACCAAGTTCAGTATTCCATTGGGACTGGTCCAACCTCACAGCCCCACCCCGGGGGACAGGCCAGAGAGGAACACCAGTAGCAGGGAGTCCACCGGGAACCTAGTTCAGACTCTGTCAGGGGTGCACCCACTTGGCAGCTCGACCCTGGGGTGCATGCTTGGGATAATTATCAACTGAGATAAGTCCTGGGGGGACGAGTGGGGGGACTGGGGGGGAGTGGTGGAAGAGCTACTTGAGTCTGGCACACACACACATACAAAAAAAAAAATGTGATTTGAGAAAGCATGATTTAAGAACACATGACTGGTCTTGACAACATTTCTCACTTCATTTTACATGAAGTGGATATATTAAATTTCAGAAAATGTTATTTGAGCAAACATACTTGGTCTTGGCTTTGCCTTTCACGAAGTAGAAATATAGACAAGTGGGAACTGGCAATATATCTAAAACTGGGAGCACTTGAAGGGGGAAGAGTATGCCATGTCTG